>OX421481.1:18266978-19544978 GCA_949126895.1 Eilema caniola
GTGAAACATACAGGTTTCAGGCCGCTTTCTGGCTCTCAATCTATAAGGAGTGAAACTACTTACCAGAGTCTGTATTTACAGTAACTTAGGTAGGTAGGTTGCTTCTAGGCAAGCGTGTTTCATCCTCAACCACAACATCACTTTAACCGGTAAAATAGTGGTCAAACAAAAAAAAGCTTTTCGACGTAGTGGTAGTAAACGCGGCCGTATGAGAATGTTAAGCCTTCGTCGGTGTTGGTTGCCATACGAACATCTATGGCAATTGTTATGAGTAATTTGAACCTTCAAAAAACCAAAAACTGGTCTATCTGCAATGCTTCGATATCGCCTTTGGGTTGTAGAGGTCCGATGGCAGTCCGCAGTTAGACTTGAGCGGAACCCAGACTCCACTTCGTAAGCTTCGGATGCGACTGGGATTAATGCTAGGAGAAAGAAAATAGTAGTCAAACACAGGCCTTATAATAATAAAAAGAACTCGAATAAGTTCCAAAACAATCTCGCCCGATTTCGGCATTTTCACTTTCGTGTACCATTGGTATGGCCCGCGTACAGAACTATACCGGCCACTTTTCCTTCTTTGTTACCCATTCAATATTCTGTTTACCCGTTTTTGTACCGGACACACTCATAACTCGCTAGTACTCGGGTCCAGTTGATGGAAAACTTTTGTTAGTGCCACTTGAGGCACGGAGTGGTACTTTTCCTGGAGTAAAATGAAAAGCTCTAGTTTATTCGTTTCATTTGGGTATTCCCTAGTTGCTGACTAGTTTTACGGAATGGTCTATAAAGACTTTGCTTAATGGGTTTCGACGTCTGTGGTTGTTTTTCATTTTCGGTAAATTATTTTAGACGAGAGTTCTTTCAAAGCTTTAAATAACTATCGGTAGTTTTTAGTTGTTGGTGTTATGCTATTGGTATTAGCAAAAAAGAAAGACACAGTGGATTCAGTGGAAAGAGACGGAGACTGGTACTGACCACCTGCAGACCGGCGTACCGTCTTGTGGGTGAAATTAACTTGTACCGTGAAGATCTTGGAGCTTCATACATCCTAATTCAAACTCTGTACGCATGGATGTCGGTTATTGCGATTTTTACTCATATCTTTGGTTCTACTCAACAAATTGCGATCAAACAAACATATAACTTTAAGTCTGACTAAGACTTTTCATACAAAAAACACAACATGGAAATCCGTTTAGTAGTTTTTCCATCCATCACGGATTAACTTTCAAAAATTCAAAAAAATGTGTTCAGAATTGATAATCTAACATACCTCGAGTATTTTTTTTAAATACCTCCTATGCATACGCAGAATTCAAATAAAAACAGTTTTTTCTTAGTTAAAGTTTACATAAGGAGGTTGTACCTCACTAACACCCTCCCATAAACATAACTAAAGAATAAAAATAACTAAACAAATAACAGTCCTGATATAAAAATTCACTATGTAATTCACTAACAAACTTAACATGTTTGTCCTGACTTAACGCTTTCGTTAAAACATCTGCGAATTGTTCACTACTAGTTACATAGTTCAAACAAACTGTTCTATCATCGACCAACTGCCTTATGAAATGGTGCCTAATGTCGATGTGTTTAGTTCTCCCGTGCATAATATTGTTAGAACACAATTTAAGCGCTGACTGATTATCAGTATACAATTTAATATTGTATGCCGACGGCAAGCTACGGTACGCTGTTTGCGACTCTCCCAAGATACAGTGTTATTAAACACCTTAAACACATACCCTGTGTAGTAGCAACGATCCACTTCATTAGAAGCCCAATCAGCATCAGTGTGTCCTACAATCTCTGCTGTACCACCTTTTTTAAAAGTAACACAACAACTCTGAGTACCTTTTAAATAACGCAGCACCCTCTTCGTAGCTTTCCAATGGCTTTAATAACTCACTGCAAAAGAAATGTCAGGTCTGGAACAAACTGATAAGTACAAAAGAGATCCAATTAAATTCCTATAATCCAGCTTACACTCTTCTGTACTCTTCTGCAACTTCAAGTTACATTCCATCGGCGACTTAGCCTGCTTGCATTCAGACATATTAAATCTTTCCAATATCTTCTTTATATACTCAGATTGATCCAAGGTAATGCCATTATTCGTTTGAGTAATTCTCATGCCCAATATATGCTTGACTTTACCCAGATCCTTGATCTCAAAATGTTTTACTGAATGATATTTTAATTTCACCCTTTTTCTTCTGTATCTTCTCAGAAGAAAACAGCAAAATATCATCCACATACAAAGCTATAATAATAAACTCCTTATCCTGGCTGTAAACATACACACATGGCTCAGATAATAATTTTCTAAACTTCAGTTTATTAACTATAACATTATTTATCTTTTCATACCATGATTTAGCAGCCTGCTTGAGTCCATAGATAGCTTTATTCAATCTGTAGACTTTCTTCTTCCACATTTTCTTTCGCTACAAAACCTTCCGGTTGTTGCATATAGACTTCTTCAAGTAAATCTCCATTCAGAAATGCAGTTTTCACATCTAACTGTTCTATTTGCCAATCATATTGCGATGCAAGTGATAACAATATTCTCAACGACGAGTATCTAACATCTGGAGCGAATGTTTCACTGTAATCAATGCCATACTGCTGACTGTAGCCTATTGCAACGAGTCTTGCCTTAAACTTCGTAAACGCTCCAGTAACACCTCGCTTCTTAGCAAACACCCACATGCACTTTACTGCTTTCTTTCCCTTCGGCAAATCAGTTAAAATCCAACAACGATTAGTTAGAAACGAGTCATATTCCTCCTTCATGGCTTGTTTCCAATTTCCTGCATCTTATGCGTGTATAAGGAGGTTGTACCTCACTAACAGTTTCTTTACAATTACATAAAACAAAATAAAAATAAAAACAAATATCTCAAATACCAACATTCATAAACGTTATACTCCTACAATTCACACGCACCATGTTCTCACAAAGTAACTACAGGCGTTTGAACAAATCAGAAAACTCGTTAAAAAGTAATGTTCGCGAACTTTAAGTATTTCAAGCTAAGATGAACTTTGAAACGAAATATGTGATAGCGTCATCGTTCACACAGTTCACGAGTTTCACCGACAATTTAAGGTCTCTTCAGAAGAACGTTGCGGTCTCACGGCGTCTCTTGAAGTCGAACTTGGTCACTAAAACCAGCCATACTTGTTAGAATGTCAGTACTTTGAAAATTGATCTAGCTGTTGTTACGAGCACATGCAGTATTGAGCAAGCCACATTGTGTTTTAGCACATGCAATATGGAGAAAGCCACATTGTGTTTTAACAAGGATGTGGTACTTTTGTCTTTGTGATGTCATCTAAGATCTGTCGACCTGGTCTCATGATAGACTGGAATCTAGATAGTTGCATTCTTAAAGTATATCGATCACTTGAATTGGGGTTGATTTTATTTTAGTGAGTTTTGACTTTGACCGCTTTTGACCGCAAGTTTTTGAAGTGAAAACTTCTTTAGCGGCGTTGGATGGGTAAAAATTGTTAAACTCGCGCGTCAGGATCGCTTGACCTTTGGACCGTAACCGACGACTGACGTCATACAATATTAGCTATAGACTGCCTATTTTGCAAGTTTCGATCAATAGAGTTGTAGTTTAGCGGTAAACGCTTAGACTGTAAGCCATTATGGTTTTAGATAGTAACGGGTTTAAACCAGCCCCTCTAGACAAGTGGCAATTCGTTGTTCGGCGTTCGATGGAATAGAATAACGAATGTATAGGATTTGACGTTTATGACACGCGTTAACGACTGTCAAATACGTCAAATCCCATACATTCGTCTTTCTATTCCATCAAACGCCGACCAACGATTTGCCACTTGTCTAGAGGGGCTGGCCTTCTGACGCTTTTTGTGATTATTTTTTATTTTTGTAATTTATTACTTTTTGTGATAATTTTTTGTTTTTGTAATTTATTACTTTTTATGATAATTTTTTCTTTTTGTAATTTATTAATTTCTTCTGACAGAAAATTAGCAGAAAATTAGTGATAGGTTCTATGATTGGCGCTATATTATAGGTATGGTATGGTATGTTGCGGCCCATAGTGCTGCTCGACGAGGTGCGCAAACTCTTCGAAAGAGTTATTGCCAAGCGCCTCGTCGAGCATCTCTCTAGAGTGGGGCCGGACCTGGCGAACACCCAGTTTGGGTTCCGCCGGTGGCGTTCCACTGTGGATGCCATCATGCGCGTGAGGACTCTGGCGGGGGATGCGGTTGCCCGGGGCGGTGTCCTTGGACATCTCCAACGCATTCAACACCTTGCCCTGGAGTTGCATCAGGGAGGCACTCGTGTACCACGATGTGCCTCTCTACCTCCGCCGCATAGTCGGGGCGTACCTGACGGAGAGAGCCGTCATCTACCCAAGTTCGACGGGAGTCGGTAGGCGTGAGATGTCGTGCGGTGTTCCACAGGGGTCGGTCCTGGGGCCGCTCCTGTGGAACATCGGTTACGACTGGGTGCTTCGCGGTGACTTCGCGTACGGGGCCACCGTCACGTGTTACGCGGATGACACGCTAGTGACGGTGAGCGGGGCTACGCACCGCGAAGCGACCCTGAGGGCCACGACCGCAGTTGCTCAGGTCGTCGACAAGATCCGGCGGCTGGGTCTCGAGGTGGCTCTGCACAAGTCCGAGGCCATGTTCTTTCATGGCCCTCGGCGCAGGCCAGGCCCGGGAGCCAGCTTAACAGTGGGAGGTACTCCCATCGACATCAAGCCCCGGTTGAAATACCTGGGGCTCGTGCTTGATGGTCGATGGGACTTCGGACAGCATTTCCGAAGTCTGCACCCCAAGTTGGTGCTCACGGCGAATGCCTTGGGCCGGTTGTTGCCCAACTTGAAGGGCCCAAAGTCCTCCTGCAGGAGACTCTACGCGGGTGTCGTGCGGTCCATGGCCCTATACGGGTGCCCCGTGTGGGCGGACACCCTGGAGGCCAGATTCCTACCTCTGCTCCGTACGGCGCAGAGCACGATGGCCTCCAGGGCCATCAGGGGATACCGCACGATATCCTTCGAAGCGGCGAGTCTCCTGGCCGGATCGCCACCGTGGATCCTGGAAGCGAGGGCCCTTTCGGCACTATATAAGTTCCGAAAGGAGGCGCGGGAGCGGGGATTCGATCCCGAGCCCGAGGGCATTCGGGCCGAGAAATCCCGGCTCCACCAGGTCATGGTGGCCGAGTGGGAGCGACGACTTGGGCAACCACGCGCAGGGCACGCCGTCATTGCGGCGGTAAGGCCCATCATGGGGGAGTGGCTAGAGAAGCCACACGGTAGCCTCTCGTACCGTCAGACGCAGATTATCACCGGGCACGGTAGCTTCGGGCGGTATCTGCATCTGATGGGTATAGAGCCAACGCCCGAGTGCCATCACTGCGACGCGAGCGTGGACTCGGGGCTGCACACGCTCACCGAGTGCCCGGCGTTTGAGACGCCGAGGCGGGAGCTTGTGGCGGCCCTGGGGGTGAGAGTGCTCACGCTCTCCACCCTGCTCGCGGCGATGGTCCGCTGCGCGGATGCGTGGGCGGCCAGCGCCTCCTTCTGCGAGCAGGTCATGCTCGCGAAGGAGACAGCAGAGCGGGCGCGGCGCGATGAGCGAGAAAGGCTCGCTGACATCGCTGCACGCGCCCGAAGGCGGCTCGGGCGTCGGAGGGCGCAAACTGACCTCCGCCCCCCATGAGCGCGGGCCTGAGGGTGACGGGTAGAGCCGCCCGACACTCTAGCAGAAGCAGGCCACGGCGGCGGCGCGCATCGTAGGACGATGCGCGCCTCCCCACACCGGGGTTGAGTCGGGGACCGCGTGGTCCCCCCCTTCTCGAGGAGGGCCAGACCGAGAGGGATGGCCCTGGGTCAGCCGGGGTGCGAGGGATATGTCGCATGACAACCTCACCTTCGGCCTAGCACTACGACCCAGAGACGGCGTGCGGTTTAGTCGGTTCGAGTCCGACATAACCTCCCCCTCCGACTCCGGAGGGGTGGGTATCCGTGGGGATTTCCCGCACGTAAAAAAAAAAAAAAAAAGGTATGTTATGTTGTTTTTATCATTTTCTATGTATATAACGAAGAAAGAAAATGTTTTCACTTCTGCCGGCACTCCCAGAGTGCAACCCGTCTTTTTTTTTGTACTTTTTCAAACTAGCGTTATTTTAGTACGTAAGTCATCCTGACTAATTCTTCATTGTTCACTTATAAAAAATGTATACTTACTTTGTAATAAATATATTAATCAGACATACCGTCAAATATTTTCTCAACGCGATAAACTCTCCTATTTAAGAAATATCTTTTTATATTAGACACGTCAATATGACTACACTTCGCCTGATGGTAAGCTAAAGGCAAAGTCTCGGCAAATAGCGTCACCAGTGACGACACCAATAATGTTACGATGGTAACCCTCAGTAAGACAGCCACATCAAATGCTTTCTCATGCCCACTTAAAGGAACGTTCCTAACGAAAGGAGTTTCGGTCGAAGGTTTGATGGTTTCAATCCAGTAAATATTAGGGGTTAAAGTATGAAATTGCCGATTTGTACTGACAAATTGAAATTCGTTTTTTTTTAATTTAACGTATTTATTTAATCAAAATAATTACCATTATTATCTATCCATTGCTGCCATCTAGTAGGAAGGTCATTTATGCCTTTGCGATAGAACTCTGGTGATCTAGATTCGACAAACTGTGTGAAAGCATTTTGTACTGCCTCCTGAGAAAAAAAAAATTTATCACATAGAAAATTGTCCAAATCACGAAAAAAATGGTAGTCTGTTGGAGCAAGGTCTGGCGAATACGGAGGGTGACGGATAGTTTCTAATTGCAGTTCCTGTAGAGTTAAAACGGTTTCTCGTGCTGTATGAGGTCTCGCGTTATCATGGAGCAATAATGGTGAAGATCGATTCATGAGTCGGGGCTGTTTCACTGCTAGTTTTGCTATCATTGTTCGGAGTTCAGCACAGTAGACATCTGCCGTTATTGCTTGACCAGATCGTAGAAAGCTATAGTGAATAACACCATGCTGAGACCACCAAACAGTTACCATTACCTTTTTATTGGTAAACTTTCACCTGGGGTCAGCCATTGCATTTTTCGCTTACGGTTATCGTAAAGAATCCACTTTTCATCACATGTCACAATTCGATCCAATATTCCTTCATTTCTGTTTCGATTCAACAAGGCAACACAAGTTTCAACACGCATTTCTTTCTGCAGATCAGTCAAATCATGAGGTACCCATTTTTCACATTTTTTTATTTTATTGATTTGACGCAAATGAGTCAATATTGTTGGTAAGGTAACGTTAAACCATGCAGCTAATTCCTGGGTAGTTTGGCTCGGATCGGCTTCCACCATGTCTTTCAATTCATTGTTATTCACCTGTGTGGACGGCCTTCCTCGTGGTTCGTTCTTCAAATCAAAGTTTCCATCACGAAAGCGTTTAAACCAAAATCGCACGGTGCGTTCATTAGCAGTCCCCTCTCCAAACGCAACATTGATATTGCGAGCTGTTTCTGCCGCGTTAGTTCCGCGTCGGAACTCGTATTCAAAAATCACTCGAATTTTCGAAGTATCCATCTTTCTTGTCTAAGCTGAATATAAAAAGCAACTGAAAGTCGATAATCGAATGTTGCACATTTTTAAATGAAGAACTACATACCATGTGGAAAAAGTTTCACTCAAAAATCTCAAACCATGAAGGTTCTATGTCAATTCGAAGTACCTATTACAACGAAACGGCAATTTCATACTTTAACCCCTATTATTTGAGACGATATTACAATATCTAATATTGTAAAATTACTGCACGTTCGCTAACAGTATCCAACTAATTTGGAAATGGATACAATTAACAGTAAAAATTATTCATTACTTAATTGAAGTAATTTATAATTTATAGGAAGGACCGGAACTAAGAGAAGAAGGAAACACATGTGTTTTTAAAGAATTCCATATCTTTATAGACCTCAAAAATATATAAATGATACTCCTATAATTGTGTTGTCCCTGTTCTGAGCCTAGACTGATTTTACAATATTGTAAATCAGAATTATTATTATGATAATGAATCGTATCTGGTTTTTCATTCAATATGAAAATGCTCAAGCTAACGCCTGAAGCTTTTCGACCGCGTAAATGGAAAAAGTTTGATTGTTAGATATTTTTTGTCATTCCATGATACGGACATTTTTATTTTAGTTATGTCTTTGTTGTAGACTGGTAGCTATCTAAGTTATAACGCTAGAAGCTGGCCCATTTTTTTCCTAATCATAGTGTAATTTATATATTTTATAAGCGTAGGGATCACTTCGTTTACTTTGAGATCCTGTTGGTACCCGTAACGCAAGTTTACTCTAACCGTACCCTCTGGTACGATAAGAATAAACTTGCACTTTATAATGTGACACTGAATTGTAAATTGGTCTAAGAATTATTTTGTAAATTGTAGTGTTCCATTTTTTGTATTTCATATGTTGAAAATAAAGTGTATTTAGGATCGGCAGCGCGAGTGTAACGCCCCTAGTGTTGCATACGTCCATAGGCCACGGTAACCACTTTCCATCTGGTGGGCCGTGTGCTTGTCTGCTATCTAAGTGGAATTAAAAAAGAAGATTTTTCTTCAAATCTTAGCTTATCTTATCAAGACAATGGCTAAACATACTTCGGCATATATGTCAATACATACATCGAAGCACCCATATAAATGCACCAGTACCTGCTCCCCTACGCTTTCTTCTCCTGATGTCTTGACTTTTACGGATGCAACTGCGGTCTGACGTCTGAACATCGTTCTTAACGAGCCTCATCTGTTATACAATGGGTATATGAGCTCGTTAGTGGGGCTGACTTAGGCTATTAAAACATTCAAGGGGTTCAGTATAAAATTTTTGCAAATATAGAATTGAACCAGTACAGATCTCTTTACGGAGCAGTCAAATACTATCACGAAAATGTTAAATGATCTTAGTGAAGCCGCACACCACAAATATCCATAATAGATATAAAATTAAATAGATATAATATTGAAGCATGCATTGATACATCAAATGCTCTATTACTGCGCCAATAATTTCAAAGCTTTTTGGTCACTTCTCGTATTTCAAAGTTAGAATACGGGTACTCGTGTACAGCCAGGGTGAAAATAGATGTTGATGGGAATCAAATGTACACGATTTTGAGTAACGATTTTTGACATATATGCTACGAGTACTAATTGGGCACATGCATTCGTAAGCTCTTGTTTCATTCGCAAATATTGAATTTATTTTCGACGCAGCAACGTTTTAATGGTCTATATAAAATGAATGACTTTTTAACACTTTTGCACTTTTATTATTATTATTTTTTATACTACTTAGGTGGCAGTCAAGCACACGGCCCACCTTATGGAAATTGGTTACCGTGGCCTATGGACGTGTGTACCTCCAGGGGCGGCACACTCGCGCTGCCGACCATGTTAGAACAGAGAGTTTTTGTGCCGTCAGTGTAGTAGATAAAGCAGGACAAGCCTTAGGACTTGCCACTGACAGCACTTAAACTTTCCAGTGAGTTCTGGCTACCCTACTCATCGCCTTCACTAAATAACATTATTTAAACACCACAGGTAGTTTTTTTTTAGGGTGTGACAGGTGGAACATTTTGTAAAGTATGCATAAACTTATTCAACAACCTTATTAATGCATACCGACACTTCCTGCGAAAATTAAAAATACTTTTCCCCCAATCTCCAATTAATTAAAAAGCGTTATTCCTTAACACCGCTAATTCATCATATTCCCCTCAAGGTATGGTAGCTCCCCAAGCATGGTAGCCCCTCAAGGTATGCTAATTCCCTCTCTGCCGAGAGATTTTTCATTTCATAACTAATTACAGTCTTAACGCGTCTTTTCTTAATTGCATCTGAGCTATAAAATCAAGACGGTCTCTACGGTGTTTATGATAATACTCTGAGGTGCAATTTCGATGCGGTACCCAATATTTTCTTTACCCGTTTGAAATTTAACTAAGCACCTACCTAAGTAAGAACAAAGAACACTGCGTTTGTTAAGGGCGTATTACATCTCCTCATGTTGATAGTGAGTGTTAGAGCGTTTTCACATTGTCCGATATCCGATATAGGAGGAAGTCAAATGTATGACAAATGTATCTCCATTTCACATTGTCCGGCCCACTGTTTTGGCCTGCTATCGGATTACAAAGAGACCAAAACAGCGACTGCAAACAATTTCCGACCTTACTGACATTTTCTTACTTACGTGTCTTTTCGCATTAATTGATGACGCTGATCACGAATGTAAGAAAAAGAACTTGATTCCACGTCATCACTTTTTTCTTTTTCTTTTTCATCCCTAGCATCTCTAACTAGTCTGTGCTGTCGAGCAAATGGCCGTATCCGGCTGATTTTATTAGATAAATGTGAAAACAGCACAAGATGTCGGCAATCGGATGTCGGCTCTCGGCCTCTGACATATTGGATATCGGATGAATGTGAAAACGCTCTTAGCCGAATGGCAGAAACACATTCATCAATAGTTAATGTATAATACAATAAAAAGTACCTACTACTTATTTTTTAAGTAGACCGGTTTTATTAATATAAATTAAAACGAATAGTGAAAGTGGAATAGAATGTCAAATTTATGGGATTTGACGTATCTGACAGTCGTCAACGAATGTCAAATATGTCAAATCCCATACATTCATTATTCCATTTTACAATACACCGGCCAACGAATTGCCACTTGTCTACGGGGGCTGGATAGTTCATTATATTATATTTCTGTTACTATATTTACCGGCTTGAATTAATATAAATAGCATCATCATTCTCAAAGTGACTTCTAAGTTGCGTCTAAAGTTTGCAACGTGTAGCCTTGTACCCGCTTATTGTTTTTGTTTGCTATGATAACTTTCCCTGAAGAGATTGCCGTCTGACCTCCTAACCCCAAAAGCATTTGCCAGAGCCTGGTTCGTTTTATCAGCAGGTGTAACGGTTTACAGGAGAGATTGATTCAGCCCCGATGGTCTTGGTGAGACCTCAAAAATACTACAAACTAAGAAAAACAACTTTAAAGAAAACAAAGAATAAATTATTAAAAATAAAAAACCCCACTGATGCTGAATAGATCGAAACAAGCTTTATAGCAGGCTGTACCTATTAATTTTTATCTGGTTTGAGATTTACAAATCGGTACCGCCTGCTATAAAGCTTGGTTTGATCTATTCAGCATCAATCGGGATTTTTTATTTTAATAATTAATTTTTTGTTCAATAATTAATTGTAATGGTCGTCTAATTACCTTTATTTTGTACGCCACTTGATAAATTTGAATTATTTTTTGATCAGATACATTTTGGCACTAAAAAACCAATATATTGCTATTGTTCAAGAACACTTGGGCAGTAAATACTGAAGGTATTTACTGCCCAAGTGTTCTATGATTTTTTGATCAGATACATTTTGGCACTAAAAAACCAATATATTGCTATTGTTCAAGAACACTTGGGCAGTAAATACCTTCCATTTGACATATGAATATATAATACATATGAATATTATAAACATGATACACACATACATGATACGCGCGAAAAGCATTACCCGTCTTGGCAGTCAGGTAATAACTTCTTTCTAGAATAACTAAACCAAAACATCAATGAGACAACGTCCTATAAAAGATATTTAACTGTACTATGCAACTTCAAAGTTACAAAATCTAGACGAGGAACCAGGCTAATTAAATCGGAAGCTTTAATTTCTTCGGACGAAAACAAATTAGTCTAATAGAGGCGGAACCCTGTGTGCAATCAGCACGGACGTAATTACTCTCAAACAAAGGCCTGTGTGTGCCATGAGGCGTTTTGTGTGCGTTATCACTGCAGTTGGAAGGTTTGATTAGCTCTTGAGTTAAGACAGAGCTTAGTGTTACTAAGATAAATCTTTGGTTGAAGGTGTCTAATCACAGTAATGCAATCTGTTAAGAATTTTTATGAAGATTATTTTTAGTGTGTTGTGTTCGTATCTAAGACAAAAATCATTTATTCTTTATAGATCATTAAAACGTTAAAGATGATATTCTAGGATCTCATTAGAGGATGTTTTTGGTTGGAAAATTCAAATTATTGAGAAGTCGGAAAGTGAACCCAGGGTAGATAGGCATTCAAATGAAGGGAGTCAATATACCTTAGTAGTAGTAAGTAGTAGTTCTCATCACACATCAAGGAGGAAGTCTGAAATAATGCTACAAGTTTAGCCCTAAGCTTGAAGACCTCATCAGATGCTTATTCACTTCCTGCATAACCCAGGATTATTCGAAGAAGAAAACATGTGTGCTAACCAAGAATTCCAAGTCTTCATGGTGAGGCAGAGAAAAAATCGTCATAAATTAGTAGAAAATAAATATTATGTAGGTGTTTCTATTAATGTCCACCTATTTACAGTTTAATCTAAGACACTGGAGTACTTGCTTAGCTATTGTATCCAGATGATGTCGAAATAACAATGTATTATTAATAGTACTTGGAAACATTCTGAGAAATCATATCACATCAAACTGAAACTAATACATTCAGCCAAGCGAAAATTGTATCAATCCATTCATTGCGAGAAACAGAACCTTGTTCGAATCCCAGCTTAGATCACGTAATGTTGGATATGCATGAATATTAGCATAAAAAGTTGTTGTTAGCACGTAAAACTTGAAGCTTCAGTATGCATTGATAAAGCTCCTACAACTAAGCTTACTCAATAATTTAGTGTATGACTGGATCACAGGCAGAAGGTAAAACTAAGAAACAGCAAAAAAAAAAAAGACTTAACGACACAGTGAGCTCATCCTGCGTAAATAGTAACACTAATAAAATTGAACATAATTCGGGTATTCTGAGGTGACTTAACTTCAAAATATGTGACAACTGCCATCTTTAGTCGTCCCGAGACCATGACTGCTGAAAGTAGGCAGAAAGACATCGATCTTAATGTGAATAATAAAATATAACCAAATTTTATTTCATTAAAAGATATTCACATAAACTTCCTATAGTATCATGGATGAATAAAACTTTTTTTAACTTTTTCGGTGGCAAATGGCGTATATAAGACCTGGCTAAAATTTTCGCCGCCCAAGCCAACATCGCCTAAGTCTCAGGTTAGTCAGTCGTCATCCTCGGAAGATCAATGTTGAATTACCAAATAAAATTTACCACTTCCCGTGCTTTAAGTTACGATGCACTCAACCTAATATTCAATTAGGAACACACAAGATACTTAAACAAATACTTAAAGAGTTAGTGCTCGCAAAACTCATTAAAAATAATCTGTCTTACGTCGTTCGTACTTCCACTATGTTCGTTTTATGCTCCTTATTTTAGTTCTAGTCATTTTCTCCTCCAGGTTTACTAAATCTAAGAAATCTTGCTCACAAAGGAGTGCCACATTGAAAGCTTACAAAGGGAACATGAAGATTAGTGAACATTGAAAATCTACGTTTCAGAGGAGAAGATTGTGTTCCTTATTCGTTTACTAGTAGAGATGTATTTTGAACAAGATTACGTTAGATTCGTTGTGTGTGTGTTTAGAATATGATCGAAATACAGGATATGTTACACCGGAGAAACATAATTTAACTTAACCGGTCCTTGGGGATAGTTAAAAATGTTGTGTATTGATAAAATGAAAGGAAGAAACGAGAGCAATATTTATAGGTTTTCAACCTGACACTAAACACACATATTTAGTGCAATATTATTATTTAATATACTTCATACTCTTATCCAACTCCTTCAATCTTCTTCTGATTGATTTCATTGTGGGTTCCAAGACAGTTCAACTTTACCTGAGACTCTCCAAGAGTCATTACACGATATGTTTGTAGATTACTAGTTTTTAATCCTGGTGCACTGGTATTAATTGCGGTTACCTTATTAATATAAGAACTTACTATTTCACTCCATACAAAGATATGTAAATTAGGTGTACGAGGTCGGACCAGACGGTATTTCCGTCCAATTCAGCAGTCCGACTGGGGAAGAACTTTCGCCCTAGAGAATACTGCAGCCATAATAACCTTGTGTTGTGTTTCCGGCGATGAGCAGGGTTGCCAGAGCTCACTGGAGAGTTTTTGCGCTGTCAGTGGAAAGACCAAAGGACATTCCTGTTTTGTCTTCTACGCTGATGGCACACAAACTCTCTGTGATAAATGGGTCGGCAGCACAAGTGTGGCTTCCTGGTGTTGCACACGTCCCTAGGGCGTAGTAATCACTTTCCATCAGGTGGGCCGTGTGCTTGTCTGCCGCCTCAGTGGTGTAAAAAAATATGTAAATTGCTTCTATTAGAAGTGAGTTTATATTCTATTGTATACCGTGTTTTCCACCACTCCTCAAAGCTTTGATTACAAATCCAACACCTTGGCCATTATGCGACCACCGCCCACATTAAAAAGCAATTTGTTTGTGGCAAACATGCTAACAGGGTGACTGTCTGCTATTGTCATATTTTCAATCTAGAATTGACGTGTTTTGCAAAGTTGTATTGGAATATCCCTTCCCATAACTGATAGAATAGATAAATAGGGGTTCTATAAAAGAGTACCATTTAAATTAGAATAAGCGAAAGGTGTATAGATAGGTATATCAGGATCATAGAAAAAGGAAAAATGGTGTCTCTGCGTACCCGATGGTTAAAAGGTGTTTTTTACCACTTTCTTGGCCCCTCTGTTCAGTACGATCCACTATCTCGATCCACCAGTGGATTGAATAGCACGCCGAAGTTCACTGTGAGAAAAGGACAAGGACCGCCTGATGGAAAGTTACCGTGGCCTAAGGACGTATGCAGGGGCGTCATCCTAAAACTTCTTCTTTTTCTTAGTAGTTCCTGCAGCAGAATCGATGCAATTTTTAGATAGGTAGGTTTATAAAGGTATTAATGGCAAGCTTTTCAAAGAATAATTCTTATTTATTCTGTTTAGGCAAATAAAGAGCACATTAATGATCGTCAAAATTTTACAATTATATCAAGGAATAATTATAATAACAATAACAGTAAATAAATCAATTGAAAATGATTCTTTCAGTTAGTTGGATCTACTGAGAAGATAGCAAGAACCTCAGCGAACAAGATTATCGTGTTTTTAAATGTGGCTTTATTTAAAACAATTTTTTATTGTGCGTGCAAGCAGAAGATTAGAATGCTTTTTTATCATTAAGATATTCGTCTACTTTATCCTTTTTTCTTCGAACATTTTTTACTTCTATTTTAAACTCATTTAGTGGCATGTCAACCAGATCCTGCGGAATTTTGCCTAAAAACAAATTGCCAACCTTATGAAGTCTGAGTTTTGGCACTACAAGTATATTTTTATTTCTCGTATTATAAATTTGTGTACATCATAGTAGATTCTTGCGCTCATATAAGCCATTATCGTAAAAGTATTGGGATGCAACTGTTAAAATATTCATTACTTTAAATATTTCTCTCAGCGAGTCACGGGGTCTGAGGCTATAGATTGCTCGCATCGTTTATTTCTGTGATATGAAAATAGTCTCAATATCGGTAGCTGAGCCCCACAACATCAGGCCATACCATATAACGCTATGAAAGTAGCTAAAATAAACTAATCGTTACGTTTCCTCATCAGTCAGTGACTGAGCTGTCTTCCTGCCAAGGCTGTGACTCAAGAAATACTACCAGTACCACGTTATCCACGCCAGTAAAGTATAAGGTGTGACTTAATGTAGGTATGTATGTTCCCTACCAAATGTCAAAACTACAATACGTGCGAGCAACCCATAACCTACTACCCCCTCACATTAAAACTACTATCCTGAATCCGTAACAATTACGACTAAATGACAGTATTTGTTTTTCCAAATGTTCAACGAGTTTAATTTCACCTTCAACCCTTTAAACGTCTGGGACGGTCCGAAGGTCCCTAAGGCCTCGGTCCCTGGGGTGACCGCATAATGAGAATTCTTGGTGGGGCCCAGTGGGGTCGCACGCGTTATACCTTCATGTTACTTAATGACTGCACATTTGTTCTTCGAAATAAAACGTGGGGTACCATTTTAATTTGCTATTGTATGTATATGTGAGCTCTAAACATTTATATTGTGCTTTTGTTGGAAGAAATGAATGTAAATATGCAGTTAGAATAGTTTAAGCTTGACTCATTTGTATGCAAATTGTCGTATAGTTCATAGTTAGTCCTGAATTTTAAACTTATAAACGGGGCGCTATAGAATTCTTGTCTTTCATAATTCTGGTTCTTTCAACAAAGTCTAATGGTAAAACTAATATAAACCATTTCATAGTATAAGTACATTACAAATCTAATTTAGATTTATTAAATCTGTAACGTACCACATTGTTGGTTTTTAAGTTAACCCGTATGCTGAAGCCTCGATTTAACTAACTAACTTCTTCAAAATGGCCTCTGCAGCAAATCGCCACAATTTTGCCAATGTCAAGTAAAATATATTATAAAATTATAGTTTCATTCTAAAATATGGGTCTAAGTAAGTAAATTAATAACTTAATTATTATGGGTAAGAAGATTAAAATGGTAAAATAATAGTTAAAACCTATGCCACATACCATGATTAACATTGATTCCTGTAAACTTAATAACATTGAATGGAATGCAAAAGTTTAAGAACCCTCCTATAAATTTATTCAGAATGAATAATGTATTTTGAAAGAAATCTTCAGTTCCCATCAAAACACTTAGAGCTATCTCAGAGAGGCCTATAGTTAGCCATTTCCACTATCATTTAATGAAACAAAGTTATCCGCCGTTATAGCCAGTGGCTATTAAGTTTCCATTATCAACAACTATCAACAAATTAATCAATTTGTTGCCAACGAGAACATTGTTAAGCAATTACGAGACGTTGCGAACATCCATTCAGTAAATATCTCGAACAATATTAATCGAGGCAGAGCTATAAATGTTGGTAGAAACTTTGTGTAAGTCTCCGTTGAAACTATACTAAGAACAAGATATCAAACGTAATGCACGATATGGTCCTCATAAGTTTGGTAGTGGATGAGTATCACACCGGAGTTCGGGACAAACTACTGAGACGATATTCTTAGCAATCCATGGATCCTCCTTGCGGGTGCGGGTGCCAGGTCCATCGCGTTGCTGAGTTGGGAACTCGGGACTTGCGACCCAAGTGTAGGTTTAGAAGGGGCCCCTTTTGTTGATGCACATCAACACTCAACTTCACTACCCAAGTTCCCCTCCCTGCCTAACCAAACTTGATGCGAACCTACTAGTGCCACTTTAGACATTCGTCCTAGCAATGAGCTTATTGCAACTCTAGCTAAATAAAAATGATTTAGGACCGTATTCTAAAATAGTACTCATTCTGAATCTCAACTTATCGGAAGACAGATTGTGCAGACAATCCGTCAAATCTGTCAATGTGACTTTCGAGATTTAGAATGAGTGTTGTTCTAAAAAACGGACCTCTCTTCAGTTATTTTTCCTACCGTGAAAAGAAAAAGGTGTAAGTGTAACTATATTTTTTTATGTATTGTCATGTATTTCAAGAAGCGAAATTCAAAATAAATAAGATTAACAGCAGTAATAATGATTTAACAATTTTCATAAACAGACGAAATTTAGTTAGAAAATCATAAATTCGGTCTTACAAATATAACGCATAGCAACACAATTTTATAATTGGCATTTGAATTTAAAATAAGGATTTGAAATTCGGTAACCGAAAATCCTGGGGTCAAAAAACTGTACTCTTTCAGACGGATAGTAGCGCATTGAGAACCAGTACTCAGTACAGTACATATCAATCAATTAATCAATTACCCTTTTGCAGTCACTGTAAATATAAGTAAGCCTAATTATTCGGGGCTGTTAATATTTACAGAATCACTTGAAATAATATGATCAGAATTAAGAAATTAAAACAATACTTCACTGAGTTAATAGCAAGTTAAGTCATGTCGTTGAAACGATACATTTTTTAGCATTAGTAACTCTCTCTTGCAGTAAGACAGCAAGGCTTAGAATATGGTCATCTGCACATCTGTACATATAAATAAAATTGTATTATAGTGTGTCTGTTTGCAATCTTCAAATTTTCGTTTTTTTACCACATCCATATGAATATAATACGGTACTTACATCAAAATTAAATTTTATACCATTTTTATCTATCTGTCTGTTTAATCCGGCTAATCTCTGAAAGGGCTGGACCGATTTTGACGGGACTTTTATTGGCAGGTAGGTAATGTAATAAGGAGTAACTTAGGCTCCTTTTATTTTAGAAAAATCAGCGTTGACTCATACACTAAGCGATACCCGACATCCTAGCGGGCAACAGCTAATATCTCATAAAATTTAAGGCATTTTCAAAGCAGTTAGCTTGCAGGAACTCATAGCATTATGGAAAATTCACATTATTTCTAGAGTAGTTAAATTTCGCGAATGGTACGGTGTAACAGACATCCTCTATGATGCAAACTTGTCCCTTTTCATTATGCTAGTTCGGTTTACAGGGTTATATGAATAAAACATACGAAGGGTTAAGAGCAATTATTAACGACTTGTTTACAGGGAGGGTCGGCACTTCGCTCTGAGGGTCAGCAATTGCTGTTGCTGTATATGTTTATGATATTATTGAAGGGATAAAGACACATTTAGAACCTATGGGTTTCTTAGTGACCTTACAGTAAAATTAGAGGCCGTAGGTATAAAATTGTATTCGAAGGGTGTGGGAGTAAGCCAAAGCCCCCCCTCCCCTTCCCTTCCTCAGCATTGGGAGAGGCCTATATCTGACTACTGTAAGCTAATTGACTGATTATATATATATATATATATATATATATATATATATATATATATATATATTGAAATTTTATATATTATACATATGTGTTATACGTATGTAGATTAGAAGATATGCGGTAATTACGATAATTATAACAAACATACATACATGAATACACATAACCCTTCTTGGCAGTTGGGTAAAAATACGGTAAAGTTTTTTCTTGGGAAGGTTGTTAAGTCTCATAAGAACACTACATTCCATAATAAAGAAAGTTCTTTTCAGCAAGACTGCGTCAAGTCATAAAGCTCAATCAACGTAAACTCGGCTGCAAAGTAACGCTGACTTTATTAGAAGAGAAGACTGGCCGCTATCCACTCCCGATCTTAATTCCCTCAATTATGAGTTATGGCATCTTTAGAGTGTATACTTATGTTCATTTTGAGTCTTATATATTACTACTAATAGTCTTAGATAGCCCTTATCTAAATATATAAAAATGAATCCATATTTCCCTTCGTTACGCCATCACGCGTGAACGGCTGGACCGATTTTGCTAATTATTTGTTTAGAATACGCAAAGAAAAATTTAAAAATAGGTTAAGCCGTCACGGGAACGGGAACAGAATTCCAGGCGGGCGAATGAGCGTGGGCATCAGCACACAGTACATAAATATGATGAAGTGTTTTGGCCAGATGCTCTGGCAGTTCTGAAAGCGATCAATGAGCTTAGCTCATAGCTATCGCTATCTACATGCGGTTGCCACTTGGACGGGTGACCGCTTAGTGATGTTTCATCAAAGCGCTTCCGTGCTTCGGAATAGTCGGTCCCGGCTGTTAATAGTGGTTAGGTTGAGACGGAGGCCCATATAGGCAGCCTGAATAGCTTTCTCAGTGGTTGGCCGCAAACTACACCTCAGACTGAGAGGTCAGACGAAAAACCCAAACCACAGACCCCGGACTCTCAGGTGAAGGCCTCGAATCAGACCGGGACTAATGCAAGGATGATGATGATATCATAAATACATATAACGTCAGTGATGAAATTTTCTATAAAAGAAATCAAGATTTTAGAAATATGCAGACGAAAGTGATCTGATAAACTATGAAGACCAACTACTTAACATATAAAGTAGATTTTTTTTTGTCTTTAACGCCAGGGTTAGGTTCACCATTACATACACCATGTTAACAATAGTGGCACATCGCTTGACGGCCTCATCAAAAGAGGATTGTCGTTGCAACACCGCGTGACACCCAACGGTCCCACTAGTGCTGCGACCACAATCCCTCCTGCCCGGCTATGCACTTGCTGACTCCTGAACGCAATCCAACCGAGATTGGATTACTATGGAGAGACTTTCGCAATCGTGCACGGTGGTGCCCACTCGGCCGAAATTTGTAACAAATTTGTACTATTTCTTTCCACCATCAGTAGTTGTACAACCAATAACAAAATCCACAACCAATCTACTATTTCTCCAGTACAGTTGAGAACAAAACTGTTTATAAAGACTGAACACAAGCAAGGGTCTTTCCGTAAACAAGTCTAAGAAAATTAAATGGGCAAGTTCAGAGCTCGGTGAAGTTTGGTGGCAAACGTCGTTGGGGACCGCTCTGTAATCCATTAACAACTTCGTTTGCCCTAATTTAGTGGTTATAATTTGTTGCACATAAGTTTTATTATTGGGGGATAAAAAGTGGCAAAAATTTTGGGGTCGGGTTTCAGTTAAACTACAAAGCTGTTGAACTTCGCTATTTTCAAGATATTTTTTTTTTTTTTTTTTTTTTTTGTTTTGTTACTAGCACCTTCCACTGCGTGCGGGCACTTCGTGGAAGCCTATTCTCCTACTAACATTATTTATAGCTAGGCTTCTATCTTCGAAACCCTCACAGGGTTCATATTTTGAGGTTATTTACTTATAAAAGATGTGTCACGCTTTCATTCCGGCCTCTTTGTCATTCTAGTTCTCGCATTTATTCCTCTCGCACATTCATTCTTTTCCTTTCATACCATGGGATAGGGGGGGGGGGGGGGGGGAATGTTGATGAGTGCTATGTTTTTTATTTTTCTAAATTAATGTACATGGATTCTTAAATCTAAACTATTTTTATATAATACTATTTCCTACTCAATTATTATCTGCAACCATTTTATTATTGATAATAAATGCTCGAGATATTTAGTTGCTATTTCTTTTATTAACTATCTTCACAATTTTATTCCAGTATTCGAGGAAATGTATTTGGTAGTCTCTAGTCATCAGAGTCGGTAAATTTTTTATGGTAATTGCCAAATTTATTTTTTGCTCCAGGTCGTACCGTGCCCTTAAATGGATCGGACAGTCCACCAATAAGTGGACGACTGTCTCGTCCACCCCCAGTCCGCAGGCGCATGATGGGTCCTCCCTACACTTGAAACGAGTCAAGTATTCGGCGAACCCACCATGCCCCGTTAGGAGCTGGGTGGTGGTGCCGGAAAGCTCCAGCTTGCGGACGATGCTGTATGCCTCCAGAGCGCAAGGGAAGAAAAGCTTGGTGACAGAAGCCGTATGGCCCAGCCTGTACCTTTCGTTCCATTCGTGAAGAGAGGTCTGACGCAGACCCCGCTTCACGAAAGAGACGGGGCACAGGCTGTAATGCGGCGCAATTTTCGACCGCAGAGCCGCCCCTTTGGCGAGCTGGTCGGCTCGCTCATTACCCTCCAACCCGGCGTGGGCCTTGACCCAGAATAAGGATATGTCCTTGCCCTGGGTCAATCCCCGCTTGATGGTGGCTCTGGCCTCAACTGCCAGGGGGTGGAGGGCGTGACGGTTGGTTACCGTCATGAGTGCGGCTCTGCTGTCGCTAAAAACGCCGAATGTGGCCGCGCCGCGCTTGAGGGCCTCACTGGCCGCTTTGCATATGGCCAGGAGCTCTGCTTGGTAGACGGTGCAGTACGGGGCGAGAGCAAGTTTGAGGGCCTTTGTTTCGGCCCCGTTATCCCATATGGATAACGCGGCGCCGACACGACCCTCAATCTTGCTCCCGTCCGTGTAGATCTGTACCTGCGTCTGCGATTTGACGCGCTGGAAGTGTTCCTTGTCTACCAGACTTTATTTTCAAGATATAAGCAAGCCGACGTGGCAATGGGCTGACCACGACCGATGGCCGTTGGACCGGACGAGTCGTAGAGTAGAGACTTCGAGAAGGCAAACGAAGGGTAGGGCACCTCCTAGCCAGATGGAGCGATGACGTGAAAAAGGTGGCTGGGACGGACTGATTGCGGAAGGCGGAGGATCGTACGAAATGGCGCACATTGGGACAGGTCTATGTCCAGCAGTGTGCTAGTAGCAGTGGGCTAATTGATTAATTGAATTTCAAGATCCAGTTCTAGTTATGAACAGACTATTAATCACATCCGCTGAAAGTATGTATCTCTTTGGCCCAGTGAAGTTCTGTGGAACAAGTTGCTGATCACCTGCGTGGACCCGTACTAATATCAACAGCTCTACTTCGTTTGGATTTCGAAAGCTCTATAGTACTATGTCTTAGAAAATAATGTTTTAGATTCCTATTTTCACAGGTACCACCTATATCCATAGTAGCCTACATTTAACCATGAAAATTAAACAGCTTGGTCCCGAAAAAAAAACATACACATTCGCGCCAAAAACAAGGCATAACATTTAAAACATCTGTGCTATGATTTATAATCTGTGTTTTGCGAGAAATACGCAGCTTTGAGGCGATAAATCACTACCGTCGCAAAGTCGTAGACGTTTTCTGTCATAAATAAAGGAATGCAAAGATTTTCCTATTAAATATCTGATGTTTTGAGGCTTGGCTCAGATGGGGCTATGTTTTCGATGAGTGATTTAAGGAAGAATGTTTCATATACGAGAATGCCCTGTCGTCTCTGGGAGGTACCAAAAACAACGTGTGTTTGATTATAACTTGGGCATTGAAGACATATGTGGGGCCCACGTCTAAGACGATTTCATGTGGGGCCCACATGAAATCGTGTTAGACTTTTTCACAAAAGACACTTTCCAAAAGTTGAAAGTTGAAACAGTAGAATTAATGTTTTCTGCTTACTTGAAGTTCGTCGGCGGTACTTAGTAAGCTACCTACCTTAATGCTTAAAGCGATTACCTTATGATGAGGAGCTTCCATAACACTACCAACGCGAACCGAGTCCTAATTCAAACAAGTTGGCTTATTTGAAGATGTAACTGAAATTACTAGTGTAGGCCCCACAGATGTCTTCAGTGCCCAAGCTTAAATATCTTTCTACGTATATCATGATATCGTGGTGGACTTCTCCACAAAACACCCTCTCCAAAAGTTGAAAGTTGAAGCAGTACAAATAATGTTTTCTGCTTACTAGAAGTTCGTCGGTGGTACCTAGTAAGAAACCTAGCTAACTGTTTAAAGCCTTAACCTTATAGTGAAGAGCAAGTTGGCTTATTTGAAGATGTAACTGAAATTACTAGTGTTCAGGTTAGGACACTAGTAATTTCGTAATGAAGCAATACTGACACAAATACCATACGAAATTGACTTACAGATGAAATAAGACTCATCGAATAACTCCACCACATTTATAATCCCTTTGAAATGAATTTAACCGAGCTCTGAAGTAAATTTTGAACAATTAAGAAAATTAAATTCCATCCCTTGTTACGAGCTATTTGACAAATTAGTGGGTCGAACTTCTTGACAAGCCTACAATTGCACGCGATGTCAACATATTTTTGAGCATTAGCGTATCGCCATCAATTTAATTGCAAAGCGGTCACCTGTACATTAGAAATTCAAAAAATGGGTTATGTTATACTAACGAAGCTGTAAACATTTTTTTTTTTGGAATTATTTTTGATATGTCTATATACATACATACATATAATCACGCCTTTATCCCCGGAGGGTCAGGCAAAGGTGAATTGACACCCACATTTTACCAATCTGTATTCGGCCCCACGTAATAGGGCGTGTGCCTATTGCCGTTTCCGGGCACTATTGTTGACTCGAGCCATGCATCTGAGGCTAAGTCTGGGCTGTACATAATCTGTCTGATGTTAAAGTTAATCAGTCCTATCCCTTAATCGCCTTGTACGACACCACATGGGAAGAGAAGGGGTGGCCCAAATTCTACACTGCCGGGAACCACGCGGCGCACGATGGACGCAAAAACTACTAAACAGATTTTGATGAAGTTCTTTTGCTTGAAATATCTTGGTCAGACGTAAAATCATGCGTAAATTTAATCGCAATCGGTTGGGTTGTACCAGAGATATGACCAAAATGCAGCGAAGCTCAGAAAGTGTGTAAGGTCTACCTTTCCTGTAGAAAGAAATACGTGAATGCGCCAAATATGTAAAAGAATCAAACATTTTCGATAATCCGCTCTAATGCAGAAAGAATTGGTAAGTACCATCATTTATTTTCCATACGCCTTCCACATATACAATTATATCTACCTAAAACATAACCCTATACGGCAACTCTAACTCCCTATAGTCACGAGGTATTTACCCCTGCACAATGATAAATGACAGTGACGTCAGATTGTCAGTTCATTTTTCTGACCACCCTATGTAACGCTCCTGGGGTTATGGGATTTTCGGAAGCGTTAAATTGAGTATGTGAATGATGTTTGAGAGTTATATTTTTATATTAGTTTCAGTCACCTGGGGTTGATTTAATGGATATGCTTGCTAAACAACTTGAAATAATACGACTTGAATAATGATATACAAGGTATACAAGCCTGATTTGACTGAAATAAAAGAAACAGACCGGTACGCTGGTGGTATTAAGGCATCAATTTTACGCGGATGTTGCATTCATAATCATTTTTACATTAGTCCCATATACATCTGAGGTCTTCACTTCGGAGTTTGGGGTTTTTTTTGGGTATATTGGGGTAATTCTCAATAAAACCCAAAAAACGAAGCCATGCTGTTTGACCTCCCAGCCAAAGTTGTGGATAGTGACCTACCAAAAGGTCGTTAATATTATAGGCCTCCGTCTTGATCTAGCGAATGTGACTCAATGTGATTGGGATGTGGAATACATCGATATCGGTAATCGGCAGACAAACTAAATTATCAACATTCTGCTTGCTGTGTTTCTTGAAGCTGTCGTATGTGTCTCGGCACTTGGGGTCCGCTTACTTCTTTTTTACTTTTTGGCTTGACTGTATGACTTTTAATGTCTGGCCTGCCCCTGTATTAGATAAAGATAAAGATAATTTTATTTGCGGAAACAAGTGTAGGTACAGGTGGCATTTTATGATATAATACGTTACAAGTTTCAACATGTTCTGTCAATGTAGAAGTACAAATTTTTTGAAGCTTATAAGCTGTTGTAGCTGTTCGAGATACAGGTACATTGTTCCCTTCATATGTAAGTAGTTTAAAATTGTTAACAAAACACAGTTACAAATTAGTACAAATTATCTGTTATAAGTCACTGGCATATCGTTGGCCGGCGTTTGGTAGAAATGAATGACGAATGTATGGGATTTGACGTCTATGAAAGACGTTAACGCATGTCATAAACATCAAATCCCATACATTCGTCTAGAGGGGCTGGGGGACCGAAGAAGAAAGGAGTGTGCTTTGTTTTTAATCTGCCAAAGATTTTTTATCCTACTTAGGTGGCAGAAAAGCACATGGCCCATCAGATGGAAAATGGTATGAGATTGAAAGTCGCGGGTGAGCTATTGCGAATTATGTTGTACCACTTACCAAAACATACGTACCTAGGTCTAAAAAATGTGTACCCCATCCAGAACGAAATTATTTCGGAACTAAAATACACCCGCCATATTGACATCAATACGGCGGGTGTACTATAATATATTATTACTTAACCACTATTCATAAAATATAATTATACCAAAAAATTGTACCTTAAAAGTACCTCAAGCAAAAGAAACATACTCTTGATCCGTTGGATAGTTTATGAGAAATAAAAAACCACAATGGTAGATCCGCGACTTTGCCTCGCGTAAAATGATTACCGTGACCTATGGACGTGTGCAATACCAGGGTTATAACAAAGAGTTTCTGTGCCGTCAGTGTAGATGGTAAAGCAGGAAAAGCCTTAGTTCTTCCCACTGACAGCACAAAAAGTCTCCAGTGAGCTCTGGCTACCCTACTCACCACCGAGAACGCAACACGAGGTAATTATGACCGCGGTATTCTGTAGGGCGGAGGTTCTTACCCAGTGGGACTGCTCAATTGGATGGAAATACTGTCATGTCCTACCTCCTACGAAACACCACCACCACCACCTAGCAGGTTTACACCCTGAAGATTGTGCTGGGCTCTAATACACCTATAGAAAACCATCTATCAATAAAGATAAAACTGAATTATACTAACTTAAATGTTCTAACTATGTATTTGAATGTGAATCATAATTCGATTTCCAGATTTTTCTTTTTTCATATTCTAAGAAAAGAGCCTATTCTGTATTCCGTGTTTGTGAGAAAATATAAACGTATAATCTCTCTTACATCTAAGACGAGACTTCAATAGGATTTATTCTTTGCTTTTTGTGAGAAATCTTTTAAGATATAATAATATTCCATTCGCTACATTCATGGCTGCCTGAATATAAAAGTATATTAAATGCTTGTGTTGAAGGTAACTGTGTGATTTAATCGAGTGATGTATAAGACACATCGTCGAATTTGGGCCATTTTTATGGAAGTGGATGCATCCATAAAGCGTAGTCCACAATCAAGAGTCAAACCTCTGTAAAATCGGATCGAAGAAATAAACTATAGTCCAAGACCCCAGAGTAACCAGACATTACTTATTTTCTCAGAAAATAAATGTATGAAATCGAGAAGGTTTAGTGTAATATTGTATGAAGGTATGCATACAACCCCCGGCACTTAAATGAGTCATTTTCTGTTAAAGTGGAAATGCTTATTATGATTTATGTTTTTAGATTATGTTTTAAAAAAGGTTCAAAATCATAGTCAATAACGGACGTTTCATTATTAAGATTGAAGTGATGTTGACCATAAAAGTAGTAAAGGTTTTGCATCAAATTTACTGTTAGTAATTTAACCAATACTACAGCACTAAATTTCAAAGAAAATAGAAAATTTTAAACGTAAAATAAAGTGTTAAAAGACTAATCTTGTCACTGTGATATTAGTGATGTAATCGAATATCGATAAGCGGTACATTTGACGACTTACGTCTGGACTGAATAGAAAGAGATCGGCGATTATATATTGTTTTATAAAACAAATAGGTAAACAGTGATTATTTGCATGACCTTCATCGCTACAACCATAATAATTACTTGTGTAGCTTTTTGTTATGAAGAGAGATTTAGTAGATATAGTTAGAATGACAGAGAAAGGGTTTTACATGTTATGGGGCACATACATCACATAAATCACATCGAGGCCAATGGTGTCTGGAAGAACCTTTTGTAGAAATTACAGTACGTCGCGGGGGTGTCAAAAAGCATACAAAATTCTTTTGCTATATAGCAACGGACACTACGAAAATTCAACTAACACAAGAATGAAATGATTTGCTGTCAGTTGAATTATCGTAGTGTCCGAATTTTGTATGCTTTTCGATACCACTGCGACAAACTGTAATTTCTACAAAGATCTTTTACTTCTACATTAATTAGTGGAAATGATATAGGTTCTTGTTATAGGTATATGAAATAATTACTTTGATATTTCATTTCATAAATTTAGACCATACACTAAACCTTTATAAGGATTCCCAGACTAGCCTAAGCCCAGCCGGACGAGATAAGAATATTATGTCCTCTGTGACTTTAAATCTGTCTGGACCATTTTTAATTTTTAAGCCTTTTCAATATTGTTTTATTCTTCCTACTGATATTAAAAATGTAAAAGTGACAAAGATATTTGGTTGTTTTTTACTCGATCAAGCTCATATTTGTATTGAACTGTATTTATTTATTTATTTATTTATTGGAATAGACAAAAGCCCGATAAACGACTTAAATTACTTTTAATCGATAGAATAATTCTCATTGGAACAGAGTTCTGATGCCCCGAGCACGAATGATCCCGTCTCCGCAAGCATCAGAATTCCGCCCCTAATTGACCACTACATCTACTTATATTATATCTTACTTTATACTACTATCCACAACTCATGTATTTAATATCGATATTTTATCGACACATCTCATCCCTAAGGAGCTGAACTCTCAGGCAGGAACTTAAGTGGGATATCGTAAAATTATGACTTTACAGCTACCTGCTTATGACACGGGATAAGCGCCGATATATACGGGCCGTAGAGGCTCAGGGCTATGAGATTTTGGCTCGTAAGACCAAATTAATATCGACTACAACATGGTGTAATAGTGAAGTGTCTCCTATATAAGAATTTATGAGAGTCTGCTGTACTTGTTTACCGAAGCTACTTTTTAAGGACATTATTTAATATAAATGTTTTTTTTTAGAGCTGTGGTTGTGGCGATAGGGCTTTAGAGGTAAATACAAGTCCTGGATTCGGTTATCGTTCAGTGCTTATATTGGTCTAAATACGTCGGTT
Source organism: Eilema caniola (assembly GCA_949126895.1). Classification (NCBI taxonomy): domain Eukaryota; kingdom Metazoa; phylum Arthropoda; class Insecta; order Lepidoptera; family Erebidae; genus Eilema; species Eilema caniola. Next base: position 18,295,352 of record OX421481.1, read on the forward strand.
GAGACATGAGACAAACAATGTTTTTATAGAGTTTATTATTTCGAAATCGTATCTAACATTTGAGGCAATTATTAGTCTTGCAGAGACAAAGATCCTATTTTATAGCAGAGATATAGAGAGTGCGTGCAAATTTCAATATTTAGTCATTCATTCCTAACTATTTGCATTATGTCTGTGTTTACATAATTTTATTATACGTAGGTTAATCAAGAGCGAGGCTCTTAAATTTAAATGAGTATGAGGTTAATCCACACTATACAACCCATATCATAAGCAGCTTGAGCTGTGCATAATTTGAATGTAGAAATACATACATACATAAAATCACGCCTGTTTCCCATAGTGGTAGGCAGAACTCACGCATCCCCATTTGCTATAATCCTGACATATTACTCTAGCTTCATTCACTCTCATTACATTCTTCATGCATACTCGTCGGTTTAGGGTACTCCTGACCTGCCCCTTTTCTAAAACTGCCCCGATTTGGTCCATGTATGTGCGCCTAGGTCTTCCCCTTCCGACAGTACCATCTACAATCGCCTCATACACCTGTTTCGTTAGTCTTCTTTCATTCATTCTCTCAACATGACCGAACCACTTTAACATACCTATCTCAATTCTCATCACTACATCTTCTATCACTTTGCATCGCTCTCTTATCACGCTATTTCTCACTCTATCTCTCAAAGTCAAAACACACATACTTCGCAACGCCCGTAAATGTAGACATCGCTGTGCAATATGTCCTAGAATACTTATTTATTATCAATTCCAAAACCATTAAACACCGGTCACTCCCAATTCCCCAAACCGCAACACTCCTCTCCTTAACACAAACTTCCGATCAACAAAATAATTGACACTCCGACTTCATATAATTGATTACGATCTATTCCCAAAGCAAACTTCCTAGTTGTATTGGATTTTAATTGTTTTGATTGGCTAATAGAGTCGAGTCCTGATTGGTTGGGTTAGTTTGATCTCTGATTGGAATTACTTTGTAACTTTGATGACCAACGATGCGAAGGTAAACTTAGCTTTCCTTGTATCGTCAGGACCGTGAACGTAAATAAATAAGTTCACTAGGATACATTATTCGTAGTCTGTGTAGGATATAAGTGTTCTCTGACATAACTAGACTGCCGAATGACTACACACTTTTTTGAGTACGTTACTTTCAAGAAAAGAAAAGAAAAAAAACGTTTGTAATAAAATTTTATGTACAAATACCACGCGGGTGAAGCAGGCCACAGCTAGTAAATACCTAGATCAGGCCTTCATATTATAAAACAAACAAGCAAATGCTATTCTTATGAAAAAAAAGCAGTTAATTATGAAATAGTCATTGGCCTTGCGAAAGGAATTCAAAGAATTAATCGAGGAGGAATGAATTGTGAAAATAGGATAATAATAATAAATAAATCAAAACAACTGTCAACATAATACGAGTAGGACAATTTTATAACAAAATTGCACTTCATTTGTAGAACGGTGTCACAATTTTTATCCACTTTATGCCATCAGTGGCAAAACTGGTGCCACGGAACAGAACAATTCGAAATTATAACTTTCCAAAGGACTTGTAAACGGAGTTAAGAGCGGAAATTCCAACACTCACAAAGGCTTTGTAGGGAATGTGCTTGTGAAGCAAAACTGCGCTTTTCCTCACAGAGGCTGTTTTTGCTTCGCTGTGTTCAATTTTACACCTTTGATACTCAAATAGGAAACAGCTTTTATCAAAACCGATTTTATGCTTTTATTATTTACTAGCTGTTGCCAGCGGCTACGCCTGCGTAGATGACGGATTTGTTAACATTAATAATCACTGCTCCGCTCCCTTGAGTAGAAGCGTGACGATATAGCCTATGTGTTATTCTGAGGGATAAGCTATGTTATTGTAAAGTTTCATTAAAATCCATTCAGTAGTTTTTATGTAAAAGAGTAACCACCTTCATACATACATCCATCCATACATACAGTAGGATTCGTGATTTTAAATCAAACCAGTTTCCATCTTGGTTTTACACGAAAAAATGCGAGAACACAATTGTTGTATCACGTACCGAGTTCAAAAATTGAGTGGCAAAATTTCATCTCGAACGAATTTGACTTTTACGGAAGTGACTTCCGTTTGACCCCTCAAACTCTAACAGAAATATTTGACACCCCTACTCATCTCCTGGTCTGTTATTCATCTCCACATTATATTTAAAACATTCCAAACTCAAAACTTGAAGCAAAAAAGAAAGTTGTAACCTCTGAAATCTTAACAACTTACTCAAAAGAACATTCCTGCATTTAAAGTAAGAAACTAAATATTCGGAAGGGAATATAAAAAGGAGAGGTATTCACTCTTCCTAACTTGTAATACTGGAAAGTTGCGAGGAGAATCTTCGAAATAAAAAGGTTAAAGTGGAAAATCTGCACCTGGCAGTTCACACCAAACCCGACAGTTAATATTAGGAGGTAACGGATTAAAATTTCTTGTACTCCAAAAGCTGGTGTGTTTCAAGGCAATTAGATTGGTCTACAATTTTTTTTTTTATCGTAAACTTTACATCTTACAATAATATATTGAACTATTAAAGTGAAATATTCCTAATAAACAGTTTAAGAGATATTTAATATTGAAAATTGGATTGCTCGAGCCGCCCGAAGACCCATACAAAATCGGAGCACACTGTGACGTGAAATGTATGGAGTGCAAGAGAATATCGCATTCCGCGATGCATTTGTTGAATTTTATTTAATTTACTTATTCAAAAATTAATATAATACAAACTTCACGAATAAACCTCCTTATCAGCTTACTGGCCTTTAAAATGTTTTTCTATGTCAGATCTGTCTCTCGTTTAAAATTGTAGAACTATCATCGCTTCCTCCTTATGATAAAAGTAATTGCCCCCTAAAATCCAACCACACGTCCTGATCGTCCACCTGAATCTTGTGGGGGGCGGACACACGGAAACAAATTTACTGGCGTGGCTAACGTGGCTCTGGTACACTCGACATTGGCGTGTCGCCATTAATAATTTTATATTACATTTTACTTGATATTGGCGAATTTGTGGCGATTTGCTGCAGAAGCCATTTTGAAGAAGTTGAAGTTGATAAAAGTAATTCTATCACGAATTCAGTCTTTATGTTATCATAAATTCCAATAGCATTTATAACACATGTACAAATGATAATAATACTATCTTTGTTTATTTGTTATTTATTTGTTGTTATTTGTTTGTTGTTATGTTTATTTAGTATTATATTTGCTGACCAAAAACTACGACATTAAACAGTATTAGTGATGATACTGATGATCCGTTGACTAAGGACACTACCCTATAGCCTGGGGAACACAAACACCAAGCTTATTTCATTCAAGGCGTCAACACCCACAACTAGTAGACACAGTTGTAAAAGTATCGATATGTATGTGCATGAGTAACCTTACCAGAATTCCTTTATGTGGGAAAATATTTTTTCGACTTCACACCAGTTTCATAGTATATAAATATATTATAATGTCATGTATTATAAGTACTATAGTCTAGGTTTGAATTTACTACCAGAGTTATCATTTGGTACCCTTGAAAAAACCCTTTGGAAATGAAAATCAAAATATTATTTTATAAAGAAATAATAAGTGGCGTTTATATTCTGTTGTAAAATATTTTTTTTTGAATTCATAGAGTAATTACTTAGATGCTTGCAGTAAAAACTTGAGAGGCTTTTAGTTTAATGTCTTGGTTTAATCAATACTAACTGTTGAATTTAACTACTTAATGAAATATGCTATAGAACTATGCAATCAACTACTACTTTACGTAATGCTATAACAGTGAGGGTAATAATATAAAATGGTTTATTTCACATTATAATCACTCCAACAAATCGACATTTAAATCAGTTTTCAGTATTTCCTTTCATGAAGTAAAAGACGTTACAAACATTAAAATTATGAACACGAGCACTTAAATCATACTCAATAAATCATTACACATTACACACTCACAGCTTCACGCATGGACACACATACACAAACATAAAGACGCCGATAACACCACAACACAAACAATTCACACACATAACAAAATACAAATACATAATGCACACATAGTAACACGAAAGACTTAAAAATGTCAAGGAGTAGTAATACACGTATTGTAGCTAAGTAACTTCTTAAGCAGGAGCCTCAGCCTCAGCTTGTAGCTCTTCCAACCTTTGAAGAACCCTCTGTCTTCTTTTTTCCATAGGAGTTTTGAACCACCAAGTCTCAGCTGCTTGTTCCTGAGAAATATATTTTTATGAGTTGTATTTTTCTTTGCCTCTATTTTTTTAAAGTTATACTCGTGCTTCGTCCTCTAGATTAGTAAGAGAGATATTATATGAACACAATGTAGTAACGCTTAGGTGTTACCACTTCAGCACTATAGTTTAGAGGGTATTCGTTATACCCATTATGGCAACACAATTTATTTCCCTAATACTTCCCTGCCTGTATTGACATCCAGTCGGTCGAGCTTCATTCGCTTTTTAGTGCTCAACCACTTCGCACAAAATAATTATAATAGTTATTACCGTTAGATATAAGTAATAATGCCAAAACGCGCTAACGAAGATAACTTTAAATTTATTGTAAAAAAATTAAAGAAATTAGAAAAAGAAATAGGACGTTCGCGCCGCGATAGACGCAATTGTTTTCCGATAAGTTCATCATCATCTTCGAGCCAGTCTTCAAGTTCGTCCTCATGCTCATCGAGGGCGTCTACACCCGCGCCGGCGCCACCTGAGAACCCAGACAGTAAGTACCCACACATTGCAAATTATTAAGTGGGTATTGGAATTTAATGTAACAACGGCTATATTACCTAAACTTTAATTGCCGTGATCATGAACGATCACGTTATTCACGTTAAATGCAACAGATTAGTCTGCAGGACTATATCGATGCATATATACGTAAATAAGGGAGAACTTGTTGTGTGTACTCACCTTCTACGCATCAGATTAGTCTGAGGGACTATATCGCCGCTTATAATAACCAAGGGAGTCTTGCTTGAACTGACACACTATTATGCTTCAGATTAGTCTGTGGGACTACATCGCTGCATAACTAAAATAAGTGTAAGTTAATTGTTGGTATTACCCTTTTTGCATCAGATTAGTCTATGGGACTATATCGCTGCATTTAATAATCACTATATCGTGATTTTCTAACGTTACATTCCGTCGATTTTGCATTTCCACGTAGGTATGCATATTCGTTTCGTCAATAGTCTGATTGCTACCCTCTCTTCACAGACCAGGAAGTAACGACAAACCCTGACGAGCATGTAGACACCATCCTTGTAGACCCACCAGTGGTGGATGACGGCGTATCACCAACGATAGACGTGTCTGTCCCGGCAGATGATATGATCATCCCAAACGGCCACGAAGACTGTAATACTGAGATTCTGGACATATTGGGAGCAGATCCGTCAATAACGGTTGAATACGGACCGGATATAAACAAGGATGTCGCATCCAGATTTGCTCATATCGCAACATCCGGTCTGGACAAAGATGTTCGTAAAGAGCTTGTCAGTAAGTTTTTAGTGCCAGGAAACTGCACTACGATAGGAGCACCACTCCTGAATGCAGAAATTAAAGCCGCCACAAGTGATCAGGTATATAAAAGAGACAAAGCCATAGAATCGAGACAAAAGCAATTGGCAGCAGGGATTTCATCCTTGGGCAAGATCATATCAGAACAGCTTGACGCCAGGGAGAGAAACAACGTTCTGCTAAAAGATCTTATGGATGTTGGTCGAATATTATGTGATATTCAACATTCAGAATCTCAAGCTAGGCGTAATTTTGCACTATATTCACTCAAAAAAGAGCTGAAGGACCAGCTGAATACCACAAAGATCGACAAGTTCCTCTTTGGAAATGATCTCGCTGATACCCTCAAAACAGCGAAGGCTGTCTCAAAATCCAGCGCTGAAATGAAACCAGCAACAACCAAACCTAAAGCTTCGACTTCGGCGAATAAAACGTACAACCACAGGCATTTAAACTGGAAGGCGAGGATCCCGACTCTCAGGCAGGTGAGGGGTCCGCCGCCGCAGCAAGCTCCACCTGCTGCTCGGAACGCGCAACCGCACAGGAACTCGTTGCAAGCATTCTCGCAGCGAACCAAGCGGAACCGCCCTCAATAGATCCGGTACGTTACGCGGGCAGACTTGCCCTCTTTCTTAAACAATGGTCGTTATTAACGAAAGACCGTACTGTACTGTCGTGGATAAACGGTTACAAAATTAAGTTTAATCATCCGGTACATCAACGTTGTGTACCCTCAGCTAATATTTTTTCTGATTCTGAGAAGGCTCAGTTATTAAACATAATTAATAACCTGTTATCCATTGGCGCCATATCCGAATGTAACCCATGTTCTGATCAATATGTGTCACGCGTATTTTTAGTACCTAAACCAAATGGCACGATGAGATTTATTCTTAACTAGCTGTTGCCCGCGGCTCCGCCCGCGTGGATGTCGGTTATCGTTTAGTGTTGATCCGACGCTATTGAGCATTAAATTCGCTTCTCTACTCAACTTTGTCCTCGACTATGTACTCACCTCTGTTCTCGACTTTCTACTCGCCTCTATATTCGACTCTCTATTCGACTTTTTACTCGCCTCTGTATTTGAATTTATACTTGAATCTCTACTGACTTCTCTGTTCCCCTCTCTACTCGACGTTGTACTTTTCTCTATACTCGCCTTTCCATTGGCCTCTCTACTTGCCCATTAATTCGATTTTCTTTTCGCCTGTCTACTTGACTCTCCACACTTGCCTATCTACTCGCACCTCTACTCAACTCTCTATTCGATCTCTATTCGCCACTACATTCATATTTCCACTCGCCTCGCTATTCGCCTTTACAGCATTCTATTTGATTCTATACTCGCCTTTCCACTGGCTCTTTAGTCGCATATCTACTCGCCCCTGTAGTCGACTCTACTCGACTTCCAACATTTACACGCCTATCCACTCGTCCCTATAATAATCTCTACTCGCCTCTCCATTCGCTTCTATATTTGGTTCGCTACTCGACTATATCCGTTTCGAAGCTCTAATCCACCTTTGTACCATATTTCATGAGGACATCTTAAAAGAAATTCTTACTATTTATGCCTTATTCACCCCCTTTTTTGTGCCATTGAAAAATTAGAAACTTTAATCCTAACGCCCTATTCATATCCCCCCTCCCCCTTCTATCCCTTTTTTCGCGATAAGGTATTACTATGTCCATTTCCAACCTCTAATCCATCTCTATACCAATTTCATCAAGATATCTTCAAAGTTGTCAAACTTACATACCCTTGCCCTATTCCACCCCTTTAACTCCCTTTTTCGCAATAAAAGGTAGCCTATGTCCATTTTCGAGCTCTAATCCATCTCTGTACCAAATTGCACCAGGATATCATCAAAAATGACAAACTTTCATTTCTACTATCTAGTCCTTATGACCCCCCCCCCCCACCCCTTTTACCACATTATTCGCGATCAAAGGTAGCATATGTCCGTTACCAAGCTCTAATTAATCCCTGTACCAAAATTTCATCATCTTCAAAACTGTCAAACTTTAATCCCTTATTATCCCCCCCCCCCCCTATGCCTCCATTTTCGCGTCAATAGGTAGCCTATGTTCGTTCCCAAGCTCTAAACTATCGTTGTACCAAATTTCATCAGGAAATCTTCAAAAATGATAAATTTTCCTCCCAAGGCCCTAGTGCCCCCCCTTCTACCGCCCTTTTCGCAATAAAAGGTAGTCTATGTCCGTTCCCAAGCTCTAAACTATCTCTGTACCAAATATCATCGGGAAATCTTCTAAAACGATGAACTTTTATCCCAAGGCCCTGGTCCCCCCACTACCCCCCTTTTTGTGATAAAAGGTAGTCTATGTTCGTTCCCAAGCTCTAAACTATCTCTGTAGATACCAAATTTCATCAGGAAATCTTCTAAAACGATAAACTTTTATCCCAAGGCCCTGGTCCCTCCCCCCCCCCCTTCTTCCCCCCTTTTCGCGATAGAAGGTAGCTTATGTTCGTTCCCAAGCTCTAAACTATCTCTGTACGAAATTTCATCAAGAAATCTTCAAATATGACAAACTTTCATACCAAGGCCCTAGTCCGCCCCCCTTCTACCCCCCTTTTCGCAATAAAAGGTAGCCTACTTCCGTTTCCAAGCACTAAACTATCTCTGTACCAAATTTCATCAAGAAATCTTCAAAAATGACAAACTTGCCTCCCAAGGCCCTAGTCCCCCCCCCCCCCCTTACACCTCCCTTTTCGCGATAAAAGGTAGCCTATGTCCGTTCCTAAGCTCTAATCTACCTCTGTACCAAATTTCGTTAAGATATCTTCAGAAATGACAAACTTTCATAAAAACTTTCATCCCCTATTTCCCCCCCTTAAACCCCCTTTCTCGTGATCAAAGGTAGCCTATGTCCGTTCTCAAGCTCTAATATACCTCTGTTCCAAATTTCATCAAGATCGGTTCAGCGGTTTAGGCGTGAAAGCGTAACATACAGACAGACAGACAGACAGACAGACAGAGTTACTTTCGCATTTATAATATTAGTATGGATTTAAAAAGTTTAAATACCTTCATCAATTCAGAACATTTTAAACTCGAGGACATACGTACTGCGTTGAAACTTGTATCACGAGAGTGTTACATCGCAACTTTAGATCTAAAAGATGCATATTTTCTTATCAATATTCACCCCGATTCAAGGAGATACCTTCGGTTCATTATTAATGAAAAGTTATACGAATTTAACGTCTTGCCCTTTGGTATACGTACGGCACCATTCATATTTACGAAATTGATGAAACCTGTCATTAAGTTATTACGATCGTGTGGTTTTTTATCATCTATTTATTTAGACGATTTCTTTCTTGCTGGAAATACTTACCGGGAATGTTTGCATAACATTGAGACCACTCAGATGCTATTACAAGCACTAGGTTTTATTATTAATGAGGAAAAGAGTAATAAAATACCCTCATGGTCTTGCAAATATTTAGGTTACGTAATAGACACTCACAAATGGGAATTAAGTCTACCCTCTGAGAAAAGAATTAGAATAAAAAAAAGAGCTACAAAATTTTAAGAAATTGAAATTTTGTAAGATTAGGAAATTTGCTCAGTTAATAGGTTTGCTAGTGTCTGCCTGTCCTGCCATAGAGTACGGGTGGTTATATACAAAAGAACTTGAACGCTGCAAGTTTCTTAACTTACGAAATAACGATGATTACGAAAGACTCATGACAATACCGCAGTCATTGTTACCAGATATAAACTGGTGGTCTAAGGTCATAGATCATTCCGTACATAGGATTAGGAACGATAGTTACGTGTTAGAAATCTACTCTGATGCCTCAAAAACGGGGTGGGGTGCCGCATGTAATGGGCGAACAGCCAGTGGTAGTTGGTCTAACAGCGAGGCTACGCTGCACATAAATAACCTTGAGCTCTTAGCGGCCTATTTTGCACTCAAAATATTTGCTAAAAATTATGAGAATTGCCAAATATTACTAAGAATTGACAACACTACTGCTGTGAGCTATATTAATCGCATGGGAGGTATCCAATATCCTCATCTCACCGAAATAACAAAAGATATATGGCATTGGTGTGAAGATCGTAAAATTTTCATATTTGCCTCTTACATTAAATCATCAGAAAATGTTATTGCTGATAGGGAATCCCGACGAACCCATTCAGACTTAGAGTGGGTACTGTCTCACACCGGTTATCAAAAGATAATAGATCAGTTATTAGTAGTCCCACAAATTGATTTATTTGCTACTCGCATTAACAAAAAATGTGAAAGATATGTCTCTTGGCACAAAGATCCAGGGGCATTTGCGATTGATGCTTTCACCTTAAATTGGTCCAACCATTTGTTTTACGCTTTCCCACCAGTAGCAATGATTCTTAAAGCTTTAAGGAAAGTTATAGCAGATAATGCTGAAGGTATTATGGTTGTTCCCGATTGGCCTACACAACCATGGTATCCACTATTTCAGCGATTACTTATCTCCAACACGATAAAATTTGACCCTAATGATGTCATTATTCCCAATTCCAGCAACCAAAACATCCAAGCTCACGTTACCCTGGTTGCCGGAATCTTGTCCGGGCGGCCATGCAGCAGCGATGCGTACCATCCTCAGCCTTAGACATCGTGCTCGCGTCGCTGTCGGACAACACTTTCAAACAATACGACGTTTGCTTCAAACGCTGGTATAATTTTTGTTCTGCAAATGAAATTGATATGTACCAACCTTCGATTCCTATCATTTTAGATTTTCTTACACACATATTTAATGATGGTGCCCAATATGGGACAATTAATAGCCATAGAGCTGCACTTTCCCTAATTATTGGTGACATTTCTGACGATGATCGAATCATAAGGTTTTGCAAGGGTGTATATAAACTAAGACCGCCGTTACCGCGGTACAACGTAACTTGGGACGCAAATATCGTTCTAAACTATTTAGCCACATTGTTTCCTAACGAAGGCCTAACACTGGAGCAGCTTTCGAAAAAGTGTTCTACTCTTCTAGCTCTTGTTACAGCCCATCGGGCACAGACACTGTCTAAAATTAATACTGATCAAATAATTACCTTAAGTGATAAAATTATAATAAGAATTGAAGATCTTATTAAAACATCAAGAGTAAAGACTCTTCATTTGCCGTTCTTTAGCGAGCGACCCGAAATATGCCCGGCAAAAACCCTCATAGCTTATTTAGATAAGACTATAAATCTAAGAAATTCAAAGCAATTGTTTATTAGCCATCGTAAACCTTTCAATCATGTTACGAGTCAAACTCTTAGTCGATGGATTAAATCTACCTTGAAAGATAGTGGAATTGACGTAACCGTGTTTTCCTCCCATAGCACACGACACGCTGCAACGTCTATGGCATATAGACAAGGGGTAAGCCTTGACGCCATACGACAAACTGCTGGATGGAGCGGCAATTCCACTACCTTTGCTAAATTCTATAACAGACCAATTATTGACAAAGAGGATAATGTAGCCGTAGCAAGGGCAGTGTGTTCCCTTAGTAAGTTAAATAAATGAATATGGCTAATTAACATAGTAGGCAGTTACGTAGATTATAGAACCTTCGGTTTCGTTATGATTATGTATCTCATTATTTTGTTGGCTATAAATATACTAGTTAATAAGCACAATTAGCTATCGATAATTGTTTTTGTTGTATTAAGGGAATTTAAAATAAATGTCTTTATGAGATAAAATTTATTTTAATTAATTTCATATTTCCTGCACTCTCTCTTTCTCTCTCAACATCTACATTGTGTTCATATAATATCTCTCTTACTAATCTAGAGGACGAAGCACGAGTATAATTAATGATTAAACGAACTTACCTGTACGTGAAGTTCGATCATAATTATACGAAGTGCTTCGTCCGAAGAGATTAGTAAGTCCCGCCCTCCCTGGATATCCCAAGAGTTCCGGAAATATGTTTAAGTCTTTAAACTAATGAAGCTCGACCGACTGGATGTCAATACAGGCAGGGAAGTATTATAGGGAAATAAATTGTGTTGCCATAATGGGTATAACGAATACCCTCTAAACTATAGTGCTGAAGTGGTAACACCTAAGCGTTACTACATTGTGTTCATATAATATCTCTCTTACTAATCTCTTCGGACGAAGCACTTCGTATAATTATGATCGAACTTCACGTACAGGTAAGTTCGTTTAATCATTAATTATTTGTGTATTGTGTTATTTTATGTCCTTTAAGCGAGGCATGGGAGGTATCTGATAAGGCTGTGGATATCGGATTGAAGACCGCTAATGCAGCATTATCAATATCTTTTAAAGTGACCCTCATTCCTTAGACTACCTATTGCTGCCCATCAAGCGATGTGATGTGATACTGACAAGAACATCTATAATATAAAATAAATCGCTGAATGTGTTGCTAAGCGCAAATCTAAGAACAGCTAAACAGATTTCGCTAATTCTTTTTTTAGAATATTCTGTATTCTATATAAAATTGCCTGAATAAATCGAAAATCAACTCTTTTCTATACAAGTCAATTTGAACTTTAAAACCATACCATAAAGTTCAAGTGTTAGAGATGTTCCGGCATGGCAAAATAATTGAGTGACGCATACTGGCTTAGGGATGCTATGCGGTTGAAGTATGCCACGGGCGAAACCGAGGCAGATCAGCTAGTTATATAAATAATAATATAAAAAGACTAGCTTTTGCCCGCGGCTCCACCCGCGTTGATATTCATTATGGCGACCAAACATAGCCTATGTCCTTTCTCAAGGTTTAATCTACCCCTATACCAAATTTCATCATCGTTTCAGTGGTTTAGGCGTGAAAGACGGAAAAACAGACACACACACACACACACACACACACACACACACACACACACACACACACACACACACACACACACACACACACACATACACACACGCACACATACACACACACACACACACACACACACACACACACACACGCTTTCACATTTATAATATTAGAATGAATAAAAAATAATTAAAAAATGTATATTATAAAACTATAGAAAAGGTATACAATAACCTTCATAAATCGAAATAATTGAATCAATACGTACATGTTCAGCATACACCGGTTCCATGGAGGCTAGGTGTACGGCTACTTCTGTTGCTGTCAATGCTCTGATACGCAGCTGAAGTCGTCTCTTGGTTGTGAGCACTGAATCTAATGCTGCTAGCAGAGTCCCTAAATAATTAAAATAAGAAGACAAGTCTTTGAGAAATTAATTATCAGGGCACTTCTTAACCGATTTATGCTAGCTAAAGATAAACATTATTTTGGTGCAAATTATGTGCACAATAACAATTAGAAACTGATCATAGAAATTAGACATACCAATAGTATAAGAATCTGAAACTCGCGCCAGACACGATATCTCTAGTCTGGGATTTAATGCACCAGCCCTATGAAGCTTGGTCCTCCACATCAGAGAAATACTCCCGTAATCAGCTCTAGGTACTTGAATGAATTTTTGGTAGCATTGGTAGAGGAGTTTCTGTTCTGCATCCCAAGGAGCTTTGCTGGTGCCAATGAATATAACACGGTCTTCTGGGCATATTCCTGAGCATAATCAAGCTTTTAGATAACATTGCCCAACGAAATTATTTTAAAGGTTATTAGAATTTCATTCATTACCTTTTATAATCTTCACTAAATCCTTCTTCAGTCTCTTTGGATCCGTTTTATCTGTTTTGGGTATCTTTTTCACGAATGGTTTCTCGGCATCGTCCATCCATATGACGGAAGGCTGTAAGAGCCGAGACACCTTCATCACCAAGTGTATCAACATTATTAGTCCTGTCTTCCCAGGGTATTTTCCTACTATATTAGCTGGAGTCAAATCAAACAGCACTGCACCCGTTTCTGTGCAAATTGCATGAAGTAACATTTTCTTACCGCTTGCTTGTGGACCTTGAAAGAAAGATATATATAAGTGACTTTAATGCATGTTTTAGAATAATATTAGTAATATTTAGTGTAATATTATTTACGAAATCTTTATTGTGAAAGATCTGGTTGCTGTAGTCTCGCTACTACCCAGTGACTGTAATTATTTTTCAATAAACAGTTTACATGAAAAACTGTTTTTTTTTTAAAAATACTCAGATAGGAATAAAGAGTCCCGCGAAAGCTGACGAAATTTGTGAAAAAAAAAAACATTTTACCTGAAATTAACACCGATCTGACTAAAGGTGCATGATTTCTGACATGTTCAGACCCCAGAGGAAGTATACAGTACTCCTTCACCAGCTGTCTCACGTCACCCAGACATGGTTCTGCTTCTTGGCCTTGTTCTCTAAACGCAGTGCCAACGTAACATTTTTCACCAATGAAATCATCGATTTTCACCAAAGGATATGGTCGAATTATACCGTTTGTCACAAGCTCTTCAAAGAGTGATTCAGTTGTTCTATCTGGTGTTAAGTCTTTTTCTTTCTTCTTTTTGTTTTTCTTGCCACCGCGGCGAACCTTTAGGTGGGCATAGTATTTTAGGGAACATTTAATCGAATAATAAATATATTCAAACATCTTACAATATTGAAAATACGTAAATTAAGAAAGCAATATTAGGTACTATGTGTTGAATTGAATACTAACTTTAATTTAATTTTATTTTATTTAATAATACTACCTTTTACGAAAATTCAAGTTTTGTTTATTCTTAACATTACAGTACCGGCAAATAACTTTCAATATATCGCAGACCGCAATTATTTTTTATAGACTAAGAGAAAATTTTAAAGGAACTACCTTTTTCTGGGGCTTTTTGGCTTTCTTTCCTTTTTGTGCCCTGTCCCTGTCAAAAGCTGCTTGCAGCAGTTCAAGTTCACTTCTCATCATTTCGTCGACAACATTTCTTATCTCTTGTTCAATCTTGGCCATTTTTTCTCTCTCTATCATATCTTTGTAATATCTTTCGTGAGGATTGTCTGCATCGTCTTTATATTTCCATATATCTTCATACCTAAAGTAACAATTTATGGACAAGTTTTAAGTCTTGTTTTATTCAATAATTTTTATTATTTAAACTATGTGCTTCTTTGATACTCAACTAGTAAATTACCCTAAATGGGAAATGATTAAATTACAATGTGTGTCATCAAATTCGTGAAAATTTACAAAAAGTAACCCTTACTCTTCGTTAGCTCCGACCATGTCTTTTAGAAAAGCAGATGTTGTACATTTATAAGTATTAAAATCTTCAGGTTCCTCTTTCCCTTTACCATTTTCTTCGGTTTTGTTATTTTTCTTATCTTTGCTATCTTTACTTCTCTTAGACTCCTTTGATGACACAGGAGAAGATTTGCTAAGCTCACTGTCCATTCCAGTTCCTACATATGCAAATAAGTTTATTATTAGTTTATATTATTAATATCCTTGTCCGTAATATCCTTGTCCGTTTGGTGACGGAGAAAGAATATAAGTGTTGCCACCCCATCATCCGTGGGTGTCGTAAGAGGTGACAATTCGGAAAGATGCACAGACGAGATCGCTGTGAGAGAAGGAAAACTTGCAATAATAAAACCCGTCTGGCCAGTGTGGCAACAGTAGGTCAAAGCCCTCAAAATGGAAAGACGCCACAGCTGAAGGCCCCCAGTTCCCGATGGTCCCGCTATTCCCAGCCATGGTAGCGATTCCGGTTACGGCGCAGGGTGCTAAGAATCTCCGGGCAACGGGAGGCTACCGCAAAAAACTACTACTGGTAGCGTACAACTGTAGTATATATCTTTCAACTATCACCTTGCAGAACTCGAGGTAGAACTAAGTCGCATAAGCTGGTACATATTGGGGTTTAGCCATTTAGTCAGGCGACCTGTTCTGCTTCTGCTCTCCCCTGCAGGTGTCGGTTTTCTGGTAAAAAAGCATCTCATTGGTTGCATTGTTGAAGTCGGCAGTGTGTCGAACCGCATAGCGTACCTGATACTAAAAATCACGAACAGTCATTCGCTGTAGGTGATACAGGTATATATGCGCCCACCTCGCGCTACGCCATATAAACCGCCGAGGCTGTTTTTGAAGATATTGATAAGGCAATAAATCACACCGCCAAGGCCACTTACAAAGTTGTAATGGGGGACTTGAAGGCCAAAGTGGGAGTACAAGAACGTGGCGAGACGAGAATCGGACCCTATAGAGTGGGGCGCAGAAATCACAGAAGGCTAATGCTAGTAAACTTCCTCGAAAGTGTTCGCTCAGCAGTTTGGGAGGCCCCATCTGACAAAACATAAAACTGTGGATGTCAAAATGATTGCCTGAAAGCTTAGGATGCTTGAAAAGATGGAAAAATTCAATGGACAGCTTTATGCATCACGGATGATTAAACCGACGGGACACAGTGATGAAGATCACAGAGCCACGCTCACGTGCCATTACACCGAGGAGATCCACGATGTCGAGCAGTGCGAGTTAGAGGCGACTCTAAGGCAACTGAAGAACAACAGGTGCCCTGGTGATGACGGAAGTACTACTGAGCTCCTGAAAGCAGGCGGGGTTCCAATCGTCTCGTGTCAATTGGCCAAACATCGAGGTGCTGAGACGCCTATAGGCATATATGACACTGCCACAATGTCCGTCCAGCTCCAAGACCAGAAACGAAACCCGTTAGCCTCCAGTGTGGAGTTAGTCAGGTGGATGTTATATCCCCCAAACTATTCACCAATGCATTGGAGGACGTCTTCAAAACCCCTCCCAGTCCAAAGTCCAATGTAACAACTGGGAGGGGTATCAACATAAGCGGAAAGTACATCTCACACCTTCGATTCGCCGATGTCATCGTCGTGGTTCAACATCAAGTGGATGAAATGCTGCACAGCCTAGATGGAGCTTCTCGACGCGTCGGCCTAGGTTTAAACTTAGATAAAACCAAGATCATGTTCAACAAACATGTTGCACAGAGACCGCTTGCTATTGAAGGTGCGACGCTCGAAGTTGTCCAAAAATAGGGCCAGGTTATACAGCTCGGTAAAACAACTTCGAGAAAGAACTAGCAAGAAGGATTCAGCTACACTGGGCAGCATTTAACAAACTACGTCGAGTCTATTGAAGTTTTGAGATTAGAAATCATCAGGTAATAATCTCTTCCCCCTACCGCAATGCCTGAAAACAGAGGTCTTTGACCAGTGCGTCCTACCTGTTATGACTTACGGTGTCGAAACGTGGACACTGATGGTAGGGCTAATCCATAAATTAAAAGGTACGCAGCGGGCTATGGAGCGAGCTATGCTTGGAGTTTCTCTGAAGGATAGAATTCGAATTGAGGTGATCCGACAAAGAACCAAAGTTACCGATATAGCTCGCAGAATAAGCAATCTGGAGTGACAATGGGTTGGCCACGTCTGTCGAAGGACCGATGGCCGTTGGAGCAGACGAGTCCTAGAGTGGAGACCGCGAGAAGGCAAACAAAAGGTAGGACGCCCCCTAGCCAAATGGACCGATGACCTAAAACTGGTGGCTGGGACGGACTGGATGCAAAAGGCGGAGGATCGTACGAAATGGCGCACATTGAGAGAGGCCTATGTCCAGTAGTGGACTGCAGTGGACTAATTGATTGATTGATTAGTAATATTATAAGCTGTGATTCATATGTTATGCTCGAAGATCGAAAACGCTTGTCGTGGTGTCGGATTGCGAAGCTATCACAATAAACCCAAATTATAAACTGTCCGTCGTGACATGGTTAAAACAATGAATGCTCAGAACGCGTCATAGCTTTTCTTCATTGATACGCTATTTGAGCCATAACACGAATTTCGCCATGTGGATGTTTTACTGTGACCACAACGCGTTGTGAGCTACTGCCGCTTTTTTCCGATCACTGAGAGTTTTCGATTTTTGAGTGTAACACATACATTAATTCTTGAAGTACGAGTTATGGAGAGTTATAACCTTTGATAAGGCAGTCGATGAGACCTCTTCATTACTTCAAGTGGCAACATAATAGTTTTTGCAATAAAAAGTTAATATTCTGACCTTGTCTGCTATACATAACTCTGCTACCTCCACTTTCTTCAGATGGCATTTCAGGAAATTTCTCAGTCCTATCATAATACTCCCGAATCCATCGTCTCAGCTCATCTCCTATCTGTTCATTGAGTTTAGGTCCGTGTTGAGCTCGAAGTGACTCCTCCATCGTGACTAAAGCTGTTTCGAATTCCTTTTTTCTTTCCTTTTGTAATTTATGGCGATATTTTTCAACCTGGAAAATAGATTCTTGTGCATATTTATGTATTATTAGAGTACGCAGATATAACTGAACTACCAAACATCAAATGGTTTGGTCCAGTCTTCGTTCTTCTATGAACAGGATTTGGAGGAGGTAAAAACAAACCAATAAAATATTGATTTTTAATGGTTTGTTTTGACTTTTATGAAGTCGCCTTTTGGACAGTATAGCATACGCACTTAAATTACTTTTTATGCGCATATCTTACAAATGCTTTTAAGCCCTAAAATTTGAATATTTGTGATCGCCAAATAAAAGAATCTTTAATACGAATAATGACTTTCTTACCGAATTTACATTTATTCTGAAAAGTCTGTTATTATTACAACCAATTCAACATATTCCTTACCTCTTCAGACTTTTTAATAGCTTCTGACTCAACATATGGTGGTAAAACCATACCAATAAGGAGTTGTTCCTCAAGTTTTCTTTTCTTGGTACATCTTCTGGCTATAAATCCTCTCCAAACCTTTTGAATGGCAGTAGCTGCAGAAGCAGACATTTCACCTTTCTGATCTCTACCTTTTTCCTTCAGTAGACGAATTTCTTTCATGAACTGTCCCCTTTTTGGAACAGAAATATTAATAAGTTCGCTTAAACAGTTTACTCAAATACTTAATGAATATTTCATAAACGTTTTCATTTTTGAAACATTCATTTGTAATAATTAATTCTGTATTTTGGCTTTATGAATGTTTATTCATTAGATATTTAATAAGAAATTAAACTGACTGCCAAATAGTATCCATATTTAAAAAAAATGAAACTGCTTAGGTAGATATTTAATTAAGCGACTATTCTAAAGGACACGAATATTCAAGAGAGTTTCCTGTAATAATATAAATAATAGATTATAATAGCTTCTTAATATTCTTTGAATACTTAAGCTTCGCCTGAAAATGATTTCGTTTACCAGAGTCATCTACATACAATTGATTAATAACGAAAAACTCTAAAGAAAATACATCTTTCGGATTTGATTACTAAAATAACTAAATTCTTGAACACATTATTGTTAACCATTTGCTTTGTGTTCCTTTTAGGCGGCACCTTACCTTAATCTACCTTGCCTAGCTCTCTCGTGGCTCTGTATAATAATTACAGCTTGCTGTTCAGTTAGAACCAATGGCTGGGGCTTCGGAGGCTCATACCCCAATTTCCTCAAAGTATCAGTGATGAATTGTCTTCTACTATCAATTTCTTCTTCTCTTTCTCTGATAAAGAACCGCGGAATGCATGGCTCTGCTTCGAATGGTGTCACTTGCAATTTTACTAATGCCTGGATGGGTATTTAAATTTAATTTATAAATATAATTATTTTCAACTTTGTGTGTGTTGTAACTTTCAATTTTCCAGTCCACTATAATGATTTACAGAATGTTCTATTTATTATTTGATTTTTACGTATGATAATGCATTGAAGATCATACTGACAAAACATGAGATTTGACACAAAAATTAAAATGTTTCCATACTAATATCTAGTAAGTGTTCATCTTTCCAATATAAAAAGTAGGTAGTTTAACCAACTGCAAATTATTTTGTTTAATCAAAGTAATTATTTATTATTTTTGGACGTATGGACTAGAAATCTACAATAGTTGTATTCCAAAATAATGAAATGTATCAGAATTCCTCACCTCATCATCATCAAACGTATGATCACACAACCTCATCTCTACCAAGTCGTGTTTAATTTCAATTAACCTTCCCAAGCACGCATCTAACAATCTTTTTACAATCAACCGCTTTTGTGGCTGCAGCAACTGATCGTACACTAAATCCAACCTCCTAAGTAACACAGTATATCGCACTCGAAGTTCTAGTAGGAGCGGCAGTAGAGTTGTCGTATCAGAAGTTCCAGCTTCAAAAAGCGCTTCATCTGTTTGAGTTGCCTCGCCTATCAATTCTGAGGTCTCGATTAATAAATCATTGTAGGTTTTGTTCGACATCTTTTTGTATTGTAATTGTTTTTAGTAAATGTTCATTGGCGTTATTGTCAGTAGGTAAGAAACAGTTAACGACACCTGCTTCTATATTTTTATTCTCTATATGAACAGCAAGACGAGAATCATAAGCAAAGTGATTAAATCTTTCAATCTGTTCACCTAATTTGGATTGATTCGGAGTGGATTTAATAGTTGGTGAAATATCAGCTCGGCCTACCTCTTCGAGATTTTACAGGCGTGAATATAGTTAACCTTGAACGTAATTCCTGCTTAGCACTTGTTGCCTAACGACAATACGAATTTTCAACCACTGAGTTCCAACCAAACGTCCTTAATTGACATCTTCATTAATACACACACCCTTCTCGCTAAAACTGTACATTACCACATTATTCAGAATAAACTATTTAATAACATTGTATTTTTGTTCACTAAAAACGGATATTTGCGTATCGCCGGATACCCATACTGTACACAAAGTTATCGACCAAACGTGCGTCGCTTGGCACACTATCGGCCTGTCACGGTTGAATTAACTCATTTTTAGTACAATTATATTAAAGCTCATTGATGTGTAGTAATGCCGAAATGTATTGTGTTCTTTATGCCTTTAGGTATAATGTATTTAATGGTAAATCGGTTATGTCATCAGAGTTGGAACGATTGCCATAAAGTCTCGCATATTATAGGTACATATTATATTATAATGTCCACTAGTCTCATGCTAAGCATAGCCGGTAAACGATTATTTTTTTACTTTACCAACTCTTAAATAAACCATGTCGATATAACACAGGGTACAATTGTCCTGTGCTCATTAAATAACCCACCCGTTATAAAAGTGCCCATCACACGTGCTGCGTTTCCACGCTATATGGCGCAGGCCTGTGCTCTAGGAACAATCCTGAACGAGACTCGTTTCTAATTTTTCCTCTTTCGTTACGAGAGTCATCGCTCGGGACCGAGAAAGACTTTTTGAGTAGGCATAAACCCAATGGCTTAGGTACGTTTTTTATGGAAATAGTAGGATATCGGACCCCGGGCTCGAAGACAGCCTCGCATGCAATCTGAAGACAAGGTAGGAGGATAAATTTTGACACATTTTTTGTATTTTCCCAAACCAACTTTGCCTCTCTGTGTGTGTTCTACCGCGTATATAATGGTCTGTGCTACATTCTATCATCGCACCACTCGCCATAAGCAGGGAATTCATCCTCACATTGCGACCGGAAACGGTGCGCAACGTACGGTTTGAAAGGAACTTCATCCCACACACGCTCAGCTTGTGGAATGAACTTCCTGCTGTGGTTTTCCCAAGCGACTTTAATATGGGGTTCTTCAAGAAGGGCATTAGAAGGTTTCTTCAGGGTCGGCAGTGCGCACCCCCTCTTGCGTGCATACGCCCATAGGCCACGGTAACCACTTTCAATCAGGTGGGCCGTGTGCTTGTCTGCCACCTAAGTGTTATAAAAAAAAAACAATGCAAACATATATTTTTACATACTAATATTAGCAATCAACAAGAAACGAACTCACAAACTCTAATATAACAGTCTAATATTATCCTCCACGCCAAAGGTAGTACCTACACACCATGCTATTAACAAGACACAGGACGTACGTCTTATTCAGGTTCCGCAAGTAAGTGGCATGTTCCCTGAGGTGAGACGGGCTCAGACAGCTCACGGAGATGTAATAACCGCTACTTGAATGTTTCACTACTTCACATCGGAACTGTGTTTATTACCCCTGTTGTACTTTAAAAACAAACTCTAAGACACCCTACGCAGCGCTATCTACATAGTAGGTATCAAAGTCAGCTTTACTATCTCGCATTATTGGTTCAAGGCTTATGTTCAACAGTAGACTGCGACGGGCAACTCGATTGATCGATGGATTCTAAACTGTGGATAATCATGCTTATAAGAGGTCTTTACCTATGAAATTGCCGAAATTTTCTTACAGATTCATGAGTTCGTTATTCCTGCAATTGAATAGCTATTTCCATTATTTATATTTTGTTTGAAAGTTGATTTCAAGATTTAACAACTCTGTATTAAATTTTGTTTTTATTGGCCGCTTGATAAATTAAATTCGATATTCAAAAACAGTATTTCCTAAATGCTATCCATTTTGATGATAAATTTTGTATTACTTTTTTACAGCTGTCATATTTCCAAAATGTAATAAAAGTCTCAAAAAAATCATAAAATTTGAATTTGTCATTCCTAAAAAAATGCAAAAATGTTAGTACTGCAAATTGGGCTTCCTCCAATTTCTTCAAACAAAACGGTAATTTCATACGTAACGACTTAATAAGATTATTATTACCCGACTACCAATAAGGGTTATATTTTTATCGCGCGTATGTTGCAAGTATGTATGTATGTTTGTAATATTATTTATTACCTCATCATCATTATTAATTACCTACCAAGTGTTCTTGGGTACATAAATTATGAACAAAAGCTATTATTTTGGTTTTTTGACGCCAAAAAGTTTGTGGTCAAAAATTTCTTTTAACACAAATTTGTCAAGTTGGGTTTCGAAATGAAGGAAATTGAGAAGGCGCTTACAAATATATTTATATATTTTAAGACAAGTGGGTCTTAATGAGAAATAAACAAACTTGAAACACTTATGATTTTAATGTTTAAACGAATAATTACAAAGGCACAAAATAACCGTTAGGTAACCTAAACGCAAGACCTAGGAAGCTAGATAGGTAACTAGATATGACACCACCGTATCGCACCGAGCGCCGAGCCAAAAGTGGCGGAAAACCGAAAAAGTTACCCGAGCTACCGTCATGGACCGAAGTTGGTTGCTGATCCATTTGAACGAAGTTAGCTACTTAGTACGATGCGGTGTTACCATACGAAAATCTCTATTTCCCTAATACGGCTTCTCCTGAAAAATAGAACGTCCTCGTTCTACATCATGGGTTGCACTCTGGTTGAACTGGGCTTTCGACCTCGACTCTTGAAGTACTGGAAAGTAGCTCGTCTTGATTTTGATTGGGCTCTTGGTCAGTTGAGGTGGACTCCGAGCTTTCATCGTCAGGGGCTGCGCCTGTACCAAAGAAAAACAAAATTGTAAAATGATACAGAAAGAAAAGTCTGCTGATCAACCCGCATATTCCGAGGTCTGCTCTGAATAACGGGAAGTGAGTGAGGTCTGCTCACAATTGAAGTCTGTTCAACGAAAATGTGAGGTCTGCTCAACAATAATGTGAGGTCTGCTCAACAATGACTGAGGTCTGCTCAGAAGGACGAGGTCTGCTCGATAGTCAAAAAGTGAGGTCTGCTCACAAACTTACATTCAAAGTAAGCAGCACATGTTTCAGGAGTCCACTCTCCTTTCCATGGGATCATGTACTCGGCCGCTGCCTGAGTACTTTTTCCATAAGACCCAGCGACCAGCTGTAGCTCGTATCTGCCGTGTGGAAGTGACTTTACCACGCGGTAAGGACCGCGCATTCCAGAGTCCAGCTTCCCAGTAGATTGGGCCTTTTTAATAACAAAAACCAAAGTATTAGTGGCAAAGGGTCGGGGTGGGTTTCTACCCCGATTTACAGAAGCATTCTGTTGATCGTGATTTTTCCTCAGTCTCTCAGAAGCCCGCTGTCTCGTCAGCTCCCGTAAAGCCTCTCGATTTGGAGATGTACCTTCAATAGCCACGTCTCTTATTACGCTTCTTAAAATTGGCGTCATGGCCTCAGCCCCAATGAGAAGATTTATAGGCGAGCACTGAGTAGTCTTCTGCTTGGTCAAATTGAGCACCAGTTGCAACCTCCACATCACGCTCGACCATTCTTCTCCACGATAATTAGCTTGAATCCTAACCATATTCAACAAAGTTCGACAATATCTTTCTACCTGTCCGTTAGATTGGTGCATTTCAGGGGTAATTAAATGAATGTCGCTTCCTAATTCGGTGACCCAGTTCAAGAATTCTGTACTTTGAAACATACGCCCTCGGTCGGCAACTATAAGTTTAGGAGCACCGAATAAGGAAACGACATTTTTGAAATGCCGTTTTAATTCATCTGCATCTTGCCTTAACATGGGATACAGTAAACAGTATTTTGTGAATGCATCAACTACGATAAGAACATAACGATGACCATTGGACTCTGGAAGAGGGCCCAATGCATCTGCGTGTATTGTCTCAAAAGGATTATCGGGTTTCTGCCAAGAATTAATAGGCTGGAGCGGGGCCCGAGGCTGCTTTTTATGAGACAAGCATACAATACAATGCGAAATATATTTTTGAACAAAGTTGCGCAAGCCAGGGAACCAAAAATGCTTCAAAATTAGATCAGTAGTTTTTTCAACGCCATTGTGGTTGTGCTCGTCATAGAAAATGCGCAAAAGGCTTAGTCGATGACCTTTCGGAATAAAACATAACAAACGAGCTGGCTCCCCAATCGGTGAGTATTTGTAGTACAAAAGATCGTTTTTGGAGACATATTGATTCTGATCTAATTGACCATCTCGAAGCTTTTGTAAAAGAGTTTGTGTTTCTTCGTCAGCTGTTTGCGCAATCTGAGCCCAATTTTGAGGCTTTTGTAGCCGAGTAACATTAACAGGGTTTCTACTCAAATAGTCAACATGAGAAATAGCCGTACCCTTGCGATACTCAAGGCTGAAATCAAAGTCCTGCAGATACATCCACCATCTGGCTATTCTAGGTAACAGGTCCTTTTTCTTTTGAGTAAGCTTTAAAGCATTGCAGTCAGTGACTACAGTGAAATTAACTCCGACCAGATAGTGCCTGAAATGCTGCAGTGCTTTGACTACCGCAAGGGTCTCAAGCTCGTACGAGTGGTAATGAGGTTCAGCTCCCTGAGTCAGTTTGCTAAAATATTCCACCACTCGTTTATGACCAGATTCGTGTATTTGAATGAGTACTGCCCCATAACCTATAGCACTAGCATCAGTGTGGACTTCGATCGGTCACTTCGGATCATAGGTAGCGAGGACTGGTTCACTTATCAAATGGTCAATAATTTGTTTTCTAGCAACCTCCTGCTCCGTACCCCAATGAAATGGTACGCCTTTCTTTGTGAGGTGTGCAATACAAGCGATTTTCGAAGCGAAACCTGCAATGTATCGGCGAAAATAGCCAGCTAAGCCTAAGAATTGGCGCACCTGTTTCACATTTGTAGGTACAGGAGATTCGACTAAAGCTTTGACATTCTGTGCACTTGGTTGTACCTGACCTTGACTTATTGTCCTACCAAGATATTCAATTTTGTTTGACATAAAAGAATATTTTTTTAAATTGATTGAAAATCCGGCGTTCGTAAGCGTTTTCAAAACGTCACCTAATAAAGTGAGGCCTTCATCCTCACTATTACTCAAAATAAGTACGTCGTCTATGTAAACTAAGACTTTACCAGAATCAATGAAGGAGCGCAGCGTATTTGAAATAATACGCTGATATACCACGGGAGCGTTAGCCAACCCGTAGGGCATTTTTAAATACTCGAAATGACCTTCAGGTGTCACAAAACCAGTCAAGGGGATTGATTTCTCCTCCATTGGTATCTGGTGAAAGCCAGTTGCCATGTCCAGGCTCGTAAAATATTTGTGTCGTCCTAAACGATCCATACAGTCGTCGATTAACGGAAGGGGAAATCGGTCCTTCTCAGTGATTTCATTTAATTTGCGATAATCGACGCACATACGGTCGGTACCATTTTTCTTTTTCACAAGCAGAATCGGACTTGAATATGCAGACTCAGAATTCCGGATAATATTTTTCTCCTTTAAGTCACGAACAATTTCACGTACACGTTCCGTTTCGGCTTGTGATAAGCGGTATGGCCTATAGTTTATAGGTGTATCATTCTTTAATTTAATAGACATGGCCCCGGTGGTCACAGTAGAAGTAGCTGTGCCCGAAATAAAATGCTCAGAAAACTCATTAATTACAGATTGCAATTTATCTAATTCTTCTCCAATAAGGGATGTGTTAAGCGAAAGAGCCTGATCAGAAGCAACCGTCATTACTTGAGACTTAATAGGAGGTGAATCATCACGAATTATCGACTGACGGTCACGAGTACGCACATAAGTGACTCCTTCACGATTCAAAACATCAGTGCCCAGAATAATGGGGGTGTTCATAAATTCCGATGCTACTACGAATAAGTCAACTTCTAGGGTAATGCCGTCAAATTCAATCGGTAACGTTACAAAACTTGTGGACTCTATTTCTTGACTGCCAAGACCTTTTAATAATCGGAATGTTGGTTTTCGGGAACAATTAAAATGTTTAAGCAAAGAAGAGGATATGAGAGATATCGTTGAACCGCTGTCAATTAAAGTATCGACAGGTACACCCTGTATAACCGCTACAACAACATCATTCGCCCGGTTACCCTCTATTCCACGACAAAAATTAACATTGTGCTTATTTCGTGTTTCAGCTTTAGCCTTCGCAAAACATTTTTCTGCATTATGCCCTCTCTTTTTGCAAAATGAACATGTTTCAGTTTTGATGGAAGTTGTAGTGGTAGTCGTAGTGAAATTACCGCTTGACGGTGCATTTGAAGGATTCGAACCTTCAATTCTTGGCTTTTTATTACAATACGCCTGCTGGTGACCACTTTGACCGCATGAAAAACATTGACCAGCTTCATAGCGACGTTTCCTAGTCACGTCAACAGATTTTATTACGGATTTTGTGGGTACATTGATCGCATTTGACGTGTTTTTTACATCTTTTTTACCAGTAGTCAGTTTAACTTGTGGTTTGACGTAAATTGAGAAAAATTCTACTAAGTCAGTTGGTTTCAATTTGGCATTTGTAGCTGCTGCTCGAATTTGCGGGTCCGAGATGCCGCGAATTACAATAGCGGAAATCAAATCATCACTTAAACCAGTAACGATGCGTAAACGCAGCAAAGAGCGGCGAGCATAGTCGGCGTAGGTGGAATAGTGATCAGAGTTAGTTTTCATCACTTCAAACAAAATATTTGCAATATCGGGTTTTTGTGGACATAAAGGCATGAATTCTGCTTTAAAATTTGTCCAACTACGATCCGACGTAACCCACTCATTAAGCCACGTTTTCGCATCGCCCTTTAAGCAATTGCCTATCCGAGATAAACATTCACTGTCATTCCAATTATTTGTAATTTTGGCCCTGTCTACTTCTTCGCACCAAACACGTATATTATGCAAGTTTGGGTCGAAATTTGAGATATAGTATGGTTGGGTAGATCTCACCGCGTTGTTGATGGATCGTAGCGCTTTGACAATGACATCAGAATTCTGCTCTGATTGCACGCCGCTCGTTGAGGGCTCGGCTTGATGCAACGAGGTCTTGGTGGTAGATGTGGATCTATTTTGTCCAACAGAACAGGCACGTGGCATCGATGGTGGCGTACCACGCGGCGTAGTGGATGCCTGTTCTGCCTCCGAACGTGGCTCCTGCGGCTGACCTGAAAGGGCTGGCAGCGACGCACGCGGTGCAGGGTGTCTTTCCAATGAACGAAGTCTTGCCAAAATTCTTTCTATGCGACTATTTAGATCCTCATCTAATTGTTGTTAAGTAAACACATACACCTATCGCGGTCGTTTTTAAAAATACGTAAAAAATATAAAATAGAAGTGATAATAAGTTATTATAGCAAAAAAGTGAACACTGTGATGAGAAGTTGGTGCCCAAATGTTATTTTCTCTGTGAGTGCACCGGATATTAAGTTAAATATACATTGATAGAAGACACACAACAAGAGTAAGAAAACACCTCTGAAGTAATTACCAGTACGTTGAATTGTGATTCTTATAACAAATAAGCAAAATCATATTGATTGTGCATGAATTTACATAATGAACAAATAGTTATTAATGATAATTTAAAACCAGTGACTAAGCAGATTCACAGAAAAAAATAGCGCACCAAGTGGTGAATAGACATCACTGAATTTAAGTTTTGGACTACAGTTAAAAATATTTTTTTTTGTTATAATAAGAACAGATGACAGCACTTTCTAAGGCTCTTTAGCTGGGATGCAAAAGCGACATCTGTTGGCAGGTAGAAATACTTTCATGACTTCACTCAATAAACCATTATTATAACGACGAAGCGACATCTATTGACAAGTGGCTAAACGAGCTCACTAAAGACTACACTGAAGCTTGACACATCACAGTAGTACTAGCACAAACATAGAGAGGGCGCTAATCACAGAATATTTAATAAATAATACAATTCAAATGGACGACCGTAAAAACATTACCATGCGCAAACAATATCTTAAAGCTGCATCACTAGAAAATATTAGCAATATTTATATGAGTATCTCCCTGCGTTCATCGTGCTCTGACGAGCTTCTTGGAACGAGTTTGATTGATCTATCCACCCAAGGTTTCTCCCTTTATAGGGACGAAATGAGGACCGAACTAAATAATATGAAATGTACATTACAAAGCACACAGAATGAGTTGGAAAATGTCATCTTGGAAAACATAGAATTAAAAAAAACATCTAGCACAACTATCCCAAGAAATTGAAGTTCTCAAACAGATATGCAACAATCCTTTGTCTTCTTTTCGTAAAAACCTGTCATCGGCGAAAAAGATGAGTGTTAAACGACGACTTACGGATACTTTTGCTCAAAGTCCTCTTACGCTGGAAAAAACGGCACCGGCCCAATGGCCAGAGGCACAATCTATGGTAAGCAGTGATTTGAACAGGGACCCAGAAGTACAACCTGACTCAAGCGCCAAGCCAGTTATTAATTTCAACTATAAATTTCAACCAACAAATAAGTGTGAATCGCGTAACGCTGTTGACCTACCACCCAGCGAAATCTCCAAAACAGCTGAACACATAGACCCCGTTACTGTGACTAACTATACCACTCAGACAACCGAAATTAGTGGTAATCTTAAGAAAAAGAGCAAAGTCTTAATAATTGCTGACCAACAAGGCAGAGGAATCCGGAACAAGCTGCAAAGACTTTTGGGGACGGAGTACGAGGTGAATTCCATCTGGAAACCGGGCGCTTCCACAAGTAGGCTACTTGCAGGCAACAAGAGTGAACTGTCTAGCTTAACAAAAAGTGACTATGTTCTACTCCTTACTGGCGTGAATGACAGGAATCCGCGTGAATTACAATGTTCATTATTTATTTGGTTGACCCAAGTCGACAACACCAACGTGATAATGAGTGAGGTTCCTTTCAATAAATACCTTAATGAGTTTAAATTAAATTATGAAATTAAGTTCATCTGCAGTACCTTTGCTAATGTATCGTTTGTCAACCTGAACTTTCCTATAGATTATAATCGCTTTGATATATTTTTGACCCGTACATTACTAAAGGAAATTTTAAATATGGCATATAAAAGATCATACCTCGCATACAAGGAAAGTTTGTGTTCTAAAATTGACATTGGTACACAGACAGATTTCTGCCCGCCTCTGGACCGTCCTATGGAAAATTGTAATAATGTCGAAATTTCACCCACGCAAACGACTTTTTTTCGTGAATAACGTAACTGCAGAAAAATCTAGTCAAAACGGCTGTACGATACTTGAACCTCTCAACATTTTTCACCAGAACTTGTGTGGTATAGGTAATAAGATATCTGAATTAGAACTATATTTAGAAAACATTCAGAGTAAGATCCATTTTTTGTGTTTGAGTGAGCATTTTTATAATTCAAAACAAATGTCACTGCTTAACTTGACTCATTACAAAGTAGTATCCTATAGTTCGAGAATAAATAAGTTGAGAGGAGGCACCGCTATCCTAGCGCTCAAAGATAAAGAATGTATAGAATTGCCTATTGTGAAAAAATTGTATAAGATGGATAGTTTCGAAGTATGTGGGGTCAAGGATGTCTCAACTGGAGTAACAATATGCTGTTGTTATCGTACCCCTTATGATGCAAACTTAGATACTTTTATGGCTCGACTTGAGCAATTATTGGAACACCTTTTCAATGGGAATTGCTGTCTGTGTGGCGATTTTAACATTGATTTACTTTCCGAGACATCAAAAAGGCGGGACTTTCTAAATTTAATGACTTGTTATAACTTTAGGCCACTTGTTGACTCAGTAACTTTTATTAGAAATGATCAGCGATCTTGTTTTGACAACTTTTTGACAAATATTCCTGACGATAGCCTTAAAAACTGTGAGGTTGACCATAATGGATTAGGAGACGGACATGCGGCGCTGATATGCAACATGACATTGAGTACTATTAATTTCAATCAACGTAACAAATCACTGACATTTATTAGTAGAAGGAAATTTAATTCTAAGAGTAATAGTATTTATAGAGAAAAATTTGCAAATCTGAATTGGGAGCAAATGGGTATTAATACATTTATAAAACAATTTGTGGTTACATTTAGACACTCCTTTAAAAAACGCAAAAAACAACTTTGTGTCAATTCTATGTCGGGCCTACGCTGGGTCTCGCAAGGAATCAAAGTTTCCAGTAAGATGAAGCGATTCTTAGTTGCTAGTAAAAGTAATAAAGATGACTCAAGTATAGTGAGTTATAGGCATAAATATTTGAACATATATAAAAGAGTGTTGAAAAAGGCGAAAAAAATATCTATACAGAGTGAAATAGCTAGATTCAATAATGTCTCAAGAAATATATGGAAAGTTGTGAATCGACACAGGAATAAGGGACAAAAATTAAAACAGAAATTAATTTTAAAATCTAACCAGGGAGTGACAGATAATCCATCTATAGTTGTCAACATACTGGCAGATGAATTTTGTAAGACATTTGGTCAGAACCAAGGTTACTCGCAACTGGCTTTGGATATATTAAAGAGAAGTACAGCTAAAGTAGAAAGTGAAATCACTTGGGATTCTATTACACCTAGCGAAGTGCAGAAAACAGTTAGCACAATGAAGAACAAAATGTCATGTGGATACGATGATATTCCAATCATCGTGATTAAAGATAACATCGACTTACTAGCGAAGCCCCTTAGCATTCTGTACAATAATTGCTTTGAACAGGGCGTATTCCCAGATCAGTTCAAGATTGCTAAGGTGACTCCCATATTTAAAAAAGGAGCAAAAACTGATCCAGCTATGTATAGACCCATTTCACTCCTGCCAACACTGTCTAAGATTTTTGAAAGACTGATTAAAGTTAGACTTGTGCGGCATCTCAATTTGAATAAGGTATTGAACAGTAGGCAGTACTGATACCAAAAGAATGTTAGTACACAAGACGCAATAGGGGCGCTAATTGAAGATGTAGTGAGCCAAATGAATAAAAAAAAGAAAGTTGCTGGACTTTTTCTGGATTTGAGTGCCGCATTTGACACGATAAACCATGAGTTGCTATTGTTAAAACTTAATCACTACGGTGTAAGAGGCAAAGCAGGGAATCTTTTGCAGTCGTACTTGCAAAATCGAAGAATGTATGTTGAGATTCAAGCAACCACTAGAGAAACACAGTTAGTAATGTTCGCTGATGACACAAACGCAGTGATATCTGCTGACAACGTAAACGCTCTTAGTTCAAAAGCCACTGAAATTTTAAATTTATTCTTAACTTGGTTCTCGGCAAACAGTCTTATATTAAATCCGAATAAAACCAAGGCCATATTATTCAAAACAACGGCCAAAAACAATAGCAGTCTTGTTTGTGTTCTAGACAACAGACGTGTTGAAAATGTAGATACAGTAAGGTTTCTGGGGGTTAATGTCGACGAACATCTGAATTGGAAACATGAACTCTCATATTTAGAAGGGAGTATAAGCTCGGCTTGCTATGTCTTGCGTAGTCTTCGAAATGAAGTGAACCTGGAACACTTAAAAATGGTTTATTATACTTTAGTGGAATCAAGGCTTAGGTATGGTATTCTTTTTTGGGGGGGTAGCTATGAGTATAACATTCAGCGAGCCTTTATGTTGCAGAAAAGAGCCATTAGAGTTATAGTACGTATACGACAGGACGAGTCGTGTAGGACCCATTTTCAGAACTTGGGTATACTGACGGTCCCCAGCCTGTATATATTGGTTCTGTTATGTTATTTTGCTAAGCACATACATGAATTTGAATCTATCGATGAGAGAAAGGAAAGAGAGAGCACACGTCGAAAAGACTTCCAAAGCAAATTTGTGCCTCATCTCAACATTGTAATGCATAGTACGGTTTATAGTTCTGTCAGAATATTCAACAAACTGCCTCTAGACTTAAAACTAATGATTTACAAAAGAGAGTTCCAAGCCAAATTGAGGGAATTTTTGTTGAAGGGGTGTTACTATTCCGTCGATGAGATGACAAATAATATAGGATAATACAATTAATCTTACTAACGTTGACTAAATGAACTAATGATATACATAAATTATTTAACTTTTTTTATTTGACATCACGATTCTATTTGACTTATTATTTTTTTTTTTTTCATTAATGAATTACGGATCATCTAAATTTATATAATTATTATGTTATTTGTGCTCTGACATTATTGTAATTTGATTTAATTTGATTTAATTTATTATATCGAAATGCCAGATTCCAGACAGACATGTAAACAGACCATATTTATTTTGCGTAATCTGGTTAATCTTGGTCACTGAATTTATTTTATTGTATTGTGTGATTCTTGCTTGCTTTTCTTTTGTTTAGATTTTAAGAAGTTCAAACACAATGTTAAAATTGTTTATGAATAATAAATAAATAAATGTCGTAGTACGACGGCGATCCCTGCTCGCACTACGAGACCGGTTTCTACTATATCTGCTGGATCTGGAACGTGAACGCTTTCTACTATTTCTACTCGATCTAGTACGTGAACGTGATCGACGCATTTTACACAATGGAACACGTAAAACAAAAACGCGAAAGGAAACTTGCACAGAACACGCGAATAAAATCTAAGGAAAACTTTTAAATGTCGGTACCGCCCGCAACAAGAAAAAAAAACTATTAACACGTACTTATGTACAAAAGACTTCACTAACAAAAATCAAATGGAAAAAGATCACGGCTATGAACAAAAACGATAAGATGGCAATTTAAACGGAAATAAGACGCGTAAAATAGTTTTTAAAATCCCACTTCTGATTTAAGACAAGTGGGTCTTAATGAGAAATAAACAAACTTGAAACACTTATGATTTTAATGTTTAAACGAATAATTACAAAGGCACAAAATAACCGTTAGGTAACCTAAACGCAAGACCTAGGAAGCAAGATAGGTAACTAGATATGACACCACCGTATCGCACCGAGCGCCGAGCCAAAAGTGGCGGAAAACCGAAAAAGTTACCCGAGCTACCGTCATGGACCGAAGTTGGTTGCTGATCCATTTGAACGAAGTTAGCTACTTAGTACGATGCGGTGTTACCATACGAAAATCTCTATTTCCCTAATAATATGTATAAAACATCGAAACAAGCTTTATAGCAGGCGGTACCCAGTAATTTTCATCTGGTTTGAGATTTGCAAATGGGTAGGTACCGCTTGTACTGAGCGGGCAATTATTGTGTGTTTTTACATTGGAGATAATTAAAAATAAAATCTAGAATTATTGTTGCTGTGATAAAAAAGAACGGTTTTTGATTGAACCTAGGTCCGTGGGGTGACGGAGAGAGAATACGAATCTCACCACCCCACCTTATCCGAAGTATGACGTAAATAGGAAAAATACACAGACGATACGAGTATTACTACTAGAGAAGGAAAACTCAATACAAAAGCTTGTACCAATCCGTCTGGCCAGCGTGGAAACAAAAGGCCAATGCAATCCAACACTAGTAGGCACTAGGCTAATTGATAGTATAACCGAAGTTAATGAACATAAATAGAAACTTCAAAGTTGGATATACACGAGGGAGAAACCATGAACATTTACTAATAGATCTATCTAAGTCTTCAGGCTTTCACGGCCGGCATTGTATGTAGAATATACTGCTTCCGGGCTGTTTGGCCGTGGTCCATGTGAAACTTGCTGACGTTTCGTCGATCACTGCGGTCGATATCCTCAGTGGCGCAGGTCCGGGCGACGACGAGTTCAGAAACCTTGCCTCGTCGGCGGCTTCGCTGCGACTGATGTAGAGTCTTGAGTCGCTGGCGTTTTTATAGGCGCGGTCGGAGAGGGGAATCGACTTGCTCGATCCTGATTGGTCGAGAGCTGTGGCACCGAGAGTGTGGAGTCTAATAGATAAATTAAATAAAATCGTAAAATATTAAAGTTTGGAGTTTTATAAATGGCCTGGAAGTAAACGCATTTCCTTGTACGAGCACCGTTCAAGAAATACCTTTAACGAATTTTATTATGGGCAATATATTTTTTTCAAACCAAATATGTATATCTCTTTTATGTATTAATAAGAATATGTAGTGCAATAAAATTGAACACAACAAAGAAAAGACGGTTGCTCATCAAAATCTAATAAAATTAAGTCGGAGCGTAAATAGTATAAAGCGTATCAAAGCAGTTTTGTTGTTAAGGTGGGTGCACAATACAAAATATTACGATGTAATCTTGCCATTTTGGTTTCCGTTGAAGTAAAAAGGGCCACATCATCTTCTCCCATGGGTGTCATAGAAAGCGACAAAGGGCTGTTCTTCATTCGATGGTAAACTTACTGCCTATGACCAAGCGCCTGCCTGGTAGCAATAGGTCAATAAACACAGTTGGAACTTTGACAACTTACTATGTTGTGTGTCAGTGGAGCGTTTAACTCTGGCTTTTGATTGTGGGTTTGATTCTCGCTCAGTGCAAATCATTATGTCCATGAATTAATAAGTTCTGCGTCGCCCTTTGTGCTATTTTTGCTAATTTTTCGTTATCTATAATGGCAAATTGGATTCTAATCTATTTAGGCGTTTTATTGTGATTGATTAAAGATAAAAAAAATGTAAATGCAAAATTTTTAATGATTGTATAATTATGTTATGATACATTCATCCAAAATTTAGCATTTTGATATATTTAGATTATTTCTGAGCTAACATATGCCTAATTGTATTTATAAAAACAACGCAACGGATTTTGATGCGGATTATTAATAGATATAGTGATTAAAGAGGAAGGTTAAACATGTGGCAACAGTATCATCATGGACATCAATCTGGTCCCTGCAGCTCTTTATTGATCTACAGATCCTAGCATAGAGAGAACGAGCGCCCAGAACTGTTCTCCTCAGTGGTGGACTAAGGGGGATGATTGGGTTGCGTGGGAGCTTTGACGGTACACGAAATGACAAAAATCTGAACAGTAACAGCAAGGGTGCAATTTTGCTCGCAAACATCGCGTCGTGAAGGTTTCGGCGATCAGCTAATGACGTCATTTTGAAGTGCGTCAACCTGTGTTTGTAGGATCGTTGTTATGTATTAAGTACTGAGAGGTAATTCATAATTTTGACCAGAATGACTGCCCTCTGTTTATAATATATTCTTTAAAAATAATATTCGGTTCCTAAACGTTATATAAATGAGTATTCAGAATGACTGCCCTCTGTTTATAATATTCTTTAAAAATAATATTCGGTTCCTAAACGTTATATAAATGAGTATTCAGCACTTGACAAGGGATCTACTGGCTAATTAGTAACAATATTACCCACACAGGCTAATAGAAATATACCAGACTCTAAGCCGTCTCCCCTTCGTCCTATATTATAAGTTACACCATAAAATAAAATATGTTTCTTTCTTTTCTTTTTCTGTGCTCAAAAGATAAGTTATATATCAGGCACCATTATGCACCGCACTTTATACCGGGCCCATGATTACGTGTAGTCGAACGGCCGATCACTCGATATGAAGCAATTATGTATTTCTTGTTTTTTCACCTTGCTATACTTAAATTAGCCGTCATTGGGCAAGCTGTGGAAAGAAAAGTAAAAAAGTAAAAATATATTTATTTGCCATTCCAAAACTGTTTATAATTACTTACAATGTTTTACCGGGAGCGTACACAAGAGTTTTATAGATAGGAACGAGTCGGGTATAATCAAAAGTTTCCTACACTAGGCTAAGCCTGTCCTGAAGGAATCCGTCAGTAGTTTAGCTTACATGTTGTTGGTTAAAGAGGCGGTCTTATAATCGACAGGTCCCGGGTTCGAATCCTGGCCATTACACTACCGAAGTGAACCCCCTCCTAGCACAATCAATTTAGCTTAGTTGGAGGGGTTAGAGGGTATAATAATAATTTCGATATCGGTCGCTAATATTCTTATTAAAAAAAAATGTGATAACCGTGGCAAACATTATGATACTGTTTAGAAATTGATATTCTCTGTGGCAAAGCATTAGTGCATTCGACTGCTACCCAGGGAACGCGGGTTCAATTCCCGTTAAGTGCAAATAATTGTATGCAAGAATATATCTGTTAGCTCTGTTAGCATAAGTCTGGCTATTTCCGTGCCTCGGAAAACACGTTAAGCCGTCGGTCCTAGTCCTCTAGACAAGTAGCAATTCTTTTGCCGGCGTTTGATGGAATAGAATGACGAATGTATGGGATTTGACGAATTTGACATGCGTTAAAGACTCATAAACGTCAAATCCCATACATTCATCATTCTATTTCACCAAACACCGATCCACGAATTACCACTTGTTTAGAGGGGCTGATTATCATCCGCATATTTATGGCAGTCGATTTTTTTATACCTATTCCTCTGCTATTGTGAAATTTGCAGAGACTTTTGTCGGCTATTTAAATTCAAAAACGTCCTAAACTAATCTTTCCTCTTTCATTCTAGTTCACTTTGTCATTCCAGTTCTATCTTTTATTCCTCTCGCACTTTCATACTACCTTCCATTCTCTGATTGGATATGGGGACATCTGGGTTTATGTGTACCTAACTTATCGTGTCTATCTATCTAATTTTTACTTTATTCGCAACAAAAATATACAGCAATTCTTAACTACTTAATTCTAATTACATTGAATGGACTTATATTATTATACATTTCTATTTTCTATAGTTCTTATAATACTTAATCTAACACGGGTAACTATACAATGTATTGACTATAGTAGGTAATCATTATACCCAGATAATGACCCTTGTTAGTCTTCAAGTCTTGTTCCTCAAATTTACTTGTCTTACAATTTTGGTAGCGTACTCGATCATTGACTCCGTGTGTGTAGTGATCAGTGTTCTGATACCGTCCATGACAATTTTCGTTGCAGTAACAATTATGGCAGTCGTTACGATTAAACACCTAAAAAGTTCGACAACTGGTCTAACTGCAATACTGCAATATCGCGATTGCGTTATTTGTGGAAGTCAGGCGGTCGCTTCACGAAGCGAAATCGAAGTTACCGTCAAGAATAGTTTACGGCACATTAACGCTGGTCAAGCTTCATGTAAAAGATAATAAAATAATAGATGAGATGCAAAGAAGGTGCTTAATACTTACGTCTTAATGTGCCTGGTGCTAATGTGGCTGTAAACTTCTTAGAGGCAGTTCATTATAGTTAACTTTAATATGCATTAACAGTTCTGTAGTCTGTGATTTTGTTGCGACATTCTTAGAACTTTGACACTTAGTGGAGCGTTTAACTCTGGCTTTTGATTGTGGGTTTGATTCTCGCTTAGTGCAAATATGTCCATGCATTATTATGTCTATTTGTGGAATACTCTTTATTCGTCGCACGCCCGTCGCTCTGTGTGCTATTTTTACCAATATGTCATTATCTATAATGGCAAGTTGGATTTGAATCTGTTTAGGCGTTTTATCGTGATTCTAAAGTGTACGCGAATATCACTTATTGAAATGCAACGACTTTTTAACGGATCATTTCGCGATTTATTTGTTATTATTGACTTTTAGACCGACGTTTCGGCTACTTTTCAGCAGTCATTTTCGCGGTTTGACTGAGGATGGTAGTTGTCATATTGTTTGAAGTGTAAGTTATCACAAAGTACCCGAATCATGATAAATTGTTGGTGTTACTATTTACGCAGACTGAGCTCACTGTGCCGTTAAGTCTTGCTGTATTTTGCTGTTTATTAGGATTGATAAAGTGGATGACTGGATGTCGACCGCAGTGATCGACGAAACGTCTGGAACGCAAGTTTCACATCGACCACGGCCAAACAGCCCGGAAGCAGTATATTCTACATGCAACGCCGGCCGTGAAAGCCTGAAGACTGATATTATATCAATCCAAAATTTTGCATTTTGATATTTTTAGATCATTTCTTAGCTAACAAATGCCTGTTCGTATTTACAAAAATTAAAAAGAAAATCTTATTCCATACCCATATGATTGGTTTTAGTTTAGGCAGAATACTTTTTCATTAGTGCTTCACGCTTTTTTGTTTTTATATTCTAAGGAGTACACTATCAAAAAGTAGTCATAAATTTTATATAATTTCGGGATGTGTTCCATTCAGTCTTAAAATAATAACAAGCATTTTGCGATTTATGAATCCTGTCTGCCTGAAATGGAAAGGAGTAAAAAAAAACCTTGAGAAACATATCCACGGACTGCCAACCATAAAATGTAGGAAGATGGACGCTCGTAATAAAGTCATTATGTGAATAAATGCTAACGACCATATTTACAAGGCGACTACGCGCCGACCATTAGAGTTTAACATTATTACCTGGATTTGTAGGCACTGGATAAGAACTGGGATTTATTTTTAAATAATAAAAATGTTCAACAAAAATGATAGTTATGAGCAAAATTGTGTAACAGTTGAATTTATTAATAATATTATTATTATTGTTTGTTTTCCGATGAGTCTTGATTCTCAGATACTCGATGACGAACAGTTATAAAGGCATTTAAAGGCTATTAAATATTCTACGACATTTTACATCCGCACTCCTTGTCACAGCAGTAGAATGCACTACAACCTTATCAAAAAACCATAGATACAAGATTGATAAGTCATTGAAATAATTTATACAATGGATACGATTGTTAAGATTCTTCATGAATGCTTCAAGTAAACTTAAAATGTTCCACATCGATGAAAAAAATGTTGGTATAAAATACACCTGCACATACTAATGCCTAATTTCGAACTATCATTTTATACACTCCAATTTTACTGTCTAACTTAATAAAATTTTAAAGTAAGAAGTATTATTACAATTCAAATCGATTTAAATCAGAAAAAATATTAAATGCTCAAGACGGGACTTGAACGAACCAGTCTCTCATACCCATTTTCCTTACTTACGATCTAAACCAATTATTGTCATACTGTCTTCCCATTCCGAATACAACAAAACCAAGCTCATCACCCGATACGAGATAGGTGGCGAGGCCGGCGCCGCTTTGTTTCATATAACGAGCGGTCGGTTTAATAGCTCATTGTCGACTTTTTGCGAATGGACCTTTAACTTCGAACTATGTAGCTTTCTATGAGAACAAAAACTTACATTAGAAGCTTTTATTGCATGTATTTATATGGAGATTCTTTGGTAATGGTGATTAGTGAAGTTCTTTGTTGATCGCTAGACTTAAATATGAAGATTTTGAAACTAAGGCATTCATGTATTCTGTAATGGTAATCAGTTCTGGTCTATATGAGGACAGATTGTATACCTAGACAATCTGAATTAATTTTTTAAGCATTTTCATGCAAAAATTCAAATCGATATAATTAGAAAAAGTTGAAGTAGTCTAGGGCAGACGGATATGGAAGGACAAATTTGAATTGGTAAGGCCGACGTCTGGTATCTAAGTGGTCAAAGCATTGCTCCTGTAAGGCAAAGATCGTAGGTTCAAACTCCGCCTAGACCGATTCAATTTTTTCCTAGACTGTCTGTCGAATCTGCCAATCTGTTAATACAATCTGTCCTCAGTTTTTATTATATAGGGCATGTCAATTCGACTTCAGCTCGCCTGATGGTAAGCTATAAAGCCAACGTCTGGAAAAGGTGACCCCATTACAAATACGGAATGAATGTAAGAAGTATGTTTATCCACATTCTTGATGCCATAACACAAGCCAGTTAATTCATACTTACTTTGGGTCTATGTAGCGCTCTGTAGAATCTTCTTCATCGTAGCGTTAATCCCAGTCGCATCAGAAGCTCTACAACTTGAAGTCTGGGGTCCGCTTTTTACCAGTCTAACTACGGATTTGGCTAAACTTCGACATTTTCCGTGAAGCGACCGCCATCTGACCTCCACAACCTGAAAGCGATATCGAAGCATTGCAGCTAGACCAGTTGTAGGATTTTTGAGGGCTCCAACTACACGTAACGACTGCCATAGATGTTTGTATGACAACCAGGACCGACGGCTTAACGTGCTCTCCGAGGTACGACCAGACCAATGCAAATACCCATATTCATGCATACAAATATTTGCACTGAGCGGGGATCGAACCCGCGCCTCCTGCGTAGCGGCCGCGTTCACTACCGCTACGCCACGGAGGCTGTCGAATAGCGCTGGGTAGAATTCCGTAGAATATTTATTTCTTTCCGTTGCAAAAGGTAATGAGGCTATTTACCATCTCCGATTCCAGGTCCGACTGAAGCTGTATTTTCAAAGAATGTTTAATCTTCAGTAAACGCTTTAAACTACACGGTTGGGGCACTAAAAGGGTAATCTTCGTTTCCTCAAAACGGCACATTTTAAGTCTACGAGCACTTAAAATGTGCCGTAGGTACTGATAGGAATAAAATTTCAGCTTCTCTATTTGCATGTGTTGCTGAACGAATGTTGAAGAAATTACAATATATACAAGCTTATACACTATACATCTGTCTAAAATATTCATCATCATTCATGTGTTCGTCCCGGTCGCATCCAGTCAGCTTAAATGTGATGTGGCCAAGATATTAAGAGGTACTTCGTCTAAACTCCCAGCCTTAGTTATGGTTCATAGTAAACCACTAACGAAGTTAGTACATAAACAAACGCCCATATAATTCTCCTACCTTATCTAATGACTATTAACATCCATCAAGGTCGCCGGGAAGCGCTGGATGCGGGTTGCTTCAGATCGGTCGGTCTGGAAGTCCATAGGAGAGGCCTATGTTCAACAGTGGACTATGTGCGGCTGATATAATGATGATGATTCAATCTATTCAATCAACTCTGATTTTCAACGTACCGTCCGAAATAGTGATTCGCTCTGATGATATACCACTAGTGGTTACTCATCCAAATGGCAACAGCGCCTGGAAACTTTTTAAAACATCTCCAAATTGATCGGCGCTGGTTCTGCAAGCCAACCTTGACTACCTATTTACAGTACTCATTCGGCCTACGCGCTCTAAACCGTTTATGTAGATATTGATATCAAATCTCAGTCAATTCTAAATCGGATTCAATTACATGCAAAATTTGTGTCAAATATACTTACATTCGAAGCAAAATATTAAATGGTCGTAAAATATATTGTTACTGCCTTATTTAGTTTCCTATTACATACTGGTATCCCAAACAAAGTAGTTATTTATTAAGAGGGCCAGTTATTTTACGAGGCCTACTAAGAAACGAGCAATCGAAGTTGAAAACCGAAGTTTCGAGCAATTTTTAAT
Organism: Eilema caniola; assembly: GCA_949126895.1. Taxonomy (NCBI): domain Eukaryota; kingdom Metazoa; phylum Arthropoda; class Insecta; order Lepidoptera; family Erebidae; genus Eilema; species Eilema caniola. Next base: position 18,336,643 of record OX421481.1, read on the forward strand.
TTATCAATTTATCCCGCAATAGTCCCAAATGACGGCATGTGACCGTTCGTTCTGCTTAAATACACCTTATTGAAAAACCGTTCACGTGTAGTAACAAAATACTATAGTGCAAATAAGGACTGGAATGCTCTGCCTGAGTCTGAGTTCAAGTGTTCAAGTCAAGAGTGAATAAGATGCTTCCAGGCAAGGTTCAACTATTGATGCTTACCAACAGGTGAGTCAGTAGTCAAATGCAGGCCTATTATGATCTACCTGCCCTTGTACCAATCATTTGAGGTCGGCGCAACATGTCATTCTCCACCACCAGTCTCCATCCTGTCAGATGTCATTTCCTTAAGCGCTCCCTTCTCTGCCATATTCGCTTTCATGTAAGCTATTCATCTTTACTTGGGCCTACCTAAACGCAGACCTATAGTTAGGTAATAAATAGTGCTATCTACTTATTTAAATTACATTTCGTGCGGTCTAAAGTTCCGTATATACGTAACATGGTATCTCGCATGGTTACAGAGACGGTAATGTAAGCTAGTTTAAAGTTTCTAAAACATATTCTGCCAGTTTTATTACCAGTAAATATCGAATATTGGAGTAGTATACAAGTTAAAAAAGACAACCGAAGATATAAACATTTAGAACCTACACCTCAAGCTATACAATATTATAAAATATGCCAAAGCGTAATATGTGTGTTTAATTCATTTAAAACTAGAGCGATAAGATTATGAAAGAGTTATCTGCTAAATACGATATTATTATACCAAAACCATAGTTATGTCGCCGCCAACTAGCTATTCAGCCGTTCAATTAACTGCCTAGCCTCTACTGAACGGCGCCGTGTTGAGCCATTTAATAAAACGGCCAGGCAAATAGCTTGAATCGATGACATTTAACTTCTTGCCTAGCCATTTATATAAACAGTAAGAAAAATGACTTAATTCTGAATGATTATAAAAAAATCACGAAGGCTTAATGCGGGAGCGGAGCGGAGCGTAGCGTAGCCTTCTAACCTAACCTAACCAAGTCGGATTCCACAGCTATCACAATAAACCTATCAATAATTTTCTGTGAATACACCTCTGTCTACCCCCTCGGGGATTTACATGTTTAAGTATATGTATGTTTATAATGTTCTATCTTATTTCGAGGTAGTGCCCCATCTTACGGTTGGCCTAAGCATTAGCCAGCCAGGATATTAAATGATGACATGTAATAAACGAGACGGCTGTATATAATTTAGGCCGTTAATTGAATGGCGCCGTTTATTTAGCTGCCTAGGCAGTTTATTGGACGGCTAATTAAGTTAGTTGGCGGCGACAGTTACACTATAACTTAAAAGTAAAATACCTATTCCACCCACCCCGCTTCGTTCACGGTGGAAAGATGCCCATGATGCTGCCAGCGTAGCTTCACTGAACTGCAATAGCCATCCTTTGCCTCAGGAAGAAGCCGGAGCGTGAGACACCGCCTTGCTCTTGGATACAGCGACAAATATTGACCCTTTGCCTCCGATCCCCAACTGCCCTAAGAATCTCTGTCTGTTACGCTTTGATACATAAAGTATTGAACCGATTTTAATAAAATTTAGTATGGAGATGGAGAAGCATTTGGCAAAGGTAAATTGTTATGATCGATCGTGTTTACCGATATCCACGCGGGTGAAACCGCAGGCAGTAACTAGTACACAATAAAATTTCTATTCCTCTTACAAAAATCATTGCGCAATTATTTATATAGCCAAGCTTTTAACATTTTTTAACATAATTTTTACCAAACATAATTCTGAAACCTAAGAACCAGTCCCTTGACCAGTCTTTTAAAACATTACTGTTCATAAATTCTACAGAATGCTCCATTTAACTGCTCAAAATTCACTCTTTAAGCGCTGAGTATGAAGAGCACCACTATTTTACTGCCACTAACCGGGATAGTTTATTACAGCATTTTTTACATGGCATGCAGTTTATAATACGGGATAGTTGTAAAGCACTACGTCCCGGGATAGTGGACGTTTTGCAGGTGGTTAACAAACGATTTCGAATGCAATTAGTGATGTAATTTGTTTTTATTTTGTGTGGGTCTGTGTTCTTTTGGAAGCCATTTTTATTTTGCATATTGGGAATTTTTTTTTCGATTGTGGTTTTACTTGACTGCTAAGGAAGGGTTATGTTATCACCTGAAGTTTGTTATATTAGGCAGATTATAATAAATATATGACTACTTTATGCAACATTTAAAAAACAGTATGATATTATCAGACTCTTAGACAATCGTACTACTTAATAATCCGAAGTACTAGTATGAAAAAATCGATTCTACTAACTTTGAACTGCAGAAATAATAATTTTTTTTTCTTCCCTCTAACCCCTCCAACTTAGCTAAATTGCTTGTGCTAGGAGTGGGTTCACGTCAGTAGTGTAAGAGCGTTTTCACACTCATCCGATATCCGATATCCGACATCCGATATCGGAGGAAGTCAAATGTATGAGATATGTATCTTTCTTTCACATTGTCCGGCCCGATATCGGTTATCGGAGCCAACACCACTGTTTCGGTTTCGATAACCGATATCGGGCCGGACAATGTGAAAGAAAGATACATATCTCATACATTTGACTTCCTCCGATATCGGATGTCGGATATCGGATATCGGATGTCGGATGTCGGATATCGGATATCGGATGTCGGATATTGGATGTCGGATATCGGATGTCGGACATCGGATGAGTGTGAAAACGCTCTAATGGCCAGGATTTAAACCCGGGACCTCTCGATCGTTAGGCCGACTCCTTAACCATTAAGCTACCGCCGCGACTTTGGTGTAGATACGTAGGAGCTCGTCACAAAAAACCGTGCATATTTTTAAAACCACTATTATAACGAAGTTCTTAGTAAACAGTAGTACAAAACTCGATAGCGATTTATTTTGCAAGACTCGTTTCAATTTTAAAAAAAACACGATGGTTTAATCATTTTATGTACCGTCGGCAGAAAAAATATATCGAATTAATATATTATATTGAAAAACTATTATTGGTAATTTGTTCTTTTATCCTAGATCGGTGTAACAAATGATAGAAAGCGGTGGAATAAATTCTAGAAGACTTTTGCCTAGCACTGAAACAAATAGGCTACATAAAAAAACTTTATAGTCCACTAATCTTATAATGTACCTTCCTGAAAGAAAATAAATGCTTAAACCTGCGCAATAAATTTTGCTATTTTTTTCATATTCAAAAGAAACCTAAATGCTTTCTGTCTTACTCATAAAAAGCTACGCACGGTGTATAACGCTGTCTAAATATGAACGAATTTTGATTTGTCTGGTATCAAGGTCATTGAAAGAATATTAAAAAGCTTGCCTTTCTACTCGCCACTCCACTTGATTTTCTCACTTGCATCTATAGGGAAATGTCTACTAATAAAAACCATTTTGACATACCTTTGTAAACACTCCTTATAAATTGAATTGTATGAATGAAGATGAAAACGTATTTGGAAGAAAATAAGAAATGGTTTAACCATAAAGTAAAAACATGGTTTATTATGAATAATAATGACATTCGAATAAATTAATATACATACTTGACACTTCAAATGGCATTCATATCAAACTGCTTATACTGTTGATTGATAGCACTTGGTTCAACTTGCTACACATCTGCAATAAAAACACTTGTACTATTCCACATTATTTATTAAATTCCTGACCGGTTTCGCCTTACGGCATTATCAAAGGTTTGATAGTGCCGTTTTATTGAAGATGCATTCGTATCATTTTTACTTTTCATAAAATTTCATCAATTTTAATTTCTGATCGTATTTGTAAAATACTTGCAATCGATATTACTAATATTCCTTCTAGCCCCTCCAACTAAGCAAATTTGCTTGTGCTAGGAGTTCACGTCGGTATTGTAATGTCCAGGGATTCGAACCCAGAACCTCTCGATCGTAAGGCCGACTCCTTAACCATGCAGTAAGCTACCGACGCCGACATAAACAAAACTATTAATTTAAAAACCGTGTTTAAGTACTGTGTAACTATTCAGTCATTCAACAATGATTATTAGTCAAGAAGTTATATAGCAGCGGTGTTACGTTAATCATTGCTAAGTCACTTTACTATACAACTGTTAAATAGTGTTTAAGTGCATATTCATTAGTAAGACTGTTCATGTCTTTCTCCTATTCTATTTTCTCTTCAGTAAGTAACAATGCACGAGTGAAACGGTAACCATCAGATGATTGTTTATTTACTCACTTTCATACAAAAACAATGCTTTAAGATGAAATTTGATTGATGGATATTAAATAGTAACTTTAAATAGAATGTATGTCATAATCGTTTACAGACTCATTTAATAGTCATTTCGGATAAAAAAAATTTGGAAAGTTTCGATTGCCAAATTTTTGAAGTGAAAACTTCTTTAGCGGTGTTGGATGGGTAAAAAGTGTTAAACTCGCGTCAGGATCACGTGTTAAGCTCCCGTAAGGATCACGTGACCTTTGACCCGGTACCGACGATTTTGTAGGACGACATGACGTCATACAACATTCCTAGCTACAGAGTGTTTATTTTGCTAGGTACGCTAAGAAGCTTCGTAGCTTAGCGGTAAGCGCTTGGACTATAAGTCCTTATGGTTTCAGATAGTACCGAGTTCGAACCTGGGGTTCTGACACTTTTTGTGACACTTTTTTATTTTTATAATTTATTAATTTCTTTAGTCAGAAAATTAGTAGAAAATTGGTGATAGGTTCTATGATTGGCGCTATATTATTACAGGTATGGTATGGTATGGTATGTTCTTTTTATCTTTTTCTCTGTATATAACGAAGAAAGAAAGACAGAAAAAGTTTTCACTTCTGTCGACACTCCCGGAGTGCAACTCGTCTTTTTTTGGAAGTATTAATTTAGTGCAAAAAAGATATTGATGTTTTTACTAAGTTACATGAATGTGAAAGGAAGGAGTAAACATCTTTATATTCTTTTTTCACCACATTAATAATTTCGCTACCGAAACTGTGCCCGACGACTATACAAATCACATATGGCATGAAAATAAAAAGTCTGTTGTATATCATCACTCATCACAGTAACTGACTATTAAGCCCATGAAAATAAGCATTTTAAGAAATAGACAGCGTACATTCGAAAATCCAACATAATATATAAATTAATACCTACAATGTGCTTGCTGACGTTACCATGAACTAAAATCCCACCCAGCACATAGTGGAATGTAAAAACGGCTCGCCTCCACTCGATCCGCGCAAATTATCTCAAATGAAGACATTATCCGGTCGAGGCGTGCGCGCGCGCCGTACGTGAGCCGCCATCTTGGATGAAGGTTAAAGTTGAAGGTCGACAAATAGGTTGTTCTCCGTGAAGTTTTTGATGGGTGGTTTAGTGAAGGGCTTAGTTATTAACAGAATTACGGGATGGGTTCTAACTGGCAGGGAGGTCAATGTTTTTAATTTACTCCTAGTGCGCGTAGTAGTCTATAAACTAAACCTAGAACGACACTCAGTCTTGAACCTCGATTTATCTGAGGATTAATTGACATATTGACAGTTTTCTATACAACCTGTTATTTGTTGTCAGAACTGAGCACCAATCTAGAATACGAGCCTTAGTGTTCCTTAGGATGGTGGATAAATAGGATCTATCGGTACCCTAAATCTACGGGGTCTAAGCTCACTTTAACTGCTAACCGGTACAGCTGCTGACAAACAGACTAGGCTCCGGTTCAAATTTTCTTCTTAGAGTTCGGCGATTGAAAGACAGTTAAATTTTCTGCACGAATGCCATTGCAAACAACAATGCCAGCCAAATTGCTTGAACTTTTTTTACTGGACGTTATGTCGAAGTCGTAAAATGCAAAAATCGTATAATGACGAGTTGGAAAGTTTAGCTAAGCTCTCTAAGTAAGTATTACAAGCACGCTGTAAAGCTAAGCTCACTAAGTAAGTATAACAAGCAGGCTGTGAATTTTTTTTTAGTTAGTAGTTAGTTTGTTAGTGTCTTAACGTAACTTAAACGTAAACCTGCAAGTTCTCATGTTTCAACTGATTATAACTCAAGGTAATAACATAAAACGTCATAAAACAACATAATAATGTCTTCCTAACTATGATTTTCTGACACATTGTCCATCAGCTCACCACAAGGCTATAACCAAAACAAGATCTAACGTTTTTACTACAAGATTATAGTGTTGGGATGGCAATTAAGGCGGTGGTTATAAGTAATCAACGGGTTTCGTACGTGAGAATGGAGGTAACAACATAATGGTTGGGCGCGAGCTGGTGATCTTTGATTGGTCGTGATTAAGTTATTTTGGTGGTGTATTTATTATCTGCAAGACTTGTTTTGGTAGGTTTTTATTGTATATAAAGCTTGCATTTTATTGTTTGCAGGACATGGTTTTTTTTGCCGCCACGGGATAAAACGGCTGCCAAGGACTTTTATGTTATTGATAGACTAAGGCTTGGTTACACCATACTACCTGCAAGAGTAAAAGGTTTACGTCAAATTTAACATTAACAGTAACACTAACTTTAACTGTTTCTGCTAAATGTGTTGCACCAGTGTATTTAGTAGCTCGGTTAAAGTTATCAGAGTTGCAAGTCAAATGAGACATTTTTACCTCAAATTCCTTATGTTTTTTTTTTAATGTAGTAATATTAGACGTAAGTTGTCATCCTACTGTCAGTTCTTATGACAGTCAGTTGGGATGACAATCGATGACGAAAGTGTATTGTTTGACAGAATTTTACGTTAACAATTAACAATACCCAGCCAAGCGTGGCCGGTTAAAGTTAGCGTAAAGTTTTTACGTAATTTTAACTGTTGTCAAATGGTGTAACCTAAATTATATCTGACCGGTACTTTAACTGCACTGTTAATGTTAAAGTAAGGTGGTGCAACCTAGCCTAGATATACAATTTTTTGTATAGTTATACAAAAACTAAGACTAAGACCACTCGATAACTTTGACATCACACCTAATTATCACCAGAAAAAGCAATTTGCTGAGGAATAGGTAAGGTTATCTGTTCTACAAGCAAATTTGTACCAGCCACCATACACACGTCAATTTGCCAAAGCCTCAGGAAAGAGAGTCACCATTACATACACGTACCATGTTAACAATCGTGACACTCAGCTTGACGGCCTCATCAAAAGAGGATTGCCGTCGCAGCACCGCGTATGATGTATAATAATTAACCAAAATTTTCCTTCAAACATATGCAAAACCTGAGCAATAAACACACTACCACATATTTTCACCAGGGCATTGGCCAGCCAGACGCACCCGGGGGAAATCTCGGCTACAGTTCAGACACGACACGGCTCCCGTAGGAATACGATAACCACTTCACGTGTAATTGTACAGTTTTAAACGGTAGCCGTGTTTGAGACGCGAGGCTTGAGCTCAGTTGAGACTGATAATCCCACGATATTTGAAGATTGGACGTGACGTGACGTGTGAAATCTGAGATTCATGTATTTGTGAGGGCCGCTTTCTACGATCCGTGATTTTAAGACGCAAGCGTAATTTTGCGGATTACGCACCGTGGAAAGAGGCTCCCGCTATAACGGGGACAAGTTGGGGACCCCGTGGTCCCCCCACCCGAATAGGATCAGATCGATAGAGATGACCTTGGGGCAACCGGGATACGAGGGATATGCACTATAGCTACCTCACCTTCGGGCTTGCACTGCGACCCACAGGCGGCGTGCGGTTTAGCCGGTTCGAGTACATAACCTACCCCTTCAGCTCCGGTGGATGTAGTATCCGTGGGGTATATCCCGCCACGTTAAAAAAAACCATGGAAAGAGGCTCTTCCTTCATAGCATTAAAATTTTAGATATGTGTTTTGTATATGGAGTCCTAATAACTTGTAAGAGGTCCAAGCCAACCTTCAAAAACTGGATCAGATTTGCCATTTGGGGTTGAGAGGTCAGTAAGCCGTCGCGTTGGACCTAAACAAAAAATGAGGTACATGGAAGCCTCGGATACTTACTGGTCTACAGAATGAGGGGTCCCGTGTTCCGAATTAACCTGATCACAAATTCGTAAAAAAATTCTATGGTCCGATTGTACTGCCACCTACCGAGTCCAATTGGAAATATAAACAAACAGAAGTTTAGATATTGAGTTTCACGATTTTTGCTTTTCGAATACGGACTTTATTCCACTACTCTTACCTTGTTTAGCTCCCTAGAGGTAAAATTGTGGTATAAATTATTATACTCACAGACGGTAAACTATTTTAGTTTACCGTTCGCGAAAGTTTAAAAGTACTATTACATAACTAGTAGTTAAATTTCAGCTTCGTACATCATACTTTACATTTTATATTAAAAATGGAAACGACACACGACATATTCCGTTTATTACATTAAAAAAAAACACATATACACCTTAAATTGCCTCGTAAAATTGCAACACATATACCTTTAGTCCATTGAAAAGTTACACTTGAAGTTTCAATTGCCTCTTCTCTCTCTACCCCTTCTTCCATTGTTTTCATTTAACGATACAATTCCTTTGATCCTTTAGCTATCGAGTAGTTTTTTTATACACCACTGAGGTGGCAGACAAGCACCCGGTCCAACTGATGGAAAGTGGTTACCGTGGCCTATGGACGTCTGCAACACCAGAGGAGTCACACTCGTGCTGCCGACCCTGTAAACACAGATAGTCTCTGTGCCGTCAGTGTAGAAGACAAAGCAGGAATAGCCTTTGGTCTTCCCACTGACAGTACAAAAACTCTCTAGTGAGCTCTGGCTACCTTACTCACCACCGGGAACACAACGCAAGGTTATTATTGCCGCGGTATTGTGAAGGGCGGACTTCCCCAGTCAGATTACTCAAGTGTAAATAAAATATGTTGAATAAGATGATAGATAATATATGTGGCTGTAAAATAATTTTAAATATCCCCCGATTATAACCGATTGACAGCTTGAGTATTAATAGGTAACCGGTGGCAAAGTTGTTCAGGTCACTCATGTGATGAATTCACAATTCCAACTAGACATAGTAATAAAACATGTGTACTCCATCAAACAATAATGTATTTCTATCTGAACTACTACATATCTATAATTATAATTCTTATTATATAAATATCTTACTTTAACTTATCTCTTATTCCTTATATATATATATATATATATATATATATATATTACCTATAATACCATATTAATTTATTAAATCTTATTTTACAATACCAATCCAATTCTTCTCGTCTCTCAACGACAATCCTCTCACTAATCCTGACTATCTTTTTTTCTTTTTAACTATACTAACAATAGTGAAGATGTTGGCTATAAACCACCTTCCATGTATAAGTCTTCAGGCTTTCACGGCCGGCGTTGCATGTAGAATATACTGCTTCCGGGCTGATTGGCCGTGGTCCATGTGAAACTTGCGTTCCAGACGTTTCGTCGATCACTGCGGTCGACATCTTCAGTTGTCGTCGCCCGGCCCTGCGCCACTGAAGATGTCGACCGCAGTGATCGACGAAACGTCTGGAACGCAAGTTTCACATGGACCACGGCCAATCAGCCCGGAAGCAGTATATTCTACACCTTCCATGTCTTTCCAATACAAAATCATTACACCCATATGAACCTCCATCTTGACCTAACGGCTGTTGCCAGCCAGGAATGACTTTTGACATGCCCACCTAGGTACGGAAACGCTTAGCCATCACCCATCCCAATGGCAACTACGTCTAGTTAGCTTGCTTAAAACCTTGATCCTTTACCGAACAGTGAGCTCACCTGTACTCCTAGCACGAACAACACTATCGTAAACGTATTGAGAGAATGAAGCAATGCGATTGGCCGTCCGCCTACTGTGAACCCGTGTGTATGTGAAGCCGACCAATCGCAATGCTTCATTCTCTCAATACGTTAACGATATGATTACGATAGTTGTTCGTGCTAGGGGTACTGACAACGTGCGCTTTACGTATGTAACCTTGTTGTGTAAAAAAAAACTATATCTAGTTTTCTAGTTTTCTATCGTCCACAATGGAAGCAAATTTAAAGAGATTCACATCAAAAACGCTAATTTTCAAAAATACCCTTAGGATAATTTTATTCACGCTTAACACAAAACGTTACATTTAACAAATTTCTACGTAACTCGGCTTTCGTCACGTTCACAAAAACGAATTTCAGTCGCAAACAAAAAAGTTCTTTATTTAATAATCCGAGCAAATTGCGCGTTCAACCAACACTTATGTTCGGGCCAGGAAAATAGCGGCGGTCGAATTATTTATTCATACGTTTATGTACCTACCTAAGGTCCCTAGGGTTTTCGTTGTATGTAAGGAAAATAAAACTGACGAAACAATATTCTGTAATCAAATCTCCGTCATATATTTATTATTAAATTATTATTAAATTAGATTATTGTGATTTGACATTAATGGAAACTTGATTTATTTATATTGTAATTATAATTTCATTATTTTGACCTTAGATTATTGTGACTTGGCATGAAATAGGAATTTGACTTATTTAAATTGTATAGGTATAGGTAACTGTAATCTTTTTAATTTTACCTTAAACCATTGTGACTTGACATAGAATAGAAACTTGGCATAAAACAGGTAATGTTAATTCTGATTTGATTGATTAATTATGTTATTCTTATCTTGATTATATTAATTTTTGATTTCAACAAAGGGGGTATGGGTAGTATGTTGGAGTAAAGACTAATTATTGTAAAACCATTGTATTATATGTAATAGAAATTGTAATAATTGTGGTCTACTACCATTGCATTGGGGGCAACCTGTAATAATGGTAGTATGAGGAATAAATAAATAAATAAATGCATGGCCGTTGAAACAAGTTCTAAAGTGGAGAAGGTGGAACGGAACATCCACAAATTAGGTAGGACAGATTGGATGCGAAAGGTTCAGCATCAGCTATGGGTGCACATTGGGAAGAGCATATGTTCATTAAAGGATAGCAGTTACTCTAATTAATATTTTATGTTATTGCAATCTATAAGATCCATGTAGCAGAAACCAAAACTTTACAATAATGTACAAAGAATTTTCAAACTTGTTATCCTCTGATTTCCTGGCCTGCCGGATCCTCTTCAACGGCACTCCGCTACGTAAAAGACCTTAGGGGTAACAGCTCGTCTCACATCTCAAGTATTATAATTGAGTCATCAGTCAAATGATATTGAGGCCTCTTTAAAATTCTGGTAAATAAAGCAAGTGGGTTTTAGGAATGATGAAAGTGACCCGTATTATGCTAAGGGCTTTATTTGCATTTAACATTATGACCATAACCGCAAAAGCCGTATCATTTTCACAAGGTTACTTGAATAAAGATAGGTCACCATTTAAGCACCGTCCGCCTAATTTTCGTTTCTGTTTATTTTCATTCTTTCCAGAGGCTGTTAGCTTAGCTGATGGCCAAGCAGCTTAGCTGTTAGTAGTTTAGCTGCCCCTCTAGACAAGTGGCAATTCGCTAGCAGGCGTTTGATGGAATAGAATGACGAATGTATAGGATTTGACGTATTTGACATGCGTTAACGACTGTCATTTACGTCAAATCCCATACATTCGTCATTCTATTCCACCGAACGCCGGCTAGCGAATTGCCACTTGTCTAGAGGGGCTGATGAGAAGCGAAGTGAAGACATAAGCATGTGCATTCCTTTAAAAATAAATATTGGCGAATTTCGCATGCCATATTTTATACGATTTCTTTAGAAATACATAAGAATATATTGACTTGTAATAGTATGTAAACTATCCTTTGGCCGCATATGGAATCACGCACCGATACCAGTTTCAATAGTAGAATAATATTTCTTCTTTCGAAACTGATTTCGAGAAAAGAATTATCCTACAACTGAGTCAGCTAATGAGTGATAGAAAAATCATGCCTTATGCTGTACCTACATAAAAGTTTTAATCTGGAAAATTCAACAGGGAAGTAAATAGACTTTCCTCCTAATTTCCGCGAATAAACTTGGATGCTCTCAAACAGTTAACAAGCAAACCATTTCGACTGCATTGTGACCCTTTTGAGTATTGACTTAAGTTTAGTAGACATAAACTACACAACTATTAGGCATTACTATGTTAAATACCATTGTGCATATAGATTAGTATACACAATTCTGTAGCAATTGCTAAGTTTTATTAATAAAAATTTAGTACCAGAACATTTTATATCACAAGTTATACGTACCACGGTTCGAATCACCCAAAGAAACTTATTTGCATTGGGTGTTTCCATCAATAACGATTTGAATTTGGAATCGATATGGATTCTTACCATTTTAACCTATCTATATGAAACGTAGTTAACGTAGTCACTACTGAAAATCCACACAGTAGAAGGTTCGTTATTTCTATATAAGCATCCTAGATCCCAACATCAGAACTAACACCGATCAAATAATGCACTTTAGTTTAACAAAAATAACAGCTTTTTTCCTATCTAGTACCTTCACTAGACACTTCTTTCAGTTTCCGTACCAATACTATAAACTCCTAACGAAAGAAAGAAAGAAAGAAAGAAAGAAAGAAAGAAAGAAAGAAAGAAAGAAAGAAAGAAAGAAAGAAAGAAAGAAAGAAATGTTAATTTCTCAGAATATGGTCGTTACAGGTAAGTACATATTACTTTTTCTTAATCTGCATATTCTGCCAAGTGTGGCGTGCAAATATATGACTGATAAGTAAAACATTGTACAATCCGGTCATTTAAGGTAATAAGATTTAACATAATAATATAACATTTAATAAGTCACACATTATGTAGTAGCTAAAATAATAATGAGTCAATTTAAGGTCTGGAATTATTATCGATAGTAAAATACAGTGTATTAAGTATGTCAAGGGTTGCAATCTCAACTTATCACTTACATTTTATAAAGTTGATTAATTAATTTTTGTCTATTAAACTTTTTCTTGTAGATTATCCCAACAACTGTTTAATCTAAGGACCGCGATCTTATGCACAGCAGTGAAACAATACAACCCCTATCATCCAAATAGTTCGCCCGCTCGTTTCCTGGCCAACTGTGGTAATTATTGGGCCAATCAATACTGCCTAGCAATATTGGTAACGTTAGATATCTGTGTACCAATTACATATCCCCATGTGTCATGTGGTGCTGTAATTGCTTCTTGTGTATTGTTTTATTGTGACTGTATTGTAATTGTTAGGGTTAGAAAAAAAACATTCGACAGCTAATTTTGTTATAGTAGACTAGCTAGCGCACTCCGGCTTCGCATGGGATGAGATTCTACTATCCTTACCAGTATGTATAAAATGTGTATAATATATGTGCGAGTCAGACTCTCCCATGAGGGACCCTTCATGAGGTACAAAAGTTCTTGTAGTTCGTTGTAACTTTGATCGATGTTTTAATAATAGTGTACTTTTTTCGAATTAAAAATGAACTACTTACCAGATCTGGTTCAGAACAATTTTCAGTGGCAGTTTTTTAAGTTTTATCATTCTCTTATTTTAGCAGTGACAGGGGGGGGGGGGGGGGGCATACTACTTTGGAAGTGTCTCTTGCGCAAACTATTCAGTTTAGAAAACAATGATATTAGAAACCTCAATATCATTTTTGAAGACCTATTCCATAGAAAACTCACTCATACAATTGTAAAACAATGAAATGGAGTTTCAGTCCTAAGTGGGCGGAACCGCCAAAATATTTTTTTAATGTTTTTTTTTTCATTTTTGTTTAATGCCGTTCATAGAATACATCGACTTACCAAATTTCAACAGCATAGTTTCAGAAAAAATTGGCTGTGACATACGGACGGACGGACAGACAGACAGACAGACATGACGAATCCATAAGGGTTCCATTTTATTGCATCTGGATACGGAACCCTAAAAACTCATAAACAAAACTAATTATAAGAAAGTTTATGTTTACTGCTTGTCAAAAATATTTTTCGATACTTTAAACATATTTTAAAAGGATCACAACTTTAAGATGATCATGATTGGAAGTCGTCACTCAATAGGAAATAAATATTGAACTTATCGTCAAGTGTAATAATATCAGCGATAGGAATAAGTTACACTATAGAGGCCAAAAAGAATAAATGAAATGCATAATGCAGTAGCCTAGTGGTTTGGGCAATGGACTGCTGAGACGAGGTCTCGGGTTCGATCCCAGGAATTTACCATGGCATACACCAATGACTTTTCGATGCTTTTCGAAGTTATGTGTGTATTTATTGCAGGTTTATAAGTGCCCGGTTTATAGCAATAAGCTCACCACCTATTACATTGGGACCTAAACATAAACTGGCGAAATGTGGGTGCTAGCACCTCTGCCTACCCCTTCGGGGATACAGGCGTGAGTTTGTGTTATGTTATGTTATAAATTTCATATACTCACCCTTTTTATCCTCGGCGGTGTATTTTCACCCACATTTCGCCAGCTGTTCTATCTCGCACAATCGAGTGTAAGTCAACATTCAAAGTCAAATTCACAGCGTCGGTAGCTTAGTGGTTAAGGAGTCGGCCTCGCGATCGAGAGGTCTCGGGTTCGAATCCTGGCCATTACACTACCGACGTGAACCCACTCCTAGCACAAGCAATTTAGCTTAGTTGGAGGGATTGGAGGGAATATTAGGAATTTCGATAATATCGGTTGCTAATATTGTTTTAATAAAAAAAAAAAAAAAACATGTGGGCATGTGCAGGAACGGAGTGTGATGTTCCTCCAACACAAAGGGAGGATCCTCCGACCAGGCAAGGTGATCACGCCTGGCGGGCCACGGCCCAACGATTGTCGTTGGGATGTTGTATATGTATTGTACTAGCGCAGGAACTTCACTTTCGCGATGCAGGATTTGTAGTATCGTAGTAGTTCTACTTGATGTCGCTAGATGGCGCTGGGTACATGTGGTATCGCCACAAGCATATTGAACCCAGAACTAGTCGTGGGTCGTAACGTCTTTTGGGCGTAATCGGTTATACGTAGTTTCATAGATATGAGTAACTAGTTTCAAAACCGATTTTTTTTGTAACTAGTTACTTCTGTATACAGTAGAGTGTTGGTTAGTTTTGCTCCGATTATTTTTGTAACTAGTTAGTTCTGTATACAGTAGTGTTGGTTAGTTTTGCTCCGATTATTTTTGTAACTAGTTACTTCTGTATACAGTAGTGTTGGTTAGTTTTGCACCGATTATTTTTGTAACTAGTTACTTCTGTATACAGTAGTGTTGGTTAGTTTTGCTCCGATTATTTTTGTAACTAGTTACTTCTGTATACAGTAGAGTGAAGGTTAGTTTTGCACCGATTATTTTTGTAACTAGTTACTTCTGTATACAGTAGTGTTGGTTAGTTTTGCACCGATTATTTTTGTAACTAGTTACTTCTGTATACAGTAGAGTGAAGGTTAGTTTTGTTCCGATTATTTTTGTAACTAGTTACTTCTGTATACAGTAGAGTGTTGGCTAGTTTTGCGTTTAATGAACTTAAATTCTTTCCAATGGCATAATTATATATTTGCATGGGGATATGAAAATAAAAAAAGACGCAACGATTATTATATTGCCTTCTCTTTTTATCTTGCGTGTAAGCCATACCTATCCTTTACTCTCGTTGTCCGAGTCGTCTAACGTTATTTGGTTATAACGTGTAACCATAATCATTCTAATATTATTCTGTTGAACGAAACGCTAACACGCATGTGAGTGTGAACTGCGTACGTAAAATAATCGTTATATTTGTGTCTACGAAACTAGTTACACGATTAACAGCCTCGTAACTAGTTACTGAAACCGATTACGTTAAATAACGCTCACCTCTACCCAGAACCTTGTACAGCTGTTGCTGAAAACCACCATTGCATATAACTCTTGTTGTCTGTAATAGTGACCCTCATTCCTGAAACTTTATCCTTAGCTTACAGGCAAAAAAACACACAGGCAAGGAAATTACATCTTGACGTGGTTAATATAATAAAAACCTTAATTTATTAATAAGACATTAATAATATACTTGGTCCTTTCAGATTTTGGCAGCTGCTGTATAAAATCAGAATTCTACGCTGTACCAAACTGCGCTGAAAACAATACGTGGTTTAAACAGGGCTTGACTGCTCAAAGTTAAGCTCAAATTCATTGTTAGAGTAATAGCCAGTTTCGTGCTAATTAATAGCGCGGGAAGTCAACACGAGCATTTGATTTTGATACTCGTACACACATTGACCATTATTTTTATGGAAAAAATACATAAAATATACCAAAAGGCATTTCTCCACAGAGTACCTTCTAGTGGAGAAGTCAGATGATTTTCAAAAAGGGTAACCGGAGAAAAAAAACTAACGTCGTTCTAAGTTTGTTCATTTATCTACCTATTGGGAAGCTGGCAGGAATCGGGTTATAAGGAACTTTCGCCACTGGTAGCTTCTATAGGTGCTCAGCGACCTCCGCCTCCCATGGGCGCAGACTTGGGGTGACAGCGCTGGTGCAAAGTCAAAGTCAAAGTCTTTCCCGTTTCAAGAAAGGGACACCGTGGTTCTTAAACCGGACGGTGCCATCTCGAAACAGAAGATAACTCAAATTCAGCTGGGGTGCAAGAAAATGCCTTTTTGGACCTGACATTTGAGATCTGGGACGGCTTGCGGTTGTAGTGAGTTCGAGTCCGACATGATCATAGTATCTCTACACATTAATTTTCATCGGGTTTGAGATTTGCAAATGGGTACCGCCTGCTATAAAGCTTGTTTCGATCTTTTCAGCATCAGGCGGGTGTTTTATTCTTAAAAAAATACTTTATTTTATACTTTTTAGTTATGAAATATATATTTTGTAATCCTCTTTTAATTTCCTTTATTTTGGTACCCCACTCGATAAATTTGAGAGATATTTTGCCAAAATCCGGGACACCCTGTATACCCAGTGTCACTCTCACAGTAAATACGAATCTAACGACACCTCTCAAGCTAAAATCCATCGAGCCTTTCAGGCTGCAGAGCGTGCCAAACAATTATACACACATACATACTCGCAAAAATTATAACCCTTCTTCTGGCGCAGTCGGTTAAAAAGGGTCGCGATTGTTAAATCGACAGCAACTGACGTGTTGACCAATGCCTTCTACACTTTACCGTAGCTTTATTTCTTGTTAGGACATCTTTTTTATTATATTCCTTGGTTGTTTACGTGTGTACGTCCATAGCCACTCGTTTTAAAGTTTCAAATTTCACAAGTTAAGTAAAGTATTTATTTTGAAAACATGACAAAGTCTGATCGCTTCAATGGGCCTCCCCCGGGATGGGCTATTAACGAAATACCACAAAGTTGTTCAAAGTTTACTGTAAAATACATAATGGCGGTGCTGTATAAATTTAAGCTTAATGGACGAATTTGTCTCCTTGTCGATGTAACATTTTAGAACTTCTTAAAGTACTTAATAATTGGAGTTATTTTGTTTTGGAAGCACAAAAATAATTACTGATTTCGTTTAGCCAACCTGGATCACCCTGAAATTTAAATATACTGGGTACTTATTTAATTTATAAAGTTAAATCTGCATAAGTGTCCGTTTGATTGAAATAGGCACGCTCCTTAATAAGAATAGGGGAACTGGTCCCCGGCAATGAGGGGATAGAAGGGAATGAGATAGCAAACCATCTAGCCAGACAAGGATCTGCAAAAATATTAATAGGTCCAAAACCATTTGTTGGACTTCCTGAAATCACACTAAAGAGGGCTATTTCCGAACAGGCCAAGAATAGGCAGCTTAAAGAATGGAAGACTAGACCAGGCCTAACACATGCGAAGGAATTCACAAGTAATGAATTGGGAAGGCTGAGCAATAAAACTATTAATCTCAGCAGGGGCAAAGTCCGAAAAATAATAGGAGCGTTCACTGGCCACTACTGCACAAAGTACACCTTGAGTAAGATTGGTATCATGAACGACGCAAGATGCAGACTCTGCGGGGAGGGTGATGAAACGATGAAACACATACTGTGGTAGTGCCACGCCTTAGGAAGACATCGTATGAATCTTCTCGGGAAGGGCTATCCAAAACCAGAGGATTACAGGCATCTACAATTAAGAGGAATAGCCACCTTAATAGAGAGGGCTATCCCTCCTCAAACGTGTTGGCCAGGTTGGGGTTAACACAAAGGATCCAATAGGGTCAAAGTATCCGTGATAGCTCCAAAGTACGCACCCCAATAACTATACTCAGGCCCCTTAGTGAATCAATAAAACAATACGCAGAACTGATAAATTGCTATAATAAATTCGGTAGGCGTTCACTTTGAAATTTTTATCAATAGTAATTTAATTTATGTAGGTATGATGAAGCATCTAAAAGAGGAACATACGCGCCTGTATGTATTCCTGAAAGGGCAGTAGACAGATGTGTATAAACACCATCATCTTGTCAACCATGGTTTTAGTTCTAATAGCGATGACGACTGGCAGATGATAAAGTTGGAAATAATATGTGTTTTTATAGGTATACTAGCTCTATACCAAATTTCATCAAAATCGGTTCAGTGGTGTAGCCGTGACAGACGGACAAACAGACTCGCATACCTAGGTACACACTTTCCCATTATAATATGGATTTCGTAATGAGTATAAAATAGAACGAGTAAAAAATTTCAAACACAGACGGTATCAAACGTACGGAATAGAAGTGAATAGAACTTACAAGAGTGAATGGAAACAAATTATTCACTCCGTTTTACGACACTTTATTGAACCTATCACAGAGTATTTTTAAACAGAATGCAAATGAATTTTTGTTTAGACTAAAAGGTTTTTGTATTGAAAACGCTTTAAATCAATGGATATCAATGGACAAATTTCGGACCGAATACTTACCTATTCTATTTTTTGATCTTGAAAATATCTACAGCATTGTAAATAATCAAAGTGCACTTGTAACGAACTTCAATCCGAGCATCAGTGAGACAAGCAATTATGTTAGATAGATACAATTAACAAAAAATACAAGCGTCGGTAGCTTAGTGGTTAAGGAGTCGGCCTTACGATCGAGATTTCCCGGGTTCGAATCCTGACCATTACACTACCGACGTGAACCCACTCCTAGCACAAGCGATTTAGCTTATAGTTGGAGGGGTTATAGGGAATATTAGTAATTTCGATAATTTAGGTTGCTAATATTCCTTAAAAAAATATTCATTCATGTTTATGGGTAGGTATCTCTTGGGTGTGTTTGGGACCCTGATACAAAAACTTGGCCTAGAAGCTAGTTTAACTACTGTTTGATGGACGGTAGCCACTGGCAAAGGAAAACAAGTAAGCGGGCACCAGACTCCGAGTTAAAAACTTTAGATGCAACCAACAACGCTAAAATGATGAGACAATAGTACTAATTACTCTATGTAACACGACGAAAAATATAATATGCGATATGCAATACATATATTCTAAATGGAATTATATTTTTTGTCTTATATTTTGTCATCAAATGTTGTTACTCAAAATTATCGCTAAACATGTTTAAATTAACGCAGAAAACGTGTTGAATTCTCGGATGCGACTCGAAACTTATGGATGATATAGGTTAAAAGTTAGAACTCTTCCAGTTAGGTTACGTGATAATACACGAAGAAATAATAGATCTTCAACATCTCTTGTGACTTTATTTTGGCGACAGACCTACTATTTTTCGGATATATCTATAACTTCGACGCCTATTTTTAAACCTTCGTGTTTTTTTTTCCTTAGTAGTATTACAGACATTCATGTTCAGACTTCTTTTGAAGTAATCTCGGCCACAGACTCGTTCGTCTTTTTTATTTGCCATGTCCTTTAAGTCGCGGTTTTCTAAGACACTATCCTTCACAGGTGAGCTCATTTCTCAGCATTGAAAGCCTTCAAAGGAGGAGTCTCTGTGAAAAAAATGAAAGACTTATTTTGAAGTGAGAAGTTTTATAGTTCATTTAAAGATATAATTTTGGTTTTCACAGTGGTATCCACACTAATATTATACATGGAAAAGTGTGTGCGTGTGTGTGTGTCTGTTTGTCTGTCTTTTACGGCTGAACCACTGAACTGATTTCGATGAAATTTGGCATAGTGATAGATTAGACCTTGAAAAAGGACATGGGCTGTTTGGTCGCTATAACCGACATCGACGCGGGCGGAGCCATGAGCAGAAGCTATTTTTAAAATATTTATTATAGTGAATTATCATGACTTAGAAGTCAATGTGTGATTTGATTGCTTAATTCTGATGTAAAGGAGTTAGAGTTAATAGTATGTAGTTGAGATTAGGTCCATAAATAAATTATTAAAAACAGGTGGAGAGGCGAGCAGAGAGTGAAAAAGGGATGATCAGAGGATTGAGTAGAAAGGCAAGTAGAAAGTCGAGTAAAGAGTCAAATAAAGAGGTGTGAAGAGTATCTATTAAGCTCTGAATGCTTGACTCTGCGCTAAAATTTACGACACTACGCGAAAAGCGACTTCTACGCGAGCGAAGCCGCGGGCAACAGCTAGTTAAAAATAAATATGTAACCCTACTGAGGCTGAAAAAAGATCGAAACAAGCTTTATAGCAGGCAGTACCCATTAATTTTCATCGGGTTTGAGAATTGCAAATGGGTCGGGTTTTTATTTCTAATAATTTATTTTATTTTATACTTTTTAGTTAGGAAATATATATTTTCGTAATCGTCTTCTAATTTCCTTCATTTTGATACCCCACTCGATAAATTTGAGTGATATTTTTTACCACACTCCGCCATTTTATTTTTATTTTTTATTTTGATATACCCAGTGTCACTCTCACAGTAAATACGAATCTAACGACACCTCTCAAGCTAAAATTCAGGCTGCAGAGCGTGCCATTATTCCCACACATATCTACATACTCTCGAAAAACATAACCCTCCTTCTGGTGCAGTCGGGTGAAAAGACATATTCAATATACATGGACGGTCTTATTAATAAACTTGGACTAACTTTAGTCCCAGACTATACAAAAATTAAGATAGTCTATCCTTATTCATTACTTAATGAGAAATAAGGATAGACTATCTTAATCCTTGTCTAGGCTCAGACTAAAGTTAGTCCAAGTTTATTAATAAGGGGGTAAAGGTATAGTAAAGCTTTTAAATAGGCTCCCACTAAGGTCTTTGAAGCTCAAGACAACGTCATCTGTAAGTCAGTACAACTGCTGATTGATGGACGAAAATCTGGCACAAGCTGCACAATCTTTCCTCTCGGGGTTGGGAGGTCAGATACCAGTCGCTACCATAAATGCCAACAAGCTAGGAAGAGGGGACTTGGGATGCGACTAGGACTAACTCTCGGATAAAGTAGATTTACTAGCAATGAAATTATTGGTCCCCCAGAATTCATTGAATTCATTAAGAGTCGTTTTATTCATCCCTTATACATGTGCCCTTGGTCCTTTCGTAGGAGACCAATTATAATGAATATATTTTAATCTAAGTACCTATTCGGCCGCGAATCATAGTTAAAAGTAATCAGAAATTTTATACATCCCAGAATAAACAAAACTCAATCACAACAAATCACTTAACCACTGACAGTATGTTACGATAAAAAAAAGAATAAAAAAAATAGTATTTTTATTTAACCGACCGCGTCGGAACGCACTCTCGTGTAATTGTTTTTCAACAGTAATTGACTTGTGGTGACTGTCGATAAATGTTTTTACTTTTAATCGGTTAAATCCGAGAGCGATTTTTTGTCCATGGCTCTGGGAATAACCCCACTGTGCAGGTTTCACTGTGATAAATGAGATTGTTTGCGCTTTTATTTGAAACAATTGTATGTTTTACTTTGATTTTTGAAGTGAAAACTTCTTTAGCGGCGTTGGATGGGTAAAAATTTTAAACTCGCGCGTCAGGATCACTTGACCTTTGAACCGTAACTGGCGACTGACGTCATACAACATTAGCTATAGACTGTATATTTTGCAAGATATGATAAGAAACTCCGTAGTTTAACGGTTAGACTGTAAGCCCTAATGGTTTTATTCGGAAAGGGCCCAGTGGGTCAATTTCTGTATTTCATAAAAAAGTCGAAGTATAATTGCTGAAAGACCGATGGCCGGTGAACCAAATGAGTCTTAAAGTGACTGAAAATCGGTAAACAGAAGGTACAGGAAGGTCGAGAAGTTCCGGGTTTGGATCCTAGCCAGTACACTACCGACAATACTAGCGAGAGCAGTTGAACTTGGTGGGAAGGGTAAACCGAATTTAATACGTTTGCTAGCACTATTTAAGACAATACACCCAGATTGATAAATATATATATATATATATATATATAGTTGGCTGCGACATATATATGTATATATATATTATATATATATACAGTGGTGGACACATAATTAAAGACACTTGGAGGATATTAATTTTTCAAAGTTTACCTGTCCTATATTTTTTTATTATAATGCAATAGAGCTTGCAATTTTAATTAAATTACTCTACCGGTTATCTTGAAATGTTAGAAATGAAATAAACGGAACAAGGAAATCGTCTTCAAAATTTATTAAGTTTATCTTTAATGTAGATAGTTTTTTTTTTTTTTTTTTTTTTTTTTTTTTTTTTTTTTTTACGTGCGGGAAATCCCCACGGATACCCGCCCCTCCGGAGCCGGAGGGGTGGGTTATGTCGGACTCGAACCGACTAAACCGCACGCCGTCTGTGGGTCGTGGTGCTAGGCCGAAGGTGAGGTTGTCTTGCGACATATCCCTCGCACCCCGGCTGACCCAGGGCCATCCCTTTCGGTCTGGCCCTCCTCGGGAGGTGGGGATCGCGCCGTCCCCGACTCAACCCCGGTGTGGGGAGGCGCGCATCGCCCTACGATGCGCGCCGCCGCCGTGGCCTGCTTCTGCTAGGGTAACGGGTGGCTCCACCCGTCACCCTCAGGCCCGCGCTCATGGGGGGCGGAGGTCTGTAAGCGCCCTCCGACGCCCGAGCCGCCTTCGGGCGCGAGCAGCGATGTCAGCGAGTCTTTCTCGCTCACCGCGCCGCGCCCGCTCTACTGTCCCCTTCGCGAGCATGACCTGCTCGCAGAAAGAGGCGCTTGCCGCCCACGCATCCGCGCAGCGGACCATCGCCGCGAGCAGGGTGGAGAGCGTGAGCACTCTCACCCCCAGGGCCGCCACAAGCTCCCGCCTCGGCGTCTCAAACGCCGGACACTCGGTGAGCGTGTGCAGCCCCGAGTCCACGCTCGCGTCGCAGTGATTATTGTAGATAGTATGAACTAATGCAAAGACTTGGCAAATTAATTAAAGACACACAAATTAAGAAACCATAAAAAAATAAATATTGTGAATATTAAGACGAACTTGACTTAAATTAGTTTTAGATGTATAATAAGAACATAAAACTATGTTATTAATATTTTATCGCACGTCCTTTATCAGTAATGACAGCCTGACACCGCGTAATTGAAGCGATCAAATTATTACAGGTTTCAATCGAAATCTGCTCCCATGCCTCCTTAAATACCGTGTAAAGTTGATGCACATTACTTATACGTTTTTTTGACACTATTTTCTTCACATAGGACCATAAGTTTTCGATTGGGTTAATATCAGGACTGTACGGTGGCCAATCTAAAACTGTTACTGATTGGCTCCTAAGGAATTCTTTGACCACAGCTGAAGTGTGTTTTGGATCGTTGTCATGTTGGAAAGTCCATATCACTGGCAAATTATTCTCGGCATAACGTAACATGGTTTCTTCTAAAATATTCTTATATTGAAATTTATCCATGTTACCTTCTATTTTTTTTATAGGTCCCACACCGTAACCAGAAAAACATCCCCAAACTTTAATATTACCCCCTCCATGTTTGGCTATTTTCTTTGTGTATTTTGGGTCCATTTCTTTTTTTGGAGGACGTCTCACGTAAACTTTTCCATCAGACTTAACCATATTAATTTTAGTTTCGTCGGAAAAAAGCACATTTTTCCACTGTCGTTCTGTCCAATGTGCATATTTTTTGGCAAATTGTAATCTAGCTCTGATATTTTCTTTCTTCGAAAGTGGGACCTTACGAGAAACTCTTCCAAATAAGTCTGTCTCACATAATCGCCTTCTAACCGTTCTTGCAGACACTCTTCTACACCCCCCTGCACCGAATACTTCTAAGCGAATAACTTCTGAGCCTTTGAAAGGGTCTTTTTTAGCCAACAATGCTATTCTTGAGCCTTCTCGCGGGGTTGTTTTTCTCGGTCTAGGTTTCCTAGGCACGTTTTCCGTAGTATTAAACTTATTATAATACCGGATAGCGTTCATAACCATATCTTTAGAGCATCGCAAATGATCTGCAATTTTCCTGTACGACCAACCTTTGTCATGAAAATTGAGAATTATCTATCTTGTAGAAGGATCGCAACTTTTGCTTTTTCCCATACTACGAGTATATTTCAATTTAAATTTCACAATAAAACTTAAAGCCAGCTTTAAACTGAGCTAGTTTTTGCGTGTCACAATAATTCACGGCAAAATGGAAAAAAATTAAATGCTCCTTTTATTTTTATTTCAAATTTAGAACACGGAATACGTACTGTCTTTAATTAAATGGCCAGCGGCAAATGCATCGAAAAAGTTTGTGTTACATTTGAAAGAGTTTGAAGAAGTTAAATGTTGTAATAAACATTACGGCTGAATATATTATTCAGGCCGTTCATTGAATGACGCCGTTTAGTTAACAGCCTAGGCAGTTAATTGGATGGCTGATTAAGCTAGATGGTGGCGACATATATACCAACTCATATACCATACACACATATACACACCTGTAATTCTAAGAAAGGGTAAGTGGAGGTATATGAACATTCACTTTTGCCAACTATGAGTTTCAGCCTCATGTACCTAATCTTCTCGTCCAGCCCATTATCGTTAAGCGGACATTATGACATGGGTTGTATGTTTCATATGTATGTTCAGTCGCAGAAAACGCCGACGAGGAGATGTCTACGCACTCGTCGCTGCCCGGAGCTGCGCCACTGAAGATGTCAACCGCAGTGATCGACGAAACGTCTGGAACGCAAGTTTCATAATTATGGACCACGACCAAACAGCCTGGTAGTAGTATATCGGTGTCGATGCCCTATATTTAACTCACATTCTACGACATGGGAAGAGAATAGGTGGGCCTATTCTGCGTCACCCTCACTGCAATCAATAGCAAAACGTTTTTTTATGGTCGCGTTTGACCACTGTCTCACCTTTTGGCAAGTGACGATGTGGCCGACGGTAAAGCACGTTTGGCTAGAAATAACTTATTCACTCTAGTCTTTTTTTTATACCACTGAGGTGGCCGATAAGCTCACGGCCTACCTGATCGAAAGTGGTTACAGCATGGCCTATAGACGTGGGCAACAACAGGGGAGTCACAGTTGTGCTGCTGACCCTGTAAACACAGAGAATTTCTGTGCCGTCAGTGTAGAAGACAAAGCAGGAATAGCCTTTGGTCTTCCCACTGACAGCACAAAAACTCTACAGTGAAGTTGATTGAATTTGTTGAAACTTCTTGATGGAACTTCATTTGGAGGCACTAGTGTTAGCGAATCTGTTACTATACGAGTATAAAATATTGTATATATAATTAATATTTATTAAAATGTAATAAAATAACCCTAGATTTGCAACTAATGTAGTTATTTAAAATCCAAATTTGTGAGACGTCCGGTCGGGCGCCATCTTGTTGTTTACGCCACACTAGCGCACCGACCGGCCGTCATTCGTTCCGAGAAAGTCAGCCTGTGCACATCATAGCTAAGATTTTTGGTGAGTCATTATGTTTGTTCGTATTAATTCATAATTATTGTTTTATTTATTTGCCATTGCTATTGCTACTGTTTCATGTAATTATAATGTTTAAAATCATATAAGCATACTGCTAACTTATACTCAGATAATTATAGTCTTATTTATTTACCATTGCTATTGCAACTGTTTTATGTACTTGTTATAGTTGAAATCATATAAGCGTACTGCATACTTATGTTTACTTTACTGAATTGAAAAATAAATAATGAAGTACAACCGTTGTTTTGCATAAACACCCTAATTCATATAATTAGGCCCTTTAATACTAGTAATAAACTAAAGCACAGGCAACCTAATGGTATATTGAATGAACAAAAACATTTATCTCCCTCGTCATTATTCAATTATTTTGTACAATTTTGACCAATTCACCTTAATTTTGACATATTTAACTAATATTGAACATTTAATTTAATATTTTGACATCTAATCTCATATTTAATAATTGTATTATTCAAACCATTTAAATTCATTAAAATATAAGTATATAATTTTAAGTAGGTACTCTCTAAGGCACATCCAGTGCTTTTTTCTTTATATCTTTGGTCACTTCAATCGAATAAGAGCATGAAGTTTTTATAAGTACCCTCATTCAAAATAAATATGTTAACCTGACGATGATTAATTCGAAACATGTCGTAATATTATAAATCAAATACTAAACAGTGATAAAACTAAATAAAATTGTGTGGAACTTGTATAGTGTGTGTTTTTTCATATATATAAAGGTAGTATTCTACAGTGAGCTCTGGCTACCTGCTCACCGCTGGGACACAACACGAGGTTATTATGGCCGTGGTATTCTGTAGGGTAGAGGTACTTCCCCAGTGGGACTGCTCAATTGGAAACGGAAATTGGAAAGTCTTGAAGAAATCTAAGTTATAGCTATCTAGAAACACAGATTCGAGCAAGGTATTCCACTCCGTGGCGCATGGTAAACGTATCACCGAATCGTTTAATACTTACAAGTGGACTGTTCATGGTGTATGATTTTTTTATATATCTGATGGAAAGTGGTTACCGTAGCCTATGGACGTGTGCAACACCAGGGGAGTCACAATCATGCTGCTAACCCTGTTAATACAGAGAGTTTCTGTGCAGTCAGTGTAGAGAACAAAGCAAAGTGGAAAACATAGAAAACAAGAAAAAGAAATAGCGAAGTGGAAAGAACTTGGAGGAATTCAAGTAGCCTACTGCAGTCTACTGCTGGACATAGGTCCCTCCCAATATGCGCCAATATCTGCTGATCCTCCGCCGATCAATTCTTCGTCGAAGTTCGCCAACGTACCAACTAATTTATACAAGATACTTACACCAACTGGAAATTGAACCAGAAACCGTCGACTTGCATTCGAACACCCTACGATATCACATTTCCAATCTATTCCAATTCTCTCTTGTGAAAGCCTGTCCTTCCTACCGAAGATACGAGCACGTTAACAGCGCAATAATTCAGCATTGTTTACCACCTCGTATGGCACCCATAGAATTTATTACCATGGAACAATGCTCGTCCGTACAACTGTTCTTACCAATAAGGTAACTGTTTTAGTTATTTTCTTAGAATAATTTACACACAGAGGCTCGTGGTGAATCGATTAGGTTAGCACATTGTGAGGTTAGGCAATGATAGCCAGTTCAGTTTTGGGATAGGTGTCCATTCTTAACGCAGGATGACCCTTCGTGTCTCGGAGAGAATAGTAGGTCCCGGGTACCATATATTTTTATTTAGTTATAAGAAACGTAAATATGACCTAACGTCACCCCATGATAAGCTGAAGATAAAATCTCAGTCAAGAGGGTTACAATATGAACATTTGTGTCATTCCCTCAATCTTCGATAGGCCGAAAATTGCTTGCAGTCGCTGTTTTAGTCTCTTTGTGATCCGATTTTGGGCCAACACAGTGGTGTCGGCTACGATAACCGATATCGGGCCGGATAATGTGAAAGACAGATAGGTACAGTCGACAAAATCTGTAGTATCCCACCTTTATATATAAAGCTGTATGTATGTAAAGGTGGGATACTATCGATTTTGTCGAGTGTACATATGACATACATTTGAGTTCCTCTGATATCGGATATCGGGTATCGGATAATGTAACAACACTATTAGACTGCAATTTGAATTCGAAACCACGTTCGTTAATCTGCAGGTGTACCAGCTTGGGCCTCAAAGTTTTAGTTGGACTCCAAAAATGTACACAACTGTTATTAATTAGACATTAATCAAAAAATCATTCATAACTTCTGTACAATTATGTCATCTGTCGTGGTTCAAAGTCCCAAACATTAGTGTAACTTACAATAGTTTACACCATGAAGCCACTAAAACTGATATTATCGTCCGGGCCATAAATCAGTTTTGTCTTCAATGTTATTAGACGCTTGCTCCCCTTAGATACGTAGACCTGCAAAGTATTTAGACGGTACTAAAAATATAGTGAATGGGCTTCTAACAGCATTACTATAAGAGATATAGGGGTTACCCATCCGCATACGGTGCAGAATATTCCTTCAAGAACCAAGCGGTTTGGTGCTCTTTTTTTGTCACAATTAAGACCTGGAACTCCTTGCCAGCTCACATGTCTCCTTCTTCCTACAGTCCAAAGCCTCTGATAAGGCCGTCAAGTTAAGCGCCGCCATTGATAACATGGTACATGTTTGTAATGGTGACCCTCTTTCCTGAGACTTTGCCTTCAGCTTACCATCAGGCGACGTGAAGTCAAATTGACATGTCCTATATAAAAATAAAACTTAATATTTTTTGTATCCAAGCCAACCTCACCTGAATAATGATAAACCTACCGATCAATAAATAAACATATATATATTTTTTTTAATATGATTCCGAAGCCATAACAACAGATGCACGCAGCAGATACGCGTAATTCATTGCTGCTTCTCAGTGGTTCCCTTTATCCGTATCGAAGTTTAACAAGTAATGTATGTATCGTAGTTGCTGCATGCGTGTGCAGTTGTCGTATGCGGTCGTACCTTAAGGCTCTGGCGCAAGTTTTCGCTTGGTTGGTTACACGGGAGCCACTGCGGTACTATGGGCTGGGACCCGAAAAAGGCGATCAATCAGCAGGTGTATTGATTTACAATACAATAATTTGTCTTGGGTCTCGAAGACCTTGGTAGAACTCTAAACACAATATTTATTAACTCAGTAATATATTGAAAAAAATACACAACTATTATTATCCATTCCTAATATTGTCCGTGTATTCATCCTTGTACCAAGTATCAACCCTTTGAGCGCGTAAATTTTTTGTATATTCAAATAATTTGTGGCGGGATGTTCGACCGCCAACCGCTAAGTCCGCGTGCTTGCGCATTACACTACGCCGTGGCTTAGCGACAGAAATAACTACACTGTTACTTCTCTGTATATGCCGGCCGGGTTTTTTGACATTAATGATCACTGCTCCGCTCCCTTGAGTAGTAGCGTGATGATATATATAGCCTTTGTGATATTCTCCATTCCTATATTATTGTAAAGTTTTATAACAATCCATTCAGTAGTTTTTACGTGAAAGAGTGACAAACAAACATCCATACATCCAACATCCATCCATTCATCCATACTCACTTTTTTTTTGGTTTTATCCAACTAATGTATGTACATTAGTAGGATAAAACCTCTGCTATTTATTTCGGTCGCCAATTCCCAACATACGTCCTTTTATCTATATTCCTCCAAAGTATTAAAGTTGCCAGTGAAAAGTATTATAATAATAATCTTCTAAAGCCTATGGAAACCCCTTCGGCAAGTCACGCCAATCGGCCCCTCTCAAGCAAAATCATCTTAAAATGAGAGGGAAAATTCTGTAAATAACACCCCTCATGACATCCCATTATTTTATTTGCAAGGGTGGGTCCTATGTACGGCAAGATTTGAGGGAATCAAAAGAATTTGAATTATCATTTTTCTTTTATTATGTAAAAGGTGTTTGTAACTTACTAAAAAGTAATAAGATTCTTCAAAACAGAGTCTCATTTGTGTCTGAAATTTCAAAATTGATTTGAGTAAAATTCTATTTCACTACAACTCTACACACTGGAAACTTATTCAACGAAATATTTTTACATTTTTGGACGCTTTGCCTTGAGAAACATTGCCAAAATTATTGTCTCTACTTTTTCCAGTTTAAATGCGACGCAGCTGAATTTCTATATTTTCCGTGAAGCGACTGCCATAAAACGTCCGCAACCCATTAGCCCCACCTATCGAAATTTTTCAGTTAGACCTTCTAAATGTTAGTAACATACATATTAATTATTACTACATAGTATAATTCAAAGTCGCTTCCTCTGTCCCTATATCCCTTTGTATGCTTAAATCTTTAAAACTACGCAACGGATTTTGATGCGGCTTTTTTAATAGATAGAGTGATTCAATAGGAAGGTTTATATGTATAATACATGCTTAATATAGTAGAGGGTGCAGTGGGAACGGGTTCTGACGCCACGCGGGTGGAAAAATATAGCCGGTACGAAGTTCGCCGGGTCAGCAAGTTAGGAAATAAACACCAAAATTAGTGCATATAATAAAAATACACCTGCTTACATTGCTTATTTAGTACTTGCAGACTCCAATACAAAGGGGTTACCTTTTACGAATGTAACTGAATTACTCGGTCCCTCATCAGAGCTAATCAGGGTTACACTCGCTTTGAATACGTTATGAGCACATGCCAATAATGAACATAATACTACGTGTATAGCGATGTTTTGCAAAATTGATCAAATTACACATAGCCCGAGGTAATGTGTTGCTAAAGGTAATTACGAGATGTAGGAAATATAAAACGGGCAAATAATTGTAAATGAGGTGTTTTTTATACACCACTGAGGTGGCAGACAAACACATGGCCCACCAGATGGAAAGTGGTTACCATGGACTATGGACTTGTACAACATCAGCAACATCCAACTCGTGCTGCCGCCCCCTGTAAACAAATAGAGTTTCTGTGCCGTCAGCGTAGAAGGCAAAGCAGAAATAGCTTTTGGTCTTCCCACTGACAGCACAAAAACTCTCCAATGAGCTAAAGTGTGTAAACTTCATAATCAAAGCAACATAATGTCTGAAAACACCTTGGAAGCTATTTGGAACCTATTTGAACAAGTCGTCCACGCACCTTGCGTGGACGACTTGTTCAAATATAAAATATCATTACTTTCATTTAAGAAGTATTTCATTGTCTATTAAACACAATTTATTTCATTAAGTAAATTCTTAGTTTGTGAGATTTGAGAATTCTTAAGGTGATTTTCCACCAGAGTGACGAGACGAGGCGAGGTGAGGAGAGAATTGAAATTTGTATGGCAAATTTTCAATCCTCTCCTAGCGTATCTTTGGTGGAAACAGTGTGGATTGACGAGAATATGCGAGGCGTGAATTGAAATATTTGTTTGTGCAAAAATGAACCGTATTGGTTCCGATAAAGAGTATAAATCACCTTCAAGGTGATTTTCCACCAGAGTGGCTAGGCGAGGCGAGGCGAGGAGAGAATTGAAATTTGTATAACAAATTTTCAATCCTCTCGCGATGGCAATTTTTAGTGGAAAAGGGTCAGTGCGATTTCAATTCTCTTCTCACCTCGTCTCGTCTCGCCCCTCTGGTGGAAAATCACCATTAAGCGAGCCGTATTCATTGCTCTCGAGTGTAGCTAGATCCACTTGGATGAGACAAGGAGACTACTGGAAAGATTCGGAACAAGCTAATACATGAAACATAATGTAGTTGTAATGAGTAGTGTTTATTATTACAATCTTATTTCTCTTTTCTTGTAATGCAAATGTATAACACTTAGGACATTCGATATAATTCTTCATCTCAGCGTTCTTCCCAGTCGTATCCGAAGCTTTCAATTTGGAATCTGGGGTCCGCTTTACCAGTCCAACTGCGGATTTGGCTTCAATTTTTCCGTGAAGCGACTGCCATCTGACCTCCACAACTCATAGGCGATATCAAAGCATTGCAGTTCGACCAGAGGTTGCTTGTTTGAGGGTTCCAACTACCCGTAACGACTGCCTTAGTTGTTAGTATTGCAACCGGGACCGACGGCTTAACGTGCTTTCCAAGGCACGACCAGAACAATGCAAATACCCATATTCATGCATACAAATATTTGCATTGGACGGAATCGAACCCGCGCCTTCTGCGTAGCGGCCGCGTTCACTACCACTACGCTACGACTAAATATACAATATTACATAGATATGTTTGAATAATAGCAACCAAAATTAAGTATTACAATCACAATGACAATGAACAAGGAAAAAATAAATCACATAAGTTCAATGTTTCATTTCAAAAGACCATGCGTCTAATGAACACACTGACATCTGCACACACAGTTAGCAAGTGCATTTGTTTGTTTGTGAAGTGTACAGTGCACGTTCGGAATTACAGTCAATTCATCCACCCCTAAGCCAGGTATTTCCCTAATCGCATAACCGGAACCCTCGCAAACCAATCTGAATATTCTGAATCAGGCACTCCCTTTCCACACAACCCTTCGTAGTTCGTAGTATTAGCTACCAAATATTGTCCCCTTTCCTCTGAATATTAACTATGTAGGTACCTCTATTTAGTGGTTACTTAATAATTCAGGCCTTTGCATATTGACCGGAGAGTACCGAATGCCAATACCAGATTTGGTAGATCCTCTTCATCGCCTTCGGTTGATTGCACTTCGATTCTTTGAGACAAAGCTGTTTGGTGTTTTAGAGGTCTTGTTATATTGGCTTTTATAATATTAATCTTAATGTGAGATTTGACGTTGACAATAGATATAGTGATTCGGGGTTCTAAGTCGCTGCGTGTTTGTGTAAGTAATATGATTGACGAGAATTTGGTAAACAATTTTCGACGAAAATTAATGGCAGGAATATTCTAGTCATCGTTTATCACATTATTAAGGCACATATTTGAAGTGTTAAAGATGTAAAACGCTAGTAATTTATCACGCCTCACTTATCGTGGGAATATTATTGGAACAATTAAAAAATATTCTTCTTAGACTGTATCTTCCATTTTATAATTTAGTAATTTTTTATTTCTCTTGAGATACCTGGAGTATCCATATACCTCCAAAGGTAGATGAAATTTTTTGTAAGTTTATCATTTTTTAAATTGGATTGGAAAAAAATTTTTAACGTTGCATCAATCAAATTTTTACAATCACAGTTGTGCATGATATATAAATCATACATACATGACATTCATAAAGTCACGCCTCTTTCCCAGTGAGGTAGGCAGGGCTCCCATGTTTTCATCTAATACGATGCTGGCATACATTTTTCGCTTTTACTACTTTCATAATTGTTTTCAAATATGCTCGTCGGTTTCGGGTACTCTGATATAAATCATTGATTTTTTTAACATATTCTTCATAGACAACATAGATCAGTTGGTTCTTTTTACCCTCTGAAGGTAGTGCAACTTCTCATTACGTGTCATTAATGATCGTTTTACAAGAGAGTTGAAGGGGGTAAGGTAAGGCGAGAATAATGTGACGTAATCGAGTTGAGCTTACGCCGTGTCGTCAATGGTCCCTGATTGAGTTCAGTAACGACGTTACCGTCAGACACTGATGAACTTTGTTGCCCGAAATGGTTCAAGTCAAGAGAGGTAGAGAGAGCATGGAAGCCGACGGATGTCAAAAAGACTCAACTGCAGCTACGAAGATGTCACCCGCATACGATGCAGAATATTCCATCAAGAACCAAGCGGTTCGGTCACTCTTTCCTATGCCGCACCATTAAGACGTGAAATTCCTTGCCAGCTCACGTGTTTCCTTCTTCCTACAGTCCCGGGTCCTTTAAGCGGGGCGTGAAGAAATATCTATTGAGGTCATCAAGCGTGTTTAATGGATTACTGGTGATCCTCTTTTCTAAGACTTTACCTTTAGCTTTATGGTAAATCAGGCGAGATGAAGTCAAATTGACGGGTCATATATATATAAAACAAGTCAAAATGAGGCAGGCAAAAACGAATTGTTTCCACTTGCTACGGTCCTTGCATAGATCTTTCGTTTGTCCTGCTTTCATAATTGTTTTCACAGATGCTTTCCAGTTTTGGGTACTCTTTACATTCCTTTCTACAAACCTTCTATCTGCTTGGCCAACCTCTACCAGATTGCCCATTCACCCTCGCTTCCTAAATTTGTCTCGTTAGTCTTCTTTTTTTATACCACTGAGATGGCAGGTAAGCACACGGCCAACTGATGGAAAGTGGTTACCGAGCCCTATGGACGTGTACAACACCAGGGGAGTCACACTCGTACTGCCGACCTTGTAAACACATGGTTTCTTTGCCGTTAGCGTAGAAGACAAAGCAGGAATAGCCTTTGATCTTCCCACTGACAGTACAAAAGCTCTCCAGTGAACTCTGGCTACCCTACTCACCGCCTGGAACACAACACGAGGTTATTATGGCTGTGGTATTCTGTAGTGCGGAGTTACTTCCCCAGTCGAACTGCTCAATTGGACGGAAATACCGTCGTGTCCTATCTCCTACAGCTTTACCAATACCTTTCTCTATCTTGGTCACTACATCTTCAACCACACCACAACGTTCCTATACCACGCTGCTCCTCACTCAGACCCCAACTATAATTTTCAGACTTCCCATTTTCACAGTAGGTATTCTGTTCACTTTCATTCCTTCCCCAAATTACTCAATCTCAATAATATTGAGATGAACTTTCAATATGAATATTAGCAAAACTCAGTGGTCAGAGCATTCCCCCTGTAAGGGAAAGATCGTGGGTTCGAGTCCCACCTGAGCAATTCACTTTTTCCTATCTTAATCGTTTTGAAAAGTTAGCATAGTAAATGCTTCAAAATTTCATTCAATTATTTGGGCGGAGTCATCGAAAAACAATGTATGAAAATGATTGCAACATCATTGATTGTTTTCGATAGTTCGTATGAATGTCGGTAGATGGCTCCCACCGTCGCCCTAAGACGGTAGTATAGGAGAATTTGGATAGCTTCAGGTGTGGCTCGGTGGCTCAGTGGTCAGAGCATTCCCCCTGTAAGGGAAAGATCGTGGGTTCGAGTCCCACCTGAGCAATTCAGTTTTTCCTATCTTAATCGTTTTGAAAAGTTAGCATAGTAAATGCTTCAAAATTTCATTCAATTAGCAAAACTCTTCTAACTTGTACCTCACACCATCATCCCATGTTCAAACGACACCGTCTGGAAAGTACGAACAAAGGTGAGTTTATTAGTGAACGTACCGACGGACAATCATTCTATTACACGAACTTTGAATAGTGCTAAGCGTTTGGTAATTGCTGCTTTAACACTGCTGTTGATAGCTCAATAATTGTTTTTAATTGTAGAAATTCATTATTTCTACTAAGTATATATTCTTCTCCCTATTTCTCTGGTTTTTGATCAGTTCGTCCTGCTAGACCTAAAATGGTGCCAATATGTGGACACTACAGTGAGGCTAGTTCACGAAGTAAAAAACACACAGAGTCTCTTTGAAGAATAAAATTCTTAATTTTATGTGTCAGTGATAGTAGTTGTCTTATGTAAAAAAGCTGGCAGATACTACGCGACTATGAAATCCGCATTGCAAAGATTTTCTTTCTTATCCGAATCATGAAAAATTCAAAACCAACCATACAAAGCCTTTAATTTCATATGGTGATTCACCAAAAACCTAATGAACACATGCAAGACAACTTGCATTAAAGAAATACACCTAATTGTTACCTACTGTCAAAAAAATGTAATGAACTAATTTGCTCAAAACAACTTGCTCGTGCACTGAAACAAACTGATTAATTACTATAACTATCATTAATGTTAGCTGATATCAAAAACATCTCTAGAAAGTTCTTAAAGTGAACAGTAACAATAATACAACAGTATACAGAAACACGCCCTTCAGTTAGTCCTACGATGAGAAGGGACGCATCAAAGGAAATATTCGGCCATAAAAATAACATAAACGTCCCGGCATATTGCATTAGGAGAGCAGATGTGAATGTTTTTCGTTTCCAACGTGATAACAAGTACGGGACTAGTACAGGCTTCTTGAGTTAGAAATATTCTTGGTGATATCGATTTTACGTCGCATTTTATAAGTTTTTTTTATGGCGTGTCATACTTTTATGCCGGAGATTCTAGAAAAAGTAACTTTCATTCTATTAGGGATAATGAGTGACAGTGAAAACGTTCAGTAATATATTAGATTATCACAAAATGTTTATGAAAGTTAAATCAGTTGGAACCACGGAGGACAGAATATGATCATTTCCTTCTCCATGGTTGGAACAATAAATAGGAATATCAGTTTGAAAATGGAAATAATCGATATCATCGCTTCGAGGTCACTTCACCCACAGACCCAGTCATAATATTGCTAAATATCATTGTAGTATCATTTGTCTAAATGACATATTGTAGAACATTGTCAGCAATAGCTTCAATACCAATTACATTCAAAGTTTGCTCTAAAGTCTCACCACTCTCCCAATAGGGAACTACTCGCCCCACTTTCCAACCTTTTTTTTATACAACCAAGGTGGCAGACAAGCACATGGCCCACCTGATGAGAAGTGGTTACCGTGGCCTATATGGACGTGTACAACACCAGGGGAGTCACACTCGTACTGCCGACCCTGTAAACACAAAGTTTCTGTGCCGTCAGCGTAGAAGACAAAGCAGGAATAGCCTTTGGTCCTCCCACTGACAGCAAAAGAATATGTCCAGTGAGCTTTGGCTACCCTACTCACCGCCGGAAACACAACACGAGGTTATTATGGCCGCAGTATTCTGTAGAGAAGTACCTCCTTCAACAGTCGGACTGCTCAAGGAGAGCCTGGCAGGTGAAGTTGTCTTGAACTTCGAAGAGTGAGATATACTCCCTAGCGCAGAACAATTATTGCTTTTTCCATAAAACTATCGACATTTTCAGTCTCCACATACATAATGTACCTGCTATATCAACAACAAACCTATAATAACCTCGCGACCAATTTCCCACAAAACGGTATTGGCGATGCAATGAATCGTTTAAATACAAAATACGTCAGAGTATCAACAGAGCGTATTGAACCTCGCAATGTTTGTGTGACAATATTTTATAGCCATTCAAATTTTATGACTGCTTTATTTTGCTCGTATTTATGCGTATTTTTATAAAAACATCCTCGATTTTTAATATTCATTTATGCGTATTGGAGGTTTCCAGTCGGAAATGGGCGATTTGTTTTATGTCATTTAGCCTTTGACGTAAGATATAAAAATAATAATCGCGAGTGAAAATTATGATTGTCTTGTCAACACATTTTTCTTGTCAAGTCAAGTTTTACCTTCAGTGTTAGACTATATACAAACTCTATACCTAGACACAGCAGGTATAATTGCGACACTGCGTAAAAAATGGCTACAACCTACTTGGGTATAACTTGACATATATATAGATTCCATTACATGCACACATTGAATGTTTAAAAAACAATATTGACATTTGCATACTCTCATAAAATGCATTTTTCGCGCTGCATTTTGTTAGTAAAGCTGTGTCTATACAGTACATACTCTAGGCGTTCAGTTGACCATCATATGTAGCTTATCATCAAAGCAACGCCCTAATATCATATTTACGTAACTTATAAATGTACTGTGACGTAGCTAATGTCTTGTAGTCGAGGCAATACCCCCGCGTTTTGGCTGTTCTGTGATGTTTATTTATCTACTTAAAATGGATAATAATTGTTTTAGCGAACAATAAATAAACTACAAATGATATGACATAAAGACTAATTTATTATTATCATCCATTTTTGTAGTGACAGAGAAAGAATACAAGTATCACCAACCTATCTCGTCCGAACGATGTCGTAAGAGGCGACCACTGGAAACAAAACGCAGACGTTATCACTGTGAGAGAAGGACAGGCGTCTGACCAGCCTGGAACCAGTAGATTAAAGCCTCCTAACAATGTGGAAGGCCTATGTCCAGCAGTGGACTTTGATAGACTAAAATTGTTTGATTGTTTGGGATTATTATCAGGAAATATTAAGTCTTTGTTAGCGTTCCGTAGGCGCTTCAGCAAGGAAGCAGCATTTTATAACAAGAATCCATTCTAATATTATAAATGGAAAAGTGTGTGCCGCGGTAGCCTAGTGGTATGGGTAATGGACTGCTGAGACGAGGTCTCGGGTTCGATCCCAGGTTTTCCATGGCACACACCAATGACTTTTCGATGCTTTTCGAAGTTATGTGTGTATTTATCGCAGGTTTATAAGTGTCCAGTTAATGGCAATAGGCTTGCCACCTATTACATTGGGACCTAAACATAAACCGGCGAAATGTGGGTGTTAGCACCTCTGCCTACCCCTTCGGGGATAAAGGCGTGAGTTTATGTATATGTATGTATATGTATGTGTTTGTTTGTCCGTCTTTCACGGCTAAACCACAGAAGCGATTTTGATGAAATTAGGTATAGCAGTAGATTAGACCTTTAGAAAAGACATAGGCTATGTTTGCGCGCGATAACCGACATCCATGCGGACAGAGCAGCGGGCAAAAGCTAGTGTATGCATAATCGCAAGCATACCTCCTCGGAATTAGAATTCCACATTTTTTTTATCGCATCTTAAAAATTATATAGCTTTAAGTATAGCCTGTTTACTTGATCCCTTATTCCCAAATCAAAACGAATTACATAAATATTTTCTCTTTCACTGAAGCCTCTTCGAATTCTTTAAGAACCAACGGTTTTGTATCTTTAAGCCTTTTCGTTCGTGAATTTATAATTTGATTTTAAGTAACCAAGTATGAAGTTAGTGAATTTTGTGGCTTTAATTATTAAGTCTAGCGTATATTGGAATTATTAAATTTGTAGTTTCTGTCTGGACTCCAAAATTGTTTT
The DNA here is from genome assembly GCA_949126895.1 of Eilema caniola. Lineage (NCBI taxonomy): Eukaryota > Metazoa > Arthropoda > Insecta > Lepidoptera > Erebidae > Eilema > Eilema caniola. The sequence continues at coordinate 18,375,385 of OX421481.1, forward strand.
GGACGTAAAGAAAATTTGTTCAGAATAGTGGTTTTATAGGCTTGTCCTGCTTTAGCTTCTACACTGACGGCGCAGAAACTCTCTGTTCTAACGGGGTCGACAGCGCGAGTGTGGCCTATGGACGTGTGCAACACGGTAACCACTTTATATCAGGTGGGCCGTGTGCTTGTCTGCCACCTCAGTGGTATAAAAAAAAATACGCCTAGTTGTTTAGTTTTACGATTTTTAATATTGAATCAGCTTTTTTATGTGTAAGTAAATATTTTTAGCTGACCAACACAAAGCTATCTGAATCGAATCAGTTTCTAGAAGCCGGATGTAGGTACTACATTCCCAATGCAAAAAAAGAACGACGGGTTGCACTCCGGGAGTGCCGGCAGAAGTGAAAACTTGAATATTAACGTTGTGCATTTTTGATATTTTGGAATGGTTAGAGAATAATTTTGTACAAATCGCTTTAATTTTTCCATATTTTAAAGACTTTATATACTTACAAAAAATTAACAAATACACAGTGTGGCCACTACACAGACGGTCGAACCCAGCTCTCACCATCTATAGATGCGCGTGGCACGCTGTAACATAAACACACACGAACATTCGCCCAAGCGCCCTGTACCGTCTTACGAATTTTCGATCAGGTCAGGTGTCCTAACGCGAGCTTATCATTTTTTACCCATTACAAAAAAGTGTGCAACGCCGCTAAATAAATTTTTAAAATCCCTTATAAAAATATTTACACTGAAGGCTACAATTGAACCAGCGATCACTGACTTAGCAGACAAACGCTTTGCCAGTACACCATACCTACAGCACAGATCTGCACACAAGTGTGATTCATCCCTACACCGTATAACAATATTAGATTGCGATATTTATTACCTATCTATATCTTATCAAGTACAATTCGAGTAGTCACTAGCTAACTATACCACAAACGCATTAATTCCCATAAACCTAATTATACAACTAATTTCTTAATTATTTAAGATCTGATCATTAAACACAACCGTAGTATCCCCCACTTCCTTCTAGCGGGTGCCTAGTACAGAACAAACGGAATCTAGTTAAGTTTGCCTGACAATATCTTAACGTGGGGTGTGGGGCCGCAATTAATTTCAGTTGGGCTTGCGGTCGCCTCCAGACGTGGTTACGTTGGTATACTCCAATTGGGACCGGCCATTGTTACTCGATATGTTTATATTAAAATGTTTAGTACCCAGGATGGATTTTATTTCGTTATGCTGACTTCAAAAATTCAAGATGCAATGCTCTGAAACAAGCAAATAACTCGTCATCATAAGCGGCCATCACAGTATCGTTCATTAATCTAGCTTTCTGATTATTGCAAAAGCTAACTTTTGACCAACAAATTTTAGATGATACATTTTCCTCATATTCTAGTTTTATTATAACTATAAAAGTTTGTAAAGATGTTTGTATATCAATTACGTGCTAACGACGATGACGCGGGCAACAACTAGTTCACGATATTTCAATTAACACAAAAATATGTTCAATTCAATTCCAACTCAAATATTTTCAATCAATCAATTAATCAGCACACTGCAATCCACTGCTGGATATAGGCCTCTCCCAATGTGCGCCATTTCGTACGATCCTCCGCCTTTTGCGTCCAGTCCGTCCCAGCCACCTTTTTCAGGTCATTGGTTCATCTGGCTAGGGAGCGTGCTACCCTTCATTTGCCTCCACTCTAAGACTCGTCCACTCCAAAGGCCAATGGTCCGATTAACATAGAATTAGCTTTGGTAGGTACCATACTTACAAGTACAAGGTACACATAAATCCTAAAGATTTATATTGCTGTGAATGAAAAAAGCATCCGATAGGTGCAATACAGAACAAACCAGCGACACAGAGACACAAATGTGTAGGTTCGATACAAATGGCGATTCGACCGCAGTAATCAATTATAAACTGAATGGTTCGAACTCACGCGCAACGTTATCCTTTGTTTCATAATGTATTGGACTAATAATTTAAATTTTGCGAAGGTACGGCTAAAATATATTGTGGTGATTGCGTTCAATCTATTATGTTTATTGGGGTAGCCATCTTGGGAAAATAAATTACCAATTATACTATATATTAGATTACGTGGATTTTTATGTTTATAATTTATATACTTATTAGTTAAGTAAGTAGTAGGAGGTATGTCTCATTAGGTTCAGTTTTTAAGAGTAGTCAGTACGGGTCTAGATTAGTCAAATAGACTAATCTAGACCCGTACTGACTACTCATAACTACTACTGACTCACAACGACTGACAACGTGGGTAACAAATGCCTGGCAATTTCGCCACCGCCGGGATCAGACAGTATTTTATTTTATTTTATTTTGTTTTATTTGGAAAACAAACAGTTTTACAATTCTCATTCATTGGTGCCTTAAATTATAACTGAAAACCATTTATTCGTTTTCGCATATTATAACTAGGATAACAAACAATACCTGTCCCGTTCGCTTAATTACTTACTTGATATAATGCAAAGGATAGCGGTTGTAAGTATGTGTAAAAATAGATACAAAATATATAAGTATGTACGTATGTAGGCCCAAGAAGGCCTGGCTTTACGTCGTAGAGGGTAACATGCATGCAAATGGTCTCACTACCATGGACGCTCAAGATCTTGCGAAGTGGATGAGGAAGAGCCGGAACGTGGACCCTGAGCTCTGATATCACCTTAACCTCAGATATATGACAAGACGGTATTTACCGGAGGTGGGACACGACGGTATTTCCCAGAATACCGCTGCCATAAGATCCTTCTGTTGTGTTCCCAGCGGTGAGTAGGGTACTCAGAGCTCACTGGAGTGTTTTTATGCTGTCAGTGGGAAGACCAAAGGCTATTCCTCTTGCTGGCTAACCTCCCTGGGTCGGCAACACGAGTGTGAATCCCCCGGTGTTCCACACGTCCATAGGTGACGGTAACCACTTTCAATCAGGTTGGCCGTGTGCTTGTCTGTCACCTCAATTACATAAAAAAAAAAAAAACAAAAAAAGAAGGAAAATGTGTCTCAATTATGAGTACGGGGTCTAGATTTTGAGGGCTGCGATTGCCTTCTAACCTCAAGAAGAAAGCCTACATCAGATCCTCATACTTCACCAGCCTGCAAATGGCGTTAGTTTGGCCCCCAGGGTCTTAGCAGGGTCAAACATACCTCTATACATTCTCATCCTATAACACGATTATGTTTTCCGCGTCGTCTATTCCCACTTAAGACTGAACTGAACAACTAAATATTTCTTACTAGCTTTTGCCCGCGGCTCCGCACGCGTGGATGTCGGTTATCGCGACCAAATATAGCCTATGTCCTTTCTCAAAGTCTAATCTACACCTATACCAAATTTCATCAAAATCGGTTCAGTGGTTTAGGCGTGAAAGCGTAACATACAGACAGACAGACAGACAGAGTTACTTTCGCATTTATAATATTAGTATGGATATTGCACTCACCTCTCTAAGTAAACTTCATATTGCAAAACTTGAAGGTAATCTTCTTAAAGTTCTTCGGTAATAATATTGAAGATGTAATTATATTCGTATTATTAATTAAGATGCGAACAGGTGCTCCATTCATTTCTGTTCCCGCGATACTTATGAAAGTTGCAGACGAGCTACAAAAAGTTGCTATGGTAATAATGAGCATTTAACAATAAATCAATCAATTTTTTTATGAACTTATATCAGTAACTAATTTTCTTTTTGAACTCGTTTAGAAATTACCTATAAAGATAACTTAAAATCTCTCATAACTGCCACAAAACTCGTAGAGCCTCTTGAGAGTTTCGTACCTCCGAAATACTTAAGAAATTGTTTTATAATATAGGTATATACACGTAGGTATACATTAAAAACAACTTCAAAACTTAAAACAATAAATATTTAGAAATGCTTAATATTATTAACTATATTTTACTAGCCCGTCGCTGGTAATAATTAAGTACATATTGTTGAAATTATAAAATTTTCAGTATTGTAACTTTTGTGATTTTTTATTATGTTTCAGTTATTTTTTTATCATAAAATTAATTTTCTCTAAGTAAATAATAATACTTTGAGCGCTCCACAATGCATTGGTAAATATTACCTATATTTTATAATATCGTATCAATTGCCAGTTTACTATTCCAAATCGTCCGTCTGTTCTTCGACTTAAGTGCTTGCAAGATCTCCAAGTTGGGAACGGAGATTTGCAAGTCTTATGTCGTGTTTTGGCAGACTGGTGTATATAGATCACTTTTGTATCTTTAAGGTTAGGTAAATGTCAGGCGTCTCGTTGTGAAAATCCATATTAATAAATGTGAAAGTAAGTCTGTCTGTCTGTATGTTATGCTTTCACGCTTAAACCACTGAACCGTTTTTAATAAAATTTGGTAAAGGTAGATTAGACCTTGAGAAAGGACATAGGCTTTATTTGGTCGCGATAACCGACATCCACGCGAGCGGAGCCTTGGGCAAAAGCTAATGTATGCATAATCACGAGCAGTTTATACCGCCCCGAAAATTCAATTCCACATTTTTATTATCGTATCTTGAAAATTATATAGCTATAAGCAAGCCCTGTTTATTTAAATAAAATAAATAAATAAAATAAATAAATGTTTTTTGCAAAGCTTCAGAACAGTAGTACAGGTACAGTACAAGGTATTTCAATTATATACATTGCACTCGCAGTATATTAACATTAAATGCACGCCCATGAATGCCCATGGAGGTCAGTAAGGCAAAAGCGCCAATGGTAGACACTTTAAGGACAAATCAAACTGCACTACAAAATTACACATATTCTTAAAAAAAATGGTCATTACGTCCTTTTTACTTGATCATTCATTACTTGATCCCTTATTCCCAAATCAAAAGCTAGTTCTAAATAAAACCACACTGGAAGAGGATTGAAAATAGAGCTCAAATACATAAATATTTTAAGGCACATGTCACAATATAGAAAGCAATTATATGCATACTTGCCTTAGATATATATATCAGCCGCGAGTTGTCCTTACAGGAGGTAAAGGAGTATGTAAAATACCAGTCAAGCACGAGTCGCACTTGTGCATTAAATGGCCCGTAAACAACAGAATTAACGGGTAAATTTAACGTTTCTTTTGGCAAACCAAAGTTACCAATATGATTTGAATTAATTTTTTAAGCATTTTTCGTGCTATATATTCAAATCGAATTAAAGAGAAAAAATTTAATTGGTCTAGGCGGGGCTTGAACCCGCGATCTTTGCCTGTTTCTTTAATTTGATTTACCAATGAGTTACATTGGTAAATTACTAAACTTATGCCGAAGGCCCAATGGCCGCAATTGAGTCCTAAAGTGGAAATCATGAATCGGTAAACGAACCCCCAGCCAGTAAGTACAACTGATAACCCGATAAAGGCATCTGGAGTTAGACTGAAAGCTGAAGGTAGAAGAAAAAATAGTTTTTTTTACATGCGGGCAATCCCTACGGATACCCCGCCCCCCTCCGGAGCCGGAGGGGAGGTTATGTCGGACTCGAACCGACTAAACTGCACGCCGTCTGTGGGTCATTGTGCTAGGCCGAAGGTGAGGTTGTCTCGCCGCCACCGTGGCCTGCTTCTGCTAGGGTGACGAGCGGCTCCACCCGTCAGACCCGCGCTCATGGGGGGCAGAAGTCGGTCTGCGCCCTCCGACACCCGAGCCGCTTTGACATTTTTTAGATAGCTAAGGCCAAACCTAAAGGAAGAAAAACAAAATGCTGTCCCTGAGCTCCAAGGTGAAAAATTACTGCTTTGTCAGCACTCAGAGGGACTTAAAAATTCCAAAATACAACGATATTACCGGAAAGGAGTTTCCTAACATTATCCTGTAAATATTCAAATGAGGGAATAAGTAAGTGTTAGGGAAAGTCAAGCGCGAAGTCTATAAATATTTATGCGCAAGTTAATTCCGGTGTGGCCTACGTCGATCTTTTAAGCGATCGATGTACACCTGGTCACTGCGAGTTTTTTAATAAGCTTGTGTTATATTGATATTAGGTGGGAGGTACCACCCCCGCTGGAGCTGGCGGGAGAAGTTATGTCGGACTTGAACGGACTAATCCGCACGCCGTTGGTGGGTCGCAATGCAAGGCCGAATGTGAGGTAGCTATAGTGCATATTCCTGGCACCCGGCTGACCTCCCTGAGAGGCGCCACCTAGATATTTGGGGGACATTTACAAGCCTGTGAAAATGGTGTGTGCCTAGCGAGGTTCTGACGTCGGCATTTCTCTCGAGATTGGACAATCAGGTGGCAGCTGACACGTTTTTGGTGGAATGTTACATTAATCCGTTTAAATCATAATAATTAAAATACTCATTTCAAACACATTAAAACACATAGGGCTTCGTTGGCGTCCCCGTTACACGTTACAGAATATATTTTATTAGTGGGTTATGAAGTTAGTGAGTTAGTGATCATGAATCATGACCGTGGTCATGAATAAAAAATAAACACGTTACAGAATATATTTTATTAGTGGGTATGAAGTTAGTTATTGGTTTTTTTACGTGCGAGAAATCCTCACGGATATCCCCCTTCTGAAGCCGGAGGGGGAGGTTATGTCGGACTCGAACCGACTAAACCAACTAAAACGTCGTCTGTGGGTCGTTGTGCTAGATCGAAGGTGAGGTTGTCTCGCGACATATCCCTCGCACCCCGGCTGACCCAGGGCCATTCTTCTCGGCTTGGCCCACTGGGTCTCCGACTCGCCCCCGGTATAGGGGGGGAGTTAGTTATTGATCATGAATTTTATAATCCGGTTTCCTCAACAGCCTATTGTTCGTTATGGTTGCTTCTGAGAATAAAGGCTGTCTTTTAAATAATTTGTTTATTAGTTTACTTATGTACAGCTTTAGATCTGTGGTAATTTGTAACTTGAAATATATTAAGCTAATAGCAATGCCGACTGTACAAGAACTCATAAGAGACAATTTACTTCCTGTGCTATACGTATAAAGGGAAGTTGTACCTACATCTACTTCTAAAGTTTCTGTTGACTGCTTGTGGCACCAAATATAAACTCCTAACTGTACTAACTAAGAGCAGCCGCCAGCCCACGTAGGAACCAGTAAAATGAAATCACAAATCATGATCTGATTTATTAAGTACCTACAACCCTTTTTGGCCTACAGACGCCAATAGCAACATATTCCGCGACAGCCCGTTACTACGTTTTATAGTCCATTCTGCCGAACAAAGGTTTAATTTTTTTTTTACGCGCGGGAAATCCCCACGTATACCCACCCCTCCGGAGCCGGAGGGGGAGGTTATGTCGGACTCGAACCGACTAAACCGCACGCCGCCTCTGGGTCGTAGTGCTAGGCCGAAGGTGAGGTTGTCATGCGACATATCCCTCGCACCCCGGCTGACCCAGGGCCATCCCTCTCGGTCTGGGCCTCCTCGGTGGACCATCGCCGCGAGCAGAGTGGATAACGTGAGCAATCTCACCCCCAGGGCCGCCACAAGCATCTCGCCTCGGCGTCCCAAAGCCGGACACTCGGTGAGCGTGTGCAGCCCCGAGTCCACGCTCGCGTCGCAGTGATGGCACTCGGGCGTTGGCTCTATATCCATCAGATGCAGATACCGCCCGAAGCTACCGTGCCCGGTGATAATGTGCGTCTGACGGTACGAGAGGCTACCGTGTGGCCTCTCTAGCCACTCCCCCATGATGGATCTTACCGCCGCAATCACAGCATGCACTGAACAAACGTTGGCAAACACTCGCCGCTAGTGCGTATTTGTGACGAATATAATTCCATATGCGGACGCTCAGACGATGTTGATATTTTTTTATGATTCACTCGGTGTGTTTCGGCGGAAGGTAGTGCAGGGAATGTTGTGCTAATTATTGTTGTCACTTGTTGGATTTACCTTGTTTATTGTTTATTGATTCTGTTTTCATTCTCTCCTAATTATGAATAAGAATTACTAAATTGTCACAAAAAGTGTTGTGTACGTCTATAATAGATATACATATAAGTTATTATTTTCAGCAATGTAAACCAAGTTTGTATATGTATATTGTTGATGTACCTTAAATAAATAAATAAATAACTAAAAATTTAATTTTGAAATATATAAATACATTAAAATAACCAATTATCGGATTCTATCGTGATTTATTTGGTATCAACTTTTGCCCGCGGCTCTGTCCGGACGTCGGTTATCGTTATAAATTGTATTACTGTGTGTGTTATTCTGATGTACAAGCTATATTAGAGAGAAGGTAACAAACATCCATTCATTCATCCATACTCACAAACTTTCGTGTTTAGAATATAAGTAGGCTTATTTACATCTGGCCCGACATTTCGGCTACTTTTCAGCAGTAATGATAGCGGAATAACTACAGATGGTAGTTGACACATAATTTGAAGTGTGAAATATATACCGCGTAGCCTGGGTAATGGTATGGGTAATGGACTGCTGAGACGAGGTCTCGGGTTCGATCCCAGGGTTTCCATGGCACACACCAATGACATTTCGATGTTTTTCGAAGTTATGTGTGTATTTATCGCAGGTTTATAAGTGCCCAGTTAATGGCAATAGGCTCACCACCTATTTCATTGGGACCTTAACATAAACCGACGAAATGTGGGTGCTAGTACCGCTGCCTACCCCTTCGGGGATAAAAGCGTGAGTTTATGTTATGTTATGTTATAAATATATATAACTCAAAGGTGACTGACTAACTGAGAGTGATCTATCAACGCATAGCCCAAACCACTGGACGGATCGGGCTGAAATTTGGCATGCAGGTAGATGTTATGACGTAGGCATCAGCTAAGAAAGAATTTTGATTGATTCTACCCCCAAGAGGATAAAATAGGGGAAGAAAATTTGTATGAAACTTTGTCAATTTTAAACCGACCGGGCTGAGACTTTGCATGCATAAAGCTACTATGTTGACTCAACACTAAGCGATAACCGACATCCACGCGGGCGGGGCCGTGGGCAACAGCTAGTACTAAATAAATCGCGGTAGGAACTGTTAAAGAGTGGTTTATTTCCATGAGTTATATTTGTCAGTTCCTTTTCAGAGCCTTTTACTTATCTCAGTTGGCGTGTCGGCTTTCGAGTTTAACTAAAACGCTACTGAAATTCGATATTTTCCTCCTCCAAAAACAATTGGCGATATCAAAGTAGACTCATCATATACCTGCCCTGGTCCCATTTATTTGGGGTCGGCGCAACATTTTATTTTCCTCCATAAATTCCTGTCATATGCCATTCCCTCATTTACTCCCTTCTTCGCCATATCATCTTTCAAACAATCCATCCATCTTTTCTTGGGCTAACCTCTGTTTCTAAATCCCTCATATTCACACTTTGAACCTTCCTTACAACATTACGTTCCTCTGTTCTCATAATATGTCCATACCTCGACAGTCACTCGCTTCCCAATTTTTCTTTCACTGGTGCTGGTGGACTAAAATTTTAAATGGAACTTGTCTGAAATTTTAATGCATTTAGTATGCTTAGTATGCCAACTATAAGATAGGAAACATTGAATCGTTTTATGCGGGATTCGAAGCCATGATATTTCTCTAACAGGGAGAATGCCAGAGCTCATTGCATAGTTTTTGTGCTGTCAGTGGGAAGACCAAAGGCTATTCCTATTTGTCTTCTACACTGACCGCACAGAAACTCTATATTTACAGGGTCGGTAACACGAGTGTGACTCCACTGGTGTTGCACAAAGCCGCGGCAACCACTTTCCATCATGTGGACTGTGTGCTTGTCTACCACCACAGTGTTATATAAATGCTATGACCACTGAGCCACCGAACATTTTTCCTATTTTAATCGATTCACTAAACTAAACTTCAGAGAGTATTCTCTATAAATAAATCTAATATAAAATAAATAAATAAGTCTATAAATACACCATCCATTTCGCCCCCATGTTGAGTTAAAACACTGAAGACAACCGACGTCATAATTTTCAGTAAAAGCCTCCTTCACTTCGCTCCAATGGATCTTTAGTGACAGTCAAATGAATGAAGTAGGAAGGAATATTCTGTTGTATTGTAGATATACCTAACCCAATATATCTTATTTTAAGGACAATAATGGCTTGTCACTTTAGCTGAGGTCCACCTTTTTACGACCGAAGTAAAGCTACATTACTTAAATAAGTCGGCCGGGTCAATAGGACGGGTAATTGTGATCTGGTTGTCCGGAAAGTCCGGAAGAAATTGCTGTTGTTTTTTGTATATTATATGGTGTTACAAATAAGAATCATTATCATTGTATTGCATTGCATTGTTTTTAGCTCTGAACTGGCCCACTCGTGGCAAATTGCCATGGTAAACCTAAAAAAGGAAACCAATCGCCATATCCATGAAAACTAAAATTGGGGGACCGCAGCATCAGCCTTCACTTGGAGTGTTCAGCAGTGGACTGCACAAGGAAATTTATCAAACAAATGAATGTTCAAAGCGTGTACGTGTTCTTTCACGCAGATATTTCACGTCTAACTGGTTACGATAAAATTACGCTCTTAATTTTTTTTAAACATTTGATGGAGACGTTTCTGGTCTAAAACGTGCCAATTCCTTCCTCACATCTCACAAGAGAGCACTCTTCTGTTCTTCTTCATTACTATCGCTTAAGCTCGCTCGCCATAAAAGCTTTTATTTCAACTATAATTTGGCAGTACATCGGTAGTAAGTACTGACCTGTAGAAATAAAAACTAACATTCACAAACATTATAGGTATTATTTCTACTTGATTAGTTAAAGCAAGAACTAGATTATTATACTTTAACCAATAACGAATTTAAAGGTAAGATCAATCAAATTTTAAAAGTGTAATCAGGCGAGTGTAAACTTTACTCGTATGTCAAAGTCAAAAGTGTGCAATGTCTCAATATGGTCTTAATACCAAACCAAAGTATTAAGAGCAAGCGAGCAAGTGAGGTGTACCAAATATACAGAACCATCAATGAACAGAAGGGGGAAAGCCAAGGCATTAAGATCATTTTGAATAGGTACTTTGTTCTACATGATTTTCTAAAGTTTACGCGAATATAACTCATTGAAATAGAACCACTTTTTACCTAAATTTTATTAGAGAAGATGGTTGGATACCAGCAGCCTGTGACCCAGTCATTTACTTAACCCCGGTGTGGGGAGGCGCGCATCGTCCTACGATGCGGGCCGCCGCCGTGGCCTGCTTATGCTAGGGTTACTTAATCAAACCTAGTAAACAGTAAAATATAGCAAGACTTAACGACACAGTGAGCTTATTCTGCGTTAGTAGTAACACCAACAATTCTTCATGATTCGGGTACTTTGAAATAACTTACACTTCAAAATATTTGACAACTACCATCCTTAGTCAAACTGCGAACATGGCTGCTGAAAAGTAGCCAAAACGTTGGTCTAAAAGTAAATAATAACACATATTCTTCTGCATATAAATGACATGCTGTCTACCAGCAGCATTCATTGCTATGCGGGTGATAGGAACTTGCACAGGAGCCATCATGGACGTCCTGCGGATAAGTAGACGCATATCGCGGAAAAAAGGCAGCTTCTTGTCACTGAGCTTGACCGAATCCTAAACCACATTTCCCAATGGGGCTCCGAGAACTTGGTCGAGTTCAATGCCAAGAAAACGCAGGCATGTGCGTTTACAGCAAAGGTATCTTCTTTCCTTCCCCTTGCCACTCTTTAGAGTACGCCACTAACACTGCAGGACAACCTCAATATCCTCCGCATGGATGTTCGCTGCAAATTGAGTAACAAAAACTGCATCGAAAGTATCATCAAAACAGTCTCGCTTAAACTCGGGGTCCTGAACAGAGTGAGACGGTTTTTCACGCCGGAGCAACGGTGTCTTCTATACAAGACACAAATTCGTTCTTGCGTGAAATACTGCTCGCATCTCTGGGATGGATCCCCAAAGTACTTATTAGATGCTCTCGACAGGTTGCAGTGACGTGCGGTCCGCATTATAGGAAAGTCTGAGGTCACGAGCACCCTCAAGCCTCTGCAGATGCATAGAGATGTTGCTTCCTTGGCAGTATTTTACCGTCTCTACCATGGTGAATGTTCTGATGAGCTATTCCAATTAAGACCTGGAATACCTTGCCAGCTCACGCGTTTCCCTCTTCCTACAGTCCTGGGTCCTTTAAGGGGGGCGTGAAAAAGCATCTGATGAGGCCGTCAAGCTGAGTGCCACCATTGTTAATATGACACGTGTGTATAATGGTGGCCCTCTTTCCTGAGACTTTGCCTTCAGCTTACCATCAGGCGAGGTAAAGTCAAATTGACGTGACCTATATAAAAAAATCGCGATAGAATCTGTCAAATACTGGTTTTATTTCAAAAGTTCTTTGTTCGTTAAGATCGATCCGATGCGTTTGTACATACCTATAGATACATACATGTCTATAGATACATAGATGCACCCTATTACAATTATAGCTGTCAATATATCACCCTTTGTAAAGATAAACGAAAACTCCAAATAAAATTTTCTTGAATACCTTTTTAAAATAAGGTAGGGAAGTCAAAATCTCTAAATAATAGGCCATAAGCAGCTTAGAGTGCAGACTGCAGCGTGCGGACCACACCTGCGACGTTTCTGTAAAATATTGGCCGTCATATTTTTACGACGTTTCGTTAAAATACTTGTTGGTTTGAAATCGATTTGCTATTTTGAAGTCTTATGAAGAACGGCTAAAAGAAGCTGTCGACTCAAAATTGTGTTTACAGTTTTCATTCCAGCACACGGTTATGGCACAATTGATAGATTCAGTACAAAGTGTGGCTCGTATAACGCCAGAAATATAACTAGTAAGTACAATGTTACAAGAAAAGTGGAATGATTTTAGGGGAACAGTTCCCCCGCCGGGTAGAAGGGAACTACCCCTTACCCCTACCCCACAAAAAAAGATCGTGCGAAGTGGAGGAGGAGGAGTCCGGCTCTTCCTTCGCCACTTCGGCGGACCCTGAGCTCCGAGGGCGTCTCGGCCTCGGATGCAATCAGGATAACGTCTAAATGTCGATGATGATGATAATGATGATGATCAGGGGTACTGCAGATGAGACTGTATAAAAACTGTCTTCATGTTTTTCTTTTTTTTTTTTAAAGGAATATTAGCAACCGAAATTTTTTCGAAATTGCTAATTTTCCCTCTAACCCCTCCAACTAAGCTAAATTGCTTGTGCTTGGAGTGGGTTCACGTCGGTAGTGTAATAGCCAGGATTCGAACCCGGGACCTCTCGATCGTAAGGCCTACCCCTTAACCACTAAGCTACCGTAGGTGTCGGAAATAATGTAACCTCTCCTCTGGTACTATCTCAAACCCTTTAAGACCTTGTAGGTTCGTAACTTTGAAAAACCTATGTGTGTGAAGGACCGTATGGTTGTCTACTAAAGTGGTATAAAAAAAAGACGGGTTGCACTCGGGGAGTGCCGGCAGAAGTGAAAACTTTTTCTTTCTTTCTTTCTTTCTTTGTTATATACATCGAAAAAGATAAAAAGAACATACCATACCATACCATACCTATAGTATAGCGCCAGTCATAGAACCTATCACAAATTTTCTGCGAATTTTTTGTCAGAAGTTAATAAATTACAAAAAGAAAAAATAATCACCAAAAGTAATAAATTATAATAAGAAAAAAACAATCACAAAAAATCCCAGAATTTGAACCCGATACTATCTGAAACTATAAGGACTTACAGTCGAAGTGCTTACTGTTTAAGCTACGACGCTATGTATAGTAACTTGCATAATAGATAGTCTGTACCTAATCTTGTATGACGTCAGTCGTCGGTAACGGTTCAAAGGTCAACTAATCCTGACGCTTCCTTAACATTTTACACCCATCCAACGCCGCTAAAGAAGTTTTCACTTCAAAAAACATTATGATTCATCAAAAAATAGAGTACAATGGGTAAGTAGAAGTATTAGAATTACTGAGATTTAGACCAGTATCGAAATCCACCACACACATTCTCAGGTTTATAATACAATCATCGTCAAAATGCTACACAGACATTATATTCAGTTCATCTCATTGTTTTAGCAGGTACCTATAACAATGATTTAGTTTATATTATGACCCTATCAAAATCCTTGAAGTGTAAGCTAATCAAACGATTTACTGCTTCAGTGATTATTGTTGCTTCATCTTTGGTCTTGTCTCAAAAAGTATACAGCTTCAGTGCTTACTGTTCTTTCCTCGTTTTCAGTCTGGTCTGATCTTTAGTTACCGGGCTGAATAAATAATGAATCATTATGAAGAGATTGACTACTGTACACATCAGTACCAAGTTGCCGCACCATTAAGACCTGGAATTCCTTACTAGTTTACGTGTTTCCTTCTTCCTACAGTCCCGGATACAATAAACGAAGAGGAAAAAACATTCAATGAGGCCGTCAAGCTGAGTGACGCCATTGTTAATATGGTACGTGTTTGTAATAGCACAGATAATATAATTCTTACAGTAATAGTGACCCACCTACCTGATACTTTGCTTTTTGCTTACCATCAGGCGAGGTGAAATGAAGTTGTGCCTTATATAAAATAAATATTTTATCATTAAGTGAACCGTATTTTCCATCTTAGTACTTAACAATAAATTCTTTAGTAAACCTTTCATTCTTCGTCATCACCAAGCCTAAAACCTCATTAGAATTTCATCATACATTTAATGCTAGTTATATATCATTCATTAGACTCAAAGAACTTTTAAAGAAATAAAACATTGCAAAATACATATTCGCGAAAAAATACAAATGTGGAAAGTTTGCTTCAGATCAAATATGCTTTGTAGTCAGTCACAAAGGGCTGCAAATTGACGTTTTTCGTGACAAAGACAACTCTTATAAGTTATTTGTCTTTTGCATTACCAATATGGCCGTTGTACCAAGTTATATATTAAGTTTTCCTATAGTTTCAAGGTTTTTATGCAAAAATATGTAGTTTGGATATTGGAAATTGTTTCGCGCTGGTGTTGTGGTGTTGGAAATTGTAAGAAGTTGTTCGAAAAAGACTGATAGAAAATTCTGTTTCATTTGGTGATATTTAAATTAGATGCTACTTTTATAATACTAGAATTATCGATAGCAGATATATAGTTTGTAATTGAAGTTAATAAATTAGTTTAAAAGTTACAACTAAAGTATCTTTAAACAAGATCAAGACTTAATTTTCAAACAAAAAATATATATTAGGAAATTAACTTTATTTAAAATCAACTGTGTTTTCTAAATCATCATATTATTACGAACTCACGGTGAAATTACTTACTTAACTGATTTCCTATCTATTTCATGAGATTCTTAGCGTTACTACAACCCCACAAGGCGAGAAAATAACAAAATTGACTTTGAGAAAGCCAATTAAAAAGTTGAACTAAATTCAGGCGACGCCATGACAGCAAACTATCATCTATATTATATTACTGAAGTAATTTAAAGTGTTGAACGATTCAAAAACTTGAAATAAACTTTCAAAATTCCATCTGCATTGCAAATATACGTCTGACATGGACGCTCCGAAATACTTAGGATTGCTTTAGCAAAAGTTGTTGCTAAATTATGTTAATATAAAATACTCAAAGTTAATAGTATTTAAAATACTTTTTAAATAAAATTCCAATTGTTTGAAGCCTCTCATACTTTAAATTTTGCACTATCAAAATCTACTAGTGAACATTTAAGATTACTTGAATCAGACGACTAGTCATGCAGAGTTACGGCGTCCAGGTGTAAAAGAGTCATGGAGTTATACACCCTATCTAGCTCCTTCCTATTTTCTTTCGTTACCCTCCACCCTCTGATTGTTTCTGTGTTCTATTACATACATAAGAGAGTACTTTTCCTCTAAACTATTTCTGATCGGAGTCATGATGCGATAATTTGAGGTTATTGGTATCCGAGTCCAAACAGAAACGGGGAACGGCACGTCGTATGTAATTCTTCTCTTGTCGACGTATAGAAGACAACATTGTTGACTCTCAATCACCAGTCTAAACTACCAACGTCTCCAAGATTGTTTAAGGTCCCCGAGATAGCCTCCTTGGAGCTATAGTGGTTATCTGGTCTAGGCGCTTCAGGACCAGATAACCAGGATAGCTCCAAGTAGGCTCACAAACACCATACCGTTCTATTCGGCTCGTTTCCGATATACTTCTCACCGTTATGGGACCCCCAAGTCAAACCAACCTCAATTGCAAGCTGGCTGCTAAGATGATGAAGATACCCACTCATTAGTAACACTAGCCCACTGTTACCTTGGAGGGTCCAGGGACCAGGAAATAAGAAAACGAATAACCTTCTAGTACAACTTTATTCCCTGGCCCTCGATTAGGATTTCAGAGGTGGATAGTGATGAAGTGTCAGTGCTATTCCGCTACTATCAGAGAACTGGCTGGTCACTTAGCTTAGCGTAGAAGCTGTTGTAGAGATCTGGCACGCCCCAGGTGAACCCACACTCGGCTGGCTCTTGCCGCAGGTGTTCGTAGGACGAGGGAACCGTGCAGATGTTTTTTCGAGTAGGTGGTCACCATAGCCTGCATTGATCAGGCGTAACAGCAGCTGCAACCGTGTAGACAAAAAAAAAAAACACTTTATTCAATACCCAAAATTCTTTCCATAATTCGATTTCAGCTATCTACTCCCATTCGATCTTCATTCTAAAGTTATGGCAGCTATGCTTCACCAAATAACCCATAAAAACTCGTTTAATTTTACGTTTAAGAAGCCTCCTGGAAATATTAACGCCTGATATAAGAGCATGGCACACAGAAGATTGTCAGTATTAAAAGGGTATTAACAAGAGTCGTGGAAGGAAAGTGGGAATAAACTGAACGAGAGGCTGCACAGTTCCTTTGCATAATTCCCGCATTTCTATGCCTGTTTTCGTTTGAGCGTTTGTGTGGGAGCATGTGCATATATGAGTGACAGGGGAAATATTGAAATATGTAAATTTTGTGCATTTAAATTGTAGGGAAGTTTTAAACGCGTATCTTCATGGCTCAAGCCATCTTCACTTGTAGGTTGACGCTCGACGCTCTGCCGGCTTTCACCTCAGGTTTAGTAGAAACAGGTTTGGCAGCAGTTACATACTAATAAATATACTACCGGTTATAAAATTAAATGGTAGAAATTTGATGGCACAAATTTGTCACAAATTTCGACCGGGTTAGTACCACCGTGCACTTTTGCGAAAAATCCTCCATAGTAATCCAATCTCGGTTGGATTGCGTTCAGGGGTCAGCAAGTGCATAGCCGGGCAGGGGGGATTGAGGTCGCAGCACGAGTGGGACCGGTGGGTCTTGGCGTAGTCTAGTGGGGGGTGGCGCGGGGCGACGCGCCGAACAGGGAGACCTGTAGAAACGGTGGTGCCGCTGGCCGCCCGCGGCATAGTACAGGGGCCCAACCGGGACTAACCACCCTGGGAGGCTGCCCCACCAGGTCGCGCATAATCCCGATATGGCTCGTCGTGCCGGTTGGTGACCGGACGAGGGAGCCCGGCGACCATACTCGGGGGGGTACGGGGGCCCTTCCGTTCGGCGCGTCGGCTCTCGCCATACCTCACATTCATAGATAAAACCAATTTCCCACGCTTTGTCACGCTGTGCTGCGACAACAATCGCCTCTTTTTCACGCCTTCCCTCCTCTTCATCCTCATGGCAGCGCATAATAACAGTAGATTGGTCTACACAGCGGCAAGAAACTCTCCCTCGAGCTCGCTATTTGAGGTGGAGTCCACGAACATCTGTGGGCTCCATACAAACCTCAACGCCGTCCACCAACACCTGGAGACGGCGAAACCAGCAATGCTGTTTCTTACGGAGACACAAATACGCCGCCCTGATGACACGACCTACTTACTCTACCCCGGCTATGTCCTTGAGGAGAATTTCCGCGCAAAAGCCGGGGTGTGCGTGTTTGTTAGGGCGGATGTTTGTTGTCGCCGTTTGCGCTGCCTAGAGGACCCATCCTTTTCCACCCTTTGGGTACACATAGACCATGGCTCTACGAGTCAGATCTATGTGTGCCTCTACCGCTCCCATACAGGAGATGCCGAGACAACTCGACTCTTTGAATACCTTAGTCAGGCGGCAGATGATGCGCAGGAGCGGTTTCCGAACGCTGAACTGGTGTTTTTGGGGGATTTTAACGCCCACCACGAGATCTGGTTGGGCTCCGCCAAAACAACCCACGCGGGAAGAGCCGCCCATGCATTTGCTCTGGCGCATGGCCTGACCCAATTGGTACACGAGGTCACTAGGATACCAAAAAGGTCGGACCATGAGCCCTCTCTGCTAGACCTTCTGCTGACGAGTCGCCCGGACCAGTACAGTGTTTCGGTGAGCGCCGCTTTAGGTGAATCCGACCATTGTCTGGTCCGTTCCGAGGTGCCCATTTTAGCGCCCCCACGTCCCGTGCAGGGGAAGCGGCGTCTCTGGCACTACTCGTCAGCGGACTGGGATGGACTGCGTGATTATTTTGCGTCCATCCCGTGGGTTGAACGCTGCTTTGGAGGTAAGAACCCATCTGAGGCCGCAACTGCTGTCGCCGGTGAGATCAGTCTGGGCATGGAATATTATATCCCCTACACTGATGTCGCCGGTGTCCGCAGGGCACGCCCCTGGTTCGGGCGCGAGTGCGCGGAGGCTGTTAATCATAAACAGTCTGCGTACCGCGCTTGGATCAGGGCGCGCGCTACGTGCGATCCCAACGTGGGCTACTTCAAGGCGGCGTACAACAGAGCCACAAAGGCCTGCAAGAGGGCTTATGTCAGAGCGGATGCCCAGCGCATAGCGCGGCTTGGTCAGGAGCTAGTAGAGCATCCCACGGGTAGCCGTGGCTATTGGCGACTGGCCAAAGCCGTGCAAGCCAACTTCTGCCAGCCTTCGTTGCCCCCGCTGCGCAATCCCGATGGATCCCTGGCCCATGAGCCGCAAGAGAAAGCAAATTTGCTGGTTAATCTCTTTGCGGCCAACTCCCGAGTCGATGATTGTGGTATGGAGCCGCCGACACTGCCCGTCAGTGACCATGCAATGCCTGATATTCGTATCAGGCAACGCGATATCCGAGCGGTGTTGCAATCACTCGATGTCCGGAAAGCCAGTGGTCCGGACGGTATTCCAGCGGTGGTTCTGCAAAAATGTGCAGCGGAGTTGTCTCCAATGCTTGCGCGGCTGTACCGGCTGTCCTATAGCTCTGGTACAGTGCCTTCGGCTTGGAAAGAGGCGAATGTACAGCCGATCCCCAAGAAGGGGGATCGCTCAGACCCAAACAACTATCGACCCATAGCCGTCACCTCAGTGCTGTGCAAGGTGTTCGAGCACATTATCAACAAACAGCTCATGCGTCACCTTGAAGATCACTCCCTAATTAATGACCGGCAATATGGCTTCAGGCCGAAACGGTCAGCGGGTGATCTTCTGGCGTATGTTAGCCATATTTGGGGTGAGGCTATGGACAAGCACGGCGAGTCATTGGCAATTAGCCTTGACATCGCCAAAGCTTTCGATAGAGTTTGGCACAAGTCGCTTCTTTCCAAGTTACCAGCCTTTGGTCTGCCTCCTAGACTGTGCGACTGGGTTGCCGGCTTCTTGCAGGAGCGCCGTATTCGCGTCCTTTGTGATGGACGAGCCTCGGAGTTCTTGCAGGTAAATGCCGGCGTACCGCAGGGATCTGTCCTATCGCCAACTCTCTTTCTTCTGCATATCAATGACATGCTGTCGACCGGCAGCATTCATTGCTATGCGGATGATAGCACCCTACACGAGAGTTATCATGGACGTCCTGCGGATAAGCAGACGCATATCGCGGAAAAAAGGCAGCTTCTTGTCACTGAGCTTGACCGGATCCTGAATCACATTTCCCAATGGGGCTCTGAGAACCTGGTCGAGTTCAATGCCAAGAAGACGCAGGCATGTGCGTTTACAGCAAAGGTATCTTCTTTCCTTCCCCTTCCCACTCTTCAGAGCACGCCACTGCCACTGCAGGACAACCTCAATATCCTAGGTATGGATGTTCGCTGCAAACTGAACAACAAAAACTACATCGAGAGTATCATCAAAGCAGCCTCGCGTAAACTCGGAGTCCTGAACAGAGTGAGACGGTTTTTCACGCCGGAGCAACGGTGTCTTCTTTACAAGACACAAATTCGTTCCTGCGTGGAGTACTGCTCACATCTCTGGGATGGATCCGCAAAGTACTTATTAGATGCTCTCGACAGGTTGCAGCGACGTGCGATCCGCATTATCGGAAATCCTGAGGTCACGAGTACCCTCGAGTCTCTGCAGATGCGTAGAGATGTTGCTTCTTTGGCAGTTTTTTACCGTCTCTACCATGGTGAATGTTCTGAAGAGCTATTCCAATTAGTCCCACCCTCCCCCTTCCTATACAGGACGACACGTGCAGGACTTAGATGTCACCCCTATACGGTGCAGAACATTCCTTCAAGAACCAAGCGGTTCGGTGACTCTTTCCTTTGTCGCACCATTAAGACCTGGAATTCCTTGCCAGCTCACGTGTTTCCCTCTTCCTACAGTCCCGGGTCCTTTAAGCGGGGCGTGAAAAAGCATCTGATGAGGCCGTCAAGCTGAGTGCCACCATTGTTAACATGGCACGTGTACATAATGGTGACCCTCTTTCTTGAGACTTTACCTTCAGCTTACCATCAGGCGAGGTAAAGTCAAATTGACGTGTCCTATTTATAAAAAAAAAAAAAAAAAAAAAAAATCTACAGAGTACAGTTTTGGTGTGCGTGTACACCCGAGGAGGGCAGACCGAGAGGGATGGTCGTGGGTCAACCGGGGTGCGAGGGATATGTCGCAAGACAACCTCACCTTCGGCCTAACACTACGACCCACAGACGGCGTGCGGTTTAGCCGGTTCGAGTCCGACATAACCTCCCTCTCCGGCTCCGGAGAGGGGGGTATCCAAGGGGATTTCCCGCGCACGTTAAACAAACCTTGCTAACCATCGGAAAACGCTCTGCCTCAAACTTTCCTCTTAGTTTTGAGAAGTCGGACGAAAGAGGTTTTTGGAAGACTGATACTTGTCAATATAAAAACGACCTATGATAATGTATATTTAGGGTTCTAGGGTTCTAGGTGCGTTGCCCATCTTAAAGACCGGCAACGCACCTAGAATCCTTCTGGTGTTTCAGGTGTCCATGGGCGGCGGTGATCGCCTACCATTAGGCGACCGGTCTGTTCGTTTGCCTCCTATGTCATAAAAAAATACTAATGATGAAGCCGTTAGTGGCTGTTAACATTATTCTATACATCGACAGCCTCCGTGGCGTAGCAGTAATGAACGCGGCCGCTGCGCAGGAGGCGCGGGTACGATCCCCGCTCAGTGCAAATATTTGTATGCATGAATATTGGTATTGCACTTGTCTGGTCGTGCCTCGGAGAGCACGTGAAGCCGTCGGTTCCGGTTGCCATACAAACATATATGGCAGTCGTTACGGGTAGTTGGAGCCCTCAAAAGTGCAATAACTAGTCTAACTACAGTACTTCGATATCCGCCTTTGGCTTATGGAGGTCAGATGGCAGTCGCTTCACAGAAAATGTCGAAGTTGAGCCAAATCCGCAGTAGGACTAGTAAAAGCGGACCCCAAACTCCTTTAAATTATTTCAATTTATCTTAAACACTATTATATAACATATTATTTGACATTATTTATTGAATTATATAATTTAAGATAAGATTATGGTACTATTAGTTGGATTATTTAAATTACAAATTTGGATTTTTTGTGTACTTGGACTATTTTTAATTTTATTACAACAATCATTTTTTTGTTATCTCAAATGTTCTTAAATTCAATGTATGGAAGTTAAATAAAGCTAATATTATAATTATTCTCTTTATTCATTTTAAAAACTTACAAGTTATATTTTTAAATACATATAGAAAAAACAAACATCTATTTAAAAATATAAAAAGTAGTGTCCCACCGATATCGGATACAAGGACCAAGCTACCGGTGGTTAGGGCTCCAGAGAAAGGAACTCCCTCAAGATGCGCGCCGTATCAAGGAGCACTGCCTTCTGCATCTGGCCCTTGATCCAACCGTCTAACCCGAGCCTCTTCAGGTGTTGGTCGAGGCTCTTTGCTATCAGTCCGTTGACTGACACGACTATCGGTACAATGATTGATTGATTGATGAAGATGTACTCACATCAAGAGTGGCATGACCCAACTGTTACAAGCACGCATCATGTTACCACCTGATAAAAGACTGTTAAGTACCTTTTTCAGGCGGCCAAAGAAACGTTCCTGTAGCATTTGTTTCATGCCGGCCTCATTAATGCATAACGCCTGTGACATACCTAAGTACTTATAGATCTCAGCTACGAGGAGTGATCTCAGGTTAGTGGAATCAGAGAGTTGTATACCCTCCGACTCCACCACCCGTATAAACTTCAAGATGATAGCTTCGGATGCGACTGTGAGTAACGCTAGGATGAAGGAAAACTTTATTCTATACATACAACACACACACATAATATTCACGCCAGTAAATCCCCGAAAGGGTAAGCAAAGGTTAACATCCATATTTCGCTTATTACATTTTTCGGTTCCACATAATATATCCATCAACTGAGTATTATGTCATGGGCTCTGATATTAACAGTCGGATTGACAACAGCTCTTGCCCTTTGTCACCTTCTATGGCCTTCTTCTACCCCACCGGGAAACAACAAGGCCCTCACTTTGAACATTTTTCGATATCGAACCTTCAGTTACCTTCTTACCCACGCGATTATATACAAACAAAAACTTTTATAATATTTAATATTTTCTAGCAGCACAGTACAGAAAAGACTTCTTTACAACAGCGGATTGTATCCCTTTCGGTTGACTGAGCGCCCTTCAACTCCACGCGCCCTTTGACCAGCTGTCAAGTCAACTGGAGCCAATAATAATTGCTCAAAGACCAGCGATGCGGAAACTTCCATAGAAGATCGAAGGTAGAGCTTATATACTTTGATATAATTATGATTAAAAGTTTTTCTTTGGAACAATCTTTCATTAACTTTATTTGAGACAATATTTGTAAATAAATCTTAAAACTGTAAGATTGGGTATTTGACTGACTAGTCAAACTAGTTACTTTTTACTAAACGTCAAAACGGTAAATTATAAGGTAAATCGTATGAAAAATTTATTTGTGAAGTCGTAATATTTACTATAATAGTTAAATCATTTACTATTAAAGGTTGGGTGGATGGTTAAAAATAAATAATAACGAAAAAATAAGGATCGATGCAACTGTTTCACTCTGTTACTATTTTTAATTTAATAAGTTCAGCTAAATTATTTATTTTAACTACAGGAAAATACCCGTTCTTGTAATGAATGGAAACTTCATAAATGTATAACAACCTGCCGTTTGCGGATTCGCGGTTTTCATTTGAGACTCTTCTGTTATAGGACTTTTCTCGACACATTACAGTATCCATACATAAAAATGGAAAAGTATAATATGTGTCTGTTTGTCCGTCTTTCACGCCTAAACCACTGAACCGATTTGGTTCAAGTACAGCATACTTACCCACCTTATCGTGGGCTCCGGTGAGGTAAACCCCGAGTTGTTTCTTCGACAATTATAATAGCCATTGTTATATCTGCCCCTCAAGACAAGTGGTAATTCGTTTGGCGGCGTTTGATGGAATAGAATGATATATATATCACTACATAGTATAAAACAAAGTCGCTTTCTCTGTCCCTATATCCCTTTGTATGATTAAATCTTTAAAACTACGCAACGGATTTTGATGCGGTTTTTTTTGTTAAATTGATAGAGTGGTTCAAGAGGAAGGTTTTTATGTATAATACATGCTTATTATAGTAGAGGGTGCAGCGGGAACGGGAACTGACGCCACGCGGGCGAAAAAATATTGGCGGTACGAAGTTCGACGGGTCAGCTAGTATATATATATATTACCACTTTTCTTGAAGGGCTGCCCGTCAAGACAAGTTATTTTGGGACAGGCAGAGTCTCATCCATCAACCAGCCGGTGCACGGGCTTGCAGGCGAGGCGTGGCTTGGCTCCAAAGGTCTAGGTAGTGCCCCACACCTTGTCTGACGATTAGCATATGACCTCAATATGTTTTATATTTTCCGTTCCCCTGCTCTATTCTCTCCCTTTTCGTTGTCATATCACTTACCGCACATCTAAATAAGCTTTAACCCAGTTTTATTTTTGCGACATATCCCTCGCACCCCGGCTGACCCAGGGCCATTCCTCTCGGTCTGGCCCTCCTCGGGAGCTTCAACCTAGTTCTATATCTGTTCAGACCCTCTAGACAAGTGGCAATTCGTTGGCCGGCGTTTGGTAAAATAGCCAACAAATTGTCATTTATCTAGAAGAGCTGTGCCTCTACCTAAGTATCATATTCTGTGTACTCGAGTTCAGATTTGAATAGAAATAAATATAGTGGTATAGCTGTAATAGCTGTCTTGTTGCTCATATTAACCAAGATCACAGCCCTAATTATCACAGTGTTATATGTATTCTATGTCACACAGTCAAAGATGCTAGAATCACTTTTCTCGAGTACGCAAACAAGACAACAAAGGCCAAAAAAGCAATCTTGTCGGGTAAATAAATAATTCTTAGTACAAGCGACTCTCAACCTTATGAATCGTGATTTAAGATTCACTTACCACCTTCCCTTTTTATTAATTTATCAGTAGATAAGCACTGCATTATTAACTCTCTCGCTGTTCGAGAGGCTGTGCACTCGAATATTCTGAGACAGTCTAGTCACTATTTTATTAGCGGTTTTACTGTAAATTGTTACAGTTTATTTTCATTAACATTTTATGTTCATGTTTTAAGTAGCTGCATTCAAGAATCAAAGAACCGATTTAGGTTTAGGAACTTAAAGAGGTTATTTTATGAACTTCAAAATTTTACAATTATATCAAGAAATATTGGCTTAGTGCCAGTAATTACCATTTTTGTGTACGAGGTCCAAGGATTTATACCCAAGTTCGTTGATTTTCGCGTACTAACTTACAACTTTGTTTAGCTTGGGCTCCAAAGATATTGATTGGGCCTCAAAAATTCCCACTGCTTAGTATTTTAGGAGTCGGCCTTACTAAAGCTCTTGATATTGGATCCCGGCCGGTATAATGCTGACGTGAACCCTCTTCTGATGCGAGCAATTTAGCTTAGCTGGAGTGGAACTAGTGATTTCAGTTACTATACATACATACATATAATCAAGCCTTTATTCCCGGTTAGACAGAGGTGAGTTAACACCCTCATTTCACCAATCTGTATTCGGTCCCACGTAATAGGGGGTGAGCCTATTGCCGTATTCCGGGCACTATTGTTGACTCGAGCCATGCATCTGAGGCTGAGTCTAGGCTGTACATATCTGTCTGATGTTAAAGTTAATCAGCCCTATCCCTTAGTCGCCTTGTACGACACCACATGGGAAGAAAAGCGGTGGCACAAATTCTACTCTGCCGGGAACCACGCGGCTTTTACTAGTACTCTTTTAAAATAAGAAAAAAAAAACTACAATAATAACAATAAAAAACAACAACAAAAATGATAGAACTAAAACGTTTTTCCAGTCATACGCGATTATACAGTGGATTGTGCAAAAAAAACTGCTTTAGCATGTCTAACGATTTTCCTTTGTAGCAACCCCTTCGGCTCTAATCCGCTTCTTTGACACGAAGGGGAGCTATATTGGGGTATTTCTTCGCCCCTTACTTTGTAGAGTGCCGGTAAAGTTGCTTTGAAAATACCCCATAATGTTCTAAGGTGTTGAGGGGAGAATTCTTATTTATGTTTTAAGATGTTGCCCTAATTGGTGTGCTTCAATAACAGAAAATTACTTTGAAACTTGACACTCATCCTTCTGCTTCATCCTAGCGTAAATCCCAGTCGTATCAGAAGCTTACAACTTGGAGTCAGGGGTCCGCTTCACCAGTCCAACTGCGAACTTTGGCTAAACTTTGATATTTTCCGTCTGACATCCACATCCCAAAGATGATATCGAAGTTTGAAATATAAATATACTTTATAAGTCTTCAGGCTTTCACGGCCGGCGTTGTATGTAGAATAGATATACTGCTTCCGGGCTGTTTGGCCGTGGTCGTGGCCGGACCTGCGCCACTGAAGATGTCGACCGCAGTGATCGACGAAACGTCTGGAACGCAAGTTTCACATGGGCTACGGCCAAACAGCCCGGAAGCAGTATATTCTACATAAATATACTTTGTAACTGGAAACATGGTGCTCAATCTTGCACCACTTTGGTCCACAAGTTGAAGAAGAAAAAAATTCCACAGCCACAGAACAGTTATAGAGTTTGTAGAATATACTGCCTCCGGGCTGTTTGGCCGTGGTCGATGTGAAACTTGCGTTCCAGACGTTTCGTCGATCACTGCGGTCGACATCTTCAGTGGCGCAGGGCCGGGCGACGACGACTTCGGAGACCTTGCCTCGCCTGCGGCTGACTAACGACTAATGCCGAGCCTTGAATCACGGCTGTATTTATAGGCACGGTCGGAGCGGGGAATCGACTCACTCGATATACTCTTTTCTATGCTCACAGCTAGGGGGGTATGGGTAAAATTATCGACTAAGCGGGAACTGAACCGGTTACCTCCGACATAGCACTTGACGTAGCGTCGTCGCTACGTCACAGAGGCACGAAGTGTCGAGAGTTTTTATATTCAGTATGTCATAATTTTACATATATTATACTAGCTCTGGCTACGCCCGCGTCGGTATCGGTTATGTCTCTCGCCGCCAACAAGCTTAATCAGCCGTTCAATTAACTGCCTAGGCAGGTAACTAAACGGCACCATTCAATTAACGGCCTGAATGGTGATCAGCCATTTAATTAAACGGCTATTCAAATAGCTTGGAATGATGACGTTTAACTATTTGCCTAGCCATTTAATTAGACAGTTAGAAAAATGACTTATTTCTGCATGGTTATAAAAAATAATAACCTAACCTAACCAAGTCGGATTGCGCAGCTATCACAATAAAACTATCACTAATTATCTGTGAATACACCTCTGTCTACCCCTCGAGGATTTACAGGTGTAAGTATTTGTATGTATGTATGTCATTTTTTGTCTTATTTCGAGGTAGTGCCCCATCTTACGATTAGCCTAAGCATTAGATATAGATAGACTAAGCATAGATGTAACAAACGAGACGGCTGAATATCATTCAGGCCGTTAATTGAATGGCGCCGTTTAGTTAACTGCCTAGGCAGTTAATTGGGTGGCTGATTAAGCTAGTTGGCTGCGACTTTTTACCCGACTAAGTCAAAGGAGGTTGATGATTTTGACTGGATGTTTTCCTCATAGTTTCTCAAGTTATAATTCCTTAGAATTAGGAAAATGATGTATCGTGAGGAGCATCTTGGTCCACCGCTGCTTACAGGCTTATGAAGTGTCACTAAAGCTAATGTGGCGCCCTCTAGCGGTTATAAAGTACTGTTTTATAAAAATAATTTGGCATTAAATTAGCCACTACAATTATTTAGTTACTACTTAGCATCAGCTAAGTAACTTGCTCATAACGAAATAATAGCATAGCAGCCCATGATTTCGCTCGCGTCGTAGGTATTCTACTACCATTCTCGTGATCCATGAGAAGGAACTTATTAAGCTATTGCATAGCTTCTATCGAGGGCCTTGAGCGCGGGGACCGAATCCAGAAATTCCGTAACGAAAAATCCTCACGCTCGTTTCTTTTCGGCAGTCTTCGACACGGTGCTCGTGTGCGTGCAACTAGCCATATTGTACGACTCTACGAAGCTCGCACGAATCGGGACGAGCTGTGCCCGAAATCGGACGAATACATAAGCAGCTGTTTATGAGAAAGTATATAGGTGTATAGGTATTTATGTACAACAGTGAATAGCTGTACTTGTAAAATTTGTCGATAATCACTTCTTAATATCGTTATTTTTTTTTAAATGAATAGTTTTGTTTTGCTGTGTCATTACACTATTTATACTTACCTAATTATTTATACCTATTATTTACCTAGATATTTTCGTTTTATAGAGAAGAAAAGCATAAAGAGCTAAAAAGAAAAAAAACTAATGCACGTCAAAGGGCATATTATCATAATTGCAAAAGTTGATACAAAATGCTATGCAATAGCTTTACCGCGGCAGTCCCCGAGTGCCACACGTCTTTTTTTTTATAAAAACTTTTCGTGAAACTTAAGACACATACAAATAAAAAATTATCTGATTTGATCGATTCATTCTCGAGATTGACGCTTAGTAACATCCATTAAAGCAAAGAAAGAAAACATTTGTTTCAAAACTACAATGAATAACTTTCTATAGGTATTTACCTACAAAGTTTCTCTTAAAACGATGTATCTACGTACTAAACATAATTAATATCTATCTAATAACATGTACAGTAGTGATGACACAAACGGCCACAGTGGATTGTGGTAATACAATAATATTCAGTCAAAAGGGATTGCAGTGAACGCTTGGTAGTATTCTGTGAGCACCTTTGTATACAGTGCGAGTTGCTATGAAATTTAGTTAAGGCATTTCCATAGAAAGGCACTCAGATGATATTGTGAGATGCATTTAGGAATGAGACCTCTGTAAATAGGAGATGACTTCATTGGTGCA
This sequence comes from Eilema caniola, assembly GCA_949126895.1. Lineage (NCBI taxonomy): Eukaryota > Metazoa > Arthropoda > Insecta > Lepidoptera > Erebidae > Eilema > Eilema caniola. Next base: position 18,404,064 of record OX421481.1, read on the forward strand.
GCCACTTTCTACGGAGAACGCCTGCTCATGTGGATAACAATTGTCTGGCTATACCGCCTCCGCCGGGCCTCGGTACGAGGGTAAGACCCTAAAAGTACCTACTGGCTTGATGTCGTTGAGGATTACATGCGTTTAAATGGCCTCACTACTATGGATGCCCAAGACCTTGTAAAGTAAAGTAGTAAAAACCGGAAAACGGACCCCGGACTTAGGGGTGAGAGCCTCAGATGCGACTGGGACTAATGCAAAGAAGATGTCGATGAAGTGTTTCCGGCGGTGAGTAGCCAGAGCTCACTGGAGAGTTTTTGTCCTGTCAATGGGAAAACCAAAAGCTATTCTTGCTTTGTCTTCTACGCTGATGGTACATAATCTCTCTGTATTTGCTGGGTTGGCAGCACGAGTGTGACTCCCTTAGTGTTGCACTTGTACGTAGGTCACGGTAACCACTTTCCATCTAGTGGGCCGTGTGCTTGTCTACCACCAAAGCGGGATAAAAAAAAAGACGGGTAGCACTCTGGGAGTGCCGGCAGAAGTGAAAACATTTTCTTTTTTTCTTTCTTCGTTATATACATAGAAAAAGATAAAAAAGAACATACCATACCATACCATACCTATAATATAGCGCTAATCATAGAACCTAACACTTTTTTTCTGCTAATTTTCTGTCAGAAGAAATTAATAAATTATTAAAAGAAAAATAAATACAAAAAGTAATAAATTACAGAAAGAAAAAATAATCATAAAAAGTAATAAATTACAAAAAGAAAAAATAATCACAAAAAGTTTCAGAAGGCCAGGTGGTTTGAACCCGATACTATCTGAAATTATAAGGACTTACAGTCGAAGTGCTTACCGTTTAAGCTACGACGCTATTATGGTAAATTGCAAAATAGATAGTCTTTACCTAATCTTGTTTAACATTTTACACCCATCCAACGCCGCTAAAGAAGTTTTCACTTCAAAAATGTAAAAGAGAGTTAAGGTAGTAGCTAACTACTTACCTACCTACCTTTCCCCTGCATCCAAGTCTCATTCTTCTATCAGCAGGCGTAACGTCTTGCGAGATTAGCTTGGACCACGAAGAAATTAGTAGGCCCCAAAAACACAACACAAAGAAAATACTTAATCTTTTATCTATTCTTCTTAATCCCAGCACTAGTCCCAGGCGCATGTGAAGCGTTCGCCAGTTTTAAAATAGTACATTATGGTACAAGTGTGTAAAGTTGGTGATTACCGCTGAGGCGCAATTGAGACCCGAGCCGTTAAGTGAGGGTCTAAAGAGAGCCGAGGACGGTAATCATGAATACATACAACATTTATCATACTATGTTTTTCAACACTCTTGTGAATGAAATAATACTAAAATAGATATTTACTCTAGCAGTTTTCAGGTAGTAAACTTCACGTGCACAAATCAATCACATCATATATCAGGCGTTGTACAACATAAATTATTTTTATTTTATTTATTTATTCGAGTTATAGTATATAAGTGTCTATAAGTAAAAGTAAAACCAGAGACACTTGTTTTTTGAACCATAGATAACACAGATTGCGATCCTAAAATGCCAGTCAAGTTGAAGGGACAGGTCGATAAGACGATCATTAGACCTGTCCTTTTACACGGCTGTGAGGCGTGGCCGCTGTTGGAGTGACACAAGCAGGAGCTGCGTGTCACGGAGATGAAAATGCTGCGGTGGATGTGCGGAGCCACGCGTAAGGATCGCGTGAGAAACTATCGCATCCAAGGCAGCCTTCATGCCCATGAAATCGTAGATAAAATGCAAGAGAGTCGCCTTCGCTGGTGTGCCCACGCCTTGCGGCAACAGCCAGGCTATGTGAATAACAAATGCCTGACAATGGCGCCCCCGCCGGGTCCAGGCAGAAGGGGTAAACCCAAAAAGTCCTGGCTTGACGTCGTGCTGACATGCGTGCAAATGGTCTCACTACCATGGACGTCCAAGATCGTGCGAAGTGGAGGAGGAAGAGTAGGAAGGCGGACCCCGAGTTCAGAGGGCATTTTGTCCTCGGATGCAATCAGGATAACGTCTAAATGTCAATGATGATGAGATAACAAAGATTAATTTAATAAATAACATCTACAGACCTACAGAACCTATACAGATATACAACATCACCTCGGAGTTTAGGTCCGTTTTATCTAGTCTAACTGTGAGTTTGGCTGATCTTCAATATTTTCCGTGAAGCGACTGCCATCTGACCTGCAAAACTCACTGGCGATAAATAAATTATCTTTTATTTTCAAACTTATTTGACGAATACTCCAAACGATTACACTTTAGACGTAATTTTTTAAACAGGCACAGTACATAGTATTTACTCTGAAACAGTAAAACAAAGTTTAGGTCCCTAACGTGTAATAACTAGACAGTACTACATCTGGCGGTGTATTACAGTAACTAGGAGCGGCGCAATTTGTTACAAACTAACCAAATGACACTCACGACTGCCACTTAATTGTGCCACGTCGACTTAGATAATAAAACTATGTCTGTGTGTATGTACGAGCCCAACTTAGAAACGGTCGTTAAATTCTTTGTAGAAATTACTTTTGGTGAGTACCTAGCTATTACGTTTAAAAGTAAACTAACACTTGTACGAGTAAAATAAAAGTTGGATTATGCTTTAGACCCATGGTGACGTGTAGTGAGGAAACCTGCTGCTTGTTTAGTGAGGAGATCTGTTCATTTTCGCAATCCGACAGGCTGGATTTACTAATGAATGGCATCATAGACAGCTTGAATATTATATCGTGCTTTATATCCCTGAGTCTTTTTCTTGTTTTGGTCTTAAATTTGATTGGAGTGATATCAAGTGAACACAGATGGACCACAAAGTTACAATAAACAGCACGAACCCATGCATGCAATCGTGATAATGTTTTTTTTTTAAAACATGGATTTTTGACATGCTTATATCATCGGATCGAAGGCATTTGAGAGAAAGGACACATCCAAAGTACCCGAAACATATATGAAATAGGAAGTAGTATAGTACAGAATACCGTAGTCATAATAACCTCGTGTTTTGTTTCCGGTGGTGAGTAGGGTAGCCAAAACTCAATAGAGAGTTTTTGTGCTGTCAGTGGAAAGACCTAAGGCACGTCCTGCTTTATCTTCTGTATTGACGACACAAAAGCTCTCTAAAAGGGTTGACAGCGCGAGTGTTACTCCCCTGGTATTGCACACATCCATAGGCCATGGTAACCACTTTCCGTCAGGTGGGACGTGTGCTTGTCTGCCACCTAAGTAGTATAAAAAAATTAAAACGATTATGAAAGTAGAAAAAGCAAAAGATGTATTTGCGCTAGGATCGTAGCAAGTGGAATCATGGGCTACGTCTTGTTTGGCAAAGATCGCGTTTCGTAACCCTTATTAAATAGTTATAGGTAAGTGGTGTAAACTCAGTTTCAAAAGTGTGATTATACATATTTTATTTAAGTGTAAAATTACCTCATTAGTTTTCAACCGAGCGAACGAGCTAAATGGTAAACTATATTACCGATACTTGCGGTGCAGACGAAATATTTCTGGCAATACCTATGTATAAATACCAGTTAGCCTAATAATTAAATTTATATTACATTATACATATAGTGGTAGTTTAGTAACGAATGAGAAGCTGTGATTAAGCAATTAAATACTCAATGCATTGGATGTTTCTTCTACCTGACTGTACTATTCGTGTAAAAGGTTTGCCAAACAGCACTATTAATTTTGATTTAATGAGAGTTGCGAAACGCGACACGGGTGGTAGTCGAAACATATGGTCTCTGCCTACCGCACTGGGAAAAAAGCGTGACTGTATGTATGTATGTAAGTACGTATATGGAAAACTTACAGCTAGTATACTAAACTAAATTATTCAACTAAGAGTCAATTAAAATATCTACATTATAACCAGGCATGCTAATATTCTTTGTGAAAAAAAATCAGCTGATACTCAATTAAAATATCTTTTTTTTTTTTTCATTTAAACGGTACTTACAAAACGTCAAATTTCCACTTCGTCAAATATCTCCTTTATAACTATGCTAATATTCTTTAAAAATAACTTGAATCCTACAACTCATGATTGTAAGACTTTAAATATAAAGGCTGGTTCGCAATGCAACAATTAGATCCCTATAACAAGATCAACAGTAGAATTAAGATTTTTTTAATAAACATACTTAGGTAAGAAGCTCCAAGTTGCAACCAAACACACGCAGTTCCATTTGAAAGTGGCATTCTGAAATTCAGACTTCACTAACAACCATTGATTGGTATAGCGACCTTTCCAGGAACTCCTAACTCCACTTGAGCAAAACCTGCCCTAGCGCCTCCTTCTCGTCAGATAAGGTTGACTTGGGACCCCATACACTCTCTGCGACCTTTTTTTTAATACCACTTAGGTGGCAGACTAGCACATGGCCCACCTGATTGAACGTGTGGCCTATTGGTGAGTGCAACACCAGTGGCGTCACACTTTCATTGGCAACCCTATCTTTTTATTTTTAGTTTGCCAAAACTACACGCCTAATTTGTTACATAAAAATTTACCATTTCATTCTAACTGACAATATTGTCAAGCTACATTGTCCTTGACTGAAAACTACGCAAAGCCAATAATTTCCCGCAACTGGGAACAAACTTGTTACCATAGTAAACTGTACCGAACTCAATACCTTTGGGACTAACACCGCACGAACTCCAAACAAAACAAACTATTTTATATTGAACACATAAAACATTTCTTTAAACTAAAAAGTACATTTTAAGTTGGGATAACGCTCTCGGGATGAAGAAGTCATATTTCGTCATTAATGTGTTTGAAAAGTTTTATGTTTAACTGCACTACATTATAGAGTGTAGGTTGTACATGCACGGCACAACATCGCTGTCATGACGCGCTTTTATGCGATCTTCCGCTTAAACCATGGTGGTTTGATGTGCAACTCCAATTGATTCTTACTTCCCCGAACAATTTGAACAGGACACAGGTGTCACCCTCATATCGTGTCGTACCATGTCGTACCAAGCGGTTCCAAAATTGTTTTCATTTTTCTCTTTACCCTTTCACTTGTTACCGTACGTATCCCGTACACATACCCGAAATAATTATCTGTTCGAGTGAAGCGAGCCGTAAAGGTTGATTTACACCTTTTTTACACAAAAAGAGCGAATGCTCATTCTATCCGCTCTCCGTCAAATTCTTTTAGTGTAGACAGTGACGGAACACATTATTGGTTCATTATTATTCCCTTGAAAACAAGGTTTCTTTTACACCAAAATATTAAGAAAGAATTCTCTTAGAATGCTCTGGTTCCAGCTCTAACTTCATGTACGCTTGGTCTAAATTCACCATACCCTACCCAACAACCTAAACATTTTTGGGGTACACGTTACTGAAAAAGTATTAATTTAGATTTCATATTAATTTTAATTCAGTACCTAATGTGTATGTAAGAAAAACTGCGCAAACCCACACAAAGTTAAGTTTTTTACTAGTTTTAATATTATATGTGAGAAGTATCGCACGTTTAAAGCAAGTCTTAGGGTAACCTGTGATAAAACGCCACCAGCCTCGGCTATTAATCCATTGCCACCTGTAAACCGAGCAAAGAACAATGTTTCGCGTTCTTTCTAGAACAAAGTGAATACTTATTATGTCGGTGCCCGCCCCAGGTGCAAAGTACCGCAAACATGTGAGGAATAAATGCTGTGTGTGCAGGAGCTCGGATAGGTATTTTAAAACATGAATCACGAGTCTCTGTGAAAATATGCAGTAATATTTTTGGATGGTAAAATATTAAAGTTATCTATGGCTTTTAACAAGAATTTAGCAATGAAGGAAAGATATAACCAAAGTACTTATATGTCAGAGGCCTCGGAAATTGATGATCCAAGACGGCGTGCGATTATCGTCGGTTCGAGTCCAACATTTCCGTAGTATAGAAAAAGGAAGTCCAATCATCTGACTTAAAACTTTAGGGGAGGCTCTGTGACAGGGTATACCAGGGAAGGAGAAGTAAATAGACTATGAAATGAAATATAAGGGAATAAAGGACTCACTCTCATGAAATGGAAATTGGAATGAAGAAGGAAGTGGAATTATAATCTTATTTAAAAATTATGTCAAGAAGGTTTTTTGGTATAGGCACAGAATAGATAATAGTACTAGCGTAGTATAGGTTTTTTTTTTTTACGTGCGCGAAATCCCCACGGATACCCCCTCTTCGGAGCCGAAGGGGGAGGTTATGTCGGACTCGAACCGACTAAACCGCATGCCGTCTGTGGGTCGATGTGCTAGGCCGGAGGTGAGGTTGTCTTTTGACATATCCCTCGCACCCCGGCTGACCCAGGGCCATTCCTCTAGGTCTGGCCCTCCTCGGGAGGGGGGACCGGGCGGTCCCCGACTCGCCCCCGGTATGGGGGGGGGGGCGTAGTATAGGTTAATGACTGTACTAAAATTATGCGTACCAAGTTGTTTTTTCCGGTTTTCCTGTATTATGAAAAATAAAATATTTAAGGAGACACCTTCCTAATGGCTGGACTGACGATAGTTTATATTTTATTAGCTGTTCCTATTTATTACTGAAAACTGCATTAACACAACACTATAGGTGGCAGGCAAGTACACGGTCGACCTGATGTAAAGTGGTTACCGTGAAGTCACACTCGTGCTGCCGACCCTGTAACCACAGAGGGTTTCTGTGCCGTCAGTGTGGAAGATAAAGCAGGAATAGCTTTGGTCTTTCCACTGACAGCACAAAAACTCTCTAGTGAGCTCTGGCTACCCTACTCACCACCGAGAACACAACACGAGGTGAATATTTTAAAAGATCTAAGCAAATATATAGCGGTGGTGTCTTCAGTTTATTGGTAGTTACATCTGTATATCCCAACTCTATATTCATGCTTTTTCACTTTTTACGGTACCTACTAATTTCAGCACCTGTAACATACTATCGCCGAGCTCCTGTCCTAGAAGCTACAACGCCACGACACGTACAAGCTACATATACCAACAGATCGTGGCACGCGGTCACTCAGGTGTTCAACATCTGCACCTCCCCTGCGAGACCAATGGTTATTGTCACTGGCTGTTTTATAGCTGGCTTGTACGTGAGACTTTCTTTGTTGTTATTGCTACTGTCTTTGATCGTATTTTCTTAAAATTTGTTAGTGTATATAATATACGTTATATTAGCGTGCGTTGGAATTAAAGTTAATAAACTATTGAGTAGACACTTGTACTTTTGCACAATATTTTATTATTTAACCTGACCGATTTCGTCTCACGGTATACTTAAAGACAAATGAGGGCTTACAAAAATATACCGTGGAAAAGTACTAGTATCGAATTTTTTCAGTTTTTTTTTTAAATATAATTCGCTAATGTATAGCAATTTATATTTATAAACAAAAAATAACTGCAAGTAGAATTATTCTGGGACGGCTAACGGCATGATACCAACCGTCATGACGTCATGTAGGTACTTCTTTATCCTCTTATCATGCAAAAAAAATGTCACATCAAAGCAGCCGGGATTCGAATTTGTGACCTCTCAAGTTGATTGCCGCCAACTTTGGCACTAAATACATGGTGTTTAAAGTACTGTACAATCCTTTCTTAGAAGACCCATTCAACGACTTCCTATTTCAATAAACAACACGCTGTATTTGTTAGTATGTATTTAGTTCACTGAAGATTCCGTATCTATTCAAACTATTTGCCACACAAGGACCTTCAAAACAACAAGACACTAAGGGCACGGGAATACAATATATCTACTTGGTACCGTCAGTCACAAGAGTAGGTTTACAAATATCAATTTAGCTCCAAAACTCAATTTAATTTTTCTTTCACTTTTAATATTGTGTTCACAGATTGTTCATGGGAATTTATGCACACAATAGTCTATAATTATTTTATTGCTTGTTAGCAATAACTGATATTTGAATTTGTAGAGGAAAAACTAACAAATAATAGCAATTTATGCAGGCATGGTTACGGGCTCACTGCTGAAATGTGAAGACAAAAGCATCTGAAATATCACAATGTTTAAATTACTCAATCATTCAATCTTAATGTATCTATACTATAGTACACTATTACTAAATAGTAAATTAGCTTTGTCTGTACATGGCATGTCTGTTCAAAAATAATTGGAGTATGTTAAATTAATGATATTGGAAGCAACAATATTTTTGAAAAGACACACGTACAGACAAAAGCTATTTTACTATTTTGTATTGGTGTACTGATGTAGGTACTTTAAATATATATCCATATATATACTTAGACAACCTAGGTAATCTGCAGATTAACGACCAGTCATACGGTAAAGTGCATAAAACAGATTTGATTAATACAACATTTAATAAAATTCGTGTTTTTAGTCATAAATTATTATGGTTCCACGCGGGAGCGAGCGAGGTGAGGTCGTGGACATCGCGAGCTCCGACTCTGATAGATTAGGTTAGAATGGTAGGCGGATGTCTCGTAACGACCTCCATTGTACTCTTCGTGGATTTCCTTGTGATAATGCTAAAAAAATGTTTCGTTCACAGTTTTCCTACTTTAACGATCTACCTACCATCCGTTAATCCGCAGACTACCTAGGTAAAGTGCGAAAATGAGATTTTTAAACTAAAATTTCACACTTTAACTGATCATGTCAGGTAATCTGCAGATTACCCAGTTAATGTGCATATTAACGGATTCGGCACTCTAACGGAAACATATATGTATAATACTGACGTATTTTAACGTAAAAATCGTTTGTATTCTAATCAAAAACTTTTCTCACCAACTGTACTTGGAAAAGAAAAGCAATACAAAGTACAAAGCAACAGTTGTGGGAGTTCCCCATTGTTCAGCTAATTTACAAGACATTACTTTATGAAGTTCCGCAAGTGTGGCGGAAAACATTTGCATATTAGACCCAGTTTCCGTCAGAGATGGTAACGCAGTTGTACCTACCGAGTTCGAAGAACTTGATGTGAAAAATGACTTTCGGTAATGTGTAGGTGACTTCCTAAGTTTGTTCTAAGGCCGAATTTCTAAAAGTAACACTAGGGGTGCGCCAATTGACCGTGGGGTAAATTTACGTAGCCTCATTTTTTTCATGAATTAAGTATAATAAAAAAGCAACAGCATAGGCGTACTAAGGCGAAATGTTATTAACTCCGCATCTATATGACGTAGCGGTAGAACGTTCGACTGCTACGCAGGGGGCGCGTGTTCGATTCTCGATTAGTGCAAACATTTGTTTGAATCCAATGCCAATCCATAGCAGAAACAACTACCCGTAACGACTGCCATAAATGTTCGTATGACAACCGAGACTTACCGGGTTTATCGTACTATTCGAGGCAAGACCAGAGCAATGAAAATGCCTATATTATTTAGACGAATATTTGCATTGAGCGACGATCGAAACCTTGCCTACGGCGCGGCGTAGCAGCCGCGTTCACTATCCCTACGCCACAGAGACTGGCTGGATTTCGTGATTTATAAATGAGTGATTTTTCGCTTATAATATGTATATAGAAGATAATATGCGCTACACCTATTGTGGTTCGATCTTCATTTACCTCCTTGTTGCCTTGTTTGTATAATTCACGCCTTTTATTAATTTTTGGGGGTGATACTTACTACCGCGTGGTTCCCAGCAGAGTAGAATTTGGGCCATCTCTTCCCACGCGGTGTCGTACGAGGCGACTAAGGGATAGGGCTGAATAACTTTAACATCATACAGATATGTACAGCCCAGACTCAGCTTCAGATGCATGGCTCGAGTCAACAATAGTGCCCGGAATACGGCAATAGGCTCACCCCTTATTACGTGGGACCGAATATAGATTGGTAAAATGTGGGTGTTAATTCACCTCTGCCTAACCCTCCGGGGATAAAGGCGTGATTATATGTATGTATATATGATACTTACTGCAGAATAGTTCGAAAAAAATTATGTCCTATATAACATATCTGTCCAAGTATACATGCACCTAATTAGAGAATAAATACCCAGAATTAAAAGCAAATTTCGACTGCTCCACAAGCCACTAGTATAATTTTAAAATATGCAAATACTAAGTACTAAACATCTTAGAATATCACGAATAAAAACTAACTTCAGACACAGGTGCAATAACGACTGTTGTTAGAAACAGTTGTACAATAAGTGAAATACTTAAAGAATACTTTAAAACTGGTGCAGATAGTTCCCGAACTCAGCAATACTCAGAACAGTTGGTGAGCTAAACAATATTTAGGTTCCATGCAACTTAATTTTACTAGTACAAAACCTACTTACCCTTTGAGGATATAACGACACTAGTAGTAGCAGTAGCAGTAGCTTAGTAGTTAAAGAGGCGGCCTTATGATCGAGAGGTCCCGGGTTCGAATCCTGGCCATTACACAACCGACGTGAACCCACTCCTAGGACAAGCAATTTAGCTTAGTTGGAGGGGTTAGAGGGAATATTAGTAGTTTCGAAAAGTTCGGTTGCTAATAGACTTTAAAAAAAAATTAAGGTAAGGAACATTTCGGCGAAAATGAGTTGTTTAAGTTGCCGCCATCTAGCTTCATCAGCCGTTCAATTAACTGCCTAGGCAGTTAACTAAACGGCGCCATTCAATTAACGGCGTGAATGGTGTTCAGCCACTTAATTAACGGCTAGGCAATTAGCTTGGATCGATGACGTTTAACTTTTAGAAAAAAGACTTATTTCTGCATGGTTATTTTGTTTATTTTTTTATTCAAGGTGCACAAAACTGGTCCATACAATTAACAATTACGCTTATAATTTAACACATTATGGTGTTCCATGTTTGTATGACCTACTAGATGTGAACACAACATACACAACAAATTACAAGTTAGGTACACTACTGAGAAAAATTCAGAAATTATCCAATTATTTGTTCAAAACAAGCTTCTTAAAATTATTGATTTTACTAAAAATGTCTATCTCGCTGCAAATGCAGTTATATGCAAAACACATACGAAAAATAGGCGAGTGCTGCCCAACATTAGTTCGAGCAGTTGGTCCTTTATTAAAAAAAATAACCACGAACGCTTAATGCGGGAGCTCCGCTAGCCTTCTAACCTAACCTAACTAAGTCGGATTGCGAAGCTATCACAATAAACCTATCACTAATTTGTTTTTGACTTTTATTACATTTACAGGTTTAAGTATATGTTGTATGTAATTTTCTATCTTATTTTGTGGTAGTGCCCCATCGGACGATTGGCCTAAGCATTAGTCAGCCAGGTTATTAAATGATGTAATAAACTGGACGTCTGAATATTATTCAGGCCGTTAATTGAATGGCGCAGTTTAGTTAACTGCCTAGGCAGTTAATTGGACGGCTGAATAAGCTAGTTGGCGGCGACATATATATAGCCTTAATCGCACTAATAATCTCTGCCTTCCCCTTAAAAATACACAGGCGTGAATATATAAAATTACAAAGTACTTATTTGCTTCGTGTCATTGTTATAGATTTATCACTACAATAAAAATGTTGATAAACACGTTGATAGATAAGGCTAATAGATAGATAGCTATTTGTAAAATTAAAATAAAACAACCACAAAAAGTGTTTCCCGTACCGGGAATCGAACCCGAGCCTCCTGGGTGAAAGCCAGGTATCCTAGCCACTAGACCATACGGGACTTGGAATGAGACGTCAGATTTGACAAACAGTTTAAAGCTGGTTGAGTTAGCAACGCCGCTGTCCCCTTGCCTAGTAGCCGCTGGCGCCTTTAGTTAACTGCCTAGGCAGTTAATTGGATGGCTGATTAAGCTAATTGGCGGCGACATATATATTGTTGGATTCTGAATTTCTCACTCTATCGTTTGATATACTTGAGATATCTCTATCGTAAAAATAATCCTTATAGTGTACTTTTTTAGGGTACTGAGATAATTTTTATAAAAAAATGATTTAATGGACCTAATACGCCTCATAATTTCCTCTTTTTTCGTGGTACTTATTTTAATACAAAGAAAAGAAATCCAGTAGTGTAAGGTACAATTTCATTAAAGTACAGTTTCCTAAGTAGTAACTCTGTACTGTAACGGACAATTATTTTTTCTAATTTAAGGAATAAGAAATGTGCTATTATTTTGTGAAACCAGTGAGATTTTGTTAATATTTCTCATATTTACAGGCTTTAAAGAAGAGGAAATTTTAAAAAACTTCGTCATAGAGACCGTAGAGATCGTAATAAGCGACAAAAAATTACAAATGAATTTGTAAAAAAAAAAAACAATTTTTGGCTCTCCTGAAAAATCTGTTTTTTTTCTTACCTACCTTAATTAATACTTATGGTGTCGATATTGGAGTACTTTTGAGGCCTCATCAATAGCAAGCTTAAGCACGCAACATACTGATATACGTGGCACTGGCGCAGACCTTCCTATAGCATTGTGAGATCAGACGATAATTGTTCCTATGAAAAGCTCTGAGGTCTTGGAGCCAGGGGTCCAATTTCCTACTCTTCTCCTTCATTTGGTTAATCTTTGCCTTTGCTATCTGATCACACAACCGTGAGATAAAAGCCTCAACTAGAGCCACGTTCGTCAATCAGCAAGCGCTGTTGGGTCCTGAAGATCTTGGTAGAACCCTGAAACATCTTTCTTCTTAACATGTTGGGTTATTATCCATTCTCGAATACTTTATTAAGGCCTTACGGGCCTCACTGATGCGAAGTCTTGAATCACGGGCGTATTTATAGGCAACTCAATCAGTCGCAACTCAGCCGCCGGCGAGGCAAGGTCTCCGAAGTCCTCGTCGCCCGGCCCTGCGCCACTAAAGATGTCGACCGCAGTGATCGACGAAACGTCTGGAACGCAAGTTTCACATCGACCACGGCCAGACAGCCCGGAAGCAGTATATTCTACATACCTAAGTAATTCTTCACAAAGATGATAATCCCAACTTAACTCAAAATCATCACATAATACAATTATAACCCCAATTTATGCTCAATTCCGTTCGGATATCAAACAACTCTTCAAAAACATCTCTAATACCGCTTGGCGCAAAATTGCATTATTCTTTGACACAAACCCGTTTGTCACTTATCTGCAAACGACTAGCGTAATAAAGATGCAAATCATGGCGGTATTTATTCTAACTAGAAGTGTTTCAATACCGCACTAAGGCGGTTTTAAGTACCTTATAGCTCTTTGATTTGAGCGCTTGAAGCTATTCAAGTATTACTCTTTCCACAGATTTATGTAATACTTATGAACCTTGGTAGCAGCTATTTTGGTTGAGTATTAAAGCATTTTTATTAGCCAAGGACGACTTTTTTTTACGTGCGGGAAATCCCCACGGATACCCACCCCTCCGGAGCCGAAGGGGTAGGTTATGTCGGACTCGAACCGACTAAACCGCACGCCGTCTGTGGGTCGATGTGCTAGGCCGGAGGTGAGGTTGTCTTTTGACATATCCCTCGCACCCCGGCTGACCCAGGGCCATTCCTCTAGGTCTGGCCCTCCTCGGGAGGGGGGACCACGGGGTCCCCGACTCGCCCCCGGTATGGGGGGGGGGGGGCGCGCTTCGTCCTACGATGCGCGCCGCCGCCGTGGTCTGCTTCTGCTAGGGTGACGAGCGGCTCCACCCGTCACCCTCAGGCCCGCGCTCATGGGGGGCGGAGGTCGGTTTACGCCCTCCGACGCCCGAGCCGCCTTCGAACGAACGCGGCCAGCGATGTCCGCGAGTCTTTCTCGCTCGCTGCGCCGCGCCCGCTCTGCTGTCTCCTTCACGAGCATGACCTGCTCGCAGAAGGAGGCGTTGGCCGCCCACGCATCCGCGCAGCGGACCATCGCAGCGAGCAGGGTGGAGAGCGTGAGCACTCTCACCCCCAGGGCCGTCACAAGCTCCCGCCTCGGCGCTTCAAACGCCGGACACTCGGTAAGCGTGTGCAGCCCCGAGTCCACGCTCGCGTCGCAGTGATGGCACTCGGGCGTTGGCTCTATGCCCATCAGATGCAGGTACCGCCCGAAGTTACCGTGTCCGGTAATGACCTGCGTCTGACGGTACGAGAGGCCACCGTGTGGCCTCTCTAGCCACTCCCCCATGATGGGTCTTACCGCCGCAATCACGGCGTGCCCAGCGCGTGGTTGCTCAAGTCATTATTGTCATAGTTAAGAATGGATATTAAATATGTAAGGACCATTGAATGAGTAATTCAGTTATTTATCAGTTTTCAGTGCATATTTGGTTTTGAAGTCGCTTCAATTTAGTCGCAACTGCCCTATGTCTCCTCGACCCTGAGAGGAATTCTGCAGTTCTGGTGCGCCATCTTCTCCATAGGTGCAGATTTACAGGCTTGCAATAGTTGAGGTCTCAGACATCTTTCACCTTATTTTGCGACTCACATCATCCAAACAGAAAACTTGTTAACATTATTTCATTTACCTCTTTTAAATATAGACACAGAATCGTCCTCAAATACTCCTTAACCTAGATTCAACTAAGAATAACCTCACCACTTACTTCCAGCTCAAACCAGCATTTGATTACAATGTGAAAGTAATTCTCCGGCAGTGGCTCCATCTAGTGGCGACATAATTCTAGCTAACGCCGCAGTAGAAGACAGTAGGCAGTCGATAACGACTGCTAAATCTGCCGTCTCCTCAGTGAATGGCGGGGTTTAGATAATTATGAGCAACTAGATTTTCGCCCGGATTTGCTTCCAACTTTAGCAGGATAATATTTATTTATCATCTGTACTTCAAATAAAATAAAAAAAAACTATGCAGTTAATCTATCTATGAGTATATGTAGGAGGTAGAATACAACAGTATTGCCGTTCAATTAAGCAGTCCGACTGGGCAAGTGGAGGTACTTACAGAATACCATGGACGTAATAACCTCGTATTATGTCCCCGGCGGTGAGTAGGGTAGCCAGAGCTCACTGGAGAGTTTTTGTGCTGTCATTGGGAAGACCAAAGGCTAATTCCTGCTTTGTCTTCTACGCTGACGGCACAGAAATTCTCTGTGTTTAAAGGGTCGGCAGCACGATTGTGACTCCCCTGGTATTGCACACGTCACGGGAACCACTTTCGATCAGGAGAGCCGTGTGCTTGTCTGCCATGTCAGTGGTAAAAAAATATATTTTTCCGTGTATATGTTGCAGCTTTTAGAGATTTTGCTCTCAATCATCATCACAGCAGCGGTCCCGGTTACATTCATTTTCAGGCTTTTTTTTTATTTAGGTACCTACTGACTTTTACGGGAGTGACTACCATCTAACCCCCGACCCCATCAGGAAAACCTAGGCATCACATATTGCCAAAAAGAACGAAAGAGGCAACGAAAAAAATCACAAATCTGAACAAACACATACGACTTCTTATACCTATAACCTCAGCCTTTAGTCTTCAGTATACACAAGTACATATTTATTCATGTAAAACTGATTAAATAAACACAGACAGACAAACAAACACGTCTCTATCTTATTAAGCACGGGCTGAGGACATTATCATAAATCTGCGACACCCGCTCAGATTATCTGCTCTGAACATTATGGTTTAAGGAATTAGACCAAAAAATACTGACTGCGATAATAAACTATAACTTTTTAATTATGATATCGCCAAGTTCCTTCATAATGGGGAAGGTGGGCGAGATTAAGTGCGATCGGCATCTATTAAAGTAATTTTAAAAGATTCTTTCACCTGATAGTAGATTTATGTAGAATAAAAGGATGGATGTAAGACACGATGGTATTTCCGTCCAATTAAATAAATAAAAATAAATATTCTACGACATTCTACACAACGCTCTCTAGACCCAAAGTAAGCATAGTTTAACTAGCTTGCGATTTTTTTTTTTTTTTTTTAAAAGAATATTAGCAAATATGGATTCTAGAATGCGATTAATCATACTTATATACTTTTTTTTTGGTATATTATACATAGAAACACCCAGACCAATGCAAACAGACAAATTCATGCATACAAATATTTGCACTGAGCGGGAATCGAACCCGCGCCCCCTGTCGTAGCAGTCGAATGCACTACTGCTACGCCACACAGGCCATATGAGTGTGAATTGAGCAGTCCGACTGGGGAAGTAACTCCGCCCTACAAGAATACCGCGGCCATACTCGTATTGTGACATTGTTTCATCTGAGTGACATTCTAGATTATGGGCCTTAAGAGTTTTTTCACTTCTCATGCTCTTAAAATGTTACTTTAGTCCCTGCATATCGGGACTAAAGTAATATTTTTAATTTACTTTGAAAACTCCTAAACAGCATATCACGGTGTTTGTGAATGGGAGGATTATCACCTTTTTAGTGATTGTGTATAGAAATAACCTCAATATGACATTTGAAACACGATTTATGACATTAATTTAATTAATTATAATGTAAGTATTAAGGATTATTTCCTCTTATGCATTTCCAATTAGTTTAGTATATATATAGTATTAAAATTGAAAAGTAGAGTGTTTAACGTGGGACTAAACAACCATAAAATATTTCGCAATTTATTTATGAAAATTTACTTTATGTGCATAAAAATATAGACTCCTTTGCTAAAAAGAGTGATATACATGGTATAAATACTAGACATAAAAGTAATCTTGTGTTACATACTACTCGTCTCCAAAAAATAAGCAACTCTTTTATGGGGCAATGTATTAGATTCTACAATAAACTTCCCAATGAAATTAGAACATTGTTCATAAATAAATTTAAAACAACAATTAAGGCCAAATTGTGTAGCAGAGCATATTATAACATTTCAGACTATTTGAATGACAAAAATGCTTGAGAGCTACTTAATCAGCTCTAAGTCAACACAAGAAAATGATTGTACATACATGACGTCGTTTTTTTTTTAAATTCAGTAGGAATCCTACTGAGTTTTTTGGCAGTGTTTCTCAGTAGTTGCCATGTCACGCACTGCACGGTAGGGGAAAAAATAATGACGATTTCAAACAAATTTTTAATTTTTATGGAATAAATGATTAAAAATAAAAATGAAAAAAATGAGTATAATGACACTCGAACTATTAACTATTATTTAAACATCTCGTGTGATTATGGCTTGTTTTAGTCCCTTGTTGAACAATCTACTATTTTCTTTCCAGAAATTTAAAAATTCAAAGGAAGCGAAGAATTAGGTGTCAAAATACTTCATCATCATCATCAGGCTATATTAGTCCACTGCTGGACATAGCCCTCCCCCAATGAGCGCCATAGCGCCCAGTCTTCAGCTTGCCGCATCCAGCATCTGCCTGCAGTCTTTCTTAGATCGTCATCCCACCTGGTCGGAGGGCGTCCTACACTACGAAAATACTTATTGGTGGTGATTTCAGAATTACCTAACAAAATTAATTTCACCTGAACAATTTCACCACCTCATTTTTTATTTCTTATTTAGGTACATTATTCCCGACCGCCGTTTTAATTGCATTTCAGCTGCCATAGTGTAGATACAGGTGAGACTAATGCGTATGATCAGGTAAATCACGCTTTACGATTGTGGCAATATCACATGCCCAGCGCTATCTAGTAACAGCAAGCCGAACTACTTCGATACTAACACGTCACTATTAATCCTGCATCGCGAAAGTGAAGTTCTAGCGCTGGTACAAGATAAACAGACGACATCCTAAGGAACACTGGCGTGATTACCCTGCCCAGTCAATGGATTCTTTTGGAGAAACAAATTAGTTTGTCGCTCAACATAATTTAATTCCTTTTTAAACTTTTTCTATACTTGTAATTCTTGTTCTATTGGTTGACTCTTGACCCAGATCTTGGTAAGGCTGACTAACAGCCTGTGACCACGGCCGGTGTAACCTGGGCGAAACGTTAGGCAATAAATGGTATGTACCTATACCATGATCGCCTTAATTTCCTTTCTCTTAATTATATATCAAGAAACGGGAGAGTTTAAAAGTTAGTTAGTCCTCGATTATAAAACAAGCTAAATTAGTTTTACCTCACCAAAGACGGCTTACTACATTAAACTAATAATACCTTGCTGTACTCAAAATCTTAAACCAACAAGTACAATGCTTGTTACTTAAACATTGTTATAGAGTGGTTACCTTAAAAGCATTTTGATGTAGTGCTATTAATAAATTACATTGAACTGCGGAGCGATCATCGACTTAACGACCCCCCAACCCATTCCCTAGCAGGCTAACCCCGCAACCCCTTTTTGAAATTTATTTATTTAGGCCCTGTGATTTGTTCAATATAATATACAGGATGGTTTGTGAGATCAGTATCGCCGTTTTAAAGGGGTATGAGGTACTCCCAATATTTATCGGGCAAGGTCACCTAATAGCCGGTATACGTGGGGTATCTAACTAGCTGATACCCACGGCTCCGCCCGTGTGAAATTTTGATCCCATCCCCGCCGCCTATGGGAACCTATTTCCAGGATAAAAATTCCAAACAATAATCTGTACCTACACCGAATTTCAGTCAGATCTATTCAGCCCTTAAAGCGAGATTGTATAACAAACATTTAAATATCTTTATCTATATTTATAGGATGAAACTATACAGTAAAAATTAGCTACGAATCAAAAAAAAAACAGCGCCTTTACTAACTCAACCGGCTTTAAACTGTTTGTCAAATCTGACGTCTCATTTCAAGTCCCGTATGGTCTAGTGGCTAGGATACCTGGCTTTCACCCAGGAGGCTCGGGTTCGATTCCCGGTACGGGAAACGCTTTTTGTGGTTGTTTTATTTAAATTTTATAAATAGCTATTCGCCTTATCTATTATTAAATTTATCAACATTTTAACTGTAGTGATAAATTTATAATAATGATACGTAACAAATATACATCTATTCTGTATTTTTATGTATTCACGCCTGTGTATTTTTTAAGGGGATGCATAGATTATTATTAAGATTAAGGCGAATTTATATACACATATTTTGATAGCTGTTTTCAATACCCGTGTAAAAGGATTCAGTATTATTGACATCAATCAGGGACTTAAACCTGGAGTGTAGTGTGTTATTTCAAAATTAGACTCCCAATTATTTATTTCTCTACACCGAAATGTTACTGTGTATAGTAACCTAACACGTTTTGCCCGACCTGGAGATCAAACCTGGGCTTTATATGCACAGTATGCTTCTAACCTATATATTATATCTCTTCTAACCTATATTTGTAAGTAATTTTGAATGCATAAATATTACTTTATTAATACCAAATTGACGCCTCTAGCACCAATTTCATCCCCATGCACAAAAGCCAGTCACTAGACCGACAATTAAGTAGCAAAATCAACTTTGTTCCACAACCCTTTACGAGAGGGTGTCCTAGGTTCCCTAGGGAAAGGGGCCGCAACAATACAAAGGGCCCCTCTGTGCAAGAGCCGTTAATGGTGCCTTTTGTTCTGCAACAAATAAATCGATTCAAATATTGTGTTGCTGATTGTACTTTCACTGTAGTGCATTTAAATTAACATGGAACTGATTTTCTTTTATATATTCATGGTTGGGTATTCTCCAAGGCGTAGGTATGTTACAATGCTTCAGTAATAGTATTTTAGTAGGAATATATCTTTAGTAACGGTAGTGGGTATATCAAGGCAATACAACTATTTACAAGCCATTTTTCGATGATACATTTCGCAAACAGTATGTGCTGCATTTCATAAGGTTTGTGAGAGTAAGTGGGTCTTAACTAGAACGTTTTGGAGTCTTCTTCTTCTTCAAGCGCCAATCTTGATGGCGTCAATTTTTTTATTCTGTCTTTTCTCATTTGAACGTCTGTTGCTTGTAACACCATGTATTGAATTTTGTGCATGTTAAATACTTCCAGACGGGGAGAGGATTTGCTTAAATTTGTCTAATAGGAGGACGAGCGTACACGCACACTCTCACGCACGTACACATACACAAACATCCTTGTTAATTAATTTTTCATGTAAATGCTAAAGATATAGATATTTTCTAAATAGGTAGTCATTTATAAGTTTTGCATTGACCCCCAAAATACAGGCATCAGCTTAGTTTAGGAGCCAGTTTAATGTATTTAACACTGTTGTAACTTAGGAATTCTTAATTTTAAGACCCACACTGTTACTAATATTGGCGACAATAAACTTTATCTTATTATCTTATCTTATCTGATCCTATTAATGACCGAGAGAGCGAAGTAAGCGGGAGTCTCCGTTTGATAATTTGGCCGATTTTGCTTTTGTCCGTATCTATATTAGTACCGGTCTAGAGGGTGCACTTCATAACGGATTTTTACTAAACTTGGCACACATGTTCTATGATTTAAAACTCAACTTTTGCCGCGATATTTTTTTGATAGGAGGGAAAATGTGGGCGAAAATGGGGGAAGTTTGTTGACGCGTTATTAATGAATACGGCTATTGATAATTTTTGACTGAAACTTCAAGACCTCGTAGGTGAACTTCTTTATTAAAAAAACAGATTAGAAAAAAGAGGAAGAAGTTTGGTGTGGCGTTAAATTTAAAAACGAATCGTCATTATTTTTGGGTAAGACATCCAGGGTTGTTTAAAATAAAAAGCATAATTACGTATCGTTTCTAAAAGTTGTTGAGGATTGTAGATTTGATTAAGATTACCTATCAGAAAAATGAAGCAAAGAGTGCACGCAGGTCTATATAATTTTTCAATAATATGATTCCTATTGCCATCAACCGGTCAAATCGTATTTTTCTGTGTTTAGCAGAGAAAATTACATAATAAAAACACTAAATGAAGTCACATATTTTCATGCGTCATGACCTTAACGATGAAAACAATTAGATGGCCTTCATTTCTATGAATCATAATGTTATTGTAAGGTTGACATGACACAAACATATCAAACAATTTGACTTAGGTAAATGTCTCCCGTATGGTCTAGTGGCTAGGATACCTGGCTTTCACCCAGGAGGCTCGGGTTCGATTCCCGGTACGGGAAAACTCTTTTTGTGTTTTCGTTCAATAGTTATTTTTTATAATGTTTATTTGATCCACTTGATGATTGATTTGCTTTATTTAATAAAACACTCGTTTTGTATTTCTTAATAACTACATAATGTATTTCTGTTATTTTTATTATTTCGAGTAATTTCACTTATCATTATCAAAGTATTGTCCAAGTCTGATACGATTATATACCCCTCATCTCAAACTAAAATCGATTTTTGAATAATCCTAGCCTTATACTGACATGTTTTCCTTTACCAAAGTATAAACGTACACAATTAATATATCAACTTTTCGCTCGAAGAACGTCTTCTAGCATACTAATGAAAACAACAACAACAAAAAACCAAGTATCCAAACCAATGTTTTCTAATATCGATACTTACCATTTATTGATACTATGTCTGCAATTTCGACTCTTACTATTCTACTCACTGATCTGATCACTGATCAGATGAGTGATCTGATCACACTTGTTTCTATTTCCTACGAACCTAATGAATAATATTCAATTTCAATACTTTAATGATTAATTATTGTTAAATTCAATTCTGTATAAACCATAAAAATGGCACATACTAAATTATTAAAAATATTTAAAATTAGTTTATGTTTTCATACATAATATATGCTCGCCGTTTGTCTATCTGAAGTTGTTTATTTTTAGCAAATAAAAATATTATATGAGACGCCCAATTTGTTAAAAGAAAATGCAGAAAAACACCATTCAGCAGAAAAATATATAAATTGAAAATAAGATGAAGTGTGTAGACATGATGTAGACTTTGTCCAATTGCAAGGCACAATATGCGTGGGTGAAAGAATCAAATATTTGCACACAATTTGTTCAGTTTGTTGAACTTTTGTCAATTTAACACAACATTGTTATTGCGTGAATCTGTGGAATATCTTCAATTCTATAAATAGCTGTCCTTTAAGCGGGGAGTGAAAAAGCATCTGATGAGGCCGTCAAGCTGAATGCCACCATTGTTAACATGGCACGTGTATATAATGGTGGCCCTCTTTCTTGAGACTTTACCTTCAGCTTACCATCAGGCGAGGTAAAGTCAAATTGACGTGTCCTATTTATAAAAAAAAAATTTTTTTTGGATTTACAAAATTCAGAGAACGCCGCGAATAGTGACATACCGGTTATAATGACGCAAGCATTTCCTTATAATTATGTAGGTATTTTTTTAGCATTTTTGCAAATAATTAGGTATGTTTGTTTGTTGTATGAACTATTTACAGATATTATCACTGCATAGTATAAAACATAGTCGCTTTCTCTGTCCCTATATCCCTTGGTATGGTTAAATCTTTAAAACTACGCAACGGATTTTGATGCGGTTTTTTCAATAGCTAGAGTGATTCAAGAGGAAGGTTTATATGTATAATACATGTTTAATATAGTAGAGGGTGCAGCGGGAACGGGATCTGACGCCACGCGGGCGGAAAAATATTGGCGGTACGAAGTTCGCCGGGTCAGCTAGTTATTATTAAACATTACATAAAGGAAGTGGTTTACCATATGGCCCGTATTATGGGATGGTAGGTACTTAGTTCTGAAATCTCAATTTATCTGAAGACAGATTGTGTAGACAGATTGACAGATTTCACAGATTGTCTATGCAAACTGTTCTCCGTTAAATCAATATCCAAAACTGAGTACCATTCTAGAATGCGGGCCTAAGTCTTTGTTGACTCGCTGCTAGTCTTTATGACGTGTTTGTCGCTTCCTTCAATGTCTTTATAACCGGATTCTCTTGTACTATAAACGCTTTTACCTTACTTCAAATATTATCCGAATACCAATACCTTCTAATGAATATCTACTAATATAGGTAACAGCTAAGACAAACACATCTGATTGGAGAACAAAGATTGTTGACGCCGCACATACGGAGAAACGTTGGAGGAATAAACATTAGATTATAGTTACTAGGATATCGTTGAGAACGTTTGTTTATATCTAAATACGCTAAAGGAGACACTCAGTTTTGGGCAAACATAGATATTATTTGAACACAGATTGGTAGATGTGCCTTGGGCGGTAAACCGTTACTTACACATTGGTTTTGTTCTAGAGCTGCTTTAAAACATAGTTCATCGGAATTAAGTTTTGTATCGAGTCTCGGATGAAGCAGATGATTTGGCAGATGACAGTTCCAGAACAATCCTCCTTCCTAAATCCCAATTTATAACCAGATCTGCTTCTCAAGACAAGTAGCAATTCGTTGGGTTGCGTTTGGTGGAATAGAATGACGAATATATGTGATTTGGCGTTTATGACGAGCGTTAACGACAGTCATATACGTCGAATCCCATACATTCGTCATTCTATTCCACCAAACTCAAGCCAAAGAATTGCCAATTGCCTAGACGGGCTGAAGGACAGATTCTATCATTGATGACATTTCTAATGTCATTCTGAGAGTCGATCCACAACTGAGCGTTGTTCATGAATAAGACTCGATTCAGGCGATTCACGATCATAAATTATTATCTCCACGCACATATGTAGTTCCAAAATCCAAACTGTCCTCCGTATTAGTTAAAAATTGGAAATCAGGACTGAGTTCGGGAATACGGATTAGAATTAAATATATTTAGATTTTGCAATTTTTATACGAAAAGCCTGGATACAGTGCTATATTATTTTGTTAATGAATCTAACTAAGAGCATGGTTCGTATGTACACTTCGCAATTACTGTTAGAATAGTAATGAAGCAGCAGTTCAAAGGAATGGGAAATGAGATGAATGATAACGCGACAAGAGTACAAGTAAGTAATTATTTCACTCGCAAAAGATGTAGGGGAGATTCGGCTTTCAGTGTAGTTGTAGAAGGTGGGACACAACGGTATTTCCATCCAATTGAGCAGTCCGACTGGGGAAGTTCCTCCTCTCTACAGAATACCGCGGCCAGAATAACCTCGCGTTGTGTTCCCGGCGGTGATTAGGGTAGGCAGAGCTCACTGGAGAGTCTGTACTGTCAGTGGGAAGACCAAGGGCTTTGTCTTCTACGCTGACGGCACAGAAACTCTTTGTGTTTACAGGGTTGGCAGCACAAATGTGAGTCCCCTGATGTTGCACACGTCCATAGGCCACGATAACCACTTTCCATCTGGTAGGTCATGTGATTGTCTGCTGCCTCAGTGGTATTAAAAAAAAAGTGTCATCAAAATTATTGGAGATTATATTGGATCACTGGTGTAGCCCACGGCTCCAACCTCGTAAACCCGTTCGTGATCCCGTTCCCCTGAACCATAGGTATCTATTATATAGTGGCCTAGAGCCCACCTAAAAGTTACAGACATAAAAATTAAAATATACCAAACTAGCTGTGGTACGCAGCTCCGCCCGCATGGATATCTGTCATTGCAACTAAACATAGCCCATGTCCTTCTTCAAGGTCTAATCTACGCCTATACTAAATTTCATCAAAATCGGTTCAGTGGCTTAGGCGTGAAAGCTTAACAGACAGGATGAGTCTGAGAACAGATTCTTGGCTTGAAAGTGGAAGATTTGGGTGTCCTTAGTATTATTGGATGAAAAAGAAGTGCAATAAAAATCGAAGGCTGAGGATTAAATGACCTTTGTGATTAATAACCTTTGATAATGCCGTAAGGCGAAACCGGTCAGGATATTAATAAATAATGTGGAATAGTACAAGTATTTTCATTGAAGAATTGTAGAGTTCTACGAATTATTAAATTACTCTCATTATAATTATCTTAATACCATTATCATTAGAGTAAATAATGAAGACAAAGTTCAACTCCATCAACTAACCACCCAACAATATTTATAATTGTCTATCAACACACCAAGATGTACAATAATTCTGTCGACAAACTTCTCCTAACTTGTCGTGGAGATAGGAAAGTTTCTCGTCCCCCCTGTGCCCGTTGGCCCCCACCTCCCTAGTAGAGGGTACCAATAATTTAGCGACATCGCTACCCCGAAGTTTGCATGGTATCAACACAAGGTGTGCCGTGGAATGTGGTCTAAGTTATAGGCGATAGCATATTCTTGCTGACACTTGAATTTGAAAGTGCAATAAGTTGAACTGTTATCGGATGTAAAAACCCGTATAAAGTAAATATTATATACTAGCTAGATTATGCCTAAGAGTCAACCCTTATGATCCTGTTCTCGAAAAAAACAGAAACATTGTCAAAATAAAATGTAGCCTGTGTCTGCAATATTCGCGATTGTACACGAGAAAAAGCATCTAATGAGGCCGTCAAGCTGAGTGCCACCATTGTTAACATGGTACGGTGTAATGGTGACCCTCTTTCCTGAGACTTTGCCTTCAGCTTACTATCAGGCGAGGATTTTTTGGGTCAGTCTCATAATAAATAAATATTCTACAACATTTCACACAACGCTATCTAGACCCATGGTAAGCATAGCTTAACTAGCTTGTGTTATGGAATCTAGAATGCGGATAAACATACTTATATACATTTTTTTTGTAAATATAAACATATTATATATAGAAACACCCAGACCAATGCAAATATACATATTCATGTTTACAAATATTTGCACGGAGCGGGGATCGAACCCGCGCCTCCTGTGTAGCGGTTTTGTTCACTACCGCCATGCCTCCACGGCGGCGGCGCGCATCGTAGGACGATGCGCGCCTCCCCACACCGGGGTTGAGTCGGGGACGGCGTGGTCCCCACCTCCCGAGGAGGGCCAGACCGAAAGGGATGGCCCTGGGTCAGCCGGGGTGCGAGGGATATGTCGCAAGACAACCTCACCTTCGGCCTAGCACCACGACCCACAGACGGCGTGCGGTTTAGTCGGTTCGAGTCCGACATAACCTACCCCTCCGGCTCCGGAGGGGCGGGTATCCGTGGGGATTTCCCGCACGTAAAAAAAAAAAAAAAAACCGCCATGCCACAGAGGCTGTCTATATAATGCCTACCCACTTGTCGTAAAACGTTCTGCCCCTCTAGACAAGTGGCAATTCGCTAGCAGGCGTTTGATAGAATAGAATGACGAATGTATAGGATTTGACGTATTTGACACGCGTTAACGACTGTCATTTACGTCAAATCCTATACATTCGTCATTCTATTCCATCAAACGCCGGCTAGCGAATTGCCACTTGTCTAGAGGGGCTGATTGCAGAATTACCAGATAACAAAATGCCCAAATTGCAGAATGTCTATATGGCGTAAAGTCTAGGGAGCAGAATGACTAGGTGGTCAAACGTTCAAGTTCAGTACAGAGACTGGAATGAAGCGCTCTTAAGTGGCATACCAGTGTACGACCATATTCGAACCGCGGAAAGCCACCGGTTACAAAAACATTAATAAAGCATCAATAAATCATAATAAAGGTTATAATCGGAAATAATTACCTATTACAGATATTAAAATTAATACCAACTAAGGACACCGTTTGTTTGTTTATTAAGAACAAGTACGAACTGCTGCCTCCATTTACATTATTCTTTTACTGTAAATATAACCTCGATTAAGGAAAGATTACTAGACAAGTTTTAATATTTGATTATAACAAGATTCCTTAATCGAGGTTATATTTACAATGAATTCGTACACTGAAAACCGATCGGCATAAAATTTGCATTTATATCTTTTCTTTTGCGGATGCTAATAAACTTACTATTTAATTTTTAATGTTGCAGGCTGACATCCTTTTTTAACATAAATAAAAAAGAAATAAAAGTAGGCTTAAGTGCTATTCTAGCATCAAGTCAATGATGATATGCTTCGACGGAATTATTCGTACGATGTCTTATATAACCACAAAAAAAATTGCTCCTATAATGTACTGCCACTGTCTATTGAAATACTTTTTGAATTTGTCCATCTCTGCACCAATTGGAGCATTAGTCAGCATGGTATCCCAGCCCTTAAACACAAATGCCCTTGGTAGAAGTGGTAAAATCGCTGTTGGCCTTGCAACTTCTTTGCATGCCTTTCTTTTCAAGGTCAAATTGCAAACCTTTGTGTATTTCCACGTATAATTTGTGTGTTCTATGTAATCAATTTTCACCTTGGACCTTTTGCTATTGCTACGCCCGGCGCTTGGGAACTTCAATATATGGCCAAATTCCCATAGGAGTGAGCGAGACGGCACAATAGAAAGGGATAGCATACCTTGACGTCACTGTTCTAGAAGGAATCGCATGAATAGAACGAGACGTCAAGCTAGAAAGAGACACAAGACCCAATAGAACATTCCAGAACGTTCCTGTCATTTTCAGAACTTTCGCTAATCGGCCGCGCCGGATATAAAAGACGAGCTAACAGCCTCCGCTCAGTTAGTCTACGACTAGTATTCGAAGCGATCATAGCGATAAAGTGTGCGTGGCGATACAGTGCGATTATACAAGTGACTGTGTACTGTGTAAGGCAGAGTGTACTGTGTAAGGAAGAGTTTTCGAAGTACTACGCGCTTTGCTGTAATTTAAGTGCAGCTGAATAAAATCTGTCTACAACGGTTGTTTTCGCATTTTCTATTTAAACCGACCCCCACGCTCGTAACACTATGTAGTCATTTTGCGCATAGGACCTTTTGCTATGTAGTCATTTTGCACCTCGGAACTTTTGCTATGTAGTCATTCTGCCAACTAGACATTTTGCAAAGTAGGTATTTTACAACCAAGTCAATATGAGTCGAACCCGATTTTTATTCCAATATTAATTTGTCTTCTCGTACTTCTCATGCCGTTTGGAATCCCTTTTTCAACCCTGCAAATAGGAACGACCTGTAGGCTGCCAAGCTTATAAAACCGTTGGAAAACTACAATTTTGCAACGGTTTTATAAGCTTGGCAACTGAATGCAGTGTATTCAGTCGTCACCACCTCTTGCCAGTATTCTTACACAATTGCCAGAAACTTTTCTACCCTTTTTGACCGTTTTCTTGAACGTACATAATAAACGGAATATTTTTCTTAGAAACCGCTTTTTGCTTATGACTTAACACTTTAGCTGGCCGCTGTGCGCCGTGCTCAACACTAACGTAAATCCGGCACGCGTGTCGCTCAGTTTGTAACTTGCGCTTGAGGTGTCTGAGATTAGCGCCCGACACCGCCGCACATTGTCCAATAAGTTTTTGTTGCTTTTTTAATATATTTTACCCGACTGCGAAAGCGAGGGTAATGTGTACGTACGTATGTATGTATGTTTGTAGTTAACTTTGTTCTCCTCTACATGCCTAACAGATGGACGGATTTCGGTGAATGAATCTCAAATGAAAGGAACCTTCATCGCCTGAGTACCATAGGGTAGGTACATTTGTTAATGTCCACAATAACTATACGGTGGATTTTTGGTGACATTATTGGTTTTTGTTGACATTTTGTGTGACACCTTTCCTTTTTCTTTTATGAAAACTTTCATCTCCTGGGTGTCATAGGGGGTCATTTGAGACCTGTCTTTGCATTGGAGTACTGAATCATTGAAATCAGTTCAGTCGTTAGGCCTGTAGAGAGTAACAAAGTACATACATACATACGCGTGTAACACATTACCCTCGCTAGCTCAGTCGGGTAAATATGTAGGAAAGAGGGGCCCGTGCCTAAGTGGTACCCGAATAAGTTAACATGTCTATTGTAGTCGTTACGGGTTATTGGAGCCTAAAAAATCCGACGACTAGTCTATCTACAGAACTTTGATCGCTAGTGAGCTGTGGAGGTCAGATGGGAGTCGCTTCAAGGAAAATATCGAAGTTCAGCGTAGGCGTTTCGTAGTTAGACTAAAGTCGGCCTAGGGATTTACCATTCCCCAAGTATTTTTGAAGTGAAAACTTCTTTAGCGGCGTTGGATGGGTAAAAATTGTTAAACTCGTGCGTCAGGATCGCTTGACCTTTGGACCGTAACCGACGACTGACGTCATACAATATTAGCTATAGACTGTCCATTTTGCATTATACTATAAATAGCTTCGCAGCGTAGCGGCAAACGCTTCGACTGTGAGACCTTATGGTTTCAGATAGTATCGGGTTCAAACCTGGCCTTATGACACTTTTTGTGATTATTTTTTCTTTTTGTAATTTATTACTTTTTGTGATTATTTTATCTTTTTGTAATTTATTAATTTCTGATAAAAAAATAGCAGAAAAATTAGTGATAGGGTCTATGATTGTGTGTGATTGTGATTATGGTTTTTTTTCTTTTTCTATGTAAATAACGAAGAAAGAAAGAAAGAAAAGTTTTCACTTCTGTCAGCACTCCCAGAGTGCAACCCGTCTTTTTTTTAAACATCTCCAATGTACAGACACAACTACTTTACAATTATATCGGCTTCATTTTTTGAATAATCAAGTTTATTCTCAACCACTGCTTCGATAAAATACTGTGACATCTAAAAATTTGTTTATATTTTAGACTAAAGACCTTTTACAACAATAGACTACAATTGAAGGCTCGGAGGAAGAAAGGAAGAGGTTTAAGTCCATTAATCTAGGTATATACACCCAGGGTGCTCTGCTCATGAATAAGGACTCCGGTCGGGTCCGAAACTAGACGGGCGTATCCAGACCAATTACGTGAGTACAGCCGTAATAAGTTTATTTAATTGAAAAATAGCTCACGATAGTTTCTATACGAATATACACCCAAAATTCATCATACTGGTATCTCTACACTTTCAGCCATTTATATTTTAGTGAGAGGTTTAAAACTTACAACACTGTAATACTAGTGAGTGCATCGAAGTTAAGTGTCCGTAAAATAGTTCGATTTTATAATCCTGTCAAATATTAAAGCACTTTTAGGTTAAGATAACGCCACATCTGCGCTATGATGTCTATCAAACGAACACACATTGCTCGTAATACAATTTAAAGTTTCATAACCTAAGAAACGGGCCTTCTAAGTATGAAACGCTTCGAATTTCAAATTATATATAAACCAAAATTATCCAAGAATTTAAAATTTCTAATATTTATTTCACTCAAGCGGATGCAAAAAAAAATGATTAATAAGGTGTACTCGTATCTAGATCTAAACCTATTACACATAGGTTCTTAAATGTGGATAGACTGTTGTTTACTAACATAGGACATTTAAAAAATATTGTATATTTGTAAGAAAAATTAAGAATTTTGGTTCTTGCTTACAAATGGTGGGCTTATTTTTTTTGTGACTAGTTATGTTAGAGTTTTGTACCATTTTCGAATCTTAATTAGTTGCGTCAATTTTAAAAGTAACTTGCCGTAGTGGTGCCCATACTTTTTTTTTACAAGACCATTAGTCGAAATAGAGTGAATCTAATTTTTTGTTTAAATTTAAGGGAAAAATATTATTTTGATCAATTTTTGTGTAAAAACTGCGGGCATTTTAGTATTTTTAAGAGTTGTGGTGAATAGTAGTACTACTTAGGTATCTGATACAAAAAAACCATAAGCATATTTGATAATTTGTGGTCGTGGTTACTCAAAATATCATAAAAGGTGTAAATTTTCAAAGAATTTCTAAATTTACGTTGTAACCAAAAAAACAAATTTTGGTATATTTTTTATATTTTTTTGCTCGAGTGCTCATGAGCATGTCTACCTTTTGGGGCCGCTTATCGTTGAATTTTGGGACACGTTGTATACATGGATACAAATGTTTGTAGCTTTTTTTATATAGGACACGTCAATTTGACTTTACCTTGCTTGATGGTAAGCTGAAGGCAAAGTCTCAGGAAAGAGGGCCACCATTATATACACGTGCCATGTTAACAATGGTGGCACTCAGCTTGACGGCCTCATCAGATGCTTTTTGTGATCGAGATCTGAGTAGCTGTCGAACGCTCTGCGGCCATTTACACTACATAAACTATCTTTCATAAACAGGTAGGTATATATATGTATATGATACGCTTTAGACATTATGAAACTTTATAAATGTAGAAATTTTAATACCATTTAGGTGGCAAACAAGCCCACATTCCAACTGATGGAAGGTGAATACTGTCACAGAACATAAAAAAAAAAGACGGGTTGCACTCTGGGAGTGCCGGCGGAAGTGAAAACTTTTTCTTTCATTCTTCGTTATATACATAGCAAAAGATAAAAAGAACTTACCATACCATACTATACCTATAATATAGCGCCAATCATAGAACCTATCACTATTTTCTGCTAATTTTCTGCCAGAAGAAATTAATAAATTACAAAAAGAAAAAATAATCACAAAAAGTAATAAATTACAAAAGAAAAAAATATCACATAAAGTAATAAATTACAAAAAGAAAAAATAATCACAAAAACTAATAAATTACGAAAAGAAAAAATATTCACAAAAAGCGTCAGAAGGCCAGGTTTGAACCCGATACTATCTGAAACTATAAGGACTTATAGTCGAAGCCCTAACCGCTATGCTATGAAGCTATTTATTGCATTTTGCAAAATAGACAGTCTGTAATATTGTATGGCGTCAGTCGTCGGTTACGGTTCAAAGGTCAAGCGATCCTGACGCGAGTTTAACACTTTTTACCCATCCAACGCCGCTAAAGAAGTTTTCACTTCAAAAACAATATTTTAATTTATTGTTATTTATTGTGTTGTCTGTTCCATGGTCACTGTAGCCTATAGACATGTGGAACACCAGGGGCTAATCTTGCTACCTTCACTATAGGAACCTTATAATACCTTCCTTGAAGAACCTCATATTGTAATCGCTTGGAAATATTTTAGCAAATGTGGCAACACCTTTACTACTCTCAATGCAGTTAAGAATCTTGAACATTTTATAACCGATCGTATTCCCGTTTGATGTTTCTTCATTTTAAAATACATCCATCCTTTTACTCAAAATCTTTTCATTTATTTATCCCACATGTAGAAATGTGGGTGGTTGTACATTTTTACCTACTGGATAAAATGAGGTGAATAGCGATCGCTGGGTGAATAGAAATAAAGTCGTCTGTTAAATTTTGTTGATATTTTCTTTGAAATGAAGCTATGAGCAAGTTTAATTTAATGATGAATAATCAAATATCTGGACCCTGATTCTGCTATTATTTTTTCATGGCAAAGCCACTGCGGTACCCCAGACACTGCTGTAACCAATGCCATTCCCCCCCCCCCCCCATACCGGGGGCGAGTCGGGGACCGCGCGGTCCCCACTCCCGAGGAGGGCCAGACCGAGAGGAATGGCCCTGGGTCGGATCAGCCGGGGTGCGAGGGATATGTCGCGAGACAACCTCACCTTCGGCCTGGCACATCGACCCACAGACGGCGTGCGGTTTAGTCGGTTCGAGTCCGACATAACCTCCCTCTCCGGCTCCGGAGGGGGGGGGGGGGGGGGTTTATCCGTGGGGATTTCCCGCACGTAAACAAAAAACCAATGCCATTTAACCTTAGACTTTACAATTATACTGTTAATGTCTAAAATTAAATGACAATCTTGTAGAGTGAATGAAAAAATGTTATAAACTCTTTCTCTCTACATTTTGGACTTTAACACTCAGCAATAAAATCAAATATTTAATGACATTTAATGCAATGTCAGCGGAATCACAGTGGTTTTGTTATTTCATAATATTAGCAGTACCGGGGGCCTGGTTAGATACTTAAAAATTTTGTAAACGAAATTATTTAAGAAAATGTAACAACCATTTTATTTCTATACACTCATTGATCTCTACTCATCCCGTCTTACGCTATCTCTTTGCAGACAAATTCCTATAGGTATGTGTAAGTAGATATGTATGAGGTCATTAAGTACTTAATTAGATTTGTTTTGGCTTTTGCGGAATCGACTGCCTCCTGACCTCCCAAACTTAAGATGCGCTTACGACAGAGTCTTCTCCGTCAATCAGCAGGCGTGCCGGCTCGCAGGTGAGGTTGACTTGTGCTCCAAAGACCTGTGTAGGCGTAGGGGACTTAGGAAGTTGTTTTAAATAACTTAGTTAAGTAATTTGCTTAAACAATTTTTAGGTAGCTTGATAGACTAGCTTTTGCCCATGGCTCCGTCCGCTTAGATGTCGGTTGCCGTGAACAAACATTGCTTATTTCCTTGTAATCTACCTCTATACCAAATTTCATTAAAAATTGGTTCAGTGTTTTAGGCGTAAAAGACGGACAAACAGACACACACATACACTTTCAAATTTATAATATTAGTTAGGTAACTCTTTTTCTAACCATTCTATTATATACAGACACAAACAGACGTAAACATAAATAAAGTTTATTTCCAATTTAGTGATTGATCTCAAACAGAGAATATTCTACTAAGAAATCAAGCAAACACGAGTGCACCAACTAGGTAAATTAATAACTAGAGACGAACAAAGTTTGAGATGTTGGACCACAGATTTAGAATGGACTAGATACCGCAAGCTGTTCGTCCAAACTTGTCACCAAACTTAGTTTTGGTACTTTGTTATTAATCCACTTTAGTCTACGTAAATCTTATCGTTTCAGATTCAAAAGTGATCATTCAAGAGAGGACTAAAACCCGCGACCAGTCAGACCAGGAGCTACATGAAGCACGTTGTGGACATTCAAAATTCTCCTATGGGGTCATCCATAAATTACGTCACATGAATTTCATGATTTTTTAGCCCTCCTCCCGTCCTTGTCACAGCTGGTCACATTTGTAAGACTCCCGCTTTCCCTAGTGTGACCTCACAAATATTGCGAACAACAAAGGAATTTTGGAAAAAAATCATAAGTGTTCTTTCTCGTCGTCTTTAATTGGAATTCTTTGATTTTGAAATTCATGAAATTTAAGACCTCGCCCACCCCCTTCTTCATCCCCCTTAACGTGTGACGTAATTTCTGGATGCCCCTATGCAACAGACGCTGGTTCAAATCCCATCTCAGACATTCACCTTTTCTAATTTACTTTAATCGATAGGAATAGTTAGCATACTAATTACGTTATACTTTCGTTAAATAAGAATATTATCTTAATTTTTAGTCCGTCAAAATCGAAGTTTTAAATTTTACTTCCTACTAATATTAGAAATGTGAAAGTTTTTGAAGATGTTTGAATATTTGTACTGGGCATAGGTTCCTACGAGTAGCGGAAAAGGGTACTAAGTTTTTCATAAAACTTTGAAAAGTATTTAAATACTTTCTAAACGTTACGCGTGTTGTGCAACGTTTGGCGTAAGTCCGCACAAGTTAGTACTCGTAGACTAGCGGCAGCGTTAGTTCGCAAGGTGGCTTCACGTTAACAAGTCTGGCGAACTATCAGCAGCCTTTATTTTAATTACTTTTTTTCTTTTTTTCCAGATTGGTCCATTTACTGCACCCAACTGGATGATAGAAAGCTAGGACGATTTCTAGAAGTGATTGACTGTTTAATAAGTGCATATCTAGTGTAGGTACTTACTTTAAATCTGTGTGTTAGACAAACCAAACAGCAGGTGTGTACTCGTACCTTGAGAGACTCGACAACTAACGCAGCAGGCAATATAGTGTTAGTCTGTAGGTATGTGACTGTCTGTATTTGTAATTGCATCCTACTAATATTCTACAGACAGACAGACAAAAATTGTAAATAATGTTATTTTGGTGTATGGTACCGTATTATATTCATATGCATGTAGTAACAAAACAGTTATTTCAATATTACAAACAGACACTCCAGTTATATATACATGTATGTATGTATGTACGTATGTGTCAACAGAGTATAAGTGTATAGATTTGAAGATGTTTCTCATTTAATCACACGTTAACGGCTGAACTGATCTACCTGAAATTTTGTAAACATTTATTAGAGCCTAGGATAATACGTATACTATTTATTTCGGGAAAAAGGTCTTATGGGTTGCGGGAACGGAATCAAACTTCCACGCGGGCGGAGCAGCTAATCTTCACATGGTATAAAAAGAACCTTACAAACATACATACATACATACAAGATACGCGCGAAAAACACAACCTTTCTTAGCAGACGGGTAAAAAAGAATCGCTTCTACTGTCTGCTCTTTTCTCCTCGCCTAGGTCTTCTAAACTACTTAACGAATTTTAATGCAATTTTCAGCAGCAGATAGAGTGATTCAAGAGGAAGTTTTAAAATTGGATCAGTATTCCACGTAGGCGGAGCCGCGGGCAATAGCTAGTAGTATACAAATAGAAGTTTATGAATTCCTTTGAATAAAGATAGATTGCTTTTAATTAATAATAATTTATTATTATCCCGCACCAAATTATCTAAAACTAAAATTATAATTTCCAAGTTAATCTTATAACAAAAACTGTCTAACTCCAAAAACTAGGACATACTTCAATGAATAATTCTCACTAACCTGAGGACGAGACACGGAATCCCGGGAATCAATCCCGGAGATTTATAGCTCTATCTGCGTCCCATTCTACCCTGGACAGTTTTTGTCACTAGAGGACCGCTTTCCCGGGATCCTGTTGAAATATAAGGGTCGTTGGTAGATGGAAAATTGGATATTAGTCAGTGATTTACATGTGTTAGATATTTTTTATTCGAAGGTGAGGATTTATTTCGATTAGACCTGGCTATATCTTTAGCAAGTAATCTTGGGCAAAAAGGTTTAGAGGTTATATTTTTCTTGATGTATGTCTATAGATGGATATGTCGCATCTATCTTCTGACAAACACTGTGGCCTGAAGAGATAAATGGATTAATATTCTTTGACGTATTAATCTTAGTATGCACTAGATAACTTTGTTGTGCGCCAAATTGCATAACATTATTTGCACATCAAAGACGCTCAACAACGTGGAACAATGTTCAATCGTCAAACTAACAACAAGTCACGCGACATGTTTCGCGTCAACGCATGTTGCGCAACGTTTGGCGTGAGTCCGCATAAATTATACAATAAGAACACTAATATTATAAAGCTGAAGAGTTTGTTTGTTTGAACGCGCTAATCTCAGGAACTAATGATTCGAATTGAATAAATCTTTTTGTATTGAACAGCCCGTTTATCGAGGAAGATTATAGGGTAAATATCATCACGCTACTACTCAAGGGAGCAGAGCTGTAACCTTAAATGTCAACAAATCCGGCAACCTCCCATAGGTTTTCGATGTGTGCCACGGGCGAAGCCGAGGTGGTTCAGCTAGTAAGATATAAAATTGGAAAAAAATCTTTATAATTAAGAGAAGAATAGATTTGTAATTTGCTAGAAAAGAATAGCTTTATAATTTGCTAATCTCAATAGCAAAAAATAACAATTAACTAAGAGTACAGGTAGTTTTTATTGTTTTTTCTTTCACTAGGTATATTATTCTTTCTAACGTCCGCCTCATCTGAGGCGTTTTCATCTGAGGCGATTCGTATCTACGAATATATTCTTTCGTTCATTTGCACTTTGTGAATATTATTTTGCAACAGAGTTTGCACGCTATATAATTTTGTTAGCATTATTTAACCATTATTACGCTTTCCACTTCAGAACACTATAAACCAGCGTCTTACATATGTCTCCACGTATACCACCCCTATCGGCCATCAGGGGTAGTTATGTCCGAGTCAGACTGACTAAATCCGCACTCCATCTTGGTTCTCAATTACCGGAGTGTAAGGTTATCCAATAAAGCTATTTTTTCACCTCAGCTGACCCTGGGCCGTCTACGGTTTAAGATCCACACCCGTCAGGTGTGGGAAGCAGGTGTCCCCATCGAATCTGGGATAGGTGGAGCCGTACCACCACACCTGTTCTTGGTTAATCAACTCGCCCCTTGCCTGCTCCCCACTGTGCCCTCTGCTAATGCGAGATATGCATGGAAAACCTCTGACAAGTTCTCTACAGGGCCGCCACCATCCCTCAGCCGGAATTTTTCGTAGGTGAAAGCGTCTCCCTGAAGACAGGTGCCGCCGCGCGCCGTCTCCGCTGCCCAGGGTGCACTGCGTTGAGGTTCTCGACCACCTTTATTGTAATCTGATACCAACAAAACATTTTCCGATTAGGTTTCTGTAAGGTCTAAACTATCAGTGTTATAGAATAATAAATTCGCTTTGAGTTTGTAACAAAGAATTGAATAAATAAGCAAATCGGAAAATGTTTACACACCTTTAGGCGTGTTCTTTGTCAAGGTTTATCTAAACATTTTATTTTCGTACGGGTAAGGAAGTTATAGCTTATATGAAGGTTGCTTATCGAGAATGAGGGATAAACGTAATATATCTACTAAAGTAATTAGGTTTTTGGGGACTCACCTTTTATAAAGCCAAATAAACTTAGGCTTACTGAAAGCTAATAATAATAAATGAATATTGAAATTCAAACTTTTAACCGTTCAAAAATACCCTCAAAGTCGATAGTACCGTAACAAAACATCGTTCCAAACAACCTGAAACCTTATTACCGATACCGATTACAGTAATAACATCCCTTTATTGCATTTTTACCCTGTCATCATCATAACGGCTTATCCGATGTGTTTAATTTGATGGAAAATTGAGCTCTATGTATCAATAGTTTAGCTTTTTATTGTCAGGCTTAAGAAAAAATGTAGATTGAATATGAAATTGTTTTTTTCTGTTTCAAAGAACGCTTTAGAAACGCAGACGTCGATATCAGCTTAGGTTTGAAAGTGATTGTATGGTTTTATACCTACTACACTGACGGTAGGGCTAGTCCAAAACCTAAAAGGGGCGCAGTGGGATAAGGAGCGAGCTATGCTTGGAGTCTCTCTGCAGGATAGAATTTAAAACGAGAACATTCGACAAAGAACCAAAGTTACTGACATAGCTCGCAGAATAAGCGAGCTGAAGTGGCAATGGGCTGGCCACGTCTGTCGAAGGACCGTTGGCCGTTGGAGCAGACGAGTCCTAGAGTGGACTGGATGCGGCAGGCGGAGGATCGTACGAAATGGCTGCAGTGGGCTAATTGATTGATTGATACCTACTAGCGTCAAGGTAACTGAAAAATTACCGGTGGGGTACAATATCACAGCGTCACAGCATCAAACGTCACAGTTTGGCGAGAAAATGTATCATGTAAACCATTTGTATATTAGGAATGAATAAATAAATAAAATAAAAATGTGTCCTCGTGGGTGTCGTAGCAGGCAACTAAGAAATAGGCCTGTTCTCGATCCAATGGTAAACAAAAATGATAGCCCAATGGTAGCCCATGACAAATTGCCCAATTGACGGCATCAGGGTCACACCGTATTATGTGGGATTCAAAATCATAGCTTGTGGATGTTTATATACTTTTGTCTACCCGTTAGGAGATTAAGAGGCGTGAATGTATTATGTATGTTTAAAATTAAACTAAAAGCAATATTTGAAACAATAATTCAACCCCTTCTTCATATATTCCAGTTGCATGCAAAGTTTTTAGAGCCTAAAATGGCGGTTTATTAGTCAATTACGTCGCAACGGCTGAACCGATCTAGATAAAATTTGGCACAGAGATAGATTACCAAGCAAGACATACACTCTATAGTTACTTGTTCTAATGATAATAGGCTTCTGAATGAACATCAACAAAAATGAAAATGTTAAAGAAACTTAAAATAATGGTTTCATATTCTCGAATGTTCGCTTATACAGACTTAATTAACTTTGTGAGGCGCCAAGAAAAACCTGCAGATGACAAGTTTAATTTGCAAGGTGCTAATTAGTGACTTTCACGTTTTTATTTCTGGTTCACGGAGTTTTGTAAACTTGAATTTAATTATTTTGGCCCTTTTTGCTCCGATTGTTACGTTAGAAAATATTTTGAAGTGTTTTTTGAGATGTACCTCGAGGAATACAAATTTTAATATTTAGAAGGTTAAATTTCATTAATATAAAATAATCGTCTATTTATACCTACGAAGATTTATCTTAAGCAGATGAGCTTCACCGACAAATAAATTGTCTCTTGTGTTAAATATAATAGCTTTATAGTTATTGCACAATAATCACACAATCATGATGACGGAACTGAAGACTCTGTGGCGTGACAGTAGTGAACACTGGAGGCGCGGGTTTTATCACCGTTCAGTGCAAATATTTTTATGCATGAATATTGGTATTTTTATTGATCTGGTCGTGCCTCGGGGACCACGTTAAGCCGTCGGTCCCGGTTGAAAAACGAACATCTATGTCAGTCATTATGGGTAGTTGGAGCCCTAAAAAGTCCAACAAATTATCTAACTGCAATGCTTCGGTATAGCCTTTGGATAGTGGAGGTCAGGTGGCAGTCTTTACATGGAAAACATAGGAGTTCAGTCAAATCCGCAGTTAGACTGGTATAAGCGGACCCCAGGCTCCGAAATGAAATCTTCAGATGCGAATAGGATTAACGCCAGATTGAAGAAGAAGTTATTGCACATGAGTTTGTAGACTGTGAAATATTTTAAAGCTTCATCTATTTTTCTGCCTTTCCGATTAATCTCCAAAATGGCTCACCTGATTTTGACGAGGTTTTCCCCGACAGATAGCTGATATTCTGAAGCGTAACTTTTCCGTCAATCAAAAAGATGTACCTTGTAGCAGAACTTGATCTAGGTTTCGAAGATTTTGGGATGGGTGAAATAAAACCCTGCTACTGTTTTTAAAATCATCAATCATTATTTATTGTAGTAATTAATGATATCATTTAACAAATTACTGAAATCAAACTTCTACAATTGATCATTTGAATGGTAGTTATAAATCAAAACTAACGATAAATTCAATAGCTCATCAGTTGGTGACAGATGGCTTTTAAACTTACTCCTCGTGGCAGAACGTAATTTTATTTTCTGAATCATAAGGTTCTATATCGAGTAACAAATTGTTTTCGAAAATGATTTATGGCTTTGTAGTTCCAATGATAGATTCGTTCTAAAACGCTATCGAATTCGATGGTTTGCAAAAGTTGAACACTGTGGTTTTCTCTATTTGAATCACTATTTTAGAACGTTCCAACGGGACATCTGATTTATGCTGAAAATTATTTTATAACGGAAATTATACTGATTATTATCATAGAAATAAATAATAATGGTATAGCATACTTCATTAAAATTCAAATCTCAACTTGTATAACTGTAAAACCCTTTGTTTTTATGATTATTACTACATCTTACGACCTTTGTGGCGTAGCCGTAGAGAGTTCGACAGCTTCGCTGGAGGTCACGGGCTCGATGCCCGCTTAGTACGAAGTCTGAGTCTATTTAAGTTTGTTTGTATGCATGAATGTGTCTACTTGCATTGTTCTGGACAAGTTCGCGTTATAAAACTCATAATACAAGCTAGTTACACTATTTTTATACAACTGATGTAGCAGACAATCACACGGCACTGCCGACTCTGTAAACACAGATAGTTCCTGTGCCGTCAGTGTAGAAGACAAAGCAGGAATAGCCTTTGGTCTTCCCACGGACAGCACAAAAACTCTCCAGTGAGCCCTGGCCACCCTACTCATCGCCGGAACACAACACGAGGTTAATAAGGCCGCGATATTCTGTAGGTGCTTCCCTAGTCGGACTGCTCAATTGGATGTAAATACCGTCGTGTCCTAAGCTTAGTTGTTTTGGATCTAGATAGAGTTGTGTAGAATAAATAAATAAATATTCCACAACATTTCAGACGACGCTATCTAGCATAGCTTTACTAGCTTGTGTTATGGAATCTAGAATGCGGATAAACATACTACGTTAATTTTTTTTTTTGTAAATACATACATAATATACATAGAAACACCCAGAACAATGCAAATATACATATTCATGCATACAAATATTTGCACTGAGCGGGGACCGAACCCGCGCCTCCTGCGTAGAAGCCGCGTTCACTATCGCCACGCCAGAACATTTATTTATTGATCTTTAAGCGGCCTCCTGCGACTTCATACGCGTGGAGTGAGTTAGACTCCTATCCCCTGTTTTATTTCTAATGAAATTGTTTGATTTCGTTTTTAGATTCCGAGTTGATTTTCAATGAAATGTTATCCACCACCAGTCCACCTCCATACCATTTATAAAGCATACATTTTAAATTTCAAGTCGCTTGCTTCAAAAACACCGGACCTTTATACAAACTTTCAACCCCCGTTTTAATCCCTTAGGGGTGTAATTTTGTAAAATCCGTTCTTAACGGACATTTACATCTTATAAGGAACTTACCTGACAAATTTCAAGTTTATAGTTGATGTAGTTTCTCAGCTTACGTGATTAACCAGTGAGTGGTATTTCGCTTTCGGCATTTCTGTTCTTTTCTCCAAAAAGTTTAAGACAATCCCTAAAATAAAAAATAAAATAAAAAAGTTCTCAGTCTACGAAGATGCTACTGGCAGTCCTACATTCTCTCCGCCTGGGGGTCAAAGGAACAAATAATGTCGTGTCGCCCGCATATTTCCCTCGGGGTGGCCACTCATAAGAAGGCGGTTACCGCTATTTGTGAGCAAGGTGTCTTAGAAAGTGCATATAGTAAAATGTGAGACATCTTATAAGTAGTGGAGATGGGAAATACTTTGTACGTACGTGTATGTATTTTTATGTATCCATTTGAAGGTATGTTGGTTGAGTTTTGTTAGAGATTTAAGTATCAATGATGATTATACTTCTTTCTCATTTTTTTTTAAATGGTGCGGGATTTCCCCACGGATACCCACCCCTCCGGAGCCGGAGGGGGAGGTTATGTCGGACTCGAACCGACTAAACCGCACGCCGTCTCTGGGTCGTAGTGCTAGGCCGAAGGTGAGGTTGTCATGCGACATATCCCTCGCACCCCGGCTGACCCAGGGCCATCCCTCTCGGTCTGGCCCTCCTCGGGTCCCCGACTCAACCCCGGTGTGGGGAGGCGCGTATCGTCTTCTACGATGCGCGCCGATACTTCTTTCTCCTAGCATTAATACCAGTCACATCCAAAACTTTTGCCTCA
Source organism: Eilema caniola (assembly GCA_949126895.1). Taxonomy (NCBI): domain Eukaryota; kingdom Metazoa; phylum Arthropoda; class Insecta; order Lepidoptera; family Erebidae; genus Eilema; species Eilema caniola. Next base: position 18,445,808 of record OX421481.1, read on the forward strand.
GAGACTGGGGTGCGATTTTTTTAGTCTTACTGCAGGTTTGACTGATCTTCAATATTTTAGGTGAGGTGCTTACCATCTGACCTCCTCAACCCACTGGATTGAAGTATTGCAGTTAGACCAGTTATTGGTCTTTTTAGGGCTCCAACTATTAGTCTAACTGGTCTGTATGACAACCGGAACCGACGGCTTAACGTGCTCTCCGAGGCCTGTCCAAGCCAATGCAAATAGCTTCAAGTATTCATTCATATTAGCACTGAAAACACTACAAATAATTGCACTGAGTGAAGATTGAATCCACACCCCCTGCGTAGCAGTCGTGTTCACTACCGCCGAGCCATAGATGCTGTTACTTGGTTACGCATGGACACTAATGACCACAAATAATATAATTTTTATACAGATGCACAAGGAACAAAAAAATAGTTACACTCGTAACTTCGAGAAACAGGTAGGCAGCTTTTTAGTCCAGGAGTTATAACTAGATGGCGACATTGATTTGGCAAACTTTTCTAATTTTGAGTATTAAAATTGACTTATCAAAAATAAAAAAATACAGTGAACACATATATGACTGAATTAAATTATAAGTATTTTATTATATATTGATTCTGCCAGATTCTGCAGTAATTATTAAAGTCACAGACATAAAGCACTATGCCGCTAGATGGCACAAAAACAAATAAATAAATAGCACGATTGTCATGAAATCTTTATTTATTACATTACTAACGAGTTTTATATGCTTATATGCCTATATTTTCATATGTTTAAGTGTGCAAAATAGTCTGATTCTAAGTCAGCAAATAAGCGTTTTAACTTTTTTGTTTCTTTAAATGAGTCTTAAATCGTGCCATCGATTCATTTTTGAGTATTACTAAAGATATTTTCTTAATATCGGTACCCCATGCCATGACCAAGACCCTGCATACACCCCAACCTACTATACCCAAGTACTATATAAAAAATACATAAAGACGTGGCATTCATAACTACTTAAATATTGAAAAGGTAAACACTGCCTATGAAACGTTTGAACAATGTCAGAATAAGTACACAGTACTCGAGGACTTTCAAATAATTGCGTTTTACATTTATGAATGATTCCTTGCCGTTTGCGACAGTGAAACAATTATTATTGCGGCACGCTATGACGGCCGCTTTGACATATTAACTAAGTTACTAACGTGACCGAGTAAAACGGTCTAGTCATCGTAGTTGAGTGGATAAGGTGGTACTTAAAGGCCGTGTAAAAAAGAGAGAGAGGGCAAGCTTTGCCAAGTTCTCTTAGTACTTAACGGCCATCATACAGTGCCGGTAATGTAGTGTGTTTTAATATAAATGAAACAGAAATGATATAATACCAAGGTTCGACTGTGAATGAGCTTATGGGTAACTCTTTTTTTTCGCCGCACCATAAGTCATAGAATTCTTCGCCAGCACATGTGTTTCCTTCTTCTTACAGTGCCGGGTCCTTTAAGCAGTGCGTAAAAAAGCATCTGATGAGGCGGTCAGGCTAAGAGCTATATTGTTAGTCAAAGTCAAAGATTTTTTTTGTTTAATCTAGAACATCATAATAAAAATTGCTTAACCTAAGTTTACAACCGCTTCCAAAGCGCTGGTGGAGAAGAAACGGCGCAACAAACTCCACTGCGGCATTTTTTAAGACAGTATCTGCCCCCTTATTTAAGAATTTGCCTTTAACTTACCATCAACTTACAACTTAAAATAGGGAGAGGCCTATGTCCAGCAGTGGACTGTAGCAGGCTAATTAATTGATTGACTGATTACGATCAGGCGAGCAGAAGTTATATTGACGTGTCCTAAATAAAAAAAAAAGAATAAGTATAAAAAGTAAAAATAAAAAGTAATAAAAAGTTGAGAACTATTTGTTAGTACCATTGATTTTAAATTGTTTTCAACGTGGAATAAAATATTCACAAACTGAATAGCTTCGTTTACACCGGAGACAATGTAGTCTACATTCAAATGTTCATTCGTGTCTTGAATCACAAAATGTAGAGGAATGACATTGCCATTAAAAAAATACATCCAATAGCTATGGAATAACAGTTCTAAATTTGAAAATTTCGCTGTCATGATTGATGACGTATTTGCAGGGCCGCCTGTGATTGGCTGATTTGATTTTCGCAAAGACGTTCCACGCCCGAATTTAACATCGGCATGACGAACATTTTGATTCGCTGAATTGAGGGCTCATTAAGATTTTTTTGTTAAGAAAATATGTGAAAAGACTCCGCTCTTTGAATTTGTATTCTGAACCAAATAAATTGAATGGTTGATATTTCGTTTTTTAGATATTGTATTATATTGTGTTGTAGGTTATGAAAGATATTTTTACCGTTCCGTTTCTAAGACGTAATTTTTTAGAATTTATGAGAGGATTGTTTCGTCATTTCGTATAAAAATACACAAATCTATGATAAATAAAATTGTTACTTATCTTTCAAGACGACGGGATGCGATGAAATTCTTTTTAACCGACAAAAAGTGGGAATTTCTATATTCCGCTGTATCTATGCTTCATATTTTATCATCGGAGCCAGCTGAGGTGGTTATGTTGGACTTGAACCAACTTAAGCCGCATGTGGTCTTGGGTCATCATTTGTCGATACTGAGCTTGCCTCTGGCATATCCCTCACGCCCCAGTTGACCCAAGGCCATCATAATAATAAATAAACAAATAATAATTAATGTTTTATTTGCAAAAAGTGACTGCAGTTACAAAAAAAGTACGTAATTCACAGTAGGTCTTACAACTATTTACTGTTACAATCTTGTGGATGAAGTTCTGTTTTCCTTAATAGGTTAGTTTTAACCTGTAGTAAGGAGCAACAGTCCCCTTCCGTATGGTTTCCTTTACAATACATTAACAAATAATTGTACTACCAAGAGTTTACAGGTTTTGATGAAATGGCCTCCTCAGTTGTGACAATCCAAAGACTGACCTGCCCCTCTGAACAAATGGCAATTCGCTAGCCGGCGTTTGATGGAATAGAATGACGAATGTATGGGATTTGACGTATCTGACAGTCGTTAACGTAAGCCATAAACGTCAAATCCCATACATTCGTCATTCTATTCTACCAAACTCCGGCCAACGAATTGCTACTTGTCTAGAGGGGCTGGCTAGTTATTAATTAATTTTACAGTATTTGTTGACTCCCTGTCCCATATAGATAGTCTTAAAAAGTCAAAAGTTGTATAAATATAAATGTTTATCTAAATCATCAAAGCTGTTACCGAAAATATATAAAAATTGCTTGCTTAATAACATTTATAAGACAAAGGAAAGAAAATAACCGTAATATTAAAAGAAATCCACATCACAACTCTTTCAGGATTGATAAAATTCGATAGAACTTAAGAGTAATCACCTACGCATTTTGTTTACGCAGAAATAAACATACGTATTGAGCGGAGTTATCCACAAACGATCTTGAAGCCACCGCGTGTGGAAACAATGTTATGGGTGTGGGGCTCTACAATCTGCGGGTAATATAAGCTTTAGCGGGAGCGAATAAAAAGCTCACCCGTCGTGGACGTGCGTGAATTTGTAGAAGAGTGGAAGATGTAGATTTGGATTTAGATGGTAGATTTGTCTGGCGTAGCGGTTGATCGTTTCACTGCTACGACGAGCTACACCTGAGATCGATTACCGCTCAGCGTAGGTATATTGTACCTACATGAATATGAATTTGACTATTTGTAAAATAACACAATTGACAAATTGCATTGGATTGAGTGGTTCTATACCACCATGAAAGCCAAAAACGCTTGAAAGAGAGCCTTTTTGCTTTTCATTCTTACTAAGGAAAGACCTCTCTTCAAAAGTTTGAAACGACTGAACAGGTGTCACACATACAACTACCTGTGATCGTAGAGTTTTCCTAAACGGGTCTTATAATGCACAATGCCTCAGACACGACGACACACCGCGATAATAACGGCGTTGTCTGAAGGTGTTTATCACAATAAAGCATGCAGTATTACTACGCACCCGTATCGTTTAGCCTTTTGTCACGATAAAAATCATCTTCTCGTTGTTTTCTTGGCCCTAACTGAAGAGGAAGTTCACTTTGAATCGAGTTAAGTGAGCACCATGCGTTAAGAGTATTAAACTTTTTGTAGCGCCGCAGAGCCTGTCAAATTGGGCGTGAACGTGGGGAGGCTGAGCGGGAAGATATTTGGGTAGATGTGTCATTGTTCTTCACTGATTTTGCTTAACTGTATTGTATTGGATTTATTCCTTTGAGTTTTTTGTCAATTCCACTAAGTTACTTTTTTGAGTGATAATTCTGTGATAATCAAGTATTATATATACTACTGAAGTACATAATGGTAGTTTAGTGGTTAAGTAATTGCCGATCTAACGATTGCAAATTGCAGGATTATACCCAATTTTTTTTACTGTGGCATAAGCAGAGATAACATGTAGCTGTCTGCTTTTATCTTCGTTTCACGAACACCTTACACATTACAGAATTATCTACGGTATATCCTTAATTAGGAGTATACTGATTGACTGACTCATCAACGCAGTCCGAATAGCCTGAACCTATTTTGGGTTGTTTTCCAATCTAAATGGATTTAAATTGCTATTACATAAAACTACTATAAACGGATTTTGTCGCAGTATTTTCTTAGAAAGGTCTTTAGTGCTTAGCCGGTCTAAAAGCGGAGCGGGCGTGGGCTCGGTTGGGTGGATTTGGCTAACATCAGGTGTTTTAAACTATAGGTGTGGTGGTCGGTGTAACTGCTGACATCGACCGTGTGATGTGATCCCGAACGCGACTCGCGACTCTTCATTAACAACTAGTAATAGTTAGTATATACTAACTATTTCTAGTTGTGTGAACACCATTGCATCGTATTCGATGCCATCGCGAGCGGGTGCACTCAACGTGCACTTTAACGATTTTAATTCAACATTCAACATAAACAGCATTTAGTAATTATTTCCGGAGCAACTGTATACGCTTTATTAACAAGCTCCCTTATGAAATTAGGGATTTACCTGGGAATAAACTTTAAAATGTAATTAAGACTAAACCGTGCCAAAAAGGCTATCATAAAATGCAAGAATATTGGTGTAATTTATAGGTGATAACAAGCTTGGAAATGAGCTGTTCGTTCAACTATGCTACTCAAGCAAACGATTTTATTTAGACTAAGTAGACTAAGCAAATGTTTGTAAATAGACCAAAAAAAATGCCCGCTGAGTTTCTTTTTTTTATATAGGACACGTCAATTTGACTTTACCTCGCCTGATGGTACCACCATTATATACACGTGCCATGTTAACAATGGTGGCAGTCAGCTTGACGGTCTCATCGGATGCTTTTTCACGCCCCGCCAAAGGACCCGGGACTGTAGGAAGAGGGAAACACGTGAGCTGGCAAGGAATTCCAGGTCTTAATGGTGCGACAAAGAAAGAGTCACCGAACCGCTTGGTCCTTGAAGGAATGTTCTGCAACGTATGCGGGTGACATCTTAGTCCTGCACGTGTCGTCCTGTATAGGAAAGGAGAAAGTGGGACTAATTGGAATAGCTCATCAGAATATTCACCATGGTAGAGACGGTAAAATACTGCCAAGGAAGTAACATCTCTACGCATCTGCAGTGGCTCGAGGGTACTCGTGACCTCAGGATTTCCGATAATGTGGACCGCACGTCGCTGCAACCTATCGAGAGCATCTAATAATACTTTTCGGATTCATCCCAGAGATGCGAGCAGTATTCCACGCAGGAACGAATTTGTATCTTGTATGGAAGACACCGTTGCTCCGGCGTGTCCGTCTCACTCTGTTCAGGACTCCGAGTTTACGCGAGGCTGTTTTGATGATACTCTCGAGGTAGTTTTTGTTATTCAGTTTGCAGCGAACATCCATACCGAGGATATTGAGATTGTCCTGCAGTGGCAGTGGCGTGCTCTGAAGCAAGGGAAGGCGAAGGAAAGAAGATAACTTTGCTGTAAAGGTCTCGAGGTCCGTGAGGTTTACAGCAAAGATAATTCAGGAAAAATTTCAACAGAAAAGCGGGAAAGCGATAATCGACATCCACGCGGGCGGAGTCGCGGGCAACAGCTAGTATATAATAATAATATATAATAATAGTTGGTCTGACCAAGCACGTCGGACTTAAAATGTTAGGTTTTTTTTTTTTTTTTTTTTTACGTGCCGGAAATCCCCACGGATACCCGCCCCTCCGGAGTCGGAGGGGTAGGTTATGTCGGACTCGAACCGACTAAACCGCACGCCGTCTGTGGGACGGGTGGCTCCACCCGTCACCCTCAGGCCCGCGCTCATGGGGGGCGGAGGTCTGTAAGCGCCCTCCGACGCCCGAGCCGCCTTCGGGCGCGAGCAGCGATGTCAGCGAGTCTTTCTCGCTCACCGCGCCGCGCCCGCTCTGCTGTCTCCTTCGCGAGCATGACCTGCTCGCAGAAGGAGGCGCTGGCCGCCCACGCATCCGCGCAGCAGACCATCGCCGCGAGCAGGGTGGAGAGCGTGAGCACTCTCACCCCCAGGGCCTGCACAAGCTCCCGCCTCGGCGTCTCAAACGCCGGAAACTCGGTGAGCGTGTGCAGCCCCGAGTCCACGCTCGCGTCGCAGTGATGGCACTCGGGCGTTGGCTCAATACCCATCAGATGCAGATACCGCCCGAAGTAATCGTGCCCGGTTATCATCTGCGTCTGACGGTACGAGAGGCTCCCGTGTGGCCTCTCTAGCCACTCCCCCATGATGGGTCTTACCGCCGCAATCACGGCGTGCCCTGCGCGTGGTTGCCCAAGTCGTCGCTCCCACTCGGCCACCATGACCTGGTGGAGCCGGGATTTCTCGGCCCGAATGTCCTCGGGCTCGGCATCGAATCCCCGCTCCCGCGCCTCCTTTCGGAACTGGTATAGTGCCGAAAGGGCCCTCGCTTCCAGGATCCACGGTGGCGATCCGGCCAGGAGACTCGCCGCTTCGAAGGATAAAAATGTTACGTTAGATATGATCATAAACACATACGCTCACGCCAATTATCTACGGGGTAGGCTGAGACAATAGCCCGCCACTTGACTATAATTATCCTTACATACTACATTCTTATAATAGAAATGATGGAAAAGTTTTGAAATCTGCCGCACGCATCAGCTACTAACTAATGTTGGTGTACAATAAAAACTTATTTATATATATTAACTACATGATAAAGGAGATTGCCACATCCTCGTCTTACTAAATCCATTCAGAAATATCTACTACAGTGGAAAATAATAAAAAAGATTCGACATAAATAAGTTTTGCATCCTTTTATAGCTTTCACGAGTTTCTTCGCTATTCGCCCCATCATTCACAGTGTTCGGATCCCATGCTTTTATGTGAGACGTTTAAATTATCCCTAGACAATAATATATTCTGTGTGAATCGGTAAAAGAATTTGATGTTCTGGTAAGTGCTTTATATATTTTTTTAATGTGTTTTATTTATGTGTGAATAGAATAATATGTAAGTATTTGGTTTAATATTTTAATAGACTGTTTTTTTTTATCTTGACAAAACGGTATAAGATGAGCTTTGTTTGAACTCAACAAGATATTAATTATACTGTTGACTGATGGCCACGGAGCACAATAACCAGAGCACAACTGGTTATTGTGCTCCGTGCTGATGGCACTTGGTGGAATTTGTTATTACACATTATTGAGAACACTTGTACTTTTGCCACAGTATTTATTATTGAACCTGACCGGTTTCGCCTGTCAGGTTCAATAGGACGCCCGATCGGTTTACATTGATGTAAACAACGTCAATGTAAACCTTTGAAAATGCCATAAGGTAAAACCGGTCAGGTTTAATGATAAATACTGTAGTCAAAGTACGAGTCTTCTCAACATGTGTATCAACAAGATAGGGCGAAAATCGTCGCGGCGAAACCGGGAATAATCATCAAAACCCTCGCGTTAGTCCAGTTACTTCGGAGTCCGAGTTCCGCTAATACTATGTGTTTGATCTTAAAAGACTCAGTTCCATGTCATTAGTTATAAGTATCGATGACAGAAGTGTCACTTTTTGTAAACTCTGGGTCTAATCGGCTGCGTCGGAGCAGAATTCATCTTGGGTAGATTATATTTTCGTGGGACATATTTTTGGTAATATACAGTAATCAGTCGAATTTGGGGATAATTTATACATACCATCCGCGGGGCGAAGTGTTTATTGAACTGTTACGGTACAATTGCGTTTGGGACGCGGACATAGTGTGCACGTGTGACGTGTGCCCAGGGAAGATTGTTGGTGCCGCCGTCGAAGAGGTTTACGGCGTGATCGGCTGCGTAAGGGAGCCAGCCAGGGCAGGTACACACATGCACACCTCACAATACAGACACGCCTTGGACCTTGAGAAAGGACAAAGTCTGTGTTTGGTCGCGATAACCGACATCCACGCGGGCGAAGCCAAAGGCAAAAGCTAGTTATAAATATGTGAAAGTATATAAAGATGTTTGTTATTCAATCACGCTCTATTGAACAGACCTGTCAGAAAATTTGGTACAAATAGGTTAGGAATACATAGGCTACTTTTTATTCCTGAAAAAGGTTCCCATGAGTTGCTTTTTCAGGCCATCAGTCCCCCTAGCCAGGTGGACTGATGACCTACAAAAGGCGGTTGGGACAGACTGGCTGCAGAAGGCGGAGGATCGGACAAAATGGCGCACATTGGGAGAGGTTTAGGTTCAGTAGTGGACTGCAGTGGGCTAATTGATTGATTGATTGGGTTGCGGGAATGGGAGCAGACTTTCATGCGTTACAAAAGCCATGGCTATCAGCTAAAATTACTGACTTTGTAAAGAGAAAAGTTCTACTAAACATAACCTTTGTGATCTTTTTATTTAATATAAGGAAGAAAAATAGTTACTTTGAGTATTATAATCAGTTTCAATTACTTGCTTCAAGCCAATTGTGTTCTTAAGTTGTTAATACTTGTAATGTAGAACTTTCTAGTTGAGATTCAATTTTGATTGAAGTTTGAAGGCCTAGGACCAAAGCTTTTCTTTATGATCTGAAAACTTTAGAAAACTATATTTAGCCACTTATTTTAAACCAAGAGCTAACTTCATGATAGATTACTTTACAGATGTTAACTAAAATTGCTGTTGCCCGTGGCTCCGCTCACGTCAATGACGGTTTTCCCAACCAAATATTGCTTATGTCCTTTCTTACCCAATGAGGCCTAGTCTATCTATGTATTCAATTTTTTTTAAAAAGCCATCCTATTTTAGTTTAGAGGCTCGTTACATAATCCTCTCATTGAATAATTTACGCCAATAAGCATTGCTTGCTGCGCTGCTAAAATTCTTCTCTACCCTATAGAGCTTTAAGAAGAGAATTCACAATTTTTAAACGCATTCGTATACAATATCAGAGCATTTCCTAAACAAATTGTTGCAGAATTTAATTAAACACGACTCGTAAATACACCAGGTGGCGGTGCTATAGGGTGCGTTCATTGTAACGGAATGTAAGAATTTAAATATACTAATTGTGTGTACTGTATCTGTTGATATATAAGTATACTGTACGTTGTAACTTTACCCGTTCTGGGTAAGAAGGTTGGTAAGACAATTGCAAAATGAGAAAAAGATTAGTATTTAGTTACAATAGGGTTGTGTCCTTTTTTACTATCGTAAACTGTAGGTACCTTTCACAATAGTATAATAAACTAATAAAGTTAAATATTCATATAACAAAATAGTTTTAAAAATATTTCGAATATACAATCGCAGCACACTGTGACGTCACAGTATGCTGGCGCGTAGTGCAAATGTATGGAGTGCAAGAGAGTGTCGCATTTATATCAGTCCATGTTGCGTTTACAGATGTACAGTCAGCATCATTAAAATGTAGATAACAAAAGTACTCAAAATAATCCAAATACGAAATTCCAATTTAATATTGGTTAATAGAGTTCTTAAATAGTTGTAAGTATCCAGAGTGGTCCAACTATCTTAACAATCGGTCTTCCAGAATTATGTCAGTTAGTAAAGAATTCATACTCATATACACAATCGCGCCGGTCGATGGTGTCCAGTCAAGTATAATTTCAAAAAAGTTATTAAATGTCGTACCTAATAAATGTTACGCTTAGGCAGTTAATTGAATTGCTGATTAAGCTAGTCGACGGCGACACATACATAGTGTTGTATAGTTATAGGTACTAAACTAATCTTAGAAATTCCTTCCTAGACGATCAGCTTTCAAGCATTGAGGCCAGAACGATTTAGTTCACATGAAAACACACGAGCCTGTAACAGGATTAACAACGAAAAAAAAACAATAATTACTTAAGACAAACTCATTATTTTACACTAATTGTGGCCACAAATACATCCACGTGACCTTTGCTCTATCTTAGCTAGTCACCTTTGTAGGAGGTAGGACACGACGGTATTTCCGTCTATTTGAGCAGACCGACTGGGGAATTATCTCCGCCCTACAAATTACCGCGGCCATAATGACCTCGTGTTGTGTTTCCAGCGGTGAGTAGGGTACCCAGAGGTCATTGGAGAGTTTTTGTACTGTCAGTGGGAGGCCCAAAGGCTAATTTCTGCTGCTTATGCTGTTGATTGAAGGCACTCGATCGAACTTGCTATACATCTTCAATGAAAACACTTGTACTATTCCACAACCTTTGATAATGCCGTAAGGCGAAACCGGTCAGGAATTTAATAAATAGTTTGGAATAGTTTTCATTGAAGATGCTAATTTCTGCTTAGTCTTCTAGGCTGACGGCTCAGAATCTCTCTGTGTTTACAGGGTCGACAGCGTAGGTGCGAGTCCCCTGGCGTTGCTCACGACCATAGGCCACTTTCCATCAGGTGCGCCGTGTACCTACATGTCTGCCATGTCATTGGTATAAAAACAAACTATGTTTTTCTATCTACGTCACTGTAAACATTGAGCGCCTGTATGTTTCCATATAGAGAGCTGTTTGATTTGACAAATTGCATCTTTTGTTGGCACCGAGCTGTCGATAACCCTTCTTATTTGTACAGGCGTCATGCCAGTTAAACGTTTCTTTTCTTAACAATAACTTTCGTCACATCTTTTTTGTAATGTATTCTACGAGTTTTTTGGTTTCTGTTTGGTCTAAGAAAGCTTCTACTTACTTTTCAGACCTTGAGATTGTGGAACTATTGAAATAAAATAAATTTAATCAGATTCTACATGTATACATTCACGCTTGTGAATCTATGAATTCATGTGGCGTGATGAATCTGTCAAATGCGCAAACTGAACAAAATACCTATATACTAACATAAATGTTAACAATAATTAATTGCTACCAAAATATGGGTCTTTGTTGTCTACAAAAAAAGGATTTTTATTTTTATATTTTTTATTACGTTTACGTTTTCCACTCTTTTTTTAATGCGTAAATATTATTCTAATTACAACTCAGACGTTATTCCGTTTTCTGACCAACTAAATTTCATTATTTTATCCGTATCCTCCCCAAAACATGATTCGATTTCAACTAAATGCAATTTATTTGAAAATTATTGCAAGATCTTTTTTTATGAAAATGTACTATTCAGATAAATCGGACCAATTGCCTATTGTCCTATTGACAGCGACAAAGACTATTGTTACTGCTTAAAACAATATCATAAGGAACTGCTGCATTTCTCAATTCTCCATTCAACGGTACACAAAGTCTCTTAAGCTTCCAATCTCCAATACGACACTCCATAACGAAGAAATTACAATATAATGCACAATGGTCTAAAGGAATAGTGCAGTAGTGACAAAGGCTGTATTCCTGTTTATTTCCTCAGAGATTTGTCGCAGCAAATACTTGCAGATGTAAGTGGATTGTCAGTTTCTCTGTACTGTGAAATCTGAGACACAATGCCTGTTTCCATGTGTTGGTTTAAAATTACTATGTATTTACTGTGATTCATATACATATTAGCGTTCTATGAGCATCGGTTCGTAATTAGCTGGATGTTATATCATTGGTACACATATTGAAATCACTTGTACTTTTTTACCTATGTAATTTTGTAACATTCTTTATTAACTCACATCTCCTGAACCAACGTGCGGATTTCAATGATTCATATGTGTCAAATGAAAGGTAATTATTGCCCAGGTGTTCTTCGGTGCATAAAATATGAACAAAAGCTATATGTTGGTTTTTTGGTGCCAAAATATATGTGGTAAAAATAAAATTTTCACTCAAATTTATCAGGGGTATCAAAATGAAGAAAATTAGAAGCCAATTACAAATGTATATATAATATGTCACAGTCATAACTAAAAAGTATTAATAAAATTTTATTAAACAACAAAAAACCTGACTGATTCTCAAAAGATCGAAAGAAGCTTTATAGCAGGCGGTACCCATCTGCAAATTTCAAACCAGATGAAAATTAATGGGTACCGCCTGCTATAGAACTTGTTTCGATCTTTCAGAATCAGTCGGGCTTTTTATTTTTATTTACAGTGTGTAATCTGGCATCTTCAAAGGTTTACACCTGTATTACACCCGGTGTAAACCTTTGAAGATGTCGCAAGGCGAAGCCTGTCAGGTTCAATAATAAAACCTATGAAATAAAATACAAGTGTTTTCAACATGTGTGGTAACAAATTCCACCAAGTGTCATCAATCAACAGTTTAAATAATTTAAAAAATTATATCATTGGGTTGTTGGCAGTGTCCTTTTGACCACGTCGATCAATTAATTAGCATTTCGCAGTCCATTGCCTGTCAAAGGCCTCTCCCAATGTTGTGAGGGTTCAGCCTACTGTTTCCAAGCTGGCCAGATGGGTTAGTTTGACTGTAGGTGTATGTTTCTTTTTATATAAGAATATTAGCAACCGAAATTATCGAAATTACTAATATTCCCTCTAACCCCTCCAACTAAGCTAAATTGCTTGTACTAGGAGTGGGTTCACGTCGGTAGTGTAATGGCCAGGATTCGAACCCGGGACCTCTCGATCGTAAGGCCGACTCCTTAACCACTAAGCTACCGGCGCTTATCTTTCTTCTTTAGTTTGCTTTTTCTCGTTGTGATATTTTCTTTGTTGGCTACCTATAAATACATAATTATAGTCAAAACTTTTTTCATGTTAGCGTTGTTTTTAGTTACATTCAAGACTTTCACCTCGAGGCCTGGGTTCCTCGTACCCTACCTCCTCTTTTTAGTTAGGTTAGATTATTCTTTTAGCGTAGTGGTATGGGTAATGGACTGCTGAGACGAGGTCTCGGGTTCCATCCCAGGTTTTATCATGGCACACATGGGACTTTTCGATGCTTTTCGAAGTTATGTGTGTATTTATCGCAGGTTTATAAGTGCCCGGTTAATGGCAATAGGCTCGCCACCTATTACGTTGGAACCTAAACATAAACTGGCGAAATGTGCGTGCTAGCACCTCTGCCTACCCCTTCGAAGATAAAGGCGTGAGTTGTGAGACCCTGAAACAACTAACCTGCACCAAAATCTCGTCTGTTAATTAGCGGATGTACCGGTTCTAAGATGACATTATCTTGGCTCTTGAAGGTATTGAAGGGACTCCTCTAATTGTTAGTGTATAAAACGTAATTAATAGTTCTAAGATGCAATTTGCTTCGGAATCAATATACCTACATCTTTCCTCCCTACTTTTCTTTTACGAAAACTATAATAGAAGTTACAGTATTTGCTTTAGTAATAATATTAAATGTCGCCCCAACTTATTCCTAATTAAATCCAATGCACGCCTCTATGGACCGAATGCCAATTATAATAGTTTTGGTAGTTCCTAACTAAACGCGTTTTCTGTGATTGTTTCATTGTCGTTAAGGTGATTGTGTTTGATCCTATTATAATATACAACTGAAAAACCTCTTTTTCTACGAGTATATTCGGTTAACCAATAGCTGGCTGACATAGTTATATAATGATTGATCGAACCGGTGGTTCATTTGCTAAACTAGTCTAGATTTTTTTTTAAAGTTGACGTTTTGTAAGTACCGTTTTAATGGTCTATGCAGAATAAATGATTTTTGACTTTGACTTTGACTTTGATAATGATGAATAGTTTATCATGGAACACGAGAGTTTAAAAGTTAATAATGATCTAAGAATGTAAGTAATATAGAATTTCTTTCCCACAGTGACCATTCAGTGAATGGTCACTGTTTCTGTACATTTCTGGTAAAAGTTACATGTTTACCGGATAATACGCATGTCTAATCGTAATGGAATAGAAAAGTGTCCGTTCCCAACCCACGAAACTTGTCCTATGAGTTAAAGAATAATTTTGTTTGCCTAAAACAGAGGATAAATGACTGAAAATTATACACGATCAAACTCAAAGACGTTGGATGAACCAAACAAAAGTGGAGCCTAATTTTATATCTCTCACATAGAAATAGTCTATCATTATCCTAGCGTTTACCCCGATTACATCTAAAACTGTCACTACGAATCCCAGGGTACGCTTTACAGCTCCTTCTCGATTACTTCAATCGGTCTTCGGCATCTCTTTTAGTAAACTTTTGACAGCCATTCTTAATGACTTACAAACCTACACTTTGAGCTTTTCTTTTCAGAACTGGACATGGTCAGTAGTCACGTAGCTACTGCAAAAAAAAAGCCTCACCATCGAACTTAATTTTTATGTAGTTTATCCCTGACGTTATGGGCAAACAACTATTTCTAATATTCAAATATCAACTCCTGTTACCATAACGGTAGTTCGCTTCGTAAATCCTAAAGGGCCAGCGGGTAGAACGTGCGTCACAAAGTTGTGGATGGTCCCAGGTGTGACCCTAAGTTATTAATAAACTAGTCCGGTATGAACTATACGTAGGTACTCCACGGTATAGAATCTGATTTTGACACTTTGTATTTGAAGGTACCATGAAAGGATGGTTAAAATGACCACAAGTAGTTGTTTGCGTACAGTACATTTGTTGGGCCACTAAATGAAAAATCCATTTTGTAGCAGTTACACTTCTAGCCCAAAATATACCAAATAGGTACTAAAAAAGAGGAATGGACAGGTACTGGAATAAATCCTATTTGGATCTTGTTTCTTAGTGTCTTTAAACCTGCTGAATTATTAACTATCAGATACTTAAAAAGCGTCCAGTATCAATAGCTCATGATTGACTACGGTGTGGAGGAACGAGGTGTGATGTTCTTCCAATACAAAGGGAGGATACACCGGTATTTTTGACATACTAATCTCCAGGTACAAAATAAATAAATGGAGTTTTTGATTGTAACATTTATCCGCTTTTTAATTAATGCATATAAAAATAAACACGTACTTTTTAGGATTCCGTATATAGCCAAATGGCAAAGAACGGACTCTTATGGATTCGTCATGTCTATCTGTCTGTCGGTATGTCACAGCCACTTTTTTATATTATGTAAAATGCTGTTACAGAACCCTTCATGGGCGAGTCCGACTCGTACTTGGCAGCTTTTATTTTTTTCAATTGTCTGCCTGCCTGCCTATTTGTAACGACAAATTTTCTATGAGGCTGGATCGAATTTCAGTCAGTCTTATGATGGATAGAGGCGGAGCCTGAGCTCCGAGGGCACCTTGGCCTCGGAAGCAATCATGAAAATATGTCTTCATGTAGAATATTTGCTTACTATACTTATCATAGTGATACCGCTCCTTGTCTCCGACCTCCGCGCGCGGGCCTCAGGGTGCCGCTCGTCACCCTAGCAGAAGCAGGCCACGGCGGCGGCGCGCATCGTAGGACGATGCGCGCCCCCGCCATACCGCAGGCGAGACGGGGACCGCGTGGTCCCCCCTCCCGAGGAGGGCCAGACCGAGAGGAATGGCCCTGGGTCAGCCGGGGTGCGAGGGATATGTCGCGAGATAACCTCACCTTCGGCCTAGCACATCGACCCACAGACGTCGTGCGGCTTAGTCGGTTCGAGTCCGACATAACCTCCCCCTCCGGCTCCGGAGGGGGAGGTTATGGGGTATCAGTGGGGATTTCCCGCACGTAAAAATAAACCGCTCCTTGTCTCACTTAAATAGTATTTCAATTGTTTCTTGTACATTGCATAAAATTAAATTTTCTCTGCATTGCATCGCATTCCCTTTATTTATTACATTTTTCGCTAGCGCCTCGTAGCCACAAAATTATGACAAATGTTACAATAAAGAGTACCATTCGTTTTCTTCGCCAAATAAATACACAATCTAATAAGCTTTTAGCTTCATACAATGCAAAAAAACAGCCAAATTGAGAACTTCCTCCTTTCTTTTTGAAAGATAGTAAAAATAGGGTAATTGATGGGAGTTGAAATTCATTTATTTTTTTATTTTTTTACTTAAATTTTGACATTATCTGATGTTTATTGATTTATTTACACACATATATTATGCACACATATACACAGGCGGTCATAATGCCATAGGCATTCTCTGCCTGTCAACCTTATAGGGGGTGCAAAGAATAACCAAGTATACTCCACTTTGTTCACCCAGGTGATTTCATTCTGGTGAACAAAGTGAAAATTGTAAGTTCTCATTTCACTTCGGAATCAATGCGTGTCTCTCCTTTTCCTTTCCCGTATCTCCTGTAGCTGAAAGCTGACTTACAAGTAATTTTTCTACCATAAGAATCTATAGGAGTCGCTTACTTACCACAGACGGTTGCTGGCTAATTTAGTATTCAACATAAAAAAAACACTATTCCTATCTTTTTCAATTACCTATGTATATCTTTACTGGAACAACAAAAGAACAAAAAAAAAACATTTTTAAACCTTATCTGCCTCACCGTAACAATTTTACGAGAAGCCGTAAACTTAATACAGCCCTTTGTCCTACCCCTTCTACATAAAAACTTTCTTTGCTACTTAAACCGAGTGTTTTGTTGTGGCGTGAGAATTATATTATAGTTATTTTTTGTTGTAGGTATTCTGTTTAAGGCAGTCATAAAGTTTGGAGAAAACTGTTAGGTAACATAAATGTTAGAATTACAGTCTTAGATTTTGTAGTCCATCACTGTCATAATGCTTGTCCAGTGATACTTATTTGTAATACATTGTAATACATTGGGTTGCGTTGTCCGCACTAAAATTAAAATAACTAAAATTGCAATAAAACGTTCATAATATTATTATTAAAGGAATTCTGATTCCATTCATAGCTGATTCAGTTCAGTAACACGAGGATATATAACCTATTGCTACGCCCGGCGCTTGGCAACTTCAATATATGGCCAAATTCTCATAGGAGTGAGCGAGACGGTACTATAGAAAGAGACAGCATGCCTTGACGTCACTGTTCTAGAAGGAATCGAATAAATAGAACGAGACATCAGGCTAGAAAGAGACACAAGACCCGATAGAACATGCAAGAACGTTGCTGTCTTTTTGAGAACTTTCGCTACTCGGCCGCGCCCGATATAAAAGGCGAGCTAGCAGCCTCCGGACGGTATTCCTGTCTAATTGAGCAGTCCAACTGGGCAAGTAGCCCCGCCCTACAGAATACCGCGGTCATAATAACCTCGTGTTGTGTTCCCGGCGGTGAGTAGGGTAGCCAGAGCTCACTGGAGAGGTTTTGTTCTGTCAGTAAGAAGACCAAAGGCTATTCCTGCTGTGTCTTCTACACTGACGGCACAGAAACTCTCTATGTTTATAGGGTCAGCATGCACGAGTGTGACTCCCTTGGTGTTGCACACGTCCATCGGCCATGGTAACCACTTACCATCAGGTGGGCCGTTGTACCTCACCAACTCAGTTGTATAAAAAAAAATACAAATATTTCCCTTTATAATATTTGTATAAATTATGACGTATTTTTCTACACGTGAGTAGCTATATTTTTTATACTTAGTGTTTGCGCAATTTTTGAAAGCCGCAATCTTCCTGCATGCCGTACCTATATAATACGTCATTGGGTCATTGGGCTTCTACGTGCAAACTATAGATTTATCCACATAAATCTATAGTTTGCACCTAGAAGCATTTTCTTTGCTGTGCCATAAAGTCGTGGAATTATTTACTAGTAGGTACACGTGCTTCCTTCCTCCCGTGTTTAAGCGGAGCACGAAAAAGCATCTGATGAGGCCGGCAAGCTAAGAGGCACCGTTGTAACATTCGGTGTCCACGTAAAAGAATGAAGTATCCTTTTTTTTACGTGCGGGAAATCCCCACGGATACCTCCGGAGCCGGAGGGGGAGGTTATGTCGGACTCGAACCGACTAAACCGCACGCCGTCTTTGGGTCGTAGTGGTAGGCCGTAGGTGAGGTTGTCATGCGACATATCCCTCGCACTCCGGCTGACCCAGGGCCATCCCTCTCGGTCTGGCCCTTCTCGGGTGGGGGGGACCACGCGGTCCCCGACTCAACTCTGGTGTGGGGAGGCGCGCATCGTCCTACGGTGCGCGCCGCCGCCGTGGTAGTATCCTTAGCACGAACAACTATCGTATTCGTATCGTAAACGTATTGAGAGAACGGAGTATTGCGATTGGTCGGCTTCACACGTACACAGGTTCACAGTAGGCGGACGGCCAATAGCAATGCTTCATACTCTCAATACGTTATATAACTAGGGGTACAGGCCCCATTACCGTCCAACATCTCAACCTCGAGGCAAAAACTTTTGCTAGAGACTTGCAAAAGAGGCTAGCTTGAGCTAAGTTGATAAACCAGTATCCAAAATATAGAACAAAATGCCTTCAGCCCCTCTAGACAAGTGGCAATTCGCTAACAGGCGTTTGATGGGATAGAATGACGAATGTATAGGATTTGACGTAATTGTCACGCGTTAACGACTGTCATTTACGTCAAATCCCATACATTTGTCATTCTATTCCACCAAACGCCGGCTAGCGAATTGCCACTTGTCTAGAGGGGCAGGGCTTGTAGTACAAGTTGGTTATTCTTAGATAGACCTGAAGTTCGATTGTTCTGTCCTTTATAAGTAACTGCTTATTTACTGATGAGGAGATGGTGACATATTTTACAAAATATAAAAGTTTTCGCGAGTTTCTGAAGACACTTATATTATTATTTATTTATTTATTTATTTATTTATTACACAACACAGATTACAATTATGATTATAACAGAAATAAGATTCAACAATCAGAGTCTGAATTGCAATCCAAAAACTTGTGTAAACAGAAAAACCAAAAGAAATTAATTAACCCTAAGTAATAACCATTCAAAGGAATACATACTTATTTATAGTAGTTAGTTAGTCAGACTACAGATTTACAGAGTTGGGCGCAGAATAGAGGACATCCTTGATTGAACCAATAAACGTTGCGATTTTAGTGAATATGTCCAGTTCTATGTTATTTTTTGCCAAATCGTTATACTGACGGGCCATCCTGACCAGGGGGTTATAGAACGATATATTGTTTTTATAAACCTGTAAGACAAAGAGATTTGTATGATTGGATCTGCGAGCGCTGTGTCTAGTGTTAAATGTAATTTGAGATAGCAAATAAGGCGTATCCAGTTTTGAGTGAATTATTTTATAAAGATGAACCAAATCAAAATATATGCGACGGATTTCCAACTTTTGAATATTATATTTTATGAGCCTACTTTCATAATCATGATTTGTGCGACCCAGTTTTTGACGGTAGCACAATATTCGCAAGCATTTTCTTTGCACGCCTTCAATTGCATCTATATGGACCCTGTAGTATGGTGACCATACTGGACTGCCAAATTCCAGAATGCTTCTAACCAGTGCATAAAATATAAACAGTAATGTTTCTGGTTTTTTGAAGGCTTTCGTGGATCTAAATACAAAACCAAGGAGCTGATAGGCTTTCACTGTCATATATTCGTAATGTGCTCGAAATGAAAGCTTGCTGTCGAATAAAATACCCAAATCCCTAGCTGTGTCGCTCTTCTTCAAAATTTGGCCGTCAATCGAGTAGGTATTAACGATGGGAAAATGCTTGTTACTGAAAGTTATAACAAAGCATTTACTGATGTTAAGATACATATGGTTCACCCTACACCAGCCAGATTGCAGTCATTAGAGCTGTAGATCGTGTTAAATATTTTTAAATTCCACATGAAGATTACACATGAAGTCATGTATAGAAATATCGTTGAATATGTGTGACGTCAACAATACTATTATGTAGGTATTGGGGTCGTGTTATGTTTGTAAACAATTACGTGAAGAACATAATCACCGCGATGCCTAAGTGACTCAACATGACTAATTGGTAGAAGTCATAAAATTTTATTAGTGAGATACAAACCTACTAACAGCCTTCACTGGTATTGTATTCAGAGGTGATCTTAAGTTGGTTATGAAATAACTAGTTTTTGTAAGCGACTCCGCCCGCGTGGTCAGTACCCGCGGACTCCGTTCCGCGTTAAAAATATTTTAGTCCCGGCCCATTTGTTCCGTGCTTTAGGTTAAAAGATCAAGATAAAAATTGTGATGATAAAGATCTAGAGATATGATTTTAATCCACAATTTAATAGTAAGAGCAGTTATTGTGAGTTTCCCGTAGGCGATAGGCATATGCTAAAGCGATCTTTCTTACATAATTTGATACGTTCTTTAATATTTTAGTACATTGTTTTGTTCTATCCTCAAAAGTTTTCGCAGCGCACACGATGAAAGCAATTTTTTTTAACACTTGGATTACATTATTCAAGTTTAAGTAAAGATGCGTTATCAATTTTGGAAATTATTACAGCCTATGACACTCCACAATAAAGTAGCTTTCTATTGGTTAAATAATTTTGCAAATCGGTTCAGTAGGTCCAGAGATACAATGTCACAAACTCACAAACGTTACCTCTTTATAATATAAGTATAGATTAAGACACCTATATAATACACCACACTTGTATATCCCTTAAAGAGTACATGATAACTGGTTCGATTCCGGCTCAGCGCGAATATTTTAATGCATGAACATGGCTACTTGCATTGGTCTGGTGGTACTTTACAGATCACGTTTAGCAGTCGGTACGTTGTCATCTATGGCAGTCGTTACGGGTAGTTGGAGCCCTAAAACGTCCAACAACTGGCCTAAATACTTCGATATCGCCAATAAGTTGTGGAGGTGAGATGGCAGTCGCTTCACAGAAAATGTCGAAGACCAGTCCAACCGGCAGTTAGACTGGAGAAGGCGAACGCCAGAGTCCGAGGTGAAAGGTTTTTATGCGACTGAGATTAAAGTTTGCATGAAAAAGAAGAATTTTTATATTGCGTGGATTATATAAATATACTATGTCGCCGCCAACTAGCTTAATCAGCCACCCAATTAACTGCCTAGGCAGTTTACTAAACGCCGCCATTCAATTAAGGCCTGAATGATATTCAGCCGTGTCGTTTATTACATCATTTAATAACCTGGCTGGCTAATGCTTAGGCCAATCTTAAGATGGGGCATTACCTCAAGATAAGATAGAAAATTACATCCATACATACATATACTAACACCTGTAAATACCCGAGGTGGACAGAGGTGTATCCACAGAAAATTATTCTTGTGATAGCTGCGTAATCCGACTTGGTTAAGTTAGGTTACAAGGCTAATGCGGGAGCTACGCTCCGCTCCGCTCCCGCATTAAGCCTTCGTGGTTATTTTTGAAGTGAAAACTTCTTTAGCGGCGTTGGATGGGTGAAAAGTGTTAAACTCGCGTCAAGATCGCTTGACCTTTGGACCGTATCGACGACTGACGTCATACAACATTAGCTTTGCACAACATTTACACAACATTAACTTTTTGTGATAATATTTTCTTTTTGTAATTTATTAATTTCTTCTGACAGAAAATTAGTGATAGGTTCTATGATTGGCGCTATATTATAGGTATGGTATGGTATGGTATGTTATGTTCTTTTTATCTTTTTCTATGTATATAACGAAGAACGAAAGAAAGAAAATGTTTTCACTTCTGCCGGCACTCCCGGAGTGCAACCCGTCTTTTTTTTTATAACCATGCAGAAATTAGTCATTTTTCTAGCTTTTGCCTAGCCGTTTAATTAAATTGCTGAACACCATTCAGGCCGTTAATTGAATGGCGCCGTTTAGTTAACTGCCTAGGCAGTTTATTTAACGGCTGATTAAGCTAGTTGGCGGCGACATATACTAAAGGTATGAGTGGTATGAGGTACTAGACATAAGGCGTACGGCATAGCCGAGGCCATAATACACAAAATAATAATTACTTTTTCCGTAACTCATTTAAATAAATATGTTAATGTACACGTTGTTATAGTTACGAATGATTAACTATGTGGCTTAATATTTGCATTTATTGTCTGTAGTGTATGCAAACGAATAATGTTTAATTTCCGTTTATTTATTGGTTTTCATGCAAATGTTAACATAAATGTTTTTGTGATTAATTAAATGAAATCATGACTTGTGGTTTAAGTTTGGCGAAGATCAAAAGGCTCTAAGTTCATATCCCAGCTATTTATTGTTGGTTTTTGAGTTTTACTATTAGAAAATTCTCCGTAAAAACTCGAAATTTTTGAGTTTTACTATTAGAAAATTCTCCGTAAGAACTCGAAATTTTTGAGTTTTACTATTAGAAAATTCTCCATAAAAACTCGAAAACTGTAACCGTGCACATCAAAAGGCTCTCCCATCATGGCGTGTATGAAATCAATTACAAAAATCGAAAAAACGAAACGAGTATACTAGGATCCTTGTAACTATAGCAAGTGGAAACAACCTACTGTATTTCAGTTTTGGTATTGGAAACAAGGATTACTGAATTAATATTTTTAATATTCATCGGTTCTTATACCACTAATACGTAAGTTTATCACATTCATCAGAATCATTCATTTAATAATTTGTTTACAGTTATTTAGAAAGTGACTAGCAGAAGAAATAGGATCCACTGCCTTAATAAATTTACTTAATAAATAAAGTAACGACGTCGCTAAATTTGTAAAATGGCATGACCATCTCTTCGAAAATAACAATAATATGGAAAAGCGACAGAAAACGCACCTCCCAAAAAAGGCCAGTACCCAGGTTGGAGCTTTTTAGGAACAACTGTGCTTACATGGAGCCACTTATTTTTAACTCCTTAACCAAAAGAATGGTGGAATTACCATAACTACATTTTTACGCACATTACGGGAGGGATTAATTAAAGAAAGCTTTTACTCCACGTCAGACTTCCGGATGACTTACGAAGACTAGAATCTTCGAATCGGGTCGTCGATGCAGCGTACTATCGATTTGGTTTACTATCGATGTAGTATAACGTCGTTTTAGTGTACTAACGATGTAGCGTACCAACGATTTGGGATACTGTCGATGTAGCGTACCATCGATTTGGAGTACTGTCGATACATTGGTGGAATTACCATAACTACATTTTTACGCACATTACGGGAGGGATTAATTAAAGAAAGCTTTTACTCCACGTCAGACTTCCGGATGACTTACGAAGACTAGAATCTTCGAATCGGGTCGTCGATGCAGCGTACTATCGATTTGGTTTACTATCGATGTAGTATAACGTCGTTTTAGTGTACTAACGATGTAGCGTACCAACGATTTGGGATACTGTCGATGTAGCGTACCATCGATTTGGAGTACTGTCGATACATTAGCCCGTCGATAGAACGTTTTCGATACAGCGACCATCGATGTAGTGTCTGTCGATATTATGAACGAGTACGAGAGGGTATAACTATCTGTTAATTTATTTAATTGTATGATAAATATCTTGGACTTAACTGTCCAAATACCTACTGTAATGTAACATGCAGAAATTCTGTGAGACATGCTGTACACTATTGTAATTTTAATGGCTTTACACTTTACCATGTTTCATGCAATAAATGAATTTATTATCATATTATTATTATTATAGAATCCTAAGAAACGTTTTATATTATTCAAAACAACAACTTCTCATAGTTTACATAAGGAAAACTAGCTGCATATCATTTAGAGTTCTTCGGAATAGGTAGATTCCCTTTTTTATTATATTTACTTGCTGATATTAAGTACTAGTATATATACACGGTTGCATTCAAGAAAAGGCATACGGCCAGTTCAGTTCGTTGGGAAGATTACTCCTGCTGACGAAATCATGAAGTCTGTTGTGATTCTTTGCCTGACGGTGGCTGTTGTCTTGGTAAATGGTCAAGGAATACCCACAAGTAAGTTTATATTCTCAATTTAATAGATAAATTTAATTCGAACTGTTTTAATATTGTTGTTAATTTGCCTTAACATTTTGTTAATTAAATACAGTTATAATACGGTATGTACCGAGGGTATACGGTCGACAGTTGTAATTTGTTTTTAACCGACTTCAAAAAAGGTGTTTTTAATTCGCTTGTTAATTTATTTTTTACTAGCTTTTGCCTGCAGCTACACCCGCGTGGATGTCGGTTATCGCAACCAAACAGCCTATGTGCTTTCTCAAGGTGTAATCTACCCCTTTACCAAATTTTATCAAAATCGGTTCAGTCGTTTAGCCGTTTAAAACAGACAAACAGACACACATACACACTTTCCCGTTTATAATATTAATATGGATATTTGTACGCGCATAGCTTCATCATGTATATGTATGCATATTAGCAAAATTCTTTGTTTTTTCGTAAAAGGTTCTTAAAACATATTTACATATTACATTAAAATCAATACAATCCCTTTATATTTTCGAGGTTGCAATCGAACCCGCGATCTCTAACGTAGCAATTAAACGCCCTGCCGCCACACCGCAGACGTCATCTAATCCCAATTCTTTATGTTACTTGTTTGTATATTATACTCTATTCTTTTCAGGAAAATGCCCAGCAGGAGAACACTCCGTCCTCTACTGTCCTCAGATGGCAGAGCCCTCGTGTGACAACCCAACAGTGCACGAGCTCACTGGACCCAACAGGGGCCTCTGTGATGTTCCACAGTGTTTCTGCAACAAGCCCACAGTGAGGAATAGCAAGACAGGCAAATGTGTCACGTTGGAGAAATGCTAGATGAATTAGTTTCATAATTGTTATGATTTCTTCAATTTATTTATATACGAGTATAACAGTCATGCATCTTCAACTGAATCTGGGACTGAGCTTATTCAATTCAATAAAGAATCTATTTTGGTACCTAAATAAAGCTTGATGAAAATATTAGGTCTGCTTGTATTGTATTTCTTAAACAAAAACACTATTTGATTTCAAGTACTTTAATTGTAATCTATTTTCTTACAAATAATAATGAGTTATGAATCATATGAAACGGGTTAAAAAATATAGCAGATACAATATTTAAATACTTTTTCATTTTACTTGCTCATAATATGGCTCTGATATCACCGAAATTAGGCTCATAATGATACCTATTATCAGACTGTGGTTTATTGATTGTTATTAAATCACGAGTGGGATAATGACTTTCTTTTTACATTTTATTGGTTGAGTTGCATTATTCTTAAAAAAGTTAGATACAAAAAGATCTTGTTCAATAGAACAAATAAATTAATATACCTACCTATTGCTCGTTCATTTCATGCAAATTTGTATTTAAATAGAAAATTTCATCTTGTATAATAAATAACACTTTGACTTACATTTAACTTTTCTTTTCTCTCTGTTTGAAACTATAAGTACATCCACTATTTTGTACACGTGATAATCAAAAAAAAGAAACCTCATATTTTGGTCTGTGACCAGTGCGCCAAAAGAAAAAGTAATTAATTGTTCCCGCCGGTCCGCCAGTACCAAAAAGTTTTGCAATTCGTTTTTACTGGTGAAATTATAGTTCATTAATTTTGGGATGAAATTAAAGAAACCATCGGAGCTCTATAAACACCTTAGAGTTACCAAAGCCCACATCTTAGGTAAATCCCAAGATGACACAGTCAGGGCACTCCCGAAAGATAATAACGCGTCCGAGCTTGAATCTAGACTTATATTCCATTAACGATTTATGATAGGAGCCCAGTTGAACAAAGTGGGGTTGGGAGTACGAGAGCCAGAAAGGGATCAGGATATACTTAGGTCCTTTCTGAAGCAAGACGAAAATGATAAATATCGAGTGCACGCGATTAATTTGGAAATCCAAAACGAATGGTTGACAATGGGAGAGTTCTGCATACCGATGGCTTTAAAGTGGCGCACCTTGATATATGAGTGGTCGCCGGCCCTGTTAACATTCTATCTTAACGCCTTTCAGATGATCCTTCCAGACCAGAGTAACCTGGTAAAGTGGGGGAAGGCCACAGAAAAACAATGTTATACGTGTGGCGAGGCAATAGGGACGGCTAGGCACATATTAGTAGGATGTAGGGTGCTTCTTGATAGAGGCCAATACTCACACCGCCACGATAAGGTGCTTTTCATCATACGCGAAGCAATGAGTCTGGCAGTAGCTAGAGCCCAAAAAGGATTGACTACTAACAGACGTCATATCAACTTTGTGTCTGAAGGTTCATCCATAAAATCCAGGAACATACCTTATTCAATCTTAGATACTACCTCAGATTGGACTCTCCTAATCGACACGTATGAAAAGCACTATAAAATTCCGGAGGATGTTGAGCTTTCGTCATCTAGACTGGACATATTTCTCTACTCGAAAACGACTAAATATGTGGTCCTTGTGGAACTTACTGTACCGTGGGAAACAAATATACCGAAGGACCACACACTTAAGAAAAATAAATACTATGATCTCACAAACAAATTAATCAAAAACGGTTACGTGGTTAATTTGTATGCAGTAGAAGTGGGAGCGAGAGGTATACCAGCTAAATCTCTCTATAACCTACTTAAAGATCTAGGCCTATCGAGAGCTACAATAACCTCATTACTAGGACGAATGTCTAAAGCGGCACTAGTAGGTTCGTATCAAATTTGGTTAGGCAGGGAGGGGAACTTGGGTAGTGAAGGTGAGTGTTGATGTACATCAACAAAAGGGGCCCCTTCTAAACCTACACTTGGGTCGCAAGTCCCAGGCACTGTCCCGAGTTCCCAACTCAGCAACGCGATGGACCCGGCACCCGCACGGAGAATCCATGGATAGCTAAGAATATCGTCTCAATTAAATTGTCTACAAGTACTAGTTATGAAAAAAACGATTTATGTTTCTAGTACACCGCCCAATACATACACATATACTGTACAATATCCGATATATGATGTGATCAGTCCTTAACGTAATGCAATGTTTACTATGTGATAACTGCAAGGTTAAAAATCGACGTATGATACACGTGTGTATTGTTCATTATCGTCTTCGGCTCTCTTAAGACCCTCGCCTAACAGCTCGGGTCTCAATATCGCCTCAGTGGTAATCACCAACTTTACAAACTTGTACCCTAATCTACTATTATAAAAATTCAACGAGGTTTTGTGCTGTCAGTGGGAGGAGGTGCTTTGTCTAATACACTGACGGCATAGAAACTCTCTGTGTTTACAGGGTTAGCAGCACGACTGTGACTCCCCTGGTGTTGCACACGTCCATAGGCCACGGTAACCACTTACCATCAGGTGGGCCATGTGCTAGTCTGCTACCTCAGTTTTATAAAAATAAATACCTACTTCAAAACATGACATCATTTTTTATAAGGAAAAGAATAAATGTTGAATTTGTAATTCGTACTTCCTTAGACTCGGTAGATCCCCTTATCATTACGTATTGCTGCACGATACTATATATAAAGATGAATGCATTCAACAAAAGCATACATTACCGGTACAGTTCATCGAGAAGACTACTCTTAATGACAGTCATGAAGTCTATAGTGATTCTTTGCCTGACGGTGGCTGTAGTACTGGTGAATGGTCAAGGAGTTCCTACAAGTAAGTAGTTATTATGGTGACGTATTTTAAATGCATATAACTATTTATTTGGTTACTAGCTGTTGCCCGCAGCTCCGCCCGCGTGGATGTCGGTTATCGTTTAGTGTTGATCCGACGCTATTGAGCATTAAATTCACTCTCTACTCAACTTTGTCCTCGACTATGTACTCACCTCTGTTCTCGACTTTCTACTCGCCTCTATATTCGACTCTCTACTCGACTTTCTACTCGCCTCTGTTCTCTACTGACTTCTCTGTTCCCCTCTCTACTCGACTTTGTACTTTTCTCTATACTCGCCTTTCCATTGGCCTCTCTACTTGCCCATCCATTCGATTTTCTTTTCGCCTGTCTACTTGACTCTCCACACTTGCCTATCTACTCGCACCTCTACTCAACTCTCTATTCAATCTCTACTCGCCACTACATTCATCTTTCCACTTGCCTCCCTATTCGCCTTTACAGCATTCTATTTGATTCTATACTCGCCTCTCCACTGGCTCTTTAGTCGCGTATCTACTCGCCCCTGTAGTCGACTCCACTCGACTTCCAATCTTTACACGCCTATTCACTCGTCCCTATAACAATCTCTACTCGCCTCTCCACTCGCTTCTATATTTGGTTCGCTACTCGACTATATCCGTTCCGAAGCTCTAATCATCTTAAAAGAAATTCTTACTTTTTATGCCATTCACCCCCTTTTTGTGCCATTGAAAAATTAGAAACTTTAATCCCAACGCCCTATTCCCCTCCCCCCCTCCCCCTTATATCCCTTATTTCGCGATAAGGGGTAGCCTATGTCCATTTCCAACCTCTAATCCATCTCTATAACAATGTCATCAAGATATCTTCAAATATAAATACCCTTGCTCTATTCCACCCCTTCAACTCCCTTTTTCGCAATAAAAGGTAGCCTATGTCCATTTTTGAGGTCTAATCCATCTCTGTACCAAATTTCACCAGGATATCATCAAAAACGACAAACTTTCATATTTACTATCTAGTCCTTATCCCCCACCCCCTTTTACCACATTATTCGAGATCAAAGGTAGCATATGTCCGTTACCAAGCTCTAATTAATCCCTGTACCAAAATTTCATCATCTTCAAAACTGTCAAACTTTAATCCCTTATTACCCCCCCCCCCCCCCCTATGCCTCCATTTTCGCGTCAATAGGTAACCTATGTTCGTTCCCAAGCTTCAATCCATCTCTGTACCAGATATATCATCAGGATATCATCAAAAATGAAATTTGGTACAACGATAGTTTAGAGCTTGGGAACGAACATAGGCATTGAAGCTTGGGAACGAACATAGGCTACTCCGGAATGATAAGCCGAATAGATTGGTCACAATTGCCAGACGTAATATTTAACGGTGTTACTATTCAAATAAGTAGCGAGGTAAAAAACCTAGGTATACGGATAGATAAGACACTTTCCTGGGGCCCTAAGTACGAGAAGTCAGTCGCAAGTTGCTTGCATCGGCAGGTTCCATGCGTAGACTGCGAAACTTTACTTACTGCCACTAAAATTGCACTTGCAGAATCTCTTCTTCTTCCACTACTTGACTACGCTGATGTCAGCTATCTCGATCTCACTGAGGAGCAACTTGATAAGCTTGAGCGCCTTCAGAATTTCTGTATAAGATTCATATTTGGTCTACGCAAATATGATCACGTATCACAGTTCCGCAACTTGCTCAAGTGGCTCCCAATTCGCCTTCGACGGAATGCTCACATTCTGTCCATGCTTTACAGTATTATCTTCAATCCCCGTACTCCTACTTACCTAAAAGAACGTTATGTGTTCCTCAATGACACACATTCAAGATCCTTGAGGTCGTCAGTAACATTGCAATTGTCCACGCCCTCTCATTCTACAACATTTTATGACAAATCTTTCACTGTCCAGTCTGTACGGTTGTGGAATGCTCTGCCTGTATCCATCAGACGCGCACAATCCCTGGCCACTTTCAAAAAAATGATAAAAGAACACTATTTGCGTTCTGGATAGTTACTTTATGATGTGGCTTTGAATGGGTATGGGCTCGCTGTGTGTAGGTATATCTTGTACTTATGAAATATATGTGTAAGTATATCTAATAATTATGTATGTATGTTTATGTAAATGTTATGGATATTGAATGTAAATATGTACTTAGGTATATGTAAAAACAGTATATGACATGTATATAAATATATGTCTATATACTTATATATAGTTTAAGCTTATGACTACAGTAATAACTACCCATAAGTTATTATCGTTTAAGCAAATATGTCCATCCAAAGGTTGCCTGGAAGAGATCGCTTGTAGCGATAAGGCTGCCATTTGTACATTTTTCTTATGTTTTCCGTACATGTACTGTATTTCTTTGGTGTACAATAAAGATTTATCTTATCTTATCTTATCTTATCTTTCATATTCACTATCTAGTCCTTAACACCCCCTTTCACCACATTATTCACGATCAAAGGTAGCATATGTCCGTTACCAAGCTCTAATTAATCCCTGTATCAAAATTTCATCATCTTCAAAACTGTCAAACTTGAATCCCTTATTACCCCCCCCCCCCCCCTAAGCCTCCAGTTTCGCGTCAATAGGTAGCCTATGTTCGTTCCCAAGCTTCAATGCCTATGTTCGTTCCCAAGCTCTAAACTATCGTTGTACCAAATTTCATCAGGAAATCTTCAAAAATGACAAACTTTCATCCTAAGGCCTTAGTCCCCCTTCTACCCACCTTTTTGTGATAAAAGGTAGTCTATGTCCGTTCCCAAGCTCTAAACTATCTCTGTACCAAATTTCATCACTAAATCTTCTAAAACGATAAACTTTTATCCCAAGGCCCTGGTCCCCCCTTCTTCCCCCCTTTTCGCGATAGAAGGTAGCTTATGTTCGTTCCCAAGCTCTAAACTATCTCTGTACCAAATTTCATCAAGAAATCTTCAAAAATGACAAACTTTCATACCAAGGCCCTAGTCCGCCCCCCTTCTACCCCCCTTTTCGCGATAAAAGGTAGTCTATATCTGTTTCCAAGCTCTAAACTATCTCTGTACCAAATTTCATCAAGATATTTTCAAAAATGACAAACTTTCCTCCCAAGGCCCTAGTCCCCCCTCCCCCTTCTACCTCCCTTTTCGCAAAAAAGGTAGTCTACGAGTATGTCCGTTCCTAAGCTCTAAACTATCTCTATACCAAATTTCATCAAGAAATCTTCAAATATAACAAACTTTCATACCAAGGCCCTAGTCCGCCCCCCTTCTACCCCCCTTTTCGCGATAAAAGGTAGCCTACTTCCGTTTCCAAGCTCTAAACTATCTCTGTACCAAATTTCAGCAAGAAATCTTCAAAAATGACAAACTTTCCTCCCAAGGCCCTAGTCCCCCCCCCCCTTCCACCCCCCTTTTCGCGATAAAAGGTAGCCTATGTCCGTTCCTAAGCTCTAATCTACCTCTGTACCAAATTTCATTAAGATATCTTCAGAAATGACAAACTTTTATAAAAACTTTCATCCCCTATTTCCCCCCCTTTAACCCCCTTTCTCGTGATAAAAGGTAGCCTATGTCCGTTCTCAAGCTGTAATATACCTCTGTTCCAAATTTCATCAAGATCGGTTCAGCGGTTTAGACATGAAAGCGTAACATACAGACAGACAAACAGACAGACAGATAGACAGACAGATAGACAGACAGACAGACAGACAGACAGACAGAGTTACTTTCGCATTTATAATATTAGTATGGATTAAAATAAATAATATTAGAATGAATTTGGATGAAAAAGTCAACTACCAGGATGTGACTTGAACCTACGAGCAGTCCTTTAGAAGCTTGTTTAGAAGCAGCTTACTATCAGGCGAGGTGAAGTCAAATTGACGTGTCCTTTATAAAAAAAAATACTCTAATCAACTGAGTCACCTGCCCCTCTAGACAAGTGGCAATTCTTCGGCTCAAGCAGGCTTGAATATTTGTATGATAACACATCAACACCTTGCCCAACTTGAGTAATGAACCCAGGAAGTTAGGTTTGCACACCTATATTCACGTAGGTACCATACAAATGAGTATAAATATCTACAATATTTTTACATATGTTTGTTTGTTATTTTACTCACGACCGGCGATAAAACAGCTGATTATACAGCCAGCAGTAAAAGTTACTTAACAAATTTCAATTTATATTTACATCCCGCTATAACTCTTGCGTCCAACCTTAAAAAATCCCATAGTAATACTGCGTCCACCGACTTACTGCGTCCGGTATACGGACGCAAGATTACTTTCACTTCTAATGACCACTATTCCATAGATATAAGCATTGGGCTGTATAGTAAAAAAATCGTTGGGACGCAAATTCACCTCCAGCACGCCTGGATGAGCATAATGTGGTTTTTTCAACTATTAGGACAATAGAACTGCACCTTGACCTCTCAATGTATATCATGTATTTCAATGTACATACATACATATACAATCACGCCTTTACCCCGGAGGGTTAGGCAGAGGTGAATTAACACCCACATTTGTATTCGGTCTCACGTAATAGGGGGTGAGCCTATTGCCGTATTCCGGGTACTATTGTTGACTCGAGCCATGCATCTGAGGCTGAGTCTGGGCTGTACATAATATCTGTCTGATGTTAAAGTTAATCAGCCCTATCCCTTAGTCGCCTTGCACGACACCACATGGGAAGAGAAGGGGTGGTCCAAATTCTACTCTGCCACGCGGCTATTTTCAGTATTTCAATATAAAGAGGTAAAATAATATTCTTAGACAAAAATAGAACTAGTAATACGGATTCTAGAATGAGGATTAATATGTCTTTGACCGATAGCACGTAAAGCCTTTCATTGTTGTTGTTACACGTATAAACATATATGGCAGTATTGTCAGTTTGAGCTCTTAAAAAGTACGAAAAGTGTTCTAACTGCAGAACTTCGATGTCGCCAATGGTTCATACGGCAGTCACTTCACCAAAAATATTGAAGTTCAGTTGCGTCGCAGTTCGACTTGAAAATGAGGATCTCGAACTCTGAGGTGAATAAATATCGTTTGTAAGTTTAATAGTGTTCACCAACTTTTGTTGCCAACTGTACGACATAAATTTGATGTTAATTATTATTGTCGTTCTTATCATATAACGAACAAACATCGAGGCTAATACAATAATATATTACAGTACGAATGCACCGGCTTGACCGAGTTAATTACATTTCGAAACCGGGCAGAGATATGATTCTGGCTATCTCGCCTCCAGCAACAGTGCCCTTAGCATGAAAAGCTTACCGTAATCGTCTCGTAACCGTTTTGAGAGAACGGTGCCCCTACCCGGTAATTGAGAGTACGGAGCATTGCGATTTTTATTTGTTTGTTTATTTATTACACAACACAGAATACAAATTATGATTATAACAAAAATAAGTTTCAACAATCAGAGTCTGAATTGCAATCCAAAAGCTTGTGTAAACAGAAAAACCAAGAGAAATTAATTAACCCGAAGTAATAACCATTCAAAGGAAGACATATTTATAGTTGTTAATATCCAGTAGATTAAGTTCGGCTTCTTACGCTGTAAAAAAGATTAGGACATTAACAGACGTGGATACGGCTAGAATAGTTTATTTCAGTTATTTTCATAGTATTTTAAGCTACGGAATTCTCCTTTGGGGTAATTCCGCGGATTTAAACACAATATTCATTTTACAAAAGCGGGCTGTGAGAGCTATTTATAATTTGGGCCCAAGAGTTTCCCTTCGAGAAAAGTTTAAAGAAATAGACATTCTAACCGTAGTGTCACAATACATCTTCGAGAACCTGATGTATGTAAGGAAAAATATCTCTAAATTTTCAAGAGTATGTGACAGGCATAATATAAACACAAGACATAAAAACAATCTTGTAGCTTGTGATAGTAGACTCCATAAAGTTAGTAATTCTTTCCGGGGCAACTGTATACGCTTTTTCAACAAGCTCCCTAATGAAATTTGAGATTTACCTGTAAATAAATTTAAAAATGTAATTAAGACTAAACTGTGCCAAAAAGGCTATTATAAAATCCAAGAATATTTAGATGATAAACAAGCTTGGAAATGAGCTGTTCGCTCAACTATGCTACTCAAGCAAACTATTGTATTTAGACTAAGTAGACTAAGCAAATGTTTGTAAATAGACCAAAAAAAAAATGCCCGCTGAGTTTCTTGCCGGAGTCTTCTCAGGTCGGGGCCGCGTTTCGAACCGGTGGTCCATTTGCTAAACTAGTCTAGATTTTTTTTTAAACTTGACGTTTTGTAAGTACCGTTTTAATGGTCTATACAGAATAAATGATTTTTGACTTTGACTTTGACTTTGAGTTACCGGTTACAGATTTACAGAGTTTGGTGCAGAATAGAGAACATCCTTGAGTGGACCAATAAACGTTACGATTTTAGCGAATATATCAAGTTCTGTGTTATTTTTTGCCAAGTCGTTATACTGACGGGCCATCCTGACAAGGGGGTTATAGAACGATATATTGTTTTTATAAACCTGTAAGGCAAAGATATTTGTATGATTGGATCTGCGAGCGCTGTGTCTAGTGTTAAATGTAATTTGAAATAGCAAATAAGGCGTATCCAGTTTTGAGTGAATTATTTTATAAAGATGAACTAAATCAAAATATATGTGACGGATTTCCAACTTTTTCGGCTTGACATACACACAGTACAGGTTTACAGTAGGCAGGCGGCCAATTGGAATGTTCAGTTTCCTCAAAACGATTACCATACGATTACGATTATTTTTCATGCTAGGGGTACTGAGCATTGCGATGGGCCGTCTGGCTACTGTGAAACCTGCCTATCTTACGTGCAGCCGGGATTGATAATGAGCGTGTTGGTTCCCTGTGGACTGGAATAAGGCGGTAGTACCATCTCTTACCGTCGATGTTGTTGTCGTCGATGTGCTCTCCATCAAAGAGTAAACAACCCATAAAAAGTGCCCGCTTAGCAATAAGCTCACCGCCTTTTAGATATGACTGAAAATCATATTTGGTGAGGTGTTAATACACCATTGCATATTCCTTCGAGGATATACAGGCGCTATAATTGATTGGATACAATAATTATATGTTCTTTCAATAGTGCGATTTAAGATAAATAGTTTCAACATAGTTCAGTTTCATTCTACGAGATGGCGCTGGGTATATAAATTGTTGGGACGTCCAGTCTTCTTTGAACATCCAGTCTCCGTTGACTTACGGCTATAAACTGCATGGACTCTATAAGAGAGGAAATGACAGGAGATTTCAAAGACGACGACAGGGAGAGAGACGACAATCTGTGATCAATTTTTGCTTGAAACTAATTTTGACCTTTTTATTTAATCGCTCGCGAGCAATTCACGCGATAGATGTATTTGTAAATCAATTTATATTTACGCGATAAATGTAAATTGATTTTTTTGTTTATTTTTTAGAACAATGTCCTCCAGGCGAGCACTCCGTTCTCTACTGTCCTCAGAAAGCAGAGCCTTCGTGTGAAAACCCAACAGTCCATGAACTCACTGGGCCAAACAAGGGTCTATGCGGTGTCCCACAGTGCTTCTGTAATACGCCTACAGTGAGGAATATCAAGACTGGCCAATGTGTCAATATAAAGCAATGTTGATCAAGCTGTCAATGAATTGGGTACTTTCCTATAGTAAAAATAAATTGAAACAAAAGAATAAAGAATAATAAATCGATTCTCAAATTATCTTTTTATTTTTAAACATTCTTTGAACTATGAATTGGGTACTTTTCTATAGTAAAAATAAATTGAAACAAAAGAAACAAAAGAATAAAGAGTAGTAAATATATTCTCATATTATCGTTTTTTTTTTCAACTTCTAATTATTCATAAGTAGTAAACAATTAACAGTTTCTATTCTCTGATCAATTATTCGATGTCACTTATACTTTTTTTTAAACGCGGATATTATATCTCGGCAATGATGTAATACCAAGGTAATTGAGCATCACTGTGACGTTTTTTTCTTCATGTTCTTCAATTTAATAGCAAACTATAAAAATCCGGTCAAGAATCAAGTACCATCATAACTCGGAAGTTTAAATGGATGAATGGATGGATTAATGTCAGTTATTAAATCTCACCAGAATCACTAACCACAGCTGAAACTGGGAGGTCAAATGACAGTCGCTGCCAATTGGCCGAAAAAAGCGAGCCAAATCGTACTTTCGAACTCTGCTCCAACCTCCTGCTGCCATGTTAACTGACTAATAACTTTTTAACGGATTCTATTGCGATTTATTTAGTATAATTTACATATTTACTACTTTTCAATTTATCTATCCATAACAATCCGTCAAATAGTAGATTGTTCAACAAGGGACTAAAACAAGCCATAATGACACGAGATGTTTTGGCTAATAGTTCGAGTGTCATTATGGTTGTTTAGTCCCACGTTAAACACTCTACTTTTCACTTTGAATGCGAGGAAAAAAAAGCGACTTTTTATACAAAATTATAATATTTAAAATTTTTTTTATGAAATATGCAAATATCTTTTTCAACCTAAATATATTAATTTCATCATATCGATAACGGGGTAAAGCCTCCGTGGCGTGGCGGTAGTGAACGCGGTCGCTACGCAGGAGGCGCGGGTTCGATCCCCGCTCAGTGCAAATATTTGCATGCATGGATATGGGTATTTGCATTGGTCTGGGTGTTTCTATGTATTATATGTATGCATTTACAAAAAAGAATATCTAAGTATGTTTATCCGTATTCTAGATTCCATAATAGGTAGTAAAGCTATGCTTACCATGGATCTAGATAGCGTTGTGTGAAATGTAGTGCAATATTTATATATTTTTATTTATTTATAGGTTATTTATATGGTAAAAAAGTTTCTAAGTTGCACAATTAATTGGTGTAATAAGTAATTGGTGATTACAACGCAAGCTTATTACGAATAATCTATTCAAAATTCAAATTGCAAAGAAATTTGTCCCGCGGTTTTTTTTTGTTGTTAAGTGACGTACGGTTTATATGCTTGCAAAAATAATTTAAAACGAATTGGAAATGGATAATAAAATGGACTTATCCTTAATACTTACATAATAATTAATTAAATTAATATCATTATTCGTGGTTCACGAAATTAAATGGGATATTTGATTTTTTCAAATATCATTTTGAGGTTATTTCTATACCTACACAATCACTAAAAAGGTGATAATCCTCCCATTCACAAACACCGTGATTGGCTGTTTAGGAGTTATCAAAGTAAATTAAAAAAAAAAATACTTTAGTCCCTAGGGATTAATAAGGAACTTTAGTCCCGATATGCAGGGACTAAAGTAACATTTTAAGAGCATGAGAAGTGAAAAAGCACTTTTATTTCAATGAGTGGTGTTCGCGTAAATTCAGACTATCGTTTTTAACTATGCGTGTTAGGTATAAATTCTGCGTGAACTTGGCGGGTGCAACGTACAGAATAAATCAATTATCAGCTCGAGTTACTGACCGATATAATAGACTGCAGATTGCATTATGTTTACAATATAACTTCAGTCTTGGGTAAGAATAGTTGGGTGTTTCCCACAATGAGGTTTTTCATTTTATTGTGT
Source organism: Eilema caniola (assembly GCA_949126895.1). NCBI lineage: Eukaryota > Metazoa > Arthropoda > Insecta > Lepidoptera > Erebidae > Eilema > Eilema caniola. Next base: position 18,483,204 of record OX421481.1, read on the forward strand.
GTCTTGTCAATGGGAGTACTGGTAGCCAGTTTTGAAACACAAGGTAATTTTTTGCTTACTGTTATTTTAATTCGCCGTATGAAAAATGTTTATTTCATTAACTATGTATAAAAATAAACTACTGTCTCTTTGTTATATTATAATTATTGTTAATAAATAATATCAATAAATATTGACAACAAATTTTACATTACGCTGTCTAGACCTACAGTATTGATTCTAAAATGCGGATAAACATACTTCGATACATTTTTTCTATCATACAATTTACACCTTTGTCTGGAGCGGGAATCCAACCTATGACCTCTGACTCGGCAGTTAAAGGCTCTAACGTCACGCGACGGCTATATATGAATACATCCAGAATGAATGAATGAATGAATGAATGATGCTATTCCGTCTAAAACTAACCGCAGCGGGACCCCGATGGGGCCCATATAATTTTTTTTTGAACCCACAATACTAAATTAATATTCTACATTTCAGGCCCTTGCCCTGTCGGTGAGCACCACAGGCCAGACTGCCCACACATATATGAGCCAACGTGTGCCGAACCGACATCCCGCCCACTTGAAGGAAAAATGGGCAGGATCTGCAAGAAACCACTGTGCTTCTGCAATGAGCCTACAGTGAGAAATGCGGACAGAAAATGTGTGCCTTTGTCTGAATGTCCTTCTTCATCTTAAATAAGAAACGATAACAATGTATATATATAAGTTATTACTTACTCAATAAAATGCATTAAACTTAAATTATGTTCGTTTATTTATAACCAAACAGCAACATCCTTAAAAACTAGGTACATCGACGTAAGACTTGTTCGAGCGCACGGACCCAGCTTAAGTACCTGCGGTCTGTACAATGGTATCCAATCATTTGACAAAAAACGAAAGACACATCTTCATTTGACAAACAACGTTTGTCAAATTATAGTTGATAAACTTAACATTTTACAAACTATTGTTTAATAAACTACTTATTAGACAAAATACTTATTTGGAAAAATATCATTATGCCTTACAATCATTTCACAAATTTATTGATTATTTTTTAAACTAACATGTTGGCAAAACAACTTGAATTGTCACAAGTAAGTGACAGAAATAAATCTCTGCAAATCCGACTTTATGTGATCTTGTTTGCCCTACCCGCGGAGGGGTGAGACGGCCCACGAGCTGAGGAGCAGGTGGTTACAAAGCCCGCCGCCGCGGCTTAGGCTGGCTGGTCGAGCCGGCCAGCAAGCCGAAGCTGCGGTGGTGGGCGTTACAACCATCTGTGACTACAAGATCGTGTGGGGCCGCCGGAGCCCCGCAGCGCCGGAGCTGTGACATTACATGCCTACTGTCTGCTACACGCGTGCTTTTTGCTTGCTTGTTTGATTGTTTATTAACTGACCTAATTTTGTAAAATAAGCATTTTTAAAATATTTTTTTTACTATTGAATTATTTTCTATGTGATACATTTGCAAAACCTTTATTAAAATTTATGAAATGATTCTTTTTAAGTAATATGTTTTCAAAATGAAAGTTTGTCAAATGAGTAGTTTTTCAAACGTTGTTTGTAAAATGATCATTTGTTATACTTTTTTTTTTCAAACAATAGTGAACCCTTATAATACTTCACGTGACTGGTGACATCGGTTACGACATTAAGGCACGTGGCGGGAAATGACTGGCACCACATGTGATCCTCAAATGCCATTCAGGTTGAAGGAACTGTTCTGAAAGACGATCATTAGACCTGTCCTTTTACACGGCTGTGAGGCGTGGCCGCCGTTGAGCGACATGAACAGGAGCCGCGTGCTCACAGTCCTTCCTTCACTGGTGTGGTCACAACAGCCAGGCTACGTGAGTAATAAATGCCTGGTAATAGCGCCGCTGCCGGGTCCAGGTAGATGGGGTAAGCCCAAGATGCCTTGGCTTGACGTCGTGAAGGATGCATGCAAATGGTCTCACTACCACGGACGCCTAAGATCGTGAGCGGACCCTGAGCTCCGAGGGCATCTTGGCCTCGGATGTAATCAGTATAACGTCTATTTTTTTTTTTTCACTTGCGGGAAATCCTCACGAATTCCCACCCCTCCGGAGCCGGAGGGGGAGGTTATTTCGGACTCGAACCGACTAAATCGCTCGCCGTCTCTGGGTCGTAGTGCTAGGCCGAAGGTGAGGTTGTCATGCGACATATCCCTCGCACCCCGGCTGACCCAGCGCCATCCCTCTCGGTTTGGCCCTCCTCGGGAAGTGTAACGTCTAAATGTAGATGATGATAATGATTATTATAATAAAACAAATCGCGCGGGCCAGGAGTTCATTTGTCTCGCGATTTAGGTTCAAAATACGTGTCTCCAGGTATATGTTGATGAAGACTGTAAGGACCATAGGTAGGTAATTCTGAACTAAGAAAGATATTCGTAGACCTGTTATTCCTCTATGGAAATAAATGTTTCTAGGAAACAAATATTTTTATTAAATAAAAGCTTGTCTTACTCTATTTTTTTTTGTACTAAAATGTTTATTTTGTACTAAAGCGAAAATAATCATTTTATGCAAAGCTAGGGTTAAAAGCGACAATAACAATCAATGAAACTTCTAATTTCTTACAATCCTCTTAGAATCGTATCTGAATTTTAAAATATAATCTTGTTTTTTTTAAGGTTTTTAACATTTACGCGGGTGGAGCTGCAGGGATCCGCTAGTTATATAATAATTACTAGGTTGCCATAGTAAAAGAAATACAATTTAATTGTCATCACCAGATAAGTGCGTTGTCAATATTATAAGTATAGGTATGGGGACACAATAGATTGATTCACAAGTTCCTTATTTTTTACAGCGCGACCTTCCATTGTTACTACTACATTTTCCGAGAATAATACAACAATACTTTAATGAGTGCTTGTACGTAGAATTCGCATTTAATGTGTAACACACAAAGTAGTTAACAACTCAGTATTTATTCCACCTTGTTCACCTGGGTGATAGTATAGAAGTTATTATGATGGGGCGAATTGAAGGCCGGCAACGCACCTAGAACTCTTTTGGTGTTTCAGGTATCCATGGGCGGCGGTGATCGCTTACCATCAGGCGATCCGTCTGCTCATTTGCCTACTATGTCATAAAAAAAGATGCTTTGCACTCCAGGAGTGCCGGCAGAAGTGGAAACTTTTTCTTTCTTTCATTCGTCGTTATATACATTGAAAAAGATAAAAAGAACATACCATACCATACCATACCATACCTTACCAATAATATAGCTCCAATCATAGAACCTATCACTAATTTTCTGTAAGACGTTGAAGACCCTTATGTCACTCCACCATGAACACCCAAGATCGGAGGAAGGAGATCCAGAAGGGGGACTTTAGGAAAAAAGGGTTATTCCGTCTTCATACCACGAAAACTCATACCATTTCAAAAATTTATAAATTCTCCATGATGTCCGGAATCTGTCTTTACAGAGAAAGCGACTTTGTTTTAAACTATGTGTCCCTGTCTCCCTTTGTATGCTTAAATCTATAAAATTACGCAACGGATTTTGATGCGGTTTTTTTTAATAGATAGAGTGATTCAAGAGAAATGTTTATATGTATAATACATGTTTAATATAGTAGAGGGTGCAGCGGGAACGGGATCTGACGCTACGCGGGCGGAAAAATATTGGCGGTGCAAAGTTCGCCGGGTCAGCTAGTAAAAGATATATATTTGCAACGAAGTCTTCTCTTAAACAGGTACCGTTACTTGCTAAATATATCAATCTTCGAGAAATGTGAGGTGATTCCCTCATCAATTACGATAAGAAACGGATAATGACAACCAAAAGAAACCCCTTTAATGAGACTCATTAGCGAATAACTCAACCGGTTACAGAATTATATCAACGGGTTATTTTAATTTTGTGGTCTAAGTTGAAAGCGATAACGTTTGCACAGTCGGCGTCAATGATAATCTTAATACCAAGTTATTATGGGTAAAACAAACTGTTTTATTGATTTATAGTAGTTTATGATACTGTTGCATAATAAGGGTTCTTATAACACCAGTGTATTTTAAAAAATGGAGCTGTAGGCGAGATTTTTTATAGTATCACACGAGTGTTATAAGACCAAGTTATGTACAGTGTCATACACTACTTTATCTACTCTCATACTATAATACATAAACTAATTTATTTTACAAACAAAGCCAAACTTTATTTAATTTAAATGTAAAATGTTGGCGCCAAGGCGCAAACATCGATTGCATGTTTCTTTTTTTATTCTCCGAATCGGCGGATTCTTTTTTTAATGTTATGATTAAAAAGTTATTTAATGATATAGGTGACCATACAAGACCTGTATCGTAATAAAACTTTTTTTTTGGCCTGTGCGTAACGTTTGTCATAACAGTTTTGATTTCAATTTTATAATCTTTGTATTATAGTATCAGTGTAGATAAAATTATATTATTTTCCGATTTAAAGGTGTATCACATATCAGAACATTCAACCAACAGGAAGGTGAGAACCAACATATTAAGATCATTTTGAGTACTTTGTTCGTCAAGATCGATCTACGGAGCATTGTAATTGGTTCACAGAAGCAGGCGGCCAATCACAATACTTCGTTGTCTCGATACGTTTACTTTACGAATTTGAATAAAATTCGTGCTCTGGATGCTGACAGTACGGTCACAGGTACGTAAGAAATTAATAAATAAAGTTCACTGCTAGACACAGACCTTTCCCAATGTGCACCACAGTGCCCGATCCTCCAACGTTAATTATTATGTGGTCATAATGATTCTTATTCCCGCAATTTCGACTAATTCTAAAGTTAAATCTTCTGAAAGAAACATCTAGAGACGACAGACTTTTTTTTACTGTTTCATACTGATTACCAAGTCCATTCTCATAGAATTACACATGAGCCAAAACTTTTAAACAGCTATAATTTATCTATGAAAACCATTTGGTGAAACCAAACAAACGAAGGGATCTCCTTTTTTGCCAACCCAAATATTATGGCTTATTGTACACCAATCATGATTAAATCAAACCAATTCGCTTTTCTCACGACTAGGGTTCAAAATATATTATTATACCGGTAAATCTAAGTACGCATCTTTGATTACCCATTTTCTCGAAAATATTTTATCACTTACACCAAATTGCCCTTCGGGAAATTACAGTTTCGACCAATTAGCCACCGCTTGGATAAATTTCGACCTAACATTGGGTTATATTTTTTAATTATACGCTGTAACTGCGCACCAATTTGATTTTAATTGCAGTAATCATTCACTTTGATCCTTTGGGGGACCGATCTCGGATGGGGCGAGTATTACAATTCTTTAAAAAAATTTAGTGGTCTCTTTTTTAAAAATTATGCTTTTTTTAAGTATTTTCTCAAAGCATTACCAATCAAACTGCTGAAAGACACAAACCCAATACTGCAAATGCCCTAAGTATCTACTAATTTTGGACACATCATGAAAAATTTAATCATCATTTAATATTTGAAAATTAGTATAGGTGTAACCCAGGTCATTTAATGTGTAGGGTAACCACCTGTACCATAATGTAAATAAGGGATACATTTTGGGAATATTTAGCCCCTGTTTTTGATAGACAAGAGTTGCTAATTGATAAAGTTAAGTCTTTAAATTCTGTGTAATCGTGTTATAGCCAGCTAAAAGCGATTAAACTCCAGTATGATGCCATAAGCTGCAACATATTCTAATACAAACAATGCTTCTATCACATACCTGATACTACGTTGAACAATGAACTGTTTTGAAAACAAACCAGCTGGGAGAAAGTTAGACTACTCACAAGCTTGTTTCTCTTGACATAAACCAATTTAGAATAGGGTGACTTTCATTTTAGTTCAAACTGGGATATTTTTAAAATTTAATTTTTTTTGTGAGCAGCAACGCAAGATAAAGCTACTGAGGTTTGTTAAAGGGTTGCTTTGGAACAAGGTTGTGAGGAGGTCTAATGGTAATTTCAAATGTAGCATATCTGTTGGAAACCAGATAATATAACAGTCTTTTTAAGACCGAGTCTCTTTTTCGCCAACTGAAATGTTTAGCTACGATATTTTCTCACCCAAAGTAATTATTTATTAAAATAAAATTCTATCACGGTTTATTCCTTAACTACAGTTTTATTAACCTGATTTATTATATTACCAAATGGTCCATTGTAGTGAGGATTAATTCTGCCCTCTAGCTAGGAAATAGAACAATAAAACAACAGTAAAATTAAGTTAAATGATTTTGGTTAAAATATCTATATACATAAAAAAAAAACATTCACAAAACACTTGAATGTATTGAGGTGGCCGACGTAGGCAGCCCCACAGAAGCAGTTGACTGTGGTAGACCGGAAGTAAGGTGACTTTAATAGACTCGAAGAAAGGCGACTGAGGCAGACACGAAGGATACGGCTGGCGGGCCAAGCCAAGGCGGCCATGGGTGGGCAGCCCCTGGCAGAAGTAACTGAAGAACCGAATGGCAGAACGCAACTGTGAAGCAACTGGCAGTGGCAGTTCGGGGTTCGCGCAATCACGGAACTCGCATCACGTTTTATACGAAAATAAGTTACTTTAACAATGGGTACAGTAAGTATACGATATAGTATTAGCGAGTACGTAGTCACTGCTACATATAAGTCCTATCTGAGCCCTTGGAAAACTCTAGCAGTGCAGCCGACTTCATAAAGAAAACTCTGGAGAAATTATTCGAATTAAATTAATTTTAGAATAAACTAGAATATTCTAGAAGGAAGATCCTCCTAATATTCTAGGAGTCGCTATTAAAAATATTAGAGGAAAAGATTTAATTGATCATAAAGGAACTACAACCATGTAAGTGAGATTATAAATCTGAAACCGAAGTAACGAAGTCATAAGATCATAAATTGTCGAATCGAATCGAAATCGAAAAATCTGCAAAGCTAGTCACCCTACATCCACCGCAGCGCCTCCTGTACTAAAGTGAATGATACACATGAACGCTCTCATACCAGACCGCAAACGTACCCGCGTAATAAAAGTTACGTTTTGAATATATTACCTTTCCTATTATTAGTTGTATGACTCGTTGGGCTTATGGCATACGTTTGTGCTTACGTTTGCCTACGATGGCGAGGACTTGGGTTCGACTGCCATATGATGAATCATTGTTCTGTTGTTGTTCACTTGTTCCACTTGTGGTAATGCTGCAGGTTTTATATAGCTTTCTTTGAAGTGAAAAAAAAAATTTTTTTTGGCTCAACAGACATCATGGATCTCGCATCATCTTTTCCTAACGCTTGAGTCGTCACCGAACGCATCACGTCATGTCATGTCTATACAACTCATAAGTTACTTAGTTTTCATTTTTATCCCCAAAGACTCCACATGTTTTTCTCACATCCTCCATTACCCTGTGTAGATAGGAACTAATAAATGATACCTCATACTTTAGTAATACAAAAAAAACTATCTTATGAATTTACCTAAGCGCAGTCATCACGTTCCGTTTAAAAAAATTGTTTTTACTTTTTTGCCTTTAACATAAGGCTATACGCGAATCTTTTTGTACGTAAAAAATAATATTGTACGCGGAACTAAAATAGACTCATGAAATTGGAGAGCAAGAGAGAGCAGACATCTCTAAACGTCCGCAAAACACAAATAATATCGCAGGCTGCTAGGTGCGAGGGAGGCTAACATATTTTATGCACGGGTCTACATGGAAACCTACTAAACCGAATACATTCAGCATAAAGAGGTGGTATGAGGAACTTCAGACGATACGGAATGGGTACGCCACGACTTTTTTCGAATAAAAACCACCATTACTACATAACAATGGTGGCACTCAGCTTGACGGCCCCATCAGATGCTTTTTGACACCCCGCTCAAAGGACCCGGGACTGTAGGAAGAAGGCAACACGTGAGAATGGACCATTGCCGTTGGTTCACAGTAGGCTGGGAGCGAATATATTCGAATACGAATATTATTCATGCTCGGGGTAATGATTGTAAGCATAATATCCTACGAAAAGTGCTTAATTGACAGCAACAGGGCCATCCCCTGCTACTAAGAAGCATAAAACATAGCGAAATGAGAATAGTAATTTATATCTAATTAGTATTTACCCTTTCGGGTATTAACAGCTAGTATGCATTATATTTTAATGTAGTATGAAATAGTGAATATTCATTTAATTACATAAATAACAACTCTCTCTATTTATTTGACCAAGGCACCCATCCCCGAACTTCATGATCACACTCAAACAGGGAATGTACTTTTATTAGTTCCAATATGTCTTGTCGTACTGTGTAAAGAATATCTCAACAACACTTGGCCGGCGGACGCAAGAAATGTGCCCGTATAGGATATCTTATGATAATATATTTTGCAGCATGGCTTCGCGATTTCCTGACTTAGAAGTATCCATATAAGTACTTCTATTTATACATTTAGTGGAAGTAATACCTATTTCACATAAGCGAGATATGAAGAATCTATTTTAAGTAAACATGGGCAAAAATATTGTATCTTCGTGAATTTGTACTTTGTGAAATCATTCAAAAGGTACGGTGAACACTTACCACGTGGGCGGCTAGTTGCCCATCTAACTAAAAAAAAGTATTATAGTTTTAGAAAGAAGTTCAATAAACCATGTCAACGCCCAGAAAAACTAAAAGAATAATAGGATTACGTAAATCAACATAATTACAGTCTAATTACAAAATGTTTTAAATATCATAGTTGACAGTTGGGTAGAAACTTTTTGTGTTTTTAGATAAAGATCTTTTTGAGAGGATAAACTCGCTGTCGTTTAAGTCATTTTGAGTATTCACTTGTAATATTCAGTTATCATAACATACAGATAATTAATGTAATACCACCACTATATCTTTTTCTATCGCTATGGAACAGATAAGCCTTTTCAGTACGATTTTTATAGCTGTTAGATAAAATGTGTTTATTGTTAAGATATTTATTATTTTTTATACTTATAGTTAATGTATTTAGTTTAAAGAATGCTGGAGATAAGGTAGTAAAGTTGGATATCGGGGAAGTGACGGGAGAGAAGTATTGGGCAGATGAATTTTATGAATTCTACGGTGTGCCTTACGCCACTGTACCTAAAGGACGAGACAGATTTAAGGTTAGTAATATACCTAGATACATACTTAAATTCACACCAGTCGATCCACGAATGTGAAGGAAGAGGTGTTCTAAGACCCAAATTTCGCCAATTATGATAAGGGGCGAGCATGTTGTCACTAAACGGCACTTTTTTATGGGCTGTAAGTTTATTATCGGATGGTGAATAGCTCTATCCCTTTAGTCGGCTTCTACAATACTTATAGAGCGGTCAGATTTTACTCCATCGGAAATCAACACGGTAAAAGTTTTATAAAACCAGCTTGGCACATAAGTACACCGAGTGTCGAAATTCAAATGATCATTCCTAACCTAATAAAATTCTACTTATACTTTTAGGTTTTAATCTTTATTTCTATTAATATCTTAGGAAAATTCATTTTCTCTTTTATTATATTAGTTAGAATACATACTACTAAAGCTGTAAACAAGAAGCCGGACCTCTTTACACTAAAGAGTTACTGTGATTTATGAACAGTTGCAAACAGTAGGTTTTGTTTTGCAACTTAATCATTTAAAAAAGTAAATTGTTTTTTGAAGTGAAAACTTCTTTAGCGGCGTTGGATGGGTAAAAAGTGTTAAACTCGCGTCAGGATCGCTTGACCTTTGGACCGTAACCGACGACTGACGTCATACAATATTAGCTATAGACTGTCTATTTTGCAACAATAGTTTCGCAGCATAGCGGTAAACGCTTCGACTGTAAGTCCATATGGTTTCAGATAGTACCGGGTTCAAACCTGGCCTTGTGACACTTTTTGTGATTACTTTTTCTTTATGTAATTCATTACTTTTTGTGATTATTTTATCTTTTGTATTTTATTAATTTCTTCAGATAGAAAATTAGCAGAAAATTAGTGATAGGTTCTATGATTGGCGCTGTATTATAGGTATGGTATGGTATGGTATGTTTTTTTATCTTTTTCTATGTATATAACGAAGAAAGAAAGAAAGAAAAAGTTTTCACTTCTGCCGGCACTCCCAGAGTGCAACCCGTCTTTTTTTTATGTATTCTAGACTGGTATCGTAAACATATGCGTTGAAGCCAGCGATTCATCTAACATGTTTTCTAATTAAGACATTATTTGTTTACAGGCTCCTCTGCCCGTGGAACCATTTGGGTCACTAGATGCAGACATCAAACATATCCTCTGCCCTCAAGTTTTTCTTACAATAGAAGAAGTAGATGACCCTATGGTACACGGAGTCGAAGAATGCTTGACTATGAATCTTTTAGTTCCAGTGATTGCTAATGAGACTAATCTTTTACCAGTACTTGTGTATATTCATAGTGGTGCTTACGCTGGCGGTAACGGTTATATGGGAAGACTACATTATGTGGCCAGACATGATATTATTGTTGTAAGTTTTAATTACCGGCTTGGAGCAATTGGATTTGCCTGCTTGGGTACGGAAGAAATACCTGGTAATGCTGCTTTAAAAGATCAAGTAGCAGCATTAAAGTTTATCAATAAGTATATAAAACAGTTTGGTGGAGATCCGAACAAAGTGACTCTCGCTGGATTTAGTGTTGGGGCTGCTATGGCTGAATTACTAGCTTTATCTAAAGCAGCAAGTGGTTTATTTGACAAACTTATACTAGAAAGTGGATCAGCTTTAGCTCCATTTGCAATAAACCGACATCCTGTCGAAACAGCAAAGAATTTAGCAATTTCCATCGGATATAACGGTACAGGGGATATTGCGGATTTGAATGAGTTTTTGCTAAATGCAAATATCGAAGATTTGGCTAAAAAAAGCATGAATTTTTATCTGAAAAACTCAACATTTGGCTTGGCACCGTGTTTAGAAAATGATATAAAGAACACTGAACCATTCATGACAGAGTCTCCTTTGACGATTCTACAAAAAGGCGATTATAAGAAAACATCTGTATTGACAGGTTTCGCAAATATGGAGGGTTTAAGTAGAACAACCATGTTCAATGAATGGAGTAAAGAGATGAATGAGAACTTTGCAGCTTTCCTTCCAGCAGATTTAAAATTTGATACTGCGAAAACGAAAAACGACTTGATTGACAACATAAAGCAATATTATTTCAAAGGAGAAGAGGTATCTCGCAAAACTGTAGAAGGATACGTAGATTATTTTTCAGATGCTATGTTCAAATACTCAATATTGAAATCTGCGATATTACATTCCGTCCAATCGAAGTTGCCAGTTTTCTTGTACGAATTTACGTACGTTGGGCAGTTGAGTTACAAGCATTTTTTCATGGACAGATTGAAAGGTGCAAGCCATAGGGATCAGACAGCCTATATATGGGATTTCTTTGATTTTACAACGGATTTGAAGGATATGGACACAAGAGATCGATTGACAACAATGTGGACTGATTTTGTTAAGTACGAGTAAGTATTTTAGTAAATTAAATATAAGATCATTTAAAAGCATTTAGGTTCTGCATGCAGTTAAAACAACATTCGGTCTCAACACAATCCGAACAAAACAACTTCACCTACAAGCCAGCACTGTTGATTGACGAATGAGGCTCTCGCGAGGTTTGTAAGCCGTTAGAAGAAGGTGGTAGAAATTTGATAGCATAAATTTGTCACATATTTCGGCCGGGTGGGTACCATCGTGCAAACTCCCAAGTAATCCAATCTCGGTTGGATTGCGTTCAGGGGTCAGCAAGTGCATAGCCGGGCAGGGGGGATTGTGGTCGCAGCACTAGTGGGACCGGTAGGTGTCACGCGACGACACTCCTCTCTTGATGAGGCCGTCAAGCTGAATACCACTATCGTTAACATGGTAACGTAATGTAATAGTGAGTGAGTGACTTTGCCTTCAGCTTACCATCAAACCATAAAAGCAACATATACAACCAAATCTAAAAAAGTGAGAGTTATAAACCAAATCTAAAAAAGTAAGCGGTCCTCTTGCTTCGGCGTGAAGGTTTCAGATGTAATTGGGCATAACGATATCAATCAATCAATTAGCCTTATTGCAGTCCACTGCTGGACTTAGGCCTCTCCCAATATGCACCCTTCCTCCCCATCCTACGCCTAAGATCATCAGATTGCCGATTTCTATAGGTTATTACCTAATTATTATATTTTTGTTTTACAGAAATCCTACAGCTTACGAGAGTGTGTTAGTTGATGTAAATTGGCCAAAATTTTCAAAAGCAAACCCAATTTATTTGGAAATAGGCGAAAATTTACAGTTGAAGAAGGATTTATTTAAGGATAACTATTTATTTTGGGATAGAATTTATGATAAATGTTATTTGGAGCCTACACCCGTCGGTGCTCCGAAGAGGAAAGGTGGGAAATAGAGTGTACACCTAGATATATATTTATAAAAAATCTTAACATCTATCTAACTAAGTAAATAAATAAATCAAATTCATGTGTGTTTGTAATACCAACATAACAGTTTTTAAATAAATGCATGATGAGTGTATGTACGATACTTATTATAAGAAATTATTTTTTGTCATTTTTTTATCTGTTTATTATGAGTAATCTATGAAGTAGCTCGGCTGATTAGTGCACAATTTTTGAAAAAAAGGAAAGAAAGCATTAATCCTTATCCTACACAGACAAGCACGTTAACATTACTGCAATCATGAAAATAAAATAAAAAATTAAAAGTGATGTCGCACACAGTCACGTAAGACAGTGGTCGCTTCTCAAGGTAATGCTGTTCGCGTTGTAGTGCAGTTAGCCAGCTGTGGTTTTCAGAGGGAGTGTACTGAAAGTTAGCTGATATTATAAGCTGTAACTGTAGCTATACAATACTATAATAAGGTAAGAGAAAAGTCTGTATAATCTGAAGGTACATTTCGACGCCCTATAATACGTCCACTTCTCGCGGTTCTAACCACAAAGTGTTTGCATTCAAAACCACATGAAAAGCGATATTGCACCGGTAACCGGTAACAAATTGCTTCAATCCAGTATTCACCTTTTACTATTATCTTCCCCCTTGTAAAGGAAGATCTTCCAAAAATATTTGTAAAATTTCTAATATCAAAGGGAAAGCATCACCATTTTTCAACGCCAAACTGTTTGAAAAGTTTCCCCTTCGAATCGATGGCTCTGAATAAAGAAAATCTAAGCCCTACATTTTTTCAAGCAATATTAACCCCTGTGCAAGTTTCGTTATTGTTTGGTACAATTTATAAGCGTTTAGCTTTTGTTGCTAAAAAAAGAAATGCTAAATTGTACCGAAAAGAGCGTATAATAAAAAATTAATGAGCTGTTTGTTTCTAAAATTCTAACATAAGTCATCTTGATATACAAATAATCCTCTTTGTAGGAGGTAGGACACGACGGTATATTTCCGTCCAATTGAGCAGCCCGACTGGGGAAGTACCTCTGCACTACAGAATACCGCGGCCATAATAACCTCGTGTTGTGTTCCCGGCGTTGATTAGGGTAGCCAGAGCTCACTGGAAAGTTTTTGTACTGCCAATGGAAAGACCAAAGGCTTGTCCTGCTTTATCTTCAACACTGACGGCACAGAAACTCTCTGTTCTAACAGGGTCGGTAGCGCGAGTGTGACGCCCCTGGTGTTGCACACGTCCATAGGTCACGGTAACCATTTTCCATCAGGAGGGCCGTGTGCTTAACTGCCACTTAGGTGGTATAAAAAAAACTAATCACTCAATGTTTGTCTCATTCAAAAGTAGTTTTTTTAAGATAATTGCGATGTATGTGAGACACAAATTTTGGACATAAGTCACGAGATAAATGAGGCTTTTCGGCTTACGGAATCGGAACACGAAAACTGTGACACGAGAATTTTATATATTAGACTAGCTGTCGCCCGCGGCTCCGCCCGCGTGGATGTCGGTTATCTCGAATCGGGGTATGAAAAATAGATGTTGGCCGATTCTCAGACCTACCCGATATGCCCACAAAATTTCATGAGGATCGGTCGAGCCGTTTCGGAGGAGTATGGCAACGAAAACTGTGACACGAGAATTTTATATATTAGATAACATATGCTTATTGCTTAGTGGATTCAAGCTCGTCCACCACCTTACCACCCATGCTATCCTCAAAAGACACCCAAGAAACATGTACTACGCGTATTGACAAATTAAGTCGAAGCTATTTGTATCGATCAATACCTTTTTTTTTACCGTGAGGGAAAATCCTTCATGGATGCTATGCCGGACTCCTACCGACTAAAAACCCTCACGTACCGCCTAATAGCCTGCGGTTGGTAGCCCCGGGTAAGCCCTCGGAAGGATGTCCCAACAGACCTGCGACTGCGGCCTCGCCTAAGGGGTGGTTCGGGTGTTATCTCGCGTCTATGGGGGGTGGGGGTTCGGGTGTCATCCCGCTTCTTAGAGGGGGCGTGCGTGGATCTTTCACGTCACGCTGCCGTCATGGGCCTGCTTCATAATAAATGATAAAAAAATAATGATGATAAAACAGGTTCAAACTAAAAAGTTTACAAAATTAATACCTGCAAACCAATGATACAACAAATTAAATGCGATGAATTCACCATTGGTTTTGCTGACCAACAATATTTGAATGCAGAATAACAAAATAGCATTCATTTTTTTAAGTTACCGTGTACCGTTAATCAAAATTTCTAGCCACTGGATTCAAGTCGATAGTGTAATAGTCAGTCGAACTCGGGACCTCTCGATCCTTAACCACTAGCTACCGACGTTTGCAATGCAATATACAACCACATCATTAGCGAATCCGCTACCACCTATATCTCACACCATAACTGACGGTGTGACTGACACCTCTGAGCAAGACAGTCCCCTTGCCTTTCGCAAATATTTGAAGGATTCCAAATGCAGTACGTGCTATTGAATTTTTTTCTCAAATTCCCCACGGCGTGCTACGTAAAATACTTTGCCCTTCAGTTCATTCTCAAGGTAGGTTGCACCTTATTATAAGTTAAAAATAGGTTCACAGAATAAAAACGTGCCGTCTGTCATTATGTTTGATTACCCGGTTATGTCACAGCCAGAAAGGAAGGGCGATGTGCTTAGCAGTAGGTACGTACCATGGAAAAGAAAATGATTATTCTATCCTCCGTGGTACGTACCTATGTTCATGTTGACATATTTTTTTTATATAGGACACGTCGATTTGACTTCACCTCGCCTGATGGTAAGCTGAAGGCGGTTACCCTCCCCTCTGGAGCCGGAGGGAGAGGTTATATCGAATTCGAACCGACTAAACCGCACGCCTTCTATGGGTCGTTGTGCTAGGCCGAAGGTGAGGTTGTCACGCGACATATCCCACGCACTAGCGGGTGACCCAGGGCCATTCCTCTCGGTCTGGCCCTCCTCGGGAGAGGGGACCACGCGGCCCCCGTCTCGCCCCCGGTATGAGGGGCCATAATAACAATGGTAGCACTCAGCTTGCCGGCTTCATCAGATGCTTTTTCACACCCCGCTTATAGGATCCAGGACTGCAGGCAGAAGGAAACACGTGCCCAGCTCGTGTTGTCCTGTGTAGGAAAGGAGAGGGTGGGACTAATTGGAAGAGCTCATCAGAACATTCATCATGGTAGAGACGGTAAAATACTGCCAAGGAATTTTGTCATTATGTTATTTTCACTATATCAGTCAAAAAGTACGAAAGCGTTTTTAAATGAACATCCTTTCAAACTATTAAGCCACCTCCCAAATAACTAAGAACAGTCAGCATCACATCAATTTAGACCAGCAAAGTACTCAAAATGATCTTAACACCTTGGTATTACATTTGGTACACATCTACGGTACTACAATGTAAATTAATAAAACAATTTGACTTGATCTTAATAACTTGGTGTAAAGATTTTTTTGACATTTGGCTTAGATGTCACCCGCATACGATGCAGAACATTCCTTCAAGAACCAAGCTGTTCGGTGACTCTTTCCTTTGTCACACCATTAGGACCCGGAACTCCTTACTACCTCACGTGTTTCCTTCTTACATTACAGTCTCGGGTCCTCTAAGCGGGGCTTGAAAAAGCATCTGATGAGGTTGTCAAGCTGAGTGCCACCATTGTTAACATGGTACGTGTGATGGTGATGGTGACCCTCTTTCCTGAGACTTTACCTTCAGCTTACCATCAGGCGAGGTGAAGTAAAATTGACTTGTCCTATATAAAAAAAAGAAAATAAAAACTCATGATAATGCTGTTTATACAAAAATGATTGCCTTTTCAGATGTTGATTCCAAGAATGTGGTGTTCTTACATTGTTTGATCTCTAATTGTTACTGGCACTTATTATTAATTATTTATTTATTCCTCATACTACCATTATTACAGGTTGCCCCTAATGCAATGGTAGTAGACCACAATTATTACAATTCCTATTACATATAATACAATGGTTTTACAATAATTAGACTTTACTCCAATATACTACCCATACCCCTTAGTTGAAATCAAAAATTAATATAATCAAGATAAGAATAACATAATCAATCAAATCAGAATTAACATTACCTGTTTTATGTCAAGTTTCTATTCTATGTCAAGTCACAATGGTCTAAGGTAAAATTAAAAAGATTACAGTTACCTATACCTATACAATTTAAATAAGTCAAATTCCTATTTAATGCCAAGTCAAAATAAGGTCAAAATAATGAAATTACAATTACAATATAAATAAGTCAAGTTTCCATTAATGTCAAATCAAATCATCAAATCATTCCATTTAGATTACATCTTGAAGCTATTGTCTTAAAGTCATGGATTTAATACATTATTCCTATTGCTTGATTCTCTTAGTCAACAAAACTCTTAAAAGCCAAATATAATGCAATCGACAAAAATACATTCACAAATTACAAAGGAAATTCGATTTTAAAATCGTTTAATAAGGTTTAAAATGTAACTCCCGTAGTTTAAAAGCATAGGTGAAGGAGAGAAGTCGCAACAATTTATAAATGTCTAACTCACAGACTCCCTAGGGCATTGTGTTTTGATACAGAGTATCGTCTTGTCAAACTTATTGTAAGTTAATAATAGATTTTGTTTTCTGTTACTTTTCCATATTCTTTTTTAGTAAGTGTCTGTTGTGTTTTTTCGTTATTATCGAGCTGTATTCTGGATAGAGTGTTGGAACAAACGTATTCATGGTAAAAGAAATAGTGACACTTGTTTCATTATGGGGACGATGATAGTTTGCATGCTCCATATATTATTATTTCCTATATTTCTTCGTAAATTTCTAATGGGCGTCCCGTGCATTTAAGAGGCCTGTCTAGCAGTGGTCTGTTGAGTGAATCTGAGTTGAACTTGAACTACAAACTGGTGCAACCGCTGACTTATGTACGAGGTAACAGAATAGACAATAGTGCTAGCGTACAGAACGTGAGCTTACCCCCTCCCACCGATTTCATTAGCTCTAACCGCACCGTCAAACTCATGGGCGCTTTCATGAGCACCTAAAACAAAGGATGTCTGAAGTTAGAAGGTGTAAGAACGGCACTTCGGGAAGAAGAGTGAAAAGTTCGGCTTGCTTCGATTTTGTAAAGCGAGGCTCTTAAGACAGCAGTCACTTCCGATGAACTCATTTTGAATCAAATTCTAAATAAGTGTGCGGGCTCTAGATTCTGGACTCCAGAATACAAGTTTTGGATGCTACCGGGATGGGATGGAAAGAAAGTTTTCTTTTCTTTATATTTATAGAACACTTCTGATGGTAAGCTGAAGGTAGAATCTCAGAAAATAGGATTACCATTACATACACGTACCATGTTAACAAAGGTGGCACTCAACTTGACGGTCTCATCAAAAGAGGATATTCGTCGCAGCACCGCGTGACACCCACCGGACCCAGTTGTGCCGCGACCACAATCCCCCCTGCCCGGCTATGCACTTGCTGACCCCTAAACGCAATCCAACCGAGATTGGATTACTATGGAGAGTTTTTCGCAATCGTGCATGGTGGTATCTAACCGGCCGAAATTTGTGAAAAAGTTGTGCCATCAAATTTCTACCACCAGAAAAACACACACCACACACCTCATGTGCAAAAAATAATCTTGTCTCGGCCCGTATCCTTTAATTATAATATTTAGGGAATATTGAATCAATCTAGATAATATTAAAGCGAAATACCACTCACTGACTAATCAGAAATGCTCAGAAACTATAACACCTACAAACTCGCCGGTAGCTTAGTGGTTAAGGAGTCGGCCTTACGATCGAGAGGTCTCGGGTTCGAATCCTGGCCATTACATAACCGACGTGAACCCACTCCTAGCACAAGCGATTTAGCTTAGCTGGAGTAGTTAGAGGAAATATTAGTAATTTCGATAATTTCGGTTGCTAATATTCTTTAAAAAAAAAACTTGAAATTAAGCTGGTAGGTTCCTTTAGGGACCTCTAGAACGGAATTTTATGAAACTGATTGAGTTTTCTAAGGGGTTGAAACGGGTTTGGAAGTTTGTATGAAAAGAGTATGTTTTTGAAGTAAACGACTTGAAATTTAAAATATATGCTCTATGGATGGCGTGGAGTTGTACTAATAAGTATCCTTCGAAATCAACCCCCTTTTAGTGTTAAAAAAAGGGGATGGTAGTTTATATGAAACTCTAACTCAATCTACGGGTACGAAGTCGCAGGCGGACGCTAGTACAGGTATACAGTTGCATGGGTAATTAATCTACTCTTAGATTTTTTTGTTAAAACACTTAAGTGGCCGACTAGCTCACGGCCCACCTGATGGGAATGGTTCCCGTGGCCTATGGACGTATGCCACACCAGGGACGTCACAATCGTGCAGCCGACCTTGTAGAAACCTTCGAAGAACCTGATATTGTAGTCACGGTTAGATATTCACTTACTGTCCAGAAATTAACAATAACAATAAGATGGGCGTTACTACTGGTTAAACAATTTTTTATCGAAATAATGTACGCCTTCCAGCTTAATATTATTTTCATTTACGTTATAGTAACATCATTAGCACCACTCTAACCAGAAGATATCCTCGCAGTTGATGTCTAGTAATTACGTCAGAGATGGATATGACGTCATCAAACACGATCGGTATGCACCGTCGTCATCTCAAGCTGAGTCGTTCGATATCCACTACTGACGTACAACCCTGCAATGTACAGCATGCTCCAAAATTTGTTCCACAGACTTGAATATTACTAATATTATGAAGGTGGATGTTGAGAAGATATTTGTTATTCAATCACAACTCTAAAGGCTGAACGGATCTAGTTGAAATTTGGTACAAGGATAGATTACAGTCTGAAATAAAACAAACGCTAATTTTTAATCCAAAAAATGGGTTCCATCAGTTGCGAGACTGGGCTAAATATTTCACGTGGGCGAAACCGCAAGCAACAGCTAGTACTCAATATTTTTTTGCAAGTCACGTGTAATTACTGTTGACATTAATGTAATCAATCAAAAAACTGCCTTTTTGGTTAATTTTGGTAAACCAGCCATAATTACTTTGTTGAACAGAAGGCATTGTTACGACAGTATAATTATCTATACTGTGGTATTGTTAAACACATGATATGATTATAAGCAGAAATTACGCATGCTTTAAGACCTGCTCCATTAAGACCTGGAATTCCCTGCCAGCTCACTTGTTTCTTACTTCCTACAGTCCCGGGTCTTTTAAGCGGGGCGTGAAAAACATCTCATGAGGCCGTCAAGTGCCACTATTGGTAACACTATTTCCGAAACTTTACCTTTAGCTTACCATCAGGCGTGGCGAAGTAAAATTGAAGTGTGTATTATATTTAAAAAAATTAACAACTCTTAAAATATTGATGTTGTGATTGAGAATCATTCCTCTAGAAGATAAAGAAAAAGAAATTAGGTGCAGTAACTTTAGCAGACAGGCTTAAAATCTTTGTAACGTACGAGTAAAATTCTTAATTGCAGAAGTACCTATCTCTTCTCTTCGTATTCGATAGATAGGTCAACTGCCCAAAAAATAAATCATTCACCCTGTATATGAAAGCTACGCTAGTGCATTCCATGAACGTAATGCAATCCCAAAGCAAACTTAGTATAGTTGGATATAGACATTCGACCACCTCACCGCAAACGTCTATTGGATTTCTATGAAATCGATTGTCAATTATTCGACACGGTATTATATTAGTACTAACTTTTGCACGCGGCACCTCCCTCGTGGATATCAATTATCGCAACCAAACATAGCCTATGTCCTTTCTCAAGGTCTAATCTACCCCTATACTAAATTTCATCAAAATTGGTTCTCAGTTCAAGTTTTTTAATATTGGACACGTCAACATGATGAAGTCATGTTATGATAAGCTATATTATAATTTATGCTTTTATACAATAATATACTGTAAAGTACAAAAAAAATATCTTGTCAAACTTTTCCAATAAAATTTACGGTTAAAAAACTCTTACATCAATAAGTCAAAAATTTATCTCTGAAAATAAAATCTTTTAAAACCTTGCCTCTACCATAAATCTTGAAAAAAAAAACCCGCTTTCCTTGCCCCCAAATGTTAGTGCGGATGACTGTGCAATTATCAATATCACAACATAGCGGTTGCGCCACCAGAAAATTCCTATTTCGAAGCTATAAATCAGATTTCCGTTTATTAAAACACCCCTGGCACCTTCCATCGAATCGCCCCTTAAGACTTGAGTTTGCTCATTTTGGGTCTTCAAATTGCATTTTTTAATGAAAAGCTTTATAAACTGATGTTATTAAATCAGTTAGCTATTATCTAATTTTATAAAGCCTACTTTAAAAAGCACTCTGCTTATTGAATAATTACAACACTTGTACTTTTCCACACTTTATTTTATTTTTATTTTTAACCTGACCGGTTATTCAATATAATAATATGTAGTATTCAATATGTGTAGCAGATTCCACCAAGTGCCATCAATCTCCAGTATAAACACTCTGCTTATTATAAGTCTTCAGGCTTTCACGGTTTGGCCGGTTGGAGCGGGGAATCGAGTGGGTCGATTCCCCGCTCCGCCCGTGCCTATAAATACAGCCGTGTTTCAAGGCTCGGCATTAGTCGCAAGTCTGCCGCCGGCGAGGCAAGGTCTCCGAAGTTGTCGTCGCCCGGCCCTGCGCCACTGAAGATGTCGACCGCAGTGATCGACGAAACGTCTGGAACGCAAGTTTCACATCGACCACGGCCAAACAGCCCGGAAGCAGTATATTCTACACTCTGCTTATTGTTCATAAGTAGCTGTAGGTTGTTTTATGAAATCCTTAAAGCAATTAGTCTGCTAAATTCTTCTTCTTCTTCATCCTAGCGTTAATCCCAGTCGCATCCGAAGCTTTCAAATTGGAGTCTGGGGTCGGCTTCACCAGTCTAACTGCGGATTTGGCTAAACTTCGATATTTTCCGTAAAGCAATTCCCATCTGACCTACCCAACTCAAAGGCGATATCAAAGCATTGCAGCTAGACCAGTTGGATTATTGAGGGCTTCAACTACCCGTAACGACTGCCATAGATGGTTGTATGGCAACCGGACCGCCGGCTAATCGTGATTTCCGAGGCACGACCTGACCAACGCAAACACCCATATTCAAGTATACCTATATTTGCACTGAGCGGGTATCAAACCCACGCCTGCTGCGTAGCGGCCGCATTCACTACCTCTACGCCACAGAGGCTGCCTAGCTAGCATGACAACTATTGCCATCGATTTTGATCGGAAAAACTGAATGTTCAAAGTGGTTTTGCAGGATCGCACCAGGATGGTGAATAGAAAATTTGGAAAGGCGAATGTAGCTCAGTTGTTCAGAGCATGCCCGCTATAAGGGATATGTGAGGTGGGTTCTGGTCTCCCCAGTATCGGAGTATTTATTTTTATCTTTTATTCTTAGGTTAATAATAAATCATTTGAAATAAAAATAAACCTAAACCTTAATAATGTATTTTATTTTATACTTTTTAGTTATGGCATATATATTTTTGTAACACATACATTTTGGCGTTAAAACCCAACATATAGCTTTTGTTCATATTTTATGTACCTAAGTACACTTAGGCAATTAATACCTTTCATTTGACACACGAATCATTGAAATCCGTACGGTAGTTCAGAATATATGAGGTAATAAAGAATATTACAAACATACATACATACAACATACGCGCGAAAAACATAACTCTTCTTGGCAATCGGGTAAAAATACAGAGCAAAGTTCTGACAGAATATAAGCTTTATAAGAGAAATATCGCACCTTATACTTAATATGATGACACCAACTCAATGATACGAGTACTATGAACTGTGAGTAAGGCATACTGAGCTGTGTAGAAGGTAGGTAATTACTTTTATCTACTCTGATACTATAATACAAAGATTATAAAATTGAACCCAAAACTCTTACGACAAACATTACGCACAGGCCAAAAAAAAGTTTTATTACGATACAGGTCTTGTATGGACACCTTATCAGTAAATAACTTTTTAATCATAACGATACACCTATACAACCTCCATCTGGACTGAACCTCTACTTTAAAAAATAATCCGCCTATACGGAAGAAAAAAAAAAGAAACACGCATGCGCAATCGATGTTTGCGCTTGGCGCCAACATTTTACATTTAAATTAAACAAAGTTTGGTTTTGTTTGTAAAATAAATTAGTTTATGTATTATAGTATGAGAGTAGATAAAGTAGTGTATGACACTGTACATAACTTGGTCTTATAACACTCGTGTTATAAGAACCCTTATTATGGAACAGTATCATAAACTACTATTAATCAATCATCGTAAGAACGCTGCCGTTTAGCTTAAATTAATCACGGTTGATATCGTTATTAAATCCGCTCTTTATATTAAAAAAAGCTTTTTATTCACTTCGCTAAATTATGGCCTTGACCAATACGATACATATCTAATTCACTGAAAAGCCCTCGATTCGGGGAAAATATCGGATCAATTTTGTGTACAGCAACTTCACACAAGAGTTCCCAATAAACTTCGTTTACCAACGCGATTTATGTGTGTTCTCTTCCATATAATTCCACGAATACCGGTACAAATCAAATGGTATATTTATCGTGGAATACGTTGTCGATAATATTTCATTACTCGTTATGTATTTTATGTGCAAAGTGTGCAAATTTATTATTGTAGTATTTAATAATTATGTCATGTATTTAAGTCTTCAGGCGTGAAAGCCTGTGAAGGCCGGCGTTGCATGTAGAATATACTGCTTCCGGGCTGTATGGCCGTGGTCTATGTGAAAATTGCGTTCCAGACATTTCGTCAATCACTGCGGTTGACATCTTCAGTGGCACAGCCCGGAAGCAGTATATTCTATATGTCATGTATTATTTTACATTAACCATTAAATTACTTCCTCGAAGGGTAAATAAAGATCTAACGTTTCTAATTAAAGTTTCTAATTAAAATCTCGTAAAAGGAGAATGAAAAAAAAAACGAAGTTAATAACGTAAGACTTCTGTAGCTTTTTTCTTCTTGAGTTTGATATTAAACGAGAAGACATCAGTGTGACTTTAATCCTTTAAGTATCTAGTATTTATAGGTTTACCTGACATTTTTTTATACCACTTAGGTGGCAGAAAAGCACATGGTCCACCTGATGGAAAGTGGTTACCGTGGCTTATGGACGAGTGCAACACCAGGGGCGTCATACTCGCGCTGCCGACCCTGTTAGAACAGAGAGTTTAGCAGAACAAGCCTAAGGTCTTCCCACTGACAGCACTAAAACTCTCCAGTGAGCTCTGCTTACCCTACTCACCGCCGGGAACAAAATACGAGGAAATTATGACCGCGGTATTCTGTAGGGCGGAGGTACTTCCCCAGTCGTACTGCTCAATTGGACGTAAATACCGTCGTGATCTACCGCCTACGAAAACTAACATAAAAGGCCTCCATTCCACCAACACCGAGAAAGACCCCATAATTCAAAATGCACGCTTCGGGTGCTAGGATGATAACAAAATAAAAACTTCAATACTTTATTTAATTTCTATGAAAAAAAAATACTAACATGCTGTTCGAAGTCCCAGTTACAAGCGGAACAGACCTCCCAACCGTCGCACTAGGGGCGTGCTGTATTCTTTTTAATCTGCTTCCCTCCTTGTAATCTGCGCCATGAAGCGACATCAGGCGGTAAACATTGTTTAATGTTGTTTATCGAATGCTATTATAGATAAGAATTAAACACTTAGGGAAAAGAAACTTTCAAAGAAGCTTTAGAAATATAAAATTGAACGTAGAAAATTCGGATTTTCTCAGTAAGTTTCTAGTAACAGTATAGTTTTATACGACTACGATGAAACTAAGTAAAGAGGTTTATGTATTTTACCTGTATGAGTTATCAACATGGTAAATATGATTTTCTTCATCACAGGTATTTTATAGGTCGCATTAACCGCTTAATATCAAGTTATAGGCAAGTGCTCTAACATACCCTAAAACTTTTACCCCAACAAATAAAATTACCCTATTTAAAAAAAAAGTACTGTCCAATCAAAAAAAAGGCCTTTCAAAACATAATTAATAACAGCCACTTCAGAAATAAATCACAATGACAAAGGAAGTTCGAAAATTAAATAAAGCATTTCCACAATAATGGGAGCTGATTGAGGACCCAATACTACTCGAAAATCTTTCAATTACAAAACTGTCAAACACAACAAAGGCCGA
Source organism: Eilema caniola (assembly GCA_949126895.1). Taxonomy (NCBI): domain Eukaryota; kingdom Metazoa; phylum Arthropoda; class Insecta; order Lepidoptera; family Erebidae; genus Eilema; species Eilema caniola. The sequence continues at coordinate 18,507,958 of OX421481.1, forward strand.
AGCGCCGTAGTATGGGACCTTTTTCATGATTATTGTCAGGCCAGAGATTTGAAATTATCATCACCATTATTGTGTGCTGTAATTGTTAACGTCCCATTGAAAACATGGACTGAGGATGGGGAATTTCAGGGTAAGGTTATCCGTTAATCTTTGATTATAATGGTGTGATAGTACTTGACTTAGAGACGCGATAATAGTTTTTATAGAGGGGTACATTTTGGAGCAACATTTCAAATTTTCTCTCTTGGTAACTATGAGAGGTTTTTCTTTTTAATGATTGATGTAGTTCCCGAAGGCGGGTCGGGCGTCGGAGGGCGCAAACTGACCTCCGCCCCCCATGAGCGCGGGCCTGAGGGTGACGGGTGGAGCCGCCCGTCACCCTAGCAGAAGCAGGCCACGGCGGCGGCGCGCATCGTAGGGCGATGCGCGCCTCCCCACACCGGGGTTGAGTCGGGGACCGCGTGGTCCCCCCCTTCCCGAGGAGGGCCAGACCGAGAAGGATTGCCCTGGGTCAGCCGGGGTGCGAGGGATATGTCGCATGACAACCTCACCTTCGGCCTAGCACTACGACCCAGAGACGGCGTGCGGTTTAGTCGGTTCGAGTCCGACATAACCTACCCCTCCGGCTCCGGAGGGGTGGGTATCCGTGGGGATTTCCAGCAAGTAAAAAAAAAAAAAATGTAGTTAACAAAATATACGTGTATTCAAGTTCTCTATTTAACAAAATTACTGTATCCAGTTATATAAAATGAAAGTTAGCTGCTCACGTTTTTTTCCTAAGAGCTAGATATTACAATAATCAAAATTATTATAAAACAAACTCAAAAATGTAACCTGTAACCTCGAGAGGTAACAAACAAATTCAATATAAATTTTATAATCCTCGGTGCACACGACGCGGGGGATATCGACTTTTATTATAATAATATCATCTTATACAATGTCACCTGCCTTATTTAATAACGTTGCGAGTCGTAATCAAATTCTTATTAATACGCAAGAGGGTTAATTAAATTTGTTATGAGTTCTCAATATTAAAGTTGGGTTTCTCGTTCAATTTTGAGTCGGAGAAGTCTGTTGATCAAATTATTTTGGTAATAAAATGTAAGTGCTTAGCGAATTTTATGAAGTCAGAGCTTTTTAGGCGCATTGAGTGTTAGTATCTATTTATAATCGAAAAATAAAAAAGGGTTAACATTAAGATCTATTCTTCCTGTGTGGTTACCCCTGGGTACCTACCTACTATTTTAACAATGCAGCTAAAGGTGAACGCAGACCTGGCCGCACCGCACACACCGCAGTACCCTCATTCGGAATTCTTTATATGAAATTCTATGCAATCTCGCATATCTACCCGCGCCGCAGTCGCCACAGTACCTCATTCACACATTCACACACAGTACCTAGTAATTCCCCAAGCCGCAGCTGATGACGTCACCAACGTCGTCGGTCTGCGCACTCTGCGCGCATCGGACGCTGCGGCCGGCATAGTAGTTGATGCTATGAATCCACATTTTTATTTTTTTTACTCTTGTAGGCATTTCATTGTCTTCTTCCTATAATAAACAACTGATAACAAATTGTTCGTCAAGAGCCATACTGTAAAACATGTCCACTCTTGATGTAAATTGGAAACTGATTGAAAAAATGCAGTGCGTTACCTGCGGCGACGGGAACGACTGCGATGACTGCGGCACGGACAGATGTGCGAGGCCATTAACAAAAGCGATGACTGCGGCGACTGCGCTGCGTGTGGTGCGGCCAAGTCTGCGTTCACCTTAAGTATGTCATCTTCACAACGTTAGTTACGGCTGACTCCAAAAGTTGTACTCTGGAGCCTGGGGCCTGATCTCCTACTCTTTTTTATCGATTTAACTTTTGTGGCAGCCACTGCCGTCTGACTTTTTTTAAGAGAAGGTAGGACACGATAGTATTTCCGTCCAATTGAGCAGTCCGACTGGAGAAGTACCTCCGCCCTGCAGAATGCCGTGGCCATAATAACGTCGTGTTGTGTTCCCGGCGGTGAGTAGGGTAGCCAGAGCCCACTGAAGAGTTTTTATGCTGTCAGTGGAAAGACTAAAGGCTGCTTTGTCTTCTATGCTGACGGCACAGAAACTCTGTGTTTACAGGGTCGGCAGGACGAGTGTGACTCCCCTGGTGTTGCACACGTCCATAGGCCACGGTAACCACTTTCCATCAGGTGGGCCGTGTACTTATCTGCCACCTAAGTGGTATGATAAAAATAAAACTAATTACGTAGCAATTCTAGGCGAAGTTATTTTAAATTTCGCGCATAACTTAAATGCATTTCGCGCAATTAGCACAAGCTGCTGAAGCCGATCTGTAGAAGTTTACTTGGAGGCAAACTTTGAAGTACTTCATACACATTTTTTTTTAATAAATGGGACACGTCAATTTGACTTTACCTCACCTGATGGTAAGCTAAGCTTGACGGCCTCATCAGATGCTTTTTCACGCCCCGCTTAAAGGACCCGGGACTGTAGGAAGAGGGAAACACGTGAGCTGGCAAGGAATTCCAGGTCTTAATGGTGCGACAAAGGAAAGAGTCACCGAACCGCTTGGTTTTTGAAGGAATGTTCTGCACCGTATAGGGGTGACATCTAAGTCCTGCACGTGTCGTCCTGTATAGGAAGGGGGAGGGTGGGACTAATTGGAATAGCTCTTCAGAACATTCACCATGGTTGAGACGGTAAAAAACTGCCAAGGAAGCAACATCTCTACGCATCTGCAGAGACTCGAGGGTACTCGTGACCTCAGGATTTCAGATAATGCGGACCGCACGTCGCTGCAACCTGTCGAGAGCATCTAATAAGTACTTTGCGGATCCATCCCAGAGATGTGAGCAGTACTCCACGCTGGAACGAATTTGTGTCTTGTAAAGAAGACACCGTTGCTCCAGCGTGAAAAACCGTCTCACTCTGTTCAGGACTCCGAGTTTACGCGAGGCTGCTTTGATGATACTCTCGATGTAGTTTTTGTTGTTCAGTTTGCAGCGAACATCCATACCGAGGATATTGAGGTTGTCCTGCAGTGGCAGTGGCGTGCTCTGAAGAGTGGGAAGGGGAAGGAAAGAAGATACCTTTGCTGTAAACGCACATGCCTGCGTCTTCTTGGCATTGAACTCGACCAAGTTCTCAGAGCCCCATTGGGAAATGTGATTCAGGATCCGGTCAAGCTCAGTGACAAGAAGCTGCCTTTTTTCCGCGATATGCGTCTGCTTATCCGCAGGACGTCCATGATAACTCCCGTGTAGGGTGCTATCATCCGCATAGCAATGAATGCTGCCGGTCGACAGCATGTCATTGATATGCAGAAGAAAGAGAGTTGGCGATAGGACAGATCCCTGCGGTACGCCGGCATTTACCTGCAAGAACTCCGAGGCTCGTCCATCACAAAGGACGCGAATACGGCGCTCCTGCAAGAAGCCGGCAACCCAGTCGCACAGTCTAGGAGGCAGACCAAAGGCTGGTAACTTGGAAAGAAGCGACTTGTGCCAAACTCTATCGAAAGCTTTGGCGATGTCAAGGCTAATTGCCAATGACTCGCCGTGCTTGTCCATAGCCTCACCCCAAATATGGTTAACATACGCCAGAAGATCACCCGCTGACCGTTTCGGCCTGAAGCCATATTGCCGGTCATTAATTAGGGAGTGATCTTCAAGGTGACGCATGAGCTGTTTGTTAATAATGTGCTCGAACACCTTGCACAGCACTGACGTGACGGCTATGGGTCGATAGTTGTTTGGGTCTGAGCGATCCCCCTTCTTGGGGATCGGCTGTACATTCGCCTCTTTCCAAGCCGAAGGCACTGTACCAGAGCTGTAGGACAGCCGGTACAGCCGCGCAAGCATTGGAGACAACTCCGCTGCACATTTTTGCAGAACCACCGCTGGAACACCGTCCGGACCACTGGCTTTCCGGACATCGAGTGACTGCAACACTGCTCGAATATTGCGTTGCCTGATACGAATATCAGGCATTGCATGGTCACTGACGGGCAGTGTCGGCGGCTCCATACCACAATCATCGACTCGGGAGTTGGCCGCAAAGAGATTAACCAGCAAATTTGCTTTCTCTTGCGGCTCATGGGCCAGGGATCCATCGGAATTGCGCAGCGGGGGCAGCGAAGGCTGGCAGAAGTTGGCTTGCACGGCTTTGGCCAGTCGCCAGTAGCCACGGCTGCCCGTGGGATGCTCTACTAGCTCCTGACCAAGCCGCGCTATGCGCTGGGCATCCGCTCTGACATAAGCCCTCTTGCAGGCCTTTGTGGCTCTGTTGTACGCCGCCTTGAAGTGGCCCACGTTGGGATCGCACGTAGCGCGCCCTCTGATCCAAGCGCGGTACGCAGACTGTTTATGATTAACAGCCTCCACGCACTCGCGCTCGAACCAGGGGCGTGCCCTGCGGACGACATCAGTGTAGGGGATATAATATTCCATGCCCAGACTGATCTCACCGGCGACAGCAGTTGCGGCCTCAGATGGGTTCTTACCTTCAAAGCAGCGTTCAACCCACGGGATGGACGCAAAATAATCACGCAGTCCATCCCAGTCCGCTGACGAGTAGTGCCAGAGACGCCGCTTCCCCTGCAAGGGACGTGGGGGCGCTAAAATGGGCACCTCGGAACGGACCAGACAATGGTCGGATTCACCCAAAGCGGCGCTCACCGAAACACTGTACTGGTCCGGGCGACTCGTCAGCAGAAGGGCTCATGGTCCGACCTTTTTGGTATCCTAGTGACCACGTGTACCAATTGGGTCAGGCCATGCGCCAGAGCAAATGCATGGGCGGCTCTTCCCGCGTGGGTTGTTTTGGTGGAGCCCAACCAGATCTCGTGGTGGGCGTTAAAATCCCCCAAAAACACCAGTTCAGCGTTCGGAAACCGCTCCTGCGCATCATCTGCCGCCTGACTCAGGTATTCAAAGAGTCGAGTTGTCTCGGCATCTCCTGTATGGGAGCGGTAGAGGCACACATAGATCTGACTCGTAGAGCCATGGTCTATGTGTACCCAAAGGGTGGAAAAGGATGGGTCCTCTAGGCAGCGCAAACGGCGACAACAAACATCCGCCCTAACAAACACGCACACACCGGCTTTTGCGCGGAAATTCTCCTCAAGGACATAGCCGGGGTAGAGTAAGTAGGTCGTGTCATCAGGGCGGCGTATTTGTGTCTCCGTAAGAAACAGCATTGCTGGTTTCGCCGTCTCCAGGTGTTGGTGGACGGCGTTGAGGTTTGCATGGAGCCCACAGATGTTCGTGGACTCCACCTCAAATAGCGAGCTCGAGGGAGAGTTTTTGCCGCTGTATAGACCAATCTACTGTAATTATGCGCTGCCATGAGGATGAAGAGGAGGGAAGGCGTGAAAAAAGAGGCGATTGTTGTCGCAGCACAGCGTGACAAAGCGTGGGATATTGGTTTTATCTATGAATGTGAGGTATGGCGAGAGCCGACGCGCCGAACGGAAGGGCCCCCGTACCCCCCCGAGTATGGTCGCCGGGCTCCCTCGTCCGGTCACCAACCGGCACGACGAGCCATACCGGGATTATGCGCGACCTGGTGGGGCAGCCTCCCAGGGTGGTTAGTCCCGGTTGGGCCCCTGTACTATGCCGCGGGCGGCCAGCGGCACCACCGTTTCTACAGGTCTCCCTGTTCGGCGCGTCGCCCCGCGCTACCCCCCACTAGACTACGCCAAGACCCACCGGTCCCACTCGTGCTGCGACCTCAATCCAGGGGGGATTCCGGCTATGCACTTGCTGACCCCTGAACGCAATCCAACCGAGATTGGATTACTATGGAGGATTTTTCGCAAAAGTGCACGGTGGTACTCACCCGGTCGAAATTTGTGACAAATTTGTGCCATCAAATTTCTACCACAACCAAAACCATAAAAATCTATTGTGATATAAAATGTTAAAATTTACTTAGCGGCAGACTCAAAAGTCTTATTCATCTTAGCGTTAATCCCAGTGGCGTATGAAGCTTTCACCTCCAAGTCTGAGCCGCTTTCCCAGCCTAACTGTCGATTTGGCTGAACTTCAATATTTTCCTTAAAGCGACTGCCATCTGACCTCTACATCCAAAAGGCGATATTGAAGTATTGGCAGTTAGACCAGTTGTTAGATCAAAAAATGAAGAAGAAGAGCTTGCTCTTATGAGTCCGGTGTCCATTCTCTTACTCGTTTTTTTATTATTTAGGTTCTAGATTCAGTAACATCACGTTATTAAAGCATGAGATATCAATTCGTTTAGATAGAAACATTTAAAAAACATCCTATCTTGAGACCTATCATGAGATTATTAAACCTTCAGAATCACTAATAGTGATTCGTTGCCTGCGTTTTCCAATAGTTTTCAGAATTTAAAATTTTATAAGTTTTGGTAATTATACGTTGATATGTAACTTGATTTTACGAGATCATGCACCAAAATTTTAAGAAAGCAACCTTTTGCTTTCTTAAAATTTTTTTAATATGCAATAGGAAGTTTAAGACATGAATTTACTAATGCGTTTCAACGAACTCTTCAGCTTCGTTCTAAAGTTGTGACCTCAATTCATCGTATAAAATCGTTAATCGGTACCCAGCCTAATTTCCGATCCCGTATCCACAACCTTGGAACCTATTGAAGGGATAAAAAGTTATTTACAACAAGTGTTATTATAATTCTCCTTAGACGTAATTTCAGCCTAATCTGTTCAGTTGATTGACTAACATGTATTTTCACAAGCTTGTACAATAATTATCTATATTATTGTATAGAATAAGTAGGATAATATTCTATACAATAATAATAATGGTTTATACTCGTATAGTAATCCATACTAATAATATAAATTGGAAAGTGTGTGTGTGTGTGTGTGTGTGTGTGTGTGTGTGTGTGTGTGTGTGTGTGTGTGTGTGTGTGCGCGTGTGCGTGTGCCTGTGCCTGTGCGTGTGCGTGTGTGTGTGTGTGTGTGTGTGTGTGTGTGTGTGTGTGTTTATTTGTCCGTCTTTCACGTCTAAACCACTGAACCCATTTTGATGAAATTTGGTATAGGGATAGCATAGACCTTGAGAAAGGACATAGGCTATGTTTGGTCGCCATAGCCGACATCCACGCGTTTTCCCATATAACACAGAGAACAGGGCCAGATTTGGCAGGATTTGTTAAAAAGTAATCAATATGCAACGCGACAGTGTCCCGAATAAACGGATATTCATGGCGTTTCAATTAAAAGTCGCTCTGTCGTGCTATGTGAATATTTATTAGTTATTGAAAGCCTGTGGTGGCGGCTTCACACTCGGTAACGTCAACGACTTAGATACTAAGTTGATGTCTGTACCCCTAGCACGTACAACTATAGTAATCATATCTTAAACGTATTGACAGAACGGAGCACTGCGATTGGTCGCCTGCCCACTGTAAACCTGTGTGTATGTGAAGTCGACCAATCGCAATGCTCCGTTCGTGTTAGGGGTACTGTTCTTTCTTTCATCGTTATTATTATTAGAAGCGATGTTAAAATTAGAATAATCAGTATTATTAACTTTTAAACTCTCGCGTTCCATGATATATAATTTAGAAAACGGGAATTAACGCGATCATGGTATAGGTACTTACATACCTTTGATTGCCTGACGTTTCGACCAGGTTACACCGGCCGTGGTCACAGGCTGACTCGTGGTCGTGGTCGTGGTCAGCCTGTGACCACGGCCGGTGTAACCTGGTCGAAACGTCAGGCAATCAAAGCTATGTAAGTACCTATACCATGATCGCGTTAATTCCCGTTTTCTAAATTATAAATCAGTATTATTATTGACATCAAATGAAAACAATAATTGTATTGTTTTATCTGTAATATAAAAATGAATAGCTGAATGTGTTGGTAAGCGCAAATCTCAAGGACAGCAGAACATATTTCGCTAATTCTTTTTTTAGAATATTTCTTGCAGTACGAGGATGGTTCTTACGCAGAGGAAAAAACAAAAAAGAGTTACGCCATCACGGGAATGGTAACAGAACTCCACGCGGGCGAAGTCGCGGGTATCAGCTAGTATTAAATAAAAAACTATGACTATGAACTCATTTAGATGTCTGAAGTTTTTACTTTGGAACTTTGGGGTCGTTTCATTGCTTTTGGTTGAAATACTTATTGGTCTTTTCGGTAGTCATTGGCTCATTGCCATCTGTCTTGGTAACTATGAGAGGAAACCTGCAGCAGAGCCTCGCTTATTATTTAGCTGGTACACTAAATAGTAGGTGTTGGTTGTTTAAAATTCCACTAATATCTTAGAGTTCCAAAGGTCATAGTGGGCCTCAAAAAGACCTCCTTAGTTAACTTTTTGATAACTTATAAATAACTAGCTTTTGCCCGCGGCTCCGCCCGCGTGGATATCGGTTATCGCGACCAAACATAGCCTATGTCTTTTCTCAAGGTTTAATCTACCCCTACACCAAATTTCATTAAAATCGGTTCAGTGGTTTAGGCGCGAAAGCGTAACATACAAACAGACAGAGTTACTTTCGCATTTATAATATTAGTATGGATACATGCTTTCCTATACCAATGGTTATGAGTTAAAGGGATGCAAGAAACGATTACAATTTACCGGAAAATTACTGTGCTGTCAAGCCTTTGTAATGTCGTTTAGAACGTTTTCTCTTCGAAAAGTTGATTCCCTTCCGCCCTTTTGCTTACAATTATCGATATAAACGTCGTATTAGCTATGTAAGTGCGTTAAGCGCATCTCCGTCAAACGAATCCTTTTGGCTTCACTGCGTAAAAGGGTACCTTGTCCATTAAGGGAGCTGACGGTGCCAGGCAGTGGCGACATCAGAGTGGAACGACAATTTTAATGCGCACCTGAATTATTAATACGTTTAAAGTAGTATATTTGCATAATAGATGATTGTACCCGTGTCATACTCTGTAAAATATACATTTTATTTTTTCAAAAATAAATCTATGTCATCTCCTTCCTTGCTTATAGTTCGTACACAAATAGTGCATATTAAAATTAAACGGGTTTATTGTGACGTTATCCCAATTTATTATTATAAATCCGTTTAAACTCATTTTCTTTAATGAAAAGTAGATTTCATACTGTTTATTCCCAAAAGAGTAAGCGTCTGCTAACTCCTTTAGGCAGGTCTTATACTGACTTTAACAGAAAAGTGTTATACTTAAAGCACTTTTGTCTTCTTCTTCATCCTAGCGTTTATCCCAGTCGCATCCGGAGCTATCAACTTAGAGTGTGGGGTTCGCTTTTACCAGTCCAACTGTGGTTATGACTAAACTTCAACGTTTTTCGTGAAGCGACTGCTTTTTGACCTCAACATCACAAAGGCCATATCGAAGCATTGCAGTTAGACCAGTTGTTGGACTTTTGAGGGCTCCAACTACCCGTGTGTATAGCAACCGGAACCGATGACTTAGAGTGCTCTCCGAGGCATGACCAAACCGATGTTGGTGTCTGTCACACAGTTTTACACTAGCACAGACATCGTCATTACTCTATCTTGTTTTGTCTAAATTTTATTAAATTCATTGTTTCCAATAATAAGTGTTATTAATAACTGTAAATTAAACACTACAATTTTAACTATAAGATAGAAAATGTGAGCATCTTGCATATAAATATGTACACTGAGCGGAAATCAAACCCGCGCCTCCTGCGAAGCGTCCGCCTTCACTATCGCTACGCCACGAAGGCTGTCACTGACTTAAAGCTTTTTTGTCTTCATGATTAAAGGGCTTTTTGGGTTCTAAAGTCTTATAATTTGTTCTATTCACTAACTTTTGCAAGACGTCGACGTCTACTATAAGGCTGATATCGTCTTTACTGGTAACTTTTTCCGATCTAACACCAGTTTTCCTGTAAAGCAAATTATAAATTACTAACTGCTTTGAAATTTCATTCAGACTACCAAACACACAGTCGTTAACGCGAGGACTAGCAAACTTTCGCAGCAGATGTCAGGAGCGTCTAGACATCGCATTGCACCAACCCCCTCGACACTTTTATTTTATTTTAGTTCACACTATGTTCCGACTTTCCTAGTAAACGGTGATAGAATACGCCGATTCAGCCTTTAATGTCGGGCAGGGTAGGCAATTGGTACCTACCACAAACTATTTGAAAAGCTAAATGGTTTCTCAGTACCCTGTTATTCAATAATAATATTCAAAGTATATGAAGATGTTTATACGTCTGTATAGTTTCTTTATTTATAAGAATATTAGTTACCGAAATTACTAGCACTCTCGCTAACCCTGGAGGGTTTGAGCTAAATTACTTTTGTTAGGAGTGATTTTTGTTACTTAATGAAGAATATAATATTATGCGTGCAAAATACATTAAAATTTCATTAAAAAAAAAAAACAATATATTTATTTACTCTTGTTATACTTTACTTATGACTTCTAGGGAGTTTTCAAATAATTTAAAAGATTATACTAATCCATTAGAGTTAACTTTTTTGCCTGTGGAAACCAGTGAGGCACTGGAGCCAACGATGAGGTGAGTATATCGGACTCAAACCGACTAACACCATAACTATGTAGTAGCTGAGCTTTAGTTCTCACTATTTTGATTAACAAATATCTATAGTATCGACTGAACAAAAGAAAAATAGAAAATGGGTTGACAAACAAAGGGGAAAAAGGTCCTCGAAGTTTTCACTTAGCGTATTAATATATAATAATCCGGCAACTTGCCATTTTCAGAAATAAAAAGAAGATACACTCTAAGTATTAATTTCTATTCTTGTGATTACTTCTTTGTCTAAACAACATCTGTTCAGCGGTATAGGCTTAAAAAAAGAACACACAATACTACTTTCCGTTTCATTTAATAATTTTTTCAACAGTATCTTTTTCCTTTTCAGGTATTTTTAAGAATATTTTGGCTTGGTTACAAGACCTTTAAGCCATGTCTTAATTTGTATGATTATTATCTTAATTTGTTGATAATGATGATGATGATGACGACGATGACGATGAATGATGATTGCTTGAGGTCTAAAATGCTACTATTCTTTTACACAAAAACTAGAATTCACACCAATTTTGTAAAATTAAATAATACGGCGATGCGTCTTTGCGCGCGTTCCCGCCAAAATTCACCAGATTAGTATACGTTATGTATCACGATATGGAATAAAAATTAAAAATCAAAATGTTGACATAAAGCGCACTAGCGTTTAGGTAAATATACTAAAAATTAAAAAAAGAATGTATCATTACTAAAATTGAAGTTCATTCCCACCTATTCACAAGCTAACACGCGTCACGTTTCAAGCTGATCTTCATTCACTTAAAAAATAAAACCGCTTTCAAACGAAAGTAGTTATGAACATATTACGAACGCATACAGCCTTTGATCCTTTAAAGACTACTTTTTCATTAAGGCACTGGAAGTTTTTCTTATTAAAAACATTTAATTTTTTTTACAAGTGCCGGCTGCAGTCGCTCGTTTGTGGCAAAGTGTTAGAAAACTGTTTATACCTGTGCAACACAGGTAACTTTTTAAATTGAAAACGTTTTTATGGTAAAATCGATATATCCTTCTTTTTTTTATACATATTTAGAATTTCAGTAAAAGAATATAACCATGTTTTTTATCACGTAGGTAGTTACGTTTTCTTTTTAAATTAGATTTTTGTTTTCACAAGAAGATAGGTATTATAATTACTCTCTAATTTTAAGATTTATTCAGTTTGAATTGTTTTGTGTTTATTTCTTTTAATTGTCAAGTGGCCAGTTAACTGAGGTTCTTATTCCATGGCGCGGTGGTACAAGGTTCGTCTGCTACGTCGGAGGTAATGGATTATACTTATTTCCGGTCGTACACATATTTGTATACACATTACAAATTGGCGTAGGAAGTAAATTACACTTAGCTTCACGTTGAAGTAAGTTCTAACTTAACACAGGTTCCCTACATAGAAGTCATTGCTTTTAGCTTTTTTTTATATAAAACCCGTCAATTTTACTTGACCTCACCTGATGATAAGCTGAAGGCAAATTATCAGGTAAGAGGGTCACCATTACAGACATGTACTATGTTACAATGGTGGTACTCAGCTTGGCGGCTTCAGCAGATGCTTTTTCACGCCCTACTTATAAGTACTGCAGGAAGAAGGAAACACGTGAGCTGATAAGGAATTTCAGGTCTTAATGGTGCAACAAAGGAAAGACTCACCGAATTGCTTGGTTCTTCTTGGTTCTTGATGGAATATTCTGCAACGTATACGGGTGACATCTAGGTAAGCCGTGCACGTGTTGTCCTGTGTTAGAAAGGAGAGAATGGATCCTTTCAAAAGGCAGATCTACACTCGCATAATTAAAAAATATACCTACACGTCGACTTGAGAACCTCCTTCGTGTTTCGATTTTTCGTCGGTGAAAAATGATAGAAATTAGCTTTTAAACTCTCGCGTTCCATGATATATAATTTGAGAATATAATCAGTAGTGTTGAGGAATCGATTTTACGTAATAAGGTGCCACCCAGCGATGCCGATACACTCAGACAGGATGTTGCGGTGATATTACGACGATCGAAGCTCCCGGTGAGTAACATCACTATGAAAGAGCGTCAAGCACTAAACGACATTAGGGATAACCCGGACATTTTGGTGCTTAAGGCCGATAAGGGAAACGCCACCGTAGTGATAAACACACTTGATTATCAAACGAAAATTCTCGAACTGTTAAGTGATGATAAGGTTTACAAACCGGTATCATACAACCCCACAGCCAGAGTAACGCGCCGAATACGAGCTCGTATACAAGAAAGTCAGCCTGTGACCACGGCCGGTGTAACCTGGTCGAAACGTCAGGCAATCAAAGGTGTGTAAGTATTATATTATAATTCCCGTTTTCTAAATTATATGATAGAAATGAGTTTCAAAATCAAAAACCCATATTGAAGAGAGACAGATATTCTCTGCTGATTAAGTGCAGTGACGATTCGACCGTCCCGCTGACTGATCGGTCCACATCAATATTCATGGACCAACGCCTCAGGCAACAATCGAAAATCTGCCGGACAAGTATGGGTAGGTACGGGTACGGTATTGTAACGTGCACTACATAACAATTCTAAAACTGAATAATCGAGATGCAAATTGCAATAACGATAACATAATAATGATGTTTTTTTTGAAGTGAAAACTTCTTTAGCGGCGTTGGATGGGTGTAAAATGTTAAGGAAGCGTCAGGATTAGTTGACCTTTGAACCGTAACCGACGACTGACGTCATACAAGATTAGGTACAGACTATCTATTTTGCAAGTTACGATAGATAGCGTCGTAGCTTAAACGGTAAGCACTTCGACTGTAAGTCCTTATAGTTTCAGATAGTATCGGGTTCAAACCACCTGGCCTTCAGGGATTTTTTGTGATTGTTTTTTCTTATTAAAATTTATTATTTTGGTGATTCTTTTTTCTTTTTGTAATTTATTACTTTTTATGATTATTTTTTCTTTCTGTAATTTATTATTTTTTGTGATTATTTTTTCTTTTCATAATTTATTGATTTCTTCTGACAGAAAATTAGCAGAAAATAAGTGATAGGTTCTATGATTAGCGCTATATTATAGGTATGGGTATGGTATGTTCTTTTTATCTTTTTCTATGGATATAACGAAGAAAGAAAAAAAGAAAATGTTTTCACTTCTGCCGGCACTCCCAGAGTGCAACCCGTCTTTTTTTATATAGGACACGTCAATTTGACTTCAGCTCGCCTGATGGTAAGCTGAAGGCAAAGTCTCGGGTAAGAGGGTCATCCTAGGTCACTCACGCACTCAGCTTGACGGCCTCATCAAAAGAGGATTGTCATCGCAGCACCGCGTGACACCAACCGGTCCCTATATGCTACGACCACAATCCGTCCTGCCCGGCTATGCACTTGCTGACCCCTAAACACAATCCAACCGAAATTGGATTACTATGTAGGATTTTTCGCAATCGTGCACGGTGGTACCCACCTGGCCGAAATTTGTGATAAATTTGTGCCATCAACTTTCTACCAACTGTTTAGCTAATTTGGTTTCTATGGGAGTAACTGCCATCGGACCTACCAAATCCAAGGGCTTCGTTAGAACCGTAGGGCTTAATTCGTTACTCAGATCATGCAGGTTAGGTTGATTTGGACTCTGAATAAGATTCACTGTTTTAAGAATGGTTACTCTTCCTATAACTTCTTCCTCTTCTTCATATTACTCCCAGTTGCATCCGAACCTTTCAATTCGGAGTCCGGGGTCCGCTTTACCAGTCGAACTGCAGATTGGCTGAACTCCAATATTTTCCATGAAGTAACTGCCATATGACCTCCACAACCCAATGGCAATATCGAAGCATTGCAGCTAGATCAGTTGTTGGATTTTTGAGGGCTCCAACTACCAGTAACGACTGCCATAGATGTTCGTATGGCAACCGAGACAGATGGTTCAACGTCCTCTTTGAGGCACGACCAGACTGATGCAAATATCCATACTCATGGGTACTAAATATTTTGTACTGAGCGGGGATCCAACCCGCGCCTCCCACGTAGCGGCCGCGTTCTTTAGCGCTACGTGTCAGAGGCTGTCCAGTCTCACTCTCACTCTTCCTATGACTGATCTAGCTCATATCTAGGTACCATTTGACGGTTACCATGATCTCTTTCTTTTCTAGCTTCGTGTGAGCTCGAAGTTTCGGAAACACGTTTCATGGTAGCCCAATACATGTAATATGATTCTCTTCACACTGCCAATAATCTCAATAGCTTCAATAAATCTGTCAACACCACTAAATCTAACTGGAAAGAACAAAGGATAAACAATATAAATATAATTTTTATATGGACACATTTGAGTAACGTGCAATTTTTCATGAGGTCCTTTCTCAACGTCAAAATTTTCAGATTGACCCGTATAAATCACGGGCCAGTCACCCGTTCAGCTTTTGGCTTCGTTATTGTGTAGTGCGGGACAAATAAATGGGACAGTGTAACCGATGTTCCTGTCTGCATGTTTATTTTGCATTTGTGATACTAGTTTTCTAGCGGCAGTGACATGGTAGCTTTCCAATTAAAATATAATGCAATAATATAAATATTATTATCGCAGGTATCATACAGTTTTAGTCATTATTGTCATTATTTAAGCACTATTCCCGGTCTCAACAAATGCTTATCACTTTCCAGCCAGTCCAATTAACCGTTCTCCTACTTTTGGTCTGGTGGTTTATAAAAAAACGATTGCTGACTTCCCGACTCCGAAAGAAAAGGTTGTACAAAAGACTTATCCATCAAACAGTATGTATACCGGTTGTAACACTCATTTACTTTAATATTTAGTGTTATTACTATCAGATTCTAGAGAAGAATGAGTCCCAAGGGTGTCGTTTTCAGGCCTAAAATCTCCTGAAAGCGATTACCAAATAGGCTGTGATTGATCGTCGATGACGTGATGGTTTTCAATGATTGTTGTCGCTATTGGGGATGTGATCTTCTGCTTTCAGGTGACGTATTGATGTAATGGAACATTCGCATCGAGCTACATCAGTCGGTTGGCAACAAGCTCGTAACCTTACGCCGTGTACTGAATTACTAAGTACAAGGCGCTCATTGCTCACTGCGATTGTTATACTACACCACAATGTACCCAGTATCTAATAATCCTAATGCTAGTGTACAATATCAGATAAATCATCATCGTATCAAATCAAACAAAATCGAAAGTCAAACAATAAGTGATATATTTATCTGCACTGCAGTGTAACAATTCATCGCAGTTACTGACGTGGAAGGGTCAGCGTATTATGTTAAGCACCCTTTTAAAATGTAAAGTGTTATATTATTATGGCATGTTCTATATGTTTGTGTTGAAAGGATTTGTTTTGAATAAGTAAAATTGGAATGATTTTTAATGTTAACAGTGGATATAGGGTAACTAAGGAATTATGTTAATAATAAACTTTACATAAACCGCATTTTGCTAACCACGCTTGTCTATTTACTGTCAGATAAAGTCTAGTTAAGTTAAAAATTAAGAATATGGGCGTTCTAGAGAATAAGGACGTTGATGCCTCAATGACTGTCACTCCGTAGTTATACACAGGCGAGTACAAGGGAGACCCCTGCATTCGACTTCGTCTGAGTTTTTCAAGCGACTACAATATGGGGTTCTTCAAGAATGTTATGAGAAGGTTCTTACAGGGGTGACAGCAAGAGTGTGACGCCTGTAGTATTGCATACGTCCATTAGCCATAGTAACCACTTTCCATCAGGTGTGTCGTGAGCTCTGCTAATGTTTTCCTTAGCACAAAGAAGGTGAGTTGCCGGGCAACTATAATTCTATAATGTTGCGTCGTATATGAAAATACTGCAAGGAAAAATATTAAAATTTTCTCTTCGCTTTGTAACTGTGTTCGAGCCAACAATTTTCAATTGACAAAACGCGTTACGGAGGAAAATATCTTAAAATTCACATCAACACGTCTACCAGCTACTGTTTTATATCGCCAATTCGTATTCTATGCGCCTTATAGAGCTTTTTAAACGGTCGTAAAAATAAACAGTAAACATGTACTTGCTGCAAAGCTACGCTTAATTGTATGACTTCACACTAAATTGGCAGACTATAAAGTATAGCATTGGGTGTAAGCGCATTACGAATAAAATTCACTATGGTTGAATCAATATCGCATTGTGGGGCAGTCCGTAAATATGAGATGTGAACTATTTCGGATCTAATTGGATCCAGATGCAACTTTTAAATGAAGCTAATGATAATATAGCTCCCAACTTCAGTACCTATGTCCCTTAAAAATATTTACCTACTATTAATATTATATTTTTTTATTCCATCAGTATGTGATTTTTAATTTATTTCAATATTAATTTATTAGGGACACCTTTGCGCCGGGAACGATACGGAGTGAGTTATTTTACTCTACACGAGTTTTGTGTCTGGTATTACTTTGTTAATTATATTTTATATCTGTTTTATAATAATATTATGTACTATATATTGTTAATACAAAATGAGACTATGTGCATAATAAAATGAATTATTAATAAAATAATTAATTTATTATATTATCATATTTTATTATTTGTATTATGTCAAAATTGTACAACAAACAATGTACTAACCAAACAATCCGACCTTTATCGCTCCCGGTGCAAAAGTGCCCATCACACTTGCTGCGTTACCACGCTGGATGGCGATAGCCATCATTTGAACCAGGAACGATCCGGAACGAGAGTCACAGGTCGCGTCAATGAGCCTCTGTCCAATTTCTTAATTAGGGCCTTTAGCTTCCTTGCCCCAGCTTTTCAAGGTCTCCACCGCTATCGGCACGAAGACGTACAGTGGCTCCAAGTCGGCGTACTTAAGCCTCTTCCTTGAGCTAGCGTCTTCCGCGGCTGCCGACGGGGAGTGGACGTTGCCGTTCTTCCAGGGCACCAAAGTCAGCCCGTTTGGTTATATTTTATATTACGAGTGCTACATAATAACTGAAAATACTAATATTTTCGGTAACCTCTTCAGCGAAACCACCTTCACCTCCATATCTTCGGACCTCTTAATAATAGGTAAACTTGTATATGTTAGTGAACTACCTTGCCTTTATATTATGTCCTCAGTGAAAATTGGTATAAGGTTACGTGCGCCTGCAATATTTTTTTAGAAGTCCTCTCAAAAATAAAACCAATCTACTATACCTTCATAGTATAAAACATGTTATTCCTAAATATCTGAGTTCTGTAATTACAACCAAATTGAGAACTTCTTCCTTTTTTTTTATAGATGATTAAAAAATATTTTGTGTTAACATTTTCATGGCGTGGAAATAACTTGCTTAGTAATCTTAGTAGCTCATAGTGGACTGTTTCCCTATCCTTAAAACATTAAAATGTTATAGCCAAGCATTTAATTTGTGCCGATAAGTGGAGGGGACATTGCTTGTTCAGTTCGTTGATTTCTGAATTTTTATTATACACTACAACGAAATGCTTTCATACTTTTGGGTATTTTTATTGTTTATGTCATAAAATTTTAATCACACTATTGCTTCAAAGGACATGGTTACCCGGATTTTAATTCATCACGCCATCCGGTAGAAAATAAAGAAAAAAGTGTTTTCTTCATCGCTTATTAAATTGTCAGTTTGATACATTTATAGAGTAGAGTAGTTAAACTGAATTTTCGGTTTTAACGACCATTTATTTACATTCGGAAATCCCCATCGGCCCTGGGGACCACCCCTATCTACTCGTGGGCGGCCAGCGCCTCCTTCTGCAGGTCATGCTCGTGAAGGAGACAGCAGAGCGGGCGCGGCGCAGCGAGCGAGAAAGACTCGCGGAGATCGCTGGCCGCGTTCGAAGGCGGCTCGGTCGTCGGAGGGCGCAAACCGACCTCCGTCCCCCATGAGCGCGGGCCTGAGGGTGACGGGTGGAGCCGCTCGTCACCTTAGCAGAAGCAGGCCACGGCGGCGGCGCGCATCGTAGCACGATGCGCGTCCCCCTCATACCGGGGGCGAGTCGGGGACCGTGTGATCCCCCCTCTCGAGGAGGGCCAGACCGAGAGGAATAAAATACCCCTCCCTTCGGCTCCGATTCCGATTTCCCGCACGTAAACAAAAAAATCCCGTATCTACTATGTCGGACTTAGACCGACATAAACCCTACGCCGTTTCAGGTCTCAATTTCTGGGGCATAAGGTTACAAAAGAAGGCATCTCCCTCGCACCCCAGCTGACAGGATGACAGGTAGCCTTAGATGTCACCCCCAAATCTGCGATCTTGAAGGACGGAGGTAGGACACGACGGTATTTCCGACCAATTGAGCAGTCCGACTCCCTAGTCGAAATACCTCCGCCCTACAGAATACCGCGGCCATAATAACCTCGTGTTGTATTCCCGGCGGTGACTAGTAGCCAGAGCTCACTGGAGAGTTTTTGTGCTGACAGTAAGAAGACCAAAGGCTATTTCTTTGTCTTCTACTCAGACGGCACAGAAACTCTCTGTGTTTACAGGGTCGGCAGAACGATGTGACTCCACTGTTATTCCATAGGCCACGGTAACCACTTTCCATCAGGTGGGCCGTGTGCATGACTGCCAATTCAGTGGTAGATATATAAAAACAGGTTGCTAAGCGACTTCAGGTGCCTGAAATGTCTCTTCTGCCACACACGCACTCCACCGGCTTGCCAGACAGTCTCTCCTGGGGCCGCACCGTCGTCTCCTCATGCAATAGGTACTTGCTCGGTAACTATGTCGGTAACTTTAGTTCTATGTCGGATGATGTTATTGAATGTAATAATAATATCAAAATAGCACAGCCATTTAATTATTCTGTCTAATCCATCAAATGATTTAATAGGTATTTTGTAACAGTATCCATTTTCAATCCAACTCTGGCATTTGGAAGGGTTAACACAAAAACTTCATTAGTATTCCGACTGGCTCAGGTGTTACTCGTTGATTGGTTTAAGTCACGGGGGAAAACGTTTACTGAAAATATTATTTAGGGTGAGATACAAGATGACAATAATAAAAATACTTAAACCTATTGCTATTTTTTGTTTTCATTTGTGTTGTAGGTAGGATAACCATCTTTTTGAAGTGAAAACTTCTTTACCGGCGTTGGATGGGTGAAAAGTGTTAAACTCGCGTCAGGATCGCTTGACCTTTGGACCGTAACCGACGACTGACGTCACGCAACATTAGTTATAGACTGTCTGTTTTGCAAGATACGATAAATAGCATCGTAGTCGACTTTAAGTCCTTATGGTTTCAGATAGTACCGGGTTCAAATCTGGCCTTCTGACATTATTTTATTTTTTCTGATATAATTTTTTCTTTTTGTAATTTATTACTTTTTGTGATTATTTTTTCTTTTTGTAATTTATTAATTTCTTCTGACAGAATATTAGCAGAAAATTAGTGATAAGCGTCTGGTCGTTTGTTGATAAAAAAGTTGTACAATTCAAGTGCACATTCTTCAAAATTTCCGATAATCGATATCCTTGCAACTTTGTGTCGATGTTCAAGGGTCTGAACCCTTTTCTTACCAGAACATCGTTATTAATGAGCCTCTTAGCTCCTCATCTTTCCTATTTAGCGTTTTTTCGTTTCGAGATGGTTTTTTGCTGATCCCTTACATACTGTGCAGAACAAAGACACGAAAGTGCAGTGATTAGAACAAAAGACAATTTGTGTTTGTGTTTATATGGTAAGTAACGGTGTAATAGAATAGGTAAATAGTATATAAGTTAGTATATGTATATAAGGTATTTGTATATAGTATATAAGGTATTTGTGATAAATAAAGACATTTTTAACAGACAAATAGGGCACTAATGTAAATAGTCTTAAGCAAACTGCCATTGTTTACATTTAGTCGCAAGAATTTTATCGTTGATTTCTTATATGAATCTTATTAAATCCCATTAGCATAAGAATGTAGAAATATAAAAACTATGTACATAGCAGTAGTATATAAGGAAATAGAGGCACGTCAGAATTTTTCATTAGCCCGCTTAGGCACTGAGCAAGTTAGTTGAACGCAACTGACAAATCAAATAAAAGTAGTCAGAAACAGACCGTGCCTATATTTCAAGGTCAACCGAACAGTATAAAAACAGGTGCCATGTTGGCACAACAGCTCAGTAGTCGGACAGAATTTATAGACGAAACACCTCAGTAGTCGGATAGACTTTGTACCAATAACAAGTCGGAATAAAACTCTGCAACATTTTTGTTAAAAAGTGTTTATTTCGCCACCATCAAGAACCCGTACTCAGCGCGCCCACACCAATCGAGGTACCCCGCCGAAGGTGTCTCTTCAGCCCGTGACGACTCTGCAATCCCAGCAGTTCCCGGCCTTACTCAGCGCACCCGCCGCGCCGTTCTGTTTCTGATATAAAAGTCTGGCGTCGAGTGTTGGGCCGGGAGCGTGCACACATACATATGAGCAATACTTCAAATATTTTAGTCTTTTCCTTTCATTTGTGCTATAAACCTTGTTTCCTGCTTAATTTAATGTTTTTTTTTAATGAGAAGACCCTATAGACCATCCTTCTTATTGTCTTATATAATGTACGTCTGTATCCTATCGCATTATACAAGTTCTTATGTATTCGATGGCTGGGTAGCATGTCCGATGGATTCCATTGGACATGCTACAGCATTAGCATTAGCATTTACCTAAAGCTTACAACTTGAGCCAAGTCCCTAAAGCTTGATACGGCACTCGGCTTGATAGAGGTCCACGAGAATCGACACATTTTGACAGTTGACCAGACACGTGTCAAGCCGAAAGAGGGGCCGAAGAATTTGACATCTTAATCTGTTTGCAAGTCGGTATAATAATAAATTATAGTATTCTACGATTATGACATCGTGTCTAAATTAGATGCCTTAGAAAGTTTGCTGACAAGCTAGCTAGTGGACTCAGATCTGGATTAAACGTTTTTTTTGCACGAAATCTGAATATTTTTTTCAAAATTTCTGATAGTAGCCAAGTTCCGTCTTAAACACTGGTTATAATGCTGCATACATTCCTTTCACCATCAGTTTAGCCATTTCGCCATACACCCAGAACAAGGAAAAATATAGACATACAGACAGACATAGTTTTTTAAATTGTTTTACAATATATATTGAAATGGCATAAAAAAGTGCTATAACACAACAGCATTTTAGTTAAAATATCAGAGGGAGCAAAATAACAGCCACATCCGCGGGAAATGCTAGTCCATTAATTAATTACCTGATTAGCGAAGATTAAAGATGTAGATTGATATTTCAATGATAAATCAATGATAGAATATTATCTTAAGTCTTTAAACGGTTACTCTTCTGAGTAATTACAGCAATATTACTTAGTAGGTATTTTTTAATCTGTGAGTTCTTTTTTATTTCGACAGTGACAGAGTGCGAAAAAAATGAAGTTGGCTTATATTTTGGTTTTATTTATCTGTGGTTATACGGTGGGGAACCTTAGTAAGTTTTTTAGTTTATGTTGTGATTTCTAGGCCTGTACCTAGATAATAATAAGATTTGTTTTTAAACGGCCGCGATTTTTTTTTGAAAACGTACTTTTTGCCGACATTTACGGTACATTGCAGCACCCGTTCAAGTCAAATTCAAACACATCGCGACCACGGGAGCTGCAACCTGAACAGTTGGAAAAAAAACTCCGTCCATTGGATGGTATCCTGTAGTTAAAAGAAATTATTTATCGGAGCTCATTAATGGTAAAAGCGCAGTAAAAGTTGTGTCTGTTCTTATTTTATTGTTTTTCTTACTATGTTAATTCTTTCACCTAACCTGTAAAACTTAGTAAATTATTTAATGATTTAAAGAAGATATGACGTCATAGTTCTAGAACTTGCCGTTTTTACATTTAGTAAAATTAATTTGACTATACATTCAAGAACCCAATTTGACTGCATCCTCCCCTCCCCCCCCCCCAGGGGGGCCTGGCCTAGGTAAGGCAAGGTTGCCGCTTGTTACTTGTGGTTGTTGTTGGTTGGTTTGGTTAACCAAACCCGTTACCTAGCAGTCGAATGCTACCGCTCTCTTTCAACAACCGGAATAACTAATATTTCCTCTTAATCCTCCAACTAACCTAAATTGCTTGTGCTAGGAGTGGGTTCACTTCGGTACCTAGAGTAAGGGCCAGGATTCGAACCCAGAACCTCTCGATTGTAAGGCCAACTCCTCAAACACTACTCTACCGCTTACGCTAAATTATTTCGTTTCAGCGACCCAAGTTCGCTTAATAAATCACATTGATTACATGATTAATGTTATCACTGAAACAGTGAAGAGAGTAGAAGGAAGAGAATGGTGCAATCTCAAAGTACCCGATGCTGAAGCAATTGCGGTCGAGTAAGTGGATCCATCAGTCTTCTTCATCCTAGTGTTAATCCCAGTCGCGTCCGAAGCTTTCAAATTGGGGTCTGAAGTCTGCTATACCAATGTAACTGCGGATTTGGCTACACTTCGACCTTTTCCATGAAGCGACTGCCACTGAACTTCACAACCCAAACGCGATATCGAAGCATTGCAGCTAGACCAGTTGTTGGATTTTTGAGGGCTCCAACTACTCGTAACAACTGCCATAGATGTTTGTACGGCAACTGGGACTGATGATGATGATTAGTAACGCCTAATTATTTTAGACTTTATCCATATAAAATCTATGAAAAAGAGTTCATTAAATATTTAATTCACTCTACAAGATGCACATTATTTCATTTTTAGACTTTAAAAATGCTTTAGGTAGTTCTACAATTTTGTGGTTTTTGTTGTAGTGTTGATAAGACAGTGGTTAACAAATATCAGAATCGGAATCCAGCACAAATATACATATATACCGCTTTTCAGTCTAACAGCTAACTATAAATTGGCCACACTTGGAAATTATCCGTGAAGCCAAAACTCGAATCGAAATTCTGTACTTAAACTAATTATCGGAATATTTTGGGCTACTGCATCAATCAATCAATCAGCCCACTGAAGTCCACTACTGGACAAAGGCCTCTCCTAATGCGCGCCATTTCGTCCGATTCACCGCCTGCCGCATCCAGTCTGTCCTAGCCACCTTTTTTAAGTCATCAGTCCATCTTGCTAGGGGAAGTCCTACCTTTCGCCTGCCTTCTCGCGGTCTCCACTCTAGCACTCGTCTGCTCCAACGGCCATCAGTCCTTCGACAGACGTGGCCAGCCCATAGCCACTTAAGCTTGCTTATTCTACGAGCTATGTCGCTAACTTTCAGGCTACTGCTTACCGTACGGCAATAAGGTGCGACTATTTTCATGTATGTCTCAAGGTGTTAACACGACTACCTGGTGGAAAAGTTACCGGGGCCAATGGACGTGTGCAACACTAGAGGCGTCATATTCAACTGCCGAACATGCAAGGCTGTATAATGCTCTTCTTGAAAAACCACATACTGTATTCGCTATGTACTAAATTTGCACAGTAGATATTTGTGAATTTCATTAGTAACTATTGCTTCTATTACAGTGAAATAGTCTTAGGCAGGCACAAGCAAGGCAATGTACTCTACACGAATGGCTTCGTCGTTTCCATCCGAGAAATCGGTATACCGACGAGTGTGAATCAGCAGGTCACACTGAATGCTGCAAGACAAGCACATGCGGTAGTCACAGGCTCGTTGAGAATGCATGACGTTGCGATAGGATACGATGTACAGGCTAATATGGAAGATGGAGTACATCGGTATACTGCTAAACATGTATATGCGACGGTTACTTTGCCGTTTACTGTAAGTCAACGTAATAATCATTTATGCGTTCTTTCATATGGAAATCTAACTATAGTTCCATATATCTTGGTGGAGGGGTTACAGGCGATGGTTAATATTAAGCATGGCGCCCTAAAAAGCAAAGGCATGAAAGTGAACGTAAGTAAGACGAAAGTAATGGTTTTTGAAAGAAAAGAAAATATGACGGATTGTACGATTCTGATAGAAGGAGAAAAAGTGGAACAAGTGAAAGAGTTTGTGTACTTGGGATCAAAGTTTACGAGAGACGCAAAGTATGACTGTGATATTGAACGAAGAGTGTTAGCAACTTTATGAGCAGCCAGAACGTGTCTTAAAAGGCACGACTGGCTGTAAATAGAGGAGTGCTGGTTCCAATACTTATGTATGGTAGTGAATGTTGGGTATGGCAGAAAAAGCACGAAAGTAAGATTAATTCTGCATTAATGAGAAGTCTGAGAAGTATAGCTGGAGTGACTTTGGTAGATAAAGTGAGGAACAGTGTGATAAGGGAACGTTGTGGTGTGGTAGAAGATGTAGTGACAAAGATAGAGAAAAGGATGCTTAGATGGTTCGGACACGTAGAAAGGATGTGTGAAAGTAGATTGATGAAACAGATTTATGAGGCGAGAGTGAATGGGCGAGTCGGTAAGGGGCGACCAAGGCGAACGTTCTTCGATCAAATCGAAGACGTCTTAAGTAAAGGCCAGGCCAAAAGTACCCAGAACCGACGCGCTTGTATGAAAACGCTTATTAAAGTAGGAGAAGCGAAATAAGTGTGTCAGGACCGTAGCAAGTGGAAAGAAGTGGTCTTTGCCTACCCCGATGTATGGATGTATGTATGTATGTATGTATCTTGACACCAATTATGTCACAAAATGTCCTCTAACAGCCAGTATCAGTTCTCATTATGTGTTTTTTGGTGCCTCTTGAGGATAACTCGGCGTGCTTTGGCGGAGGAGGAGCTCAAATCCACCAATAATAGATTATGTATCAAACCAAACTGCAAACGCTAATGCGACTTCTTTGGGTCAAGATATAATGCCAGTAACTAACACTACCTCTATATGACCTTTTTTATAGAGCGGAAATGCTCACGGATACCCTTAGAACTGCACAGTCTTTATGTAGCACTTGAATCGACTACAACCGCTCGCCGTCTTTGGGGTCTTCAGTTGCCGGGGCTGAGAGGTCGAGAAACATACCCAGGGCCATCTGTGGTTTTAAGATGTGTGGAACCATGTTGTCCCCATAATACCCCCGGATGTGGTGAGGCGTACTTGCGAGGCCGCTTCGACCTTTTTCTACTAGGGTGACCTGTCACCTCCAGGCCCGAACTTCACTCCCAGACTCGGGAAAATGCCCTGTGATTTTATCAAACATAAAAAAAAGTAATTTCTTTTTTAATACAAATACTAAAAATGTTCGCAGATCATCAAAATATTGAACAGTGACACGTTAACTGTGACTGTTGACTGTACCGTAACACCAGGTTTTAACTTACCTGAGTTCATGCCCACGGACAGAATGAGCGATACCTTGACTACAATGGTAAGATAATATATCAAACTACCTTCCTTTTTGTGAGGACATCCCTTTGTCAACAACCGCCTGGTGGGGGCAGTTGTGTTGGGTTCGAAATCCCTCATACCCTGGTAGACACAGGGCCATCATCATCAACGTACAACCTGGCCCTCGATTCTGCTTAAGCAAAATCAACTGTCACACTACAGACACAGCGATAAATGGCATTAAATTTTAGACTTTATTGCTATGAACTTAGAGTCCAAAATTAAATGAAGAGTGTCACATTTCACTTTTTCATTCACTCTACAAAAAGCCATTTAATATTAGACTTTAAAAACACGAGGTTAAAGTTTACAATTAAATAGGTAATTCTTACAGTGTCTGTGGTATGACAATGGTTTTACTTTAGTAGAATCGAGGTCCAGGTTGCATCCAAAGCTCACACCTTGAAACCTGAGAGCCACTCTTCTTCTCCTCCTCCTTTGCATGCTTATCTAGAATTTTATGGAAGTGACTGAGACTCTGGCGCCGTCCTCTTGGGATCAGACGTCCTCAAGAGGACCGCGATAAAGGCCCGTCAATCATTAGATGTACCGGCTTGTGGCGATACCACATGTACCCAGCGCCATCTAGCGACATCAAGCCGACTTACTACGATACTACAAATACTGCATCGTGAAAGTGAAGTTCCTGCGCTGGTACAATACATATACTACATCCCAACGACAATCGTTGGGCCGCGGCCCGCCAGGCCTGATCACCTTGCCTGGTCGGAGGATCCTCCCTTTGTGTTGGAGGAACATAACACCCCGTTCCTCCACTGGCTTATAAAACTTTACAAAAAAGAACCGCGACAGTCGGAAAAAGAAAACATGTGTACTGATACGAATAATCAGAGTCTACTGTTGGACATAGGCCTCTTCCATTGTTATTATACTTTGGCCTGCAGTTTCCACGCATGCCAGATGGGTTAGAACATGGATTTATTTCGAGATTTCCTCCTCTTGCAGTTATTTCGTCTGCATTTTTTCCGTTAGTCACCTCTACGTTACAGATAAAATGGGGTGGTGATACTTACCGTCACCAAAGAACTATGAAATATCGCTAAAGAATATCCAGAAGTATTTGAAGGCTATTTTAAGACTATCAGAGTAATCTAAATACTTTTTATTTCAGTTTAATGCTACTGAAATGGCTGTTGGCATCATACCCTGGGCAGACAGTGTATTCCAGCCCATAGCAGCGAAAGTGATCGCCACTATCGTACCGTTCCCTGAGGTTTGCTACCACTGTTCTGCTTAACCATTTCTTATAAGAAGGATTGAAGGTCGAGCTCCAAGAAAATATAAATACATTCGAATTTTGATTGCTTTTATTTTCTAGTTGATACCTGTCTATACATGTAGGTAAGAAAAACATGACTTTGGTCTCAAGGAGGTTGGTACTCCTGTACGGGTGTACCAAGTTTTTAAAGTGTGGCAAAGAAAAAAAAGTATTTTTTGAAGTGAAAACTTCTTTAGCGGCGTTGGATGGGTAAAAATTGTTAATCTCGCGCGTCAGGATCGCTTGACCTTTGGACCGTAACCGATATACAAGACTGTCCATTTTGCAATATACTATAAATAGCTTCGCAGCATAGCGGTAACGCTTCGACTGTAAGTCCTAATGGCTTCAGATAGTATCGGGTTTAAATCTGGCCTTATGAAACTTCTTGTGATTATTTTTTCTTTTTGTAATTTATTACTTTTCGTGATTATTTTATCTTTTTGTAATTTATTAATTTCTTCTGATAGAAAATTAACAGAAAATTAGTGATAGGGTCTACGATTGGCGCTGTATTATAGGTATGGTATGGTATGGTATGTTTTTTTGTCTTTTTCTATGTATATAACGAAGAAAGAAAGAAAGAAAAAGTTTTCACTTCTGTCGGCACTCCCAGAGTGCAACCCGTCTTTTTTTTTATACCACCACACGGTCCGCCTGATGAAAGGTGTGTTACGGATGAACGGAGTCAAAATAGTTATTTAGTGTCAAAAAATACTAAAATATCGACTATTTAAAGAATTTATTTAAAATACATTCATAAATAGTAGATTGTTCAACAAGGGACTAAAACAAGCCATAATGACACGAGATGTTGACAATAGTTCGAGTGTCATTATGGTTGTTTAGTCCCACGTTAAACACTCTACTTTTCACTTTGAATGCGAGGAAAAAAAAGCGACGTTTTATACAAAATTATAATATTAAAAAAAAAAATAAGAAATAGGCAAATATCTTTTTCAACCTAAATATATTAATTTATCAAATTGATAACGGGGTAAAGCCTCCGTGGCTTGGCGGTAGTGAACGCGATCGCTACGCAGGAGGCGCGGGTTCGATCCCCGCTCAGTGCAAATATTTGTATGCATGGATATGGGTATTTGCATTGGTCTGGGTGTTTCTATGTATAATATGTATGCATTTACAAAAAAAAAAAATCTAAGTATGTTTATCCGTATTCTAGATTCCATAATACAAGGTAGTAAAGCTATGCCTACCATGGATCTAGATAGCGTTGTGTGAAATGTTGTGGAATATTTATTTATTTTTATTTATTTATAATAACAAAGTTTCTAAGATGCACAATTAATTGGTGTAAGTAATTGGTGATTACAACGCAAGCTTATTACGAATAATCTATTCAAAATTCAAATTGCAAAGAAATTTGTCCTGCGGTTTTTTTTTTTTTGTTGTTAAGTGACGTACGGTTTATATGCTTGAATATTTTTTTTTTTTTTTTTTTATGCCACTTATGCGGCAGACAAGCACACGGCCCACCTGATGGGAAGTGGTTACCGTGGCCTATGGACGTTTGCAATAGATTGAAACTTGAAAAATAATTTAAAACTAATTGGAAATGGATAATAAAATGAAACTTATCCTTAATACTCACATAATAATTAATTAAATTAATATCATTAATCGTGATTCACGAAATTAAATGGGAAATTTTGATTTTTTCAAATGTCATTTTGAGGTTATTTCTATACACAATCACTAAAAAGGTGATAATCCTCCCATTCACAAACACCGTGATTGGCTGTTTAGGAGTTATCAAAGGAAATTAAAAAAAAAATACTTTAGTCCCTAGTGATTAATAAGGAACTTTAGTCCCGATATGCAGGGACTAAAGTAACATTTTAAGAGCATGAGAAGTGAAAAATCTACAACGTTACAAGTGGTTACTGTGGTCTATGGACGTGTGCAACACCAGGGGCGTCACACTTGTGCTGCCGACCCCGATGTATGATGTCATATTAATGGTACATTATAGTACAAGTGTGTAAAGTGGGTGATTACCGCTGAGGTGCCATTGGAACCCGAGCCGGTAGGTGAGGGTCTTAAGAGAGCCGAGGGCACACGTGTATCATACGTTGTTTTTCAACACTCTTTGAAATTCAATAATACTAAAATAGATATTTACCCTTTTAGTTTTCAGGTAGTACCTAAACTTTCCATACGTTAAGGGCTTCACATCAATCACATCAAATATCGGACGTAGGTAGGTAGGTACATAAATAATTTTCTTCATAACTAGTAGGTATACTTGTAGACATTTTTATTAATACATAACTATAATATGTAAGTTAATTTTTTTTCGCAAAAGCAGGAAAAAATTATTTGCTAAAGGACCCAATGGTTGACTCTTTAAAAAAAAAAGCCTTTATTGTAAAAAAAGTAACTCTTGTTTACTTGACTATTTACTTCAAAGACGGCGACATATAATAATACATGTCGAAATATTCGCAACACTGTCGTGAGTAAATATTGAATTGGAGTCAGTAGTTTCTAAAGATTTTTGTAAACGGTAATGATTTTAATAGATGTGATATTTTATTTATTAATATTGATTACTTATCACTATTTTAAGTACGGATGTTATAAATATGTAACTTGTTGACCGACGTAGAAAATTGCCGTTTTTTTATATCTAGATCTTCTATCAGTTTTAAGTGATATTCGACTATTAGTGTTTATGACCATGTGTATAATAATTGTATTTAAAGTAAAAATATGTAAGTTTTTAAAGATTTTATTTGCTAAAGTTAATGTCTAAATTATGCTTTAACAGTTAAAAAAGGACATAACTACCGTCCTTTAAAAAATATGTGTAATTTTGTAGAGTGAAGTTTAATTTGTCCTTAAATTGTCTACCATTGGTGCTTTTACCTTAATTTTTTGAAACTTTTATTTATTAAATACGTACGTACAAGTTAAAATTATCTATTTAAATACGAAGTTGCATGAAATAAGTAATTAATAAGTATATTAATTTATTTGTCTTATTACATACACACACAACCTTTTTGTATCTAAACTTTAAGCAACTTAGCCAATAAAATTTAACAAAAGAATTTATAACTCACTTTTAACAATAAAAAAGCCATAGTTTGATTAAAGGTGTCATTATGTGCCTAATTGCGGTGAAATTTGAGCCAGTTTATGAGCAAGTGTGTTAAAAAATATTTTCTGAAAAGATATCACAAAGATAGCCTCGCCGTTCAAATAATCTGTAATCACCATCACTTCTTGTGATAGGCAATTGACTTTTTAATCCCCAAATTTGTGTAATGATCAACAGAATTAATCAATTTGATACAATCAATTTTTCATTGCGATCAGATAATTTAGTTTGGGTTTACATTGGTTTACATTGTTGCGAAACATAACGATAATAGCTATGATGTGTTGTTAGTATTTTGAAGATAGAATGTCTAGACTCATTTTGGTTTTCGTGCTATGTGTTATCCAAATAAACACCTTAAGTGGTGGTACTCCTGAAGCATGGGGTGAGTACGCTTGTGCCATTTCTGATGAAATTCTTGAGCCACATTGATTCATATTCTACATAGATATATGGACAAGTCTTATTATCAGTAAGTTTTATGGGATTAATATTCCTAGTAGTTCGTCTAGAAGACTATACCTCAGTATTACCACAGTGTTACTACTACATATAGTAGAGAAACGCCTTTGATGTCGGATGATGGCGCCGCTCGCGCAAGTACCTACGCTATTCGTCGCAAATGTGCAAGGGTTGTCAAAAAAGAAAAAAGAAAGGAAATAAATGTAATGATTATGCAATCATTTATTTGAAATACATTTTCATGTGTTGTACTGCAAGATACTTTCGTGACACTTTAATTTTAGACGTTTTTAGATTAATTATTATACACGATAAATCTAATAATTGATGGATAGATACTTATGTAAATCAACATTTGTTTACCTTCGGCAATGCGACGATTGTCGACGAGAGAAAATAGTTTAGGTTCGTAGTAGATTCTGAATAATTATTGATTTTTGATTCATAATACCTAACTATTATTTGCATATTAGAATTTAAAACTCTTTCAATGTTGATGTTTATTTAACTACATTTTTCGTAACTTCTAACAATAGATTCTAGACGTTACTTTGAAATTATAGAAATAAACTTACCTCACGTCACGGGGTTATCTACGAAATCGTATGCCTGTATTGGCACTTGATGTCGAAAGACCTATACGGAACAATAGTGCACCATTATGATATGAAATGAAAAAAAAAAAAAAAATTGTCACGCGAGCGATACCTATACGCGGCTACGGTAGCCCTCAGCGAACTTGCCCGCAAAAGACGCGATTTGGTGGACAGCGCGTCCGCGCCCCCCGACGCGTCGCAAGTTCCCCTCCGTTTCTCTGTGTAAGTACATTCGTCGCGCTAATGTATGTAGTAGTAATACCACAGAATTACTACTACATACAGTAGCGCGACGAATGTACCAAAAGGCGTTTCTCCACTGTATGTAGTGGTAACACTGTGACTATACGATAGAGCGCTACCGTACTACTGGGAATTGATGAAATTTCAACACCTAGGCCTATGACCTACGCCCATTAATTAATCAATTAACCTATCGAAGTCCACTGCTGGATATAGGCCTCTCCCAATGTTGGGAGGTTTCGGCTTACTGTTTCCACGCTGGCCAGACGGGTTGGTATAAGGTTTTCTATCGAGTTTTCCTTCTCTCGCAGTGATATCGTTTGCGTATTTTTTTGTTAGTCACGTCTTACGACACCCTTCAGATGAGCTGGGATGGTGATACTTCTGACGCAGAAGATCCGTCAAACATAGCATAGGGCTAGCTAGTGCTGTGTCTCAGCAAAGCAGAATACGGCTAGGCTCTTGCACCCTGTGCAACAGAGACAGTAGTACCTCTCTCCCTCTCCCAGGGGAGATGCCCTCACTCCCCAGCTGACCCACGGCCATCTCTAATTACGGGATTACTATGGAGAAGTAGGCCTGGGGCACGCATCATGCCGTCACCCCGGCCTACTTCTGTTAGAGCTACAGACGGCGATTGTATACCTAAGTAGACGATTTTAATAACATATCAAGTGTATCTTCTGTCTTTCAGTAACACGAGCACGCGTGGTTCACCCTATACCTTACTTCTCAGCGGTGATGCAGGAATTTGTCAACGAGGTGGAGAGACGCGAATGGTGCAACTTGAAGTTGCTTAATATCACGAAAGATATTAAGTAAGTGCTGTAGGAAGGGTCACTAACTTGTCTTCGAAACGCTCGTGGTCACGGATACTCACTGTTTAAACTACCTAGGCGTGGTTACAATTTGGATCGTTAAACGTTTAGTGGTATTTCGCCTCCGGGCTTCAGAGGATATTATAAGTCCGTCACGGCTGTCAACAGTCGTTAGGTCAGGACCTATATACAGGGTGTAATCGTTAAGTGTGTCCAGGCGATTATTCCGTAACTATTACAGATATCAAAAAACTTTAAACTGATATCGAAAGTACGTTACATAATGAGTAAAATGACATCAATAACTTTTTTTAAATCAAACGAGAGGTATCTAAAATTTTGACATTAAACACTCCCATACATTTAGTATGAGATTAGTAGAAAGGTTTTAGTTTCCTTATTTTAAGTGATCTAGTACCCATTTTACCTTAATCATATTTTATGATTACGTATAATATGACAATGATGATTTTCAAATAGATACATGTGTAAAATAATTATCTTAGGTACCACTTGAAATTAGTAATAAACCGTGTTTTAATATCGCATTAAGTAATTTGAGCTAACTGAAAAGCACTACAAAAAAAGATACTCTTTGGTGTTCGTTCTAAATTCAAAACTTTTATCTCGGGTTGTTGTTCCCACCAATTTATCGTAGTTTTTTTTTAATTTGCGTTAATAATCGTGATTGTTTCATTTATTGATTGCAAAATGGCATATTCCAAAAGAGAAAAGAGAGATATGCTAAAAATTGACTACAAATATGATTGTAACAAAAGAGCGGCCATTATCGCCTACAGAAGAGAGTACCCAGACAGAGAAGTCCCTTCTGGTGTACGTACCTAAAACCTTTCTACTAATCTCATACTAAATGTATGGGAGTGTTTAATGTCAAAATATTAGATACCTCTCGTTTGATTTTTAAAAAGTTATTGATGTCATTTTATTCATTAGGTAACGTACTTTCGATATCAGTTTAAAGTTTTTTGATATCTGTGATAGTTACGGAATAATCGCCTGGACACACTTAACGATTACACCCTGTATAGGCGACCTGGACAATTCAGGTCAGACTGCAGTCGCTCCCAGTATAGCCAGAAAAACCAAGTCACATAATATTTAAGCGAATTCCCGACTCAGAGAGGCTTCAATCAAATGCGACCGGCAAGTAAAATTAATGATGATCAAGGAATAGTCTGAGTGACGTTATCCTAATTGCATTCCTTTTTTTGTCCAGAATACGGACGCTTTAACACGTCATAGTAAGCTCTGTCGTGCTTCATTGTCATAGTTGTAGGTGGTTCCAAACTGGTTGCGCAAATTGAATGGGATAGGCTCCCTCAGATTATATTTAATGGTAACATCATCCCTGTTAGTGACAAAGTGAAGAATCTGGGAATCTATATCGACAGCACGATGTCATGGGTCCCTCAGCTGCAAGAGGTAAACCGTAAGGTAACGCTTCGGCGGGGTCTCTGAGGAGACTGCGTAATTTTCTACCTATTGCATTGTATCTATAGTAATACTAGCTGTCGCCGGCGGCTCCGCCCGCGTGGATGTCGGTTATCGCGAATCGGGGTATGAAAAATAGATGTTGGCCGATTCTCAGACCTACCCGATATGCCCACAAAATTTCATCAAAATCGGTCAAGCCGTTTCGGAGGAGTCTGGCAACGAAAACTGTGACACGAGAATTTTATATATTAGATTAATAAAAGAAAAATCTGCATATTTGGGCACCACTTAACTGCACATGCATAACCATTGCACAAACTCCATTGTCTCAGGTTGTCTGTAAGAAATCGCACCTAGCGATAAGACCGCCACTTGTACTGACTCATAACTTGTAACTGTTTTTTTTTTGTAAATAATCGGACTAGTCAAACTAGTTAGTTTTTTTTTTTAAACAAGTTACTTTTTACTAAACGTCAAAACGATAAGTTATAAGGAAAACTGTATGAAAATTTTATTTGTGACGTCATAATATTAAAAAGTCAAATCACATACTATTAAAGGTTGGGTGAATGATTAAAAATAATTAAGCACGATGGAATACGAACCGACGCAATTATGTTCACTCTTTTACTATTCTTAATTTAATAAGTTCAGCTAAATATTTTATTTCAACTACAGGAAAATACCCATTGTTTATGGTGTACAATAAAGAATATTGTATTTTTCATTAAAACTACTCTTTTAATAATTCCAGCACCGTTGTCGCTAATTGGAATGTAACCGGCCAAGCTAATTACACTAATGGCTTTCTAGTCTCGATCCAAAAGCTGGACGTCCACGAGATCAGGGGATCCGTCTCCAGGCGTGTGGTAAACAACGTCACGTTGCCAAGTGCTACTGTCAGTGGAAATCTACTGTTCCATGACGTCAGTCTAGGCTATGACGTCAATTCAAACCTGGCCGGTATCGGCGAACAAAGATACACTGGGCAGATTAAGCTACAACACATTAGGTTCCATTTTAATGTAAGTTTTTAAGAATATTTAAGTTTTTACTGGGAAATACTACAGTGATATGAAAATGGTTGGGAGTACGAATTAATAAATTAACCTGCTGCAGTTCATTGCAGGACATAGCCCTCACCCAATGTGCGCCATAGCAACCGATCCTTCACCTTGCGCATTCAGCACATCTCAGCCATTTACGCTTCATTCCTGTTTCACATTCGTATTTGACGCGCATTCGGGAACGTTCTACCTTCCGTTTGTTGAGTCGTTCATTTCGACTGGTCTTAGAGTGGAGACCGCGCAACCTTTAAAAGGTGGCTGGTATTGTATCTACCTACAGAATGCACGTCGAGTCCGTTAATGACGCGCGAATTAAGCATAAAAATTACTACTTTTTATGGACTACTTACTCATGCTTGACATAAAACTTTAAAACAAGAAAAATATAGATGGTTATTAGAAATCATAAGTCCTAACCATTTTGGCAAAGTAAGTTTTCTATTTTATTAGATTATATAATTATATAGTACTTATAGAATAATTCGAATTTCCTACTCCCTGTCCTAAATTAAGAGCCAGTGGCGAGGTGTCCCTATAACCCGATTCCTGTTGGCTTGCCAACGAGTCGCAAGGTGCATGACAAACTAGATCAAGGCAGGCTTGTCTGCTGGCTTCCCTTTTGAAAGTTTTCATCCTTCTGCACTGTTAAGACCACACCGTATAAACCTTTTGGATTTTGGCACACTCGACATCTAAGAAGCACAATGCACTTAGCACGTCGTTGTGGGTCTAATACTGACCGACCGCGGCTACCGCTGTGCGCTGTGATGTAGCGGGCGATGACGTCAAAAAAAAAGGAAGAAAGAGCATGAGTTGAAACTGAGCAAGGTACCGCAATGAGCGTTGGTGGTAGACTGACCAAATCACCTCCTCTAGTCAAGTGGCCACGTATATGATAGTCGTTAATGCATGTCATAAAAGTCAAATCCCATACATTCGTCATTTACATTTGCCACTTGTGTAGAGGTGCTGATGTCGAAACTCACCCGCCTTGCCGGACACATAACAGAGAGCGCGGTACCGCGATCATATTAACCTTCGTGCATTGTTAATCTTCCTTTTT
The DNA here is from genome assembly GCA_949126895.1 of Eilema caniola. Lineage (NCBI taxonomy): Eukaryota > Metazoa > Arthropoda > Insecta > Lepidoptera > Erebidae > Eilema > Eilema caniola. The sequence goes on from OX421481.1 coordinate 18,543,921, forward strand.
TATTTATTTTTAGATCATAAAGGACTTAATTACTGAAGAAATCACTGTGACTTCGACAATGGACTCAATAAGTTCCCCACACGCTCGCATGGTATATAGACCCGCCAATCACATTACCGAGATGCTTTCTAGGCATGTAAGTACTTACACAGTACCCACCATTTAATTCGAGAGAGAGAGAGAGAGAGAGAGAGAGAGAGACTTAGTTTATGAAATGCCGATTGGTTGCCGAAGGATTCTGAACAGCTGTCCGTCACTTACAAGAGCATCATTCAGCATCAATACCTACGAAGTCCTACCTGAGATTTTCACCTCAAACTCTGGCGGCCTCTTACACCACCTTTTCCCTTTGGTTTGGCTTATACTTTATGGCAACGACTGCCCTCAATATTAGTCAGGCTTCAAAGATATTTGCGGAGCCAAGGGAACACCAGTAATCATCAGGGCAACTTGACAATGAATCTCGAATGCGTTGCAGAGGCTGTGACTGACATTTAATTTTTTTGTTGCAGTTCGCATCAGGTGATAACAGCGACGGAGCTAGGAGCTGGAGTCCTGGTTTTATCGTAATTCTAACGAACATCGTACGCCACAAGATAGACTTTCCTTTAATTTGTTTTAACAACTGTTAAAATAACTGATGCAATAAAATATTTTTCATAGTTTATCTGGACTGATTTAGTTAGACTTGTTTAGTCAAAAATATATTAATTACATGTATTTGATGTTAATAATGCTTTCTTTTTTTGATAAAGAAAAGTTTGGAATACATATATATTGTAACACTAGCTGTTGCCCGCGGCTCCGCCCGCGTGGATGTCGATTATCGCTTTCCCGCTTTTCTATTGAAATTTTTTCTGAATTTTCTTTGCTATAAACCTCACGGAACCCGAGACTTTTCCAACGAATGCAAAATCGTGGAAATCGTTTCGTGCGTTCTGGAGTTATAGCGTCAGGAAGGAAAACCCGACTTATTTTTATATAGTAGACTAGCTGTTGCCCGCGGCTCCGCCCGCGTGGATGTCGGTTTTCCTGAATTTTCTTTGCTATAAACCTCACGGAGCCCGAAACCTTTCCAACGAATGCAAAACTGTGAAAATCGGTTCGTGCGTTCTGGAGTTATAGCGTCAGAAAGGAAAACCCGACTTATTTTTATATAGTAGTTATCTATTCTGTGATGGTAGATTTTGGGTCCTCTAACGCCCTCTGACAGGAATACATCGAGTTATCAGTAACCCAGTTTTAAATGTACTAGAATCAGTCCTATCACACTTCTAATAGTTTATTCTGTTCTGTGACTAGAATGGTGTGTATATATATCTGTGGGAAGGATAATAACTGAAGTGAAATATGAATGATGATAAATTAAATTAAAAATTAGAAACTACTTAAAACAAGCCAAACTAAATAAAATAAATATTTACATACATAACTCAATAAATTTTCAGTTTATGAACGTAACGTTAGCTGTCAGTTCTAAGATTGACAGCAAATTGAGCCGTCAAATCAAGTCACGATAAACGTACAACGTACGTCACAGCAAAATATTTTTGCTCAGAACAGCGGTTATGCTCAAACCACTGTAAATTATTTGCGCAAATAGCGAAATATTTGCAGTTTTACATTTTACAAACAGTGCGCGAGACGCACATTTTATTGTGTATTATGTATTACATTTACTTCATCTAAAATGTCTGATGAAAGTATTGAAGTCCGCCAGGACAACGAATTAACCGCACTAAAGGTTAGTAAAAATATTATTTTCTAAACAAAAACAATGCTTTATAGCAAAACTAAGACAACAGGGAATACATACAGCACATATTTTATTTACTACAGTACAATACCGTCTTCCATGTTATTCTTAAAAAAAGCTCTTACATTTTTATTTACGTCGTGGCGGGAACATAATTAGGCCAAGGAAAAGTGTTTTACTACCACGCAGAGTACCAAAAATATGTTAATTACCATGTTACCTTCAAAATAATTCTAATAAACCTATGTATGTAATTTAATCAGTCAGCTTTTACCAAATGGATGTTTAAAGAAATTCATTGCAACCTTATGGAACTGGGCTCCTACATTTATGGACTGCAGATCACAATTTCAACATCTGTAAACTAAAAATGCATTATGATTGAGAAAAAAAAATTTTGGTGATGTCTCAACTTCAATGTGGGTAGTAAAAAAAAAACAAAAATTTAGCCCATATAGTGCATCCACATGCTTCCGTTATAAAACTATGCTGATTGTTTATTTAAATAATGATGAGAAGACTCCTAAAGCAAATCCTTTGCTTAATTAATATTAAATATGTGATTCTTTTGATGTATGAATACTATTTACACTATCATGCCAGAACAAATGAACCGATTCACACCGGCAGGACGCCAAACTAAACGGCGACCTCATCAAGGTTGCTGAGAAGTGCTGAGTGTGGGCTACTTTAGATCAGTTGTTTTGGAAGTGGATAGGAGAGGCCTATGTTCAAAAGTGGACCATGTGCGGCTGATATGATGATGATGATGAGTATTTTAAATATTTCATCATCATTATGTTTTGTTAGAATCTGTGCTTATGATAAGGATAACCAAATCTGTATTACATATTATTTTCTTCCTCTCATTAACATTCTCATTGCAAATTTGCCTGTTGGGTTCCAAAGTTCACATTTTATATTTGATACATCAGTTTGACTTCACCTCGCCTAATGGTAAGCTGAAGGTAAAGTCTCAGGAAAGAGGGTCACCATTGGCAGCACCGTGTGACACCCACTGGTCCCACTTGTGCTGCAACCACAATTCTCCCTGCCGGACTATGCACTTGCCTATCCCTGAATGCAATTCAACTGAGATTGGATTACTATGGAGAGTATCTCGCAATCCTACATGGTCGTACCCACCTAGCCGAAATATGTGATAAATTGGTGCCATCAAACTTGCAGCCAATTCCCCTATTATATTCACATAATCTAAATGCATTGCTTGCTTAATTAACAGTAAAAATACCCATTAGTTATCAGGTGTCATATTGACTGATTCCAAATTATCTTATCACTGTATGCCGAAACAAACATAAATATTGATTGGTTACATATTAAACAATTTATGGAGATGCTGTTTTACTTATTGAGGCTTTTTATGGAGATGCTATTATTTATTTATTAACAGCTACAAGCTGATGTGATCAATTCTAGTGATAAAATGTAATATTGAATAATAACTTCACTTGTACTCTTTCCTATTTAATATTATAATATTGTATTGTATTTCCTATCGATTTTCAACTGTTACAGCAGCATTTAGACATTAAATTTCGGAGATAATACACTATTAGAGATTATACACTTAGAGATTATACACTACTAGAGATTTATACACTATGTCGCAAGTACCAATAGTGGACAATCACTTAAAACTGATGGAAAATCTGGCCATAATAAATATGGCCAGATTACATATACATACTCGTATTTATAACATCCCTACTAAAATTATGTAGTGATAATCATTATTAATAAACAAAAACTCCACATATTAAAAATCACTACCCTTAACAAAAATCTTAAGAAACAACTGGCTCCAATTCAATATTTACTTACGACAGTGTTGCGAATTTTTGAACATATATTACATATGCCATTAGGTGTCTTTTAAGTTAATTGTCATGTAAACCAAATTGTTACTATTCTTACTTATAAAGGTTTTTATTTTCGAAAGTGTCCACTATTGGGTCAGTATCCACCATTGGTCCTCTTACCTTATTACTTTTTTCAGGCCATTTACGGAGATGCCGTTAAAGATAACAGACAAGCTGCAGCTTGGAAGATATGGAGGCCCCTGGATATAATGTTGACACTGCATCCATTACACAATTCTGATATACAGGGTGTTCACTGTTCTGTTACGCTGCACATTAAATGCTGTGCAAATTATCCGTATAAGTATGTTTGATAATGCTACTTTAATTCATTCAAAACCTGCACTAGAGCCTCATCTGCCAATCATCTGATGTACTGAATTATAGGTGAAGTTGACTTGCCCCATAGATAAGTGCCCCACTGGTTTATATCAGTCATTAACACAGAAAAATATTAGAATAGAATGGCCGGCCATATCAGCGTAAAACGTGTGGCAACTTTTTAGTCAATTTCTGTCCTATGAGACAGGAACTTTCGAACTCTTGATTGGTACTAGTAAGAATAGTTTATTATAACATCGTTAACGATACAGTGATGCCACATTATGTTATTTCTAACTGTACAATAAAAGTGGAGAAGTAAATATGAAAAATAAAGGTAATTTTTATCACTCGTGAGTATTTATTTACGGTGAAAAAGTTGCCACGCGCGCAAATCTGAGGTTGTAATTTGCATCCTCAATTAGTGCAAGTATTCTCAAACAGGTTATACCCAGTTTGGATACAGTAGATGTCACTGTCATCCATACTTATATTATAAATGCGAAAGTAATCCTGTCTGTTTGTTACACTTTCTCATCTAAACTGCTTAACCAATTTTGATGAAATTTGTTATAGAGATATATTAGACCTTGGGAAGGACATGGCTATGCTTGGTCACAATAACCAACATCCACATGAGTGGACCAGCCTTCAGAGTATAAATTTCATAAAAGAATTATGAAAATCCATTTCTTAAAATTTTGTTTCAGACCACCACAGATAACAATCCACAAGATGCATGGCATTTCAACTGAACATGGAAATGAATTACTCCAAGAACTGAAAGAGTCGGCTACCAAACTTCGTGGTGAAGTCTGTATATTCCAGCTTGCTCAACAAGCTCAGGTAACGCGTTGTGATATCTTAGTCTATGTAGTAGTAGTAGACATTTTTTTTTTAGCAACCGAAATTATCCAAATTACTAATATTCCCTCTAACCCCTCCAACTAAGCTAAATTGCTTGTGCTAGGAGTGGGTTCACGTCGGTAGTGTAATGGCCAGGATTCGAACCCGGGACTTCTCGATCGTAAGGTCGCCTCCTTAACCACTAAGCTACCGACGCTTACATACATATACTCACGCCTGTAAATCCCTGAAGGGGTAGGCAGAGGTGTATTTACACCCACATTTCACCAACTAGAGTCTATTGCTATCAAGCAGGCACTTAGTCATGGGATATACCTATGTTCACTGTCGGATGAAGAACAACCCTATCCCATAGTCGGCTCCTATGACACCTACAGGAAGAGATGGGCTAGCCCTATTCTACTACGCTTGAAGGCAATTGACTCGCCCCCTATTACGTGGGATCGAAAATCATAGTTGCTAAAATGTGGGTGTAAATAAACCTCTGCCTACCTCTTCGGGGTTTTACATTTGCATCAGAAAAATGCATTTATTTTGATTAGCTGCAGCAGATAAAAACAAAAAGTATATGTATGCATGTATGTATGTATGTATGGAGCCCTAGCATAGGATTTGTTTTTTTTTTTTTATAAAGAATATTAGCAACCGAAATTATCGAAATTACTTACTAATATTCCCTCTAACCCCTCCAACTAAGCTAAATTGCTTGTGCTAGGAGTGGGTTCACGTCAGTAGTGTAATGGCCAGGATTCGAACCCGGGACCTGTCGATCGTAAGGCCGACTCCATAACCACTAAGCTACCCACGCTTATTATTCACAAATATCTGACCTATTCAACTTGTTATGTTCCAGCAATTCCTCCATGACCACCATAAGCCATTACTGTCATTTTATGATCAAATGGTTAAAGAGAAAACTGAAGAGGAGCAGTTGAAACAACACGACTTGGAAGTGAAGGAAAATGAAGAGGTAAAATACATATTTCACATGCACTTACAAAATTATACTGTACTAGCTTTTGACTGCGGCTCCGCCCGCGTGGATATCGGCTATCGCGACCAAACATAGCCTATGTCCTTTCTCAGGGTCTAATCTACCTCTGTACCAATTTTCATCAAAATCGGTCCAGTGATTTAGGCGTGAAAGTGTAACATACACACAGACAGACAGGGTTACTTTCGCATTTATAATATTACTATGGATTGTAGGAGGTAGGACACGACGGTATTTCCGTCCTATAGAGCAGTCCGACTGGGGAAGTACCTCCGCCCTACAGAATACTGCGGCCATAATAACCACGTGTTGTGTTCCCGGCGGTGAGTAGGGTAGCCAGAGCTCACTGGAGAGTTTTTGTACTGTCAGTGGAAAAACCTAAGGCTTGTCCTGCTTTATCTTTTACACTGACGGCACAGAAACTCTCTGTTCTAGCAGGGTCGGCAGCGCGAGTGTGACGCCCCTGGTATTGCACACGTCCATAGGCCACGGTAACCACTTTCAATCAGGTGGGCCGTGTGCTTGTCTGCCACCTTAGAGGTATAAAAAACTAGTATATAGCGATTTCCTAGTTGCGTTCAAAGTTTGCACTTAGGAGCCTGGTATCTGTTTATTGTTTTTGAATATGTCGGGTTCCGGTAGCAGCTGCCAACTTGGTACTGTTAAGAATAGCTTGTAATAACATCGTTGAAATAGCGTAAATAACTGTAGAATAAAAATGGAAAAGTACATTTGGAAAATATAGGTACTTCTTATCTCTCGTGAGTATTTATTTACGGTGAAAAAGTTGCCACTAATTACGATAGTTTTTTTTTTTTAATAATAAAGAATATTAGCAACCGAAATCATCGAAATTGCTAATATTTCCTCTAACCCCTCGAACTAAGCTAAATTGCTTGTGCTAGGAGTGGGTTTACGTCGGTAGTGTAATGGCCCGGATTCGAACCCGGGACCTCTCGATCGTAAGGTCGACTCCTTTACCACTACAGTTCGTAAAATATAGCTTGATACCTCTGACGTTTGTCAGAATGACATGTAATAGGTATGGGACGTCTTTAGTATTTTATCGATATTTATATAGAATGAGTTTATTAAAAAAATACATTTTAACGATATTGAAAGAAAGAAAAAAGGAAATGAAAGATGAATTTGAAGGTATTTAAAAGTTTAATTGTCAAATGGTGTACAGCCGAGATCAACTTCAAAGTCAAATTCTGATTCATCACTGGAGCAGTCCTGTAGATTAATAATTAATTCTTGATCGCATATGTTGTCAAATTGAATATCGCGCTCCCAATCTTTTTGAATCACATTTTTTGTTTTCTCAACTACCTTTTTCCAATCATCAGCATTTACATGTACACAAGCTTCATGTAGTAATGTCAACATTTTGTTTGCTATGAAAGGCGGTGCTACATTATGTCTGGCAGCGTAACCTAGAAAAAAAAGGTATCCGATCAAACAAAAAACCTACTAAATTCTTTGTAAGCTTTTTATGTATGTTTTTTTTAGATTATACGAACCTTTGACTTGAGCCCAGATTAGTTCTATTGCATTGTAATGGCAATGATATGGTGGTAAACGGATGACGGTGTGGCCCATTTCCTTTGCAATTTCGTCTATAATATATCTTGGAGTGGGGGGCTTATGAATGCTTACTAATCTTAGCAATTCTTTCTTGAGCATGCTGTTGTCGGCTTTTACTCCTTTGTTTTGCAGCCAAGTAATAATTTCAATTTTACGATTGCTTGTCGTAGGCGCCTTATCTTTTTGTACTGAATGATACGGAGCGTTGTCCATCAGAATACAATGTGGTTCACTCAAATTATTTAGAAGAGTTAGAAACCACTCCTTAAATTTTGTAAAATCCATTTCTTCATGGTACTCTGTTGTTTTTACTGATTTAAACGCCAGTAAACAATTGGGCACAAAACCAGACGATGTCCCCGCATGAGTAATTATTAATCTTTGTCCTTTGCCTTCGGGCACCTTGGTGGTAGACTCCGCTTTATCGTCTGTCCACGATCTTGAAACAGTGTGGTTTGCGTTGAGCCATGTTTCATCAAGAAAAACCACTTTATGCCAATCTGTTATATTTTTGACTTTGCGCAAAAAGTCAATTCGGGTCAAAGCAATGTCTGTTCGCTCCATTAAAATTTTTCTTTTATCGCTTTTTTTATAAGCAAAGCCGATTTTTTTCAATATTTTGGACAATGATGGTGGACTTCCGTTAAATAAATCCGCGTCTTTAAGCGAAACGGATATTTTTTTTAACGTGGGAAATTCACCACGTGCGTAATACGCATATATATGATCACGAACTCGCGACTTTCGCTATTTTTTTTTGTTCTTTTCGGCATTGTGGTGCAAAAAAAACAAATAACTAGAAATAACAACAAAACTTAACAAAGCAACAGTAATAACGACAAAACAATATTAATCACGTAGCGATAGCGTATACAAGGCGTGGGCACTCAAAAAAGATGGCGCCCGCTTGTTCGCTGCATGCGAAAGCAGTAGGTATTGCAAGACTAAAAAAATACGAATTTGTTGTGAAAAAATTATTAGATATAATCATTTATACAATTTATATTAATGAAATTGTCATACATTTATTTTATCGATATTCGCTGGCCAGTCGATTACACATCCCTACAAGGCTGCGAAAAGAGTTTACGAAGTAAGCTAACAAAAAAATATAAATAATAAAATATAATAAATATTTTAAATTACCTTCGTTTTTACTAGTATCTCCTTGATAACAAGTTCTATTTGAAAAAAGTGTTCTAGATTTCTATACAAATGTCTTATTAATATTTAAAAAATTAAAACTTTTCCAACAACAAATTTATTGTTGCAGTCTTTATAAACGAAGTCTCTAAAGTCACAGGTATCAAGCTATATTTTACGAACTATAAGCTAGGGCACAGGTAGCTCAGTTGGTACAGTCGACAGAGCGGATACGATTTATTTTATTTATTTATTTTGTAAAGGTACGCTTACAGATTACCCTTCCTTACAACTTTATATGATAAAGTGCAACCGTATTTTCTTTGTCACCGTCCATGTTATCTTTTCGGATCTAAATTCATATCAAAACTTATTAAACATTTTGATCCACTTCTATGATTTTAAAACAAAAAAGCAAAGAGAATAATTTTCTACTACAAATAGTAAAAGCTAATTTTTATTTCAAGCGCCAAAAAATGGAAGATGAAATACAGAGACGGCAAGAAATCCTTCGCAGCGCGGGCAGACAACGCTCGTACAAATCCAGTGTTAGCCAAGAGAATGACAGTGTGGATGGCCAGGGAGATGCGCCAGAGCTTGTCTAGTAAGTTAGACTGCTAACAGTGACTATACTTGCGGCACGCTATGATGGCCGTTTTGACATATTAACTAAGTTACGATATTGACTGAGTAAAACGGTCTAGTCATCTGTAGTTGAGTTGATAATCTAGATAGAGTAGTACTTAACGGCGGTGAAAAAAGAGACAGATCAAGCAAGCTGTGCCAAGTTCTCTTAGTATTTAACGGCCATCATACCGTGCCGGTAGTGTAACACATCGTTGCCCACTGAAAGAGGAGCAGCTGACAACGGCCGGCAGCAGCCAGAATTTGTTACCAGAAATTATTACGAGAAGGAGGTGCAATACGGTGCCGTGAGAAGACGTCCCTATAAAATGCGAAAACTAATAAATAATCAGCATTAATTTAGCTGCCTGAATGATGTTCAGCCATTTGATTAAACGGCTAGGTAAATAGCCCAGGTCGATGATGTTTCATTACTTACCTTGCCATTTAATTAATCAGCTATGAAAATGACTTTTTTCTCCATGGTTATAAAAAAAAAAAAACAACGAATGCTAATAAGGGAGGGAAGCGGAGCCTGGTCTAAAAGGTATATACCATAACACAGTCTAGGTTTACATGGCCTGAATCCATCGAAACACCAGAACTGTACTCGAAATACAGCTTAAATACACCCTGAATTAATTTATGTATTTCAGACCTTAGTGCCTTACAGACAAGGTTCAATTAATTTTTATTTCTTCCAGTTATGCTGACGAGAAAATGTCCCCCGTCAAGAAAATAAATCGATCTCGCACAGTTGACGTTCCGTGTACGTGTAAAAACAAAGGCGTCCAAATGATACGGATCAACCAGAGAAACAATAGGAAAGTGTACATTGGAAATTGTTTAGGTAAGCTTGGAATATGAGTTTTTATCCGACTGCCAAGGAAGGGTTTTGCTTTTAATTTAAGATTGCAACAAATAGGTATTTGGCGTAAGTATAGGTGTAGCTCACGGCGGAACTGCCTATTTTCTTTTTGTTTTAAAAGAGTACTTGTATATTACTAATATTCCTGTTAACCCCTCCGGCTGAGCGTAATTTGTTGTGTTAGGAGTAGTTAATAACGGTAGGTTGAATGGACGGAATACGAATCAGCCCCTCTAGACAAGTGGCATTTCGCTAACCGGCGTTTGATGGAATAGAATGACGAATGTATGGGATTTGACGTATTGGACATGCGTTAACGTCTGTCATATACGTCAAATCCCATATGTTCGTCATTCGAGGGGCAGGGCCGTCACGAATCGTAAGGCTGGCTTTATTATCACTAAGCTAGCGTCCAATATTGTTTGAAGCGGGGTTGAGTCATATTGACAAGTTCAACATAAAATATATGAAGTGACTGATATTGATATACTTATAAACTTGTATTCATTACAGGTCACTCATCAAACGGTTCAACAACTTACCTCGCGATAGACGACGAAGGAGAACGACTTATCACCAAAAAATGGGTCCTTCCTCCCGCTAGTGATTTCCAAACCCGACACAAACAGCTGACTTCCATACAAACCGACCTCAAAATCATGTCCCGATTAACCCACCATGCATTAATCCCATACATCGCTATGGAAATATGTAAAGAAGTCACCAAAAAAACCACAAAACAACACATTTACTTGTTTAGAAATTTTGTTCTGGGAACATCATTAAAATATGTAAACAATAGAATCGGTTTCAGTGAGCAATACGAAGGGTTAAAGTTACTCAGGCATGTGGGGTTGGGAGTGTTGACAGGGTTAAAAGAGTTACATTCGGTGGGGTTATCGCACGGTGATGTGAGGGTTGAGAAAGTTTATTTGGATGACTTTGGAGGGGTGAAACTGGTGGGAATTGATCTTGACATGAAGTTAGCAGAGATGCTGGATGCTGAATCATGTTCTGACAGGTAAGATAGGTGTGTTATTTTTTTTTTTTTCGTTTGTCGTCATCATCATTTTCATAGTGATTTCGCAGTTCCTTTCAGTGTCGGAGATAGGCGCGGCTTATATAGAAAGGACGTGGCGGGGACGTTGGCGGTAGCGGACAATTTGATTAACACAGTATATACCTTAGGTAGTATACAATAACGTCGTTTTTGTCTTGGAGGAGAATTGCGCCCGTGCCTTCAAGCAACGTCCCGCCAATAAAGTGGCGCGCCATCGCGTCGAGTGGCGCGCGTCATGACATGGACGTTATTGTACACTACATAAGGTTTATATTGTGTTACTAAAATGGTCCGCTGCCGACATACGACCCCGCCACGTCTTGCTTGTGGTGTCGGCCCACCTGATATTAAGTGGTGGTTACCGTGGCCTATGGACGCGTGCAACACCAAAGGAGTCACACTCGTGCTACTGACCCTGTAAACACAGAGACTTTCTATGCCGTCAGAAATCAAAGATTGACAGCACAAAACCTCTCCAGTGACCTCTGGCTACGCTACTCACTGCCGGGAACACAACACGGGGTTATTATGGCCGCGGTATTCTATAGGGTTGACTGCTCAATTGGACGGGAATACTGTCGTGTCCTACCTCCTTATAAGTTACGTTTTTGATTGGCATGTCTGTTTTCTTTTTGGTAGTGGCTGTCGTTTGACGTTTATTTCCCGAGAAGAAAGCCTGCACGTTCTACAGGGTTGGCAGCCCTAATGTGCCCCCTTACACCCGCACAGACACCAATTTTTTTTTTTGTATCTCATGTTGTTTTCTTTTGAGTGTATGTCGCCACACCGAGACTTGTCTGGGCTCCAGAGATGTTGGTGGAGCCTGTTAATCTCCATAGGGGAATGCAGAGGTGTATTAACCCACATTTCGCCAACCATGCTTTTCGGTTCCACGTAAAAGCTCCAATTGCCGTCAAGCGAGCCCTTCGTCATGGGCTGAATGTTTACCGTCGGATGGACGACAGCCCTATCCCTTGGTCGCGTTTTACAACACCCACAGGAAGAGATGGGTGGCCCTATTCTTCTCTACCGGGAACTAAAACTTTTAAATCAGATACTAGCTTTTGCCCACGGCTTCACCGCGTGGATGACGGTTATTGCGACCAAACATAGCCTATGCGCTTTCTCAAGGTCTATGCCAACGGTCAGCAACAGGCGGACCGCGGTCCGTTTGCGGACCGCGAAAGGTCGGACCTCGGACCGCCAAAAATTGTAATGTGTTCCGCCAAATATTGTACAGTTCTTGCAATTCACTTTGCAACACAATTTGTTTGTGTTTAGTCGGTGTTCTATGCGGGGTGTAACAATGTGCGTGCCTAATAGAACGATCAGTTTCGTGTGTGTGTTTGTGCTAATTAGTTATGGCTGCTGTGATTTAAATATTTAAAAATCTTTGTTACGCACACGAAACATTCATAGATTGAACTACATACCATTTTTACGGAAATATGTGCAGGAGAATTTCAAAGCGCACCGCGTGCTTACTTTACTACGGCGCGCGTGCGACTGTTTTGTTTTGTTGAAACAAATGCGAGCGGGAGCGAGGGTGCGTGTGGGCGCGCGCGGGGGAAATCAGACTGCCAGTCGGTAAGTCGCAGTGCAACCGTTCATTTGTTTTTGATTTCGTTCGTTTAACTTTAACATAAAACCTTTTCGTACCTACCTAAGTTACCTAAGATATGGATCCTAAAAAGCGAAAAGTGGATAGTGAAAATAGGAGGTTTCTGGCGGAATGGACTGAACAATATTGTTTTACGCTGCCTGATAGGGCTCACGCGGTTCCGGTGTGCCTTATATGCAATAAAACTGTCGCTATTATTAAAAGTGGCAATTTGAAGCGACACTACGAAACTACTCATCAGCAATTCCACAAAAACTTTCCTCTTGGCAGTGAGGCTCGTAAAGAAAAACTCCAGACATATCTAAGTTCTTACAAAAAAAGCACGAAATTACTAGTTCGTTGCATGAGCGAGCAAGAAAAGTCCACAGAAGCAGCGTTACGTGTGTGCTGGACGCTTAATAAACACCAGAAACCATTTTCAGATTCTGAGATAGTGAAGGAATGTATGTTGGAAGCAGTCACGGCACTTTTTGAAGAAAAAAAAGATGTTGTCGCTGCAATTCAAAGTATTCCATTGTCAGCGAGAAGTAATACAAGAAGAACGGAAATTTTAGCTGCTGATATTAAAAACACTCTTCTTGAACTTCTGCAAAAGGCACCTTGCTACGCCATAGCACTTGATGAATCATGTGACATTGTTGATGATGAGCAAATGTCTATTTTCGTAAGATTTCTTGACTTTGAGTGTCAGGTTTTTAGGGAAGAGTTGCTAGCAATATTGCCGTTGAAAGGTAACACTCGAGGAGAAGATTTATTCAAGGTCATTGATGAATTTATTACTAAATCTAACATTAGTTATGATAAAATAGTGTCGCTTTCAACTGACGGCGCCCCAGCAATGATTGGCAAAGAAAAAGGTGTAGTAAAGAGAATCAGGGATAAAAATTCAGGTCTAATATCGTATCAGTGCATTATTCACCAGGCAGCCCTTTGTGGCAAACTTAGTGCTACACTAAAAGAAGTGATGGACGGCTTGGTCAAGTTGATTAATTTTATTAGATCTCATTCTTCTCTTCAGCACCGTCATTTTAAAGAGTTTCTTTCTGAATGTGATTCAGCGTATTCTGATTTACTGCAACATAACAATGTTCGTTGGCTAAGCAAAGGTCAAGTTATTGAACGTTTCTGGCGATTAAAGGAACAAGTATCCTCTTTCTTGCAAAACTCAGATGCGCAGGGAGCCCGAAATCACTTTGAGTTCATAACAAACGAACGTAATATGCTGGTTGTGGCTTTTTTAAAAGACATTTTAAAATATTTAAATGCGCTCAACACAGACTTACAAGGAAATGGAAAATTAATATGTGACCTGATACAAAGCGTGTCTGCCTTTCGTCGCAAGCTGGATATCTTTGAAAAAGATATCGCAAGACAAGAATTTATTCATTTTCCGACAATTCTTGAATATAAAAAGGAGAACTCTGAAGAAGACATTGCGGTGTTTGTGAAATTTCTGGCCGATCTTAGGAACGAGTTTGATACAAGATTCCAAGACTTTGCAGAGGTGGGCAAGCTATCTCCGTTTCTTAAATCGCCATTTGAAGTTGATCCAGCGGCAGAATGGACAGATGTAGCTGCCAAGTTGTTTAATCTGTCAAAGCCATCACTTCAAATGGAGATAATTGATTTGCAAGAAGATATATCTTTGCAAATGTATAAAACGGTACCCACTGAAGAATTTTGGACCAAACATGTCCCAGAAAAATATGAACAAACTAAAAAACTAGCTATCAATTTAGCCACTATGTTTGGCTCGACATACGTTTGTGAAACATCTTTCTCGAAGATGAATTTTTTAAAAAACAAATATCGTTCGAGATTAACGGACGCCCACCTAGAAGACACACTTCGAATTTGCTGTTCCTCTCGAGAACCAAAGTATAAAAAACTGGCTCAAGACCATCGGTGTAGTTTCTCACATTAATCTTCTTGTGTTTTACAATTCAGAATTTGATTTGAACCAAAAATAATAAATAAATAGCACTTAATTATTCTCTGTTTTCTTTCTGGACCTTGTTAATATTTTCCCACATTATCCGGACCCCACCTAAAAATACTTGCCGACCCCTGGTCTATGCTATCCCTACCTATACCAAATTTCATCAAAATGGGTTCAGTGGTTTAGACGTGAAAGACGGACAAATAAACACACACACACACACACACACACTTTCCAATTTATATTATTAGTATGGATTACTATACGAGTATAAACCATATTATTATTGTATAGAATATTATCCTACTTATTCTATACAATAATATAGATAATTATTGTCAAGCTTGTGGAAATACATGTTAGTCAATCAACTGAACAGATTAGGCTATAGCCTACGATAGCCTATGCGCTTTCTCAAGATCTAATCTACCCCTATACCAAATTTCATCAAAATTGGTTTACTGGTTTCGCTGTGAAAGGCAGAGAAACAGACACACACATATACTTTCCCCTTCATAATATTATTATTATTATTTACAGACAGACAGCCGCTCATGATATCTACGCCACGGGACAAATGCTTTTATCCATCTTGACGCAAGAACGAACACATTTGTATTTACCTCCAGATCTACCAAGCATCGCCAAGGACTTCTTTGCTAGGTATGTTTTTAAATCTACAAAGTAATCTAAATCTACACCACGTTTGTTTGTTTCCAACGCCCTGGCCCCCGATTCTGCTAAGTTTATGACATAACAAAACCACTATCATACCGCTGACATTGCATAAAATTTCATTTAATTTTAGACTTTATAGCTGAGTTTTAAAGTCTAAAATTGAAAGAGCAAGAGTTTATAACATTTTTCATTCACTCTCCAAGATTGTCATTTAATTTTAGACTTTAACAGTTTAACAGGAAAGTCTAAAGTTAAATGGCATTGGTTACAGTGTCTGAGATACCGCAGAGGTTGTGCCATGAAAAAAAATAGCAGAATCAGGGTGGAAGGACGACCTCGATCGCCGGGAAGCGCTGGATGCGGGCTGCTATAGATCGGTCGTTCTGGAAGTCTATAGGAGAGGCCTGTGTTCAGCAGTGGACTATGTATGGCTGATATGATGATGAATTTGAATCTTCTCTCATCATCTTAGCTCCAATCCTAAACTCCATTCAGTTAGATACTTAACTAAAGATAAAAAATCTTGTAGCGACTTATTAAAACATATTAAAAAAAACTAGGCTAACTGACTTACTAACTAATGGTTCAATTTTTAATCTTTAAAATTAGTTTCTAAACAGGAAAATATGAATAAACTGAGTTTTTAAATAAAACATATTAAAAAGAAACATCAATATTATTGCTTATACTGTTGATTGATGGCACTTGGTGGAACTTGCTACACATCTTCAATGAAATCACTTGTACTATTCCACATTATTTATTAAAATCCTGACCGGTTTACCCAAAAAACATGTATCAACCTTTGATAATGCCGTAAGGCGAAACCGGTCAGGATTTTAATAAATAATGTGGAATAGTACAAGTAATTCCATTGACGATCAATATTATTTATACTCGAATTTTTAATGAGACGAAGTAAGCTGACGTTAACTAGGTTTTCAGTTTGTGATGAAATAAAAATAGTGTTGCGTCAAAGTGAATGATTATGAATGACAATCCTAATAAAATGGTTCTTTGATTCTTCTTTGATTCCGTCAAGAAAGTCATGACAATTAAGGCCACCCTTAATCTGCGCCATGATTGAACGAGAACTAAATGCATCACTATTACATTGAATATGGCATTGTTATTTTACAAAGTGACATTAGCTACTGTCAATTCACTTCGTCTAATTAAAAATTCTACTGTAAGTTTAGTTAAGTACCTTATCGGATGGAATATATTCGTATCCAAAGCTTGCACTGGAAGCCCTGGGTTGGCTCTTCTGCACCTAGGTTGGCCCAATATTCAGCAAAGTAAAAGCTTACAGGAAAAGAAAAAAATCTAGTCCACTCATTACCATTTCAACTTGGTCAAAAAAATTATATTTAACTATTTCCTTACCAGGTGTCTAACCGAAGACGAACATTCTCAGTGGACGGCTGACCAGCTGATGAACCATTCATTCTTGGTCGATGCTCCCGTGAAGGTCATCAAAAGCAGACAGAAGTACGCGGCTAGTAGCGGCTCTGAGGTACGTAGGCTCTCGAAGATAAAGTCAGAGAGACACGTCGCGACACCGTGATACAGTCGAGAACACAGGACGAGGTTAGGTTTTAGGAGGTAGGACACCAAGGTCTACCCATCCTATTGAGCAGTCCGACTGTGGATGTACCTGCGCCCTATAGAATACCGCGGCTATAATAACCTTGTGTTGTGTTCCCGGCGGTGAGTAGGGTAGCCAGAGCTCACTGGATTGCTTTAGTTCTGTTAGTGGTAAGACCAAGGGCTATTCCTGCTTTGTCTTCTAGACTGATGGCACAGAAACTCTTTTTTTACAGGGTCGGTAGCACAAGTGTGACTCCCCTGGTGTTGCACACGTCCATAGGCCACGGCAACCACTTTCCATCAGGTGGGCCGTGTGCTTGTCTGCCACCTCAGTTATAAAAGTAAAAAATTATAGCCGCGGTAATCTGTAGGACGGAGGTGCGTCATTTTTATGACTTATTCTGTTGGCAATGAGATTAGACTCTGCTTCAATACGATTAAGATTGAAAAAAGTGAAACGACTCAGGCGGGGATTTGACCAGCGACAAGTCCCTCACAGAGGGAATACTTTGAGCACTGAACTACAGACTGAACTTTTCCAATCTTAATCCATCTGAATAGTTAGGGGTTCTAAGAAAAGGTTCTAACATGGTCGGCAGTTCGCGTGTGAGGCCTCTAGTGTTGCACACGTCCATAGGCCACAGTGACCACTTCCCGTTAGGTGGGCTCCCTGCCAGCTAAGTGGTATAAAAACCAACTCTTATGATATAGTTTGACCGCAACTGCTGTACCGCGCCTTGTGCGCGGCGAAAAGTAGGGACTATCGAACAGTCGCGCATCAGATTTGGTCAGTCGGCTACCAACGCTCACGGCGGTATGTCACTCGCTCTCGACTCATGCTCTCTCTTACTCTTTACCTCGTCCCCCGCCACCGCGCACGTACTTAGGGAGGTACAGTGGTTCCGCTCTGTCTTTAGATGCAATAATAGCTTAAATATCTTTATTTCATTTACAGGATGAGGCAATAGTGAATCCGCAAGCCAGTCTAATAACAAACGGTCATTCTCGTTTGAACGCAGAATTTGAAGTTCTGACTTGGCTGGGCAAAGGTGCTTTCGGCGATGTCTTAAAGGTTGGTATGTAAAAATATCATGTGTGTCTACACGTCTGTTTCTTTCCAGGATAGGCAGAGATACCAGCCCGCCTTTTCTCTACTTCTTTTATGTAATACACTTAACGAGCTTCTTTCTCCTAGCGTTAATCCCAGTCACATCCAAAGCTTACAAATTGAAATCTGGGGTCCGCTATACCAGTCTTAACTGTGGATTTGGCTGAACTTTGACATTTTCCGTGAAGCAACTGCCATCTGACTACCACAACTCAAAGACGATATCGAAGCATTGCAGTCCGACCATTTATTGTATTCTTGAGGGCTCCAACTAACGGGTAGTTGGAGCCCTCCCTCAACGAGTGCCATATAGACGGATGCAAATACCCATATTCATACATACAAATATTTGCATAGAGCAGGGAGCGAACCCGCGCATCCTGCGAAGCGGCCGCGTCCACTAACGCAACGCCACGGAGGTTCTCCTCGCGAGCTTCCTTTAGTAGTAAAATAGTCCTTAAATAAAATTGATTGGGCGATTCAAGTTTTAGTTAGTTGAAATTAGACTAGTTGTTTTTTTCACAAGTAAAATTTGAAATGAATACGAGTTACTTAAAACTTAGTGAGCTGCAGTGGACAAATGATCCCTAAAAATAGAGGCTGTTCTAGAAATTAGTCTTATCGGGAAACTAAAGTAATCTATTCCCAGAACAAAAAACTTATATTTTATTCGCGACTGTGATCTATCCCTCTACCAATTTTCAGCGAGATCTGTTCAGCCGTTAGAGCATGATTGAATAACAAACATACAAACATCTTTACGAACTATAACCATATCAGCCACACACAATCCACTACTGAACATAGGCCTTTCCCATAGACTTCCAGAATGACCGATCTAAAGCAGCTCGCATCCAGCGCTTCCCCGCGACCTTGATGGGTTCGTCCTTCTACCTGGCCGTTGGGCGTACCAAACCAAACTATCACATTGATATAATTACTAGCTGACCCGCCTCGACTTCGCTCGTGGCATACTTCAACCCCGTAGCACACCTACGCCATTATGCGTCACTCAATTGTTTTGCCATCCCGGAATTTCTGCACAATTTTTCTCTGCGTAAGAACCATCCTCGTACTGCAAGGAATATTCTAAAAAAAGAATTAGCGCAATCGGTTCAGCTGTTCTCGAGATTTGCGCTTAACAACACATTTAGCGATTAATTTTTATATAATAGATTAGGCCCTGTCTGTATGTCCGGTATGTCCTATTTCTGTCTTTTTCAACATATGTAGAATATTTCAGGTTAAGAATAAGTTGGATGGAGGTTTTTACGCGATCAAACGCGTCAAGCTGAACCCCGAGAGCGTTCAGCTGAATAAGAAAATAACTAGAGAGGTCAAGCTGCTATCCAGACTGAACCATGAAAATGTCGTAAGGTAGGCATGTAGAAATACTGCTTTATTATATGAGGGCACTGACCTCTAGCTAGCTGGACTGGCTATTCCATAGAAAATGACAGCTTACTTTTTGTGTCGATTTGAAGCGCCACCGTGAATGTACTGAGATAAAGATAAAGATAATTTTATTTGCGGAAACATGTGTAGGTACAGGTGGCATTTTATGATATAATACGTTACAAGTGTCAACATGTTCTGTCAATGTAGACGTACAAATTTTATTAAGCTCATAAGCTGTTGTAGCAACTCGAGATACAGGTACATTGTTCCCTTCGTATGTAAGTATTTTAAATTGTTATCAAAACACAGTTACAAATTAGTACAAATTATCTGTTATCAGTCAAAGTAAATAGTTTCAATATATAGGGAAGTTACCACTAGTCAGAAGTAATTGAATGTCAAATGGTAAGTATAATGGTTGTCACAATTGTTTTTTTTTTATTATTATTAAATCGATGTCCAAGTCTAAAATATATTAATGTCTAAACTATTATTAAAATATGAGAACTAATTAGTTTGCAAATGGACGTTATTCGTTGTTTTTATTTATGCATTTACCATAAATAATTTCTAAAATGGCTCTATTATTAATTTGATACATAAGACCCATCGTTTATATTACATTGTCGATACCAAGACACAATTATTGTCCATCATTAGTATTAGTTACAAGTGCACTCACTACTGCGTGCCGCAACTATCAGCGCCAATATGGCGATTTTCAATTGGACACAATATATGCGTACCGATCACCAGTCCAGCGAATACTATTATAGGTCAGTGTATGAGGGGGAGGTATTTGGGACATCTAGTCATTGAAAGTACATATTTAGAAGCGCTAGTCATAGAGAGTATCAGTAACATTTACCCCTAACTACTACTACTTTAAATTATCTGTAAATGTTTATTCACTAACTGAACCGGTGAACTTATATGACTTGCCTGCGGCTCCGCCCTCGGTAATTTTAGACCCCGTCCCCACTGCTCCTTCTATTTCTTATTTTTTTCTTATGTAAGAACTTTGTCCTCACAATAACAAACTTAAAAAAAGAAGAATATCCCATTTGATGCATTATTGATACATTACGGCGATTAATTTTTGTATATAACACAAAGCTTCGTTTGCACAGGGCAAAGACGGCCTTTTTGCGCAATAGCATTATTTGTATGGCGCCTATAATATTTAATAAATTGCCTAAAGATTGGAAGGAGATGAGTTGCAACGCATTTAAAATAATATTGAAAAAATTCTTACTGCAAAAAGCATAATACAATGTTAAAGAATTTCTAGATGACAAGGTTGTGACATGAGATTTGACATTTTACGTAAATCTATGTATTGACATTAGCACTTCATTGTACCATTATTATTATTATTTTGACATTTTTTGACATAACATTTAAAGCAATGAAATATTTTAATTGATTACCTTACTTGACATTTTGATTTTGACTCATATGTATTATTTGAATAATTGTTTTTTTTTTGGATATAATTATTAATAACATTTGTACGCCGCCACACACGCGGCTAAACATGTTGGACATAACTACTAAATTACATCTTGCATGCACATGTATGTATAACACATGTTTAATACAAATAAATATGATTTGAGTTGATTTATACCTACACAGATTTTTTAAATCTCACCATGATCATCTACCCACATAACTTTCAATCGTGTAAACTTCCAGGTATTATAATGCATGGATCGAGTCAATCACAGAACAGGAAGATATCGACAGCAGTGCGGCGAGCAAAACACCCGATGTGAAGAGACCAGACGATAGTCTTCAAGGTTGGTCTTCACAATATAACATGTCTGTTCTGTTAAATTGTCCTAAATTATAATATAATCCTTTGGGATGCAACCATAGTGCATTCCAGTGTTATGTCAGAGATTTTGATGTCTCCTGTCTGGGCAAGTGTATTTGTGTGTCTGTTTGTCCGTCTTTCACGGCTAAACCACTGAACCGAATTTGATGTAATTTGGTATAGGGGTAGATTATACCTTGAAAAAGGACATAGGTTATGTTTGGTCGCGATAACCGTAGGCGGAATCGTGTGCTAAAGCTAGTATATAATATTTTGAATATTTTTTTAAGCATTACTCATGCGAAATATTCCATTCGAATTAAAGAGAAAATATGAAGTTCTAGGCGGGGTTTGAACCCGCGATCTTTGCCTTGCAAGGGCAATACTTTGACCACTAAGCTACCAGACATCGCCCTAACCAATTCAAAATTCTTCTATATCTGTCTTTGAGGCGACAGTGGAGCATCTACCGACATTCTTACGAACTATCGGAACCAATGAATGAGTTCTCAATTCATTTTAAATTAAAAGTATATAATATTTTAATAGTAGTTTATGATACTGTTGCATAATAAGGGTTCTTATAACACGAGTGTGTTTTAAAAAAACGAGCCGTAGGCGAGTTTTTTTATATTATCACACGAGTGTTATAAGACCAAGTTATGTACAGTGTCATACACTACTTTATCTACTCTCATACTATAATACATAAACTAATTTATTTTACAAACAAAACCAAACTTTGTTTTAATATAAATGTAAAAAAAAAAGTTGACGCCAAGACAAGGCCGCAAACATCGATTGCACATGCGCGTTTCTTTTTTTTTTCTTCCGAATTGGCCGTTTTTTTTAAAGTAGAGGTTCAGTCCAGATGTATGTTGTATCGTTATGATTAAAAAGTTATTTTATGATATAGGTGTCCATACAAGACCTGTATAGTAAAAAAACTTTTTTTTTGGCCTGTGCGTAATGTTTGTCATAAGAGTTTTGATTTCAATTTTATAATCTTTGTATTATAGTATCAGAGTAGATAAAGAATGTTATTGAGTAGTATTCCCTGTAATCCCTTCAACTAAACTAAATTATTTGTATTAGGAGTGGGTTCACGCCGGTTGTGTAATGACCAGGATTGGATCCCGGGATTACTCGATCGTAAGCCTTTAACCATCCCAATTGCATCCGAGGCATTTTATTGTTCAGTTAAAACTCTGAAAGTGACATATTTACTGAAATAAAACCAGACCATACCGACTTAAAAGAATATTATAGTAGTAATTATAATTTTAATTTATTTTAACTGCTACCGGACCTTATTTGACAACAAGACGATACTCAAGATGCAACAGGTATCACTTTTTCCATTATTACTGATGAGAATTAATTTTTGTATGACTGGCACCTGCCCCGTCTAGACGTGGCAATTCGTTGGCCAGCGTTTGATGGAATTTGAGGCGATTTGACGCATATAACAGTCTCATACATTCATCCGTCTATTCCATCAAACTGACCTGGAAATCGCTTATTATTAAAAAAAAAAACCGAAAGCCACCTTGGCGGTGCTAATATCACAACATCGACGCGAACAAACCTATTATTTTTTTAAATGACTTGTAACCAAAATTACTATAGTCGTTTTCACGTAGCATGGGTACGGTGACGTTTGGGATTTGAAGTTACTAGAGATGTAGTCAAGATAAAATCGCATGAAATAAAATCGATTATATATCTTATCGAGATCATTTATTAATGAAGAAGAAATCGATTCTATTAACTAATAATTGTGAAGAAAAAAAGTAAAACAAAATTGATAACCTGTTTAATTATTTATTAAAAATCAAACACGTTCATCATCTTCATCTTCATCATCATCATCATCATCATCATCATCATCATCATCATCATCATCATCGTCATCTGACTCGTCGACGTGAATAATTATTTGGGAATTGCTCCAATCGGTAATCGCTTTAGCCTTTTTCAAAAAGGTAACCCGCGCAAGTGCTATATCGCCCCTCTCCATGACAATTTTTCTTTTGTTTACTTTTTTGAATTGGAAACCAATGTCCTTC
The DNA here is from genome assembly GCA_949126895.1 of Eilema caniola. Classification (NCBI taxonomy): domain Eukaryota; kingdom Metazoa; phylum Arthropoda; class Insecta; order Lepidoptera; family Erebidae; genus Eilema; species Eilema caniola. The sequence goes on from OX421481.1 coordinate 18,567,246, forward strand.
AATACGCGCCACAAGGATGTAGGACTTCCAGTAAACAAATCAGCATCTTTTAAAGACTTGACCAGCTTTAGAAGCGTCGGTAATTCTTTATTCTGGTAATAGTTATAAATGTGGCTCCGTATAGCATCGGCCGCAAAACTGTCTACATCTGTTACAGATGCCTTTTTGGTTCGCTTTTTATTAGGGGTGGACCACTTATTTTCTTCTGTATCGTGAGCACCATATTTTTCTCGAGTGATTCGAGAAACCGTCTTCCGCCCAATGTCTAACGCACCTGCCACTCGATCCAAAACGTTGGACATAGGCAATAGCGTTCCGCCATTCTCACGTTCCCGCTCAAAGTAATCCCGCAATCGAACTACAAATTCACGGGCTTGACTACCAAGCACAGTCTTTTTCGTTCTTTTTGGCATTTTGCCAAAAAAAAACAACAAAACAAAAGTCAATAACAAAAAAAGGTAACGAAAACAACAAAGCACAACGATAGTCAATAACAAAAACAAGTAACAAAAACACCACGCAAGCTCAAAACAAAGAAAACAGACCGCATACAAGGCAGACGCACTCGTACTGAGTTGATATAACAAGATGGCTGCCAGCTCATGCTTAAGCAGTGTTGCTATATTATAATAAAGCTCCACAAAGACAAAAATGCTATGTTTAAAGTTTATTATTACATAATTATATTTTATAATCGTATTTTAGTTAAAAATACAACTAACGATTTATGATACTTTATTCGTCAATTTATCGATTATAACGATTTTACTATGTCAATCTCTAACGCAACCTGTTCCGATTCACGCATCAAGAATTATGTATTTGGAATGTTTATATTTAAAGTTTAAATAATTACGGAGAAATAAAAATAGTTTTAAGTTAAAAATGCAAAATAAAACAGTTTTCTTTTTATCTTCGTATTAAGTGTTGTTACCTGTATTCCGCGTTAGGTAAATTGTTTCGAAATGAATCATGCATGAAATGGAATTAGTCAAATGTCACCGTACCCATGCTATCTGAAAAATATTGTAGTTTTAGTTACTAGTTTTACAGCCAAGCTAAATTGCTTGTGTTAGGATTGGTTCACGTCGATAGTGTAATGACAAGAATCAAAATCAGGACCTCACGACTCTAAGTTCGACTCCTTAACCAATAATCCACTCACGAGTTCGATTCCTTTATTAGTTTAAAATGATCTATGATTGGTTAATATGCGCCCCGTGCGACTACCAAAGAAACCTCAAGGCGGGATTCATACAGAAGAGACGTGGCGGGGACGTATGACGTGGCGGACACAATATAAACCTTATGTAGTTTGCAATAACGGCGTTTTTGTCTTAGAGGAGAATTGCGCCCGCGCCTTCAGGCGATATTCTGCCACTAAAGTGACGCACCATTGCATCGAGTGGCGCGCGTCACGACTTTTTTTTTTTACGTGCGGGAAATCCCCACGGATACCCACCCCTCCGGAGCCGGAGGGGTAGGTTATTTCGGACTCGAACCGACTAAACCGCACGCCGTCTCTGGGTCGTAGTGCTAGGCCGAAGGTGAGGTTGTCATGCGACAAATCCCTCGCACCCCGGCTGACCCAGGGCCATCCCTCTCGGTCTGGCCCTCCTCGGGGCGCGCGTCACGACATTGACGTTATTATACACTACATAAGGTTTATAGCCTGCTACTTAAATTGTCCGCTACCGCCAAATGTCGCCGCCACGTCTCTTCTGCATAAACCGCGCCTTTAAACACTTTATGCGCACCTAGAGTACATATTAAAGAGGCCTAGACCATATATTGTATTATTATTTCAATTTGAGGACGCTGGACGGCCGGACGGATGATCCAACCGCGGGCCAACCATTGTATAGACACAGTGTAACAAAATCCATCGCAAAAAAACGGCGTGAAAAATGCGTTGTCTGAGTGCGTTAATGTCAAAATTGTCCTTTGAACTATATCAATGTGCGCATGTTATGGAATTTATATATTTGTTAACGTGTACCAAAATAGTACCTATTTTTTACGCGGCTTTGAAGTGACGCTTACTGCTTATATAAAGTTCATTTGTATTCCAAGAGGTTTACTGTTCACTATTACGTGATCAGTAACTACATATTCTGCTTCATAAAAAAACAACAATTTATTTCCTAGGTGTAATCGCAAAGTTGGGCCAGGAGGTCAAAGTAGAGTGGTCGATGTCAGAAGGGCCGGTCCAGAAGACCAACTCCGCGTCTGACAGCGAGGATAGCGACGAGGATGAGGAACAGGAACCCTGGTTCAAAATGACTAAGTAAGTACTTTAGAGCACATTTGTGTATATCATTCGGTTAGGCACTGATCTGATGGTGAACAATCTTTTAGTGACTTTTTATATAAGCACACAAACAAACTAGGATGACTAACTGACTAACTAGTGGTTCTATTACGGTTTTTAGTCTTCAAAATAAGTTTCTAAACAGACTAAAATATTTATAAACTGATTTAAAAAAAATGAGGAAAAGAAAACCCGACTGATGCTGAAAAAATCGAAACAAGCTTTATAGCAGGCGTAACCCATTAATTTTTATCGGGTTTGAGATTTGCAAATGGGTGCCGCCTGCTATGAAGCTTGTTTCGACCTTTTCAGCATCAGTCGGGTTTTTTTATTTTTAATTACTTATTTTATTTTATATTTTCAGTTATGAAATATATATTTTTGTACTCGTCTTTTAATATCATTCATTTTGATAGCCCACTCAATAAATTTGAGTGAATTTTATTTTTACTAAAAACCGCCATTTTTTCTTTTACTTTTGATATACCCAGTGTCGCTGTCACAGTAAATACTTATCTAACGACACCTCTCAAGCTAAAATCCATCCGTTCAGGCTGCAGAGCGTACCAAACAATTATACATACTCTCGAAAAACATAACCCTCCTGGCGCAGTCGGGTAAAAAGACATCTTGATTGTTGACGTTTAGTTAAATACCTAACCGAATGGAGAACAGGCGTATTCCCATCCAATAACCAGTAGGTTGGGAAAAAATCCTAACCTGTAAAAGGTGTTATTGGATGTATCATTTTTTGTCCTAACGAGCAACACTGCAGAAAATTGGTGTTACTGGTTGGGAAAAAAAAAAACGATTTTTATAACGAACTGAGTGAAGGATTCAATCAGCTTTTGACCGACCGCGAGCACTGTGCCCATAGTGCCTGCATGTGTCCCACAGTACGCGCGTGTTGCGGGGGACGAGGTAATGAGAGAGAAAGAATGCGCATTAGCTGAAAGCGCGAGCGAGATAGGTACCGCAGTGAGCGCTGGCGGCGGTATCGAGCTGGCTCTCGTCTCATACCTTTTCTCTTTCTTGACCTCCAAACGACTTACTGATTGAATTTAGACAGTAAAATACTTCGACATGTAGCGAACTTCGAAAACACATAGATCGACAAGTCATTGCTTCGACAGACAATTATTAGACAACACACACCTTCAAATTAACACTACTTCGACAGACGATTATTCGACAGATAATACTTAGACAAGACACATCTTCGAATGACCACTACTTCGACAGATCTTTTATCATTCTCCTATTACTGGGTGGTTTAAAAAAAATAACCACGAAGGCTAACCTATCCGAGTCGGGGTGCTCTGAGTCGGGGTGTTAACCATAATGAAGTAATTTGAGGCATAAAAACCAAAGAATTTAATCTGTCGAAGTCATTCATTCAACGTCAATTCATTCGAAGATGTGTCTTGTCTAAGTATTGTCTGTCGAATAATCGTCTGTCGAAGTAGTGGCATTTCGAAGGTGTGTGTTGTCCAATAATTGTCTGTCGAAGCAATGACTTGTCGATCTATGTGTTTTCGAAGTGCGCTACATGTTGAAGTATTGTACTGCCTAAATTCAGTCCGTAAGTGCCTCCAACCTCCCACACCGCACATTAATAAGTTGCGGTAGATGTTTAATATGACGAGATGTAACTGTATAGTATGATGAAGAACGATGGTTCTCGATCATAATATACACTTGGGTATTTTCCTGTAATTAAAATAAATAATTAAAATGAGCTCATTGAATTATGAATGGTAAAATTTTATCGTAGTTATTTATTTTTAATCGGCAACCCTACCTATAATAGTTAATTTGACTGTTAGATATATACTTTTTTGGGAGCGATAGCCGTTTGACTTCCAAATCCGAAGAGGAATGAATGAATGAAGAATATGGTACATCAGAGCTCAATGCAGAGCTTTTGTGCTGTCAGTGGGAAGTCTAAGGCTATTCCGGCTTTGTCTTCTACACTGACGGCACAGAAACACTCTTTACAGGGTCGGCAGCACGAATGTGACTCCTCTGGTGTTGCACACGTCCATAGGCCATGGTAACCGTCTTGATAACAATTTCCATCAGGTAGGCCGTGTGCTTGTCTGCCAACTCAGTTGTATAAAAAAATGAGATGAGATTGTTTTAGCGCCTTGTAAAAAAATCTCACATATCTTAACCAGCCCTGAAGACGGCTCCAGCAGCGGCATAGAATTCGAAGTGGACTCGAACCAGTCGCAGACCATACCCTCGGAGGCTGTAGTGGACTCGCCAGTTGTCGCCAGTAGGCGAGAGAAGCACCAACAAGTGTTATACATACAGATGGAGTTCTGTGAGAAGCACACGCTGAGACAGGCCATCGATAACGGCCTGTATAGCGAGAGTTACAGGGCTTGGAGATTGTTCAGGTAAGGAATTATTCAATCTTATCATACAAGTCTGAAAGGTTTTAAAAAAAAGACGGTGTAAGCAAATGAGCGTCTGTGAAGACAAGTGAATATCGGTAGAACTAATCGGCGCAGTTGTGTCGAACCGAGCGAAACCGGGTTTTGGGTCTTGTGACGTTTTCAGATACCGGGGTGTTAGATTACCTAATGCTCAATCCCCACTGAAAGAGCAGCCTCGCACAGCGGCTTTTTGAGGCAAAATATTACAAAGCATTTTGAATCTTATTTTAAATTACAAACCATTTCATATCCGTGCATCATCCTCACATAGGTCTGACTGAAAATCAGCGCCTGACAGCTGTCTAGACAGCTGTCAAGAGCCATATGCTGAGTTAGAACCTTTTCGATTGGCGCGTGAGGTACACAAGGAAGTTAACTGTATGATTACCTTATTCAAAGCTTTTGTGCTCTGTACTGTGTATCTTGAGTGCCCAGCTTGAATAAATATTTTTCTATCTTTATTTCTAATATAATCTTTTATCTAAAAGATTATGGTTATTTGAAGACGAAAGAGGCGCAGTGATGCGCCGTACGGCTGCGCGCGCCTACTCGCGATCATTTCTAAGTACTACAAAAGTTGGGCCACCTCCGGCCACTGCAGGCCGTAGCTCTTTCAGTGGGGATTGACCCTAAGGCTGTTCCCCCTTACTTACGGCCATCTCCGTTTTCGAGATGCCCTTCGAGTGTCCCCATCTAGCCTCCCAGAAAGTGGGGACTGGCATCTCGCCGTTGCCCTGGCCTGCTTGTGCTATTATGGCGACTCCACCTGTCACCCCTAAGCCCGAGCTCATGGAGGACGGACGTCGTTGAGCGACATCCACATGTGAATTGTCACAATTTGTCAAATAGGCATCTACTACTGACCGTCTAGAATTTAAAACCATGTCTTTCAAACGTAGTTCGTTTAAAACTATATCGTCATGATGTCGGAATCTATTGAACGTGACATGCCAAACGTGACGATAACGAGAGTCCCATAATTTCAACTCACACATCAAAAAAATCTACGAAAACTGCCCAATGCACCTAAAGAAGGTTTTCAGAAGGTCACCTTTTTACTTCAACAAACTTAAAAAGGTAATCCCTTTAAGAAAATGTATTGCTTCTCAATTCAAATCATCAATTTGCTTATATTTATTCATATTACTTGTGTTCGGTTTGTAGAGAAATAGTGGAAGGGCTATCCCACGTACACCAGCAAGGCATGATACACCGAGACTTGAAGCCGGTGAACATATTCTTGGACTCGTACGACCACGTCAAGATCGGCGACTTTGGACTAGCTACAAAGGCTTTTACTGCACAGCCTTTAGATGGTAAGGTGGTTTTATTTACTTCTGAATTAACGGGCACTCGTTATGTGCAATTGGAGCCCTAAAAAGTCCTAACAACCGGTCTGTGATATTGCCGGTGGATTGTAGAGATCAAATGCCAGTTGCTTTACGGAAAATATTGAAGTTAATGTTCTCTCCGAGGCACGAATATATCCAGACCAATACAAATAGACATGTTCATGCACAAAAAAGGCGATAAGTGGGCCACGCCCCTTGCGCGGCAGTAGAGATCACTACCACACCATGTGGGCTGTCAGATTGTAATGTCACTACAATTTATCCCTACCAATAATATAAATGAGAAAGTGTGTGTGTGTGTGTGTGTGTCTGTTTGTCCGCCTCTCACGCCTAAACCACTGAACAAGATTTTGATGAAATTTGGTATAGGGGTAGATTAGACCTTGAAAAAGGACATAGACTATGTTTGGTCGCGATAATCGACATCCACGTGGGCGGAGCCGCGGGCAAAAGCTAGTCATAGAATACATACTTATTTTATGATTTTTTTCACTTTCAGAGAAAACGAAACAGGAAGAAATTGGCGGCTCACTCACTGGTCAGGTATGCACAATTTGAAACTTTCACCCAGTACATTATATACATACATATGCTCACGCTTATTTCGGGGTAGGCAGCTGCCACCTTAGTAGAATAAAAAGAAAACTGATACAGCAGTCTGCTATTTGACTCTATCCTTATTTAACGAGCTCCCTCTACTGGCATTAAGCCACATGCAAGCCTGCCGGTTTCGAGTACTTCTGATCTATCCTTATTTCAAAATTTTATTAATTTGTGTAGTGTGTGTACTGCGAGTTCGATCCCGGCTGGGCCACCCTTTCAGTTGTGCCTTACATATCTGGTGTGTGCGCCTCTCCCCCCACTTATACCGGGGACGAGTTGGGACCTCGCGGTCCCCCCCCCCCCCCCTCCTCCCAAAAGAGGGTCAGACCGAGAGAGATGGCCCTGGGTCAGCCGGGGTGCGAGGGATATGCTTTGTAGCTACCTCACCTTCGGCTTTGCACTACGAACCAACCGACAGACGGCGTGCGATTTACTCGGCTCGAGTCCGACATAACCTCTCCCTCCGAAAAAAACACATACCTGGTGTATCGTTCATTCCGAACACATTCGCTTTACATATCCAAACGACCTTAGCACACCCTATACTATCCTCGTTACAACATTCTAAATCAGTCCACACATTTCTCGAATCCTTACATTAAAACATGAGTTTTAATTTTTTAATATATCTGCAGGTCGGCACAGCTCTATATGTAGCCCCCGAGCTCCTTCAAGCCACATCAAAAGTTATCTACAACCAAAAAGTAGACTTGTACTCGCTGGGGATCATTCTCTTCGAGATGTTCCACCCCCCACTGGATACGGGGATGGAACGCATGATGGTGCTGACCAACCTGCGGAGTAAGGAGATATTGCTTCCCAAAGAGTTTGACAAAGAGGAGAATGTGAATCAGATACATGTTATCAGGTTAGTGTGCTATATTAATTCATACTAATATTATAAATGTGAAAGTAACTCTGCCTGTCTGTCTATGTGTCAGTCTGTTTCGCTTTCATGCCTAAACTGCTGAACCGATCTTGATGAATTTTGATATAGAGATAGATTAGATATTGAGAAAGGATATAGACTATGGTCGCGATAACCGACATCCACGCGGGCGGTCATAAGCTATTTAACTTCACGGTACTATCTAAATGTCAATAAATTCGTTAGATTTTTATACATTTTTTGAGACTTTTTGAGGTACCCATAACGACTGCCATATATGATTGTATGGCAAACGAGGTACTGAGGGGTCTCATTGTCTTAAGAATAATCTCCAATCCTAAGATCGACCTAGCTAATGTCACGGTTGCCCACTTAACCCCACTATGAGGTTCATAAAGCATCCTATTCATTGCTTGCTCGCACAATATAAATTTATTTCAAATAAAACAACATTAAAAAAAAAGGTAATATTGTTCACTGATTTTCTTGCTGGTATATTCTTAGTAGAACCAAGTTACCGAACCAGCTGAAGAATAATTTTCAAATGATTTATTTACTTAATTTTATTATTTCTTGACGTAATTGTAAAATTTTGGCGTTTATGATATGTGCTCTTTATGTGCCTAAACTAAAAACAAACGATATTGATTCTTTGATTGTTTGATCCGTGCGCACTAATTTCGGGAACCCGTGGAATTAATGAGGGGGATGAGGTGGCCTGCGAGCAGGTCGATGGTGTGACGTCACAAGGATTTTTGTTCGTTTGTTTTGTTGTTAGCCTAGTGGTTTAGTTTAAACGTAACCGCATCAGTGAAGGTGGCTCTTAATTTGAAATAGCATGCTCACCTTCGTATTACCTGACACAGATGGCTACTGAACCACGACGCGTCCCACCGCCCCACTTGCGCGGAGCTCCTGTCGTCAGCGCACGTGCCCCGCGCCGTGCCCGAGGGGGCCCTCGCGGGGCTTCTACGTCACGCGCTGGAGCAGCGCAACTCGCGCACGTACGACCACCTCGTGGCCACCTGCCTCAACCAGCGGCCCAGTGCCGCTGAAGACTACACCTATAATAACGATACCCCCAAGTTCCCCGCTAATCCCATCCCTAAACCTCCGGCTAAACCTACCGCGCTGTTGCTTGAGCTGAAGGATCTTGTGATTAAGGTAAGTAAATAAAAATAATCTTACATTCTACACTTATAAACGATACCCCTTAGTTCACCACTATCCCCAAACCTCCCCCTAAACCTACTGAGCTGTTGCTTAAGCTGAAGTATCTTGTGATCAAGGTAAGTGAATATTAGTAATACTACATTTTTAACACCGCTAGCTAGACTAAAAGTAAATATACTTAACTAGCTTGTGTTGTCGGCTTTAGAATACGGATGAACATGCTTAGATAAAGTTTTGAAGTGAAAACTTCTTTAGCGGCGTTGGATGGGTAAAAATTGTTAAACTTGCGTCAGGATCGTTTGACCTTTGAACCGTAACCGACGACTGACGTCATACAACATTGGCTAAAGAGAAAGACTGTCTATTTTGCAAGATACGATAAATAGCATCGTGGCTTAACGGTTAGCGGTTCGACTGTAAGTCCTTATGGTTTCAGTTATTACCAGGTTCAAACCTGGGCTTCTGGCACTTTTTGTGATTATTTTTCTTTTTGTAATTTATTACTTTTTGTGATAATTTTTTCTTTTTGTAATTTATTACTTTTTGTGATTGATTATTTTTTCTTTTTGTAATTTATTACTTTTTGTGATTGATTATTTTTTCTTTTTGTAATTTATTACTTTTAGTGATTGATTATTTTTTCTTTTTGTAATTTATTAATTTCTTCCGCTGGCAGAAAATTATCCGAAAATTAGTGATAGGTCCTATGATTGGCGCTATATTATACATAGGTATGGTATGGTATGGTATGGTATGGTGTGGTATGTTATGTTATGGTATGGTATGGTATGGTGTGGTATGTTCTTTTTATCTTTTTCTATGTATATAACGAAGAAAGAAAGAAAGAAAAAGTTTTCGCTTCTGCTGGCACTCCCAGAGTGCAACCCGTCTTTTTTTTAGTCAGTTTCTTCGTCTATATATATTATAAATGTAAAAGTTTGAGAACATATTTAGCTTTTTGGATGTTAGTTGATCAATCACCATTCAACGGCTGAACAAATGTGGCTGAAATTTCTGGTACTGGAACAGTCTAGAATAGTACATTGGCGATTCCTGCTATTGGATCTCATGGGTAGTAGGCTCAGAATCGGAATTATAAAGAGGCACTGAGCCTAAGAAAGCGATTGCGTTCGGCTTGTGCACAGCTCTCTGTGTAGTACGGTAGTGTGTTCAGCCGGATTCTTCTCAGGTCGGGACCGCGTTTCGAACCGATGCATGGTCCATTTGCTAAACTAGTCTACTAGTCTGAAAAAAAAATCCGTTTAAATGGTCTATACAGAATAAATGATTCTGACTTTTGACTTTGACACACACTGACTGCAGTCAAACCTGTTGTAATGACTTCAGGGTAGGTCTTAAAGTCACAAGGTAGTTATTTAGGCTGCCTGCACTCTATATTTACCCTGTAACTTTTCAATTTCAAGCAAAAATTTTCATCGAAGCTTATGAATCTTGTGTTTCTTAACAGATATTTCGAAGTCACGGTGCTACAGAATTTTCGCCACCGCTGCTGACCCCTCGTGCCAAGAGGTGGGATCGTCACACCACCGCTGTCAAAGTTATGACAGCTTCTGGGGCCGTATGTCATCTGCCACATGACTTGAGGCTGCCGTTTGCTAGGTATGTTTGATTAATTTTTAAAGCAATGGGGTATTTGACTTACTACTTAAACTATTTACTTTTTAATAAATGTCAAAACAGTAAGTTATAAAGAAACTTCTATATTACTAGTCAAATCATTTCCAATTATAGGTTTGGTGTGTGATTTGAAATAAATAGAAACGATAAAATAAGCAAAAACAACTTCTATCGCTCTTTTACCATCCTTAATTTAATAAGCTCAGTTATATAATTTATTTTTACTTCACGAAAATATCCAATTAGTATGCCAATCAATTAAGATAGGAAAAAGTACATTGCTCAGGCGGGACTTGAACCCGCGACTTAATTCCTTACATGGAGAATGCTCTGAACACTGAGCTACCGAATACCGCCTGAAACATTCCAATTTCTTCCATACTACCGTCTTGGGGCGATGGTGGGTGGGGGGCTACTGATTTATTGTTATCATTTAATTTTAGGATTTAATGTTTCCCTGGGTCAGCCGGGGTGCGAGGGATATGTCGCAAGACAACCTCACCTTCGGCCTAGCACCACGACCCACAGACGGCGTGCGGTTTAGTCGGTTCGAGTCCGACATAACCTACCCCTCCGGCTCCGGAGGGGCGGGTATCCGTGGGGATTTCCCGCACGTAAAAAAAAAAAAAAATTTATCTTTTCATTAATAATATCCAGTCCCTCAATTGACTGTATCCCGTTGTATGATAACCTTTGACTATATACTTTATATAGACACAGTAGTTCTAACACAATGCATCGCAAAAATCGGCTTGAAATACACGTTATGTGTGAGTAAGCTTAATGTCAATATTGTTCTTTAAACTGTCAATGTGTAATCATCATGGGATGTATGTATTTGTAAAAGTTGTACCAAAGTAGTAGCTATTTTTTAGGCCTCGTGTAGTGACTGTTACTGTGTCTATAGAGTTTGTATTTAATCTTTCTCTCTTCCTCGAGTCGATGGCAATTTTTAGTACATTTGCCAGATGTGTCCAGCCAGGCAATAATTTTTTTTTTTGTTTTAATTTGAATTAAATTTTTAAGCATTTTTCATGCTAAATATTCAAATCCAAATAAAAAGAAAAAATGAATCGGTCTAGGCGGGGCTTGAACCCGCGATCTTTGCCTAACAAGGGCAATGCTTTGACTACTACGCTGCCAAACCTCGCCCTAACCAATTCAAGTTTCTCCTTCTATATCTGTCTTTGAGGCGACAGTGGAGCATCTACCGACATTCTTACGAACTATCGGAACCAATGAATGATTTTTCAATCATTTTCAAACATTGATTTTATAGTACTCCGCCCATATAATTTGAATTAAATTATTAAGCATAAAAATATTCAAATCGAATTAAAGAGAAAAATTTAATCGGTCTAGGCGGGGTTTGAACCCGCGATTTTTGCCTTAAAAGGGCAATATTTTGACCACTAAGCTACTAGACTTCGCCCTAACCAATTCAAATTTCTCCTATATGTGTCTTTGAGGCGACAGTGGTGCATCTACCGACATTCTCTTTATTTCGACTTTGTTTTAAATTTTGCAGACATACAGCATACTCAGAGAGCATAAAATACATGCGCCGATACACCGTGGACCGAGTGTATAGAGAGAAGAGCTGTAAGGGGTTCCATCCGAGGGAAATGATTGAGTGCGCTTTTGACATCGTCACACCTAAAACTGGTAAATATATCTATAGTAGCTGATTTACGCAGTGCGTGTCGGTTTGTTTTCGAAGCCGCGGAGCCGACCGAATGCTACGGATACGTGCAGGAAATGCCACCTCCCCCTCTGGACCCGGAGGGGGAGGTTATCTCGGGTTCGAACCGACTAAACTGCACGCGGTCTATGGGTCGTTGTGCTAAACAAATCTTACCCTTCTTTTTCACCAAGGGTTAAATATATTTGACAAGTTGCAGCATGTCACATACTTCAGTGTGAACGCCAATGCATTTTAAACTTGCATACAACTTGTTGGATGTACATGCTGAGTGAACGAAAAAGGTTTGAGACATACCTCTGTATTGAGAATACAGGTATTATGACAAATTTTCAACAAGTTTTATATCAAAGTTTACGAGGGGTTAGGTTATACTAATTAAAAGATTCTGAAACGATTTTTTGTTTTAATTCTTGTCTGTTGCGAAGGAAAACTACAGAACAAATTTAGATGCGGTTTTTGTTATAAAGGTCTTGGTCAGAGTTAAAAATGACCAAAATCGACATCAAATCAATATCAAATAAATAGTTAGTAATCAAAATTTCTAATTTCAAAAACTACATTTTAATTCAATCCACTTTTCCCTACAGATTCCCTTTGGTGCGACGCAGAGCTACTGGTAGTGGCCAGCAGAGCAGCAACCGCAAGCAACCTCAAAGTGACTATACAGTTAAACCATACCGAAATGTTAAAGATCTTACTAGTGTCATGCGGAGTGCCTTTGGACAAACACGTCGATATGTACCAAGTGCTGATTGATGTCAGTTTTGGTGAGTGCTACAATAATTTTACTTTTGTTACCGATTGTCTCGGTAGCGTGGTGGAAGTGAACACGACTGCTACGCTACAGAGGGGACGCGGGTTCGATTCACACTCATTAAAAAAAAAATTGTGCTTGAAAATATTATTATCTATTTGGATTGGTCTTACCCCGAACAGCACGTTAAGCTGTCGGCTCCAACTGCCCGGAGCGACTGTCATAGATGTTCTAACAGCAACCGGAACGGGTGCTCACCAAGGCACGGAGGGATCTCAATGTGTTTAACAATGATTACCCATCCCAAGGGTTACCTGGCTATTCCATATCCAACTTCTAACAGGACCTCGATTGTGCTAATCACTATCTTATAACTAATACTGCAAGAAAACGCCATTAAATTGTAAACTTAATCTGCAGAATAGTAGTTTATAATTTAATGGCATTTTTTGCAGTGACTGACACGGTTAAAAGTCCAGTTCTAACCACCTTCTTACCACCAGGTCGCATGGACAGCCTCCAACTCCAAACTCACTTGACATCCCTATGCGTCTCTAAAGCAGACGTGTCGAACCTGCTACATTTAATGGAGGCAGACGTCGGCATACACCAAGTACGAGACCTGGTCACTCCTCTGGCAAAGCCTGCCAAGCTCACCAAAGCACTGACACATTGTATTACCAGCTTGGAGTCGCTGTGCAGGAATGCGAAGGCTCTTGGCTGTGAGGTTAGTTTCTTTTATAATTTCAACTCCGTTTTTTCTTAATTCTTATAACTTCACTTCACAAATATACAAAAAATACCGCTTGTTTTAACCTTTTCCCAAGTTAGTTTGGATTGATTTTCAGTCTAATAACTGGTTGAACTTAACATAAAGCGATTACCACCTGACCTCCACAAACCACCGGCTGACTGTCTTAAACAATATACTCCCAAATTCTCATAATGAATGTCACAGATGTTCTTATCGTAACCGGGACTGATGGGGCCTAACGTGCTCCCCGCGACACACTCGAACACCCCTGAAGCACTTCATTGGCACCCAATCCTAAGACCTCTGCAAATTGCAAAAACTCTAGATGCGTTGTCCACTCTCTAAAATGGCGACAAAAAAATTATAACTTCGGTTATGCACCAGTCAGAGCTATCATTTTTCGAAACTTAGTGTTTGCGCTTTTTTTTAAAGTCACCATGTTACTGCATCACGTATCTAGAGATCATAATATATCAACTTTTGCTCGCAGCTCCGCCCGCGTGGATGTGGTTTATCGCGACCAAACATAGCTTATGTCCTTTCTCAAGATCTAATGTACCCCTATACCAAATTCCATCAAAATTGGTTCAATGTTTTTTTTTTATTTTTTTATATACCACTTAGGTGGCAAACAAGCACACGGCCCACCTGATGGAAAGTGATAGCAGACTCCATGTGGGGCCGAATTTGTGCCTTATAAATCAGAAGTCGTTGCCCCGCAGTGAAGTACTGTTTCGCCCTATGGGCACTCCAAGTTTTAGAGCGTGAAAGCGTAACATACAGATAGACAGACAGACAGAGTTACTTTCGCACTTATAATTTTAGTATGCATCATAGGTGCTTACCTACTTAACACTCACGGGCTCCACAACTACTCCGGGTCGTATTTATATTAATACATTCGTTTCCAGTGTGCAATGACGGTGGCTCCTTTCTTAGCATACAACGCAACACAACACAGCGGCATATTCTGGCAAATGTCGGTGGTGAGGGACGGAGCCAACAAGCGCAAGGGGAAACACAGGGCCGGAGACATTATAGCTGCTGGTGGAAGGTACTTACTACTCGTCTTTATATAGCTTACCTATTATTTAGGTGTACAGGAGGGCCTTTAAGAGTTTCGGTGCCCCCTAAATAGTTCGGGCCCATTGAGACGTTCGGGGCCCCTTAAGATCTTCGGGGCCCAAGCGAATCTTACCTGCGAGCTGATATATATCGTGTGATTGAGAAATGAGACGGGTCCAGGCTTTTCATTCAGAAGTGGAGTTGGGAAGGGTTTAGATAGAGTAAATTCAATGCTAATACACCTCTGCTTACTCCGTAGTGGCTGAGATGTCAATATGGAGAATATGTACATAACCCAGATAGGCCGCCTCCTTTCGGTATTTGCTCTGTGGTATATCATATATACAAAAGGTAGTTATAAATCATAAGTGGACCATTTCCGTGGAAGATTATATGTAAAACATGCGGAGCATCAGCATTTAGGGACTGGATAGAAGTGACCACTAAGTAACTCGTGAATCGTATCGTTGTTACGTGACGTTACGCGTTCGGTGACGATGACGCGAATACTATAAATTTTCTTCACCCAAAAAGTTCGAAATTTTCACTTCAAAAGTCAAGTAGTAATATATTTATTAATTCAACAGATACGACATTTTAGTCGAAGAATTCTGCAAGGCAGCCCAAACTAAAAAGGACCTTCGAGAGAGTTCGGTCGGTTTCTCCATGTCGCTCGAACGAATGGCCGCCATATTGAAGAAGATGGAGCGCGAGACACTAGAACCTATAAAGAGTTTAGAGGTATATTCATTTTTTATGACATAAAATAAATGTAGTTGGAAGAACAAATTCAAAGGAGAATAGGCACTCTTGTATGACGGTTGTGTCCCAACCCAAAGCAAGGGTAGGGTTGTTTCCCAAAAAGTAATATACTTAGGCTTAAGTAATAGGTATACTTAATTATTCAGACCTTTCATTTAATATAGGTAGAAAAGTGTCACAGCATATGGGACGAAACCGCCCATTCTCCGTTGTGCACATAAACAAGAAAAGTTACAAGTGTTATAAGGTGGTGCAAAAAGCCTACCCCACCGGAAAAAAGGCGTGACCAAATCTATGTACGGTGCAAAAGTTGTCATCCGCTTTTTTGTGTATATCTATTCTTAATAAATGAAATACTGGTTTCAGTTTTTGGGTTGTATTTATCAAATAATTAACTAACTGTGCCCACGATTTCATCCGCGTGGCTTTCGGGTCAACCTTACGTAATTCATTAGGTTGAATCATTCATTGAATTGTCGATGAGATAACTGTAGGTGAATAAAACTTCTATGAGTTAGACGTAGGTGAGTCGTCCATTATGTCTTTCATACATTAGTTATT
This sequence comes from Eilema caniola, assembly GCA_949126895.1. NCBI lineage: Eukaryota > Metazoa > Arthropoda > Insecta > Lepidoptera > Erebidae > Eilema > Eilema caniola. The sequence continues at coordinate 18,583,254 of OX421481.1, forward strand.
ATGGACATATGTGATATAACCATTAGGTATATCAACCAGTAGGTGAATTAACCGTTTTTGTAATGACCGTCGGCGAATTGATATGTAACCATTCTAGGCATTTTCTATTACACAGCGCCATCTAGATCCAAACTAAGCGGAGCTTGTCATATATGGATCACCCAAACGGCTCAGGTCGTGACGGGCAGGCGGCGGCGGCGGCTTATGTAATTCTATAGAAGATAACGTTCTAGGTTGAAACTTAAGCACAGCTTGTCATATGCGACATCAAACTTGCCACGGCGGCGGCGCGCATCGTAGGACGATGCGCGCCTCCCCACACTGGGGTTGAGTCGGGGACCGCGCGGTCCCCCTTCCCGAGGAGGGCCAGACTGAGAGGGATGGCCCTGGGTCAGCCGGGGTGCGAGGGATATGTCGCATGACAACCTCACCTTCGGCCTAGCACTACGACCCAGAGACGGCGTGCGGTTTAGTCGGTTCGAGTCCGACATAACCTCCCCCTCCGGCTCCGGAGGCTCTGGGTATCAGAGGGGATTTCCCGCACGATATTTTTATATCCTCAGTCAATTAAGACCAGGGCAGGTATATGATAATGACTTTACGTTTTCCCCAGTGGCCGCTGATCTGCGTGTGCCTGTGGGACGCGGCCGGGTCGGGGCGCGACGGGCAGGCGGCGGCGCGGCGCGCGGGGCTGGCGCGCGACGTGTGGGCCGAGGGCGGCGCGTGCGCGGCCTGGCCCGCGCGCCCTGCCCACGCCTCCGACGTGCACGACGCCACGAGGGCCGACGTCGTGCTGCTGGACGACGGCGGCGCCGTGCGCGTGCTGTGCTGGGAGGGACTGCGGTGAGGACGGGTGCACTATGCCTAGTGACACAGGCCAGGAGCTTTGGTGGGAAAACGGAGAGGGGCACATCGCGTTACTTTTTTATTTTCCGAATTTTTGTGAATTAGACTTTTTATGAATAAAAATGGTGGATAGTGTAGATAGCGGATAGTGGAAGTGGCATATTAAAGTGAATTGCGACTTTTTCCTTTCATTGCCTCCCTAAGAGCAGCTGCCGATAGCGATCTTTTGAGGCAATAACAAAGCATTTTGAATCTTATCTACAATAGAAATATGTTCTAGTTATTTTAAGACAATGGTGCGAGGCACCGCAACATCGTGGCGCTGCCTATTTCTTCTCGCAAACATTTCTAGTCGCCATTTCCACTGCTCTTTCCTTTTCCATTAAACTACTATGAGACTATGTGCTAAATACAACTTGATATGAGATCATACTGAGAAGGATTGACATGACAACATGTGCTTGTTGGAAAGAACTTCGATGAAGGTACATTTTTTTATACCACTTAGATGACAGACAAGCACACGGCTCACCTGATGGAAAGTAGTTACCTTGGCCTATTGACGTGTGCAACACCAGGGGAGTCACACTCGCGCAGCCGACACCTTCTTCTTGAAAAATCTCATATTGTAGTCGCTTGGGAAAACCACAGCACGGAGTTCATTCCACAGCTTGAGCGTGCGTGGGATGAAGTTCCTTTCATACCGCACGGTTCGCACCATTTCTGGACGAAATTTGTGAGGAAGAATTCTCTGTCTATGGCGAGTGGTGCGATGATAGAATGTAGCTGTGGGCATCACTAAATTATGAAGTGTACTAAAACACTGATGTGAAAGCAATCGCGTATAGTTTTTTTTTACATAAGTCTTCCAGCGGTATCCAATAAAATTAACAAGCGTGTTTGAAATATACAGCGCTAGTACACATACGGCTTTTACACGTGCCACTGTTTTGATTATATATTTTTTTGAACTCCCATTCTAGATTGGTATTTTGGTTTTAGATTAAGAGAATACAAGATGCCGTATGTGGACGTGTTAGACTTCATCAAACAACAAATCAACTCTGATTCAATACGAACTCCTGAAAGTAAGTTTATAATTTATTATTTTAAGTATATTTTTACAAGCTCGCGACGGCTATCTGACCTCTTAACCCTGAAAGGAAAGCCTGCGCCGAAGTATTGTTCGTTTTTTCGTAGGGTTATCGGCTAACAGATAAGGTTTGCTTAGGCCTCAAATGTGTTAGAACGAACCACACGGATTACATGATATTATAAATATTATAATGCATCTGATGAGGCCGCCAAGCTGAGGCCACCATAGTTACATATTTAGTGTCTGTAATGACGACTCACCTTCCTGACACTTTGCCTTTAACTTACCATCAGGCGAGGTGAAGTAAAATTGACGTGTCTCATACTTACAATAAAAAAAATTCAAGATATTACATGGTATCATCATATCTTATATTCTGTCACCACACGGATTAGAATGACAGAAAAAGAATACAAGTATCGCCACCCCTTTTTTTTACGTGCGAGAAATCCCTACTGATGCCCACCCCTCCGGAGCCGGAGGGGGAGGTTATGTCGGACTCGAACCGACTAAACCGCACACCGTCTCTGGGTCGTAGTGCTAGGCCGAAGGTGAGGTTGTCATGCGATATATCCCTCGCACCCCGGCTGACCCAGGGCCATCCCTCTCGGTCTGGCCCTCCTCGGCAGGGGGGGACCACGCGGCCCTACGTCCTACGATGCGCGCCGCCGCCGTGGCCTGCTTCTGCTAGGGTGACGGGCGGCTCCACCCGTCACCCTCAGGCCCACGCTCATGGGGGGCGGAGGTCGGTCTGCGATGTCGCGATGTCAGCGAGTCGCGCCAGTATCACCACCCCAGCGCCTCCGAAGGATGTCGTAAGAGGCAACCAACGGAAAATTAGCAGACGATACCATTGTGAGAGAAGGAAACCCCTGTTTCAACCCGCCTGGCCAGCGTGGAAACATTAGACTAAAGCCTCCCAACATTGGGAGGGGCCTATGTCCAGCAGTGGGCTTCGATGGGCTAATTAATTGATATTACAATATATCTTATAACATAACATAACATAAACTCACAGCCTCCGTGGCGTGGCCGTAGTGAACGCGGCCGCTACGCAGGAGGCGCGGGTTCGATCCCCGCTCAGTGCAAATATTTGTATGCATGAATATGTATATTTGCATTGGTCTGGGTGTTTATATGTATAAAAAAAAACGTATCTAAGTATGTTTATCCGCATTCTAGATTCCATAAGCTAGTTAAGCTATGCTTACCATGGGTCTAGATAGTGTTGTGTGAAATGTTGTGGAATATTTATTTATTATTTTATCCCCGAAGGGGTAGGCAGAGGTGCTAGCACCCACATTTCACTAGTTTATTGTTTAGGTCCCAATGTAATAGGTGGCGAGCCTATTGCCATTAACCGGGCACTTATAAACCTGCGATAAGTACACACATTACTTCGAAAAGCATCGAACAGTAATTGGTGTGTGCCATGGTAAAACCTGAGATCGAACCCGAAACCTCGTCTCAGCAGTCCATTACCCATACCACTAGGCTACCGCGGCTATATCTTATTTATATTTTATTCTTGTGACTATCACCAGATTCAAGTAATCGGTCCACGAGCTGGTCTGAGAGTGAAAAGTCAAATAGCTGCACGACTTCGGTCACGTTTATAACAGCAGCCGAGCGATTTACGAAGAACTCGAAGAGACATTGTGAGAATCAGGTACGTTACTTATGTATTTTGTTTTTTACTTTACTGCAGCTAGGTTCAATGAAACTCCTGGGCATACGTTCATAGCAGCCAGCTAGCTTCAGCCGCCGTTCAATTAGCGGCCTGAATGGTGTTCAGCCATTAGATTAAACGGCAAGGCAAATGGCTTGGATCGATGACGTTTAATTACTTTCCTAGCCATTTTATAAAAAAGCTAGACAAATAACTTATTTCAACATGGTTGTAAAAAAACCGGCCAAGTGCGAGTCGGACTCGCGCACGAAGGGTTCCGTACCAGAAAAAAAAGGCTGAAAGGCTAAAAGCCATGAAAAAGGGCTAAAATATCACGTTTTTTTGTATGGGAGCCCCCCTGAATTATTATTATTATTTTGTTTTTAGTATTTGTTGTTATAGCGGCAACAGAAATACCCAATCTGTGAAAATTTCAACTGTCTAGCTATTACGGTTCTTGAGACACAGCCTGGTGACAGACGGACGGATGGACGGTCAAGAAGTCTTAGTATTAGGGTTCCGTTTTTACCCCTTGGTTACGGAACCTTAAAAAATAACCACGTAGGCTAATGCGTGCTAATCCGCTCCGCTCCCGCACCCTTCTAACCTAACCTATCCAAGTCGGATTGCGTTACTTCCTCAATAAACTTATCACAAATTTTCTGTGAATACACCTCCGCTCACCCCCTCGGCCCCCCTAATTTCCTGTCTTATTTTGGGGTGGTGCCCCATCTTACTCATGGCCTAAGCATTAGCCAGCCAGGTTAATAAATGTTTTAATAAACGTTACTGCTGAATATCATTCAGGCCGTTGATTGAATGGCGCGGTTTAGTTAGCAGCCTAGGCAGTTAATTGAACGGCTGATAAGTTTTATTGGCTTAAAAACAATTACATATTATATTCACTCATCATCATTTTGCGTGATTACTATTACATTAGAGCTTACACCTCGGAGCCCAGAGACCCCTTACTGCTTGGCCTCTTCATTTGGCTTATGCTGCTTTTATAGGAGCGACTGTAATCTGACCTGCCATCCTCCCATAGATCAGCAGGTATACCAGGTATAAAGACCTTGAGAGAGCCCTATACATGCATATTATTATTTTTGGCCTGATTCGACCACCAAGCTAGACCAATATAACATTTTTGATGACCTTCAGCTGACCTTCAGGCGAGGTAAAGTCATATTGACATCTTCTTCATCCTAGCGTTAATCCCAGTCGCATCCGGAGCTTTTCAACTTGGAGTTTGGGGTCCGCTTTTTACCAGTCTAATAGCGGGTTTGGCTAAACATCGATATTTCCGTGAAGCGACTGCCATCTGACCTCCACAACCCAAAGGCGATATCGAAGCATTGCAGCCAGACCAGTTGTTGGATTTTTGAGGTCTCCAACTACCCGTAACGACTGCCATAGATGTTTGTATGACAGCCGGGACCGACGGATTAACGTGCACTCCGAGGCACGACCAGACCAATGCAAATACCCATATTCATGCATACAAATATTTGCACTGAGCGGGGATCGAACCCGCGCCTCCTGCGTAGCGGCCGTATTCACTACCGCTACGCCACGGAGGCTCCGAGCCAAGTCATATTGACATGACTATTATAATTTCAGCGAGATCCGTTCAGCAATTTGAGCGTGATTGAATAAAAAAAAAATCAAACATCTTCAGAAACTATTCACATTCATAATATTGTAGGATTTTAACATTACTTTTTTACAGATCAACACGCAAATAACCGCAATACTAGTGAACCTAGGCTTACAACCGGTGCTCAGTCGAGTCCGAGTGAACGTACTAGCGCTGTCCTGCGAAGCCGCCTGCGTTAGAATGCTATCGGGCACTTTAACCGCTCCGTTAGACCACGAAGAGCTGGAGCGAGGGTTCAGAACTGTTTGTGATGCGTGAGTTATATTACTTTGAATTTTTATTCTCTTAGCCTGTAATAGGGCCACTTCATCTGTTCGCGTAAGGCCACATGGCGCGGCAAGGTAGGCGAGGCGGGGAGGGGTGCAAGCAGTGTGGTACCGCGTATTTGCTTGTACGACCATCCAGTATAATAGGTCGTTACATATGAAATAGCACTTTTATTGAAGAAATTGCAGGAAAACCAATTTGCAGTGCTAACATTTTTGCATTTTTTTAGGAATGATAAATCCAAATTAAATAAATACTGACCTACATTTTTTAAAAGTGACAGCTGTGAAAATATAACACGAAATTTATCATCAAAATGGATAGCATTTAGGAAGTACTTGTTTTTGAATATCGAATTTAAGTTATCAAGCGGCCAATAAAATCAAAATTTAATACAGTTTCATATGTAACGACCTAGATTATTTGCTTCTACGTCCATTACATCGGTGGTAAAGTAAAGTAATAATAGCAGCAAAACACATTTTTCCCGTTCCATTGTTTATTGTAGAATGTCGTCAACTGTACAAACTAATCCAACTCTGTTTCGGTGTAAGAACGCTACGACACCGTACTACTCGTGTGGCCTTAGCCTGTGGGTGACGGAGAAGGCGACTAAGGGAAAGGGCTTTTTCTCAAACATGCTTGGAAATGTGAACATTATTTTGACAACCTTCTTCGAGATAAATCGAAATTGCTGTACATGCGAGCAGCGGCCGGCAAAAATTGCATGAAAATCCATATCTGTCGTGTTTTAGCGGCCAAATAAATTACTATGTAAACTCATATCTGTCGTGTAATTTAAAAATGGAACCATCTTTTACTCCGAACCATGGCAACCAAGGAGGTAACTTATCCAAGGCGTTATTTAAATATAGAACTGGCTTGCAAATAGAATGCTGTTTATTAAGAAAAATAAAAAACAAATGAACATTTCGCCGCGTGAAAAATAACTGTTGTTCGTTGTTTGTCATTGATTTTAAAAAGTAGGTAACTAGAAAGTTCTGCCTAGATACTACTTAGTTTTAATTTCCGCGCATTGTTTGAGAAAAGCACTATTCGATATCTGATAGTAAACATGGGATGGGCTTACCATCACAATGTGCCCGCTTAACGGAAATAAATTCGCCCCTCGTTATGTGGAAGCGAAAGTGTTGGTTGGCGATTGTGGGTGATAATACCTACCCCTTCATGGCTTTACAGGCGTGAATATCTTCTCCATTCCAGCGTTAATCCCAGTCGCATCCGAAGCTATCAACTTGCAGTCTGGGGTCCGCTTTTACCAGTCCAACTGCGGATTTGGCTAAACTTCGACATTTTCCGTGAAGAAACTACCATCTGACCTCCACAACCCAAAGGCGATATCGAAACATAGCAGTTAAACCAGTTGTTGGATTTTTGAGGGCTCCAACTACTCGTAACGACTACCATAGATGTTTGTATGGCAACCGGGACCGATGGCTTAACATACTCTGCGAGGCACGACCAGACCAATGCCAATACCCATATTCATGCATACAAATATTTACACTGAGTGGGGATCGAACCCGCGCTTTCTGCGCAGGGGCCGCGTTCACTACCGCTACGCCACGGAGGCTGTCAAGCGTGAATATATTTAGGTTATATGTAAATAAGCATAGGCTTGGTTTATGTGAGGTTCAATTCTTCTCCATCAAAGTTGGCGAAGTCAATTAGTAGAATCTGCTAAAAATAGCCAGAGAACGATTTTAATTCAAAAATATTCGCGTGCGCATTGGTACGTGGAGAGTATGCCGAAGTATAAGGTGGCTCAATAAGGCATTTTCTCAAACATGCTTGGAAATGTGAACATTATTTTGACAACCTTCTTCGAGATAAATCGAAATTGCTGTACATGCGAGCAGCGGCCGGATAAAGTTGTAGGAAAATCCATATCTGTCGTGTTTTAGCGGCCAAATAAATTACTATGTAAACTCATATCTGTCGTGTAATTTGAAAATGGAACCAACTTTTACTCCGAACCATGGTAACCAAAGAGGTAACTTGTCCAAGGCGTTATTTAAATATAGAACTGGCTGATAGAATGCTGTTTATTAAGAAAAATAAAAAACAAATGAACATTTCGCCGCGTGAAAAATTACTGTTGTTCGTTGTTCGTCATTGATTTTGAAAAGTAGGTAACTAAAAAATTCTGCCTAGATACTACTTAGTTTTAATTTCCGCGCATTGTTTGAGAAAAGCACTATACAAGCCTTGGCCACAACTGAGCGTTGCCGGACTCCGTAATGCGTGCCTCGGCTGCGCCTCGGCCCGCATACTTCACGATCGTCCGGCAACACTACAATTGGTGGCCGCGGCAGTAATGTACTATTCTCTCGCACCCCGGCCATGTCTGGGCCATCTACGGTTTCAAGATGGCCCCTTCACAGTGTGTTATCCACTGTGTCCCCTTCTCACCCCGGACTGGGAGGGTGAGGACGCGTCATACCTCCATCTCGGCCAGCTTAACTAAGGCAGCCTTACTATTTATTACCTAAATATATTTTTTTTTATAAGTTTGATATATTTTTTACTATTTAATTTCAGCTTTCCAAAACGCTCCAGCATTCTCGACGACGCCCACAGTGAACTCGCAAGCTTAGTCAAACAAAGCAACCAAAGCCGAAATTCAGAAGAGATCCAACTATACGCACTGTACTCCATACCTGATTCCCTATGTCGACTTATAACGTGACCTAGTTCTTGAATCTCATTCACGGGTACATAACGCACATTTCGATTGAATTATTCAACTGATTCTACTTGTAAATCTTATAATTTCTCTCAGGTGGGCCGTGCGCCTTGTCTGCCGCGTTAGTGGCACAAGAAAAGGATTGCTACCTGCGATCCAGGATATCTCATTTTATTCTAAGGGATTTTCTACCCTACAGCTACGAGAAATCGTTACGATATCACTTCCGTTGAAACTAAATAGATGTACACGTGATAAAATCTACGCAGTTCCTAATATTTAGCAGTGCATTTTAAACGGTGCAGTGTTATCGTAACGATTTCTCTTATAGTATGTGTAATGGTGTCTTGTTCCCATAGGCACAGAATAATTAATAGTACTAACGTACAGAAGAATCACTGCGCAAGAAGATTGAAATTAATTCCAGTCTTGCTTCGACGCAATACGGTGGAATTCAGCTTGCACAACATTAAGTACCTATAATTTTATTCAACTACAACTTGCGTCTCCTTCTATCGCGTACCTCTTATCTCTTCTTACGCTGTTAGGGTTGCCTTCTTGTGAAGATCTGAATATTTGATTAACAGACCAGTTATGTACCTATTACTATTTTTCTACTTATGTGAAAAATTACAACTTTCAAACACACCTACTAGGTAGGTATGTTTGAAAGTTGACATTTTTTATTTAGATGAAAAAAGTATTTTATTACAATGTCCGCATATTTTAACATAAGAAGATAAGCATACTACTACATTTAGTATTCTTTGCTACTACACTTTAGTGTATTTGCTAAATTGAACATTATCATTTAGGTGTTTAGTTACATGCGTATCAAATCTGGAATGCCGTACGACGCAAACACGAAACGGCTTAAAGTAATCCGAGAGCCGACACCCAAAAATGATGTTGGTAAATTATTTCGATTGGCCCTTTCTAAATTCTCGCTTATTAAATTAAATTGACAGGTAAATGGAAAAAGGTTTGGTATTTATCCCTTCTTTTACATGATTTGCACCCATCTACAGCACATAAGGCACCAGATGGCATCGTAGGTACGCGAACGAACGAACGGAGCGATTAAAATTAAACAGCGTGTGTGCGCTTCGCTTGCGAAAACCGCACTGAATTTTGGTCCGCAAACGGCCCGAGGCCGCTCGGCCGGGCGGTAGGTAATTATAGCGCGCAAGTATATGGAGTGAAGGAGGCCTGCCATAGGATTGACTTTGCAAGCAGTTTGACAATTTAAAATTGGAATCAGATGCGCTAGTGTAGCCAGTACCTAAAAATTTCTACATGACGGTGTTGCCAGCATAGATTTTAAAACAAAAACTACCTTTTTACATAACGGTGGATTCAGTTGAAAGATTTAAATAGAATTTGCGATACGTGCGCTTTTATTTATTATTTAAGTAACCTGCTAGATAGAAAATATGTTTAATATTAGTTAGTTTTCAGATGACAGCTCTGTCATCTGCAATATCCGAGACTTGTTTTGCTCATACGTGTTGTGTATAGCCTCCCATCTCGAAATTGGACCTTTTTTACTGTCAAACAGTGTACCAGCTTTAGTTATAATAATAATTACCTCTTCTCATTTATTTTATTACTCTCTTATTATTTGTATTTTAAAATAAAATATATAATAATTAAGAAAGAAAATATATTTTAATTATTTCATTTTCTTAGCATCTCGGCATTTATTTGCATTTTGCTCCAATTTTGGTATAGTTAAAATTCTCTGACTCGTAAGACAAAAAAAACTAGAGATGCTTCTAGTTTTTTTGATGGTTGTCATGTTTTATGTTAAGAGCTTGTGTCTTAATTTATTATGTACTGTCATATTATTCTATAACGTAGTGATTATATTCTTTTTGATGTCTTCCACATGGAATGCCTATTTCTGTTATTGAAAGAACAGTTGAGAGTCCTTTGTGCTAGTTAATCATTATAATTTTCTGCTGTTCATTTTATTTATGTATATTTACAGTAATACATATTTAAAACACAGTATTGAACAAAGACTAACGAATACTAATAGTTTCAAGTGGTCAAAACGACTAATTTCATAAGTCGAAGAGATTTGATAGATCTATATTACTATACTATAAAGTCAGATATTTTGTAAAAGCTTAGTAGACAGGTTAGTGAGTGATCATAGTAAGTGTAAAACATTGTGGCCATCGTTCTGTAATTACTATACGAAATTTAAAAAAAAAATATTTTGCTTAAATTGAATGTTAAAATGTTATAAAAAGAAATGAATATAATACGTATGATTGTTGAAGAAAAACAAATATTTCTGTGGTAATCTGTACCTAAATGACATTAGAAATAAGCTATAAGGATTAATTATAAAATTAACTAATAATTTGATATGGCATTACGTATAAAATTATTGTTGTATCTGACAAATTAATATTTGTATTTAGTGTGTAGGTAGCTACTTTATAAAAATAATGATGTCATTATTTAAAATGCCTTTGTGAACAGTGAAATATAAATTTGGAAGACTTCGTGGTCAGTGAATTTCAAATTTGGAAAACTGAGTGGTCATTGAAATATAAATTTGCAAGACGACCACATTGTCTTCCAAATTTCAATTTCAATGATAATGCAGTTATAAATTAATTTTTGGAGACTGAATGGTCAATGAAATATTTTTTTTTATAGACAATGTGGTGAGAAAAAGTATTTCAAGTCTAGTTCAATGAAATTCTTCCAAATCCTCCACGCAGTCTTGTAGGCGTGATAGCGTGGTAGGTGAAATTTATATTTCAGTCTGCTCACATTGCATTATTCAAACTGCCATAAATACAAAGATTGTATTTTTACTGTCGATTCAAAAATAGTAGCCGTCCATTGGTTTGTTCTTCTCGGTGAGATTAACCCCGGTTCTAAATACTCAACGCTCATTGGTTAAGTATTGATCTATTAATTATCTTCAACCAATGAGCGTACAGTATTCAGTGTGTCAATTTGATATAAGTCTGGCACGTGAGAAACCGGTAGTGAGTTCGATTTCAAGCTAATGATGTTATAACTGTGAAATTGCGAATGAAGCTTTAACGGGAGCAATTAATTGAGAAGGAACCTCATTGCTGGTGCGAGGAATGTCGAAGATTATATTGCTATTGGGATATTTTACATGTTTCGTACTTAATTGCAAAAGATATTTTGGCGAAACCCATTTCTACAAAACCAAAACACCGAAGAGCTATTTTAACCGATGGTTTTTTTTTGGTTAAGTTGCTTAAGTGATTACGGAATCAGCCTTATGATCGAGAGGTTCTGGGTTCGACTCCTGGCCATTAACCAAAAGTATGGCCTGGCCATTAGAATATCGACAGGAAAACATTCCTAACATAAGCTTTTTAGATTAGTACGAGGGGTTAGGAAGAATATTAATAATTTCGATTGTTAAAAATCTTCACCAAAAAAAAACAATGAAATAGGGATTTCGTGGTTGTGATTATTCGAAGAAATCGCATCGTTCAATCTGAATAATCGATAAACTTTAATAGCTATTCGATGATTTGTCATTGTAGAAAAAGGTTTCCCGAAAATAAGTACAAGTCCCCTTCGTAACATACTGTCAATTGTTATTTGTTACGTTTGATATTTGAAGTATGCTACCACATTCAGCGTCACATGCAAGAGTAGTACTCGTATGTATTTTTGAATTGACGCCATATATTTCTAAGCTAGAATAATAATGATAACAGATCTTTTTTAAATCGTACGATTTTGTACATTGTATTTTAGAAAAATAAAAGGAGACGACGATACAGTGGCGTTTTTTTATTTATTTAATCTAGCTAATGCCCGCTTCTTCGCTACTACTAGTTCCCGCTACTCATGGGAACCTTTTTAATATTGGGATCTTACAATAATAACGCATAGAAATGCAATACGCGCGCGCGAAGTGAAGCCATTTAACTAAGCCTTGTTTTTTTTTCGTGCGGTAAATCCCCACGGATACCCCACCCCTCCGGAGGCGGAGGGGGAGGTTATGTCTGGCTTGAACCGACTAAACCGCACGCCGTCTCTGGGTCGTGCTAGGCCGAAGGTGAGGTTGTCATGCGACATATCCCTCGCAACCGGCTGACCACGGAGGACAGAATATGATTAAGTAGCGGAGATGCCATAGTCAAATTTCTCTTAAGAAAAACGCGTGACCAAATGCGGGTAGGAAGGGAGACGCGGGGGGCATGACGTTATACCTCGTCCCCGTCTCCATCTAGTGCGTCATAGCGAAACCGAACAGAAACAGACCTTGTCATTTCTGTTAAATAGTTTGACTATTCGCCACTAAGCGCTACACAGAAATCTAGAATAATCTATTATTAGGTAAATAATTTTTAAAAATAAGGCGCCATCTTTCGGTTTATAGCAAAATCATTTAGGGGGCTAAATGATTTGGTCTTATACCAACAGATGGCCCAATTTTTTACTTTAATTTTCAATTTCAGCTAAATATGCCATTTAATATATAAATTAACATTTTTGAAATTGCTAATGAACTCGGGCGAAATTTTCATAAAATGAATTGAGTTATTATTACAACTAGTATACATGATAGACAAGGTTACTTATTTCTTCTCTACGCCAGATGGTTCTGTAACGACATTTTTTTTCAAAAAAATTAAAATTTAAATATAGTGGACTTACTGATGAAATAGTGGACCCTTAAAAAAATATTTGTATGCATGAATATGTATATTTGCATTGGTCTGGGTGTTTCTATGTATCATATGTATGTGTTTACAAAAAAAAAAAACGTATCTAAGTATGTTTATCCGCATTCTAGATTCCATAACACAAGCTAGTTAAGCTATGCTTACCATGGGTCTAGATAGCGTTGTGTGAAAAAAAATATGTTTAAATTGTTTATCTATATACTTTGTGCATCCTAGTACTGCACACTTCATTCTCAAACCAGGTTAAAACTATTTTTATCGTTGAACTTTTGACCAAAAATGACAATGTCATTTCTAGTTCAGTTTCACTAGAACTAGATGGTGACGTCACAGACCAATTGAGTCGTTTTTACGTATAGAAGGCTCGCGCGCGACTCGATTGCCTTGCAACATCTCCGCTATCATGTCCTGCTCCATGCGGCTGACCCAGGGCCATCCCTCTCGGTCTGGCCCTCCTCGGGAGCATTTAACTAAGCCTAGCCCTAGCTCGCACATTTTTATTAAAAAATGACGGTTTGTGCAGTGAAAGGGTGCCACAATTCATTTGAAGATCACATTTCACTTGTTAGTATTTAAAAACCTATTATATCTTTACGTAAAACATTTGTCGAACATAAATATAAATCGAAAATTTTAAAGACGCCATTGTATATCGGTACGCTTGTGTGTGTGTCACTGAGTGTAAGAACGTATAGGTTACGCCTACATAGATATTACTTTGGTTTCACTCGCGTCGTTCGTATCGTAAGAGACTTTCCGTCTATGCGTTATTAGTCTAACATTGGGATCATAAAAAAAGACGGGTTGCACTCCAGGAGTGCCGGCAGAAGTGAAAACTTATTCTTTCTTTCTTTCTTCGTTATAAACAGAGAAAAAGATAAAAAGAAAATACCATACCATACCATACCTATAATAATTATAGCGTCAATCATAGAAACTATCACTAATTTTTTTTCGGAAGAAATTTATGAATTACAAAAAGAAAAATAATCTCAAAAGTACTTAACAAATTACAAAAAGAAAAGATAACAAAAAGTGTCAGAAGCCCAGGTTCGAACCCGGTACTATCTGAAATTATAAGGACTTAAGGTGATTTTCCACCAGAGTGACGAGACGAGGCGAGGAGAGGAGAGAATTGAAATTTGTATGACAAATTTTCAATCCTCTCCCAGCGTATCTTTAGTGGAAACAGTGTGGATTGACGAGAATATGCGAGGCGTGAATTGAAATATTTATTTGTGCAAAAATGAACCGTATTGGTTCCAATATAGAGTATAAATCACCTTCAAGGTGATTTTCCACCAGAGTGGCTAGGCGAGGCGAGGCGAGGAGAGAATTGAAATTTGTATAACAAATTTTCAATCCTCTCGCGATGGCAATTTTTAGTGGAAAAGGGTCAGTGCGATTTCAATTCTCTTCTCGCCTCGTCTCGTCCCGCCCCTCTGGTGGAAAATCACCTTTACAGTCGAAGCGCTTACAGCTAAGCTACGCTTCATAGCATATCTAACAAAACAAACAATCTGTTGCTAATGTTGTATGACGTCAGTCGTCGGTTACGGTTCAAAGGTCAAGTGATCCTCACGCGAGTTTAACACTTTTTACCCATCCAACGCCTCTAAAGGAGTTTTCACTTCAAAAATCTTTGATATCGTGTAACAAACATACATAAAAAAAGAAATTATAGTGGTCGTTTTGAGAACCTCCTTGTATTTTGAAGTCGGTTCAAAAGTGTAGTCTATATTTGCATTCCCTTTTTTCAAATTTTAGGCAGATCTATTCAGCAGTTGGAGCGTGATTGAAGAACAAACATCTTAAATCTTCACAAACTTCCTACCTAAACATAATCATACACATAGGGTAAATTCTTACACGTTGCGAGCGGAAACGGTACACTCAGTGCGGTATAAAATGAACTTCGTCCCACGCACGCTCAAGTTGTGGAATACATACTTTGTTATGGTTTTAACAAGCGACTATAATATATTTATTCCCAACGGACCCCGGGTATCTGTTCCCTCACGGGGTCCGTGGGAACTGAAGATAATTTCATGTCCAAGGGAACCACTTGCCAAGTACGTGTGGTCCGTTGGGAGAAAGAATTCCCTACGAACCCCCACTATCTTCCCCGTTTTCTACATGGTTATAAAAAAATAACCACGAAGTCTTCTAACCTAACCAAGTCAGATTGCGCAGCTATCACAATAAACCTAAATTAAAAACATTTTAGTTCCTGTTTTCGTTTTTTTAACGGGGGAAGAGAGTGGGGAATTCTTTTTCCCAACGGACCCCACGTTGGTAAGAGGGTCCCTTGGACATGAAATTATCATCAGTTCCCAACGGACCCCGTGAGGGGAGAGATACCCGGGGTCCCTTGGGAATAAACTCTATAATATGGGGTTCTTCAAGTAGCCTTACTTGTTAGAACGTTCCTACAGGGTAGGCAGAACGGGTTTGACTGCTCTAGTGTTGCACACGTCCATAAGCCATGGTTGCCACCTCCCATTAAGTGGGCCATGTGCATGTCTACCACCTAAATAGTAGATGTAAAAACATAAAACCACAAATGAAATCAAAAGTCGTTTATTTTACGTAACACTGTAAGTGTATTTGTATAAAATTGGTAAAAGCACGGCATCTCCTACAGGTGCCGCTGACGCTGTTCCCGAAATTTGGTATTTTTTGTGGTAGTTTTCTAATGTGAGCATCGCAGTTATTGTGCCGATGTATACGATTATTAGACACCATATTGTCAGCATGAGGCACCATTCCGTTGGAAGTTGCAATTGTCTGCTGGGCAGAAGAAAATCACATTATTTAATGTTCGTTGTTATATTTCCAAATTGAACCATAAAGTTCAATACATGCAAAGTATAGCGCAAAATGTAGGTACGGGTAGCAAATAGTTTCTGCATCCATAGCTAATAACACGAATTCAAAAATATCAGTTCGTGTTCAGCATTGCTTATTCAATATAGTAACCCGATGTTTTTTAAATATCTCCAATGTAAAGCATGGGTCCCATGGTCTGTTTTAATGACAGGCCGAGTCGCGCCAGGACAAGCCAAAGCGCCTGTCGCGGCCTGGTACGGCACTTCCGATCCCCGAGTCCCGGTCGCATCCGAGTTCCACTTAAGTATAACGTGGCTTGGTTTTTTCGATTAGGATATCGGGAGCGACTATCATCTGACCTCACAACCTGAGTAGTGATGACTATTGACGAACGGGACCGATATTTAAGGCCTTCCGAAGCACGGAACCGCTCAGATGAAATACCTCTAAGCCGTCATCCGTCCAAAAGATATCCCCCCGCCTAGGTTATATTGACCCACTGGCCCCGATTATGCTAATTTTATGACATAACAACACCACTGCCATACCTACCGCTGACATTGCATAATGTGTCATTAAATTTTATGGCTTTACGGCTGAGTTTCACATAACATTTTACATTTACTATACAAGATTGTCATTTAATTTCGGACTTTAAGGATTATGAAAGTAAAGTCTAAGTTAAATAGCATTTGGTTACAGTGTCTGTGGTAGGTACCGCAGTGGTTTTACCATGAAAAAAATGATAGCAGAATCACGGCCCTGATCGTTTACTGAACAGTTTTTTTTTTACGTGCGGGAAATCCCCACGGATACCTCCCCCTTCGGAGCCGAAGGGGGAGGTTATGTCAGACTCGAACCGACTAAACCGCACGCCGTCTGTGGGTCGATGTGCTAGGCCGGAGGTGAGGTTGTGTTTTGACATATCCCTCGCACCCCGGCTGACCCAGGGCCATTCCTCTCGGTCTGGCCCTCCTCGGGAGGGGGGACCACGCGGTCCCCAACTCGCCCCCGGTATGGGGGGGGCGAGTTGGGGCCGCCGTGGCCTGCTTCTGCTAGGGTGACGAGCGGCTCCACCGTCACCCTCAGGCCCGCGCTCATGGGGGGCGGAGGTCGGTTTGCGCCCTCCGACGCCCGAGCCGCCTTCGAACGCGGCCAGCGATGTCCGCGAGTCTTTCTCGCTCGCTGCGCCGCGCCCGCTCTGCTGTCTCCTTCACGAGCATGACCTGATCATCAGATGCAGGTACCGCCCGAAGTTACCGTGTCCGGTAATGACCTGCGTCTGACGGTACGAGAGGCCACCGTGCGGCCTCTCTAGCCACTCCCCCATGACGTTTACTGAACAGTACCCCTAGCACGTACAACTATAGTAATCGTATGTTTACCATACTGAGTTTACCAGACTGGTATTGAGAGAACGGACCATTGCGATTGGGCGACTTCACATACACACAGGTTTACAGGCGGCCAATCGCTATACTCCATTCTCTCAATAAGTTTACCATATGATTACTATAGTAATTGGGGCTAGGGGTACAATGACCAAGCAAACAGTGAATATTAGGTATAGGTCCTTCTTATAAAAATTGATGGGTAATATTGTAGGTAGGATACGTACCTGAATTTTATCCACAACACTTCAAAGATGTTGGGACTCCTGTGATGTAAGTTTCCCAATAGTGGTTGAGTTTCAGTCCACATTACGAATATAATTCTCGAATGTCAAAAGAT
This sequence comes from Eilema caniola, assembly GCA_949126895.1. Taxonomy (NCBI): domain Eukaryota; kingdom Metazoa; phylum Arthropoda; class Insecta; order Lepidoptera; family Erebidae; genus Eilema; species Eilema caniola. Next base: position 18,600,756 of record OX421481.1, read on the forward strand.
TCACACAGAAATTCTAACCCGGTGGGTGTAGTTCGTTCTGGCGAATAGACTGCTAAACTGTCACGACTGAGCTTATGCACTAACTAGAACTCTTTTATAAGTACCCTAAATTAGATATTAATTACTTTTCTGCGTACCCGGCTAATGGTGAACTGATAAATTACCTAAGTACTAAGTAAATATAATTATTATCAATGGACAATGATTTCTTTCTGCAAAAGACTGTTAGTTAACTGGCTGTGCCTGTGACTTGGTCCACGAGGACTTGTTTTTTACGCGGTCTTGACTTTTTTCATACCTATCCACTTTTTCTAAATTAAAAGTAGGTACTAGGTCTCGTAGGCGGCTCGGGCGTCGGAGGGCGCAGACCAACATCCGCCCCTCATGAGCGCCGGCCTGAGGGTGACGGGTGGGCCAGACCGAGAGGTATGGCCCGGGTCAGCCGGGGTGCGAGGGATATGTCGCATGACAACCTCACCTTCGGCCTAGCATTACGACCCACTGACGGCGTGCGGTTTAGTCAGTTCGAGTCCGATATAATCTCCCCTCCGGCTCACGCACGTAAAAAAAAGGTGCTAGGTATTTATTTTCAGTTATAGTCAGCTATCTGCAGAAAAAAATTCAACATTCAGCCAGAAATCATCAAGATATATTAGGGTAGCCAGAGACTCACTGGAGAATTTTTGTGCTGTCAGTGGGAAAACGATAGGCTTGCCCTGCTTTGTATTCTGCACTGACGGCACAGAAACTCAGTTCTGGAGCATGAGTGTGACTCCCTTGGTGTTGCACACTTACACGACCGTGTGCTTGTTTGCCACCTGAGTGGTAAAAGAATACCACACGTGGCAGACAAGCACAAGGCCTGCTTGATGGAAAGTAGATACTGTAGCATAATTACACTCGTGCCTCTAACCCTGTAGACACGTTTGGGAAAGGAAGAAAGTTTGGCCCTAAAAAGGGGTCTTTAAATGAGGGTCGTACGGATGATTTTGTGATATGCAGGGTCCAAATCGAAGCTATCACAATTGGTACAGTCACATCGGATTTACCCGGCATAAACAATAGATATAGATACCGAAAGAAACAAAAATAAATCAAGTGCTTTTTGTTTCGAAGAGCAGCTATTTCATTTGATTCCACATTCTCCCTTCCTATCCCGAATAATACATTTAAGACTTCAGTGCTATCAATATAGGTAGGTAGGTAGGTCTATCGGTGATATCAATATGTAGCTATATTGATATCACCGATAGACCTACCTACATCACGAACCAAGTGCAATTTTTATTTTTATAATTCCGGGTTTTCGCCCAGCTTGAATAAAGCTGGGCGAAAAAGGCGTCGGTCAATGCCATTAATGTACCTAGGGACCACGTTCCCTTTTTACGGACAGCATCTGGAATGGTAGTCACTACTTTTTGGACTTCACCTCAGCTTACCATCAGGCGAGATGCAAATAAATTAACGGCCCAAACATTAATAAATCCGCATACGCTTTCTCCTCCTTTTGACTTACACTGCTTTTATAGTAGTGTCTGCTGTTTGACCTCCCAACCCCGATGAAAGAAGAGAGATATCGTTACGCAAGGGAAAAGTTCCATTTGAACTTTCTATTCTTTTATCAGCTGCCCTTTTCATATCAACTTTTAAAAGTAGATAACTAAGTATTATACATATCATTGTGTACCTACACTGTGTACAGTCCGCATCATAACGGTTTCGCCCACAAAGAAAATTACAAAATGATTTAATACCTAGGTATTATGAACGAATCAAATTGTTTTATTGATTTAAATTGTATTATTATCCAAAGTTTTTACTTTAGAATTTAGAGAAAGAGAGAGAGAAGGTAGAAATTAGAGTAGATACTTACTTACTTACTTCCAGCAGGGGACGCCCTAGACCGGACGAGTGATCTGCCCTTTTGTGGGGGTTATTTCACCCAATACCCCTATTCCTCCCTTTTGAAGTCCAAGAGGCGTCCAGCAATCACGGCGTTCCATCAAACCTACCTGTTTCTTTGCAGAATCTTACGATCTGTTCCACCTTTAGATCCACGAGGTCTTGTGCTGCCACGGTGTTCGTCCCGATGTTTTCCCATCGTTTTATTGAGTACACGGGGCATTTGGCCAGCAGGTGGAGGTTGGTCTCCTTTATTAGAGTAGATAGATAAAACCAGTCGACAGGAAGGGCATTAAGATCATTTTGAATACTTTGTTCGTCAAGATCGCTCTTATGCTGACTGTATCTAGCTAAGTAAACAAGCTGAGAACTTTGTTGTTTGACACCATTATAATTGATAATAATGATATTAATAAATGAACTCGTACAGTTAAATGTAGGTACTGTTGACTGTGACTTGTGTTGACATTTTTGTGCTGTCAGTGGGAAGACCTAAGGCTGGTCCTACTTTATCTTCTACACCGACGGCACAGAAACTCTGTTCTAACAGGCTCGGCAGCGCGAGTGTGACGCCCCTGGTTTTGCACACGTTCATAGGCCACGTTACCAATTTTCCATCAGGTGGGCAGTGTGCAAGTCTGCTTGAAGTTAGCGTACGCCCTCCTCACCATATTGGTTTGGTTGGCTTTTACGGGAAGCGACTGCCGTTTGACTCCCGAACTCCGAAAAGAAAATCTGCGCCAGGGCCTTTACCGTCAATCAGTAGATGTACCGGATCCAGAGGATCTTGACGGGGCCTAACACTCACGAACGTACCTTAGACGTGTGGTGTGGTAAAAAGCGAATTAAAAATCGTTTGTTGTCAAAAAGTGGCAAAAATCCTTATTCCGCAATCGAAATACGGTCTTGTGTTGCACAGGACCCGCCTGATGTACTTTATTAGTATCAAACGACGCGTAACGTCATTGCCACAAATACTTAGGCACCTACCCTCTTTATTCATTGATAAATTATTACAATTAGTATTGAACGAATCTGGAAACTATTAAGTATTAGATAAAAAAAAACTTACGTTAAGATTTAACTTTAATGGATTATCACAAAATATATGTCGGTTTGTTATTAATACTTAATGACCCCAGCATACCCTCACTGTCCACGGCGGCGGCGCGCATCGAAGGAAGATGCGCGCCTCCCCACACCGTGGTTGAGTCGGGGACCGCGTGGTCCCCCCCCCCCTCCCGAGGAGGGCCAGACCGAGAGGGATGGCCCTGGGTCAGTCGGGGTGCGAGGGATATGTCGCATGATAACCTCACCTTCGGCCTAGCACTACGACCCAATAGACGGCGTGCGGTTTAGTCGGTTCGAGTCCGACATAACCTCCCCCTCCGGCTCCGGAGGGGTGGGTATACGTGGGGATTTCCCGCACGTAAAAAAAGCATACCCTCACTGTGACGTGTTTGCAGATGAATGGAAGGAAGTTATGCGTGTATGTCTGACGTTCCGCGAGAGTAAGTATGCTTGGATGTCTTCCATACAAATTTAGTAATTTAAGATAATTTATGTAATTAAGCTTAAGTTAATTATTGTAATTGGTCATGTATCTACCGTTTTAATTAACTATAAATAAATAAAAATTAAATAATAATAAAACCAAAAAAATCGTAGTCCATTAAAATGTTATTTCAATAAACAAACTCTCATTTTCACAGATTACTTAATATAACGTAAGGTTACCTTTCTAGCGGTTCTCCAGTTGCGTCCAAACTTTGTACTTACTTTAGACACGGGACTCACTTAAGTGTTTTGTTCATTAATATTTTAGTCTTTCGTTGTATATTTATCTTCAACTCCTTTAATTATAAATAAATATTCCACAACATTTCACACAACGCTATCTAGACCCATGGCTAGCTTAACTAGCTTGTGGAATCTAGAATGCGGATATTTTTTTTATTTTATTTGTAATTACATACATATTATACAAAGAAACATCCAGACCAATGCAAATTTACATATTTATTCATATAAATATTTGCACTGAGCAGGGATCGAAACCGCGCCTCCTACGTAGCGGCTTCGTTTACTACTATCACGCCACAGAGGCTATCGGCCAATTACCTTCTGATTTAATGATCTAAGTATCTTAAGGTTATCGATATTCACGTACCTAGATCTATACACAATACACCGTACCCATTACATGCTTCGCTTCTCACTTAGTCAATTTGGCAATACGACGCACAAACTTACTGAACCAATACATCTCCATATCTACGGAACTCTTTAGATTAGTCGAGAAATAGACATGTCTTCTTATGTCTTACCGGTGATATAGAATAGGGCCCCGGGTGTTTCCAGAGGGTGTTGTCGAAGAAGACTAAGGTTCCATCCGACGATAAACATAAAGTACCTACCCGCTTAATGGCAATCATCTCCCTCTATTACGTGGCACCGACAATCATAGCTACTGAGGTGTAAGTGTTAATACACCTCTGCTTACCACTTCAAAGAATTACTGGCTTGAATATATGTGTGTGTTTACAGCTACAGCGCAAAAGCTCGATCGTTATTCATCTTCGCAATCAGTGGCGCGAACGTCATATGCACAGGAGGCACAGACGGTAATTGAATCCTGCTTCTATCGCGAGAGCTGCATTCTGAAGTGTTGACCAGGATGCAGGTGATGAGTGACAGGACCGCAGCCATGATAGCCCAGAATATGAAGACTAGGCAGAACCTGGTGCGGCGCCATGCTGGGTCGTATTGGGATGTTAGAACTTCTTCAGATGTCAGTGGGCTGTTGGCAAGAAATGTTACATTAAATATGTTGTATAAACTATCAATCAATAAGCTTATTGTAGTCTACCACTGGGCATAGGCTTCTCCTGATCCTCTGCCTCCAGCATCCAGTTTATACCAGCCACTTTTTCCAGGTCTTCAGTTCATCAGGGTGGGGTGTCCCACTGTATTTAAAATAAAACAGCGATTGAAAACTGGAACAGACTGATTGCTCAAAGCGGAGAATCTGATGCTATGGTGCACACTGACTGAGGAATATGTCCAACAGTAAACAGCAATAGACAGCCTATAGATTGATTTAGCTATCTACAAATGCGAGATTAAAAGGAAAGAGCTGAGACTATGGTATGGTATGGTATCACGGGCTGGTATCCACAACTACACGACAAGACGCGCGCGGTTTTTGCGTGATTGAAGAAGCCATTCACGCTGCTAGTGATCTCCCGGAGCGCCAGCAGCGACATCAAGACAATGGATAGGGTGTCCAAAGTTCCCGGAACATGCGCACTTATGTCACAGAATAGACATTTAACATCAACATCATCAAGTCAGTGTCAGAAATATCTTGAATACAAAGTCTCAAAATGCCCCCTAAAATCCAACCACACATGCTGATCGTCCACCTGAATCTCGTGGGGGGTGGACACACGGAAATAAATTTACTGGGGTGGCTAACGTGGCTCTGGTACACTTGAAGTTGGCGTTTCGCCATTAATAATTTTTACTTAACATAACAATTGTAGCGATTTGCTGCAGAGGCCATTTTGAAGAAGTTGAAGGTTGAAAATGATATTATAACTCTCGTAATCAAATTGTTTTCTTGATTTAAATTATATTATTATCCAAACTAAAGGTATGTACCAAATATTAGGACAATCAGTTAACAGGAAGGGCGGGCAACCAAGAAGCTAAGATCGTTTTGATTACCTACTTTATTCGTCAATGCTGACTGTACCTACTAACGTATTGTGTTGATGATTGCTTAATTACACAATACTACAAACAGTGAGAATTTAAGAGATATTTGTTATCATTGGCCTTAAACATTTATTTTCTGCCTAGCAACTCACTGTGTTCCATGTTTACGGTTACAAACAGTCAGGTTGATAGGGTCAACGATTAGGTGTAGATAACACGAAGATACAATACCTTTACAAAATACCTATAAGTCAATTATAAATATAAATAACAAGCTGCTGACACGTACCGACTTTACATGGAAAAATCAAAAGTAAAATAAATCTTTTAATCAGATTAGAGAATGTGGATACAGCAGTGGACTCGGGGGATTGACAAACCTCGTGCTCCAAAGTTTAGATGCAGCTGGGCAATCGATGATTCAAGTTGTGATGAAGAGAGGTCATAGGTAAGCGTAATGCCTATGAAGTTTTCAAAACAAGTTCGAATTATCAACATCCAAATCGGGTGTCAAAGAATGAGGTATCTGAAAGATACCTGTTGATTTCCGGATTATTTATTATGAAGCACCGCTTTAAAAATGGTTAGGTATAGCACTTGCAAACGGTGAGAATGTACGAAAATAATTATGGAAGTAAAGCTAGCGAAAGGTATGTCAGGATCGTAGGTATCAATTGGTAAAAAGTCATGCCTCTTTTCTGACTCTCCTAAATCCTTAATCTTTCCTAAATCTTAAATTCGACATTACTATTTATACAATAAAAAATATTACCTCAATCTTCTACATCTTGCATCCAAAGTACTGCTTAATAATGGTTGTCTTTCAGGATCCATCACTCACACTTAAAACTTAGTTTAAGTTACCACCAGTTTTCAACCAAAACGACCCTAAAAGACAGTAATGAGTTTGCCAGAAGTAACTATTTCTGGACCGTGTTCGGGAAACTTCGCCTTAGAACTCACACTGTCGCGACAAGATTGTGGACGGGACGGCTCGGTGATCAATCATTCCGTGTTATTTATTAGGCACATAACCTTTTATCTTCGTTTGATCCCATTGCCGTTAATTAGCTATCACTGCGAGTCTGCTACACTATTGTTTACACAGTAATTCATAGGTATGTAGGTACAATGTTGGACTTTGCATGCCTTGAAGTGAACCTTTCAAGATATTTAAAAGCTTCTAAAATAGAGATGAGAGTATTGTTACGTTGATCACCCTGTATAAAATCAAGTCAGAGACTATCAGAGATAGCGACATCTGTTCTTAGGAACCATGGTTTCGATTTAAGATTTAAAAATAATGACCTTCAAACTTTTTTTCAAACTCACATTCATAACCGGGAATTTTGGCTAAGTATGTGGGAAACAAGTGGGTTAATAGGTACAGTGCACAACTAGCCAGGCCAGTCTTAGGATATATTACGACCACTCTCAACACAATGAGACACCTTCGTGCCTCGGGGAACATGTTGAGTCGTATCGGTCTGCAGAGCTGTAATAATAGGTATACCTGTTACGCCAACTATTTTCAGGATGAGCATAACAATACGAATATGTTTAACTAAACCCATTAAACTGCTGCTACTTGCCTAATTAATCACACAAAATATAGAAGCAATAGATTAAACTGTTGTTATAACTAAAGTGATAATCTGCTTAACTCGTAATAGGATTAATAGATGACCACGTAACTTAGTTGTAAAGTTGCGGGTCAGCGAGTGCGATGCGATGATGCGCCGGTATTATGATAATATTTGATCGGAAGTGTTTAACAGATTGGTTTAGTGTCATTATTATCCTATTTAATTTATAACCAGACGTGGATGAACGTTTTAATGACAGTAGAGGTAGCTCGCGATGTATATAAGGAATGCAATATAGAAGCAGATGGCGGACTGTTGCCTATAAAGAGCGTGTATAAATAGCTGTTTCAGATTGGGCCTTTTTACCCGACTGTCAAGGAGGATTATGGTTTTCGCGCGTATCTTATATGTATGTTTGTAAGATCCTTTGTTACCTCATATCTTGTGAACCATCGTACGGATTTCAATTATTCATATCTCAAATGGAAGGTATTTATTGCCTAAGTGTTCTTGGGTACATCAAATGTGAACAAAAGCTATATGTTGGTTTTTAGGCACCAAAATGTAAGTGGTCAAAAAAAAATGTTCAGTATAATTTATCAAGTGGGAATGAAGGAATTTTGAAGATGATTACAAAAATATATAATTATAGGTATGTCATAACTAAAAAGGATAAAATAAATTATTAAAAATAAAAAAACCTATCTGATTCTGAAAAGATTGAAACAAGCTTTATAGCAGGAGGCACCCATTGGCAAATCTCAAAACAAATGAAAATTAATGGGTACCGCCTGCTATTAAGCTTGTTTCAATCTTTTCAGAATCAGTCGTGTTTTTTATTTTTAATTATTTATTTAATGTGCGGAAAACTCCACACACACCTTGTTGTCGGTCATATCGGACTCGAATCCATCAAAACCGTAAGGGAGTGTTTGCCTCTGGCATAACACTCACGCCTCGGCTGACCCAGGGTCATCGAGATAGCTCCTTTGGGGGTGGACCATGGTATCTTCATCTTACCCCGAATAGGGAGAGGCACGCATCGTGTCATCGCCTCGGCCTGTTTCTGATGATAGCTGTCACCAGGTCCGAGCTCGTGGAGGACGGAGGTTGTTGAGCGACCACCGACGCCCGAGTTGCCTCGGCGCACCGGTCGGTAGAGACCCTGTGTCTCCTCCAGAACCACTCCCCCGCCTCCTTCTCAAGCATTACACGGTATGTGAGTGTTATAGTAGGGGAGATGATGATGCTTAATGTGTAATTACTCGAGCGTCGCGTTAACCTATTGGAATTGGTAGATTAGACTATAGAAAGAATTATGGTACATAATGTTTTAGCTTTTAGTAGTGGGGATAGCGTATACATAACATAATAAATACACATATAATAAAGAAATATATTTAATACATTTTATTTAACGTTTTGTATTACTTTGGTCTTATTTGACATATTTTAAATATTCTGGCATGTTTAAGTCTAAAATTAAAGAAAATTAGATTTTAATATATTATACAAGAATTAACGAAATACAAAAAATAAAAGAGGCCAAATAGCTTAGCGGATGGCAATGCCAATCCGTTGTGCAAAAACAGGCCAGCCCTTTGGTCACCCGAAGCATCGACCAGTCGCTTTGCAATTTCTTTGTAAAGCGTCCGCGCGCTCAGATTCCATGACCCCAAACGGCTCGAATAAATAATTGCTGGTAATATTGTCATATTTTCACCGTATAAGGACATCCGCAGATGCTACAGCAGCACAAGCGCAGAAATTAAAGTAAAAAAAGCGACCGCGCTTGCGTAAATACAGAAACCTTTTTTGCGACTTTGCAACTTTCCCACGCCCTTAGTTACGCTTAAATCGCCAGATTTTCAAAATTTACACTTGTTTGTTAGTTACTAACCTACTTATTTAAATCTGGCGTGTACGTGTAAATTCAACGGTCGATTTTTTTGCGCTATCTACCATATTTAATGGTCTTATTTGATTGAGGAACCTTATCAATAAGATGTAACTAAACTCCCCTATCTTTATCTGACGCGATTGAGTTACTACCCAATTTCCTTCTACGCCTCCCGTACTATTAGAGCATAACGAAGGAGGCAGTGGCAGCCCACGCACTCGCGCTGGCTAGATTGGGCCTTTATCCTAAAAAACAACGATCATTTATGATGTTGCAATCCTTTTTATTATTCGAATTTCACTTCTCATTTCTACGTTCAGTTAAAATAAATTCATCTATTTATCCCCAGTTCCAAACTCTTTACGTAAGTGGGTGTGTTCAATGCCAAATTGCCCGCTGTTGTCATGCAAAGTGCTTCTCCCAATTTGTTAAGGATCGGAACCTCTCGGATGAGTGACCTTTGTTGAACACGGGTCTGTGGAGCCATTTTACACTAAGCTGAGGATATAAACGACTGGTAGTGTTGCTTGAGACTTGATTAATGGGCCTGAAAGACTTTTGTTTGGTATGTTTTTGTGGTGCTGAAAGAAAGAACGGTGGTGATGATAATCGTCCGTTGATTTCTATGCAACCTGTTTAGAACAAAACAAATGTAACAGTTCCTGGGTGAGGCGGGAATTTCAAATTTGAAACGAACATAAGAATTTTGAACATAAGAACTTTGTAAAGATGGATGTTTGTAACTGATTCACGATTAAATGGTAGAAAGAATCTAATTGATACAGGGATAGATTGTATTCTGGAATACTTAAGACATAGGCTAACTTTCAAAAGGAATAGATTCCCATGAATACGGGGAAACAGCCCCTCTAGACAAGTGGCAATTCGCTTGCCAGCGTTTGATGGAATAGAAAAACGAATGTATGGGATTTGACGTATTTGACATACGTTAACGACTGTCACAAACGTCAAATCCAATACATTCGTCATTCTATTCCATAATACGCTGGCAAGCGAATTGCCACTTGTCTAGAGGGGCAGGATCCAAATGCCACGTGAGTTAAACCTAACGTTCCCATACTAACTCACATCACTCAAGAACAGGAACAATATTTCACTCAAAACCACGGGTAAAAGTTAATATAATAGAAAGACACTACAAACAGATGAAATAACCAAACTTCTTTCAACTAAATTCTTTTTAAATTCACCGGATTGTATCTGTGAAAATACTCGCTAAAGCAATGAAAATCTCGTCAAAATACGATTAACTTTTTCTGTATCACCGAGACAAACCGCCAGAATTTTATAGTAGATTAGCTGCTATCCGCGGCTTTACTCGTATTTATTTTTTACGTTCGGCCGAAGCAAACACAGTGGGCCGCAATTTTTTTGCCCTCGCAGGATCCAATCCAATATGCTACAATCTGCGCGCAGAAATATCTCTAAACATTGCATGGTGGTTTAATTCAAATGCTATTTTACTCCACATTCCTATAATCCCCTTTGTCGCTTCCTGTATGCAGAAAATCTCTTCAACAATATTAAATTTTATTTTTAGGGGCTCGTGGTTAACTTGTGATTGAGTAGGTTAACACATTGCAAGGTTAAGCATCACTAGCCAAGTCAGTCTAAGGATGGGTGAAATCTTTTTTTTTACGTGCGGGATATCCCCACGGATACCCACCCCTCCGAAGCCTTTTATGTCGGACTCGAATCGTCTAAACCGCACGCCATCTCTGGGTCGTAGTGCTAGGCCGAAGGTGAGGTTGTCATGCGACATATCCCTCGCACCCCGGCTGACCCAGGGCCATCCCTCTCGGTCTGGCCCTCCTCGGGAGGGGGGACCACGTGGTCCCCGACTCAACCCCGGTGTGGGGAGGCGCGCATCGTTCTACGATGAGCGCCGCCGCCGTGGCCTGCTTCTGCTAGGGTGACGGGCGGCTCACCCTCAGGCCCGCGCTCATGGGGGGCGGAGGTCGGTCTGCGCCCTCCGACGCCCGAGCCGCCTTCGGGCGCGTGCAGCGATGTCAGCGAGTCCTTCTCGCTCATCGCGCCGCGCCTGCTCTGCTGTCTCCTTCACGAGCATGACCTGCTCGCAGAAGGAGGCGCTGGCCACCCACGCATCCGCGCAGCGGACCATCGCCGCGAGCAGGGTGGAGAGCGTGAGCACTCTCACCCCCAGGGCCACCACAAGCTCCGGCCTCGGCGTCTCAAACGCCGGGCACTCGGTGAGCGTGTGCAGCCCCGAGTCCTCGCTCGTGTCGCAGTGATGACACTCGAGCGTTGGCTCTATGCCCATCAGATGCAGATACCGAAGCTACCGTGTACGGTGATGATCTGCGTCTGACGGTACGAGAGGCTACCGTGTGGCCTCTCCAGCCACTCCCCCATGATGGGTCTTACCGCCGCAATCACGGCGTGCCCTCAAGACATTGAGACTTTTCCGTGCCTACGAGGAGCCGTCGGTTCAGGTTACCATACAAGCATTTATGGCATTCGTTGGAGCCCTAAAAGGCCGACAAATTACCTATTCCTAGGCACTAAATAAAAGCAACAATACCGGGTGTAAGGGGTACACTCTCGAACCCGAGGGCACCTGGTAGTATGCCGGGTACACTATATATTGGCATAAAAAATAACGATATGGTGAAAAAAAAAATACTTTAACCATTTGTTTAACGTTTAATTATTCTCGATTGCGTCAGTAAAGCTAAATAAAAATAAATAAAAATTTCATTAAAAAATATTATTTTTAATAATTCATTTTATTTTATGGTTTTTAGTTATACATATATATTTGTAATCGTCTTTAAATTTCCTTCATTGTGATAGCCCACTTGATAAATTAGAGTGAAATTTTTTTGACTACTTACATTTTGGTGCCTAAAACCAACATGTATAGCTTTTGTTCATATTTTATGTACCTAAGAACACTTGGGTAATAAATACCTTCCATTTGAGATATGAATTATTGCAATCCGTACGGTGGTTCACAAGATATGAGGTAATACGAGTAAAGGATCTTACAAACATACATACCGATCTTGACAGTCGGGTAAAAAACATCACACATAAAAAACAAATGGCGCCAAGCGCATACTTTGTTGTTGTTTATGTTGTTTTTATGAAATTATCGTTCCATTTAGTTTTAGTAACACGATGAAGAATAATTAATGCTAATTAAACGTATTTTTTGTTTATCTTAAATTTATTTAGTAAACCTGGAGTACTACCAGGTGCTTTCAGCTTCGGGAGCGTTCGCTTTACACCCAGTATGAATTGTCTTAACTTGAGACATACATACAAATTCTCAGCCTTTATTAAAGATCGGTCTCTTAACGTTATTTTATTACACATAGGCCTAAATTACTAGTTAAATAGTACCTACAACATAAACATATAAATTATATGTTTTCCAAAAAACTGTTATTTTTAATATCACAATGTGTGATACTACAACTTAATTTATTTGTAAAGATAGAAACTATGTTTACCCGAGATCCTAATGAGTTAGATATCTACCGAAACGTTAATAGCTGAGCAAATACTAAGACAGTATCTGCTGTTGGACTGTGATGCTTGACAATGGGTGGCCTCATTACGAGGCCTAAGACATTTGCACTAATGAGTAGGAGATAGAAAGTAAATGTTGATTATAAGACACACTGGGGACACTAACTTCTGAAGCACAGTGCAAGGTTAAGCAATATCCGCTAGGTAATTCTTTGAATTGGTGACCATTCTTAATGCCTCTTCCATGCTTTCAATAGCAAGAAAAACCGCCAGTATTATTTGCCATACACGCTCAATGACCTCCATCCTCCATGAGCACAGGTCTGGGAGTGAAAGGTGGAGCCTCCTGTCACCCAAGCAGAAGCAGGCCGAAGTGTGGGGATCGTCTAATAAATTATTTACAAATGTAATTGCAAAGGCTCTCATTACATTGCGCAGGACGTTTAATCGTAATTAGGGACAGGAAACGCACCCGCTCTGGCCAACGACACAAACGCAAAGGATATCCGCATTGAATAATACACGTTAAAATACGATTCCACTTTAAGTCGAGGCGCCACCGTAAGATAAACGAGCGGATCATGAGCTAATCTTTCATTTATAGAAGTGATCCATCATCATCACAGGGTTTTTTAAATACCACTTAGGTTGCAGTCAAGCACACACGGCGCACCTGATATAAAGTGGATACCGTGGCCTATGGTATCGCGCTGCCGAACCTGCATAAGCCTTCTAATGCCCTACTTGAAGAACCCCATATTGTAGTCGCTTGGGAAAACCACAGCAGGGAGTTCATTCCACAGCTTGAGCGTGCGTGGGATGAAGTTCTTTTTCTACCGCACGGTTTGCACGATTTCTGGTCGTAATGTGTGAGGATGAATTCCCTGTTTATGGTGAGCGGTGCTATGATAGAAAGTCACTATCGGCATCATGTCAAAAAATACATCTGAGCATAAACCATTGTGCCTATAGGCGGTAAAACACACAGAGTGAGGCAACGTCTCTCCTGAGGCGAAGAGGTTCCACATCGCCTGCAATTATGGGATTGTCGACGAACCTCAACGCCCGTCGATTCAAAGGGGTCAAGCTGGTATGCATGTGCTCCGGCAAAAAGTGAACGTGTGTTGCATCCAAGGCTTGCAATTTGGAGACTGTTGCCAATTCTTTATCTTGATTTGAATTGTCTTGGCTTTTATGTATCTAAGCAATTAGGAAGGCGAATGCATGAATCCCAACTCTGAGAGGAAACCCTTTGTCTGTTATTTAACAGGTGCACAGACTTGTAGAGGTTGACTCGATCCTTGAAGATTTTGGTGTGACACCACACATCAATCAACCTTGGCTCCCTAACCTTACCAAAACTTCTGTTGCATTCTTTTCTTTATAATATGAGCCGTCAATTTGATTTTACCTTGCCTGATGGTAAGCTGAAGGCAAAGTCTCGGGAAAGAGGGCCACCATTACAAACACGCACCATGTTAGTAATGGTGGCCTTTTTCACGCCCCGCTTAAAGTACTCCGGACTATAGGAAGAAGGAAACATGTGAGCTGGCAAGGAGTTCCAGATCCTAATGGCGTGACAAAAGAAAGAATCACCGAAGCGCTTGGTTCTTGAAGAAATATTTCGCACCGTATGCGGGTGACATCTTAGCCCTACACGTGTGTTTTGTGTAGGAATGGAGAGGTTACCAACAAACTCGAACCAGGCTTATAATACTTTATTATAAATGTAACTTTTTTAAATATTTAAATGTTGGGATGTTTATTACTCAATCGCGGCCGACTAACGAGTCTGGATTAAATTCAGAAGAGGGATAAATTTCTAATATCTGAATTCCTACGAGAACGAGATCAGAAATTCACGCAAGTGGAGCCTCAACAGTTAATCTAATAATAATCATCACTTCTCGTGTTCTTGTCAGCCCATCTTTCATTGCGACGTTACACAGTATCTGAAACAATACAGGCCTCTTATTCTGAGTGACAAACCATTACGTAACTGCGCGCATTAGTAAAAGCCGACACGTTTAAGTTGGTCTACTTATACTACATTTCTCTCATCTGTGCTAACCGATTGTAATTCACCGTCTTTTCACGTTACGACTGCGTTTGAAACTCGGTGTCATTCAGAATAATTCCCCAGTATTGTTGGTTAAAATGAGTAATAAATTATTGTCCCAAAGGAGCCGTTATTTTATATTCAGCAAATTTTTGTTAAGGGAACACGGAAAGATAATATCGTTTGCTTAGAATAAATTTATCCTCCGATGGTTTGGTTTATATTTATAAGGTAATAAGGATATAAAAGATTGAAATGCTTTCTTTGAGTCTGTTTGTGGAAAGCTAAAACTTGGGAGACCTCAAGTCTAAAGTGAAGAGAACCGTATCACCTATAAAGATCGTTGGATTGATCAGTTGCCAATTGGATGTATATTAGCTTAGTGGTATTACATCAGAGTGCTTCTGTTCTTCGGAATGCACGTTAAAATTCAATACTGACTGTCAAAAGATGTTAGGTTAATATGGAAACCCATATGCTGGTTGACCTGAATAACTCTATCGGTGATTGGTCACCAACCACATCTCAGTGCAGTCCCAATATAGCCGAAAAAAACAAAACATCTGTACGTGATGTACGTCATTCGGGGTTAGGTTAATTTGAAGGAAGTTAGTCCAATTGAAACGAGTGACTAGGTTTCACTTTCGGGTATATTTTTCACCAAATTACAGACGAGTGACTAGGTTTCACTTTCGGGTATATTTTTCACCAAATTACAGGCAGTTACTACGACTAATTCTGTTCGCGTGCCGGTGACGACTGGCGTTCGTATATCGCTCGACTGTACACTTGCAGTGTCAGCGCTATGTAGGTATGACACTCGTCACACCCTTACACATCTTATTTAAGTAGACCCCGGACTCTGAGATTAATTATATATTTACTTAGGGCGACGATGGTGGGAGCCATCTACCGACACTCGTACGAACTAACGGGAGCAATGAATAATGTTACAATCATTTTTAAACATTGTGATTTCATTTGCGTATTTCTCCGTTAGTCGCCTATTACCAATAAGTTATATAAATTCTGTACAATATTTAAGTATTACAGCATTATATTCAAAATTATGTATGCTATTCAAAAGATTTATTTGAATTATCACTACATAGTATAAAACTAATTACTAACTGTCCCTATATCCCTTTGTATGCTTAAATCTTTAAAACTACGCAACAGATTTTGAAACTATTTTTTTTAATAGATAGAGTCATTCAAGAGGAACGTTTATATATAAAATACATGTTTAATAAAGTAGAGGGTTTAGCGGGAACGGGATCTGACGCCACGCGGGCGGAAAAATATTGGCGGTACGAAGTTTGACGGACTACCCTAAAATAAATGTTTAAGTTCATGTAAAATTTGAATTGTCACTTACAGTGTTATGATTTGTGATATCCGCAGAATCTATGTGTTGGTCCCAAATCTACGGTGGTTCTATGTCTCGACGGTATATTTACGGATTAGGTCGACCAAGATAAGAAGGGTTTATCAAAGAACCCTGTACGGGCGGCCCGTAAATATCTCTTATAATTTGTTTTAGTAATTACTTACCGCGTGGATGACGGTTATTGCTATAATATATATTATCGTTAAAAATTGTAGCATACGTGTTATTCTGGTGTATAAGCTATATTATTGTAAAGTTTCATTAAAATCCATTCTTTTTTTCTTTTACGTGCGGGAAATACGTGAGGTTGTCATGCGACATATCCCTTGAACCCCGGCTGACCCAGGGCCATCCCTCTCAGTGCCTGCGGGCCTCTAGCCCTCCTCGGGGACTAAACATTATAATCCATTCAGTAGTTTTTACGTGAAAGAGTAACAAATATTCATCCAACTATCGTTACTAACAAACTTGCGCGTTTATATATTAGTAGAATTGAAAGTAAAACAGTAATTAGTAGATTGTAATAAGCTTTTAGATGTGACAGTTTAATAGAAGATAGAAGGGTAAGATCATTGTAATATAATTGTATCAACCAAAACTAAACTAAACGCATACAATATTTATTAGTGGGAACTAAACCCGACTAAACCCCAATTAAGTACAGACGGTGGTAAACCAATCATTACATCTTAACCTAAATAAATATAGATAGACTTTTTATTGAATACAGACATACCCACAAATAAAGTTAATAATAGCGTGTGAAAAATCAATATGTTATAGTTTAGAAAATATAAAAAAATGTAGTGGAAAAGATTCCACCATCGTCGGCCGTCGGGGGCGGTTACATCGAACTTGGACCAACTAAAACCGTTCACCATCTTGAGGATCCATAACCGGGGTGTAATAATACCGTGGTAAGCATTGCATTGCATGCGTTTGGGCGTGGGTACAGACCGTTGTAAAACGACCAAGAGAGAGTGCGGGAATCATAGGACGCCATTCGCACCGTGCACTTACAAGTGCTAAGATCGTTGTAATTTGGTTGTAATTAAGACTAATTAACAATATAGGATTGCATATCGATTCTTTGTCTTTTATTGTGAATAATACAATTATAAAGAGGCTAATACATTTAACTACAAACTGCAATATATAGACTCTTTTTTTGCAGCACCTACGGTCCGGGGCCCTTTTAGCGGAGCGTGAGAAAACATCTGATGAGGACGCCTAGCTGAGGGCCACCATTTGTAGGAGGACCTTTTGTAGGAGGTAGGACACGACGCTATTTCCGTCCAATTGAGCAGTCCGACTGGTTGAAGTACGTCCGTCCTACAGAATAACCTCGTGTTGCGTTCCTGGCGGGGAGTAGGGTAGCCAGAGCTCACTGCAGAGCTTTTGTGCTGTCAGTGGGAAGACCTGATGAGGCTTGTCCTGCTTTATCTTCTACACTGACGGCACAGAAACTCTTTGTTCTAACAGGGCCGGCAGCGCGAGTGTGACGCCCCTGGTGTTGCACACGTCCATGGGCCACGGTAACCACTTTTCATCAGGTGGGCCGTGTGCTAGTCTGCCACCTAAGTGTTATGAAAAAAAAAGACGGGTTGCACTCTGGGAGTGCCGGCAGAAGTGAAAACATTTTCTTTTTTTCTTTCTTCGTTATATACATAGAAAAAGATAAAAAAGAACATACCATACCATACCTATAATATAGCGCTAATCATAGAACCTATCACTTATTTTCTGCTAATTTTCTGTTAGAAGAAATTAATAAATTATGAAAAGAAAAAGTAATCACAAAAAATAATAAATTACAGAAAGAAAAAATAATCATAAAAACTAATAAATTACAAAAAGAAAAACACCAAAAGTAATAAATTATAATAAGAAAAAACAATCACAAGAAATCCCTGAAGGCCAGGTTTGAACCCGATACTATCTGAAACTATAAGGACTTACAGTCGAAGTGCTTACCGTTTAAGCTACGACGCTATCTATCGTAACTTGCAAAATAGATAGTCTGTACCTAATCTTGTATGACGTCAGTCGTCGGTTACGGTTCAAAGGTCAACTAATCCTGACGCTTCCTTAACATTTTACACCCATCCAACGCCGCTAAAGAAGGTTTTACTTTAAAAAATCCTACTTTTCATCACTGTCAGGTGAGGTCAATTTAATTTAACGTGTGCTATTATATTTTACACAAGGTAAAGTACGAAAGTTAAAGTCTAACAAGTAAAACCAGAGAAAAGCCAAGTGTTTTATATCATGTCATCCGATTCTACCCTGATTTCGCCAACGTCGATCAATTCTGTAAGAGATAGTCCTCGGTCCCTTTGTGCTTATTTCACCCTCGTCCCGCACAATGGCTGACAAATGGATAGACTAAGTGAATGGTCACTAATCATGACATCGCTTTTGGATGTAGACTCTTTCAAGGATATTTGATGAAGGTATGTCACGAACGAATGAGTATAGAATGATAAATGAAGTATTTAAAGGTTTTCGATCTTTTCAGCATCAGTCGAGCTTATTATTTTTAATAATTTATTCTATTGCATACTTATTAGTTATAAGATATATAGTTTTGTAATCGTCTTTTAATTTCCTTCATTTTGATACCCCACGTGATAAATTGGAGTAAAAAAATATTTATACCACATTCCCTATGGCGCCAAAACTAACATATATAGCTTTTGTTCATATTTTATGTACCCAAGAACACTTTGGCAATAAATACCTTATATTTGAGATATGAATCATAGAAATCCCGCACGGTGGATCAGAAGATATGATGTAATAAAAATATTACAAACATACCACATACATACAAGATAGGCGTGAAAAACAACCCTTCTTGGCAGTCGGGTAAAATTATACAAGATAATAATATTTAGGTAAAAAACCATAAAACCACTATGGGTACCTAATTTCATACTGACCTATCTGCCATTTAGAAGCAGGTCAAATTAATAAACAGACGTCGGTATTAGTGCTTAAGAAGTTAGCCTCATAATCGAGAGGTATCCGATTCGAACCCTGACCACTGCACTATCAACATGTACCATAAGTACCCATTCCTAGTAATTTTAGTTACTAGTACTCTTTAAATAACACCCCGTCGTTTTAAGTCGGGGGTAAAGGATACCTATAATATTTTCAAACGGTTTTATTTACTTTGCCTGTTTGTTGGCTCAAATTGAAATGTCACCCTCTTCTTGTTGACTGCTTTTTTTTTATACAACTGAGAAGGCAGGCAAGCACACGGTCCACCTGAAGGTGACGCAGAGACTTTCTGTGCCGTCACTGTAGAAGACAAAGCAGGAATAGCCCTTGGTCTTCCCACTGACAGCACAAAACTTCTCCAGTGAGCTCTGGCACCCTACTCACCGCCGGGAACCCAACACGAGGTTATAATGGCCGCGGTATTCTGTAGGGCAGCTTCCCAGTCGGACTGCTCAATTGGACGGGAAGTGTTTATACACCTTTAGGTCGGTTGACAATATACCACGTAGCAAATGGTGACAATTTTCAAAAGGGAAGTAGTTGAAAATAAATCAATCTAGTTTGTCATGCTGCATTCGACCTCGGAGATGCGAATGTTAAGGTGGATGTGCGGTGTGACGAGAATGGACAGAATAAGGAACGGCTATATTAGAGGAAGTTTAAAACTGGCACCAGTGAATGAAAAATTGAGAAGCGAGCGACTGTCACGGTATGGACATATTATGAGAGAAGAGGAAAGTAATGTTCATGTTAATGAGGAAAGTAATGTTAAGAGTTCAAAGTATGAATGTAGACGGCTCTAGGAGCAGAAAAGATGGATGGAGCCCAAGAAAAGATGGATGGCTTGCTTGAAAGATAATATGGCGAAGACGGGAATAACTGTGGAAATGATAGCTGACAGGAATTTATCGAGGAGAATGACATGTTGCGCCAACTTAAAATAATTGGGACCAGGGCAGGTAGATGATGATGATGATGATTCGACCTTTTGGGAAGCGGGAATCGGGACTCCTCACCACTGAAATACAATCATAATGTATAAAACAGTTTAACTTAATTTTCTCAGTCTCAATCGCAATTGAATCATATCAATGCAAGAGATCCGATTCTCAGCACTCCATGGATTCACCGTGCGGTCGCTGGGTCCATAGCGTGGTACAGAGAGGAACACCGTGACGGCGACTGGGACTTGCGGCCCAGATGTAGGTTTTGGGTGCCTTCCTTGTGATGCATCAGCGCTCACCTCCACCGTCAGTAGTATTAACATTTATATAGAATCTACGACATCTTATATTGTACCTCGTAGTTAAAAGTTCTACCACCAGCTGCACACGTTAAATGTATCTGTACAAAACTGTAAAAGAAAATATCATCGTAAAAATAGTACTTTACCAAGCAAACTGGGCCTCTTCATCTTTAATAATAAATGTAAAAGCCGTTTTCAGGCTTTCAGTTGAAGTTTGAGCAAACTGTTTGATCGCAATTACTTTTCCATTACTTCCTACTGAGCGATCTGTTTAAAGATTGAACGCCTTTCCGTTTAATGAATGAAAATAGTCTTGTGTAAACTATTCAGTTCGAGAAAAGACAACGATAATTTTTTACGTAAAACAATCTTTTTTAAGCTATTGCATAGCTTCTATCGAGGGCCTTGAGCGCGGGGATCGAATCCAGAAATTCCGTAACGAAAAAACCTCACGCTGCCGAAAAGAAACGAGCGCGCTCGTTTCTTTTCGGCAGTCTTCGACACGGTGTTTGTGTGCGTCTTGTATTGTACGACTCTACGAAGCTCGCACGAATCGAGACGAGCTGCTCCGAAATCGGACGAATACATAAGCAGCTGTTTATGAGAAATTATAAAATAATTATATATAAATGAATATAAATAATAATAATTGCATAAGTTGATACAAAATGCTATGCAAGAGCTTTATCGCGGCAGTCCCCGAGTGCCGGACGTCTTTTTTTTTGTATGGAGATATTGTAATCCAATCGATCGTTTATCGTCATCATAGAAATTTACACGTTATCCTGATTGCATCCGAGGCCGAGATGCCCTCGGAGCTCAGGGTCCGCCTTTCAGCTCTTCCTCCTCCACTTCGCAGAATCATGGGCGTCCATGATAGTGAGACCATTTGCACGTATGTCATGCTGCACGACGTCAAGCCAGATCTTTTTGGGCTAATCCCTTCTACCTGGACCCGGCGAAGCCATTACCAGGCATTTGTTACCCATGTAGTCTGGCTGTTGCTGGTGGTGGTGTCTGTCTTGCATTTTATCTACGATGTCGGTTAATACATTTTTGGATTTATTATTCTCAGAATACGATTTAGGTACCGTGTGCTCCGACAAGGATAGATATACCTAATTACTTTTTATAATGCAGAAAAATAGTCGACGCCTAGGTTTGTCCATAAAATTGTTATGTTGCCAAAAATTTAGACGGCAAACGCTACGATTTAGGTGACAGCTGAAAACACGGCCATAAAGTAAGAATCTGACTTGCGTTTGATCAGATATTTTGGTTTAGATTTTTCGCAGCATGCCCAGACGGATGGAGACCTTAATCACGGGCACGAGGAGGAAACACTCGTTATTAAAAATTCAAAATATTCAAAATCTAAAAATTTCGACAATTTCTCTGTCACTACGAAATCTAAGAAAAATGCATTTTGTTTAGTTACATATATTTTTTTTATTAAACTCTAAGTATGTTGTCGCAAATTAATGTCAAAACATGTACCTAAATTTAACTGTTGTTGCATGTTTAATTATTATTTGTTTAAAAATAAAGCTAACTTTTTTATACTCTCCTTTTTTTGTGTTCCGCTAAATCTGTCAGTGTGTATATATACTCGTATCTCGAATAAAGATTGTGCAATCAGACAACACAAGTACTTCACTGATAAAATAAACTGCTTTCTCAATATTCTATCTTGGAGGCTACATTATAAGGTTGAAATTTCAATGTCACCAGTATTCTTTCCGTATTGAAGGTAAATGATTTATGACTTCTAGTGTCTTCCCAATGGAACCTCAGTATGATCTTCACGCACATAAATGACGGCGTAAGCACGTTTTCGTGAATCATTGATGGTTATGAAGGAAGCAAAGTTTTTTCTGGGCCCCATTTTGCGGTACAATTCTTGAGAAAGGTTTTCGTAACCTATGTATAAACTCGAGAATTAAGTATTTTTTAAGGAACTACGGCTTAGATTTATATTATTCTATTTTTGGAGTTTGATGTTATTCCATCAGAAATAAGTACATCATCTGTGAACATTTCAACTGTTTAGCTATGATAATTCATGACCGACAGACAGTAAAGTCTTATTAATAGCATGGGGTAAGAAAATATCTCTAGTAATGCTCAAAAATCAATAGATGGCACTGGTAGACTCATTTAAAGAAATTAAAAAAAATCAAAACGCTTATTTCCTTATTTAGAATCACTTAAATTATTTCAGGACACGAACACATGATAATGTAAGAATTTAAGTATGTAAAACATGTTGGTAATGTAATAAATAAAGATTTCGTGACAATAGTGCTATTTTAGGAAGCTGCCATCTAGCGACATGGTGCATCAACCCTGTAACCTTTACAATTACTAAAGAATCTGGCAGAATCAATGTACATTAGAATATTTAAGGTTTTATTCAGTCATATTCAATAATGTGTTTAGTGCGTGTGTTGTTTTCGATTACTTAATTTATAATAGTAAAAATTAGAAAAGTTTGCCAAAACAATGTCGCCATCTAGTCACAACTCTTGCAAACAAAAGTTACGTTGCCTGCCTGCTTGTCGAAGTTACAAGTGTAACCATTTTTTGTTCCTGTTTGCGCATGTGTAAAAGAATTATAGTATATTATTATATCTGTAGTACCTAATATTGTTTCATTTTCATTCTTTGAGTACGGAATCGTCAAAAATATTCCGTAGACGCCGGTCTACAAAGAAATCCTTAAAAAGTGTAAAAATTGCAAAAGTTTAGAAATAAAACTTAAACCCTTTTTTCCAAGAAAATATAAAATAAATTTTATAAAACTTAGACATCTTAAAGAAAGCCTTTTTAATCTTCTAGACCTTATTCGTAGACACGTCTCGTTTAAATTCCTTTACTTAAACAAATCCTTTAACTTGAAATTCCAGACATTTCTTTTTCAAGGGCATCGTTTTTGCAATAGCCCCGGGACAATGCCCAAGGATAGGGAACAGGTGCGTAGGATAAGGGATAATCCGGGTTAACACCAGGGTGTAGTAGTTTATATCCAGAGATTTATCATTTCGTGTACATATTTCACTCTCGGTGGCGCAATGGGAGCGAATGCAACCGATTTGCACATGGGACCATGAAACATAACTTATGTTGTTGGCCGAATGTAGATGTCATTAAATCTCTGCCTATAACCTCGGGGAAAATATAGGTGAACATATATATATATATCAACTTTGAAGCGCTCGTGGCTTACTGCTCGGTAAAAAGTCGATTACGAAGTCGCCATTTGGATGGGTAAGTGGTATTTCATTGGAGCCTTTCTGTGTTTCGGAGTGCACGTTATAAGTCGGTCCTGATTGTTGTAGACGTTAGGTCAAAACAAAGGCCCGTATGGGCTACCTGAACATCTGTCTAAATAATAATGAGGACGTATTCTGAATACAATTTGATACGAGGTGAAGTGAATATGATGTAGGTATTACTTGCTGAGTAAAATAATTATGGTGTAGTTGGCCCGTACAATAATATCCTGCATAGATATTATTGTACGGGCTGGCTATTATTGTTACTGCTACTAATTAGCATGGAATAGATACCACATAGGTACCATTAGACAGGTGTTACACTTGTTACCAAAATAGTGATATAAATATATTCCCGGTCTCCTGTTTCATAGATTAAATAACAGATTTTTTTAAATAATTATATATATGTAATTAGGACACTTCAATTTGACTTCACCTCGCCTGATGGTAAAGTCTCAGGAAAGAGGGTCTCCATTACATAACACGTACCATGTTAACAATGGTGGCATTCAGATTGATGGCCTCATCAAAAGAGGATTGTCATCGCAACACCGCGTGACACCCACCGGTCCCACTAGTGCTGCGACCACAATCCCCTCTACCCGGCTATGCACTTGCTGACCCCTGAACACAATCCAACCGAGATTGTATTACTATGGAGGGTTTTTCGTAATCGTGCACGGTGGAACCTACCCGGCCGAAATTACTGATAAATTTGTGCCATCAAATTTCTACCACCAGTTATACCTATAGTCACTCTATGCCTCAATTTATGGGCACTCTGTGTCTATTAGCACTGTCAAAGGCTTTGGAGTATTTGATTATGAATGTTTTCAGACGTTTGTTATTTTCAATTGTTGAAAAGTTCTGACGTCATAATTGAATGATTTTAGATGCAGTTTAAAAATACTGTGTTTATAAAAATGTATTTTAAACTACTTAGCATTATATAAACTGGCGTAGCTATGGGTGGGCAAGGCGGTGCCGTGCACCGGGGCCTACAAACTCAGGGGGCCCCAAGCTCAAAGGCCATTCCCATATAAGCCCTAATACTAGAAATATCTTAGTTTCAGAATGGAAAATGGTTTGCAATTCAACTCCTATTCATGGCAACTCATTTGAAAGAACTTGTAGGGATTTTTGTGCCGTATTGTCACGGTTACGTTTACAGCCAGGTTGGGGGCCCCTTAAGCCCTTAGGAGACCCCCACGCTCGGCAGCGACACCCGAAGTTTTAGCAATCAAAAGAAAATTAATATAGGGGCCGTTTCTTTTTACACCAGGGCTCTTGGTCATCTAGCTACGCCACTATTAATATTAAGATTTAACAGTGCAGTGAGGATATGAAAAGCACCATCATTATATCTGCATAAGGCCCGGTTACTTCCGAGGCTGTTACCTCGGAGTCCGGGACACGAACCAAACATTGAGGGTGAGAAAATTAATAAACAAAAGAAAAAGAAAATAGAAAAAAGACCCATTAGAACCCAAGTATATTTCCTTCTATTTTT
Source organism: Eilema caniola (assembly GCA_949126895.1). NCBI lineage: Eukaryota > Metazoa > Arthropoda > Insecta > Lepidoptera > Erebidae > Eilema > Eilema caniola. The sequence goes on from OX421481.1 coordinate 18,625,869, forward strand.
TTTTGGTAAAAGCTTTACTAATAAACAATTGGGTACTTTCCTGTAGTTAAAATAAATTATTTAGCTGAACTTATTAAATTAAGAATAGTAAAAAAATGAAAGCAGTTGCGTCGATTCTTATTTTATCGTTCTTATTTATTTTTAATCATCCACTCAACCATTAATAGTAAATGATTTGACTAATAAAAATTATGACGTCACTAATATTTTTTCTATACAATTTTCCTTTTAACGTTTAGTAAAAAGTAACTAATTTGACTAGTCAGTCAAATACCCAATTGAAAAAAAGTATTCTAAAACAATTCTTTTGGTATTGTATTGTATTGTTAATACAACATAATCTAAGTAGGTTTTCTTTTTCATATTTCCAATAATTTCTACTAGCGGCCGCTAGCAACTTCGTACGCATGGACTGAGTAAGTCTTTGATATAAAGTACCATACATTTTAATTTAATTTTCAAGTCTCCTACTTCAAAAACATAGGATTTGACCCCCTATTTTACCCCCTTAGCGGTGGAGTTTCGTAAAATCCTCTCTTAGCGAATGTCAACACCCTATAACGAACCTATCTGCCAAATTTCAAGTCTGCAGGTTTCTGAGATGAGTATTTTTTCTCTTTTATCCTACTAATAACATTATAAACACGAAAGTCTATAAGTATGAATGGATAGATGGATGGATATTTGTTACTCTTCCACGTAAAAACGACTTAATGGATTTTAATGAATCTTCACAATAATATAGCTTATACATAAGAATAATACATAGGCTACAATTTATAATGATAACCGATATTATAGCGATAATCTACATTCACGCGGGTGGAGCCGCGGGCAAAAGCTAGTATTTAATATAGAAGTTCGATTTAGCACGCCTCTATCGCAATTCGTTTAGGGCTACACTTAGCTGTTGCCATGGTTACCGTTGACAAACAGAGGGTGTATTGCGCTCCTCGACTATAATTTTACTGTACCATAGATTCTCACCATGTGGTGATGGATCCAATTTATTATACAAATAGACCATCGACATCGTCTAGACGCATAAAAACTGAATTAGCTGTAATATACTGGAAAAATTGCATGTATTGTTTATACCGGTACATTATAACTTTGTAAGTGGTATTAAAAAGTGTTGTAAAATATTCTTAATAACTCATGCTCGCGGCTTCATCTGCGTGAAATATTGATACAATTCCCGCTATGTATGGAAACCTATACCCGGAATAAAAATAGCCTATTATGTTACTTCGGACTAAAATCTATCCCTGTATCTCAGCCAGACCCGTTCAGCCGCTAGAGAATGGGTTGAATATCTACAAACATCAAAACATCAAACAAACATTCACACTTATAGGCTTGGTTGCACCATACTACCTGTAAAAGTAAAAAAATACGTCAAAATTAACATTAACAGTAGATAACACTGACTCTAATGGTTTCTGCTTAATGTGTTGCACCAATGTTTTTAGTAGCTCGGTTAAAGTTATCAGGGTTGCAATTTAAATTAGACATTATTTACCTCAAAATTCTTTATGGGAATTTTTTGAACGTCTTCTAATTGCCTTAATTTTGATACCCCACGCGATAAATGTAAGGACTTATAACTTTAGTTCATATTTTATGCACCCAAGAACACTGGGGCACTGGTTTCATTTGAGACATGAATCATTTAAATCCGTACGGTGGTTCAGAAGATATGGGGTAATAAAGAATATTACAAACATACGTACTCGTACATACATACAAAATACGCGTGAAAAACATAACCCTTCCTGGCAGTCGGGTGATCTCAAAACTGATTGCTAAGATGGTTTGACCATTTGGGCTGCTTACAACTATTTGGAATTTTGGTATTCAGATCATTTTGAGTACTTTTCTAGATAACATCAATCTGATACTAACTGTACATGAATATACATGTCTGTCTTTCCTACTTTTCAATAAACCACATTTATCTCTCGCTCAATAACAGTAAGAAACAAAAGTCCAATATAAATCTTGACTGAAAATCCCACATTTTGTCACGTTACCCACCCAGAGGTCTGTATGCAAGGAGGGACATATAAATCGTAGTGTCTCCTGTCTCCCACCCTGTCCCCGCTGATGCATGGCTAGACAGATAGCTCGGCTTACTCTGAGGATTCAGAGTTATGAGCTGTTTTCATGTGCCATTCGTATGTCTGAGTTTCGTAATAAATGATTGCTAGCTTGGTGAATGAAAATGAGTTCTGACACTGGGGGAAACTTGGAATGCAATTGAATTTGAAATGTTCCAATTGTCACTAGGAGTGATAAGATTTATTTTAAAACTATTTTTATGGAGTATATGGAGCTGCGTACTGAGCGGTGTTAAGTTGGGTTTAGTTAGGTATACTGTAATGTTCACAGCGAGAATGTTGCCATGCCAGGATGTGAAAATTTGTGTTTGTACGAATGTCATGGCCCTGGTATTGCACACGTCCACAGGACACAGTTAGCACAGGACCCTTTTTTTTTCGTGCGGGAAGTCCCCACAGATACCCACCCCTCCAGAGCCGGAGGGGGAGGTTATGTCGGACACGAACCGACTAAACCGCACGCCGTCTCTGGGTCGTAGTGCTAGGCCGAAGGGGAGGTTGTCATGCGACATATCCCTCGCACCCCGGCTGACCCAGGGCCATCCCTCTCGGTCTGGCCCTCCTCGGTAGGGGGGTACCACGCGGTCCCCGACTCAAGCCCGGTGTGGTGTGGTACTACGATGCGCACCGCCGCCAGCACAGGACCCTAACAATATCCTTCTGGCCCGTTGGTTCTTCTGCCTCATGTGCAAGTTAGTGAATCCACTTAACAACAGAGGCTCTGGCAGAGGCTTTCTTTACTTTTCGGCGGTTAGACGACAGCCGATCTCATTAAAGTCAAGATAAACTATAGTCCGGTCATTTTAGACATAAAAATAGTGATCAAATAAAGAAAATTCCGACAGAGCCAAATCTTCGTAGAGACCTTAGGTTTACCACAAGGAATAAAGTGTCAAAAGTCCCCATCAGTCCCATGTGAGCTTAGGGACTTATTCGGGGCCCAAGGTCAAAATTTTAGGTTTTTTGGATTTTTCTCGAAAACGGTAAGTTTTAACCAAAAAGTAACTCAGAGCAAAGTTGTAGATCTTAAAATTCTCTATAAAAATGGTCCCTATGATTTTTTCTCTAAGACCCACAATTTCCCAGATATTGCGCTTGTAAGAATCACGTTCTACATAATATGCACACATTTCCACACCACCTGTGAGGTAGTGTACTCGGCGCGTTTTTTTAACGTGGTATCCCCGGTAGGCCTATTCCACGAACCTTTATGACGTTATTTTCAGAAACAATAATTTAATAGTATGAAGATTATTGATATGGGTTACTGAGTTTAACTGTCGTTCTAACTTTTTTTTATTACTTTAATCTGACTCATACTCTTCATATTCAACTTCAACAATCATGTTTTCTTCAATTTCTTCTTGTTCTTCTTCTTCTCCTTCCTGTTGATGAACGCTTAGAAATTGTTCAAATGAAGATGAATCAGTTGTCTCTTCATCAAAATCACATGAATCTTCCTCTCTTGTATTTAATTGAACATTTGAGCAAGAGACACCTTGGCAATTGGTACACGCTGGAGAACACTGCAACCCTACTTTTTTACAGCCACATTTGGCACTACAACCTTTCTTGCAATCACAAAAAATAGTGTTAAGAAGTTTTTCTGGAGCAGGGGGCAGTAAAGTTCGAATCGGTTCCAAAGTATTATTTATCAATTTCCAACCCCAGTCTTCAGGGTTCAGTTCATTGCCTTGCCATGTCTGAACTTGATAGTATACTCGAAACAAATGTTGACTAGCAGATGCCGATGTTGGAGGAAGACAAGATAGCTGTACTTGCTTTTTGTTTCGTGTATTTTTTACAAATGTTAAATATCTGTACGTATCTATGCAATCAATTTTTTTGGAGTTCCATAAACCGAATTCCTTTAGTAATTAGTATTTGAGGTGAAGAATTAATTTCTGTAAATACTTTTGCGCAGTCAATCAAATCATTTTTTTCACAAAATTACGTTAAATGTTTCTTCTCGATCCCACACAACGTGATGTAGTAGATATCCTCGATCAATAACGTAAGCAGCGTTTGCGCAAAAGTATTTACAGAAATTAATTCTTCACCTCAAATACTTATTACTAGAGGAGAGAATTTTCTTTATTTCAATTGTCTAAAATGACCGGACTACTAAATTAAGAGCCAAAATAAGACTACTACAATCTGGATTCAACTAGGACTAAAAGCGTTTTCATATTCATCCGATATCCGATATCGGTGTCGTTACCTTGTGCATTTTTCATATTTATCCGATAAAATAGGCCCATTACGGGCAATTGGTTGAAAGTACAGGCTAGTTAGGGATGCTAGGGATGAAAAAAAAAGAAAACAAAATGCAAACAATTTTCGATTATCGTCTTATTGACGTGACATGGTATCGAGTTATTTTCTTATATTTGTGATCAGCGTCATCAATTAACGCGAAAAGACACGTAACTAAGAAAATGTCAATAACGTCGAAAATTGTTTGCAGTCGCTGTTTAAGGTCTCTTTATGATCCTATATCGGGCCAAAACAGTGGTGTTGGCTCCGAAAACCGATATCGGACCGAACAATGTGAAAGGAAGATACATATCTTATCCAATTAACTCCTCCGATATCGGATGTCGGATATCGGATATCGGACAATGTGAAAACTATTATTCTCATTTTTATTTCCATGAACTGCAAATATTTAGATTCAAGTCTATAAAGTTTATATTCCGTGGTACGTCTTCAGTTATCTTGAGCTGGCAAATCCCAAATGGTGCTTGAAACTTGGAAGATACCAACTTAACTTGATCACTGTATAAGTAAATAAATTTAAATTTAATTAACCATACAGTTGGTTTATAGCATACACTAGTGATGGATAATGGAAAAATTTCGGAATGAAAAGAAAAGAAAAAATGAAAAATTTCCAAAATTTTTTCAATTTTTCAAATATTTTTCAAATATTGGAAAAAATGGGGAGTCGACCAAGATCAGAAAATAAAACAAGATAACAAATTTTTATTTGTTACTTTTTATCAAAATACTAAAATTTCTCATATTTAGGATTCCGTACCCTATTACTAAGACTGTTATTTATTATTTTTCTTAAAGACTTTTATGATTTCTTGCATAAGATTATACCGTTCATCACCGGTATACCGGTGAAGTTCATGCGAGATAAATTTACAAATCATTAAGTTTGAAATTCTAATGTTCTCATTTTCTTCCGCTTTGTACTCTGGTTCTGTCATCACTGCCGCATCACAAAACTGATTTTCTGAATTTGGGATTTGTTTTTGGGATTCTTTAACTGTATAATCTGGACTAGACCAACGTTGAGCGTACTGACTGTACTCATCTGGTTCTGATATGTACGTATCACTTCTAGGTAAGCTGCAATTTGGAGTATTGTCTTTTCCGGCGACTTCTGAAAGCTTTTTTTTTTTCTTGGAATGTAATCAGCATTTTCAGTGAATAAATTTTCTGATTCATTACGCATATTGTCAAAATTACAGTTAATTTCAGTATCTGATTCACTATCTGAAGCTAGTATAATCTTTTCTGAAAAACAAATAAACATACCTACATAAACTCACACGAAGGCAAAGCCACTGAGTCTAAAATATATTATAATGCTACGTGTACGAGTAGTTATATGAACGTGCAATATTAAGTAGATAGATACCTACTAGTTTGTTGGTATTTCTGTTTAATAGTAAAATATTAGTTTTAGGTGCTTACCTTTGGACATCGCTGTCTACTAACAATGGCAGTTTTGTGGGTCAGATCAGTCAAAAACACTCATAAAAGGAGGGAGGTTATGTCGGACTCGAACCGACTAAACCGCACGCCGTCTCTGGGTCGTAGTGCTAGGCCGAAGGTGAGGTTGTCATGCGACATATCCCTCGCACCCCGGCTGACCCAGGGCCATCCCTCTCGGTCTGGCCTTCCTCGGGAAGGGGGGGACCACGCGGTCCCCGACTCAAACCCGGTGTGGGGAGGCGCGCATCGTCCCACGATGCGCGCCGCCGCCGTGGCCTGCTTCTGCTAGGGTGACGGGCGGCTCCACCCGTCACCCTCAGGCCCGCGCTCATGGGGGGCGGAGGTCAGTTTGCGCCCTCCGACGCCCGAGCTGCCTTCGAGCGCGTGCAGCGATGTCAGCGAGCCTTTCTCGCTCATCGCGCTGCGCTCGCTCTGCTGTCTCCTTCGCGAGCATGACCTGCTCGCAGAAGGAGGCGCTGGCCGCCCACGCATCCGCGCAGCGGCCCATCGCCGCGAGCAGGGTGGAGAGCGTGAGCACTCTCACCCCCAGGGCCGCCACAAGCTCCCGCCTCGGCGTCTCAAACGCCGGGCACTCGGTGAGCGTGTGCAGCCCCGAGTCCACGCTCGCGTCGCAGTGATGGCACTCGGGCGTTGGCTCTATACCCATCAGATGCAGATACCGCCCGAAGCTACCGTGCCCGGTGATAATCTGCGTCTGACGGTACGAGAGGCTACCGTGTGGCCTCTCTAGCCACTCCCCCATGATGGGCCTTACCGCCGCAATCACGGCGTGCCCTGCGCGTGGTTGCCCAAGTCGTCGCTCCCACTCGGCCACCATGACCTGGTGGAGCCGGGATTTCTCGGCCCGAATATCCTCGGGCTCGGGATAGAATCCCCGCTCCCGCGCCTCCTTTCGGAACTGATATAGTGCCGAAAGGGCCCTCGCTTCCAGGATCCACGGTGGCGATCCGGCCAGGAGACTCGCCGCTTCGAAGGATATCGTGCAGTATCCCCTGATGGCCCTGGAGGCCATCGTGCTCTGCGCCGTACGGAGCAGAGGCAGGAATCTGGCCTCCAGGGTGTCCGCCCACACGGGGCACCCGTATAGGGCCATGGACCGCACGACACCCGCGTCGATTCTCCTGCAGGAGGCCTCTGGGCCCTTCAAGTAAGGCAACAACCGGCCCAAGGCATTCGCCGTGAGCACCAACTTGGGGCGCAGACTTCGGAAATGCTGTCCGAAGTCCCATCGACCGTCAAGCACGAGCCCCAGGTATTTCAACCGGGGCTTGATGTCGATGGGAGTGCCTCCCACTGTAAGGCTGGCTCCCGGGCCTGGCCTGCGCCGAGGGCCATGAAAGAACATGGCCTCGGACTTGTGCACCTCGAGTGTGTACCTCGAGACCCAGCCGCCGGATCCTGTCGACGACCTGAGCAACCGCGGTCGTGGCCCTCAGGGTCGCTTCGCGGTGCGTAGCCCCGCTCACCGTCACCAGCGTGTCGTCCGCATAACACGGGACGGTGGCACCGTACGCGAAGCACCCAGTCGTAACCGATGTTCCACAGGAGCGGCCCCAGGACCGAACCCTGTGGAACACCGCACGACAATGTGTAAAATAAACCATTGACCATGAATCTGTATTAAAATATAACTTTGATCATTTGTTTTTTTTTTTAAACAACATGTAAAGCCATTAAATCATTTGAATTTCAACTTATTATGAACTATATTTTATAAACTATTTCATTTAAACTAATAATTTCGATAAAAAGATATATTTCCATTATTTTTCCAATTTTTCAATTTTTCAGAAAAATAAATTGAAAAATTTCCGGTATTTGAAATTTTTCGGACAATTACCCATCACTAGCATACACTAACTTTTTAGTACGTACTTGGACAGAGCATAAAAGATTTTCGTTATACAGGGTGTAATCGTTAAGTGTGTCTAGACGATTATTCTGTAACTATTACAGATATCAAAAAACTTTAAACTGATATGGAAAGTACGGTACCTAATGAATAAAATGACATCAATAACTTTTTAAAAATCAAACTATAGGTATCTATTATTTTGACATTAAACACTCCCATACATTTAGTATGAGATTACTGTACAAGTTTTTAAGTTCCTAAGTTTAAATTAAATATAAATTTAAATAATTACCTCTTAATTTAAACAATAATCTTTTGTGGAAATCAAATGCGTATATAAAACACCTACCAGTCAAGTGTTATCTCCTCTCAAAGAATCCTTGCTTAAAAGATATTCACATATTTTGAACACCAACACTGCACTGACAAGATGGACGCTATAAAGGAATCATTTTCTTCAATCATGGCTGGGATCGAGGAGCGGATGACTCATTTTGAGGCAGAGCTGCAGAAGGGTACCAAGAATCCCAACAGTTCACCGAGTTTGGCAAACCTATCATCTGAGTTCATGGCTTTCAAGGCGTTTGTCGTGAGTACTGTGTCTGCCTTTCGCACTCAAATTGAATTCTTGACCCGGGAAGTCGATAACATCGAGATGCGGAGTCGCCGCAAAATGTTATTGCTGCATGGAGTCCCGGAAGAGAAGGCTGATGATACAACTCAGGTTTTATATAAGTCTTCAGGCTTTCACGGCCGGCGTTGCATGTAGAATATACTGCTTCCGGGCTGGTTGGCCGTGGTCCATGTGAAACTTGCGTTCCAGACGTTTCGTCGATCACTGCGGTCGACATCTTCAGTGGCGCAGGGCCGGGCGACGACAACTTCGGAGACCTTGCCTCGCCGGCGGCTGACGTGCGAGTGGCGCGATGGCTTGAGTCACGGCTGTATTTATAGGCACGGTCGGAGCGGGGAATCGACTCACTTGATTCTGATTGGCCAAGCGCTGTGGCGCGGACGTTCTCGATCCTGATTGGTTGTTTGCACTGTGATACCGAGTGGCTCTCAGTGCTGGGTACCAATCTTTTTGGAGCTGAAATCCCTCGTTTTTTCGATTAAAGTTGTTGGGATGCTTGAATATTTCGATGGCTTCTCGAAGCATACGTGGGAAAAAATGTGTTGTGGTAGCTAGAACTTTCGTGTTCTGAAATTCGATGGTATGATTCCCATCCTCTTGGGTGTGTTCTGCAACCGCTGACTTGTCGAAGTGGCAGAGGCGGCAATTACGTTCATGTTCCGACAGGCGGGTCTTAATGCTTCTTTGGGTGGTGCCCACGTATACCGAGCCACATGAGCAGGGGATTCTGTAAACTCCAGCTGACGATAGTGGATCACGTGGGTCCTTGACCGACCGGTGAAAATTCCGTAGCTGCGTCGTGGGCTTGAATATCGGCTTGATGTTACAAGCTTCTAGCAGTCTTCCGATACGATCCGTAATGCCACGAATGTATGGCAAGAAAGCCTTCCCTATCGGAGCTGGTTTTTCCTCATCCTGGTTTGTCTGCGAAGCTTTCTTTGGGTGAAGAGCTCTCCGTATCTCATGTGCAGAGAATCCATTAGCTTGGAAGGCCGAGTCCAAGTGGCGTAACTCGTTTTGTAGGTGTTGAGGTTCACAGATGGTCTTAGCTCGGTGGACCAGTGTCTTGATAACTGACATTTTTTGTCTGGGATGGTGGTTGGAGTCCTTGTGTAGGTAACGGTCTGTGTGTGTCGGCTTTCGATAGACTCGGTGACCAAGACTGCCATCTTCTTTCTTGGATACTAGGACATCTAGGAATGGTAGCTCCCCGTTCTTCTCAACTTCCATGGTGAATTGGATGTTCGGATGGATGCTGTTTAGGTGATCCAGGAACTTAGTCAGCTCCGAGTCCCCATGAGTCCAAACCACGAAGGTATCGTCCACGTAGCGGAACCAGACCTTAGGCTTCTTGGGAGCTCTATCCAGAGCATCTTCCTCAAATGATTCCATGTAAAAGTTCGCGACTACCGGGCTGATGGGGTTACCCATGGCTAAACCGTCCACTTGCTCATAGAACGTGCCGTTCCACTGGAAGTAGGAAGTCGTCAACACGAACTCGAACAGATCAGCGATGTCCTTGGAGAAGAGTGGTCGGATACGCGACATTGCCTCCCTGACCGGAACTCTCGTGAACAGAGAGACAACGTCGAAGCTGACTAGACGATCGTCCGGATGTAGTTTTAGGTTCTTGAGTTTCTCCACGAAGTGGCGAGAGTCTTTGATGTATGACGAGGATGATCCGACATGTTGTTGAAGCAGTCCGGTGAGATACTTCGAGACTGGATGAGTGGGTGAGCCGATAGTACTCACGATGGGCCGGAGCGGTACTGAAGGCTTATGGATCTTTGGTAACCCATACAACCTAGGTGGAAGAGCTTCAGACTTCTTGATGAAGCTTTGCGTTTCTTCTGGGATAGATGAACCCTTGATCAGGTTGTTTACCTGTCTCAAGATTCTTGCCGTTGGGTCTTTTGGAATCTCCTTGTAGGTAGCTGGGTCGAGAAGATCCTTGATCTTGGTCTCATAATCCTTGGTGTTAAGAACCGCTGTGGCATTGCCCTTATCAGCTTTCAGGATAACAATATCCTTGTTCGCTCTTAGGTACTTTAAGGCTTTCCGTTCTTTCTCTGTGATATTGCTCCTCGGTGGCTTGGCCCGCTGTAGAACTCTACAGGACTCTTGGCGGACCCTCTCAGCCAGTTCTTGGGGGAGTTTCCGTAGGCTTGCTTCGACGTTTGCGATAATATCTTCCACCGGAACTGATCTTGGGGCAATGGCAAAGTTCTCACCTTTGCTTAAGACTGACATCTCCTCCTCGGATAGTTGGTGGTCTGACAGGTTCACAACTACAAGTCGTTTATCCAGACTTGGACCAGACTCTTGTGCTCTTGGGAGCCTGTTAAACTTCCTCATCTGACGTGTAGTAGCCTGCTCGCTTTCCCAGGTCATGGTGTTGAAGGTTAGTTTTTCCAGGCGGTCCCAATCATTCGGTGAAAGCTCATGGGCGACTTGAAGGTGGACTCTGAGAAGATCCTGACTGAGTAGTGCCAGGGTCCGACGTGTACTGTGAATACGTTCTCGGAGAAGAGCTTTCTCTGTGCGATCGTAGATTCGGTGCGAAGCGGGACTCTGAATGATCCTCTTCTGGCGCAGAAAGTGGGGCACGACGTTGCTATCCCGACAGCGGAGTAGAAATGCCAATGAAGATAAAAGATGGGCTTTTCTTTTTCTAAGTGACTCAAGGCGGCGAACTCGCTGGTGAACTTCCTCCCCGTAGAGGCGTTGAATATAAGTCTTCAGGCTTTCACGGCCGGCGTTGCATGTAGAATATACTGCTTCCGGGCTGGTTGGCCGTGGTCCATGTGAAACTTGCGTTCCAGACGTTTCGTCGATCACTGCGGTCGACATCTTCAGTGGCGCAGGGCCGGGCGACGACAACTTCGGAGACCTTGCCTCGCCGGCGGCTGACGTGCGAGTGGCGCGATGGCTTGAGTCACGGCTGTATTTATAGGCACGGTCGGAGCGGGGAATCGACTCACTTGATTCTGATTGGCCAAGCGCTGTGGCGCGGACGTTCTCGATCCTGATTGGTTGTTTGCACTGTGATACCGAGTGGCTCTCAGTGCTGGGTACCAATCTTTTTGGAGCTGAAATCCCTCGTTTTTTCGATTAAAGTTGTTGGGATGCTTGAATATTTCGATGGCTTCTCGAAGCATACGTGGGAAAAAATGTGTTGTGGTAGCTAGAACTTTCGTGTTCTGAAATTCGATGGTATGATTCCCATCCTCTTGGGTGTGTTCTGCAACCGCTGACTTGTCGAAGTGGCAGAGGCGGCAATTACGTTCATGTTCCGACAGGCGGGTCTTAATGCTTCTTTGGGTGGTGCCCACGTATACCGAGCCACATGAGCAGGGGATTCTGTAAACTCCAGCTGACGATAGTGGATCACGTGGGTCCTTGACCGACCGGTGAAAATTCCGTAGCTGCGTCGTGGGCTTGAATATCGGCTTGATGTTACAAGCTTCTAGCAGTCTTCCGATACGATCCGTAATGCCACGAATGTATGGCAAGAAAGCCTTCCCTATCGGAGCTGGTTTTTCCTCATCCTGGTTTGTCTGCGAAGCTTTCTTTGGGTGAAGAGCTCTCCGTATCTCATGTGCAGAGAATCCATTAGCTTGGAAGGCCGAGTCCAAGTGGCGTAACTCGTTTTGTAGGTGTTGAGGTTCACAGATGGTCTTAGCTCGGTGGACCAGTGTCTTGATAACTGACATTTTTTGTCTGGGATGGTGGTTGGAGTCCTTGTGTAGGTAACGGTCTGTGTGTGTCGGCTTTCGATAGACTCGGTGACCAAGACTGCCATCTTCTTTCTTGGATACTAGGACATCTAGGAATGGTAGCTCCCCGTTCTTCTCAACTTCCATGGTGAATTGGATGTTCGGATGGATGCTGTTTAGGTGATCCAGGAACTTAGTCAGCTCCGAGTCCCCATGAGTCCAAACCACGAAGGTATCGTCCACGTAGCGGAACCAGACCTTAGGCTTCTTGGGAGCTCTATCCAGAGCATCTTCCTCAAATGATTCCATGTAAAAGTTCGCGACTACCGGGCTGATGGGGTTACCCATGGCTAAACCGTCCACTTGCTCATAGAACGTGCCGTTCCACTGGAAGTAGGAAGTCGTCAACACGAACTCGAACAGATCAGCGATGTCCTTGGAGAAGAGTGGTCGGATACGCGACATTGCCTCCCTGACCGGAACTCTCGTTCCGGAACAGCCCGGAAGCAGTATATTCTACATGCAACGCCGGCCGTGAAAGCCTGAAGACTTATATTCAACGCCTCTACGGGGAGGAAGTTCACCAGCGAGTTCGCCGCCTTGAGTCACTTAGAAAAAGAAAAGCCCATCTTTTATCTTCATTGGCATTTCTACTCCGCTATCGAAAGCCGACACACACAGACCGTTACCTACACAAGGACTCCAACCACCATCCCAGACAAAAAATGTCAGTTATCAAGACACTGGTCCACCGAGCTAAGACCATCTGTGAACCTCAACACCTACAAAACGAGTTACGCCACTTGGACTCGGCCTTCCAAGCTAATGGATTCTCTGCACATGAGATACGGAGAGCTCTTCACCCAAAGAAAGCTTCGCAGACAAACCAGGATGAGGAAAAACCAGCTCCGATAGGGAAGGCTTTCTTGCCATACATTCGTGGCATTACGGATCGTATCGGAAGACTGCTAGAAGCTTGTAACATCAAGCCGATATTCAAGCCCACGACGCAGCTACGGAATTTTCACCGGTCGGTCAAGGACCCACGTGATCCACTATCGTCAGCTGGAGTTTACAGAATCCCCTGCTCATGTGGCTCGGTATACGTGGGCACCACCCAAAGAAGCATTAAGACCCGCCTGTCGGAACATGAACGTAATTGCCGCCTCTGCCACTTCGACAAGTCAGCGGTTGCAGAACACACCCAAGAGGATGGGAATCATACCATCGAATTTCAGAACACGAAAGTTCTAGCTACCACAACACATTTTTTCCCACGTATGCTTCGAGAAGCCATCGAAATATTCAAGCATCCCAACAACTTTAATCGAAAAAACGAGGGATTTCAGCTCCAAAAAGATTGGTACCCAGCACTGAGAGCCACTCGGTATCACAGTGCAAACAACCAATCAGGATCGAGAACGTCCGCGCCACAGCGCTTGGCCAATCAGAATCAAGTGAGTCGATTCCCCGCTCCGACCGTGCCTATAAATACAGCCGTGACTCAAGCCATCGCGCCACTCGCACGTCAGCCGCCGGCGAGGCAAGGTCTCCGAAGTTGTCGTCGCCCGGCCCTGCGCCACTGAAGATGTCGACCGCAGTGATCGACGAAACGTCTGGAACGCAAGTTTCACATGGACCACGGCCAACCAGCCCGGAAGCAGTATATTCTACATGCAACGCCGGCCGTGAAAGCCTGAAGACTTATATTCAACGCCTCTACGGGGAGGAAGTTCACCAGCGAGTTCGCCGCCTTGAGTCACTTAGAAAAAGAAAAGCCCATCTTTTATCTTCATTGGCATTTCTACTCCGCTGTCGGGATAGCAACGTCGTGCCCCACTTTCTGCGCCAGAAGAGGATCATTCAGAGTCCCGCTTCGCACCGAATCTACGATCGCACAGAGAAAGCTCTTCTCCGAGAACGTATTCACAGTACACGTCGGACCCTGGCACTACTCAGTCAGGATCTTCTCAGAGTCCACCTTCAAGTCGCCCATGAGCTTTCACCGAATGATTGGGACCGCCTGGAAAAACTAACCTTCAACACCATGACCTGGGAAAGCGAGCAGGCTACTACACGTCAGATGAGGAAGTTTAACAGGCTCCCAAGAGCACAAGAGTCTGGTCCAAGTCTGGATAAACGACTTGTAGTTGTGAACCTGTCAGACCACCAACTATCCGAGGAGGAGATGTCAGTCTTAAGCAAAGGTGAGAACTTTGCCATTGCCCCAAGATCAGTTCCGGTGGAAGATATTATCGCAAACGTCGAAGCAAGCCTACGGAAACTCCCCCAAGAACTGGCTGAGAGGGTCCGCCAAGAGTCCTGTAGAGTTCTACAGCGGGCCAAGCCACCGAGGAGCAATATCACAGAGAAAGAACGGAAAGCCTTAAAGTACCTAAGAGCGAACAAGGATATTGTTATCCTGAAAGCTGATAAGGGCAATGCCACAGCGGTTCTTAACACCAAGGATTATGAGACCAAGATCAAGGATCTTCTCGACCCAGCTACCTACAAGGAGATTCCAAAAGACCCAACGGCAAGAATCTTGAGACAGGTAAACAACCTGATCAAGGGTTCATCTATCCCAGAAGAAACGCAAAGCTTCATCAAGAAGTCTGAAGCTCTTCCACCTAGGTTGTATGGGTTACCAAAGATCCATAAGCCTTCAGTACCGCTCCGGCCCATCGTGAGTACTATCGGCTCACCCACTCATCCAGTCTCGAAGTATCTCACCGGACTGCTTCAACAACATGTCGGATCATCCTCGTCATACATCAAAGACTCTCGCCACTTCGTGGAGAAACTCAAGAACCTAAAACTACATCCGGACGATCGTCTAGTCAGCTTCGACGTTGTCTCTCTGTTCACGAGAGTTCCGGTCAGGGAGGCAATGTCGCGTATCCGACCACTCTTCTCCAAGGACATCGCTGATCTGTTCGAGTTCGTGTTGACGACTTCCTACTTCCAGTGGAACGGCACGTTCTATGAGCAAGTGGACGGTTTAGCCATGGGTAACCCCATCAGCCCGGTAGTCGCGAACTTTTACATGGAATCATTTGAGGAAGATGCTCTGGATAGAGCTCCCAAGAAGCCTAAGGTCTGGTTCCGCTACGTGGACGATACCTTCGTGGTTTGGACTCATGGGGACTCGGAGCTGACTAAGTTCCTGGATCACCTAAACAGCATCCATCCGAACATCCAATTCACCATGGAAGTTGAGAAGAACGGGGAGCTACCATTCCTAGATGTCCTAGTATCCAAGAAAGAAGATGGCAGTCTTGGTCACCGAGTCTATCGAAAGCCGACACACACAGACCGTTACCTACACAAGGACTCCAACCACCATCCCAGACAAAAAATGTCAGTTATCAAGACACTGGTCCACCGAGCTAAGACCATCTGTGAACCTCAACACCTACAAAACGAGTTACGCCACTTGGACTCGGCCTTCCAAGCTAATGGATTCTCTGCACATGAGATACGGAGAGCTCTTCACCCAAAGAAAGCTTCGCAGACAAACCAGGATGAGGAAAAACCAGCTCCGATAGGGAAGGCTTTCTTGCCATACATTCGTGGCATTACGGATCGTATCGGAAGACTGCTAGAAGCTTGTAACATCAAGCCGATATTCAAGCCCACGACGCAGCTACGGAATTTTCACCGGTCGGTCAAGGACCCACGTGATCCACTATCGTCAGCTGGAGTTTACAGAATCCCCTGCTCATGTGGCTCGGTATACGTGGGCACCACCCAAAGAAGCATTAAGACCCGCCTGTCGGAACATGAACGTAATTGCCGCCTCTGCCACTTCGACAAGTCAGCGGTTGCAGAACACACCCAAGAGGATGGGAATCATACCATCGAATTTCAGAACACGAAAGTTCTAGCTACCACAACACATTTTTTCCCACGTATGCTTCGAGAAGCCATCGAAATATTCAAGCATCCCAACAACTTTAATCGAAAAAACGAGGGATTTCAGCTCCAAAAAGATTGGTACCCAGCACTGAGAGCCACTCGGTATCACAGTGCAAACAACCAATCAGGATCGAGAACGTCCGCGCCACAGCGCTTGGCCAATCAGAATCAAGTGAGTCGATTCCCCGCTCCGACCGTGCCTATAAATACAGCCGTGACTCAAGCCATCGCGCCACTCGCACGTCAGCCGCCGGCGAGGCAAGGTCTCCGAAGTTGTCGTCGCCCGGCCCTGCGCCACTGAAGATGTCGACCGCAGTGATCGACGAAACGTCTGGAACGCAAGTTTCACATGGACCACGGCCAACCAGCCCGGAAGCAGTATATTCTACATGCAACGCCGGCCGTGAAAGCCTGAAGACTTATATTCAACGCCTCTACGGGGAGGAAGTTCACCAGCGAGTTCGCCGCCTTGAGTCACTTAGAAAAAGAAAAGCCCATCTTTTATCTTCATTGGCATTTCTACTCCGCTGTCGGGATAGCAACGTCGTGCCCCACTTTCTGCGCCAGAAGAGGATCATTCAGAGTCCCGCTTCGCACCGAATCTACGATCGCACAGAGAAAGCTCTTCTCCGAGAACGTATTCACAGTACACGTCGGACCCTGGCACTACTCAGTCAGGATCTTCTCAGAGTCCACCTTCAAGTCGCCCATGAGCTTTCACCGAATGATTGGGACCGCCTGGAAAAACTAACCTTCAACACCATGACCTGGGAAAGCGAGCAGGCTACTACACGTCAGATGAGGAAGTTTAACAGGCTCCCAAGAGCACAAGAGTCTGGTCCAAGTCTGGATAAACGACTTGTAGTTGTGAACCTGTCAGACCACCAACTATCCGAGGAGGAGATGTCAGTCTTAAGCAAAGGTGAGAACTTTGCCATTGCCCCAAGATCAGTTCCGGTGGAAGATATTATCGCAAACGTCGAAGCAAGCCTACGGAAACTCCCCCAAGAACTGGCTGAGAGGGTCCGCCAAGAGTCCTGTAGAGTTCTACAGCGGGCCAAGCCACCGAGGAGCAATATCACAGAGAAAGAACGGAAAGCCTTAAAGTACCTAAGAGCGAACAAGGATATTGTTATCCTGAAAGCTGATAAGGGCAATGCCACAGCGGTTCTTAACACCAAGGATTATGAGACCAAGATCAAGGATCTTCTCGACCCAGCTACCTACAAGGAGATTCCAAAAGACCCAACGGCAAGAATCTTGAGACCGGTAAACAACCTGATCAAGGGTTCATCTATCCCAGAAGAAACGCAAAGCTTCATCAAGAAGTCTGAAGCTCTTCCACCTAGGTTGTATGGGTTACCAAAGATCCATAAGCCTTCAGTACCGCTCCGGCCCATCGTGAGTACTATCGGCTCACCCACTCATCCAGTCTCGAAGTATCTCACCGGACTGCTTCAACAACATGTCGGATCATCCTCGTCATACATCAAAGACTCTCGCCACTTCGTGGAGAAACTCAAGAACCTAAAACTACATCCGGACGATCGTCTAGTCAGCTTCGACGTTGTCTCTCTGTTCACGAGAGTTCCGGTCAGGGAGGCAATGTCGCGTATCCGACCACTCTTCTCCAAGGACATCGCTGATCTGTTCGAGTTCGTGTTGACGACTTCCTACTTCCAGTGGAACGGCACGTTCTATGAGCAAGTGGACGGTTTAGCCATGGGTAACCCCATCAGCCCGGTAGTCGCGAACTTTTACATGGAATCATTTGAGGAAGATGCTCTGGATAGAGCTCCCAAGAAGCCTAAGGTCTGGTTCCGCTACGTGGACGATACCTTCGTGGTTTGGACTCATGGGGACTCGGAGCTGACTAAGTTCCTGGATCACCTAAACAGCATCCATCCGAACATCCAATTCACCATGGAAGTTGAGAAGAACGGGGAGCTACCATTCCTAGATGTCCTAGTATCCAAGAAAGAAGATGGCAGTCTTGGTCACCGAGTCTATCGAAAGCCGACACACACAGACCGTTACCTACACAAGGACTCCAACCACCATCCCAGACAAAAAATGTCAGTTATCAAGACACTGGTCCACCGAGCTAAGACCATCTGTGAACCTCAACACCTACAAAACGAGTTACGCCACTTGGACTCGGCCTTCCAAGCTAATGGATTCTCTGCACATGAGATACGGAGAGCTCTTCACCCAAAGAAAGCTTCGCAGACAAACCAGGATGAGGAAAAACCAGCTCCGATAGGGAAGGCTTTCTTGCCATACATTCGTGGCATTACGGATCGTATCGGAAGACTGCTAGAAGCTTGTAACATCAAGCCGATATTCAAGCCCACGACGCAGCTACGGAATTTTCACCGGTCGGTCAAGGACCCACGTGATCCACTATCGTCAGCTGGAGTTTACAGAATCCCCTGCTCATGTGGCTCGGTATACGTGGGCACCACCCAAAGAAGCATTAAGACCCGCCTGTCGGAACATGAACGTAATTGCCGCCTCTGCCACTTCGACAAGTCAGCGGTTGCAGAACACACCCAAGAGGATGGGAATCATACCATCGAATTTCAGAACACGAAAGTTCTAGCTACCACAACACATTTTTTCCCACGTATGCTTCGAGAAGCCATCGAAATATTCAAGCATCCCAACAACTTTAATCGAAAAAACGAGGGATTTCAGCTCCAAAAAGATTGGTACCCAGCACTGAGAGCCACTCGGTATCACAGTGCAAACAACCAATCAGGATCGAGAACGTCCGCGCCACAGCGCTTGGCCAATCAGAATCAAGTGAGTCGATTCCCCGCTCCGACCGTGCCTATAAATACAGCCGTGACTCAAGCCATCGCGCCACTCGCACGTCAGCCGCCGGCGAGGCAAGGTCTCCGAAGTTGTCGTCGCCCGGCCCTGCGCCACTGAAGATGTCGACCGCAGTGATCGACGAAACGTCTGGAACGCAAGTTTCACATGGACCACGGCCAACCAGCCCGGAAGCAGTATATTCTACAACTCAGGTTGTCATGGGCCTCTTAACAAGAAACTTAGAGCTCAATGACGTTACCCCTAATGATATCAACAGGTGCCACAGAATGGGACGACCTTCAGGTACTAACAAACCCAGACCCATTTTAGTAAAGCTCCGAAATGTAGCTGTCCGAGACAAAGTTTGGTTCTCTAAAACTAGGCTTAAGGGGTCTGGTATTACTATGTCCGAGTTTATCACACGAGCTAGGCATCAGGTTTTCATGGCTGCACGTGAACGATTTGGAGTCTCAAAGTGTTGGACACGGGAAGGTCATGTTTATGTGCTAGATCCAGATGGTATACGGCACCGTGTGGTGTCACTGGGCGAGCTAAATCGACTGGACTGCGACACTTCGAAGACAGCTCCAGCTGCTAAAGTTACGACTAAGACCAGACGAGCCGCGAACATTAAGAAATAACATCTGTACTGTCTCAACTTCGTTTGCCACATTGTTTTCTTTTAGACATGGCGTAAGGTACAAAAACTTTGTATTAGTAACTAAATTTCTCTTTAAATAACTTGCTGTATGTAATTTTTGTTCACCGTCTATCACATTAATCAATTATAAATTCAAAATACCTTTCAATATGTAATTTAACTTGTTATCAGTATCTTGCAAATGTCAGTTTGACGGATCCGTTGACATAATGCGCTGCGTTCCGGTTATTATGTTTAATATACGGGGTTGACATTCTCGTTATAAATCTAAGGTCATTAATTTTCTTAAATCTTATTGTACAATAACCCAACCACAGATCAATGTATGTCAACCATAGATATAGTATTTTATGATGTCAACTGTTGTGTCACCGTCATAACCAGTTACGGTAGTTCAGTAACCTTAAACAATAAGCTTTTTGTTGTGAATATTATTTTTCTATTTTTTTTTTGTGTAACACAACTGGCGGGTGGATATATTATAAAAAAAAAAAAGAAAAACAAGAATTAATATTTGGTTCGATATATAGTTATCTTTATATATTATTTGTTATTATATTTTTTATATATTATTTGTTATTATATTTTTATAGTTTCTATTGTATTTAGATATTTGTATTTACATTATTGCTAGTTATCATGTCAGATAATTTTGATGATAGTTTTGTTTCCTGTTCGTCCTCTTGTGCGTCCATTGAGAGCTTCGTTAGTGCGGATTATGGTGATGACTCTATACACCTTCGCGATCAGCTGTTTTCTGTATTTTCTTGTTTCCCCAAATTTTTCAATGCTGTCCATGTCAATGCCCAAAGTATTCCTGCCCATTACTCCGACTTTCTCACTTCTTTTGATGTTGATCTTATTCATGCTGTCCTTGTATCTGAAACTTTCCTGAAACCTTCACTACCTTCCACGCAGTATTCTCTTCCTGGCTATAAACTTGTGCGCAATGATAGAACAGGCAAGGGATATGGAGGGGTAGCCATTTATCTTCGTGGGGACATTCCATATAAGATTGTTGACCAGTCTCCGAGTGAATACTCCAAGTTCGCAGAGCATCTTTTTATTGAAATAACATTAAATCACAATAAGCTTCTCTTAGGTGTCTATTATAGTCCTTCCAGCCAAATTGATTATTTTTCGTCCTTCGAAACCAAATTGGAATATTTTAATTCTATCTATGACCATACGGTAATACTCGGAGACTTCAACACCTGCCTACTGAAGAATGACTCGCGCAGCCGTAAACTTCAGTCACTTGTCTCTTCTGTCAACATGCATATCCTTCCACTTAATGTCACTCACAGGGTGCCAAACTGCACTCCTTCACTTCTGGACCTAATTCTTGTTTCTGACTCTCGTAAAGTAGCTACACATGGGCAGTTTCCTGCTTCCTTTTCCTATCATGATCTTATCTATCTTTCTTATAAAATTCGTCCTCCTAAGCGTAAGAGTAAATTTCTAAATCTTCGTAGTTTTAATAACATGGATCTGGAGCGCTTGAGAGCTGATGTTAGCAGTGTTGACTGGTCCTCGGTGCATGACACCGATGACTTGGATAATAAAGTTTCTTTGTTTACCAAGACGATACTCGACATATTTGATAAACACGCTCCCCTCAAAAAGGTGAGGGTCAAACATTTGCCAGCGCCGTGGTTTACTTCGGAAATAAAAATGTTCATGTCAAGGCGGGATAAGGCAAAACGGAACTATAACAAATCACCTACAAGTGATAACTGGGAGCAATACAAAGCCTTACGTAATCGCTGCGGTCGTTTGTGTAGGGATGCAAAAAGACGCCACATTCACAACTCAATACAAAATCGCAACACATCACAAGTATGGCAATTTCTTCGGTCTCTTGGAATTGGTAAGGCCTCGGACAACAATGGTTGCAATATAGATCTTAATGATCTTAATACTCACTTCTCGAGGTCTCCAGTTACCATTCCCGATGATGTCAAAACTTCAACGTTGAACTATCTATCTGCTCTTCCCTTGCCGATAAATACTTCATTCTCATTTCATCCAGTTTCAGAGGCGGACATTGGAAAATGTTTACACTCAATCACAACAAAAGCTGTAGGCTATGATGGTCTACAGCTTCAAATGCTTCTTCCTATCCTAACCTTAATTACTCCTATAATCACTCACATAATTAATTTCTCTCTTTACAGTAATACGTTTCCTTCATCCTGGAAGAAAGCGTACGTAATACCCCTACCCAAAGTACCCAATCCTTCCATGCAATCTCAATTCCGTCCTATATGTATCCTTCCTTTACTATCCAAAGTCCTTGAAAACGTAGTTCATAATCAACTATCATCTTACCTTTCCTCTAACAGCCTGCTGAGTCCATACCAGTCTGGTTTCCGCCGTGGTCATAGCACTGTAACTGCTCTGGTCAAAATAACTGACGATATGCGACTGGCTATGGAGAACAAACGGCTAACAATTTTGGTGCTGTTGGATTTCAGCAGTGCTTTTAATTCTGTTGATTTTGATATCCTTTTAGGAGTTCTAGCTTCTCTAAATGTTTCATCCTCTGTAACTGCGTGGTTTAAATCATATCTTCAGGGGCGCTCGCAGTCGGTGCGCTATGAAGAGGCTTCCTCTGAATGGTGCAATTTGACTGCGGGAGTCCCACAAGGTGGCGTACTATCTCCTCTTCTCTTCTCCGTTTTTATAAACGCTATCACAAAAGTCATTACTTCTCATTATCACCTTTATGCAGACGACCTGCAGCTGTATCGACACTTCAAGGCCGAGGAAGTGACTGAGGCTGTGGCAGCTATCAACAATGATCTCCTTAACATAAGTCAATGGGCTAGATCTTTTGGGCTTCTGGTTAATCCAACGAAATCGCAAGCAGTCATTGTTGGTAGCAGATACATGTCGAATCTTTTGGTTCACCAGTCTCTTCCGAAAGTTTTATACGATGCGACTACAATTGCTTTTTCGAAACACGCGAAAAATTTAGGTGTCTATATAGACTCTAATCTGGTCTGGGACGTTCATATTGCGGATGTTAGCAAAAGGGTTTACTGTTCGTTTCAGTCCCTCAAGCGCCTCCAGAAATTCCTACCATTTCAAACTAAAGTTACTCTCGCGCAATCTCTTCTGCTCCCACTTTTAGACTACGCTGATGTCTGTTATCTTGATGCAAAGGAGGAACTTCTTAATAAACTTGAAAGACTGCAAAATTTGGGTGTTCGCTTCATTTTTGGTCTCCGTAAGTATGACCATGTTTCTGTATTTCGGGCAAAGTTGAAGTGGTTACCTATTCGTCAGCGAAGAGACTCTCATATTCTCTCTCTTCTGTACTCTATTCTTTTCAATCCTGATTCGCCTTCTTACTTAAGAGAACGTTTTGAGTTTCTTGTCCCCAGGGGTAAGCCCTGTCGCACTTCCTCTGCGCTTCTTCTTCGAACTCCTCTTCACTGCTCCAGCTGTTACGATGGCTCATTTACTGTTCGCGCGGTAAGGTTGTGGAATTCGCTGCCTCACTCTGTACGCGATAGCACTTCTTTGAACGTATTCAAGAACAAAGTAAAAGAACTTTTCCTCGCTCAAACTAGATAACTGTGTATTACTTATTTATGTAATTTCCATAAGTTATTGTATTTATTGTATTTATGTAGATAAGTATATATGTAATAAATGTATATGTTTAAGTATATATATATTTAATTTATCTGTATGTAAGTAGTATAATATGTATGGTACGTATGTTCCTAGTACTTATATATTCTATTAATTATGTATGTTCTTTGCAAAATTGTACACTTGTTTCTCTACCCTTTTGTCACTGTTTCTCCTGTATCACCCAAAGGTTTGCTGGGAGAAAACTCAACACTGAGTTAAGCTCGCCTTTGTACATCAAAATGTAATTATGCATTCTACTGTACTATGTTATATGTGTGTACAATAAAGAATTAAGAAAAGGTTTTAGGTACGTACACCAGAAGGGACTTCTCTATCTGGGTACTCTCTTCTGTAGACGATAATGGCCGCTCTTATGTTACAATCATATTTGTAGTAAATTTTTAGCATATCTCTCTTTTCTCTTTTGTAATATGCCATTTTGCAATCAATAAATTAAACAATCACGATTATTAACGCAAATTAAAAAAAAACAACGATAAATTGGCGGGGACAACAGCCCGAGATAAAAGTTTTGAATTTAGAACGAACACCAAAGAGTATCTTTTTTTTTGTAGTGTGTTACTTTTCAGTTAGCTCAAATTACTTAATGCGATATTAAAACACAGTTTATTACTAATTTCAAGTGGTAAGATAATTAATTTACACATGTATCTGTTTGAAAATCATTATTGTCATATTATACGTAATCATAAAATATGATTAAGGTAAAATGGGTACTAGATCACTTAAAATAAGGAAACTTAAACCTTTCTACTAATCTCATACTTAATGTATGGGAGTGTTTAATTTCAAAATTTCAGATACCTCTCGCTAGATTTTTAAAAAGTTATTGATATCATTTTACTCATTAGGTAACGTACTTTCGATATCAATTTAAAGTTTTTTGATATCTGTAATAGTTACGGAATAATCGCCTGGACACACTTAACGATTACACCCTGTATAGCTTCTCTTCTATTTGCGAACACGGATCCTGGTTATAGCTCACACTATGGGGCCCAGGAACCGGTCTTCAACATTTCCTTAATTTATTAATTGCGCGAATTGCGAATTGGAAATTAATCATAATTTCTGAAATCTATTTTGATTGTTATATTGATTTATGAATTTGTTGAAATTTGAAATTTAATTTAATGTTTGACATGCTCTTATTTATTTATTGTTTGATATTTTGCATGATGTTATTATGCACCAATGACAAACTGTATAATTAATACCGGACTGAAATGCCGGACATAATTGTATTGACCTTTTAATGAATATGTCAACAATCCTTCCACAACAACTATCAACATCAATGTATACTATACCCATATTTCGCAAATCTATTCATCCATATATATAATTGGAGTGTCTGTTTATAATTTGAAATAACTGTTCTTCTAAATAATTTACTACATGCATATGAATATAACACGGTACATACAACAAATATTTTTTGACGTGACAACGTCTTATAAATTGGTTTGCCGGGCGACACTTCAAGAACTGCGTTACGATTTGCGTTACGCTCCGCGTTATGCGCTTACAATGAGAGCGAGTGAGAGGCACGCGTCCCGCCTAAGAGCGAGAGAGACAGACATAAAGAGTGAACAATTATTAAATTTTGTTAATATGAAATTCAGTGCGAGATTCTTTGTATAAATTAATGTTTTAAATATAATTCTTTGTATAAATAAATGTTTTAAATTGTTACTATTATTTCATCCTTCTTCCTACTATACGAATGAATATTCACATTAAAATTATTTTACCACTCAAAGTCGTTGTCACGTAAAACTTTCGCCTGTATACCGACTTTACAGGCAACCAAATTTTTTTACAATTTTTGTCTGTTTGTTCCGGCTAATAGCGTAGCTAGTTGGGCGGAGCTAGTTATAACTAATGAAATGAATAATGAAATGTATTGCTGGTTTTACGAAAGGGGCTTTTCCCTCAACCCTGAAAGGAAAGTCTATCAATTAGAAGGTATCCCGGTTTAAAGATTTAGCCCCTAGATGTATATGCATAAATTCACGCCTGTAAATCCCCGAATGGGTAGGCAGAGGTTTTTTTATAAAGAATATTAGCAACCGAAATTATCGAAAATTACTAATAATCCCTCTAACCCCTCCAACTAAGCTAAATTGCTTGAGCTAGGAGTGGGTTCACGTCGGTAGTGTAATGGCCAGGATTCGAACCCGGGACCTCTCGATCGTAAGGCCGCCTCCTTAACCACTAAGCTACCGACTCTTTCTCAATTAATACCTACATTTCTTCAACTATGATTTTTGAATGAAATTTTGAAGCATTTACTATGCTAACTTTTCAAATCGATTAAGATAGGAAAAAGTGAATGCTCAGGTGAGACTCGAACCCACGATCTTTCCCTTACAGGGGGAATGCTCTGACCACTGAGCCACCGAGCCACACGTGAAGCTATCCAAATTCTCCTATACTACTGTCTTAGGGCGACGGTGGGAGCCATCTACCGACATTCATACGAAATATCGACCGGGAAATATCGATCGGGAAAGATCGTGGGTTCGAGTCCCACCTGAGCATTCACTTTTTCCTATCTTTATCAACTATGTTTTTTTTTCTCACCTAATGCGGGCAAGTCTATTTCTGCCTAGCGGGTATTACATCATGGGCTGTATTCTCAATATCGGATGAAGAACAGTCCTAGCCCCTAGATTTGTGGTTTATTGTTACCATAGAGTATTCTGAATTGCCTCCCACTATATAAAAAACGGATTAGCTCGTTGAAGTGGCAGTGGGCGGGACACATTGCGCGCAGAACAGATGGCCGATGGAGCAAAAGAGTTCTGGAATGGCGACCGCGTACGAGTAAACGTAGTGTAGGACGCCCAACGGCCAGGTGGAAGGACGACCTTATCAAGGTCGCTGGGAAGCGCTGGATGCGGGCTGCTTTAGATCGGTCGTTCTGGAAGTCTATGGGAGAGGCCTATGTTCAGCAGTGGACTGTGAATGACTGATATGATGATGATGATATAAAAAAAGATTTAAGACTTCTACAGCTTAACTACACTTTACTGAAATTCTGTTATAGTCTGTGACAGAAGTCTGGCGTCGTAAATGATGAGTTTATGACGCTGAGTGTACTTGCTGTTGAAGTTCCTCACAGTATAAATATTATAAAGTTTGTGATTATGAGTGAAAAAGATTTCTTTCTAAAGAGCATGTGTTAATCAAGCACGACAGCCACGCTTGCCACGCTGGCTACGGTGGGCACGTCGGCCACGGTAGGTAAACTGGCAAAATTATCATGGCATAATGAACATAAATAGCATAAATATGTCTATTTACATTGGCCTGAGTATTTCTATGTATGAAATGTATTTCCAAAAAAAATTATCTAAGTATGTTTATCCGCATTCTAGCTCCCATAATACAAGTTAGTTAAGCTATGCTTAACATGGACTTAGATAGCGCTGTGTGTCGTGGAATATTTATGATTGCTATGCGGGTAAGGGGTCATTAGACGGGGCGAGTTTCTCGTACGTTTGGCGTTCGATAATTCTAATATTCAACTATCGCCAGTAATAATCATTCTACGATTATCATATCAGAATGTTTACACACAGGCAAATACTCAATTCTCGTATACGATTATGTCATACGAGATTCGCAAGTAAGATATCACCTTATGCCTTTGTCATTGCTTTAAAATCCTGTTTAGACGTACACTATCAATATTCAATTGCGAGGCAATTCTCGCCAGGTGTGGACGAGCGAGCGCTAATTGTTTCTGCAAATGTTTAGACGAAGCAGCTTTTTTCTGTCCTTGCGAGAATCGTGTTCTTCCGGTCGAGGAACTCGACCCGTCTAAATGACGCTTAACGTTGGCAACGTTAGCCACGACGGCCACGGCGACCACGTTGTCCACGCTTGTCTCTCCAGCTATGTTGGCCTTGCTAGCCACAGTGGAAATAAGATGGATATGAAAGAAAACAAAGCGAAGTTAAATATAAACTAGTCAATTCTAATCTAATCCACTCGTCGAGGAAGATTGAACTTAACCTTCACAAGATGGAGACAAGGAATTAATACAGAATTCCGGTCACGTTTTCAATTCATGCCCTGTCAAAATGTTGGCAACAACTGATCCAGCGATTACGCAAGAGGGAAGAAAATGTATCTACTGAAATAGTTTTATAATATTTGCACTTTGTAGATATATACTTCAATTAATCGATTCGCCCACCACAGTCCACTGCTGTACATAGGTCTCTTCAAAGAAAAGGTGGCCGGGGCAGATTGAGGAATGCGGAAATCGAACGAAATGGCGCAAATTGGGAGAGGCCTAGCCTATATACTTACTATCCTACTATTAAACTTAATGTAAATTTGATAATGCTATAACACTGATCGTCAATATTTAATTTAGTTAGATTGAATTTATTTATACCTAGCTTTTGCCCGCGGCTCTGCCCACGTGGATATCGGTTATCGCCACCAAACATAGCCTATGTCCTTCCTCAAGGTCTAATCTACCTCTACACCAAATTTCATCAAAATCAGTTTAGTGGTTTAGGCGTGAAAGACGGACAAACAGACACACACATACATTTCCCATTTAAAATATTAGTATGGATTAATTCTCTTTCTTTTAGGATTATGCATTATTGCTGAGAATGTCTTAAAAGAAAAAGATAATAAGACTTTGTCTGTCCAATCTGGGAATCGAACCCAGGACCAGTCATTCGTACGTAAACCTACATTGCAACAGAATCAATGATAACATCGTAGGTAAAATATTCAGTAATATATCAAGTTGTCATTCAAAGGTCGATGCATAAATATCAGACTGGGACGTACTTGGAAAGTGACGTGAACAACAAACAGATTTGGAATTTAATCCATCTGAAGATCGTTATAAAAACCATTTTGTGTCGAATTTATGTACAGTACCTATTTAGAGTTCTTTCAGGGCTTTTAGCAAGCCTGTCGATCAAGAGTAATAAGCGAACGTGGGACTCAAAAGGTGTATATTTTGGACGCTGCCGAGAAATCGCTAGGCCGCTGATGAAGCTGCTTGTCATTACAACCCCCATATAATTTAAATCCTATCCCAAAAACACCCGTATGGCCCTCATTTTAAAGGTACGGCTACAGATTATACTTTTTGCAATATTTTCACTAAAAACAGACAACAAAGCATGGAAGATTAGATTACTTTATCTAAAGTGCACAAACTTAATTAAAAATACTGTAAGTACCATAGAAATGTACAGAAATCTTATATTGCTTTGTTGCCAAGAACTTGAGTTCTGGATGAGGTAAAAGAATTCTTTATAGATGAAGAACGATCTTTGTGGTCGTACGGCCGTTGAGGACAGTGAAAGTGGTAGATGGTAATTCGTCGGGGTGTTTGTTACCTTAATAATATTTCCATCTTCAAATATATTGCTAAGTCCATTCTTGGTAGCTAGTGCAAAATATTGTATTCAGATGGCGCGGGCTAGCATGTCGTCATTTACGGTGTCGGGGGCTTGGATGTACGCGGTAAGTAGCTGCCAAGCCAACGTTAAAACCTCTCTAATTCTTCTTTAGGTTAATTATATGCCAAAACTTTAAAGATGGTTCGGAAGGTTTTAGTGTGAAAAGCTAACAGAGCAACACATAGAGTGATAAATTTAATTTCGCACTTTAAAATAAGTGTGCGTACTTTTTCTTGTAATAGTCATTTGAGACCAAGCGGTAAACCTTTAATCTGCAGGGTGTAATTCCTAACAGTGGGAGGTACTCCCATCGACATAAAGCCCCGGTTGAAATACCTGGGGCTCGTGCTTGATGGTCGATGGGACTTCGGACAGCATTTCCGAAGTCTGCGCCCCAAGTTGGTGCTCACGGCGAATGCCTTGGGCCGGTTGTTGCCCAACTTAAAGGGCCCAGAGTCCTCCTGCAGGAGACTCTACGCGGGTGTCGTGTGGTCCATGGCCCTATACGGGTGCCCCGTGTGGGCGGACACCCTGGAGGCCAGATTCCTGCCTCTGCTCCGTACGGTGCAGAGCACGATGGCCTCCAGGGCCATCAGGGGATACCGCACGATATCCTTCGAAGCGGCGAGTCTCCTGGCCGGATCGCCACCGTGGATCCTGGAAGCGAGGGCCCTTTCGGCACTATATAAGTTCCGAAAGGAGGCGCGGGAGCGGGGATTCGATCCCGAGCCCGAGGATATTCGGGCCGAGAAATCCCGGCTCCACCAGGTCATGGTGGCCAAGTGGGAGCGACGACTTGGGCAACCACGCGCAGGGCACGCCGTCATTGCGGCGGTAAGGCCCGTCATGGGGGAGTGGCTAGAGAGGCAACACGGTAGCCTATCGTACCGTCAGACGCAGATTATCACCGGGCACGGTAGCTTCGGGCGGTATCTGCATCTGATGGGTATAGAGCCAACGCCCGAGTGCCATCACTGCGACGCGAGCGTGGACTCGGGGCTGCACACGCTCACCGAGTGCCCGGCGTTTGAGACGCCGAGGCGGGAGCTTGTGGCGGCCCTGGGGGTGAGAGTGCTCACGCTCTCCACCCTGCTCGCGGCGATGGTCCGCAGTTGCAGTCATTTTCAACATTTTTAAATATAGTTATCATCAAGTTATACAGAAAAATTTCGAATTCAAATTCAAATTAATTTATTTGCTCAAAAATGTGGTTTGTCAGATGTTACAATAATTTTTTTACAGCACATTCACCATTTTTATGGCATGCAAATATTAAATTACACATACATCAATATAATTAGGCATCACACAGCAATATAATTATATTTATTAAAATTACACGCAAGTCAATTCGTTGTATTTAAACGCAAAATTATAATAATAAGCTAATAAGAATGTCAGAACAGTCGGAACAAAATGAGCCATTGAATTTTCGACTTACTATCATAGATTTAAAGATCAATGTCAATAGATTTTGATGTCAAAGAGCTTTTCTGTCAATAGGCTTCAATAAATTTCGATGTCACCAAATTACAATACAATCACTAAATTAAGATGTCAATACAATTTAAGTTGGGAATGTCAAGAATAATAAATATTATTCATATTTAGTCATTTCATCATCATCATCATCATCATCAGGCTATATTAGTCCACTGCTGGACATAGCCCTCCCCCAATGAGCGCCATAGCGCCCTGTCTTTAGTCATTTACAATAAAAAAATTCTTGCAGATTATAAAAGCATTTATTTATTAGCTATTGTCTTAGTTTCGACCTAAATTGAGTCCTGGGCAGTTCCCTGATCACCTTTGGAATGTGATAATGTAAACCTTAATGGTCATTATGAAGCAGTTTTTTTGGTAAAAGCTAGTTCTGCACATCTCAAATTTTATTTTTGTGGGGTCTCTAGATTCAAACCTACATGTTGCACTTGCTTTATAAACAAGTGACTTTGGTTTCTCACAAACATGCCTACCTCCAATATGTAGACAGACACCAAAGTCAGCACCCCCAGTCTCTTAAAGAGTGGTCTACAGGTTTCTAGGGGCCCTACCCCGCATACTGCTCTTATGCACTTTTTTTGCTTCAAGAACGCTCTCTCAATATAAGTTGAATTGCCCCACAACAGTATACCATAGCTTAATATCGAAGCAACGTGACCGTAGTACGCTATAAGAGCTGTCTAGTTGTTTCTAAGCTGACCCAGGGCAAATACAAATCTATTTACTCTCTTGCATACTGCGTCTATATGCAGCTTCCAGTTACAGTGTTCGTCTATTAAGAGACCCAGAAATCGAACGTGACTGTCCCTGTCCATCGCAACACCGTTCAACGTTAAATTAAGGTTTTGAGGTTTTTGTTTATAGTTCCTAAATTCAATGTAATGTGTTTTGGATAAGTTTACTTTTAGGTTGAATGAAATTTTGAAGCATTACTATGCTAATTTTTCAAATCGATTAAGATAGGAAAAAGTGAATGCCCAGGTGGGACTCGAACCCACGATCTTTCCCTTACAGGGGGAATGCTCTGACCACCGTCGCCCTAAGACGGTAGTATAGGAGAATTTGGATAGCTTCAGGTGTGGCCCGGTGGCTCAGTGGTCAGAGCATTCCCCCTGTAAGGGAAAGATCGTGGGTTCGAGTCCCACCTGGGCATTCACTTTTTCCTATCTTAATCGATTACTTTTAGGTTATTTAAACTGAGCCAATTAAGTATGCCTCTCATTGTTAGGTGCACAATTTCATCGTGATCGTGATTAGGATTATTAGGTATAACAATTGATACGTCGTCAGCAAAGAGAACACATTTTTGGGAAGTGATACCCGGCAAATCATTGAAGTACAGAAGGAATAGCACATATTCATAAAGTAGGTAATATTTACCTCGATAAAAATTGGCTTCAAACATGGCTCCAAATGCTACAAATCGCTATTTTAAACATAATTTAAACTAAAACACACTAAAACAAGTAGCATAGCACCGCCGCTGGTTCAAATCCTGATTGTAAACTCTTTCCGATATAAATGTACAATAATATAGAAGCACTAACTTACCGTACGCCAGCTACTACGAATCGCACAGCTAAGATTTATGCGAGTAGCAGCCATTTATAGAAGAGTGCACTTGTTTCACGAGTGCCAGTAATGTAACGTAAACGTCTCTCCACCGTCTACAGAAAAGTTGTACAAGTTTTCTGTATACGGTAGTTTCTACATGATAATTATACTCGTACCTTCTCGTATAAAGCTATTTAACAACCTCATTTATAGTTTGGATCGGGATATGGCATCTCCGCTACTTAATCATATTCTGTCCTCCGTGGTTTTAGATTGTTATTTTAAGTATTAGTTTTATCTTGACATTCTGATGCTACACAATTATTAATTTTGACATATTATGTATTTGCTATATTATTTTTGAATTAATTATTATTATAAATTATTGTTATTGGTCTTTTAGTTCTTATCTAATTATTTTGTATTATAGGTGACATAATTGCTGTATACCATATTATTTGACATACCATTATAACTATTTGTGTAATGTAACTATCATGGCATAATTGCTGATACAATTGCTGATGATGGTTGCTGGTTAAACACTGACATTCTTATTTAACTATTAATTTCAAACTCATATACCTAATTGATAAAATGTTTAAATTGCATATACTATGTTATTGTTAATTATAGGAAAATGTTCAAATAAAATGTTAAAAATTGTTCATGAATAAATAAATATCAAATATCAACAACCATATGCATTCAATACAGTACATCAGAAGAAGAAATATTATTCTTATTTAGAAACTAGTTTCAAAACTTGGTTTCGTACGTGGCCGAAGGGCATATAACAACTGTTTATGCAAACAATGTAACAAGCGAAATACTAAAGTACCAGAAAGTTTTGCTTTATTGCTCATCAAGAAGTCTTTATATATATTGTATATACTTTTGTAATTCAAACAGTAGCTAATCTAAATCGAATATTTCGTATACGCGCTAGTTAATTATGTAAATCAAACTACTTTTTTTCTTGTGTTACTTGTGCTACTTCCAACATTGGGAGCGGCCTATGTGCAGTAGTGGTCTGCGATAGACCAATCGATTAATTGATACATTTTGCAACAATTTTATGACATGTTTTGCACAAATAAAAAAATAGGGAATGATGGAGTTCATAATATATAACCATCCGTCGCTATCATTTTATCTAAATATTATGTGCATATAAGTACAATCTTTTATTCATTAAATTTACTTATCTCCAAAATATCATTGAATTTCGTCTAAATCAATTCGTCTCAGTATGTAACGAAATCGGTTTAAAAACAAATTCCACAACTAAAATTAATCGATATCTCTTGACACAAAAAAAAAATCGCGCGATTTTTCTCATTCACTCATTTCAAATTCAAACGTAATAATAAGCAGCCAGGAATATCAAAACCTTTTTGCTCATTATTGTTGGAAAATGTTGGTGTCAAATGAGTCTGAACAAAAAAGGTTTTAAATTACCGCCTTTGGCTAATGGTGTAATTTAATATACATGTATATTTAACAAAAATAGACAGGATTTATTCGTTACCGTCAGACAATGTTAAATGTAGTGTGTTAAAGCCATTTGCGTAAGAATCATGACATTTCTGACTTCTATACCTAATGTTGGTAGTTTATCAAATTAAGTAAAGTAAATATTTACTTTTCATATTTTTTTACTATCATTTTGATGAACGGAGGGGATTTTGTTAGGTTTTGTAGCTGATGTCAAGAAGTCTGGTTTTTCCATTTTCGTTCGGAAATGCCTAACGGATACCCGGTTTCCAGTAGGCGGGGTTGGTCAGACTCGAACTGATTAAATCAGCACGCTGTCTCGGGTCTCATATGCCAGCCGGTAAGGGGTAAAGGAATCTCTGCTGCCTTTCATCATACCTGGTTCACATTATCCAGTAGCATTTCAGTCCAGCGAGCGAATTCAGTAATGGAATGCTACTGAAATAATGTGAAATGTGCCCATTCCAGCGAGTGCTTCCAGTTCAGTGGATTTTCAAGCGCGTGTAAAACACTGTTATAATAGGAACACTACAATCCAGTTCAGCACTGGAGTGGATTGATTCGCTGGATTAGGGGACTGAAAAAATGTAAACCGGGCATAATATATATATATGTATAAACATAGTAACGGTCCGATATAAGGTTACTGAAGGTAATTAAGTTCGCAACAATGCGCCAGTATACTTAGACCACTTTTAATATTGATCCAAAATTTATAGCACACCTTTTGTACATGAAAATTCATTAATAATTATGTTAGAGGTTAATAAAATATAAAGATTTAATCCTTATTCCCGTCAGAGCCATGTTTGTTTGATTAATTACTTGTTTCAGCTTTATTATTAAATATAAATAGTAATTAGCTTCGTAGATGAAAATTAGACGTGTTATTTTGTTGTCAGTGGCATTAAAGTGGTTATGGACAAGAAAATTGCCTTGTTTTGTGTGTTTTGGATACATGCAATGCTTTCATCTCAGAGCCAGGTATCCACTTATTCCATCTCCTCCGTTAGATTCACGGGAGGAACTGCTGTCTGACCGTCCAGCCCCGAGAGAAGTGCTTGCACCACAGCCTTGTCTGCCAAGCAGCAGGTGGTGGTTGACGAATCCATAAGGGTTATTTTTTTTGCCATTTGGCTACGGAATTAAAAAAAATGAAGGTACCTATGGATTTCATAATATTTTACCATCCATCACCATCATTTTATGTAAATATTATGTGCATATAAGTACGATCTTTTATTCATTAAATTTGTCACCAAATTATCATTGGATTTCGTCTAAATTATTTCTTCTGTTACGAAATCAGCTTACAGTAGGGTAGATTTCATTTGTACAATACATATCATAAAAGATAGACTGGGAAAAACTAAATACTTATACTATACTAATACTTATAAACTAAAAACTTATACGAACCCCCGTAATTACTGTTTAGTATTACTCAACTGTCTTGATCATCATCATCATTTGCAGCCATTTAGAATCCATTTCAGGACATAGGCCTCTTCCATTTCCATCCACTTTTGACGATCTTGTGTGCCCTTCTGCATCCAGTCGTGACCTGCGTGCCTTCGGATGTCATCTACCTATCTCATTGGTGGTCTTCCTCTCTGTACAATGTGTAAATTTACTCTTTTACTTCTTAACCACGAGCCCCTTACATATTAACCGAATAAACAGTAGTTAAAATACATTATTAAAATTTAAAAAAGACCCGACTTTTGCTGAAAAGATCGAAACAGGTTTTACAGCAGGCGGTACCCATTAATTTTCATCGGGTTTAAGATTTACAAATGAATACCACCTGCAATAAAGCTGGCTTCGATCTTTTCAGTATTAATCGGTTTCTTTTATTTTTAATGATTTATTTTATATTATAGTTTTTGGTTACGCCCGATTTTATATTTTTGTAATCGTCTTCTAATTTCCTTAATTTTGTTACCCTATTCGACAAATTTGAGTAATTTTTTACCGCATACGTTTTGTTCAAAAAACCAACATATAGCTTTTGTTCATATGTAATGTACCCAAGAACACTTGGGCAATAAATACATTACATTATGAGGTAATAAAGAATATTACAAACATACACACATACAAGATACGCGCAAAAAACGTAACCCTTCTTGGCAGTTGGGTAAAAATAAAAACTAAAGAATTAATAAACTTGCTTGGAAACATCTCTTCACGGGCTCGAGATAATTGGGTTAACAGGGACGGGTAAATATTAGCGCAGACAACTTTATTCATTAGAGTGAACAGTTTTACTTTTTCGTTAATGTTTACAGAGTGTTTCTATCGCAGCCAACTGGCTTAGTTAGCTGTTAAATCAACGGCCTAGCCTTTTTACATTTACGGGGTCTAACTACCCGTAATAACTGCCATAGATGTTCATATTATGACAACTGGGTCCAACGGCTTAATGTGCTCTTCTAGGCACGGGATTACACAGCCCAATGCAAGTTTCCTTCTTCCTTCATTCTCAGGTCCTTCAAGTGGGGGGTGAAAAAGCATCTGACAAGGCCGTGAAGTGCCACCATAGTCTCACCCTCTCCTTTCCTGTACAGGACATCACGTGCAGGGCTTAGATGTCACCCGCATACGGTGCAGAACATTACTTCGAGAACCAAGCATTTCAGTGACTCTTTCCTTCGTCGCACCATTAAGATCCGAAACTCCTTGGCAGCTCACGTGTTTCCTTCTCTCGTCTCGGGTCCTTTAGCGGGGTGTGAAAAGGCATCTGATAAGGCCATCAAGCTGAGTGCCACCATTGTTAACATGGTACGTGTCTGCAATGGTGACTTTCTTTCCTGAGACTTTGCCTTCAGCTTACCATCAGGCGAGGTGAAGTCAAATAGACATAAATAGCCATAGTCATGCATAGAAATATTTGCTCTGAGCAATTATCGAAGCCGCACCCCCGGCGTAGCAGTCGTGTCCACTACCACCACACCACAGGGACAGGTAACTCACCCTCTATTTTAACGACTACTAAAAGTAATGGGTGAATATATCTCTGCTAACCTCCTCGAACGAAAGACAAATGGGAATCACACAATAAATTGTTACGATGGCGTCAATTGAGTGTCGAGGAAGAAAGTTTAAGCGCTGGCGAGTCCATGACAAATAGACAATCAATGTGTGAAATGGAAACATACGGGGTAACAATATGAACGTCTGCAAGCAATAAAACTTGTAATAATGAACATGCAGTTTTTTTTACGTGCGGGAAATCCCCACGGCTTGCCCTGCGCGTGGTTGCTCAAGTCGTAGCTCCCACTCGGTCACCACGGCCCTGTGGAGCCGGGATTTCTCGGCCCGAATTTCTTCGGGCTCGGGATCGCCCCGCTCCCGCGCCTCCTTTCGGAACCGATAGAGTGCCGAAAGGGTCCTCGCTTCCAGGATCCACGGTGGCGATCAGGCCAGGAGACTCGCCGCTTCAAAGGATAAATCAACATGCAGTGTGTGTACACTCACCCTAATACTCATCACGTGTACTACTATATTTAACCATTTACTCTTCCTGATCCCGTCCATACAACATCATCCAAACGCCTGTCCCGTGTAACGTAACAGCTGGTCCTCGAGGAAAAAAAAGTGTACGTCAGATTGTTAAAGGAAGAGAGGAATAATAGACGTGAACATGGAAATGGCACGTTGTATTGTCCACACAAGATAAGTTACACAGTTCACAAGAAAAACACTTATAGTCATTAAAACTACACTATTAGTCTTCAAATCTTCTCTTCAACTTTTCATATATAAGATGCGAGTTCTGTTATGAGCCAGGCTTACACAGGCACTCCATGAGGAATACGTCCCCGGCGAGATTACGAGGCGAGAGTTCTAAGTGAAGCAGCTGCATTTCATCAAAAGCTTGATAGAACAAAAGATTTACATACGACTTGACAATCCCTATGATTGTATATTCATTTTAAAATCCAGTGGTTTCTGAAAGATTAAGAACTACTTCAGTAATATGGCCTTGGATGTTTTCACAATCCAAACCGGGGCTCCAATGCCGGCTTCCTCCTTTTTTCAATCTTGTTAGGAACACCAACCTGTCAGTACATAAATTCGAATTAAAAACTAAAAGATGAGGTTAGATAAAGAGGTCGACAATACTATAAAATAAACTAGATAATATATTACAAACGTGGAACCACAGATCTCAGTAGATATTGTCTACTTGAACTCGCAGAAGAAACTGTATGTGTAAAAATGCATGCACTTCTCACATCGACACGCACAAACGTCATGCTAAACTTAGTCAATAAGGTCAACTTCACTCCTCTTTGATTTGAACCTTCCATACTGATAACCGTACTGATCATCATTTCAGCATTGCGTTCCTGTCACATCCGAAGTTTTCACCTCAGTGCCCTAGAGCCACTTTACAGTTTTTATTCCGCTAGTTCTCACGGTATTTGCTATCCTTTTCTTCAATCAATCAGTCAATTAGCCCACTGCAGTCCCCTGCTGGATATAGGCCAATGTGCGCTACTTCGTCTAATCCCCCGCTTTCCGCATCCAGTCTGTCCCAGCCATCATCTTAGCTAGGGGGCGTCCTATTTTCCACCTGCCGAACTCCGGTCGAAATTAGCGCAGATAGTTACGTCGGATTCCAATTGACTATAAACACACACCAACAACTGTATGTGCGGCTGATATGTTGAACCACACACCATCTTAGGTCATCCCTCGGTGTATCCCTCACGTTCCGAGTGATTCAGGGTGATTGAACTTAGAGTATTGTGCCCCAATCTCTCCCTGGGTACGGAGAGGCGCGTATTATGTTCACCGCACTTTTAGTCTGCTTTTACTAGAGTTACAGGTGGCTACACCTGTTATATCCAAGCCCGCGCTCATAGAAACGGAGGTCATTGAGTGACCTCCGATGCCCCAGTCGCCTCCGTAGCAGTGAAATCAGATCAGAATCAGAATCAGAATTACATTTATTTGTATACTTTGTGTTACAAAATTTCTCCGGGGCCGGTGAGCCGTGCAGAGGTGAGTCAGTTAACGATGTCATGTCAATCATTGGCACGCATGTCATATTAGGGGAAGATCTCAAGGATCTGGCTCTCCAACTCAGACTCGGCGCGATAAATATTATATTCAGACGTTTTCATACACAATATTGTCCCCTAAATTCCCACATCACCTGCAGAGCTCCAAGTTCTTTGTCTAGAGCGTCGATCTTTCAATAGGCATCACTAATTTATGGGATCCAAAGAACAAAGGGATCTTTCCATTCAATTAAATTATCCGATAAATGTGAAAACTTTCCTATTGAGGGTTATTATACCGGCTTAATATTGGGGATTTGGTTGAAGAGGAATTATGACGGGTTCTATTTTATAACGATTTTAATATGTTTTTCGTGTATTTTTTATTCTAACTAGATTTCCTTTAAAAGAAGAAAGAGAGAGTTTATTTGGAGGCCTACAAGTTACACATACGTACAAACATATACTCACGCATTTTTCCTTCCGGGGTAGGCCGAGATAGCAGCCCGTCTTCTGCTTTTATTATATTCTTATACATTTTACGAGCTTCGTCTACTGTCATTAAATCTTCAGTTAAAAATTAATAGTAGTGTACAGAAAATAACCTAAATTTGATCGAATTTCAATTGAACTGATTTTTTTATGCAACTGAGGTGGTAGACAAGCACTCTCTCTACTCTGCCAAACAGTTGAGTAAAAAAAATAAAATTTAAAAAAAGATATAAAAGCAATATCTTTATTTAATTTTTGCCCGTCAATGAAAGCTGTGCAGCTACGAGCTACGGCTACAAGAGTGCTACAGACGCTACGTGCTACAGTGCTACGCCGAGCGTGCTAGCTTTATTTTTAGTAAAAGCTCAGAACTGAAATTGTAAATATATTTTCATATAAAAATATGGAGGTATACGACTTAAAAGAGAATATCGTTGAAAAGATATGATGCGGTAGATTGAACGCGATGAACGAATTGAATGAATGAATTATTATTATTTTATATACATTTAATTATTCAATATGAATTTAATAATAACTCGTTCGTCGTGCCGAAACCGATTAAGATACTATCACTGCTTTTTTTTAATGACTTTTATAACAATATTGACCATTATTATATTTATAAGACCACCCTTGTTATACCTGCCATTCAGTAAAATAATATATGAATATGAATGAACGAATGAATGATTAAACTATTAAACTTATGATCATAGACGATGGCTAATAGAGCACACTGGCTTATAAGCTAACCAGCGTTCGAGGACGTCTCACGAAATTGAAAGTTCGCGCCTTTTTTATGCTGGCCAGTAAACTGGCCACTATGCCTACCCGCACTAGTATTTGCCGTCATTGCAAGCAGAGGTTACATATTTATAAGTGTGGAGCAGTAAAAAACATGATTTTGCGTAAAAGATGAGTAAAATTAAATTTATTAATGTGTGCAAATTTAATCAAATACTGTGAATAAAACATATTATTTTTGTTTTTAAAAGCACACTAGTCTGTCGAAAAACTTCGCCACGTCACATTACACATGTGACTTACATGTCATAAATAGTATTTTTTTTGGATATATGTAATTAAATAAATAGCACCAATATACAGGTAATTATACCGTATCATTCCAATAGTTTAGGTATTTTTTCGTTTGGAATCATGTATATTTGTGAGTATGTATTAGTATTTATTATACATACTCCCAAATATACATAATTTGAGCTAAAGGTCCTTGCTTCACCTTGTTTTAAAAATAACTTAAGTTCTAAAGATGCTGAAAGAAGACCAATAGTCAGAAATTGTGGACATTACTGATGACCTGGTCATTAAACTAACCATTGACCGTAAACTCACCCATTTTAAAACTTTGCAGCTGAAAATACTATTTCTTTCTTAGAAATGACACGCCAATGAAATGCCAATTACGTAATGTTTTTGAGGGTACTTAAAATCTTATTGCGAAATACGCAATGATTTTATTTTATTATGTTATTTACAGCTAAAAAAAAACCCCTTCTTATAAATGTACAGTTTGCAGGCCAGTGATTACACAGGGATAGCTTCTGATGCAAAACGGTTGGTGGTTAGTATACTGGCCACTTGCTTTTTTTTGATTTTCTAAAAATTATTAATGCATGTTAAGCTGGAGGAATTAGGGAGATACTAGTAATTTATTTTAGTAATATTCCTTTAAAATATTTCTCAGATCAAAAATGGCATAAATATGGATGGAATAAAGTGAAACCACGAGATTACAGTCCGTAATAGCGTTCACACAGCGGGTGGTTGATAAACCCGCTCAAATGGGATAATCACCCAGAATAATGAATCTGTCCATTTTACACCCCCATGCAAATTAAGTATCATTTTTGAATACGAACTTCCATTTTGTTACTGCGTTATGTACATGAACTTATAAGTTTAAATTTGTGCCCATTTCCTTTAAAGAACAATTTGCAACCGAAATTACTAATATTCCTTCTAACTCCTGCAACTAAGCTAAACTGCTTGTGCTGGGAGTGTGTTCGCGTCGGTAATGTAATGGCCAGGATTCGAACCCGGGACCTGTCAATCGTAAAGCCGACTCCTTAAGCCACCGACGTTTCAACCTAACCTACCCAAACCCATGCTCATTACACCCTCTCTTATATTCAACAAGCTGTTGCCCACAACTCAGCTTGCGTGAAACTTTCATCCCGTTCCCCCAACCCATCTATACAAATTGCCAGGATAAAGAGCCTATGTGTTACACCAGTCTGTAATCTATCCCTGTACCAAATTTCACCTGGACAGGTTTAGCCGTGAGAGCGTGATTGAATAACAAATATCCAAAAATCTTCACGA
Source organism: Eilema caniola (assembly GCA_949126895.1). Classification (NCBI taxonomy): domain Eukaryota; kingdom Metazoa; phylum Arthropoda; class Insecta; order Lepidoptera; family Erebidae; genus Eilema; species Eilema caniola. Next base: position 18,666,854 of record OX421481.1, read on the forward strand.
ATTATCACATTTATAACGTTACCAGGATAACTACATAATGTGTAGTTAACCTATAGTGTTATGTCATAACACTAAGCTAAAATATCTCGAAGTCAAGTTGAGTACCTCCTACTGTTTTGTAGTCGGTTACAGCATGGGATGGAGGAAAGAAGAAGTCACCGCTTCAGAAACACTCACAAATTTAATTTAATACACCTCTGTCTACCCCTTCAACAATACAAGCGCGATTCACAACTCCTCAGATCACCGTTTTAATAATGAGGGGTAAACTCATTAAATCTGTTAAGCCGATATCACAAGATGAAAGGCTATCAATAATATTGTGCCGCGGACCCACAGACCCTTACCGGAAACTTGTTAGAACTTTGTCACCGCCGTTGTCAATACGTCACTGTCGCCATCTGACCCGGTGAGCGACATCTATCGACGCGTCGCGAACACAAGCCTTCGTTAATCAAAGTTGTGGACAACACAGATATAGAGTAGTCTAGATACAATGTGTGTGCCACAGAAATATGCTAGGAGAGAACCGCTATACACAGTGTTCACCTGCATGTTGGGCGTGGCGATTTTTTCACTGTAAATAAATACTCACGAGAGCAAAGAAATACATTTATTTTTCAATTTAGTGCTCCATTTTTATTCTAGAGTTGGAAAAAGCACAACATGGCATATTCACGATATTTTTAACTATGTTTTTAAAAGCTAGTTATATAAAAGCTAGATAAATCTTTGCAGTTTTTTTTTCTATGTGCGTGAAATCTCCACTGATACCTCCCCCCCCCCCCTTCGGAGCCAAGGGGGAGGTTATGTCGGACTCGAACCGACTAAACCGCACGCCGTCTGTGGGTCGATGTGCTAGGCCGAAAGTGAGGTTGTCTCGTGACATATCCCTCGCACCCCGGCTGACCCAGGGCCATTCCTCTCGGTTTGGCCCTCCTCAGGAGGGGGGACCACGCGGTCCCCGACTCGCCCCCGGAATGGAAATCTCTGCAGTAGGCAGCCCTCAGATATTTGCAGGTGTAAATATATGCATGTTTTTTTTTAATACCACTGAGGGTGCAGACAAGCACACGGCCCATGCGATAGAAACTAGTTACCTGCCGGGAACATAACACAAAAGTTTCATATAATTAAATTTACCGCGAGTGTACATATAATACTGCAGGTACGCACCGCACCACTATCACGTAGCATTGCATATTGTGCTGACAACATCGCTGCCACGCCGCAACTGCACTGCAGCCGTACTGCCACACCACCATAAAAAGGTCTTCTTTGGCCTCGCCTTTTCCCGTTAAGCGGGGTCGGCTTTCCTGGTGCTGAGGCGCCACTTATTCCGCTGGTATGCGTCGTCGTCTGAAAGCCCCAATTGCTTCATGTCCTTCCGGACATTCGTCATCCACGTAGTTGGGGGCCTTCCCCTCCCTCTTTCCTTTGTAGCCATGGAAAAGCATTTCTTCACGACATGGTCGTCTGGTCTTCGCTGTATATGACCGTTCCATCTCAGCCTAGACTCCGTGATTTTTTCTGCAATTGGTGCAACTTTAAAGGTACCTCTTATGAATTCATTGCGCACCCTGTCCTTAAGTGTAACTCCGCCCGCCCAACGCAGCATTCGCATCTCGGTCGTGTGTAGCTTCTGTACATGGCTTTTCTTCGCAGCCCATACCTCGCTGCCATAGAGGAGGGCTGGTCTAACAGCTGTTTTATAGACCTTGCCTTTTGTTCTAACTGGCATTTTGCTATCACACAGTACTCCTGTAAGAGTACGCCATTTATTCCACCCACAAGTGGTCCGATGAGCTATATCCGCTTCAATGGATCCATCCACCGAGATAACGGAACCCAAGTACTTGAAAGTGCTCACTCTAGGTAGAGCTGTGCCATCTAGCCTGACGTCTGCGTGCGTTGAGTTACTTGGATCGAAGTTAAAGACCATGTATTTTGTCTTAGTTCTACTGATGCGCAACCCATTTGTCTCAAGTGCCTCCCTCCATAGCTCCAGACTGTCTTCTACATCTTGGAGGTTATTGGATATTAGTGCTACGTGTCGGCATATAAAAGGTTCCACGGAGTAGTTTTTTGTATTTTTGCGGTAAGAAAATCTATCACGATGTTGAATATCAAAGGGCTCAGGGCGCTTCCTTGATGAACACCCACTCTAATATCGAAGCTGTCTGATAGCCCAGCTGCACTTCGCACATGCGTCTGGATATCTTTATACATGTCTGCAATTAGTCTTATGTAGATTTCTTGTACATTTTTTGCTCTTAGTGCCTGCCATATTATGGACCTTGGTACATGGTCGAAGGCTTTTTCGAGATCAATAAAGACTATCCATATGTTTTGCTTATTAGCTTGGGCTTTTTCGATGATAGTACGTACCGCATGGATTGCATCCGTAGTTCCTTTACCAGCCACAAATCCAAACTAATTTTCTGTCAGAGTGATATGCTGTAGCAGACGCTCGCTTAAAATCCTCTCCCATATTTTGAGAGTATGTGAGGTAAGTTTTATACCTCTGTAGTTTCCACATTCGCGTACATCTCCTTTGTTTTTGTAAAATGGTACTAGTGTGCTTTTCCGCCAAGAGTCGGACATGGTTTCGCTTGTAATGATGTTGTTGAACAAACTAGTAAGCCACACTTCACCGTCCTGTTTAAGGAGCTTCCAAAGTTCTACTGGAATGTCGTCTGGTCCTGTAGCTTTACGGTTCTTCATTTTAGAGATTGCTTTTCTGACTTCTGCTACGGAAACTTCATTCACTGGTCCTTGCGTCTTCGATTGTTCTGATTCCGGTTGGCGTGGAAATTCTTCATTCAGTAGGCTGCTGTAATATTCATACCATCTCTTACATATTTCTTTATCAGTGGTTAATAACGTACCTTCCTTATTTTTCATGTATTTTATGACAGTGAAATCTTTAGTATTTGTATGTCTTTGCTTTGCTATTTTGTATATTTCGTTGTCGGTTGCCTCTTCCAAGCGTTTATATAGATCTTGTTCAGCTCTTTCTTTCTCTATTGCGATAGTTCTTTTAGATAATTTTTTAGCCTCTTTGTATTTTTCCTAATCTTCGTCAGACTTAGTTTCTTGCCAGGTCTTAAATAGGCGTTTCTTTTCGTCTACGCTGTTTTTAGTGCGATTGTTCCACCAGCGAGTTTCTTTTAGATTATGAAGGGCTCCTTTGCTGATTCCTAGCACTTTCTTGGCTGTTTTAAGACAAAATTCTTCAAAGTTTGACCATACAGTCGAGGGAGTGTCGTCTTGAGGTACACTTTTATCCAAATAGTCAGCGATATCGTTCCGTAGGTTGAATCCTTTTTGTGAGTGAAGCTCATGCCATTTAATTTTTGTAACTTTAGGTTTCCTAATATTTATAAATCTACGTAGTTTGAACGCTGCTAAGAGTAGTCGATGCTGTGACGTTAGCGGTTCTCCAGGGATAACCTTGCAATCTTTTATCTGTCTAAGGTTTCGCTTATCAGCTAGAATGTAGTCTATTTGTGATTTTGCATTCCCACTTTTATATGTAATTAAATGTTCATCCTTCTTTTTGAAAAAAGTGTTTACTACTGCCAAGTCATGTGATGTGGCGAATTCTAAAATTGTTTCTCCTTCCCTATTTAATATTCCGAATCCATAGCCACCATGCCGCCCTTCGAAGCTACCCATGTCTACGCCTACGTGCCCGTTAAGATCCCCACATATAAGTGTGTGTTCGGTTTTGGGTATGGTCATTTGGTGAGCATGAAGGTCTTCCCAAAATTCAAGTTTGTCTGCTTCCGGGCAATTAACCAGTGGTGCGTAAACAGAATTAATATTAAGACATGGCTGATTTTCTAGGGCGAGCTTAACAGCTACCACTCGATCGCTGATCCTTTTTATGTCTATTACATTTTGGCTGAGATAGCGGTCTAATATAACTCCTACTCCATTTCTAGTGTTTTCCTTTCCATAATATATGAGTTTATACCCCTTTCCTATTTGCCGTGATTTTGCGCCTTTCCATTTTGTTTCTTGAACGCAACAGATATTTATGCGACGTCTTTCTAGAATAGCGCTGAGTTCAGCACTGCGTCCTGTCATCGTTCCAAATGTTCCAAGTGGCTATACGCACTTCGGACATTGGGGCCGTGACCTGTTGTTTCTTTTCGTCGCTTTGGGGGAACGCCCTAATATCATTCGATTTCGATATTCTCCGTCACTTGAGGGCGACGACCTAGCTTTCATATTCTCTGTTTTCTTGTTTTGCCTCATTCCAGTATAGATATTGGCTTATGTTTTACGATCGGTTGCCACCTGACATCAAGGTCGTAGTCTTCCTGAAAGACATGAGCGCCGCCGTTGACCCATATAGAGTTCTTCCGCCGACTGCTCTAATGAACCCTCCAACCTGAGAGCCCATCACAGCCAAGGACCTCTGCTCCAAGTACGACGAAGGAGCTCCGTGGCTGGGTTTGACTACGGAGTTTTCTCTCCGACCTGTTGGTCCGCGGGAGGTATTTTATTTCCTTCCTACCCTACAACCGTTGGTTGGCGAGCATTCCCCTATCCGCCACCTGGGGACGCGCTCTCTAGGGATCAGGCTTCCCCGAGAGTACACCACCATAAAAAGGTGTGCCTATAATTATCTCTTTTGCCATGCGGCTAAAATCTAGCAGCGAGTTTGCGCGGTGGCATAATCGCAGCGGTCCTACCACGGTATATGTACTTATTTAGTGACGTACTGGGAGTGAAACTTTACGATATCTAGCATACTCTACATCTGTGGGACAACGCACCCGCTTTTGGTTGTCTTTGTAAATTAATTCCGTTATAAATTCGTTAAGGCCACGAAGTTTAAGGTCATTTCGGTATAATTTTTTTAATAATTTAATTGTGGCGTTGGTAAAAATCTCTAAAGACTTTCTCTGTGTTCATATTTCTTATCTTGGAAGCAAGAAAGTTTGCGTAGCGAAAAATAAAGTTGCGGCTAAGTTTTTCAAGCGAATATACCTAGCGAATTACGAGTTATGCTCAGGATGTGGATTTCTTCTCGGTTTTGGGAGTCAGAAGGCAGTTGCTCCTGCAAAGCCAAAGACAATAAATAGTCCACTATTCTAATACTTTCAGTAGTAGAACAGTGGACTCCAAGTTCCAAAATACTATTTTTTAATTCAACCAGAAGAGATATCTCTAGGTCTCAGCTTCCACTTCAAAAAAGTAATTATTTATGTTTAAAGTTAGCTGATTTGTATCTTTAAAAACCTCTCATACTTTCTGACCAATCTTTTATTTTGGCAAGCTAACAAAAATTCAGTCTCGTTATTCGAACGCCAGCTGAATGAGGAATCACACTCCATCAAAATTCTGCTCGCGAACTTCCAGGAAAAAGTAAAATAAATCTTTTCAAGTAAACAAGGAGAAATTTCAAAAGATTAAGAGATTATTTACTTACAAACGGTAAGGAAATTGATGACAAAAAAGATGAAATTCTACAGTAAAATATTTTTGGGAGCACTGATGTGTAGATACTGGTGAGGCGGGGAGTTGTTGGCTGCTTATTACGAATGTTTTACAGTAGGTATATTACAGAAGAATATTGTAAGAATAAGAATCTTTATTTCCTAGAATATGGTTGGTTACAGGTATTGGGGTGATTTAGGATATACAGCATATTATGCCAGTATTGGCGTGCAAATATTAAATTTCTATTCCCTACCAGATTTTTTACATGCATTACCTCCCACACATTTGTAATTAATAATTGCTTCGTAGACTAAGTTCTAACGAGTCTAAACTAAAATTCATTGTTTATTTAAGGGCAGAATCTATTTAAATATGTCAAAATATAATAATTGAGAAAATAGAATTTATACATTTATCTACTCTGATACTATAATACAAAGATTATAAAATTGAAATCAAAACTTTAATGACAAACATTACGCACAGGCCAAAAAAAGTTTTATTACGATACAGGTCTTGTATGGACACCTATATCATTAAATAACTTTTTAATCATAACGGTACACCTATACAACCTACATCTGGACTGAACCTCTACTTTAAAAAAAGAATCCGCCGATTCGGAAGAAAAAAAAAGAAACACGCATGCGCAATCGATGTTTGCGCTTTGGCGCCAACATTTTATATTTAAATTAAACAAAGTTTGGTTTTGTTTGTAAAATAAATTAGTTTTTGTATTATAGTATGAGAGTAGATAAAGTAGTGTATGACACTGTACATAACTTGGTCTGTTAACACTCGTGTGATACTATATAAAAACTCGCCTACGGCTCGTTTTTTTAAACACACTCGTGTTATAAGAACCCTTATTATGCAACAGTACCATAAACTACTATTAAAAATTTGTCATCAAAATATTCCATAATGGTATAATAATTCTTGTTATATAAAAATTCACATTTTTTTTACGGAATACAGGCTCATCGGTAATTTCTTAAGACTATCAGGTACATGGTTATATACTTTAATACACATGCAATAAACATTATTTCTAAACATTTCCAGATTGATTTTTAGTATTTGAAGACTGTCTTTATGCCTCGTTCAACTATTTTCAGAATCTCCTAACATTTAAGGATATTTCTTTACAAAAATGCAAATCTCAAACAGATATAAGCATGGTGAGGGGAGATTTTTATGTTGCTTAAACAGAGGCTTAGAGCTGTCAATGGGGTCCATTCCACATATTATAACCAGTTATATTATAACGAGATTGAAAATGAAGTTCTTTTTTCCATTTTTGATAGGGTTATAGAAAGAGCGAAAGTAAAAGTAAAACATACAGTAAAGAAATAAGTTACAATATACAGTGGTGTTCATGCCCCAGTATGCGACCATCTTGGCATCAATCAATTAGCCCACTGCAGTCCACTGCTGGACGTAGGCCTCTCCCAATGTGCGCCATTTCGCCATCTTGGCAAATATGCTGCATATTTTCGTTAATCTTAAAGTTTGATTCCGAAAGTGACTGCATACTACAATTTCAGACACACGCAGTAGATACTCGTATTCATTGCGGTTTCTCAATGGTTCCCTTTATCCGTATCGAAGTTTAATAAGTAATGTATATGCTGTATGTGCTGCATGCGTCTGTAGTTGTCCTAAGCGGTTGGCTTCGGAATCATGCGACTTGCGAGTTGTGATCAAAGTTTATTCTTTCGAACCCGAGGTCAGTTTATTATTCAATTCTTTTTTTATACCACTGAGGTAGCAGACAAGCACACGGTCCTCCTGATGGATATTCGTTTAATGACTGTCATATACGTCAAATCCCATACATTCGTCATTCTATTCCAAAAAATTGCCACTGGTCTAAAGGGACTGCGGTTTGTGCGTGATTGCTGAGTAAAAAATATCTACACATATTCGTAACTTACATATTTATAATAATGTATTGAGCTGGGTAAAAATTCAGCTAAAATACACCGACTGAGCAAATTGAATAGAATTACGAGAATATGTACGTTGGAATGTTATAGCTAAAGTTGGCACGGTATACTTACATTTTGTGAAATACAATGTAATATCTCCAATAACTTGTAATAATATATACTACAGTTTTCGAACTTTAAGCGAACAAATACCAAGAGTATTGTTATGCAATAAATATTTTCATGTACAGTCGCAATATACTTACAAATATTAAAATCCGTTAAATTTTTAGCTTCTGAAAATAATCACTACATAGTCTAAAACAAAGTCGCTTTCTCTGTCCCTATATCCCTTTGTATGCTTAAATCTTTAAAACTACGCAACGGATTTTGATGCGGTTTTTTTAAATAGATAGAGTGACTGAAGAGGAAGGTTTATATGTATAATAACAACCATTGCACCATTACGAAGCCGGGGCAGGTCGCTAGTTTATAATATAAAAATGAATCGCTGAATGATTTCACTAATTCTTTTTTAGACTATTCCTTGCAGTACGAGAATGGTTCTTATTCAGATATTTTTTTTAATTGCCTGAGAAAGTCTAAAAGCACCACTTTTCTATACTCCCATACAAACAATTTGTAGTTATACTTAAAAGTCAATTCGAACTTCAATACCATGTGTCAAGTGTTAGTGGAGAGGTTCCGGGAAGGTAAAAAAACTGAGTGACGCGTAATGGCTTAGGTGTGTTATGGGGTTGAAGTATGGCACGAGCGAAGCCTTCCCGCCATAAATATTTATTGAATTCATGCTTTAGTGCCGGTCGCATCTTAGGTCTTCACTTCGAAGACCGCGGTCACCCTTTTCTGTCTTTTTTTATACAACTAAGGTGGCTTACAAGTATACGGCCCACCTGATGGAAAGTGTGCAACACCAGGCACCCTTTAAACACGGAGTTTTTATGCCGTCAGTATAAAAGACAAAGCAGGAATAGCCTTTGGTCGTACCACTGACAGCACAAAATCTCTCCATCGGTTCAGTGGTTTAGGCGTGGAAGACGGACAAACAGACACACATATCGACTTTCTAATTTATAATATTAGTATGAAAAAATATCATTTGCAAATTTATTTATAAGTGTTCAATGACTTCTGTGGGTGACTATACAGGAAATAGTTTCAACTGTCTTTTGTATCAACATGTTTCATTTTTACGACGCCATGGATGTGAAAATTATACGAGTAAAAGGTGTATTTGTAGTGGTTCCAGCGACTGGGAGTTTATCGTGCGACATCATGAGGAGGGGCGGGGAAGGGGAACTTTACGGGCAAGATGCATCTTACCGTAATTTACGGTTTTACGGTGTAAGCTAAATCAGATTATGAACCGTTGTATTTTATTTTTGGTTCTATGTTATTAATATAAATCGGATAGTGGAAGGAGAATCCTTGATGGGGTCATATAAAAATCTTTGGAGCCAAGCAAATTTTTTTTTATAACGCTTAGGTGGCAGACAAGCACACGGCCTACCTGGTGGAAAGTGGTTACTGTGGCCTATGGACGTATGCAACACCAGGGGCATCACAATCGCGCTGCTGACCCTGTAGAGTCCTTCGAATGTACCCAGCACTGAGAGCCACTCGGTATCACAGTGCAAAAGATCAATCAGGATCGAGTACGTCGGTGCCACAGCTCTCGACCAATCAGGATCGAGTGAGTCGATTCCCCCCTCCGACCGCGCCTATAAATATGCCAGCGACTCAAGATTCCATATCAGTAGCAACGAAGCCGCCGACGAGGAGAGGTCTCCGAACTCGTCGTCGCCCGGACCTGCGCCGCTGAAGATGTCGACCGCAGTGATCGACGAAACGTCTGGAACGCAAGTTTCAAATGGACCACGGCCAAACAGCCCGGAAGCAGTATATTCTACATCTTTTTATTCCATTGGGGCACAAAACAATTTTAATATACATTATATCATACAATATGATATGTAATTACATTATAAAATTTGGTATATGTATAAGCCACACTTATGACCGCAAAGTAAAGATAAATTGTGCTAATCCCATGCCATATTAACTCAAAGAAGTGGAGATATGGCTTAGATTTTAAATTCATTGTGCGAAAGTGCGAAAATATCTAATTGAACAAAGTGCGCGTTATAGTTGTCTAAAAGACGACACAGAGGCACGCGTGCCCCGGTCATTCCACAACCTGAGCGTGCGTGGGATGAAGTTCCTTTCAAACCACACGGTGCGACAAGTTGGTAAGGATATGTATATCTGTATTCGAATAAAAGGATCTTAATTACTTGAACCTATAACTCATTTGGATATTATGAATCCACTGGTCTCTTAAGATTCGTACCTTGCACCTACTCGTTCGCTATTGTACGAAAATCTATCTATACATATAGATAAAATTGGAGTGTCTGTTTGTAACATTGAAAGTTTTGTACTACATGCATATGAATAGAATACCGTGCATAACACCAAAATAACATTTTTTTACAATTTTTGTCTGTCTGTCGGTCTGTGTTTCGGCTAATCTCTGAAATGTGTGGACCAATTTTGACGGAACCTTTATTGGCATGTAGCTGATGTAATAAAGAGTAACTTATGCTACTTTTATTTTAGAAACATAGCGTTAAATCAACTCTAAGCGATAACCGACATCCACGTGGGCGGAGCCGCGGGCAACAGCTAGTCTTAAATATAAAGTCACATTATGAGATGGAGAGAGCTATCTCTCTTTACGAGATCTTCAGTTCTTTGACAATATCGCTATGACTCCGCACCTCTCCGCACAATGGGTGATTGAGATAAATTCGTTGTATAACGCACTTGTTTCATTTTTTAAGATATTGGAAAAGTTTAAGACTCGTATTCCAGAACGAAACTCACTCCTGAATATCGATTTATATCTAAACTTGCTGTTGCTCGCGGCTCCGCTTGCGTGGATGTCGGTTATCGCTTAGTGTTGATCCGACGCTATTGAGCTTAAATTCACCTCTCTACTCAACTTTGTCCTCGACTATTTTGACATTAATGATCACTGCTACGCTACCTTGAGTTGCCATGCTCGCGAAAGAGGCGGCAGGGCGGGAGCGGGAGAGAACTCTCCCACCCGAGTTCCGCATTCAGCGGCTTGGGCGCCGCCGACGTGTCTTCGCCGAAGACCATCGGCCTCCATGACTGGGGTCCTGAAGACGGTGAGTGGGCTGCTCACCGTCCTTACAGAAGCAGGCCCATGACGACACCCGAACCCCCTCCCCCCATAGATGCGAGATAACACCCGAACTTCCTTGGTGAGGCCGCAGCCATAGGTCTGTTGGTAGTCCTGGGACATCCTTCCGAGGGCTTACCCGGGACTACCAACCGCAGGCTATGAGGCGGTACGTGAGGGTTTTTTAGTCGGTAGGAGTCCGGCATAGCATCCATGCATGAAGGATTTTCCCTCACGTTAAAAAAAAAACGCTACCTTGACTGGTAGACTGATGATATATAGCCTATGTGTGACAGTTTTAATCTCATTTTGTGAGTCGTTATTCAGTAAGATTTTTGTTCTATGTCTTACACTAAAAATTAAGCCCATGATATCAACAGACACGCCGGTGAATCCCCGAAGGGATAACCAGAAGTGTATGAACACCCACATTTCACCAACTATGATACTCGATCCCATGTAATAGGAGCCAACCCCATAGCTATCAAGCGGGCACTTTGTCAGATGGGAAACAGTTCGAGCCCTTAATCACATCTGCGGAAAGACATTTTGGTACCGCTATTCTACATTATCGGAAACCAACAAGGCACCATCCAATACTACATAATATACTTTAAAAAAACCCTCCCAAGTATACATTCTCGTAGTACCTTTTTCTATTATCCGTATTAATATTATAAATGTGAAAGTGTATGTGTATGTTTGTTACTCCGTCATTCACGCCTAACCCACTGACCCGATTTTGATGAAATTTTGTATAGGGGTTAGATTAGACCTTGAGAAAGGACATAGGCTATGTTTGGTCGCTATAATGACTGACATCCATGCGGGCGGAGCCACGGGCAAAAGCTAGTTCATAATAAACATCAAAGACTTGAAAATGTCCTTTACATTTTCAGATCTTGAGAGAGAACAATAAACGCTAATTAAGTTAGGGCCCATAAAACCTCACCTTATATTCAACGGGTTAAAAAAAAACAGTGAATTCAAATAAAGGGACGCACCCTCTAAATTGGTCCCGTACTAAATCCCAATTTATGACCTGCCCTGCAAACCTTTAACGTGATTTCTTTTTTAGGGAAGGGTGAAGCCGGATTTGTCGGCAATATTTTGGTATGTCTTTTTCGAGTAGGTACATGATAAATGGTCTGTGATTACTGAATTCTGTCTTGTTAATATTAGGTCCTTTTTATATGAAATTGAAGCTTAATGGCAAAAGAAAAGCTATTCTGTAACAGCTTTTTATTTAATCAATCAAAGCTTGTAGCGTTGTTATCTTATGCACTTTTGCCATTTTAAAGGCAGCTCATTGATTCCTTTGCTAAAATTGCGGAAGCGAAAATCAAAATCTTTGAAGACGTTTTGGACTGCCTCATCTGAATTTTCTTTCCAATTAAGAAATGGTAAACGGTTGGAGCAAGGTCCGGGGAGTATGGTGGGTGACGGACACATTCCAATCCTAGCTCCTCTAGTTTCGCCACCGTCTGTTGTGCAGTGTGTGGTCTAGCGTTGTCCTGAAGCAGCAGTGGGCTAGACCAGTTGACCAATCTCGGTTGTTCAATGACTAGCTTTCCATCATGGTTTCTAATTATTGGCAATATTAATCTGCCGTAATCGTCTGGCCCGATCTTAGGAAGGTCCCCGACTGAATACCTTTTTGTATCAACTTTCGCTTGTAGCAGGATTTGGCCAGTTCTCCAGGGTTTAACCACTGTGATTTGCGTTTCTGATTATCGTATAGGATCTATTTTTCATGATGATATGATTCAAAATCCCCCCCTCGTTATTGTGACGGTCGAGTTACGTGATGTGGATTGATTTAATTCACGCGGTACCCATTTTTAAAGCATCACTTTTCCAATTTATTTCAAATCATTCAAAATAGTTTTATCACTTACATCGAAGGCTGCAGCTAACTCTGACGTGGTTTGAGATGGATCCGCTTCCACGATCACTTTCAAATCCTCATTGACAACTAGGGTTTCTGGCCGTCCACGAGGTTTATTCTGGAGGTCAAATTTCCAAAACGAACGCGTTGGCACCAAACGTACGTGTTTTATTTAACAGTGGCTTCTCCGTACACACAATTATTCCTTCGAGCTGTTTATGCAGTGCTGGTCCCCTTATGAAACTCGTATTTGAAAATAATGCGTTATTTTAACTTTTCCATATTGGGCAAAGAACGATGTCAAAGCAAATTTAAATAGAGCAAAAACAAATGAATTATCACATTCGAAACACAAATAGACAAGCTTAAAATTGAAATAAGTTCGAAATTCCTAACCAAACGCTGGCTTTTTGAGTTTAAAATTGCCAGTTCGATAGAACGCCAATTTCATATTAGACCTATACTATATTTCATTATTGGTGTATTGTATAAGTTTCTGTAGCCCTCGGCTGTAGAGGGCCCCATCGAGTGTCTAGGGCCCCATCAAGATTTTCAGGGCCCAAGACAACCTTATCAATGAGGCTCTCCTCTCGGAATTAGAAGATCAAACAGCAGTCGCTCTTGGGAAGCTTTGGATGCTACCGGCATCAACACTGTAATGATGCAGCTTCTTGAGAATTCAACTCTAGTTAATTATCAGGCTAACCCACCTTGTATGAAAAACAATACTTTTAATACACAATATAACAGGCAGGTATTAAATGTTACCCACTATATTAAAAGCTCAATTGCAAGAGTTTGTGTTTCATTGGAATATGTTTTTTAGTTTATAAAATGAATAAAATTTCATTCAGGGAAGCTTTAATAAAAAATATTACCAATATTTTAAGGGGTTCCGTAACCAAATGACAAAAGCTGGAACCCTTATACCTTTATGGATTCGTCATGTCTATCTGTATGTCTGTCCATCCATATGGTACAGCCACTTTTTTCCGAAACTATGCTGTTGAAACTAGGTAAGTAGGTGCATTCTGTGAACTACATTAAGATTTTCACACAAAAATACCTAGAAAAAGAAACATTACATTTTGGGGGTTCCCCCATACTTGGAATTGGTTTTTTTTCATCATACCTATACGTGCGGGCTGGGTTATTTATGGATAGGTCTTCAGAATGATATTGAGGTTTCTAATATCTTTTTTTTTCTAAGCTGAATAGTTTGTGCAAAAGACACTTTCCAATTGTTCTTAGTTAAAACTGTAAGTTCTTAAATAAGAAAATGATAAAACTAAAAAAGAATGACGTACATTACCATGTAAACTTCCGCCGAAAATTGGTTTAAATGAGATCTAGTAAGTAGTTTTTTTTTAAACCGCAATTTAACTTTCATTCAATCAACTCAAATATAAAAAGAACTTTACTTATCAATGACCTAATGAAAGAAATACATTATTATTAAAACATCGATCAAAGTTACAACGAACTTTTGTATTATGTTACTTGCTGCAACGGAACCCTTCATGAGAGAGTCCAACTCGCACTATTTTATGTAGCACGTTTTGCTGGACGTAAATTTTCTCTTCATTTATTTTTATCGTACCGACAAAATAGTGACGTAATATTATACAACTTCTACTATCAATCACTTCTATGTTTAAAAGGACAAGTTGTTTTGTCGGAGGCGTTAAAGTTCAAAATTAAATTAAAAGAGTTCGAGATACTTCATTTTCATTCACTTTAACAATGAAAATTAATTTTACTCTTAAACTGCATAACAGTGAAGTCTAAACATTTTTCAGTGTTAATTAAACATTTGTCAGTGGCTTATGAGTGTATGACAGCGACAGAAAATAGCGCAATGATAATGGTCAAGCAGTAATCTTATTTGGATTTCAGTAATTTCTTTTTCCGAAGGTACAATCAGTTTACACCCCTCGCATTGTCCGTATCTGAATAACGCCTTGCAAAATTATAACATTTTCATTAAATGTCATTTGCAATTTTGAATTTCAACCTTATTTAATTTTGGTTAATGAATTATACCATGACTACTTTTGAATTATATCGCGAAACGACATCAAAATTATTTGTTGAAAACTCAATCTATTGTTATAGCCTTGTTTGAAATCTTAAGATGTCATATTATTATTAATTTGTGCCTTCAGGAGATGATAGGCTTTGTTTACAAAACTTACATTGATTACAGTTGAAATTAATTTTTAGAATTAATCATTTAAATATTTCGATTTAAATCTTTATTTTAATTTCTCAAACACCACTTAATTTCTCAAACACCGCTTAATTTCATACTGACATTAAAAGTTGATTCTGAATGGAAGGTATTCCTACTGATATTATAAAATAAATGTGATTTTTTTTGAAGATGTTTGTAATTAGATTACGCTCTAACGTCTGAACGAATTTCACAGATATTTCGTATAGGTATAGATTACAGTCTGGAATAACACATTAGCTACGAGTTTAACCCTGGAATCCCATGGGCTGCGGGGACGGGATCAATTTTTCACGCAAGGGAAAGCTATGGGTAACAGCTAGTCATTGCTTGAAGTCTGGCGAAGGTGCCTGGTAGACAACAAGAGGTTGCACCTTAATATACAGCTTTATATGAAAAAGTATATTCTTATTAAGTATAGGTAGAATGTTTAATATCTAATTGTACGTAAGAGCGTTTTCACACTCATCCGATATCCGATATCAGTGTCGGACGCCGATAGCCGACATCCGATAGCCGACACCTTATGCTGTTTTCACATTTATCCGATAAAATCGGCCCGATACGGCCATTTGCTTGAAAGCACAGACTAATTAGGGACGATAGGAGTGAAAAAGAAGAAAAAGTGCAAGCAATTTTCAACCTTATTGACATGACAGGTATCGGGTTTTTTTTTCTTAAATTCGTGATCAGCGTCATCAATTAACGCGAAACGACATGTTACTCAGAAAATGTCCTTAAGGTCGAAAATTGCTTACAGTCGCTGTTTTAGTCTCTTTGTGTACCGATATCGGGCCAAAACAGTGGTGTTGGCTCCGATAGCCGATATCGGGCCAGCAGGGCTAACATGCGCGCCACGAGATAGCTATCTCGAGGCATTTTGCCGTTTTATGTCGATATCGACTGTTGGTAACATATCAAATTTCATGGCGATCTGTCAGATGTCGCCATAACTCGACTTCGAGAAATCATCTCTACTTAGTGTCTGCAAATTGTAACATACGTGCCCTTATTTACTCGAATTTTGACATTTAAAATGTTTTGTCTCTCGTCTTTCATTTGGTCGTGTAAACTTTTCTTGTGCTCGGTTCATTTTGGATCAAAATTTAGTACCTTTGTGCGACTGCAAGCAATTTTCGACCTTAATGACATTTCCTTTGTTACGTGTCTTTTCGCGTTATAGATGACGCTGATCACTAATATAAGAAAAAAAAATCGATAGCATGTTATGTCAATAAGGTCGAAAATTGTTTGCACTATTTTTTCTCTTTTTTCATACCCAGCATCCCTAACTAGTCTGTGCTATCGAGCAACTGGCCGTATCGGGCCGATTTTATCGGATAAATGTTTAAAAAATGTGTATGCCATAGACAACAATTGAAAAAGTTTGACGCGACAAAATATGTCGACGTTACTTCGCTCGAGAAGACTCGAGATGATATCTCATCTCGATTCGAGATATTTGACGACGCGCGCATGTTAGCTCTGCAGGCAATGTGATAGAGAGATACATTAAAGGTGCTGTATCAAACCGTTTCTCCTTACATTAAGTATCTCCTTGTCCACACATTGTTATAACATGTGAGTGTTGTTCTACGTAAGTTTGCCAAGTCAAGTGGATAAATTATACGACCACGAAGCACAGTGTGGTGCTCACTGCACCGACAGAATACTGAGTACGGAGAGGGGTGTGGTCTGGTAAAACTTGTCTAAAACAATGTTGTTGATGTGTGGCTTACTATTTTGTAGTTTTTTATCTTTGTATTATATTCTTTTCTGCAAAGAGTTAGATATCTTTTTTGTGTATTATCAGTGATTTATCAGAACAGCCTCCGTGGCGTAGCGGTAGTGAACGCGGCCGCTGCGCTGGAGGCGCGGGTTCGATTCCCGCTCAGCAAACATTTGTATGCATGAATGGGTATTTGCATTGGTCTGGTCGTGCCTCAGAGAGCACGTTAAGCCGTCGGTCCCGGTTGACATACAAACATCTATGGCAGTCGTTACGGGTAGTTGGACCCCTAAAAAATTCAACAACTGATCTAGCTGTAATGCCTAGATATCGCCTTTGGGTTGTGGAGGTCAGATAGCAGTCGCTTCACGGAAAATATCGAAGTTTAGCCAAATCTGCAGTTAGACTGGTAAAAAGCGGACCCCAAACTCCAAGTTGAAAAGCTTCGGATGCGTCTGGAATTAACGCTAGGATGAAGAAGAAGTGATTTATTAGAAGATGAAAGATAGAAAGTAATATTTTATTTATGCTCCTTAAAAATCTATTTAATAAAAAAAGTAAATACAAGTACAGTTATTCGTATACCTCGAACCAAACCTAACCCCGGAAGCCCACCCGAGCGCGGATTCCGGCCAATCGTCGTTTGACTCGCTTTTCTTCTCAATCGCAATCGGCCCGAATTTATCAGTGGTTTATCAGCGATTTATCAGTGATTGATTCTAGGAAAAGCAATCAATTTTCGCATATAGCCCAAAGCTTTAAGCGACAATGTTGATACAGGCTTGCGTCGTAAATCTTACTTGGAAGGATTAACAAACAACAAACTCAAAATCCATTGATACTACAAACGACGGGCTGCGGACGAAGTAACGAAGAACATTAGTAACACTGAAACTATCAGTATTCGTTACAATTTAAGTTAAAAACGTGATGAGAGATAATGGCTTATAGATATTCATCTAATCTAAATTTTATAACATAGTTTCGAAGGCCTCGCAGAGCGATAGAACGTTCGAATGACACGCAGGGGTTGGATTACCTCTTAGTGCAAATATTTCTAGACAGGAATGTGTATTATTGCATTTCTCTGCGTTTTGTAAATAATATGTACGTATTTCCAAAACTACATGTATGTACTTAATATTATTGTAGATCCCATAACACAAGTTAGTTTAACTATGCTTTCTTTGGATCAAGGTAGCGCGCTGTGTAGAATATCGTAGAAATATTCTACGACATTTTCATTTTTCTATTCATTTATCTATCTATTACTAGCTATATCCCACGGTTCCGCCAAATATAGCCTATGTCCATTCTCAAGGGCTAGTCTACCCCTATACCAAATTTCATCCACATTTGTTTAGTGATCTAGCCGTGAAAGACGGACAAACATACACACACAAAATACACTTTACCATTTGTAAAATTAGTATGGATGCTTTATTGTAATGACGTAAACGAAAACGAATTAGTTTTTTAAGTAAACTGTTTCTGAATAAAGATCCTTAAATGTTGTACTAACAATTCTCATAGCTACAGATTATTTTTTGGACCTACATATTATTACTGATCCCACAATAACTGTTACGATATTGTAGCACGGGTATAAAATAAATGTTATGAACAAGGCGTGAATTGACATTCTTGGAAATATGACGACATTTCTCGCCACTAAGTAATATAATATTTCGTTAGAGATGGTCCGCTGTCATTTTCTGGTCTGTATCAGCTGTGATGGAATTGGTATATCGGCTTTCGCAAATAGGGCGATAAAATCTAACAAATTTGGGATTCTACGGTAGTAAGTCAGTTAATTTGATTGCGTTTTAGGAAATAATACTGAACGTTTGTGATATCCACTTACATTTAATAGGTACTGCGGGGTTTAAACGGGTAACTGAACCCACACGGATTAGTTACTTGGTTACAATGGTTAGTTCACGAATCGCCTCCGCACAGCGAAGATCGACCCGTGTAAACCCTTCATACTTATCTATTTATATCACTGGTACCTACGGTGAGCCCCCGAGGAGGGCCAGACCGAGAGTGATGGCCCTGGGTCAGCCGGGGTGCGAGGGATATGTCGCATGATAACCTCACCTTCGGCCTAGCACTACGACCCAGAGACGGCGTGCGGTTTAGTCGGTTCGAGTCCGACATAACCTCCCCCTCCGGCTCCGGAGGGGTGGCTATCCGTGGGGATTTCCGGCAGGTAAAAAAGGTACCTACGGTGAAGGATGGTTCATGTGTTGGTATGAGATGTCACATACGCTGATACGCTAATGGCTAATCCTTTCTCTCATTATCATTTTGTATTATTTCTCTGTGCATATTTCTAATTGTATCCAGAAACGTTAAGTCTATAAATGTATGTATTTTATAATTATATGCATGTAAATATATTGTTTACCTTTTATTTACATAAAGTGTGATTGACTTTTGACTGTGACAGTTACACTAGAAATTGTAACGTGCGTGTTACAGAACATTTCTCCATCCATTATGGATAAGGCCGTCCATTGTGCATTTAACTTTAATTACTGTAATCTACAGTTGGTGTGCAATAAAGAGTTATTATCTATCCTCATTTATACCTTGTTCTTGAGGGCATCTAAAGTTTCCACCTCGGAGCCAGGTCCGTGTACTCTTTCCTCTTTTTTATATTTACTTTGTACGGCTTTCATGGGAGCGACTGCCATATAACCACCCTTAAACACCAGCAGCAGGGCCTCGGCCGTTTATAAGCAGGTGTACATGCTTGCAGGAGGCATTACCTTGGCCTCAAGCCCGCATTCCCAAATGTAAAGGTACCAGACTGAAGCAGCTAAAAAGCATTAAAGTATATGGGAGTAGTTTAAAATAATTACTGCCATATATGTTGATGCCAGTCAAGTTACAAAATGTACTCCCTAAGTACCGTACTACGCGTTTTTACACGACTGAGCCGTTGAAGGAGGGTTATGTTTTTCGAGTTGTGTGTATGTGTGTATGTTTAATTGTTTGGCACGCTCTGCAGCCTTTATTTTAGCTTAAGAAGTGTCGTTAGATTCGTATTTACTGTGAGAGAGACACTGGGTATATAAAAAAAACAAAATGGCGGATTTTGGTAAAAAAAAATCAGTCAAATTTATCTAGTGGGGTTAAAAATAAAGGAAATCAAAATACAGTTACAAAAATATTTCATAACTAAAAAGTATAAAATAAAATAAATTATTATAAATAAAAAACCCGACTGATGCTGAAAAGATCGAAACAAGCTTTAAAGCAGGCGGTACCCATTAGCTAATTTCAAACCCAATGAAAATTAATGGCTATAAAGCTTATTTCAATCTTTTCAGCATCAGTCGGGTCTTTCATTTTAATCTTTTTTTTTTTTTAATAAGGAGTACATACAGTAACATTACAGAGCAGTGAATGAGATATCAAATGGAAATAACAATATCAGATAGTGTGATGTAAGCATATTACAACAAAGGTTGTTGTTAACCCTACCTCTTAAACTAGGGTTACCCCTGTATCTTAAGAGGCAGTGTTCGATCATACATAACAGAAAGTTTAGTGTGTAGTCACACTTCGACAGTTATACTATCGTCGCAGTAATGTAAATGGGAATAAGGTACGTTAACATTAACAGGTGCATGTGTGTGTGTGTGTGTGTGTGTGTGTGTGTGTGTGTGTGTGTGTGTGTGTGTGTGTGTGTGTGTGTGTGTGTGTGTGTGTTTGTGTGCGAGTGTGTGTGTGTGTCTGTGGATGTGAGTCTTAACTAGACTCACATCCACACACGCACACGTACGAATTTAGAATTCAGTTTCAGAGTGATCTAAATGGAGAAGCCAGGAATTGATGGTTGATTTGAGTTTAATTTTGTTAAGATCTATTATATTAAGTCGTTTGTGAACCTGTTTGTACAGATAGGTACTCAGAATGAAGTACTGCCGCTATGCTAGTGTGATTTATGGTGGGTCATTAAAGGGTTATTTCTGCGATTGCTTTTTGGGAGCCTTTTCAAGTTATCACGGGGTACTACAGTGGCAGAGGATCTCAAATCCACCTCTTGACTTGGGGCAACGATATTATATGCCGGTGATTATACAATACAATTGCTCACACAAAACCTTATAAGTGCTAATAAAACTGTAAGGTTTCACATTCTCGGTTCCGCTTTCAGATTATCCACGTACTAGTTTGAACAGCTCTTTGTGTACGGAACCAATGTTTACACTGTAGTTAACGTATTACCATTCACATCACGTATAAATGGTTGACATGATGTGTTTTAAAATAGATCTAGGTTAATTTTCACCCCTATGGCAGACTATTGGATGGTTTTTGTCTATTTTGTTTAACATTCTGGTTCTGTCAATAAACCAGTTATTACAATTCGAAATTATAGCAGACAGTCTCAAAACTGTAGGTACAGTGATCTAAATTTCGAGAAACTGAGATACTATAACTTGTAGATAAATATCTATTGGGCCTATAAATATCTATCTAATCTAGTAAGAGACACCAGACAAAGTTGATCGTTGTTTATGTTTATGTAAATTTTTGCTTTTCACTGAATGACATGACAGAGTAATCTTTTCTTATCTTTACTTATATTATAGATGAGAAAGTAAATCTATGTCTGTCTGTCTGTTTCACTTTATGTCTATACCACTCAATCGTGTTCGATGAAATTTTGGTACAGGGGTAGATTAGGCCTTGGGAAAGTACATAGGGTATATTTTTTCCACGGGCAACAGTTAGTTTCAGCGGAGGCGACATTAGTGCGAGAAATAATTGCGACTAGGTTCGTGCAGTCTCTCCTTTACTTTCATGTGACTATGACCTTTTTCTTTCGTAGATAAGATTCAAAATGGTTTGCAATATTTTCCCACTAAAATTCGCTACCGGCTGCTGCTCTTGAACACTCGATATGTAGTGATAGAGATATATGTAGTGGTAGAGATAGGCATATATTAACAACTCCGTTTTGCGGTGTGTACAGACCTGACTATAAGTTGCGTCATTAAACAGAACCGACTAGAAATAGTGACGTAAGAGAATAAGGTGGAGTGTACAGTATTAGTTTGATTATGTAGGAGTAGTATGCCTTTGTAGGAGGTATGACACGACAATATTTCCGTCCAATTAAGCAGTCCGACTGGGGAAGTACCTCCACCTTACAGAATACCGCGGCCATAATAACCTCGTGTTTTGTTCCCGGCGGTGAGTAGGGTAGCCAGAGCTCACTAGAGAGTCTTTATGCTGTCAGTGGGAAGACCAAAAGCTTGTCCTGCTTTATCTTCTACACTGACGGCTCAGACTGTGTTTACAAGGCCGGCAGCGCGAGTGTGACGCCCCTGGTGTTACACACGTGTATTTTTTTTTTTTTTTTACGTGCGGGAAATCCCCACGGATACCCACTCCTCCGGAGCCGGAGGGGTAGGTTATGTCGGACTCGAACCGACTAAACCGCACGCCGTCTGTGGGTCGTAGTGCTAGGCCGAAGGTGAGGTTGTCTTGCGACATATCCCTCGCACCCCGGCTGACCCAGGGACACACGTCCATAGGCGATAATCACTTTCTATCAGGCAAGCTATGTGCTTGTCTGCCACCTAAGTGAAATATATTATATATATATATATAGCCAAAAAAGAATATTACGTTATTCATACACTCGATGGATGACGACCTGAAAAAGGTGGCTGGAACAGACTGGATACGGAAGGCTGAGGATCGGACGAAATGTCGCGCATTGGAAGATGCTTATGTCCAGCAGTGGAGGTCTTCCGTTTCTTACCCACGAATCTGTACCCACAAACTAAAAGAATAATAATAATTCCGTATTTTACCCACTGCAAAATTCCATTCCAAATTTTACCCTGACGTTTTGTAGCTATGCATTGGTTTATTATGTTTTTGGACTGCAGTGGGCTAATTGATTGATTGATTGTAAACTTACTGTGTATATATGGTTCAATTAACATGAGAAGCTTCTAATTTTTAAGTTTCGTAAGAATAGACATCAAAATGCGCAGTATGAGTAGAAAGATAGATTAAATTAGCATCAAATTGATCTTGACTAGAAAAGTACTTAAAATGATTTTAATCCATTGTAACGTGCCCCTTCCTGTTGACTAATTTCTCTGATATTTAGTACACACTTTTAGTTCGAACGATAATCCAATTTTAATTAATAAAAAATAATCGCGAAAAGCGAACTAATGCTGACGGTCCTAACTTCAACTACATAGATACTGTGTGTTACAGTGGTAAAAAAATTTATCGCAAAAATAGCTCGAAATACGCGTGAGGCGCGGTTTATACAGAAAAGACGTGGCGGGGACGTATGACAGTGTAAGTAACACAATATAAACCTTATATACTGTACAACAACGTCGTTTTTGTCTTAGAGGAGAATGCGCTCACTAAATGACGACGCGTTTCTCATCTAAGATAAAGAAAACGGTATTATATACTACATAAGGTTAATATTGTGTTACTTAAATTGTCTGCCACCGGAATACGTCCTCGCCACGTCTCTTCTGTACAAACCACGCCTTATGTGTGAGTAAGCTGATGTCAATATTGTCTTTAAACTTTGAATATGTGTATGTTATGAGATTTATAGTATGTATATTATTATATTGAACTTGATCCAAAGTAGTAGGTAGCTATTTTTTACCCCGCTTTGTAGTAACCATTACTGTCTCTAAGGGTTCTAAAGAGCAATAACAGAATGATTTAGTCTCTGTCTCACTTTAAAATCGAAATTTAAATATCATTTCCACCACATCCGAATGTGCCCGGAATCGTTTAGATTCTCAGACTCTTATCACAATCAAAATTATGATTAGGAAGTTTAATGCAAATTCCGTAATGTAAGCTAAACATAATTATTTACTTTGTAAACTACATTTTGATTCCCCTCGAGGTACAATCAACAACAGACAGACGAGTGTAACGAATTAAATATACAATGAGTTTGTAAGGAGTTCTGCAAGGAAGTATACTCGCGCCTTCCGTACGTTACTTCTAACGTATGATGGCATACGTTAACACTTATTTTGTTATTGTCAGGTAATTCTTGACTTAACTTAACTAGCTTTTGTTATAAGTTCTTGTATATACATAATTAGGTACATTTATTATACATCTATATCCTTTGTATCTAAGTAGGTTTATCCGCATTCTGGATCCTATAACTCAAGCTAGTTAAGCTATGCTTTATTTGCGTTTAGATAGCCTTTGTAAAATATCGTTGAATATATGATTTACCTATCACTACATAGCATAAATCAAAGTCGTTTTCTATGTCTCTATATCCCTTTGTATGCTTAAATCTTTAAAACTACGTCACGGATTTCAATGCAGTTTTTTTTAATAGATAGAGTGATTCAAGAGGTAGGTTTATATGCATAATACACGTTTGATATAGAAGAGAGTGCAGCGGGAACGGGATCTGACGCCACACGGGTGGAAAAATATTGGCGGTAGGAAGTTCACCGGGTCAGTTAGTTTGTGATAAAATATTAACATTCCTTCTCATATTTACCTAATAATGCATTCCGTCGGGACATATCGAGCTGTCTCCTTTGCATTCCAAATGGAATCGGTACGCATATGCTCTGCGCATGCTAATCTAGTATGTAAACTAGCATTTAGTCCTCGTAGCTTACCACGGATTAGGCGCATACAATGTAATACCATGCTATTTTATTTATGAAAGCAATTATAGAAACCGATCCTTATTGCATGAATAATTCACGTTAGACATGCATACATATAATCACGCATTTATCTCTGGACGGTTAGGCAAGAGGTGAATTAACGCCCACATTTCACCAATTAATTTATTTTCATTTTTCATTACGTGATAACGTGGGACCGAATACCCGAGGGTGTAAGCATATTGCCGTATTCCGGGCACTATTGTTAGCTCGAGCCATGCATCCGAGGTTAAGTCTGAGCTGTAGGTATATATTTGTCTGCCCGTCTATAGACAAGTGACAGTTCGTTGCCCAGCGTTTGGTAGAATGGAATGACGAATGTATGGAATATGACGTATTTGACAGACGTTTACGTCAATTCCCATACATTTGTCATTCTATTCTACCAAACGCCGGCCTACGAATTGATAATTGTTTAGTTGGGCTAATGTAACAGCTCTATTTTTAGTCGCCTTATACGACACCACAAGGGATGGGGTAGCCCAAATTCTACTCTGCCGTGGGGTGGGGGGGTGGTGGGTATGGGTGGGCAAATTCACATTAGAACGATAGTATTATTATATAATGATATAAAAGCGAAATACCACGCACTGATTAATCACGAAATCTCAGAAAATAAAACACCTACAAACTTTTTGATTAATAATTTTGGCAGTTAGGTTGCTTATAGTCGGTTATGTCGGACTTGAACCAACTAAACCGCACGCCGTCTGTGGGTCGATATACTAGGCCGAAGGTGAGGTTGTCTCGCGACATATCCCTCGCACCCTGGCTGACCCAGAGCCTTTCCTCTCGGTCTTGGCTTCCGCCACCGTGGCCTGCTTCTGCTAGGGTGACGAGCGGCTCCACCCTTTCCAATTCCTGTAAAACAATTACATTAAATGTAAATAGAAATGTAAATAAATGTTGTCTCTGTTCACGTTGGAACCAGTTAGGTATTAGTGTAGGTGTATACAGTACAGTACTCCTATCACGAATAACTATCGTAATCGTATCATAAACGTATTGAGAGAATGGAGCATTGCGATTGGTCAGCTTCACATACACACAGGCTCACAGCAGGCAGGCGGCCAATCACAATGCTTTATTCTCTTAATACGTTAACCAGACGAAAACTATAGTTGTTCGTGCTAGGGGTACTGCACCTTTAAAGTGGTTCATAGTTAATCTCGCAAACTACCGTAAGGCCTATGCTACACTCAACAGAAATACAGCTGCGGATCTCTCGCATTAGGAACGCCAAATAAATTATAGGTTGGGTACATTTTACATGACTAACACTGCGCAAATGTTCCTTCGCATTAGATAAGTATATGCATAACATGTATTAGCGTTACAATTTGGAAGAACCGTGACGGAATTACGGTAACGGAATTACCGTGACGGAATTCCTGTCAAGTGTAACATAGGCCTAAGTAGACAGCTCTATACCGTAAAAGCGTTGGTACTTAAACAGTGCAATAAAATCTAACAAGCTTTATTACTCTCGGTGGAAAAACGTTTTATCTATAGATGAATATGGAACGGCTTATAGAGCGAATTTAATGGCTGAAGTCATCGTCATCCTTCGGTCCTCGGAACCCTCAATCGCATCCAAGGCCTTCATCTTGGAGTCTGAGGGCCGCTTTTTCTTAGTATTTTTTTTTGTTCCACTTAAGAAGATTACCAGGACCCTTCCTGCTTCTACTGCTACTAAAAATTGCAACAGACAAACAAACCAAAACATTGCCCAACCGAAGAATTAAACCTGTGATCTCATAAGTCACTAAATCGAGAGTACCTAATCTTTATATATCTTTATATATCTTTATATTTCCCTGGAGTAGAAGTTATGTTATGCATATTATTTCCATCTTGATAGGTTTGCGAATTTATCGGTTTGATGCATGGCGCCAGGGGAATATATTTCGTTCATATTAGCACAGCAATTCGATTTCAATTCAATTCCTTTAACAACGATATGTGGGTAAATAGACGTTACAATGTACTGTAAGATTGCACCATATTTTAATTAGATTGGCTTGCAATAACGTGAACCACACATAATAATGTAATTTATAGAAATGTGGACTAGACTATTAAATAGTAATTTTATTTTAAAAACATTGTACTTGCAAACCGAAGGCCGTTTTGTAATAAAAAGTGTTCAAAATTCAGTCCACGATCATGATATCAATGAAAAAATGTGCGATGAGAATATTACTCCAAGAAAGATAAGAATTGACATATAAAAAAAATAAAAAGAAAATTTTCGTATATGATTAAAAATAAACGAATTATTCAATAAACAAAAATTTACTCTTAAATTCAAGATGGCGGAGAATCGAAGACCACGAAATACTAAATTTTAAATGCCAGTGACCTCCCTCAATGAATTCCGAATGGAAATTGCTACTATTTTTTTCTAGGTTCACCCCTATTGAGCTATTTTTCTTGTACTATACCGTTTTAAGGACATTGAGAACAGATCGAGGCTAAATTTTAAACACCTTTTTATTACGATAATTCGCCTTCTATAGTTTATCTCGCTAAGACAATAATGTTTAGCAACATACATAAAACTGGTGTAACTGGGTATCATTAAATCGCTACCGCTCATCACCATGCTCCCTATCTACACCATACAGCAAGTAGGGGCAGTCTGCTAGCGGTTAGGTACACGTGTTCCATATGAAATTGCTCCTACGAATTCAGTAACACATGAGAACAGTCTTTAAATTAGATAAGAACATTACCGGTAAAATAGAAAATATGATGTTCAAGGTTATTATTTTTACTGGTAGGCATCTGTTTTAACTTTAGCAAACAAGGATTACCTACATCTGTAGTGGTGACAAAAGTGGTGGCTGCTGTAGTTAGGTCCCGTGTTTGATCCTCTGGTTGTGCAAATTTGTGGTCAAAGATTCTGTTAAATACAAACCTATGGGTACTAGTCTGAAGGGTGAAAATTTTCATAGGAGAAACCAGTAAAAACCAACTTACCTCTGCACATAGGGCTTATTGAACGTGACCGGTTTTGGGAATAAATGTTGTGGAATAAAATTAATTATTAAAAATAAAAAACCCGACTGATGCTGAAAATATCAAAACGAGCTTTATAGCAGGTGGTACCCATTATTTTCATCGGGTTTGAGATTTGCAAATGGGCACCGCCTGCTATAAAGCTTGTTTCGATCTTTTCAGCATCAGTCGGGATTTTTTTTTAATAATTTATTTTATTTTATACTTTTTAGTTATGATATATATATTTTTGTATTCGTCTTTTAATTTCCTTCATTTTGATACCCCACTCGATAAATTTGAGAATTTTTTTTTACCAAAATCCACCATTTTGACTCTCTCACAGTAAATACGAATCTAACGACACCTTTCAAGCTAAAATCCAGGCTGCAGAGCGTGCCAAACAATTATACATACATACATACATACATCATACATACATACCTACATACCTACATACCATACTCTCGAAAAACATAACCCTCCTTCTGACGCAGTTGGGTAAAAAGTACAAGTATGTTTTCATTATGGGTAAGAATAAATACCACCAAGTGCCATCATTCATTAGTGTAAATAAAATCAAAGTCAAAGTCATTAATTAATTACATCCTTATCAGTATCGTTAGGGAAACATAATGAAAGGAGTTTCAAAGAGCTCACTGGATAGTTTTTGTGCTGTGAGTAGGAAGACCAAAGCTTTGTTCTGCTTTGATTTTTGCACTGACGGCGATGAACTTCTCTGTGCTTACAAAGACTCCCATGGTGTTAAACACGTCTATGGACCTCGGAATCCACTTTCCACCAGGTGGGCCGTATGCTTATCTGCTTATACTGTTGATTGATGGCACTTGGTGGAACTTGCTACACATCTTCAATGAAAACACTTGTACCGGTTTCGCCTTACGGCATCAACCTTTGATAATACAGTAAAGCGAAACTGGTCAGGAATTAGAAATAATGTGGAATAGTACAAGTGTTTTCATTGAAGATGTATGCCTATTGTTCACGCGCGAAGCGCGACAGCAACCGGCTACGCGACGAACGGCGCGGCGAGGGGCGCAGGGGACACGGAAGGCCTCACCACTTGACGACCGTGCGGCGCGCACGACACTCGCGTTCCATCCGACGAATAGACTCGATGTATATTTAAATTTAATTATAAAATCAAAACTACATACAGTACACATTTTTATTCCATCATCACCCGAGGCTCTGAACAATGGTCCTTCGAGCCGGATCACGGATCCACTGTCAACTAAGTGGTAGTAAAAAAAAAAGTATATAAGTAGTAAGTAAGTATAGTAGTAAGTAAGTATATAAGTAGTATATATAAAGTATACAGGGTGTATTTTTGAAACGGGGCAGTAAGGGCAAGTACCTTAACCGTTGCAGTTACAGCAAAACGTTCTTAGAAGACCTTCCCTAACTTTTTGACATATTTTGAACTGCATTCACAGATTTTGTAAAAAACTTACAGTTAGCAAAAAAAATGCAAAAAGTTCAAAAATTTTTTTTTATGCCAATCAATTCTATTTCCTGTGGGGATCAAAAAACTCTATGAGACCATTTTAGCTTTCAGTACTAGAAAAGACAGAAATCGCCAAAGACCTTTCCCATACATTTCGTACGGAAATATGATAAATCAACTCGAAACTCATAGGTCAGGTAAAATTTTGAACTTTTTTAAATAAAAAAAATCATTTAAACATTTAAGAAATTGGTTTATGAAATAAATTGCTCAAAATGATTTCCATTTTCACGAATACATAAGTCTATCCTTTTTTGCACTGAACGAATGGCGGCTAATAATGTTCTGGGATGAATATTACGTAAAATGGTCATTAATGCATCCTTGAGCTCTTGAACATTGGCGTACGTCGTCTTATACACCTCGTTTTTCACGAAGCCATATAAAAAAAAATCAAGTGGTGTTAGATCGGGGCTACGAGGTGGCCACTGTGTTGGACCATGTGTACCTATCCACTGTGTACCGAATAGGCGGCTCAAATTGGAACGTGAAAGGTGACTGTTATGTGGCGGAGCACCATCTTGTTGAAAATGAACTTTTCGTAATTCCGACAGGGGCCATTCGTCCATCTCGTTTTCAAGATGGTGTAAAATGACTTCATTATAAATGGCAGAATTCAGTTTCCCTTCATAAAATTCCACCATTATGACTCGATAGGACATTATACCACACCAACAGTTGAATGAGAAGCGAACCTGATTATGACTTGCCGTAACTCTTAGTGGATTTTCTTTGGACCAATAGTGGTGATTTTTTCTGTTGTACATACCGTTATTGGAAAAATTCGTTTCGTCTGACCACAGTATGTAATTTAAAAATTCATGATCTCTGCTTATTTTTCCTCTTAGCCATCTGCAAAAAGTAAGCCTTCGAACATCATCACCCGGATGTAACACTTGAACTATGCGCCCATATCGATAGCACTTGTAGCCGTATTTCTTCCATATCTTATATTACTTAGGTGGCCGCAGACCGACCTCCGCCCCCCATGAGCGCGGGCCTGAGAGTGACGGGTGGAACCGCTCGACACCCTAGCAGAAGCAGGCCACAGCGGCGGTGCGCATCGCGGAACCCTCCCGAGGATGGCCAGGCCGAGAGAAATGGTCCTAGGTCAGCAGGGATGCGAGGGATATGTCGCGAGACAACCTCACCTTCGGCCTAGCACAACGACCCACATATGGCGTGCGGTTTAGTCGGTTCGAGTCCAACATAACCTCCCCCTCCGGCTCCGGAGGGGGGGGGGGGAAGGTATCCGTGGGGATTTCCCGCACGTAAAAAGAAACTAGTGCACATGGCCCACCTGATGGTAAGTGGTAATCGTGGCCTATGGACGTATGCAACGCCAGGGTCGTTTCACTCCCGCTGCCAACTTTAAAGAAACCTTCTTAAGCATTTCTTGAAGAACCCCATATTGTAATCACTTACGTAATCCACAGTAGGGAGTTCATTCCACGGTCAATCGCTATAGAATCTGAAATTTTATTTTAGTAAGTTTTATCATTTATGGGAATATTTAACCAGATGGCTGCGACATGTAATATAATGAACATACGTTTTGTTATGCTACCAGCACTTGAAAGTATAAGAGCAAACTGTAACTTTCTATTCTAATAAAGTGTTCAGGGCAATTTTCCCAAACGACTTTTTTCTCCTCAGTTCGAAATAACAAGATTATATCTAGCCACACACATGTTAGAAACATCTTTAGTATTTATACGAAAGTGCTCAACATAAAAATACTTTGTAACAAGTTTATATTTCCTATCTAAAACATGGATAGTTTTCATATCGTAAGTGTAGATGTTCGTGCCTAGTATAAGTTGTGAAGCTAACCCTGCTTTTAGAAGGAGATGTATTCTGTCTGTTTTTCTTGCTTTTTTAAACCACTGAGGTGACAACATGTACATGGCCCACCTGATGGAAAGTGGTTACCGTGGGCTATGGACGTGTGCAACATCAGGGTAGTCACACTCGTGCTGCCGACCCTGTAAACACAGAGAGTTTCTGTGCCATCGGTATAGAAGACAAAGTGAAAATAGCCTTTGGTCTTCCAACTGACAGCACAAAAACTCTCCAGTGAGCTCTGGCTACCCTACTTACCGCCGGAAACACAAGACGAGGTTATTATGGCCACGGTATTCTGTAGAGCGGAGGTGCTTCTCCAGTTAGACTGCTCAATTGGACGGGAATACCGTCGTGCCCTACCTCCAACTGGAAACCTGGTGAAAAGTGGTAACCGTGGCCTATGGACATGTTTAACACCAGTACAGGGATAGATAGATTATACTTTAAAATAAGAAATAGGCTAATCAATTAACATAGGAAAATTATTAAATCGGTCTTGGCAGGGTTTGAACCCCCGATCTTTGCCTTATAGGGGCAATACTTTGACTAATAAGCTACCAGACCTCGCTCGAACCAATCCAAATATAATATATATATATTCCGTATATAAAAAAAGGCAAATAGGCTACTATTATCCTGGAAACGTAATCAAAATTTTATGAAGGGGAACCACGGTGTGAGCTTGTTTTCCGCAATGTGATCATCATAGCAACGTATTACAAACTAAACTGGATTAAGTACATCCTTCCTGAAATACTAATATGCCGCAGAATGGAACCGCAAACTTCATTAGACCCTCGGTTAGCAGGAAGCGAGGCAGCCTTCCTTGATATCGGAGATCCATTAGCGGCCATCTAGCGAAGCTATCTATCTATATCTATCCTTACTGCTATTATTAATATGAAATGGCGTATAATTTTAGTAACGTTGATGTAGAATTTGCATTGGTCTGGTGTTTCTATACCTCGGAGAGCACTTAAACCGTCGGTCACAGTTGCCGTACGAATATCTATGGACCACCAAATATCGACAAGTCTAACTACGGAACTTATAAGTCGCCAACTGGTTGAAAGTCATGGAAAATATCAAAATTCAGCCGCGTCACAGTTAGATCGAAAAAAGCGGAACCCGGGACACTATTTTATATTCCACTGAGGTGCTAGACAAGCACACGGTGCACCTGATGGAAAGTGGTTACCGTGGCCTATGGACGTGTGCAACATCAGGGGAGTCACACTCGTGCTGCTGATCCTGTAAACACAGAGAGTTTATGTGTCGTCAGTATAGAAGATAAAGCAGGACAAGCCTTTGGTCTTCCCACTAACAGCACAAAAACTCTCCGGTGAGCTCTGGCTACCCTACTCACCGCCGGGAACACAACACGAGGTTATTATGGCCGCGGTATGAGGGGTGTATCGGGCCATACCTGTATTTTTGGAGCCCAAAATAACCTCAGATCAGTGCATTTGCTACACTACAGGCGCTGGAGCAGGCTTTACTGTAGGAGTTGGAAGGTTTGACACCAGTAGCTTCAGAAAAAGTATGATACACTGAACTATACTCACGCCAGTGTATCCCTAACGTGATGGATAGAGGTGCATCAATGCCTGAAAGAAACAAGCTCAAACTCTTCAAACGGGAACTTTTTTGTTAGTATTTTTTTCATCAGTTTCTCTGACGACTACTTTTACGTTTTAGTGTCTTACTTTAAGATTTATGTAACATTGTATATTACTTAGTAAATAAATAAAAAAAGCATCCCTTAAAGAAAAACTTACAATCTCATTTCAATGACTCCCTTGGAACTCTTCTTGCCTTTGTACCTTTTTGATCTCAAAAGTTAACATGGATGGGTTGGACCTCTTTTAGTACATTTATGCTATTTGCATCTTGAGACAGAAATCACACTAACTACTTCTGTGCCCCTAGTAGGAAGACCTAAAGCTTGTCCTGGTTTATTTCTAAACTGACGGCACAGAAACTGTGTTCTTAAAGGGTCGGCAGCGCGAGTGTGACGCCCATGGTGTTGTACACGTCCATAAGCCACGGTAACCACTTTCCATCAGGTGGACCGTGTGCTAGTCCTGCCACCTAAGTGGTATAAAAAAAACTAAGGCAAACTAACAAAATTTAAACTATCTTTAAAAAAGAAATTCCAATTGCTATATACATAACAAAAACGACAAAATCTGTGATGTACACCGCATTACAATTCTTGAACCAATTTGGGAGTAAGCGGATTGTACTATTTTTTATTCGATTCCAATTTTGTTGAACAGAACGAAAGCATTCACCGAAAAATCGATTGCGGTTTCACTCGATTTTTCCTTGAACCAGTATTTGTGAATTGCAATTTACTACGAATAACAGTCAGTATGAGAAGACAGTCTACGTTCTATCTATAGTAGGTATGCTACACTAGTATATTAGTAGATGGAATATTTTACATCAGTATTATTTACAAATAACTAAGTAAGAAGGTAATGGTGTAGAGGGAACGTTCCCGAAGCCGAAGTCCCGCGGTAGTAGGTACTCCGGGTACCTACACTACATATTGGCATATTTTATTTTCGATTTGGTGATTATTATTTTTTTTTCTGCAGTGATGTTTTTTTTTGTATGAAATTGTCGTTTATCCCCTCCCCTCCCCTAGTCGACTCCTACGACACTCACAGGAAGATGTGTGGCCCTTTTCTACTGCATCGTGAACCAACACGGCTACTTCTAGTTACTCCTAAGTTAGACTTTAGTTGGTACCTATACTGTATTCAGTTAGGTACCTGTCTAAACCTAAACAATTTTGATGTGTCTTTTTAATACATTTTATTTAAAACTTAGTTCAATCATCTTCAATGAAAATACTTGTACTATTCCACATTATTTATTAAAATCTGATACCCAAAAAACATTTATCAAACTTTGATAATACCGTAAGGCGAAACCGGTCAGGATTTTAATAAATAATGTGGAATAGTACAAGTATTTTCATTGAAGAGGTGTAGGAAGTTCCACCAAGTGCCATCATTCAACAGTATAAGCAGTTAGTTCAATCAATCAATTAGCCCACTGCAGTCTGCTGGACATAGGCCTCTCCCAATGTGTGCCATTTCGTACGATCCTCTGCCTTCCGCATCCAGTCCGACCCAGTCACCTTTTTTGGATTTTCGTGTATACATTATAAACTTAGTTCATTAATATTTATCTGTTTAGAAACTCATTTTTAATAATAAAGCCCATATCCTAGAATGTCAATCAGCTGAATCGTGATTTCGCTGAGTTAAAAACCTGTCAAATTTGTCAATTTGTATATGTCGCAGGCAATACATAAAAAATAAAGGCAATTTTCAATTTGCCTTCGGCATTATATATAACTGCACACTTTTTTAAACTGCCCACGCATTATGTATAATGCAGAATCATACAAATTGCCTGCGACATATACCTACAATCTATTCCCAGATAAATCGAGGTTCAGCTGAGTGATATTCTAAAATATGGGCCTTAGTATTAAAAATGAGTTTCTTAAGATTACGGGCCTAAAACCATTATTTAGTCAGTTTTTTTTTTAAAGAATATGAGTAACCGAAATTATCGAAATTACTAATATTCCCTCTTACCCCTCCGACTAAGCTAAATTGCTTGTGCTAGGAGTGGGTTCACGTCGGTAGTTTAATGGCCAGGATTCGAACCCGGGACCTCTCGATCGTAAGGCCGACCCCTTAACCACTAAGCTACCGACGCTTGTTATTTGTTTTGTCTTCTTCATCCTAGTTTTAATCTCAGTCCCATCCGAAGCTTTTCAACTTAGAGTCTGGGGTTCGCTTTTTACTAGTCTAGCTGTGGATTTGGCTACACTTCGATATTTTTCCGTGGAGCGACTGTCATCTGACCTCCACAACCCAAAGGCGATATCGAAGCATTGCAGCCAGACCAGTTGTTGGATTTTTGAGGGCTCCAACTACCCGTAACGACTGCCATAGATGTTTGTATGACAACCGGGACCGACGGCTTAAAGTGCTCTCCGAGGCACGACCAGACCAATGCAAAAATCCATATTCATGCATACAAATATTTGCACTGAGCGGGGATCGAACCCGCGCCTCCTGCGTAGCGGCCGCGTTCACTACCGCTACGCCACGGAGGCTGTCCTAGTTTATTTGTTTAGTATGTGTTTTTCTAAAAAGTCAAAGCATTGTTTACCTTTAATTATGTACCTAACCGAATGGCATTTAAGAGTTACCTACGACGTAGCTTGGCTTGCTTTCGCTGGTGTGGCCATGTCAGATGGCGACATCTGACATGGCCACACCAGCGAAAGCAACACTCTCCTTTCATCTGAAATGTTCCGGACATTAGCAAAAGGAGTATAAATTCTAAAACAGAACTGTAGCTACAAGAAAATATATTTGCTGCCATTTTCTCTGGCCATTAAATATTGGAGCGCGTAAAATGGAGCGCTGCGGGGGAAATTTAAATCGTTGTTGGTTTGTTTGTTTTTAATGGCAGTTCCTCTTGTTTGACTTATCTGCGCGTTGTGGGCTGGTTTGTGTTTAATGTTTGTCGAATTTCAATGTTGTGAGCTTTTGATCAAGAGGTTGCAGATACAATCCCCGGTTATTCTACTGCCGAGGTGAATTAATGACCTAATAAAAAAATAACCGACATTCTAAGAATTTGATCGTCTTTCTACTCGTATTAAGACAACTATGAGGAGTTGTTTCGGAGTATCTTGGGGCTCTACCACGGGTTTTGGGGCTCAAGCGAAACACTAATACAATGTTATCCTACTTAAAAAAAGACAAATGTTTTGTTTGTTTTTTGTACCGATAAAAATAAGTTTGAATTGATTAAGGCGGCGTTTGAACCCGCGATCTTTGACAAGACCAATGCTTTGACCACTAAGCTACCAGACCACGCCCGAAACGATCAAAATTTCTCCTTTTCATGTCTTTGAGGCGACAGTAGAGCGTCTACTGATATTCTTACAAACTGTCGGAACTTATTTTATAAATTAAAATTATTTTTATCTAGATGTTTAGATGTATAGAAGCTTGTCATTTAACCACGCTGCCTGAGCGGATCTGACTGAAATTGCTAAGAGATATAATTATAGTCTGGAAGAACACATTAAGGCTAATTTTTATTTCAATAATAGATTGTCATGGGCAGCGGAAACGCGATCTAAAAGTCACGCGGAAGGAGTCACGGGCATTAGCTAGTCGAACTAAATCCATATTAATATTGTTACGAGCGTGGGGGTCGGTTTAAATAGAAAATGCGAGAATAACCGTTAAAGATATATTTTATTCAGCTGCACTTAAATTACAGCGAAACGTGTAGAAATTCGAAAACTCTTCCTTACACAATACACAGTCACTTGTATAATCGCACTGTATCGCTTCGCACACCTTATCGCTGTGATCGCTTCGGATACTAGTCGTAGACTGATCGAGCGGAGGCTGCTAGCTCGCATTTTATATCCGGCGCGGCCGAGTAGCGAAAGTTCTAGAAAAGACAGCAACGTCCTGGAATGTTTTACCGGGGCTTGTGTCTCTTTCTAGCCTGACATCTCGTTCTATTCATTCGATTCCTTCTAGAACAGCGACGTCAAGGCATACTGTCTCTTTCTATAGTGCCGTCTCGCTCACTCCTATGGGAACTTGGCCATATATTGAAGTTGCCAATTATAAACGGGAAGGTGTATGTGTGTGTCTGTCCGTCTTTCACGCCTAAAACACAAAACCGATTTTTATTAAATTTGGTATAGGGATAAATAAGACCTTGAGAAAGGACATAGGCTATGTTTGGTCGCGATAACCGACATTCATGTGCAGCTGTTAAAGAGTAATTAGATAGCAAACATCAGAACTCCTTCACAAACTTTCATTCAATATTATTATTTTTTTAGACAACAGAGGTGGCAGACATGCACACGGCCCACCTGATGGAAAGTGGTTACCGTGGCATATGGACGTGTGCAACACTAGGGGCGTCACACTCGTGCTGCCGACCCTGTAAACACGGAGAGTTTCTATGCCGTCAGTGTAGAAGAAAAAGCAGGAATAGCCTTTAGTCTTCCCACTGACAGCACAAAAACTCTCCAGTGATCTCTAACTACCCTACTCACCGCCGGGAACACAACACAAGGTATTCAGTCGGTCTACTCAATTACTCCTATAAAATCCTTTCTACTCGTCGAAATGCTGCAACTGCTGCAAGTGATATTAAAAGAGAAATTGGTGAACGAGCTAGCCTATTCATGTAGAAATAATCTTTTTTTCTTCTATATAGGTATATTCAATTCAATTGCTTTTCGTTTGTCTAGCTAAAACTCGAAAACAGCTGAGCTAATTTTTGTTATGAAAAGTTTGTTTTAGTCCAGGAAAGGTTGAAATGGTGAGAACATATGGAATAATTGCGAGGAAGAACAGGAACAGGAAAAGAATGAATAGACTTCAATTGATTGAATGAATAAACCAAGAACTTTAGTACTTAACAAACACTTTATTTTAACAATAATTATTATCAAAATAACATAACTATAACCACCGGTCGCGTGCTGTCTCTATTTAATCTAACTTAAAATGATTTAGTGCCACTATTTTTATTCTTGGGACTAAATTATTACATAAAATTTACCTTTCAACAGATTGATAATTCTACTGTAAAAGGCCCCTTAGACCCAAAGCAAAAAGGTGCAATCACTGACACCGTTTTTTTTTTCAAAACTAAATCCGTGTTTCAAATTTATAAGCTAGAAGTACCATTAGAATATTATTTAATAAAAAATGTGGCACTAAAATACTTTAATTCAAACTAAATACATTCACAGGACTATCTATATAGTATCTAGAGACATTGAATAGTTTACACATTATGTCAGAAAATAAACTCATTATACAAACTTCTATCTAACGCGCAGTTGGCAAAAATACTCAAGAGATAACAATTCTATAATTTAATAAATATGGTATGTTTACACTGAACGTATTATTAGCTACCGATTATAACTTTCTGATCAATATATTACTTTCTGCTGCTGACTATCACTTATCGATATGGATGCTAATAGGTCTACTTCAGGTCTGTGGAGGGCCTGATAGAACCTGCAGTGTAGAGCTCCCTACTGTTCCATATCTCATTAACATCCCTACCATCGTGATGTAATCAACGTACGATTGATTACATCACGATGAACTCAAGAAAATAGTCTCTGAGATTGCACACCTCTCGATTATGAAGGGTCTTAGCATTTAAAAATATTCGACTTCCACATTTCCGCAGGATGTACAATTTAATTTAATTTTGATCTATTTTATTATTATTGCCTCTATTCCTTTAACAAAACTTATAAATTATATTTCTAAATACATATAAAAACATCTATTTAAAAATATAAAAAATAGTGCTCCACCGGTATCGGATAGGGAGGGACAAAGTTACCGGTGGTTAGGGCTCTAGACAAAGAAACTTCCTCACGATGCGTGCGCGCCGTATCAAGGCGTATTATTATTATTATGTAATTATCAAGTTAATTCTACAACAACCACAGAATATAA
Organism: Eilema caniola; assembly: GCA_949126895.1. Lineage (NCBI taxonomy): Eukaryota > Metazoa > Arthropoda > Insecta > Lepidoptera > Erebidae > Eilema > Eilema caniola. Next base: position 18,704,965 of record OX421481.1, read on the forward strand.
GAATTTAAAGCCTGTTGCTTTAAATTCTTATATTCTGTGGTTGTTGTCGTTGATATTGTGAACGCAAAATATCGAAAAGGAAAATGCTTCGTAATATTCGCTCACAATCGGCGGCAAACAATACGTTTAGTTTCAACAAGACCTAAGGAAAATATTATATTATAAGCTATTATGTATTTTGCTATATATCTTCATTTAGTGTCATTGTTTTATATTTTGACATTCATATATATAATAATAAATATTTGGTTACCTGCCATGGAAAGTAATATTGTGATATATTTGGGTATTATTTGCCGACTACTCATTGGGTAGACTAAAGAACAAATAGGCCTGTAACTATCTTTAGGAACTATAAATTACAAATTAATACGTACTTTAGGATTACAAGAATTAATGATCAATAATTTATTCATGTATGGATTTTCTGAGTATTTATGATTTCTGAATTTAACGAAATTTGCGTGTCTCACTAAAGAATTGTATGTTATTTTTTTCGACATGAGTTCTCTGTTTTAACAAAAATACATTATTACTTTGTTTGATTAAATTTCTTTAAAACAAAAAATACAGAATGATATATTATATTTTTCAAAACTATTTAATAGTTCTTAAATTGTTCATTTGAACAGTAATTAAAATCGTTAAATTAGGTACGTTAAATATTTAAACAATTTATGAAAACAATAATATCATCCTTAAATTATTTTTCCTTACAAAATAAATAAATATAGACCGATATAAATGATAAAAATACTTAAAAATGTAATACAAAATATTTTTTAAATATAATTTTGGTTACGGAAAAAAAATTGTTTTATTTTAATTATTACAACCAGCAGTGTATCAACACTAACCACAGATAATACATCCAGGCCCCCCGATTCTGCTAATTTTATGACATAACAAAAACAGTGTCATACCGCTGAAATTGCATAAAATGTCATTAAATTTTAGACTTTATGCTTGAGCTTTAATGTCCAAAATGATAAGACAGAGAGTTTATAACATTTTTCATTCACTTTAAAATATTTGTCATTTAATTTTAGACTTTAACCATACAAAAGTAAAGTCTAAAGTTAAATATTATTGGTTACGGTGTCTGTAGGTTAGCAGCGGTTAGCTATGAAAAAAATAATAACCAAATCAGGGCCCTGGTCGAAACATTATACCATTTTAAAGTAGATTACGTTACAGTTGACAAAGTCTACAACTTTGTGAGAAAACTTCAATACTTGTATCCTTACTCGGACTGTTCACAATATTTCCCGTAAACAGAATTATTTAAAATAATAATTGTTGTTCTCAAATTGATTTCATCAGAAAATAAAGCTTTAAATTAAGTTATTAGCGTTTTCTGTAAGTAGCGGACGGCTTCTAGAAATAATTACGTTGGTGTTTTGAAATTCGATTGTTTAAATAAATTATTGAAATAAGTGTTACAAATTTGTTCATTTCCTTTCAATTTTATTACATTCTGGTTTTATTGATTACTACTACATTGCTGATTGAGGACACGCTCTATCTATAATACTTTGCTCACCACCAAACACTTCTGAATAATTTGTCAAATACTGTGTATTATAACATTTTCAACAATAGAACCTAAACAAACGAAACACTCGCGTCTAATGAAACCTATCGTTATATTATGTACACTATCAGTTCGATATAACTACAATGACTTATATTACAATACGACAAGAATCTGAGGAATCTAACACGAACGACATTTAGATAGAAATATGAATTTTTTTCGTCGATAGTACCATATAACTCGTAAAATCGGATATTTCAAAAATAATAAAAACAGCTTTTCAATCAATATAATAAATACGAGTTCTTAATTATTAATGTACAACAATAACAAACGCACACAAACGAAAAATTGCATACATGTTTATGGCTTTTTCACAATGTTGAATACTTTTAATTAAACTAGAATATTAGAGTCAATATGGCAGACCAGTTAAAATTATTGGCTTTAAACGAGCAATGTAGATTTAAATTTTTATGGAACATAAAATAGTAATATGACAGAAACTCATATTTCACTCTTGAATCAATTCCATTTATCGCATAAACCAGTTCAGTGATATATTTATTTTTATGTTTCAATAAATTTTGATTTTGCGTAACATTCATGTCATATACTTATTGATTATGACAGTTTTACGGCGTCTTTTAAGGTTGTCAGTTTCAATTCCATTATATTTATTGCTAGCTTCAGTTCTTTATGCAATAAACAAAAAAAAAAGACATGAATTACGAATGAGATTATTTTCAAGCATCATGCGTTGTGTTTTTTTCGTCAAGCCAAATCAACTAGTTATTCTGAACCTTTTAAACACGATATCATTAATAAAAACACCGCAGCCATCGATCATAATAATCACAGTACTATCGACGAAACAATAATAGAATTTTACAATCGAATATTCATGTAGAAAGACTAATATTGATTTATAATATAGCTTGAGACTTCACCCTCCTAGATAATTTGTTATTTTTTATAGACTTTTTAGGACAGAACTTTTTTATAATACTTTTAAGGATTTTAAATATTTCGGTAAGTAGTATAAAATCTAGAATAGTATGGGTACCAAAGATAAGGGACAAAGCATTTTAGGTCAGACAGGATAGAATGATATAGTACAAGCTACAAGCGAGAATACAAAAGATTTACAAGAGTTTCAGTGAAAATTTTAGAAAATCTACCGAAAGCGTAGAAATAGTCTACCTTAAATAAATTCGGAAAGAATAGTATTGGTCCAAAGTCAGGCAGAAATTGTCGTTGAAAATGTAAGAGGAAGCTGTGAAAAGGTATGGGAGTTAAACAATTACTTTGAAGAACAAATAAAATATCGATGGTCTAGAACACAAAAATACTAACTGAAAACTTTTGTACTTGCATATTTGTCTTCTTCACTAATTAATAGGGTTCATAATTGAACGTAATTTTTTTTCCACTTAGTATGTTTGTCTTCTAGCCCATCGATATATACCTGCTCCTAATATCAATTTGATACAAATAGAAGATATTCAGAAATGTCATCAAGTTTTGGCATTAATGTGAAATTTATAATTTTGTTAATAAAATTGTACAGTATTATGTAATATAGTTTACTGTCCCAGAATAGGTTAGTTATTTCAATCATTAGCATTAACTATGGGGCATCAAAATGATTTAAGTTTTTAATTATTTTGTTTTGTGAAGTTGGAATTATCGTGAAAGCCAGAAAAAAACTAGTATTTGAAAGGTTTAGACAATGTCTACATATAAATATAGCTATATATATTATATAATAACATAAGCTTTCTAAAAATAAATACTGACACTTAAAATTATGGCAGTAAAACTATTCGATTAATTTCGTACGGTGCCTCTTATAATATGTTTAATTGCACCATTTTTAAATGAACATTAATTTTTATATGTAATATTTTAGCACAATATTACATTATCGATCTTTATTTAATATTTTTTAAATTTGCTCTTGACTTGATCAAATATTTGTGAATAGCACTTTTATGTGAGCCTGTGCTCAAATAGCTTTGAAAAGACATTTTATTTTTCCAGCGACGAGTTGGCTCTAGAAAAGCTTGTCAATATCTTTTTGAATATCCGTTTTCAGGCGATGATCAAGCGCCTTATCTTATTAACGTAGCTCTATAGCATTATCGAATGCTAAATAATTTGTTTGTCTTTATTTACATAATACACTTTATAACTACAATATTACATTAATAAATTTAACTTTACTGTGATTTTATCCATTTTCTTAACGTCAATTAGTTATAAACGGCAACTTGCCTATAAGTTTTAGCTGATTTAAATATTGTAGTTACAACAATATTTTATAGATAATAGTTTATTATTATTATTATATTATAATCAATAGTACTTATTATCTGAAACAACTTCTTATAAAAGTAAATTTTGTTGATTTGTTTGAAAGTAAATTTGGTTTAGTATAATTAGTTTCTTTGTCCTTTCAATTCATTTCAATAGTTGTAAGTTCTGGTTTATTAATATCAACTACTTTTATTTTCAAGATTACCTATGTTAGCTTCAAGCTTATTACAATCCTCAAAACATTTCTTATGTCTCATTTTTTCAATCACATTAAAGTCAAATTTTAATATACACCTTGAACACTGTGATTGAACAAAAACTACAACTCTAACTTACTTTGCATATACATTAATAAATTATTTCTCTAGCGGCAACATAAATGGTATTCTAAAACATAATCATTTGTTATTAAAGTATGTACAATCGCTACAAGTCTAATTTGACGTGGCGGTAAAATTTGGAATAATCAAATCACCACGATATACAATTATATCGTTTTTAGACGCAATTATTTAATCGTAGCGTCAAATGCTCGTATGGCTATCGAACATCACGTATAAAACTCAGTATATAATGAAAAAAATGTTGGCTCATATTTTCAGAGAACATGTCGTCACCTTTTAAATTGCCTTCGTTATAAACACCTGAGCAAGAGCGTTTTTTGTTGGGACGTAAATATTTTTTTAATATTCACGCATGTTTTGGCAGCGTACACGTTTTAAATTGTTCAGTACTTGTTATTTCATCATCGGTTGTATTATTGAATACACGATAAAGATATCAAAGTTATAAATGAAGATTGAGTTTCAACTCAGAGTTTCAAATTTCATTTTTAATTATGATACCAGTTTAATTAATGCCTCAATGTAATTAAATTTACAATTTGCAGCACAAATTTACGTATATTGAAATTAAATTTGATGCTGCATACTATGAATACGCGACATGGAATCAGTATAATTTAATCCTTGTTTTATTTATAATTTAACCATTAACCAAAATATAAATGCACCCAAGTTTTAATATCATTCATGTTCTTTCCACCAATTAACAACTTTTCTTTCATTATTCCTTAATATTTTACTGAAATCTTCTCTTATATTTTATTAAGGGCTGAAAGGAATACGATTTTATATGTGTAATTTTTATCAGTAAAGTATACTTATTTCCATGAAGTGTATCAATCATCCATTCGATCGTCCATTGCCAAGACATTCGCAAGTAAACCATTATTTTTATAATTATCATCTCCTCTACATTTACTTTATAACGACGCATGGAATTCGTTATACGTGATAAATCTACATATAATCTACATACCACAGCCTTCAAGGCTACTTTTAATAATTATTATCAGGGTTATAATCGAATCGAAAGAGAAATTACTAGGAAGAAGAAAAGAGTACATTCGATGTCTGAACCTGTACATTTGAGCACATACATCTTAGATTGATGAGCGATTTTGATGTTACTGACGATAATCTATTATTTTTTGTATGAAAGTCAGTAGACGTAAGTGAAATTTTAAAATGCCAAAAAAATATTTTTTTTTTTTTAGATATTTATGGATTTATTGTTAGTTTACTGTTTGATTCATAACATGAAGAATCAGCACCAACTAAGTTGACAGTTCATATTTCGGTCTTCATTTAAAATTTTCGTTTAGTATTTTTAGCTCATTGTCGGGGTAATACGCTCATCAAGCTCGCTTTCAGTATACATTTAAACTATACACATAGTCAATACCTTTTCAACATTATATTCATGGCAGATATCAATTACGACATTTTTTTAAAGATTTACTATTATAATTTTAGCATTAAACCTGTAAAAAATCGTCACAAATACTACTACGAATTCTTTTTAATATCGAAATGACCATGTAGCCTTTAACCGAAGAATTTACTTGAATTTGGACATTTAAAAACCTGGAATGACGTCATAGGCTTCTAAAGTGGACATGGTGAGATAAATTAGCCAGAGAGAGAAGAAAAACATAGAAGTAATAATCTTAGCACGCCGGGGTCCTCCAAGCTCACCACCGATGCTCTTTCGTCTTCGGAAGACTAAGAGGCTAACTGCTACTGCCGCTAAGCTGCAGTACATTGTTACACTGAAGGCCAAGCTGAAAACAAAAAAGGATCTTAGTGTTTAGGTTAACAAATGAGACATAATGAAATTTTAAAGCATTTTGTATGCTAACTATCCAAATCGATTAAGAAATAAAAAATAGCCGTCACCCAAAGATACATAGGAAAACATTGGATAGCTCCAGGCGTGGTTCGATGGCTCAGTGGTCTGAGCATTCACCATGTAAGGAAAATTCAATTTTCCCTATCTAAATCGAAATTTTATTTAATGTATGTTTGAGAATATCGATAATATATTTAAGTAGGAGGGAGTAGGTTTAGTTAATACTGGAGTAAAAAGATTAGACGTTGATGAATTCCTTCCCAACGATGTCAAGAGACTACCTACATACCGAAATTTAATAACGGTTGCACATGCAAGTGAATTTCTATTTAATGACCTCATTGCCATGGTGTCTAATGATGGCACACATTTTTTTTTTAATATGCTTTAAGGCGAGTTAATCTTCTAGCAAACCTCAGAGTGATATAATAATATGAAATTGATATGAAATAAAGAAAGAAAGGAGAGTTAAGTTGAAGATAAAATAATTATAATATACATGTTACAAGAGAGCTGTATATTGTAGCTTTAGGTGATTGAAAGTTATAATTATTGAAACAAGGTTTTGAGTTGTGTCACATAATATAGAAACGGCTAATACAGAAATTATCATTTCATATAAAATATTCATCAGATTTGAGTATGATAAAAAAATTGGAGGCCATCAAAACAATTCCAAGAATTTTGATTTTCTACATACTGGAGGGAACACAAACCACAAATTCGAATGTAATCTATTAGAGTGCTTGTATTTAAAGGTACGGTTATTTGGTATTAGAATCTAATTTGGGTGTACCTGCTTCTCTAGACAAGTGGCAATTCGTTGGCCGGCGTGCGGTAAAACAGAATGACGAATGTATGGGATTTGAAGTACTGTCATATCCGTCAAATTCTATCAATTCGTTATTCTTTTTTACCAAAAGCACTCCAACGAACTGCCACTTGTCTAGAAGGCCTGAACCTACATTTACTAATGAAATATAGGACTAAAAAAATCTTTTACAGCTATTTCTGAGGAAATGTGTATATATCTGTCTTTCAAAGAAAGATAGAAAAGATAATACAATTAATATTTGCTACAATAAAGTTAGTATAATCTTTATTTCAATAGTTAGTATTTGTAAGAAATCCATCTATAAGAAGTATTTTTTTTGAAAACGAAACGATTTAATTTCAAAGAGGCTCTTGACATAAAATAAAATTAAAATTCAAAAATAAATTCCTTAGCGATTAGTAATTAAGACAAGTGCAGGGCAGTTCCACTTTAAAGCTAGTAATACTCCATTAGATCTAGAAATAATTGAATCGATCTAGCGCAAATTGAACTGACTGATAATTCACTAGATCTAGATCTAGGGAACATTACAACAACCACAAATTTGAAGATGGAATATGAATGATCATGAGCTGTTACCGACGTAAAATTTTATTATTACATTGTAAACTCGGCATTAAACATTATGAGTACCTGGTTTTTGATATTCTTAAGTGTTTATATCTATAAAATGTGTTTTATGACACCTTTTCGTGTAATAAAACAGTGGAGTCTCTTGAAATGGTCTTCCTCTCGGTATTGGGAGGAAATAATGAATGAATAAACAAATAAACGAACAAACGAATAAATGAATGAATGAACTAACGAATTTGCTACCAAAGTGGTATTAAAAAAAACGAACAAACGAATAAGGCCTACGAATCTTTTCCACAAAGTATTTATTTATTAAACTGACAACTTAACCTCGCCCGGAGGTAAGCTGAAGGCAAAGTCTCAGGAAAAAGGGTCACCATCACCGAATAAAGTTCATTAGAAGGTATTATGTACTTACTTCCCAGGATCGATGAGAAACCTCTCGCCCCGGCTCCAATGGACGATGGCGGCCAGGGTCCACGCGACTCCAATGCCCAGGAACACGTTGACTGCGTTCGAACCCGTCACGTTGCCTACTGAGGCATCGGCGTACTTGTCTTGGATAGCTGCTACTTTACTTGCAAAGGTATCTGTAGGAAAAGCAGTAATATTAATCATAAATAAAATTTGGTTGCAAGACGAGGCCAAGAAGGTACAACTGGAAGCAGAGAGCTTAGCTTAGCTTAGCAAGGTTTAAGCTGACCAAACCTATCACCACAATGGCTCGATCATTTCCTGATAAATTAAGTGAAACATTAGTAAAGATAAACATATTTTAAAGGTGTAGATTTTGGTTCACCATTAGGCATTTATGTAATAGCTGATATTCAGTATGTCTGTGATGGTAGACAAATCAGCGGTCCATCTATGTAAAGTTTTGAAGGAGGTAGAACACGATCCCGTACCAATTGAGCAGTTCGACTGGCGAAGTCCTACAAAATTCAGCGGCCTAATGCCCGCGTGTTATGTATCCGGCGGTGAATAGGGAAACCAGAGCACACTGAAGAGATTTTGAGTTGTCAGTGGGAAGACCAAAGGCTTGTCCTGCTTTATCTTCTCTCATCTGCCACGATAACCACTTTCAATGATTATACCTAAGTGGTATAAAAAAATAGAGGATGCCGCTTACAGACCTTATTCTGAAACTAGCCTCCTAAATTCTTCAAATTTAGCTTCACATTGAAACAATGATGAGAAATTCCTGGCTGCAGCTATTGATAAGGCTTTGAGAGGTTATAGAATTGAAATATAGCTCGGAAATGCCCTCATTGGTGATATATGCATTGAGTTTAATTCAAGAAGTTTAACAACTTATCGCAATAGTTTTATTCAAACGTTTTGTACTCTCGTTCTAAAATTAATATTTTTTATCTTGGTCTCGTCATGACTTGAGAACAACTTTATCTATTTATTATTCATTTGTTTAAGTCCCTGAATCTTTGTAGACTGTTCTAAGAGAAAGTAAAATAAAGCATCTAGTAAAAAAAATTAAAATATCAGAGAACTTAAAACTAGATCTACCAGTAATAGCTGGTTATAAAAGAAAAACTAATATACTAGTGAACAAACATCTGCAACCTAATCTCTAGAGCAACGATATTATTGGAAAAGATGCTACGATTATTTTAAAACATATCACGTTGTTCTATTATAGAGATCAATTTATTCAACTCGCGTTAAATACAGAACACGATAAATTACGGAACCAGTGAACCAGTCTCCGAAACCACACTGAAAGAAAGTGCCATGTGAAACGAACCATGTAACAGATCTATACAATACGGTTCAATTCACATAATTATAGCAGTACAGAAGAAATATGCTGGAAATGAGCAAATACATACAGGTCCTTGAGCAAAGTAGCTACACAAATGCTTGTAAGATTGCTCGATAGATTGGAAAATAAAATACTGGGGTATACATGTTATTATCGACCTATTTTTTATGATATTCAAAATATACAAATACTAGCTTTGCCCGCAGCTCCGCCAGCGTAGATGTCGGTTATCGCTATAATATCGATTATCGTTATAAATTGTAGCCTATTTGTTATCCAGATGTATAAGCTATATTATTGTAAAGTTTCATTAAAATCCGTTCGGTAGTTTTTACGTGAAGGAGTGTGGTGATACCACATGTACCCAGCGCCATCTACCGACATCAAGCCGAACTACTACAATAATACAAATCCTGCGTCGCGAAAATGAAGTTCCTGCGCTGGTACAATCCATATACAACATCCGAACGACAATCGTTGGGCCGCGGCCCGCCAGGCGTGATCACCTTACCTGGCCGGAGGATCCTCCCTTTGTGTTGGAGGAACATCACACCCCGTTCCTCCACAGGAGTAACAAACATCCAAGCCATCCATTCTTACAAACTTTCACGTTTATAATATTAATTAGGATATTGTATGTGTATTGAGACTATCATTCATGTTATCTACTAATTTATATGCCTTAATGGAATTAAACTGTTTTTTATCTCAGTTATTAAAGTTAAAATCTGAACAATAATCATCAGTTTTATCACAATGTCACTTTTAGTTTATTAAAACTACTGTTTGAAAGCATTTCAATTCTAAAACTCTATATATACCAAGTTATTGTTGGAAACTTGCTTTGACAAAACAGAATTCTATTTTCTTTAAAATCTCGCTTTTGTCAATTTTCATGATCATAATGTGCACACCTTTCTATAGCAATCAACATTATTATAACATTAAAAGTATTTGACAAAGGTTAATGTTATAAAGTAGGTATGGAACTGATTTTACGAGTCAGAACTGCAGTAAAACGTTTCAAAATTTAGGCACAATCTTGTGAACTCAAGCAGAAATTCAAGTCTAATAATGTCTTGTTCGTAACAAGCAATTTTCTTCATCTACACTAGAAAATTCAGAAGCATTCCTATCTGAGAGGAAGTTGTTGCTACACTCGTTTTTGTAAGAGAAAACTTTATGTAATTATCAGAATAAAGAAAATAGAACATATTTTTTATACCACTGATGTGGCAGACAAGCACACGGTTCACTTGATGGAAAGTGGTTACCGTGGCCTATGGACGTGTGCCACACTATAGGCGTCATACTCGTACTGCGAGTTTCTGTGCCGTCAGTGTAGGAGACGAAGCAGGAATAGCCTTTGGTGTTCCCACTGACAGCACAAAACCTCTCCAGTGAGCTCTGGTTACCCTACTCACCGCCAGGAACACACCACGAGGTTATTTTGTTTTATGGCCGCGGTATTCTGTAGGGTGGAGGTACTTCCCAAGTCGGAATGCTCAATTATACGGAAATACCGTCGCGTCCTACCTTCTATTAACTGTGGTTGTGTTGTGTTATACCGTATATATGTGTATATATAAAATGAATGAATTGTAGACTACTTTGTTAGATAGCATATTTTAAAAACTAAATAACACGTAACAACGACTTAAAAAGTTTATTACCTAAGTCAAATTAGGTTAATAAAAGTTATTATGGGTACATTAATGTACACAGGTGACACAGGTACTAAAATGGACATTATGCCAAAATTATAAATGTGTAAATTTGTGATTATGTTTGAATGTTTGTTAATCTAGCTCAAACGACTCTGCCTTCAAGTGGGCACAGGAAAATAGTATTGTACGGAATAAAACATAGGTCCTTTATTGCTGTAATACCTAATACTCTGGTAAGTATTACAAAATCGGCCCCATACGGCCATTTGCTCGCAAGCACAGACTAGGGATGCAGGAGATAAAAAAAAAGAAAAAATGCGAGCAATTTTCGACCTTATCGACATGACATGCTATCGAGTTTTGACGTGACAACGTCTTATAAATTGGTTTGCCGGGCGACACTTCAAGAAACTGCGTTACGCTCTGCGTTACGCTCCGCGTTATGCGCTTACAATGAGAGCGAGTGAGAGGCACGCGTCCCGCCTAAGAGCGAGAGAGACAGACATAAAAAGTGAAAGGCACGCGTCCCTTCCACTCGAGCACAGTAAAGGTAAAAATAAAATTTTGTTAATATGAAATTCAGTGCGAGATTCTTTGTATAAATTAATGTTTTAAATATAATTCTTTGTATAAATAAATGTTTTAAATTGTTACTATTATTTCATCCTTCTTCCTACTATACGAATGAATATTCACATTAAAATTATTTTACCACTCAAAGTCGTTGTCACGTAAAACTTTCGCCTGTATACCGACTTTACAGGCAACCAAATTTTTTTGTTATATTGGTGATCAGCGTCATCAACAGCGACACGTAACAAAGAAAATGTCATTAAGGTCGAAAATTGCTTGCAGTTGCTGTTAAAACAGTGTTGTTGGCTCCGATAACCGATATCGGGCCGGACAATGTAAAAGAGAGATACATATGTCATATATTTGACTTCCTCCGATATCGGATGTCGGATATTAGATATTAGACATTGTGAAAACGCTCCTAAAGTTGGCATATTAATATAATATAGTCTGGATTAAAACATAGGTCCTTTATTGCTGAAATAGGTTCACCCAATACTTAATACTCTGGTAAGTTTTACAGGGATATTCAGTTGGAGCCCTTAAAAGTCCAACAACTGGTCTACCTGTAATACTTTGATGTTTTTGGTGGTATGATGACAGTCATTTCTCGGAAAGGTATCGGTCTCGTGTCTCCCCTGATATCCCACCTAGGGGAGACATCAGGATTTCATCAGTCCTGTTGTCTCCCCTAGGTCGGGGAGATATCAGAATTTACATTTAAAATTATATTTTGAGTAGGACTCATGTCTCCCCTGTCACAGTTCTACCATGTTTGTACTTACTAGCTTCTTGCAAATAACTAAATATTAATGTAATATTTATTATACCTGAGTTGTATATTTCAAAGGACTTGACATGTATTTTTCTTTAACAGTTTTAATGAAACTTTGACATTTACGAAGAGAGACACGAGTACTCAAAATATAATTTGCAAAGTAAGTTCTGATGTCTCCCCAACCTAGGGGAGACAACAGAACTAAAAAAAACAACGGAGACACGAGAAAGAAACCCTCGGCAAATATCGAAGTTCAGCCAAACAAGTACTTAGACTGGGAAAAGCGGACCCCAGAGAGAGGCATTAACGCAAAGAAAGCAATAACTTACCAGGTATACTGGTCCCCAAGGCCACAAACACTATAGCTGTGACCGAGTCCTTGATGCCTAGGGTACACCCGAAATGCGAGGCCACGTCACCAATGATGGCCGTCACTAAGCCGATGCAGACGATGGAGACCACGAAGCAGACGTACCCTCCACCTATATCTGGAATAGAAAACTGGTATTAGTATGATCAAAATAATAATACCTAGAGTTATGTCAGAGTCAAATCGACGAAAACCGCTCACCGTCTTGGATCATTCAGTTGGCAACAAAAAGGTTACATACATATACATACTTATATTCACACCTGTGAATACCTGAAGGGGATTTTTTTACGTGCAGGAAATCCCCACGGATACTCCCCCTCTCCGCCGGACCCGGAGGAAGAGGTTATGTCGGACTCGAACCGACTGAAACGCAGGCATATGCCTCACACTCCGGCTGACTCAGGGCCATGTCTCTGGGATCAGATACCCACTGGCATATCCCTCTTAACCCGACATACCAAGGGATAGGAGGGAAGCGGGGCATAAGTAGGTACTTAGTCCGACGATGGATAGAAAGATAAATAACTCTTTATTGTACACGAATATTAGATTACAAGAGATAAAACAATAGGTAGTGTGCATTACAGTAATTATAGTAAAATGCACAATGGGCGGCCTTGTCGCTAAATGCGATCTCTTTCAGGTAACCGTGGGATGGAGAAATATTCAGCAACACGCACGTGTAGCTATCAAAAATATAAATGCAAATAATAACGTTTCCTGATACAATTACAAATAACCATAGAGAAAGAATACAAAACTTACATACTAAAGCACCTAATATATATGGAACATAGTCAAAACAGGTTTATCTTTTCACGTTTGTGATAAATAATGCTGATAGGTCTATAATATGACGATGATATATTTGCAAAATTTGCCCAATTCATTTTAATCTCATTACAAAATAAACATAGCTCAAAATTCATGGGCGGCAAATAATATTTTGAAAATAAGTGTTTTTATAGCCATTCAGAAACAAAGCAAGTTAGTGATAGGTTCATTGAGAGAAATAAAGCAATCCGACTTCGATAGATTAGGTTAGAAGGCTGATGAGGGAGCTGAATAGGCTAGTATGAAACGCCATCGATACAAGCCATTTATCTGGCTTTTTGATCAAACAATCTCAGTCATTTGCCTAGCTATTTAATAAAATGGTTGAAAAACGCTACTTACTAAACAGGCTAGGCTGTTGATTGATCGGCTTATACATTCAAAAACTCTGTATTTAATTTGATTACATGCTTAAATGTATGAAACATGTTTGCTTCACAACCAAGTTAACCTCATCAAAGTTAATTAATTAATAGAACAATATATTCAGTCCCATGACACACTTAATCAATTTAAATTGCTCCAGTAAATAACCGAGGGACATTACATCAGAGAAATGTTCCTTAATTGCTTCTAATAGTGTACTGAAAGAGACTACTCAATTTAGCACCTAATTATTATTATTAAATATACTAATAAATATTCTACAGCCGCGTGGGTTCCGACAGAGTAGAATTAGAGCCACCGCATCTCTTCAAGCTAAGTGTGGGTGTCGATTCGTCTCTGCCTTACCCTTCGGGGATGTAGGCGTGATTATGGTAGGTATGTATGTTATAGGTATTAAGTTGAAATTGTCTTTCGTAAATACATATGACAATAGGCACGCTTGCTTTTACGGAAGGCCGAAAATCCAAGTTAGCGAAATTTGATTGTTAATACACTTCTGTGTACCCCTTCAGGTATTCATCGGCGTGAATATAAGTATGTATATGTATATACCCTTTAAAGAAACATTTTTGTTGCCCAAAAGCCTTTCCAGTAGTTGGCAAGCTTACCGAGTACAATATTCTGAAATATTAGTTTTCAAGCAGGTAATTTTTCGCACAAAATGTTCCTCACTATTCTACCCACAGAAATATATTAGGATAAGACGGCTATTCAAAGTGTTCACCTTCATGTAGAATATGGCGACTTTTTCACTTCAAATATATACCTACTCACGAGAGATAAGAAATACGTTTATTTTTCAAATTTAACTCTCCATTTTTATTCTACAGTTGAAAACAATACAATATCGCATATTCACTATATTTTTAACGATTTTATTGCAAGCTAGTTTTAACAGTACCGGGTAAATGTGCGAAAATTCCTGTCTCATAGGACAGGAGTTGACTAAAAAGTTACCACGCGTTTCCCGCTCAGCTCTCATGGCCGTTCTATCCTTATATATATTATGTCTGTGATATTACCCGACGCGACACTACTCCATTATTTGGTGATAAAGGGTCCGAAATTAGTTGGGCTTTTCCAAGGTACGAAGGTATGTGACTTCAACCGTAGATCTTTAGAAATAATTCCCTTCACTGCCAAAACAAGACTGGGTTTCAAAGGGTTTTAGTAAATAACTTCAGATGTGATATCAAAACATGGTCCGACGAATTTCAATAGGGATGGCTTAATATATTTGTGTTTTTTTTATAGAATACGTTAATTTGACTTCACCTTGCTTGATGGTCAGCTGAAGGAAGATCTCAGGAAAGAGGGTCACCATTACAGACAACTACAATGTTACACTGGTGGGCCTCAACTTGACGGACTCATCAGATACTTCATATAGGCCAAAGTAATGCACTATATAATGAAGAACCTTTGTCTTGAGACCTTAGCTTCAGCTTACCACCAGGTGAGGTGAAGTCATAGTAAAAACTATAAAAAAGCCCTATATTCACAATTTTGAATGCGCATTTTCAATACACATAATTATTAGGTATATCTTTTAATGTGTTACTTCTGACCAAGTAAATTATAATAAATTATAAAATTATAAATGATCTAAATCGAAATAGTTCTAAACGCAAATAAAGTTTCTTTTATACCACTGAGTTGGCAGACAAGCTCACGGTCCACCTGATGGAAAGTGGTTACCGTAGCCTATGGACGTGTGCAACACCAGGGAGTCACACTTGATAGTAAGATGAAGGAAGATCTCAGTAAAAAAGGTCACCATTACAGACTCAACTTGACGTCTGTCAGTGATATTGCTACGCCCGGCGCTTGTCAACTTCAATACATGGCCAAATTCCCATAGGAGTGAGCGAGACGGCACTATAGAAAGAGACAGCATGCCTTGACGTAACTGTTCTAGAAGGAATCGAATTATTAGAACAAGACGTCAGGCTAGAAAGAGACACAAGACCCAATAGAATATTCCAGAACGTTCCTGTCTTTTCCAGTACTTTCGCTACTCGGCCGCGCCGGATATAAAAGGCGAACTAACAGCCTCCGCTCAAGTTAGTGTACGACTAGTATTCGAAGCGATTACAGCGAAAAAGTGTGCGAAGCGATACAGTGCGATTATGTGAAACTCTTCCTCACACATTGTGTAAGGAAGAGTTTTCGTATTTCTAAGCGTTTTGCTGTAATTTAAGTTCAGCTGTATAAAATCTGTCTTCAACGGTTATTCTCGCATTTTCTATTTAAACCAACCCCCACGCTCGTAACAATATATATACATCTGTTTACTAAATATAGGGACCTCATCAAGACCCTCGGGGTAAAATCTGCAAGCTGGTGTTTCTGCTGATTGGCCGATGAGGCTCTTGCATAGGTTTTCCTTCGAGAGGTTGGGAGCAGTGTTCTTATTTGCCACTTAAATAGTAGGTTTCTAAATCCAAATATTTACCGAAGTTACACAAAAAATCATTTATAAAAAAGTTAGTTATGTACCTGTAGGCGGTATGAGTGCGAAGACAATTTTCCAGAAGACAGTCAGTACGTGTAATACGTAGTCAAAACATGATGGTGGTTCGTCCGGGTCGTCTGAACCTAGAAAACAAATCACATTTTTAGTAAATTTAGATCTACAGACAAGGCGTTTCTTTTATCTTATCACAGTTATAATTCTTAAAGATTTTTTTTGCTCCCGTCCAAAATTATGGAAATGATTGCATTGTATTGAGGCCTTCTTTTATTTTAGGGTCCATCGCCACGGAAAGAGCAGTGGCTGGCAGTGGCCGGCAACGGCCAGAGTTTACTACTAGTAATGATTGCCAGAAGGCTCCAACAGCCATCAGCTCGAGGTACCGATGCAAGGAGTGGCCTTCACCTTCAAATAACTATGATCTTTTGCTTCCGTAGATAAGATTCAAAATGGTTTATAATATTTTGCCTCAAAATGCCGCTACCGGCTGATGCTATTTCAGTGGGAATTGACCCTTAAAATACAGAAATACCCAAATATACTCCTCTGCTGGAACCTGGAGGGGTTGTGTTGGTCTCGAACAGAATAAAGCTGCACTTCGTTTTGGGTCATTTGTTGCCGAAGGTGAGATTGCCACTGGCATATCCCACGCACCTAACTGACTCAGGGCCATGGAGATAGGCCCCACTGATGAATTACGGTATCCTCGTCTTTCCCAGGGAGGAGGAGCATTGGATGTTGGCCTTGATTGATTGATAGAAATCAATGACTTTTGTGTATACTGCTAGACTGCTAGACTATTTAATAACATTTACGGGACGCAAAGAATATAAGATATTCAGTCACAGCATTCTGTACTTCCCCTCCATTTCATCTCATCCATTGCAGGAACTTAATTAGAGTTACTAGTATATAGCACATAAATAAGTGCGCACCTGAGCTGGCAGTCAGTGCTTCTGAGAACTGCTCTTTCCAGGACGACGTGCCTATGATTATTGAAGCGTTTGCTCTCTGCACCAGTTTGTCCACGGTGTTCTGTAACAACATATAACATATTTTTAAAATCATTAATTTCCTCCTTCCGGAGTAGTATGTACCTACCTAACTTGTTAAAATAAATGTTAGGTACTGAATGGAAGCTACGATTTTGAATGGTTGGCCTTGACTTGGTATGCTGCAATGTGTAAGGTTTAACATAGTGGCGAAAATCTTTTATTACATTTTATTTTCAGTCACCTCTATGCACTTCGACCATCCTTCGCGGTGTGTATACCGCATCTTTCGTTTGGTAGATATGTACCCAGCATAATATGAAATCATAAAAAAAGCCGCGTGGCTCCCGGCAGAGTAGCATTTGGGCCACCCTTTCTCTTCCCATGTAGTGTCGTACAAGGCGACTAAGGGACAGGGCTGATTAACATCAGACAGATATGTACAGCCCAGACTCAGCCTCAGATGCATGCCTCGAGTCAACAATAATGCCCGGAATACGGCAATAGGCTCACCCCCTATTACCTGGGACGGAAGTTGAAATGTGGGTGTTAATTCACCTCTGCCTAACCCAGCCTAACCATCTACCATACATAATAATCTATGGCCCAACCCTTCGGGGATAAAGACGTGATTATAGCCTCCGTGGCGTAGCGGTAGTGAACGCGGCCGCTACGCAAGAGGCGCGGGTTCGATTCCCGCTCCGTGCAAATATTTGTATTTGTACTTGTCTGGGTGTTTCTATGTATAATATGTATGTATTTACAAAAAAAAAAGAACGTATCTAAGTATGTTTATCCGCATTCTAGATTCCATAACACAAGCTAGTTAAGCTATGCTTACCATGGGTCTAGATAGCGTTGTGTGAAATGTTGTGGAATATTTATTATTATTATTTATTATTATTATATTTATATGTATGTGTGTATGTCTGTAAAAATTCAAAAGACCTTAGTGTATGCGGCGACAGGCATATTATAAGTCTTCACAGGCATATTGTTTACATATGAAAGTGCCTGTTTATTTAAACTACAATGGCTTAAAGTAAACACGTACTTTCGTTACATAATTATTAAACAACACGACGTCTCACTCAGTTCCCTCGAGATGTCATTTGTGGCTCCGTCAGCCGTATACAGACGTCATGTCACTTTAGGGTTACTTATGTGTGGTACGTGTGCCACAGTACAAGCAACTTGCAAACGTTTGTTTACATTGATTAGAATAATGCAACGTCAAGACACGTAGTGCCTTATAGCCTGACGGTTTTAAGCGTTGTTGATGTGACAACGTGTGATGTAAGGTGTGATTTTCCTCTAATACAAACAAAAGGTTTAGGTAGTCCGGTCTAGGTACCGATTAGGATGTTCTGACCCATGAGACCACCATGAAGAATACCAACATCCGAAACTTCGGACCCATATGAAACACGAGAGCATGATGTAGCATTTAAATCGGTTCCTTGGTGGTTGAAGAGTCCGCCTTACGATCGAGAGGTCCCGGGCTCGAATCCTAGCCATTACAATAACGACGTGAAGCAATGACGCCATTACAATAAAGACGGAAGTTGGAGGGGTTAGAGGGAATATTAGTTATTAAACAAAAAAATGTGTTTCTTGGTAAAAACTATCGGTTTTGGTAAAAACTTCGGCTGTGACGGCTGTACATGTCATGATACTAGGTCGAAATATCTGGTACCTATCAGAAAAATATGGGCAGATCCAGACACATGGTAGCGTGTCAAGCCATAGTTCAAGCAAACAGAAGGCCCACAGTACCATATGTATACAAAGAGTAAGAATCGCAACAAAACATGTAAAGATTTACATCGCTATGAGTTTTCACAACATTTTCTATGATGTTTGGCACATCAGAGAAAGAATACTTTCTGTAAAGTGCTAAATATCATAAAACATGTTGTGAAATTCCATACCTAGACATATATACAATTTTATATATCTATATCACAGTCACATTATATACTCCGCCGCATCACATTACAGCTAGATGTTATCAAAAACAGGGCCATTTTGAAATGCGGCGGTTAACGAGTAGCCGGATTGAATCTGACTTGGATAGGTTAGGTTAGAAGGTCGTGGTTATTTTTTTATAATCATGTAGTAATAAGTCATCGCAGTGACATTCCGGTCCCTGGATTTGGGCTAACTGCAATGCTTCGATATCGCCTTTGGGTTGTAGAGATCAGATGGCAGCCGCTTCACAGAAAATGTCTAAGTTTTGCTAAATCCGCAGTTGGACTGGTAAAAGCAGACCCCAGACTCCAAGTTGATAGCTTCGGATGCGACTGGGATTAACGCTGGGATGGAGAGGATACAATGTGACTGCGACATCTATACCATGATCGTGTTACTTCCCGCTAACATTACTTAAAACTTATTGTTTTCACTGTCCCCTAAACAAGCATCTGTTTACAATAGGTGTGACGGACAGCCCCCTATGCAGAGGTTGCTTGGGGGCTAAAGAAATCCCCGTCATGTGCTGACAGAGTACACGAGCGTGGCTGCATAACGGGCGAAATTCCTCCAGTCACCAGCGTCACTCCTGAAAAGGCTGCTGGCTTTTTGGGAGGATCTGGGTTGGTTGAATGAGAGGTAATATGGTACGCACAATGGCCCAATCAAGAGGCTAAGTGCGGAATAGCCTAGGTAAACTAACTAACTAACTTATTGTTACTTACTTTGAACTCTTTGCTCTCCTTGATCCTGAGCTGTGCTCGGGTAATTTCTCCAGCCCGAGGTAGCCCCATCATGGCCACCACAGCCTCCTCCTCCGGCAAGGTCGCCAGGTGATTGGCTTCATTGCCATTCGCCACCGGGGTGTCGTCATCTGGGAAGGATATTGATTTTAGAACATAGAACTACCTATAGTTTATGATACAAACTGTGCCCCGTTTACGAGAGTTTATCGAGAGAACGGTGCATTGTGATTGGCAGTCTACACGCACACACACAGGCAGGCGGCCAAACGCAATGCTGCATTGCTTCGATACGTTTACGTATAATTTTTCGTGCTAGGGGTACAGATTATTTAAAACGGTGTAAGCATAAATAGTAACACACAATAACGTACACAGGGTGAAATTTTAAGTGAGCATTTTTTATCTGTTCTAAAATAATAGCTAGATGTATCTTGTTATATGAGTATTTGATAAATAAATCAGTATTGAGCCAACATACGCGTTTCTTGCTACATTCATAAAAGATATCCTACTTCATACTAATACTACTGTTTGTGAAGATATTTGGAAGTATATTAAGTATTTAAGTTTGATACAGGGATCAATCAATATAGGCAAATTTTTCGGGGTTATTTATTCCAGGATTAGGTTCCAATGGGGTGGCAACAGAATTAAAATTCCACGGTTGTGAAGCCGTTGTTAACAGCTAGAAGATATATAAATTTTAACAAAAAGAAGATACATGAAACCTGGGACTACATTTTTAATAAAAAAAACCTGCAGATAAATATCATCACTACATAGTATAAAACAAAGTCACTTTCTCTGTCCCTATATCCCTTTGTATGCTTAAATCTTTAAAACTACGCAACGAATTTTGATGCGTTTTTTTTAAATATATAGAGTGATTCAAGAGGAAGGTTTATATGTATAATACATGTTTAATATAGTAGAGGGTGAAGCGGGAACGGGATCTCAGGCCACGCGGGCGGAAAAATTAGAATTAGCTAGTTAGAAATAAATGCCAAAACTTCCAAATCCAGTGGATCTAGTCCAAGTTAAGAAAAAATCTCCGACGGACCCCATTTTCTGCAGTCAGTCAAAACGATTATATGTCCATAATATATTTGAAATAAGAAAATTATATCTCATTTATATTAACAGAATATGGTTCGTTCAATCATTGACCACCAAAGGTATCGTATTCCCTATCCATCAATTTTTATGCCGTTTATCGCTTCATTATAGGTAATCGGATTTGTAACGATAAAGCAACTTTTATATTCCAACCTTTATCCGAAATGATGGCTACCATATAGTACAGGTGACCTTTGTGAACATTCAGGGAAAATTTGTTTATATTCGGTAACAAAAATGCAACCTATTTGGAGATTAAACTCTGGGTCATGGAGTCCAAACGCCCGCAATCTCTTTAGGGAGATTTCGAAGCGTATGGTCGACGCTTTTTGTGACCACAAGTTGTAACATCACCACCCCATAACATAATTTTTTGTAATATTCATTCCACCAAGATCTTTGTGACTCAAGCCAATCGATTAACTATCACAGCATCAGTCTCGGTCGCATCCGTAGTGTCGGTGAGATCCGAAACACTCTACTATTATCTGCCTACCTTTTTCGATATATGCAGACTAGTAATACATCAAAAAAAAAAAAAGAAAAACAACGGGTTGCACTTCGGAAGTACCGGCAGAAGTTAAAACTTGAATATTAACGTTGTGTATTTTTGATATTTTGGAATGGTTAGAGAATAATTATGCACGAATGTTATATGAATTGCTTTAATGCTCAATATAAACGTACTATCATTTATGTGGTAGAATACAATATTCATTTATTGTGCTATCGTACAAAAACATGACAATTTATATTACATAAAAAGGTTTTTCTCACAGAAACATCAACTTCCATCTATAAGTATTACAAGCAATCAAAAATAACTTCATATCAAAATCCAAAAAGTATATCGCCACGTTGGAATCGATCTCAAGACATTCGATGTAGTGAATATAAATGATGGCAATTTCAACCTCCAGACCAAATAGCCTTAGTATGTTTGGTTCGAAATTGGTAATCTTTTGCTAGTGTCCGTCTTACGAATTTTCGAGGTCACGTACTACACCCCTGACGGTCACATGTCCTGACGCGACACTTTTTACCCATACAACGCCGCTAAAGAAGTTTTCACTTCAAAAATATTAATCTTGATTTTATTACATCACTGGCAAATACAAATAAGGCTTACTACCAACTCAAATTTTCTTCCCGAAATAGGAAAGAATTCGCTGATAGAAAAAATCTTTAGTAAGGTACCCAAGAACGGAAGCAAATTGAACTCAATATGATACAAAACATTCAATATTCTATATCAGTCCGTATTACATACACCAACGGTGCTTCAGGGTTGGGACTAGTGATGGGCCGAATTTATAAAAGTATCCGCAACGGATATTTAGTGTGAAGATTCGCAAATACGGATACGGATCTTTACATTTTTACTTAATCTGTCAGTGAACGATAGAACCGATAGTTGACGCCATTTGATCTTTGCTTAATAGGATATGTTTAGATTTGCATTGCCCGGGGCTCTCTGTAATTGAGTTCAAAATAAAAATATATTGAATGAATTTAATATAATACCTGTACGTTGTTGTTTCAAAATTTTAGCTACGTTTTGAGTATTAATAAAATGAAATAAAACAGACAGTTCCATAAAAAAGTACCGCATACGGATATATTTCTACACTTTCGAATATCCGCGGATACAAAAATATTTGCCACATCACTAGTTGTGACTAAATTAAATCCCAAAATAGTCCTTTACATGACTTTTTGTGTTCAGCGAATTCAAAAGAGATTCGTATCAAATTGTATTCAAATATATTTATTTCTCAAGGGGAGAAGATATCGTACGTGAGCAGACTTTGGTGCACGTGAGTAACATTTCTTTATTTGTTTGGATAAAATAATGTCATAATTTATCATGGCATACCTACTTATATTAATGATCGTTATGCTTTATATTAATTCGGTACATATTTTTATTTTTTGGCTTAATCAGACTATTAGCATGACTACTAAAGGTGAATTTCATTGTTGTATAATCATTGTCCAAACCTCTGCCTAACTTCGTTGAAGTTATGATTCGACTTGCAGCCAATCATGAAATGACCAAACTTCGATATTTTCTCATGAAACGACTGCCATTAGACTTCAATAACCCACTATCGAAGTTCTATAGAGAGACCAGATTGACGGAATTTTTATACCTGCTACTACCCGTAACAAATAAATATATCTTTTTTATACTATTAAGGTGGCAAACAAGCACGCTCACCGTCAGTGTAAAAATCAAAGCAGGAATAGCCTTTGGTCTTCCCACTGACAGCACAAAAACTCTCCAGTAAGCACTGCCTACCCTACTGTGATTGTACGCCAATCACACAACGATGTAAGTACGTAGCTTCTGATGGAAGCACGTATCTTTACATACAATATCATAATTATTTGTACTTGCTTATAAGGCATTTGGCGTACATCGTCCATAGCTAAATATTCCCTAAGTTCGACATGATCCTTTCCAGGAAAGGAACCGTGGTTTTTTTGTGCTAAACGTAGACCCGAAACATGTGCAAATCATAAAACGTTAAAACTTATGGCCAACGGCTCGAACCTATTGAAACATGATTGCGAAGTGCGAGGAATTCGAGGGATTTCGGTGAAAGCGTCGCTGGTAATGACGGGCGTGCATAAAAAAGAACCCGAGCGACGACGGATAATCGGGGAGTCGACAAGGGGCATTCGTTTGGTATCCGGGGAGGAGAGCGGTCGACCAGAGCTCGTGAAGGAGTAGGAACATAGGCGTCACTCGAGTAAGTTACGGTGCTACACTGTCAAGTGAACACTATTAATAATCTGCAGACGTGGTGAGTTACTTTCATACCATTACAATTAATTATAGTTATTACTGTATTTATATGTTTTATGTGTAATATTATTCTTAGCTGAGTGACGTGACGTTGAGAGTATTTAATTGTGTACATTTAACATTATTCTTTGATCGCGGGATTCGTTGATAAATGTTACGCGGTACCTTTGCCCTCGACGCGTATTAGGATGTCCCACGTAACGAGTCATGGCTTTCAGACCAGGAACTTGGCGAACATATGCTTTGGCGGAGGCCGAAGCTATCCTTGTGTGTGCCTAGGCCGAAGACGCCCCTGAGCCTGTAATCTGCTAGCGAGGCGGCGCTACGCGAGGACGAATGTATGGTGAAAATTGTATGGATGAGTTAGGAGCAACTTACCGCATTGAGACCGTATTCAGCCGTAGTATAAATTCTATTACACCAGTCCTGTAATACCTGGAGGGGCTGAGGTTAAAGTCCCAGATGAGTACAGCATGCAAGAGCTGGCTTAAAGTTCAGATTGACGGAACACTAGTTATTACACGCTGGAGATTGGGGACGTTGAGCCTCTCGGGGGTCTATGTGTCGGAAGTGCGGTATAATGTAAGCCTAATTCAGAAGTACGATCGAATGGATGTGAGTCAAGTAACTGCTATCAACGTATTTAATCGTTTGTTGTACTTCATTTCCACTTCTTTTTATTCGCGGTTAATTCCTTAATCTATTGCAACGACTGAGACCAGTGGGGGAATTATTGTCTCTGGATGAATTCCACAATATCTGTGCGGTTGGCGGAGCACTCATATCTCCCGCCAAAGGGCGGGGGCTGGCACTTTTGACTTAATATTCAAATCAAATACGTAAAAACGAAGTTCACTCAGTTTTGATAAGACGACGTACCGTCACAAATGGTGCCTGTGGACCAGGATCCTCGTCAGAAAATGCATTGTTTCATTTCAATGCAACGAGGTTGAACTGAAATAAGTTACTACACAAAACACAACGTAGAATAATTTAATATAATATAACGTAATCGGTACGATAATGGTCCGTATTCTGAACAGACGATGTAGCGCTACCAAGTAAGATATAATATCTTAATGCAGCGTACATTTAAAGGCTGAATTTGTTTGTTATGGCTTATGAGTTATGACATAAGATACTTTGTATTTTAAGTATATTTACCTAAATATACTTTAAAACCATGCTTAAAGTACGTTACCTACGGTAAATGTACAATACCAAATGCTTATAGCTCCTCTAGGGGCTGGGAGGCCAGGCGGCAGTTGCTCCCGGAAAGCCGTTAACGGCCCATCCGAAACAACGTGCGGACATTGCGCTCCTATGTACATACTTACATACTTTGGACGCGACTAGGAAATTTAATGATTAGGTTGTACTTAAGTTGATGGCATGGGTGAATTAAATTCCAAGGACAGAAGGAGGCCAACTAAGTGGTTGAGGTGTTTTTTAGAATCATATTGCCTTCAATGGCCTACGTGCATGAGTTGCTTGGGTTCGATCCTAGGCTAAAGTCTATGAAATGGCAAAAAGAAGTTAACTGTATTCTGAAGTTATTTCTTATTTACGGTAGCCGAATTAATAATCTCTGTTATAGGTTATATTATTATTATAATATAGCCTGGGTTCGAGGCCCAGACTGATGTAGGTTGTATTGCGCAATACATTGGGATGAATGGCTCGTGTAATCTCCTTAGTAGATTATTTTAAATTAAAGATTTTTCTTATCTATTTATATCATCGTACACTTGTGAAACCTTTTTAGCGACATAGCTGAATTTAAGAATTTTCTTATGTAGCAAAGTGGCTAAATAATCCTGAAACAAGACTGATAGCGGGTTCGAATCCCGAAGTTTCAAAATACGGCAGAATACTTGGGTGTTGTCACCCTATTGGCACAACAGTGACTCAACTATTTAGACACTATCCACGAGGGTTCGAAACCCAGATCGGAAATTAAGTTATTTGTTTCTCTGTTAGGAGATTCTGGCTTGCAACACGGAGACAAAACAAAAGATAGGGTACATTTCTGCCTACCCATTCTGACATGAACTAGCGTGAGCATGTAAAATATTTAAAATAAGCAAGAAACGATTGTTCAATGGATGTTAGTTTGGAAACAATGATAACAAAAGACCCCATAAAAAAAAGGGGACTAGGCATTGTCTCAGCATCTGGCGAGTATTACGGGTTCGAAAAAAAAAAACAATACAATTATGTTGAATATTAATGGGCATTATTAAAAAAAAAAAAAAAAAAAAAAAATGATAGTTAGCTTAACATCTAACGCTAACATAAAAGGAAAAGGTTTCGTCGTAAGTTAGGTAAATTTAATAACAACCCATCAAGATGGCGGGTAATAGTCTAGCACACCAAAATTCTCCTTTGTCATCGTCACGTTCCAGGGTAATATAACGGTTACACGGCCGTAATCAACATATACTTCGGCAATTGGGCAGAGGAATTCTGGAATTCACCATCGACAACGGCAACGGGTGACAACGGGTTGAGAGGTGTCACGCAGTGCTACGGGGAGCCACATCGGAGACAACATCAGCTTCAACGGTGGTGACTTGCTGATTTACAAGGATTGGTAAAAGAGAAAAGAAAACAGGTATTTAGATACTTACATATATTCCGCGTTAATCATGATGGGACGAAGAAAGAAAAATAGTAGCGCTAATGTACTGAATGCACGGTCGAATGGACTAGTTGACGAGGAATCGGGTAGTACCACGAGGGATGCAACGGAGTTACTGTCAAAAATTTCGAAACGGATGGATGAGATTTCTGAAAGGTTAAACAAAATAGAAAGAAGGACCGTAAACGAACCCGACATTGCGATGTCTGAAGGCAGTTCTATTACACGGGATAATACATCCTTGTCAACGGTTAAACCTCGGACGATATATCTTTTAGACACGGCGTTGGAAAAACCAACATTTAATGGGGAGAATACGACTCCTGTTAGGTTCTTAAAACGGGTAGAGAGATACATCAAGGCCATAAATGGGGAGGATAGGGCCTTAGACATTGCTATCAGTTGCGTAAATGGCCAGGCAAAGCGTATTGTCGAATTTTCCAGCGAGCGATGGTCGACGTATGATGATTTTGCTAAGGGTTTTCTTAACCTATTTTGGGGGGCTAAAGAACAGGAGGCAGCAAAAAAACGATTGTTTGATGCAGTTTGGGATTCCAACGGAAAAGTAACGATGGAGAGTCACTTCGTGGAAACGGTGGAGATGGTTAGAGAACTGCGCTCACCTTTCGATGAAGAGGAAATAGTTAATCTAATCATGCGTCATTTTCCCCAAGACGTCCAAATTGCTTGGTTTGCTCAGAAGGAACCAGGTGGCTTTGATAGCGCGTTTGAATTTATAAGGAAGTTGGAGAGAAACATAATCAAACGCGTACCAAAACCAAATCAACGTGATGATAGTAGAAATCATAACCAGAGCTTTGATAGAAAACGGCCTGAAACCTACCAAGGGTTCAGTAGGACTAGACAGAGTAGATTCAATAATTTACGTACAAACAACATGGACAAACCACGTGTGCAATATGGGCAACAGCCCAAACAGGTAAATCTGATCGATTTTGTGAAGGAAGGGGGAAATAAAGTAGTGCAAGTGGCTGACCAAGTACGGGAATCCAACAGTCAGGAAAACTAGAAACTGTTGGTCTAGACAGCTCCCGGCGATCAACAGACAGTCTAGATGGAGCAAAATTAGACGATGGAGGAGTTTGTGAAGCTGCTTATAGGTATTTAGTAAAGCACCAATGGGTACCAGGAAAAGGATTAGGTATAAACGAAGCTGGTAGGCGATATCCTATAGTCATGACAGAGAGACGATTCAGAAGCTTCTATGACAGCAGTTTTCAAATTCTGAACTCCGCTTTAAGTGACCATTTGTACAAATGGGAAACTTTGATACAATGTGGGTTATTTACCGACGAAGTAGACTCGCCTGACGAGATTCCTTACACTGAACTACACAAAAATGTAGGCTACGTGTTAACTGTCTTTGAAGATATGAGTAATGAAGTTATTCAAGGTACGGGAGCGGGCATGCAGTTGATGGACTTGCAAGCAACGGTGGGCGATTATACGCTCAAGTGCCTTGTAGATACGGGCAGTCAGGTGACTTGTATATCCGAGTCAACGTATAATAACCTACGAAATAAGATTGAATTACCCTCAATGCCCATCGTCCCAATTCAAATACAGGGCGCAACTAGATCTAAAAGTAGTAAGGTAGATAAGGCGGTCTTGGTACCAATTAGCATTGATGGTCTTGTTATAGAAACTCCTTGTCTGGTCATCAAAAATTTAATAAGAGAATTAATATTAGGAATTGATTGGTTAGAACAGAAAAGAGCTAGTATAGTCTGTGGGCCTAATCGCTTACTTAAATTTCAACATCTAGACATCGATAAAGTGATTATGTTAGGAGAATCGCATGAATCTCTTCAGCCCGATTGGATAGTAGGATCGCTCACGAGTGACCAGACACGTAGGCAAACAAACAGTAATAATTTCTATCAGGAGTATACGGAACAAGAGTTAGATAACAAAATAAGTGAGTTTATTACACGAATGCAAGAAAGTGCAGATATTCCATTGCTTGGACTCAAACAGCTATTAGAAAAAAACAAATATGTTTTCTCACGGAACCCAGGGCGTACGGATAAATATCACCATGTAATTTCATTACATAACAATGAGCCGTTTATGAAAAGATCATACCCAATTCCTCTTGCCTATAGGACCAAGGTAGAAGAAAAACTAAACGAATTGGAATGTCTTGGCATAATTAGAAGGGAAGGGACCCCATATTGCAGTCCGTTGACTTGTGCACTGAAGAAGGATGGATCCGTTCGTATACTTTTAGATGCCAGAGAGTTAAATAGAAGAATGGTAGGAGAAGTAGAGGCGCCCCCACTAGTTACCGATATCCTACAATCTTTCAACAACGTTAAATTTATTAGTCTGATTGATTTAAATAATGCATACTTTCAAATACCTCTACATCCAAACTCAACTAAATATACAGGATTCACATTTATGGGGAAAAGTTACACATACACGGTGTTGCCACAAGGTCTGAAAACTTCGGTAGGTAGTTTCTCCCGAGCAATGGATGTAATCCTGGGATCGGAGGTCAGGGCGTTCTGTGTCAATTATTTGGATGATCTGGTGGTGTTTACTAAAGAAGATGACGTCAAGGTTCACTTTTCTCACTTGGACATAGTCTTGACCCGTTTAAAAGAAGCAGGGATGACGTGTAACCTATCAAAATGCCAATTTTTAAGGACAGAGGTTAGCTTACTAGGCCACATTGTATCTCCAAGTGGAATTAAGATGAACCCCGATAAGATAGCTGCTATTAAGGAATTTCCATCGCCCAGATCAATAAAACACTTAAGGGCGTTTCTAGGATTAGTAAACTATTATAGGCGATTTGTAGCCAAGTATAGCTACCTCACCGCACCACTCTGCAAACTACTTCAAAAAAACCAGACGTGGAAGTGGTCAGATGAGGAAGAGGCACATTTCGAGAGGGTCAAGGAGGCATTTCTTGATTTTATTATACTAGTCCACCCCGACCCTAGTAAACCATACTACCTACAAACTGATAGTAGTAAAGTGGGTGTAGCTGGATGTTTATACCAATTAGATGAGGAAAATGATGAGCGGGTAATTGGTTTTTGTAGTAAAGGGCTGTCTCGCTCGGAACAACAGTGGACTGTCTCGGAGCAGGAACTATGGGCAGTTATTTACAGCTTGAAAAAGTTTGAAACTTATCTTAGAGGATCCCGAACCATCATAAGGACGGATCATAAAAGTTTATCCTTCATTAACAATTGGAACTTATATAGTGGCAGGCTTACGCGATGGATTTTATACCTTCAACAATTTGATTACACGGTAGAATACGTGAAAGGAAGAGATAACATAGTTCCAGATATACTGTCGCGGTATGCTAAGGGGGTGGAAGCTGTGCAAGAAGTGCGGAAACTGTGTCCAGAGATAGTGATGTTTACAGTTAAAGCTAAGACTAGAGAATTTACTAGTAAACTAAAGGACATCGCACAGTTACAAAAAAACGATGCAGCGATGGGGCAGCTGTTCAACAAATTTCTTGGAAATCCGCAGGGCGTGATTGAATGCCCAGGAGGTGTTTACAGACTTAAGGATGGTAAAATAATATACGAATGTTCAAAATCAGGCCGGGTAACTCTAGTGCTACCTAGGTCATTGCAAAAGGATTTAATACAAATGATACACGAAGAAACTGGACATTTTGGTGAATCAAGAATTAAACGACTGATAAGTGACCGGTTTCACATCCCTAATCTAAGTAGAGTTATAAGACGAATTATACGCTCCTGCGATCTCTGTCAAAAGTCAAAATACGAAAACAAGACGACTACAGGACCATGCAAAGCTGTACTTACTAATGATGTAGGAGAAATAGTTATGATAGATTGGTTTGGACCATTACCTTCCGGAAAGTTCGGTATGCAGTATATATTGGTGTTGCAAGATTCTTTCAGTAAATATATACAGTTATACCCCGTTAGGAGTGCTACTACCCGGTCAGCGGTGAGGTATGTTCGAAGGTATTGCGAGGTGATAAATATCAATACTATAGTCTCCGATAACGGTACACAGTTCACTTCCAAATCGTGGTATGAGGAAATGGGACGGTTAGGGATTAGGATATCGCACACGACTGTGAGGAATCCGAGGCCTAATAGCACTGAGAGGGTAAATAAGGAACTAGGCAGGCTAATAAGAGCTTATTGTCATCGATCGCATGGTAGTTGGGTTGCGGTACTCGGGAAAATCGAAAGTTGTTATAACAATACAATACATGCTAGTACAGGTTACACTCCGTGGGAAGTAGTTACGGGAAGGCAGTCTATACTGTCAGTGGATAAATCACTACCCGACAATGCTCATGCGAGTGCGCCGATGGATATCATAAAAGTGAGAGAGGAAGTAAGGCGAAATTTACAAGAAGCAGCTCGGGCTAGGACCGTCAAATATAACAATTCCCATAATTTAAAGACCTACCAAATAGGAGACCTCGTAAAGGTTAAAAAGGACAACTATTCGAAAAAGGCAGACAAAATATGTAAAAAAATCTGCTTGCTATATGAGGGGCCTTATAAAGTAGGGGCTGTCCCCTATGCTAACACTTACTTATTAGTAGACCCGGACGATAATAGCAAAGTCAGGGGCACTTTCAATGCTATCCACCTTGCCAGGTATTACATAACTAGCGACTAAAAAAAAAAAAAAAAAAAAAATTACAAAAAAAAAACTGCATGCTTATGATTATGTTACTTTAAAATCTTAATGTATGAAAGCAATTCCGCTACGCTTACGTAGTAGTCTTCGCGTCTTACTTTCAGGGGGGGGCATGTGATTGTACGCCAATCACACAACGATGTAAGTACGTAGCTTCTGATGGAAGCACGTATCTTTACATACAATATCATAATTATTTGTACTTGCTTATAAGGCATTTGGCGTACATCGTCCATAGCTAAAAATTCCCTAAGTGCGACATGATCCTTTCCAGGAAAGGAACCGTGGTTTTTTTGTGCTAAACGTAGACCCGAAACATGTGCAAATCATAAAACGTTAAAACTTATGGCCAACGGCTCGAACCTATTGAAACATGATTGCGAAGTGCGAGGAATTCGAGGGATTTCGGTGAAAGCGTCGCTGGTAATGACGGGCGTGCATAAAAAAGAACCCGAGCGACGACGGATAATCGGGGAGTCGACAAGGGGCATTCGTTTGGTATCCGGGGAGGAGAGCGGTCGACCAGAGCTCGTGAAGGAGTAGGAACATAGGCGTCACTCGAGTAAGTTACGGTGCTACACTGTCAAGTGAACACTATTAATAATCTGCAGACGTGGTGAGTTACTTTCATACCATTACAATTAATTATAGTTATTACTGTATTTATATGTTTTATGTGTAATATTATTCTTAGCTGAGTGACGTGACGTTGAGAGTATTTAATTGTGTACATTTAACATTATTCTTTGATCGCGGGATTCGTTGATAAATGTTACGCGGTACCTTTGCCCTCGACGCGTATTAGGATGTCCCACGTAACGAGTCATGGCTTTCAGACCAGGAACTTGGCGAACATATGCTTTGGCGGAGGCCGAAGCTATCCTTGTGTGTGCCTAGGCCGAAGACGCCCCTGAGCCTGTAATCTGCTAGCGAGGCGGCGCTACGCGAGGACGAATGTATGATGAAAATTGTATGGATGAGTTAGGAGCAACTTACCGCATTGAGACCGTATTCAGCCGTAGTATAAATTCTATTACACCAGTCCTGTAATACCTGGAGGGGCTGAGGTTAAAGTCCCAGATGAGTACAGCATGCAAGAGCTGGCTTAAAGTTCAGATTGACGGAACACTAGTTATTACACGCTGGAGATTGGGGACGTTGAGCCTCTCGGGGGTCTATGTGTCGGAAGTGCGGTATAATGTAAGCCTAATTCAGAAGTACGATCGAATGGATGTGAGTCAAGTAACTGCTATCAACGTATTTAATCGTTTGTTGTACTTCATTTCCACTTCTTTTTATTCGCGGTTAATTCCTTAATCTATTGCAACGACTGAGACCAGTGGGGGAATTATTGTCTCTGGATGAATTCCACAATATCTGTGCGGTTGGCGGAGCACTCATATCTCCCGCCAAAGGGCGGGGGCTGGCACTTTTGACTTAATATTCAAATCAAATACGTAAAAACGAAGTTCACTCAGTTTTGATAAGACGACGTACCGTCACACTACTCAGCATCGGTAAAACAAAACGAGGTTATTATGGCCGCGGTATTCTGTAGGGCGGAGGTACTTCCCCAGTCGGACTACTCAATTGGAATGAAATACCGTCGTGTCCTACCACCTTGAATATAAATTACGCGATCTAGACCCAAAGTAAACATAGCTTAACTAGCTTGTGTTATCAATCAGCACCCAGTCCGATGCAAATAGACATATTCATGCATACAAATAATAGGTCGTTACATATGAAATTGCCGAAATTTTCTTACAGACACTGTTGTTCGTTATTCATGTGATTTAATAGCTATTTCCATTATATATACTTTGTTTGAAAGTTGATTTCAAGATTTTACAACTCTGTTTGAAATTTTGTTTTTATTGGCAGCGTGATAAATTAAATTCGATTTTCAAAAACAGTACTTCCTAAATGCTAACCATTTTGATGATAAATTTCGTATTACTTTTTTACAGCTGTCACTTTTCAAAAATGTAACAATAGTTGCTGTTAGCTTAAAGTTTTCTCATTCACACACAAAAAGATCATAAAATTTGGATTGGTTATTCCCAAAAAAAATGCAAAAATGTTATACTTCAAATTGGGCTTCCTCTAATTTCTTCAGTAAAACGCCACTACCACCACGCCACAAAAGCTGTCGCAGTGACTATTTGCAGCTGAGCTTGTTTCAGCCCCAATTAATTGTCTTACTTACTCCGTACCTACACTCAAGGTTGAGCCCCATACATCCGTATCATATAGACATAAGCGCCAAACTTTATGTTCGAGCAACATTGCAGAATAAATTAAAACGTACCGTAATGCAATAAAACTCTTTGACGGTCGAATTGGGGCATAAAGTTTAAAATCCAATTACAGTTTGATTATTCATCGCTACAGTTATATCGAAAATGTAAATAATTGTCTAACGTTAGAGTTTCAAAGAGGGTTTTATTTGAAAGCTTGCTTGTTGTTGAAAGAGACTATTTTGCAAAGTACAAAGTCCCAAGTTTCCAGAGTCCAAAGTCACACTTGTGTTGCCGACCCTGTAAACACAGAAAGTTACTGTGCTGTCCGTGTAGAAGACAAAGCAGGAATCTTCCCACTGACAGCACAAAAACACTCCAGTGAGCTCTGGCTACCCTACTCACCGCCGGGAACCCAACACGAGGTCGCGGTATTCTGTAGGGCGGAGGTACTTCCTCAGTCGGACTGCTTAATTGAACTGAAATACCGTCGTGTCTTACCTACTCGATTTTATGGGAGCAGCTGCCGCTGACCCCTTAACCCCGGGGTGAAAACCTTTGTCACCAATCAATATACCTAATATATCCTCCTAGAATAATAAATAGTTAATGACGTTTACAAGCAGATTTATGGCTTAACGTACACCGAGAAGGGTATTTCTGAGAAGAGAGTATTCTAAAAATGCAATCAATTTATTATTAGTTCACTAATGATTACTGATGAACAATGGACGCTACATACACTTTGTATCATAATATTTAAACGTAACATTACAATACTTCTGGCATTTAATAATACAATCTACGCATGATACCACTACATAAGGCAGACGCTACGCATGGCATGGCATATACAATGCATATTATACATCCCGCATAACACACAATACCCAGCGCATATGATACACGCAATCCGTGCCACCCTATAAGACGGAGCAAGCAATGCTAAGCATGATACATTGATGACATTCTTCACATTAAACGTTTTCAAGAAAAAGCAAGTACAATGCTAACACTAGTATCTAGAAATGATTATAAAATATAACAAACCATCATCTTACTTGGGCAAAAGCGAAGAATAATTCCAGCGACAGTAAGCAGATAGAAGAAGAAGAAACAAGAACATATAGTAAATATCAAGGCATCATTACACAATACGGATTAGGATAAACACATAAGACAGAAAAGTACTCCGAATGTTAGCACACAAAGAGATGTTATGAAAAATTTTTCGTCTCGTCAAACAGTTTTTCAACACCCAGTATTATTGCAATTAATCGATTACTAATTAAATTTCGTTTCGTCATAGCACTTTTTTATTCGAGTATAGATACACAATTGGCATACCAATTAGAAGCATATATGTCAGAGGTATCGTTAAAGTAGTGTCGCCATAACCCACGCGTACAATTTTATTGAACATACAATGTATCTGTGGTTGGCTGGTACGGGCCAAAACACACATATCTTTTTTACTATCGACGCCGGTGGCGTTTTGATTGCATTTCAGGCGACATGCAAGCACGTTGTCGTCATCCGATGTAGCGATTAAAATCTACACTACACTCACATTCTGGTACACTAGCAATGTTCTCAGTAAATGTTTGTCATCTGTGAAATATGGTTCAGTATTGTTATCTGTTAGTGCTCATGTTCAAGAAAATAGTCATGTATTTAGAATTTCTGAACGCTTTTAAGAACATTTTTATTATTTAATTATTCTGTATCAAATTATGACTATAGTGGTATTACTAATATTATTACTATTTGAACAATGTTTGATACTCCCTCTCTCATTTAATCTCTCACAATCAATACAATCACTGTATCGATTTCAATACGGCAATTTATGTTTACATTCTTCTTTCAAGAAACCGGAGCGGACTCTGCAGTAGTCCCACACTGGCTGATAACTAATTCTGATTTGAAGCCTGTGCTATATATTAGTATTAGGTCATCCATAAAATTATTAAAAATGTATGAATCACCTTCATTAAAAGTTCGAATTCGATAAGGCAAAAATAAAATAACAAATTCTAGCGTATCTTTAAGTCGGAAACATCGAGGGATGCTCGCCCTAAATTCGCGCAATCAAATTATCCTAAATACCAAGAAAGTTACCCCGCGTACAAACTGGGTTTTATAATGTTTTGGAGTCTGTCACGTGAAACGTAATAGAGATATTAAAATGTTACATATTTTCGTATGAATTTCGTATTGTTTGTGTAACTATGACGTAGCATCCTACAGAAGAGGTAAACTATTCATGTAGAGTTAGTTATTGTGAAGAAAGCATTTCAATTTTCATTTCTGTGATGTTTTTGGTTCGTTTTTTAGGAAATATACTACTACAAATAAGCGTAAAGCCTCATCCATCAAAAAGGAGGTGTACTGACATACAGCTGAGAGCCTAAGAGCGTTTCCACATTGTCCGATATCCGATATCCGACATCCGATATCGGAGGAAGTCAAATGTATGAAAGAAAGAACGATTTAGACATTTATTTAAGATATGCACAATGTACAAAGGTACTAGACAAAAGAATTACAGTAATATTATCAATACATAGTGCGACTTTCAAGAACATTGTCCGGCCCGATATCGGTTATCGGAGCCAACGCCACTGGTTGGCCCGATATCGGATCACAAAGAGACTAAAACAGCGACTGCAAGCAAATGGTCGAAAATGGCTTCTTTTTTCATCACAAGCATCCCTAATAGTCTATGCTTTCGAGCAAATGGCCGTATCGGGCCGATTTTAGCGCTGTCGGAGGTCGGCTATTGGCGTCCGACACTGATATCGTATATCGGATGAATGTGAAAACACTCTTAGCCTTTGGGCTGAGTAGGACCGCTGCATCATACCCTACTTCACCAAAACCTAGAAGGCCTTAAGTTAGTAGGGTAAAAACTAAAGTCATAATAAACTCGACTTGCTTTGATAAATATTTTATTGATCCAAAACCGTCTTGAAAAAATAATAATAGAGTCAATATTATGGACAAGTCCTTCAAGGCATTCTCCAAATCTGTATTCATAAATTCATTCCGAATTGAAGTCACGATAACGATGTGAAATGAATACAAATCCAAGTCGAGAGGAAACATTATTCAAAGATATTATTACAGTTGTTTTGTTTAAAAAACTTTCCTTATCACGGTCGTATGTAAATGTCCGTGCAAATGTGAAAAGATAAACATCTGACTTTTCTTTGCTGATTTAAACAAAATAACCTTTAAATTATTCTGGTGAGTTTGAATAGCAAAGAAGACGGAAACCATTACATAGGTACATTCCTGGGCTAAGAATGTAACGACTGTTTCTGAAAATTTCGTAGGATTTGACAATCTGAGATCAGAGTTATTAGCGGTTTAGTAAAAGTGAGGTTATGTTCCAAAAAAGATCTGATAATTAAGTTCTTTAAGCACTAATTAGTATTATTTAGTGGGGAATGTTTTATAAGCCATATTATGAATGAGCACTCGTGACCTTAAAAGATAACAGGAAAGATTTTATCGAATGGACAACCAGAATAAAAAGGACATTATAGTGATACACAGTTTATTCAACTTCTATTATAACTTAAATATCGTTTATCGTTTTCATTTATCTCCGCTCCCAGACTGAGAATTCTGCTAAATTTTGTATTTTTAAATAAAAAAAATATGTCAATTTTTTTAAACCATATCTCAACTTTTTACCTTCCAAAATTTTCCATCTCCTTTTTGAATTATCTGTGTTGATTTGTAGATAGATAGATCTTTATTGTACACCAACAGATTAACAGTGCCCCTAGCATGAAAAACTATTGTCATCATATTGCAAACGTATTAAGAGAACGGAGCATTGCGTTTGGCCGCTTGCCTACTGTGAACCTGTGTACGTGTGAAGCCGGCCAATCACAAGGCTCCATTCTCTCAATACGTTTACGATAGTTTTTTGTACTAGGTTTATGGATTAGCATTAGGATTTACGGTAGGTACTTACTAAAACGAGGAAAGATTTGATTCTTTGTATTGAATCGGCTTTAGAACTACTAGACTGATTTGAAAATTTATTTTAATGATGAAAGCCATATTATTCCAGCCCCTCTAGACAAGTGGCAATTCCTTGGCCGGCGTTTGATGGAATAGAATGACGAATATAATATGGGATTTGACGTTTATGACATACGTTAACGACTGTCAAATGTGTCAAATCCCATACATTCTTCATTCTATTCCATCAAACGCCGGCCTGCGAATTGCCACTTGTCTAGAGGGGCAGATATGGTTAGAAATCCGGTTTATATGTAGTTAGACTAGCTGACCCGGTGAACTTCGTACCATCAATATTTTCCGCCCGCGTGGCGTCAGATGCCGTTCCCGCTGCACCCTCTACTATATTAAACATGTATTATACATATGAACCTTCCTCTTGAATCACTCTATCTATTAAAAAAGCCGCATCAAAATCCGTTGCGTAGTTTTCAAGATTTAGGCATACAAAGGGATATAGGGACAGAGAAAGCGACTTTGTTTTATACTATGTCATATCCCATTATTACATTTATTTATTCCATGTAATTGATTCACATTATTTAAAATGTATTGAATTATGGGGCTTATGTTTCTTTTTATACTACTTGAGTGGCAATTCAAGTGGTATAGATCTGCCAGTACGCACACGGCCACGTGAAGGAAAGTGGTTACCGTGGCTCATGGACGTGTGAACACTAGGGGAGTCCCACTTGTGTTGCTGAACCTGTAAGTATAGATAATGTCTGTGCCGTCATTCCAGAAGACAAAGCAGAAGAAGCCTTGGCTCTCCAGTAAGTTTTAGCTACCGGGAACACAACACGAGGTTATTATGAGCGCGATATTCTGTAGGGTGGAGGTATTTCCCCAGGGGCACTGCTCAATTGGGACGGGAATACTGTCGTTCCTTTAGGTCCGGGTGTTCAAACGATATCACGAGCTAAATTGGGGAGGGAGGGTCAGCTAAACAGAAGGTGCAAAGTCAACGGCATCAGAATTTCACGCGGGTGGAGCAGCGAGCAACAGCTTGTTCCGCATAACCTCAAATGTCATGAAAATTTTTTTAAGCCAACGTCGTCGGAGGAATTCGTGTTATTAAGTTTCGGGAAATATTTTTCCTACTTTTGGGGTAATTGGATATTAAATTCTTATTTTTTATGAAAGGGCTTTTTAGCAAAATTATTTAAAGACTACTCTTCAAGGTTCTTGAGGTTTCTGCGACAATGACAGTCCGACTAAATCCACATCACCGTTAGCTGTGTGAGCTCGGCAAAAGGGAATAAAAAAGTAACAGAGCAGTAATTTCGTCTATATACAAAACATCCTGTTTAGTATTGGACTTTAAAGTAATATTCCATGTGTTAAAGCGACAGGTATTTGGGATGTAAATATTTTTTTCTTGATAAAATTCACATGAGGCCAAACAGCCACATGCAACTCAAAGACTCGTGTATAGAAAAAAAAGTATCTAGCTATCAAAGGTCGTAGGTGAAGTGGGATTAAATTGTAAATTTCGAATGTGGAACGGGACCATGAAGAAGGAAAATTCACGGGAAATGTCGAAGTTCAGCCAAATTCACAGTAATAGTGGTAAAAGCGGATACCAAATTGAACAAAAAAATTTCTTTATACCACTGAGGCGGTCCACCTGATGAAAAGTGGTTACCGTGATCTATGGACGTGTGCCACACCAGGGGAGTTACACTCGTGCTTCCAACCCTGTCAGTGTAGAAGACAAAGCAGGAATAGCCTTTGGTCTTCCCACTGACAGCACAAAAACTCTCCAGTGAACTCTAGCTACCCTACTCACCGCCGAGAACATAACACGAGGTTATTTCAATTTCATTTCAATTTCATTTATTCAAAAACAGTGATACATGGAGTGACCAGCTGCTTTCCTAGATAGGCTACAGGTAGCCTGTGTTAAGGATAAGCAGTGCCCTTCCCTTTGGTATGGTAGACAATGGTTTTACTTAGACTCTAAATTACACAAGGCTAATTATAGGCTTAAGTATTATGGCCGCGGTATTCTGTAGGGCAGAGGTACTTCCCAAGACGGACTGCTCAATTGGACGGAAATACCGTCATGTTCTACCTCCTACAGCTTCGGATGCAAGTGGGATTCACGCTATAATGAAGAAGAAGATTTATTGAAGAAGTAATTTCATCTCCCATAGGTATCCTACAGTCCTATCAGGGGGTATCCTACATATCTAGCCTTGTTATAATGTCAGCTGTATGACATGCACTAAATGTGGTGCGCTTATGCTGGTTTAGTAGTGGTCTTAAATTAATACTAATAGTAAGTATACACAGAAGCCTTTGATGCAACTAGGCCATGCTGTGATCCTGACACGCTACTTGCGTGCGTGACACGTGACTCGAGAGATAAGTAATGTATGTAATCGATTTTATGCTCGAGTAGGGTAGTCACTTGTTTTTGCTGGACGGAGTTGAAACATATTGATGTGACACGTTGAGTGGTTATGTATCGATAGGTAAGTAAATAGAATAAATAAGAATTAAATGTTTAAGCAGATTTCATCCTTTTTTTTTTTACGGGAAATTCCCACGGATACCCACCCCTCCGGAGCCGGAGGGCTAGGTTATGTCGGACTCGAACCGACTAAAGCGCACGCCGTCTCTGGGTCGTAGTGCTAGGCCGAAGGTGAGGTTGTCTTGCGACATATCCCTCGCACCCCGGCTGACCCAGAGCAGTTTTCATCCTAAATATTAATCGGTAATTAAAATTTAATCGGTCTGGGCGGGGAATTTCTCCTCCTATATCTGTCATTGAAGCGACAGTGGAGTGTGTCTTTCAAACCCCGCCTAGACCGAATCATTTTTTTTCTATTTAAATCGAAATAGAATAAAAATTACGAATATGTGTATGTAAAGAATGAACTCTGGTTAGTCAGTTT
Source organism: Eilema caniola (assembly GCA_949126895.1). Lineage (NCBI taxonomy): Eukaryota > Metazoa > Arthropoda > Insecta > Lepidoptera > Erebidae > Eilema > Eilema caniola. Next base: position 18,745,417 of record OX421481.1, read on the forward strand.
GCTGTTAAATAATCATTGACGGTACAGAAACTCTTTTCTAACAGGGTCGGCAGCGCGAATGTGACGCCCCTGGTGTTGCACATGTCCATAGACCACGGTAATCACTTTCCATCAGATGGGCCGTGTGCTTGTCTGCCACCTAAATCGTATAAAAAAAATCATCATCCTCCGAGCCTTTTCTCAATTCCATTGAGGTCGGCATTCAGTCTAACTGGGAAACTGTCGATTTTCATATTCTCCGTGAATCGACTGTAATCGGAACTCTATAAACCACTGGCGAAATCAAAGTTCTGTAGCTATTTTTTTTAAATAATGTAATTTTTTTATTAAAGAGTATAAGCTAACTTTTAAACTCTCGCGTTTCATGATATATAACCGCCGTTGTCACAGGCTGAAAGGAGTCAGCCTGTGTAACCTGGTCGAAACGTCAGGCACTCAAAGGTATGTAAGTACCTATACCATGTTCGCGTTAATTCCCATTATCTTAATTATGTATAAGAATATAAGCAACTGAAATGACTCATATTCACTCTAACCCCTTCAACTAATCTAAATTGCTTGTGCTAGGAGTGGGTTCACGTCGGAAGTGGATTCGAACCCGGGACCTCTTGATTGTAAGGCCGACTCCTTAACCACTAAGCTACCGACGCTTCAAAATATCTAACTAGTTAGTAACTCATAAACTTGTGTGGCACATAGTAATAATAATCAACTTATTTTTTTCTAGTGAAGGCAATTAAAGATTCTTGGGAAAACTATTTTAAAAATAAATAAATATTTAAGTACAAACCTTGCAATTTTATTGAAATAATTAATTATGTCGCATGGTAAAAGTAAATATCGACATATTTGCAAGTATAAATATGACAGCCAAAAACAATTTCCCAAGCGACTACAATATAGGGTCCTTCAAGAAAGGCATTAGAAGGTTTCTTCAGGGTCGGCAGCGCGAATGTAACGTGTTGCATACTTCCATAGGCCACGGTAACCACTTTCCATCAGGTCGGCCGTGTGCTTGTCTGCCACATAAGTTGTATAGAAAGAAAAAATGAAACTAACACACTATCTCATACATAGCCCGCGATTCGATAGACATAGTAATATATTTTAAAATGCACTAACCCTTCCACACGTTCAGAAAAGTACTTATTACTATATCCTCTTAAGCTCTCGACTTCACATTCTTATCCCGTCTTACCCTTAAGTTTTCAAAAACGTTTTTATAGACTCAAAAAAGTAAAAATCCTCACATCACATATTGGGATTCAGCTTTAAAATATTCAGGAGACGCTTCGGCTAACACCCTAGCCGGCACGTGGTTTCCTTACAAGATCAACATAATGTGCTTTGTGCCTTTCTAGTTTATGGAGTTCTGACCCGCGATTTGATGGCCCGTCCTAACTTGCCAGTTTTTATAGAGATTTCTATCTGGTTTGATATAAATTCCATTTTATATTGATGAAGTTTTAAGAAAGTGACGTAATCTTATTTGATGGTTTTATTTTTATTCAGTGATGCAAGAAGCGCTATGAAGTACAAAATAAAATGAAGGAAGTACGGAAGTTTGTTTTAGGAATTGTTGAAATGATTTGGGATCTGCTATATTTTCGTACGTCTCTGAGTCGTCTGCCCCATGGCTCGTTTTGGCTGGACGGATAATAATATTATATCTACCTTTCGAATCTTAATAACACTTGAAGGGCTATGATTCACTCCTGTACCATCATTCACATTACATGATAGCGTTGGTCCTACTTACTCCAGCTAGCCCTTTAGGCTTTTAGGACTTTAATGGGAGTGACTGCCGTTTGACCACCCACCCAGAAAAGAAAGTCTACATCAAAGCCTCACTAAGCAGATGTATCAGCTAGTAGATGAGATTGGCTTCAAGCTCCAAGCTTCTTTTTGGGGTCCCACAAATACTCCTATTTATTGCAAGCAAACGGATAAATACCGCCTTCTTTTACATAAAAAGTGGGACCTATTTATCCACCTATAACTATTTCACTTGTCTTATAATTCTGGCTTGTTCAACAGGGCGTAAAAATGAAACCCTCGAGGCTATCAAACTGAAAGGTACCATTTTAGCATTATTTACGTCACGATATATTTACTACAAATACATTTAGCTATATTTCATGAAAGTTTGTACTTTTCCACAGTATTTTATTCCTTATAAAATGCCTTTGAGATTGTGTCGCGAAACCGGTCAGGTTAGGAAATAAATGATTGTGGAATAATACAAGTGTGTATTTAATTTGTGTAATTAGTTAAAAAAGTATACAAATACCATCGATCAGCAGTATAAATAGTCTTACAGTAAATTCTGTACCACCGGTATTTATCTTAAGAGTTTTGACACACTCTGTATAATAAACTTGGGGGTTAAAATGAAACATAATCAAATTTCGGGACCACACGAAACACAACTGAAGACGCAGCATTTAATCATGTACCTACATGATTAAATGCTACGTCTTTAGTTCGTGTTTCGTGTGAAGTTCCGGGGTACGAGAAGTTTTTTAGTGTTTTGTCGTTTTGAGACCGACATAACCGAGCTGCTTATCCGAAGGGGATTTTCACTCGTAAAAGGGTACCATGAAGTCACTTCGGTTGTCGTAAGCCGAACCAAAGTGTCACGTAGCGTTTTCGGATCCGATTTCTGGATAAATGTGTTCAATAGAACTGATGTTTCATAGCAGGCCGAATGTGAATCTAGCCAATGCACACACACACAATCACACAGACAAACAGTATGCAGATTTTATTTGTGTTTGTTAGCTATAGTACCTAAGCGGAGAGGGTAGCTGAATAAAGCCAAAACAGCAGAATGCACTATCGAGCAAACTCATTGTGCCCGCGAAATATTTCGGTGCCAGGGTTTGATTTATGTCATAAATATGCAACGATTCAATAGAACTTTTAATTCGTTTATTTTACATAGGAGCTAGTATTTGAGTGGAATTTTAAGGCATATTGCATGCTAAATATTCAAATTGATTATGTAGAGCCTAGACCAATTCAATATATTTCCTATCAAGAGAAGACAAAAATTATGTTAAAAAAGACGGGTTGCACTCTGGGAGTGCCGGCAGAAGTGAAAACTTTTTCTTTCTTTCTTTCTTCGTTATATACATAGAAAAAGATAAAAAGAACATACCATACCATACCATACCTATAGTATAGCGCCAATCATAGAACCTATCACTAATATTCTGCGATTTTTTTGTCAGAAGAAATTAATAAATTACAAAAAGAAAAAATAACCACCAAAAGTAATAAACTATAATAAGAAAAAACAATCACAAAAAATCCCTGAAGGCCAGGTGGTTTGAACCCGATACTCTCTGAAGCTATAAGGACTTACAGTCGAAGTGCTTACCGTTTAAGCTACGACGCTATCTATCGTAACTTGCAAAATAGATAGTCTGTACCTAATCTTGTATGACGTCAGTCGTCGGTTACGGTTCAAAGGTCAACTAATCCTGACGCCTCCTTAACATTTTACACCCATCCAACGCCGCTGAAGAAGTTTTCACTTCAAAAATGATAGAAAATCATTCTTTAGTACCGATAGTTCGTGAGAATATCGGTAGACGCCTCCGCTGTTAAAAGACGAGATATAACAGGAGCAATTTGTATTTGTTCGGATGAAGTCTGGTAGCTTAGTGGTCAAAGCATTGAAAGAAGATGAAACAAGGCAAGTCACCGGGTCACGACATTCTTAGCGTCAAGCACCTAAAGCACGCAGGGCCGCATCTGCATAGAGTCCTTTCTTTACTTTTTAATTTATGTATTAATCATCATCATTTATCGCAGGACCTTACGCATACATTCGTAATCCCTATCATTAAGAATAGGACGCGGGATCCCTCTGATGTGTTCAATTACAGGCCTATTTCGTTAGCGTGTAGTTGCGAAGGTCTTGGACAGTTTGCTCGCCCAACAGTTGTCTAAACACATCAAAGATTGTGATAGTCAATTTGGGTTTAAGCCGGGTCTGTCGACAGAGAGTGCCATCCTATGCCTCAAGCAGACTGTTCAATATGCCAGTGTTTACCTGTTTCTTGGACCTATCAAGGGCATTCGCTCTGGTATCTTATGATGTGCTATAGGGTTAAACTGTATGAGGATACCACACTACCGAAATGAAATTATATCGCTGTTTCGCTACTGGTACTGTAACCAGACTAATAGTGTTAGATGGGCTTAGAATCAATCAGTGGTGTACAGGATGGAGTGTGGCATGAGACAGGGAGGATTGAGCTCGCCTCGCCTCTTTAACTTGTATACAAACAGTTTAATCGAGGAACTCAGCAATGCCCATGTCTAAATAATATAAGTTACGCGGATGACATGGTGTTGCTGAGTCCTTCGATTGGTGGTCTTAGAACACTAGCGAATGTATGTAAGTGCAATGCTCAGTCGCATGGACTCAAGTAAAAAACGGCTACTATTATTTCACATCCATTCAAATTTAAATCAGAAAAGTTGATATCCAGGACCGCAAATAAACCCGTGACCAGTCCCTATCTGGGTAGAATACTTTAAGAGTTATCAGCATGAGTGTAACGCCTCTGATGTTGTACACGTCCATAGGCCTCGCCAACCGCTTTCTAACAGGTGGGTCCTGTGCTTGGCTGCGCAGGTAAAACCCCCTTGAGTTAACTTTCTTCGATTTAAATGTACAGCTACGAAAAGTTACCATAATGAAATAATTACTTAAAAAAATATATTTTATCTGTTTTGTACGTGATATTAGCAATATTATTATTACATACTGGTGCTTAATTTTTTTTGTATAGAACACGTCAATTTGCCTTCACCTTGCCTGATGGTAGGCTGAATGACCTATATACTAAGGTATACTAAGATCCCGTTATCAATTACTAGTACTAGATAGCCACTAATTCTAGTAGAATAACTAGGAAAATAATACTGATATCTAATTACTACTAATGTAAAATGCTCATTAAAGTGAAGTAACATACAAAATGTAAACAAAACAAAGTGTAAATATACAAAGACAATACAAACCAACACATAGACACAACGCACGACGTCTATTAATTAATAAAAGTAATTTATTTACTGATATTATCAATTAACCTGATTGAACAACTTCTTCCTTGATCATTAACTGAATTATTTGGTTTTAGGTAATAAAGTGAATACAACACTTATTTGATCATTTTATTGTTACTAGATTTGTCCACGATTCATCCGTGTCAAAGTCAAAGTCATAGATTTTTATTAAATCTAGAACAACATAGTTGTTTCGTATTGATGTCAATAATAAGAGCGTTTTCACACTCATCCGATATCCGATATCCGACATCCGATATCCGACATCCGATATCCGATATCCGATATCCGATATCCGATATCCGACATCCGATATCGGAGGAAGTCAAATATATGAGATATGTATCTTTCTTTCACATTGTCCGGCCCAATTTCGGCTATAGGAGCCAACACCACTGTTTTAGCTCCGATAACCGATATCGGGCCGGAAAATGTGAAAGAAAGATACATATCTCATACATTAGACTTCCTCCGATATCGGATATCGGACATCGAATGTCGGATATCGGATGTCGGATGTCGGATATCGGATGTCGGATGTCGGATATCGGATATCGGATGAGTGTGAAAACGCTCTAATTCTACTTAACCTAAGTTTACCACCGCTTCCAAGGCCCTGGTGGAGAAGAAACGGCACAACAAACTCCACTGTTAAGACGTCAATTTAAAAAAGTATTTCCTTAAGGCTAAATGTGGACGAATCTACATTTGTCTCTTGTGTTCAATCATTATTAATCAACTTCAGATCTTAGACAATTGCATTTATGTGGATGAATCACACTACAAGGTTGGAAGGTACAAATATAACTTTTCTCTAATCTCTTTTAGAAATAAGGTGCTTGCGGATTGGTAAATAGAAGGGATAGGCTTTGACCATTTGTAAATAGTCAAAGATGGCAGGACAGGAAAGGTGCCAGCCATCTGAAAAACTGATTCCTTCTTATGAAAGATAGAAATAAAATATTAGGTTGTATGCATTTGTTTACAAAATTCAGATGAGCGTTTTAATCTAGGCACCTAAATTAGTAAGGCGATCGATATAGGAAGTCGTGCGTTCCGTCCAATAATGAAAATGGTCCGTACTTACCCGGCGCGAACTGTACCGATACCGTGGCTGAGGCATCCGGGAGAAAAGTCTCAAACAGCTCTGCAATGATCATGACATGCAAATAAAGGAACGCGTAAGCAATGGGTTCTAATGTAAAAGATTTTACATAATACATTACGATTTTACATTTTGAGTGAATATACAGCAAATTGTTGTTACCAAATTTATATAGGTACCTAGTTTTTGAAGTGAAAACTTCTTTAGCGGCATTGGACGGGTCAAAAGTGTTAAACTCGCGTCAGGATCACTTGACCTTTGAACCGTAACCGACGACTGACGTCATACAACATTACCTACAGATTGTTTATTTTGTCAGGTACGTTAAGAAACTTCGTAGCTTAGCGGTAAGCGCTTCGACTTTCCAGTCGAAGCGCTCCTTATGGTTTCAGATAGTACCAGGTTCGAACTTGGGCTTCTGACACTTTTTGTGATTATTTTTTTCTTTTTGTAATTCATTAATTTCTTCTGACAGAAAATTAGTGATAGGTTCTATGATTGGTGCTATATTATAAGTATGGTATGGTCTATTCTTTTCATTTTTTCTCTGTATATAACGAAGAAAGAAATAAAGAAAAAGTTTTCACTTCTGCCGGCACTCCCGGAGTGCGACCCGTCTTTTTTTATTCCAGTAACAAAAATATACATGATGTATCTGTCACAGCCAATTAACTTCATTAGTCGTTCAATTCACTGCCTAGGCAACGGTAACGGTCTGAATGATATTTAGCCGTAACGTTTATAACAACATTTAATAAACTGACTGGCTACTGCTTAGGCCATTCGTAAGACGGGGCACCAATATCATTCAGGCCGGTAATTGAATGGCGCCGTTTAGTTACCAGCCTAGGCAGTTAATTGAATCGCTAATTAAGCTATTTGGCGGCGACACATGTATGTTCTACGTAAAGAAAACTTATTAAGCAAATATAATATATAAGTAATTTGAAATTTTCTTACACGAAATAATAACCACTTCTTATTTGTGTAAGTGCGCATATCGGTGCCAAAAATCGAAACACAAGTTTCTACCTAGTTTGATAAGGGATGTTTTCTCAAATACATTATGGTGATAATTATTTATTAGATCTATTTTCAGCTGTTTTAAAAAAAAAAAGTTAATGTATTATTATGATATTTGTGTGAAAAACCCATGTGTTAATCGAATACACACTACTTGAAGTATTAGGAGTAATAAAGTCACAACCGGTGATAAAAACCAAACTTAAGTACGTTTTGTTGAATATTTTGCATTACAAGCAAAATAAGTAGAGATTTATTTACATCAAAATGTTGCCATATCCACTCAAAATGTAATATTTCATCAATTATTACATACCCAGTAATGGACTAAATGCTATTTAAATGTAAATTTTACATGCTAATTACTTTTATTTACATGCGATGCCGATTTGTAACTGTCAACATGCGTGAGTATAAAATAGGTTAAATAATGTAGTTACAAAGTAGTTAATTTCATCCATTAAATGTAATTAATATACACTAATCTACAAAATCAAATATCTGTAAAAGCGGGAATTAAATGCTTCTATATAAATCGTAAAAAAATACAGTATATAGCAAAAAAAATTATATATAAAATAAGTTTACAGCCGTAATAAAATAACAATATAACTACTTCTTAACTAATTCAATTCAACCAAATTCAAATACAAGTCAAATATTTGATCCCGAAGTCATCTACGTCCCTTCGCCCATCAGGCTGGCAGGTAAATAAGACATTATGGTATAGAAAATTGGGGCCCATATTCCAGAAATATCTTCAATATGAAGTGTCGACTTTAAACTATATAGTTTTAAGTACAGTTTGTCCTCTAAAACTTAACTAGAGAACGGATTTTATGAACTATAAATCAGTAAACTTGAGCGTTCATAAAATTTTAACTCTGAGCGCCAATTCTTGTAATAAAAATCAGTTCAAAATTTCGTTCTAATCTCAATCTAATGTCAAAAATGGAAAACTTGTATACAATTTTTATAGAAATTATGGTCGTTTTTGACATTCAGGTGACTCAAATTAGATCGAGACTGAACTAAACTGATTATTGTTACGAGGTTTGGCCTTCTGATATTACTAGTTTCACGTTGATATTGATGATTTAATATTGTTCTAGAATACGAGGCTTGTCAGTACATAACGTTGTATACTTCTTTTTTTTTACGTGCGGTAAATCCCCACGGATACCCACCCCTCCCGAGCCGGAGGGGGAGGTTATGTCGGACTCGAACCGACTAAACCGCACGCTGTCTCTGGGTCGTAGTGCTAGGCCGAAGGTGAGGTTGTCATGCGACATATCCCTCGCACCCCGGCTGACGCAGGGCCATCCCTCTCGGTTTGACCCTCCTCGGGAGGGGGAGACCACGCGGTCCCCGACTCAACCCCGGTGTGGGGAGGCGCGCATCGTCCTACGATGCGCGCCGCCATCGTGGCCTGCTTCTGCTAGGGTGACGGGCGGCTTCACCCGTCACCCTCAGGCCCGCGCTCATGGGGGGCGGAGGGCGGAGGTCGGTCTATACAATAATAGTATATAGTACTATTAATAGTATAGTAATAGGATAATAGTACTATTCTTACCACCTAAAAGTTCTGGATCTCCAAGGTTCACGTAGAAGAGAACATCTTTCTCGTAGCTATCCTCTTCGATGATGTGTAGAGGAATGAATTTTCTGAAACAAGAAAAAAATAAAATATGAAATCGGCTTTTATCATTTTCCACTACAGATAAATGTCTACAATGTCAGTCAAGATTACACCTGTTACCAGGCCATTTCTAACTGAGGCCCAATTCTATGACAACGTAATCATTTCTATTCGATTAAATGGATAATCTCGCCCAGGAAGAGGTCCGTAGCAGCAAGTAACATAGTATAAAAGTTCTTGTAGTTCGTTGTAACTTTGATCGATGTTTTAATAATAGTGTATTTTTTTAAAATTCAGTTATTGCGGTTTACGATTTATGACGTATTAAAAACTATTTACTAGATCTCGTTCAAACCAATTTTCGGTGGAAGGTTACATGGTAATGTAAATCGTACATTTTTAGGTTTCCGTAGCCAACTGGCAAAAAACGCAACCCTTATGGAGTCGTATTTTTTTGTGAAAATCTTAATGTGGTTCACAGAATACATCTACTTACTAAGTTTCAAAAGCATAGTTCTTATAGTCTCGGCAAAAAGGGGCTGTGACATACGGACGGACAGACAGACAGACATGACGAATCCCGCAGGGTTCGGTTTATTGCCATTTGGCTAGGGCACTCTAAAAACGTAAAAATATTTTTGTATTCAGTACGCCTGTCAATACAAAACCTGGCTACGTTATGTTGAGATTCAGAATCATAGTTTGAAATCCAAGGACCGGCGCAATATATCCGCACCACGTACCCGCATATTGCAGTGTAGTTATTTCGTGCAAGACGATTTCATGAGAGTCATGTAAGAAATTCTTCGTTCTGAATTCATAATCTCATGTTTATTTCAAACAACAGTCAACCTAACTTAAGGCGGAGAATGTTACATTTTGTTTACCGTATGATAAGAGATTCCACTTAAGAAGGGTGACGTTTTGAGAGTCCACAGATTAAATAATAAATCAACGAGCTCGGTTTTGCCCCATACTGTTCACAACTCGTTAGTAATAAAGATATAACGTGCTTAATATCTTGTTGTTGTATAGGTAAAATTAAATTGTCAATTAATTACTCCTCCTGTGCCATTTTAGCTTTTAAGGGTTTTGTACCCAAAAGATAAAAACGGAAACTATTAGGGGTTAAAGTATGAAATTACCGATTTGTACTGACAAATTGAAATTCGTTTTTTTTTTAATTTAACGTATTTATTTAATCAAAATAATTACCATTATTATCTATACATTGCTGCCATCTAGTAGGAAGGTCATTTATGCCTTTGCGATAGAACTCTGGTGATCTAGATTCGATAAACTGTGTGAAAGCATTTTGTACTGCCTCCTGAGAAGAAAACTTTTTATCACATAGAAAATTGTCCAAATCACGAAAAAAATGGTAGTCTGTTGGAGCAAGGTCTGGCGAATACGGAGGGTGACGGATAGTTTCTAATTGCAGTTCCTGTAGAGTTAAAACGGTTTCTCGTGCTGTATGAGGTCTCGCGTTATCATGGAGCAATAATGGTGAAGATCGATTCATGAGTCGGGGCTGTTTCACTGCTAGTTTTGCTATCATTGTTCGGAGTTCGGCACAGTAGACATCTGCCGTTATTGCTTGACCAGATCGTAGAAAGCTATAGTGAATAACGCCATGCTGAGACCACCAAACAGTTACCATTACCTTTTTATTGGTAAGCTTTGCTTTAGGACACTGTTGTGGCGTTTCACCTGGAGTCAGCCATTGCATTTTTCGCTTACGGTTATCGTAAAGAATCCACTTTTCATCACATGTCACAATTCGATCCAATATTCCTTCATTTCTGTGTCGATTCCACAAGGCAACACAAGTTTCAACACGTATTTCTTTCTGCAGATCAGTCAAATCATGAGGTACCCATTTTTCACATTTTTTTATTTTATTGATTTGACGCAAATGAGTCAATATTGTTGGTAAGGTAACGTTAAACCATGCAGCTAATTCCTGGGTAGTTTGGCTCGGATCGGCTTCCACCATGTCTTTCAATTCATTGTTATTCACCTGTGTGGACGGCCTTCCTCGTGGTTCGTTCTTCAAATCAAAGTTTCCATCACGAAAGCGTTTAAACCAAAATCGCACGGTGCGTTCATTAGCAGTCCCCTCTCCAAACGCAACATTGATATTGCGAGCTGTTTCTGCCGCGTTAGTTCCGCGTCGGAACTCGTATTGAAAAATCACTCGAATTTTCGAAGTATCCATCTTTCTTGTCTAAGCTGAATAAAAAAAACAACTGAAAGTCGATAATCGAATGTTGCACATTTTTAAATGAAGAACTACATAGGTACCATGTGGAAAAAGTTTCACTCAAAAATCTCAAACCATGAAGGTTCTATGTCAATTCGAAGTACCTATTACAATTGTAACGTTGTGGATTTTTTATAAATCTATTTTTAAATAATTTGTCTAAAATAGTCGATAATTTAGTATTTTCGATACGATATACTAATTTGTCTATGCTGTGCGAGCGAGATTGGACAACATTACTTAAGTGTCTATTCACGGCGCTAAAGTGGGCCCTTTCTTCGGCTACTCTTGGCCGAGGGAGGTCGCTTTGACCCCGGCGGCCAACTGCTGTCGGCACCGGGTAAGTTTTGAGATCAACATTTCCTACTTCTTCTACAGGTGAAGACTCTCCAGCGGTGCAGCTTTATGCCTGCTAATATGCATGGCTTATCTATGTTTTATTTTATTATTTTATATTTTTGAATGTGCTATTTCAGCCTAATATTTACTGCCATGAGACCGATGACCTCTACGGTCGGAGGTCACGTCACCAGCCTGCACTGCTTAATTATTTCTTCCTTTTTATAGCTTCTAGCTACGCTGTTCTACCGCTGGGGAGAATGTCTTCACCTGCTATTATTTTCAGCGGGTCACTGGACGAAGTTCCCATGTGACATACTGACCCGCACTCTTTCTTTTTCCAGGGTCTTCGCACCGGGCTTCACGCCATCATTCGGTCGTGAGGCACACCAGCGAGGACCCTGGCACGCCGGCAACATCAGCAGCCGGGAGCGAACGAGCTAAGTGCATACCACCATCTCTGCACAACGGATCAAACAACGCCTCGGCAGAATATTTATTGCGAATCCACCCTGAGATTCATTTCCATTTACCTATATATAAATTCATGTAACGATTTTTATCGCTTTTATATCGATTACAATTATGTTCCAAATTGTTAATCTATCTTTTCTTTTCTGTCTCATTAGCTAGCCAGGATACATTTATTACTTTTTACGGTTCTCAGTTCACATTTCATTCACTATATTTAACTTTTCAAAACACCAGCATAAAAAACTTTCTTCCGTTACATTGGCGCCCATTAAAGGTATTATTCTGCCGCAGGTATTGTGTGTTTGTTCCGTTATATTATATTTATTCTTATTTTCTCTTTGCTTTACCAGTGTGGTGATTTTTTCACCAATTTTTAGTGATTTCTATTTTTTATTCCATATGTGGGTAGAAAAAAATAAATTATTATTTTTCTTAATTGGTATATAAACTGATTAATGACCATTTATGTCTGTTATATCAGTTCAATTGCCTATATATTTACCTAAATACCTTTGTTTCATAACATCAAGGTAATTATCATTAATTTTACAATAATTTTTTGCATTAACACTATTGTTGATGAAAACCTTTGTTCTAGTTAAACTAGACAGGTTTATAATCTTTTAGTTGTTTCAACTGTATATTACTACTATTATACCCACTGGTAAAGTAAAGTTCTATTTTCTTTTACTTCTTATGGACTTGTTGATCTCAACTTCATATCATCTCGCTACTTACTTTTTATTAATTTTTGTGCAGGTGTGTCTATTGTACACACACTGAGTACCCCGTCAGTGAATTCATTATATTTTTACATTTACTTACCTTATGTGCATATATTATGCATAATAATAACATATAATATGTTGTTATATCAACCTATTGCTGGTTGAATTTTGTTTATATTTTAATTTTTTCAACTATCTTGTTGTTTTGAACACAAATAGTCTACCATTCACTGACAGGTTACCTATATTTTGCTTTATTTCAGTAAATAACTTACTTTATTGAAGTAAATTACTTACTTCATTTTATGCCAATCTCGCTCATCGCACCATAGTTTTTACTTATTGCTAACTTTGGGTTACTTTACCATTTAAATTTTATACTGAACTGTTTTGTAGTCATGTTGCTCGTTGTCGGATTTCTGTATCCAAATAAGCTTGATCATAAAAAAAAATATATATATCCCTTGAAAAGAAATACAAGGAAAAACAAAAGATCTCCATACAATAAAAAAAAAAAAATCTTTGAAAAGAACAACAAAGATAATAAATGTTTAAATTGATAGTCCTTCATCTTGTTCTGCATATGGGATTGTTGAGTTTGCTATATTTCAAGTTATTAAAATCATTACCCTTAATTACTGCAATTCTGTAAAGTATACATTACCATTTCCCCGAGTCCTCTTAAGATGCCTGGTGCATCAATGGACATATTCATGACAAAGTGTGTGTTCCTTTCATGTTATTTTTAGCAAATATATAGCAGTCATTCAAATAATCAAATAATTCGACATAAAACATTTTAATTACACAAAATAAACAAAACATAAAGTTAACCTAACATAATCAATTAATTTAAAGTAACAACTTAACTTCTTACAATGAATTCTTGTGTTCTAATAATCACTATTGTTTTTCAATCATAATTTTCAATTCTAATAAACTTTGCATAGCACTTAAATAATATTACACCACTGTTGTGGCAAACAAGTATATACCAACACATACTTGTAATTTAAAATATAATTAAAACTTGTATTTTACAAACTTCTTCTTGTTATTGTACTTTGCTGGTACACTGCCTGCAACCTTTTAATCACTACATGGTCGTAATGATATACACTTTTACCTATAAAAGGGTCAACAGTTATAACTTTAATTTAATGTACCCAACTTTGAACACTTTTTACAAAAACTTTTTATATCTTGAAATACGCATAAATCCTGTTGAGTCTTCATACGTACCTACTAATGTACTATTTATCAATTGTTTACATCTTCGGTTCTTATAATTGAACATCAAATTAATTACATCAAAACTTTGTTTTGAAATTGTTTATGGGAGTAAAATAAGACTATTTGAACTGCCAAACGTCATATAATTTTGACAATCAAAAAGTGTTGCCAGTAGTATAATTTTAAAATACTACTAAATATTTTTTCAAAATTTCCTTGTTTTTTTTTTAAAAACAAAATAAGATTATTCTTTTGAGAATAACAATTTTTGGTCTTTTGTGCTAAATATTATACAATATCTTTTGACCCTATGGTTGCCTCCGTATTCTGGTGTCTGACTTTTCCTGGGATGGATGTTTCATTATTATGTTCCTGTTGTTTTCGTATGAACATTTATTCACTACAGTATGGTGTATTATGCTTAATAAAAATAAAAATAAAATATAATATAATAAAAAATAAATTAATTAAAAATATTTAATATTTTTTTAAATCTATGTTCTTTAGAACTGGAACTTAGAAAATTTTCATAAATTTTGACTTTTGTAATAAATATTTTTGCCCTTTGGGTTAACCCTAAAATGCCTCCATTGTTTTCTTGACTTGTAAATAATTTTTTTTGAACTTTTGGTCTCAAGACAAACGCCAACGACTACAAAACATTAAATAAATTAATTTGTTTGTTGAACCCGGGGTTCTGATTTTTAAAATTTTTAAACTTTGGAAAGTTTTTAAAACTTTTTAAATTTTTGAACACTCGTTGTTCCTTTTGCAACACATGTTTGCATATATACTCACTGTATGTGGGTCAAATAATAAGAAATTTTCCTTTGTAAATAACTCTTTTAATAATAATTTGACATGGTCATAACTTTTCAAAGTAGTTAATTATACTTTTGCATTGTTCATATTTGACAATGACACTTATATGGCTAGACTAAATTTAACTTTATTTTAAATCTTATTACCCTACCACTGCTATATATTTTCTTCTTCTTTTCTCCTCTCTTTGAGATGGAACTTTGAACTTCATGTTCGTTTTTCTTTATTATTAGGCTTTGCCTAGTAATGGTTGTTGTGGGTCGGTTGGCGTTTTAAACCAACCGATGTTGTTTTTGGGTCCGTTGGCGTTTTAAACCAACGGATACCTTATCTTGGTGCTGGGATACTAAACCAGTCACCGGGAATTTTTATGGTTTTATACCATTTGTTGGACCTGTTGGCGTTTTAAACCAACAGATACCTTTTTCTTCGAGCTGGGAATTCAACCAGTATCGGGGTACTGTTTTATGGTTTTATACCATTATGCTGAGCGGTCGTGCAAACTCAGTCTAAAAACAAGCCTCATTGCATCCCTTTTTGTTATGTCTTCTTCCGAGCGGTTTGCAAACTCGTGAAATAAGCCTTATTGCAGATGCGGTAATGTATACATCTAAAATAAGCCCTATACTAAAAACATAACACTTTCCCTTTTTAAAGTTGAAAATATATGGTGGTTCGATTGCTCCTTTTCTTCTCATTGAAATTGTTATCTGTGACATTTCAATGTTTTCCATCTTGTTTGATTTACGTCTGAGTCTCCAGTGCCTATTAACCTGGAAACTCTCTTCGCAAGGAACGCGTGTGCTACATTTTTGAAGTGGCAACCGCTAAGTATGGATGAACATGATAGGGGAGGTATGTAAGGAAGTATGTGTGTGTAAGCGTAAGTCAGGCATTTTATTGAGCAGTCCAGTATCGGGTTTTTGGGTAACAAAAACCCAGAACTAATTGGGGGGGTATTGTAACGTTGTGGATTTTTTATAAATCTATTTTTAAATAATTTGTCTAAAATAGTCGATAATTTAGTATTTTCGATACGATATACTAATTTGTCTATGCTGTGCGAGCGAGATTGGACAACATTACTTAAGTGTCTATTCACGGCGCTAAAGTGGGCCCTTTCTTCGGCTACTCTTGGCCGAGGGAGGTCGCTTTGACCCCGGCGGCCAACTGCTGTCGGCACCGGGTAAGTTTTGAGATCAACATTTCCTACTTCTTCTACAGGTGAAGACTCTCCAGCGGTGCAGCTTTATGCCTGCTAATATGCATGGCTTATCTATGTTTTATTTTATTATTTTATATTTTTGAATGTGCTATTTCAGCCTAATATTTACTGCCATGAGACCGATGACCTCTACGGTCGGAGGTCACGTCACCAGCCTGCACTGCTTAATTATTTCTTCCTTTTTATAGCTTCTAGCTACGCTGTTCTACCGCTGGGGAGAATGTCTTCACCTGCTATTATTTTCAGCGGGTCACTGGACGAAGTTCCCATGTGACATACTGACCCGCACTCTTTCTTTTTCCAGGGTCTTCGCACCGGGCTTCACGCCATCATTCGGTCGTGAGGCACACCAGCGAGGACCCTGGCACGCCGGCAACATCAGCAGCCGGGAGCGAACGAGCTAAGTGCATACCACCATCTCTGCACAACGGATCAAACAACGCCTCGGCAGAATATTTATTGCGAATCCACCCTGAGATTCATTTCCATTTACCTATATATAAATTCATGTAACGATTTTTATCGCTTTTATATCGATTACAATTATGTTCCAAATTGTTAATCTATCTTTTCTTTTCTGTCTCATTAGCTAGCCAGGATACATTTATTACTTTTTACGGTTCTCAGTTCACATTTCATTCACTATATTTAACTTTTCAAAACACCAGCATAAAAAACTTTCTTCCGTTACACAATGAAACGGCAATTTCATACTTTAACCCCTATTATATTATATTATCTGTGATATTACTAGGAGTTCCGTTTATGTCTACCTGTCATCAAAATATCTCATGAACGGTGATGACGATGTACCTATTTCTGTTGCTTTAGGTACCTTGAATTACAAACAAATAAAAACCCGATTACTGCTAAAAATGTGTAAATATTTCTTGACGACATACATTTTGTCGCCAAAAATTGGCGTACTATGCATCCTGTAACACTCGGGAGCAACGCGTAAAACATTACCCTCACTGGCGCAGTCGGGTTAAAGGCTCACTATGTATATAGGCAGTCTATAAGTACAGATTGCCCTATTTTTTTAAACTCATTTATCGTGTCTGTGTCACATTCCAAATTCGAAAGTCAAAATTAATGTCTTTCTCTTTCAAGAAGTCAATAGAGAAGTTTAAAAAAAGTGTTTTTTTCAATAAACAGTGTCTTTTAATTATTTATTATTAGACAGTTCCTATGTAGAATATACTGCTTCCGGGCTGTTTGGCCGTGCTCCATGTGAAACTTGCTTTCCAGACGTTTCGTCGATCACTGCGGTCGACATCTTCAGTGGCGCAGGTCGTGAAAGGCTGAAGACTTATAAACAGTTCCTATAGGTACTTATTCTCAACTTAGTTATTTAACAACAGCATTCTACGTTGTACATGTTTCATTATTGGAGCAGGAAATGAACTGACGTTTTATAATAGAATTTGTTACATTTTCCATTATCTTTGAACAATATAATCGATAGACATGCTACTGAAGTCTAATGGATTTGGTCGCCATCTTGAAGGAAACAAAAAGCTTTTAATGTTTGACAATGCATGTTAGTCTACTTAATTGGAGATCATTGTTTGGAGAAAAAACTATATAAAATGGTGTTTCCATTAAGAAATCACATTTTTTAATATCACTATTAATATCCTTATATATGTCGCCGCCAATCGAATCCTGGCCATTACATAACCGACGTGAACCCACTCCTAGCACAAGCGATTTAGCTTAGCTGGAGTAGTTAGAGGAAATATTAGTAATTTTGATAATTTGGGACGCTAATATTATGTTAAAAAAAATGAATGGCCTGAATAATATTCAGCCGTAAGGTTTATTACTATATTTAATACCTTGGCATGCAAATGCTTAGGCAAATCGTAATGGGACACCACCTCGAAATAAGATAGAAAATTACATACATATTCATACACCTGTCAGTCTCCGAGGGGGTGGGCAGAGGTGTATTCAAAGAAAATTAGTGATAGGTTTATTAAGAAAGTTGGATAGGTTAGGTTAGAAGGCTCCGCTCTGCTCTCGCATTAGCCTTAGCGGTTATTTTTTTATAACTATACAAAAATAAGTCATTTTTCTAGCTGTTTGATTAAACAGTTAGACAAGTAAATAAACTTCATCGATCCAAGCTATTTGCCTAGCCGTTAAATCAAATAATTGAACGGCACCGGTCAATAAAAAGGCCTAGGCGATTAATTGAACGGCTGATTAAGGTAGTTGGCTGCAACATATACATTTATTCACGCCTGTAAAACCTATAAGGGGTAGGCAAGAGTGTATTAATATTAATACCCACATTTTGCCAACTATGATTTCTGTTCCATGTAATAGAGGGGTCAACAGCCCTATCCCTTAGTCCCCTTAGCCCCTGTCTACAATACCCAAGTGAAGAGGCCCCACCTCTTCTGGCCCTATTCTTGTCCACCGGGAACCAAAGAGGCTTTTTTAAGAGTGACTGCCATCTGATTATTGTTCATTTTTTTAGCAAGTGCACCAACAAGCAGGTAAGCTTGTCTAGGGCCCCATAGGTGTTGAAAGGCCGCCAAAGGTGTTGATAGGGCCCCGAAAGCCATTAGTAGGATCCGCGCGGTAAATCTTCGTATCCACTAATCGTGCACTCATACCTACAGTAGATATTCAGAAACATAAAATTCCTAGAAATCCGGACCTAGAAACCGATCTTCGAGTTGTTCAATACATTAATCTAGCTTCGAATATATTGCTTACCAATTCTACCTAATCCATCGTCTTAAAGCCAAATCAATCACGGACTTAGGCACCAGTTGCTGGTATAAATTACAAAAGAATCCGATAGGCCTGAAAGAAACAATACTTCAGAAATAAATCATTCAGGCATGGAGGCAACCATTACTGAAATGAGATATCATTTATCAGTATGGCCGAGCATAGATTACTGTGAATGGATGAGAATCACCAAGCTTGACGTTTCTCGAATCCTATGGCATCAATGATTTTGCGTTAAAAAAAGAGATGAATACGGCACCGGCGATCGAAAAAGATCACTCAAAAAAGACTATGGTTCAATTTAGATCAGAAAAACCATTTTCAGCTTTGTTTGAGCATAAAGCTGACAATAGGGTGCAATATTGAAATTTTATGCGATAAAGATCCAATTTATTAGACATAGCTGCAAGTTATGCAACATCGCATCTATAGTAACTTGGTCTTGTGTTCAAAAAGTGCTAGATTTATTGAAGTGCTTCAAATTCGTTTACTTATGTATATACAAACAAACATGTCAAATTCTGGATACACTACATATTCGTATTATTTTTTACGATTTGGGAAAAAAAATTTTTTTATTCTTTTATTGTTTTAAGTTTTTTTCTATTTAATTAGCATTATTTGTTTTCCATCGTATTAGGAAAACTCAATGAAACGACAATTTCATAAATTTCTTTTTATGTAGTGATATGAAATTGCCGTTTCATTGAGCTTTATTAATACGATGGGGAATAAATAATGCTAATGAAGCGGCAAACAAATGAAAAAAAAAAATTTTTACTCAAGAACAAAAAAAAAATCATGTCAATGTGCCCGGAGTAACTACCCGGGGCCTTCGGCTTCGGGACCGTCCCCCTTATACCCGGTATAGACGTGGGACGCTCTTCTAATATCTTCAGGGCTCAACTATTCCCATTCGTCAGGTCATTGATACACCTGTCGATCAGTGGACGAGGCTCTGGTGCGGGTATTTCTTTCGGGAGTAGGGAACAGCCAGGGTTAGCTAACTTCTAACTTCTTCAGGTATCTCCAGACTTCTAGGTGAAGGGCTTAAATGTAATCAGGATCATCAGTCATCAATAGGGCATTTAATCGAGGTGAATGTTCAAACTAATGGCTAAATGAAATTAGGGGTATATGAGGTATTTTTAAACTAATGTCTTCAAATTAAGGTTAATGCGTGGTGTAATGGATATTTATGATTAGATATTAACGACAAAACTTCTTATTAGAGCCGTTCATTACTAGGTACTATTATATACATTTGAGAATATGAAAAATTGATTTTTTGATTGATTGATTGATTCAAATTCTCACTATAATTGGTTTATGAACAATTCCAGTCTTAAACACTACTTTTTAACATACTTCTTGTATGCGTAGTTTTAAAATTTAGTATACCCACCAGTTAAAAACTTTCCCCAACATGTGGGGAAATGCCGTAAGGCGAAAGCGGTCAGGTTCAATAATAAATACTGTAGAAAAAGTACAACTGTACTCGATTAATTTAACAAAAAAATTAAAAGTGCCATCGATCAACAGTAGACTTTTCCTATATCTTTAGATCGGAAAAAGTTTACGTCCAATACGGAACTGGCACCCGTGACCAGACCTTAACAGGAGTAA
The DNA here is from genome assembly GCA_949126895.1 of Eilema caniola. Classification (NCBI taxonomy): domain Eukaryota; kingdom Metazoa; phylum Arthropoda; class Insecta; order Lepidoptera; family Erebidae; genus Eilema; species Eilema caniola. The sequence goes on from OX421481.1 coordinate 18,765,727, forward strand.
TGTCACATTCGAAATTCTTTCTATTTATTCGTCTTGGAATGACGGTAAAGCCACCTACCAAATTTGTTAATGGCACAAATTTCGGCCGGATGGGTACCACCGTGTACGACTGCGAAAAAGTGATCCAACCTCGGTTGGATTGCATTCAGGGGACAGCAAGTGCATTGCCGGGCAGAGGGGATTGTGGTCGCAGTACTAGTAGGACCAGAGCGTGTCGCGCGGTGCTGCGACGACCATCCTCGGATGATGCCGTCAAGCTGAGTGCCACCATTGTTAACATGGTACGTGTATGTAAAGGTGACCATCTTTCCTAAGACTTTGCCTTCAGCTTACCATCAGGCGAGGTGAAGTCAAATTGACCTGCCCTATATATAAAAAAACTTCCGAACTATCAAAGACAATGAACGATATTACAGTTCTTGAACAATGGTTTTTGAATGACATTTTTAGAATTTTGCAAATTAAATCAAATCAAAGTTTATTTGCATGAAAACATGGTATAGGTAAGTTATAAAGTTCACAAAATTGAGCATGCATGTTTTGCCAATGATATACTAGCGCGCAAACATTATTTCCTGTCAACAGTATCAACGCCTTTGTTCAAGAAATTCGTTAATGCTATAGAAGCTATGCTCATTTAGCCATTTATACAATTCTTTTTTTAAATATTCTAGTCTAAGTCCTTTGAGATACATTGGTATTTTATTGAAAATTCGTACACACATAGCAAGACAACTCTTATTAAATTTGGTCGACTTCGGGATATTACTCAGCACAAGCCTATAGGGATCTCTCCTGCTACGTGAGTTTACATCTTTTGCTACTTTAAATAGATCACTATGCTGCCACACAAACAGACATATGTCGTAAATATATAATGATGGCAACGGTAGCAGACTTAGTTTTTTAAACAACGTTCGACATGACTCATCTGGTTTAATTCCACATGTTAAGCCCGCCTAGACCGATTTAAAAATTTCTTTTTAATCAATGATTTTTAATTACTCCGCCTAATGAATTTATTGAACGAGCCTACTACTTCAATACACAAAACGTCAGTATTATACCTGTATACTTGCGCCCATTATCATCTATAGCTTTATGTAGTAAAACCATAATTACAGTTGAAGCGATTTAAAATCTCCAACCAAAATCTCCAAGCTTACAACCATGTAATTAATTTAAAACGATCAATTAAACTTCATCGCGCCTAGATTAAACAAAGTGCTAGCGGTAACGTTTCAGATACTCATTTTCAACTGGCTGAACATTTTAGATATATTTTTCACATACACTCAAGCCTGTATAACCGAAAGGGCCAGGCAGAATTACTTGTGTGAAATACTTACATTTTCCACCGCTCTCACAGTTCTCACACTTCCTTTCCATAGTTTGGTTTATTATGACTTCAACTGGGCATGCCGTCGTATCCCGACGGCATGCTCTCTGAACTCCTAACCTCTAGAGGAAAACCTACTCCAAAAACTCCGTCCATGAACTGGTGTCCTGGCTTACAGGTATGTTGTGACTCCCCTAGTGTCGCATCGCGTAGGCCGTGTCCTTGTCTGGAGTCCACCTAAGTGTATAACAAAGTGGTTTATTTGGGCTCCGAAGATTTTGATATCACACCAGAAATTTCTTAGCCATAATTTTGTCTGAATTACCAAAGTGCTTCAGAATTTCAAGCAAGGAATGTTCCATTTCCTCTCAGCGCTCCATATTGCATTCGGGGCACATTTTAATCTACTATAGTACCTAGAAAATAAATATGTTGACGTTGAGTCACTACTGTGATTACTACTGGGATTTCTTGAAGGCAAATTATGCACGAAAGTCAGTTGCTTCAGAAACTAGAGGTCTGTTCCCAATACGAACTTAAAATATACATAACAGACAAAATAAATTATGTGAGAGTCCTCCATTTTTTACCCACACGAAGGTGAGGTTGTCATGCGACATATCCGTCGCACCCCGGCTGACCCAGGGTCATCCCTCTCAGTCTGGCCCTCCTCGGGAGGGGGGACCACGCGGTCCCCGACTCGTCCCCGGTGTGGGGTAGCGCGCATCGCCCCACGATGCGCGATGCGCGCCGCCGCCGTGGCCTGCTTCTGCTAGAGTGACGGGCGGCTCCACCCGTCGCCCTCAGGCCCGCGCTCATGAGGGGCGGAGGTCGGTCTCCGCCCTCCGACGCCCGCGCCGCCCACGAACGCGGGTAGCGATATCCGCGAGTCCCCAGGGCCGCAACAAGCTCCCGTCTCGAACACATATAATACATATGGGATGAACATAATACGAAGGGGTAGGCAGAAGTGTATCAATATCAACATTCCTCGTAATAAAGGGTGACCCTATCCCTTGGTCGCTTTCTACGACACCCATGGGAAGAGATGGGGTGGCCCTATCCTACTGTACCGGTAACTAACACGGCAAAAGGAATAGAGAGAGGGAGATACAAAAGAAAGAAATGGATGTATGGCCTATGTCACTCTCTCAAGCTGTTCCTTACAGCTATATCTCAGTTGTGTCCATATCAGATAAAAAAAACTGTAGTTTAGTTTAGCAACTGGGAGACGCAATCAAGAAGATATATATATATATATATATATATATATATATATATATATATATATATACTAGCTGTCGCCCGCGGCTCCGCCCGCTTGGGTGTCGGTTATCGCGAATCGGACTATAATTTGAGATTTAAACTATCCTATCTCTCAAGTTGGATCGAACTGCACATGGTGTGCGAATTTTATTATAATCGGTTAATTGGTTTAGGAGTCCATTGACGACAAACATTGTGACACGAGATTTATATATATACATTGGTCAAATAAAGTTTGATGAATGATATTCCTCGACTAGATATCTACAAGACCTCAGAACCGGTCTACGTGCTCTTTCTCCTCTGATCTGGTATAGATAGTTTTTAAGTAAGCGCCTGCCTTCTGATCAGACTGTATAGAAATTCAGCCAAACTCGCAGTTACTATGCAAAAAACGGATCCCGGACTCTGAGTGAAGCATTCAGATGCTACCGGTATTAACGCTAGGATGAAGAAGAAGAAAACTGCCGTCTGATCTCCCTAATCCGAAAGTAAAGCCATCACTAGAGCTTCATCGGTCTTATTCTTTATCCTAGCGTTAATCCCAGTCGCATCCGAAGCTTTATAACTTGGAGTCTGGAGTCCAAGTTATAAAGCTTCGGATTCACAGATTCGGCTAAACTTTGATATTTTTCCATGAAGCGACTGCCATCTGACCTCCACAACCCGAAGGCGATATCGAAGCATTGCAGATAGACCAGTTGTTGGATTTTTGAGGGCTCCAACTACCCGTAACGACTGCCATAGATGTTTGAATGACAACCGCGACCGACGGCTTAACGTGCTCTCCAAGGTACGACCAGACAAATGAAAATACCCATATTCATGCATACAAATATTTGCACTGAGCGGGGAACAAACCCGCGCCTGCGTAGCGGCCGCGTTCATTACCGCTACGCGACGGAGGCTTTCCGCAGCGCACCATAGCTTCATCGATCAATGAGTACTAACTGACATCTGAGAACGGCTTGGCTTCGAAGGTTTTGATCTTCCGCCTTAATAAAATTGCCAATTCATCCCAATTTCCTCCTTCAATTTAATCCCGGTCGCATCTAAAGGAATCCGGGGTCAACATTTTCCAGTCTAACTCCTTGTTTGGCTGATATTTTTCATGATACGTCTACGACTTGACCCCTACAACCTAATGGCGATATCAAAGCAAAATTGCCTATTCATTGTCACCTCACAATTTTCCTTCGACGGTCTGTTGTAACGAAGGTCACTCCTAAAGTTGGACGACCGCCATAAAATCGATAGGGCTTAGCGATGCAGACGTGGAACACACCGTACACACCATCAGTGTAGGTATTTATATTCCTTAATGGGTTATTTTTGAAGGGTTCGCTTCATACTTGCATAATTTATTTTAAGATTGCCCTATCCAAGACTGCAAGATTTTGAACACTATCCATCCTTAACTGATTTTATAGATTTATGTTTCAAATGGTAATATAATTTTTGTGAGGTGCAAACCTACATAAACAAATAAAATTAAAATGTTTGTATTGCTCAATTCACACATTTTGGACCTAAATCGTGAGATATAAAAGGCTTTGTCGCAAGCGGATTATTTTGAAATATTCAATACTTGCTAAATTTGAGTTGGTTTACCGCAGTAGCACCCCGTGCAATGCTCAAAATACACCCAAAAAATGTTTTCTGCGCGTATAGGGCACATTTTGAGTAAAGTTTAGGTCCAAGATACGTGAATCGTTATATAGAACAGAAAAACAAAACATTTATTTATGGTTTTGTATATCTATCTGTGTGATTTGGTTAATCCATTTAATTAAAAAATGTCAGAATTTGGGGCTTACCGCTTCGCAAGATCTAGGCTTTATCTGCTGCTGAGCATAACATAAATTTATGCACAAGTTAATGAAACCCAGATCTTAGTCGCGTGGACTAAGTTGATGCAGCTAGTTGAAAATATACACAAAGTTCTCGTTAACGGCACGACGAAGGGTTCAACAAGACTCGAATACAAGTAAGTGTAACTTTTAAATAAAAAGCGACCTCTTCCAAACTAATACGGCGAAGGAATAAAGTTGGCGTCTTGGATTATAGGATTTACGAATGTTTTCGAAAGAACCGGCTTTGGGAATCTATGAAGATTATTTTCTTATTTTTGTTTTTACTTCTTCAGTTACAGGCGCATTGTTTTACTTGACGGAATGAATGAGTTTCAAAAGGATGCAATTGGTTAACATAGAAAAAGGAACTGGCGTAAACCTGAACTAACTTAAATGTACCCAACAATACGAACTCGTTTTACCAGTGTATATTTTGACCCTAACATGTAGTCTTTATAAGCAGTACCTACACGTTTTTACGTGTCTTTTGTGTCGTGGAGTCGTCTATCACCCCAGCAGAAGCAGGCCACGGCGGCGGGCTCCCTATTCCAATCTCACCTTCAGCCTGCACAACGACCCACAGACGGAGTGCGGTTTAGTCGGATCGAGTCCGACATAACCTCCCCCTCCGGCTCCAGCATAGTTTACGCGAAAATTTCCCGCACATAAGCATTTAATGATAGGGTTTGTTTTTTATTAAATAATCGCATGTGATTCCTGGCTAGGAATAATCCTAGCCATGCAACATTGGATTTAAATAATCCATAAGGATTATTTATATCCAATGTTGCAGTTTTATTCTCCATAAAAATGGGCTCGAGACTCTTTTCGAGCATTTTCGCTAGTCATATTCATATTCATTCATATTCATTTATTTATGCACAGAATGCAGGTATAACAAGTGTGGTCTCATAATTAAAATAATGTTTCCTGGTACATTCTACCACTTTTGTATACCACACAAAATATTCATACAGTCAATAATTATTTGTGATACAATAGATATAATATACTAGTAAGCTAGGAAAAGAATTAAGCATACAATCCCAAAAAAAACAAATGTCAATAATTCCTCGTAGCTGCGGTTTTTGCTCATTTGAAAAAGTCATCCTGTATATGGTTATGCGATAACGTCCAAAAATCACCACCACCCTTGTAAATCCCACGTTAATCTCGGTCGCGACCAAAGTTTTTCATCGCAGAGTGCGGGTTCTGCTTTTTTAAGTCTTACTTTTTTTTAATACCGCTGAGGTAGCAGGCAAGCACGTATGCTTATCCGTAGTCCACCTGATGGAAAATGGTTACCGTGGCTTATGGACGTGTGCATCACCAGAGGAGTCACCCTCGTTCTGCCGACCCTGTAAACACAGAGACTTTTTGTTTTTGTGCCGTCGTAGAAGACAATGCAGGAATAGCCTTTGGTCTTCCCACTGACAGCACAAAAGCTCTTCAGTGAGCTACTACCCATCACCGCCGTGAACACAACACGGGATTATATGGCCAAGGTATTCTAGTACGGTGTTCTAAATGCGCCGCGGCTGATCTTCAATATTATTTGCAAAATGTTCTAAAAATTCATTTATTATTTAGCCCCAGAATCTTAACCTATAATCACTGAAAGTTACTTCTATCAACACATCTATCGAGGCCGTACCCAAGTTACTATAAGAAGCATGAATAGCCCAAGTATATAAATAAAATATAGTGGTTCTTAGCGGTATATTTACGAGCATCATGACATCAGCCAGCATTAGCCTCATTAGGGCTCGGAGCCTGTTGTTTTAACGTGGGCCCATAATGACGCTGCGACATTATGAAGACATACTTACAAAATATGTCGGGAATAAAGTGCGAATTTGTTGAACGTTTGGAAGAGTTTATTGTCTATGGTCTTTACATACGTCACTTTTTTTACTGTCAAATTTTAACTGACTTCAAAAAGGAGGAGGTTTCTCAATTTTGAGGAGGAGGACTCTTTTTACTGTCAATTTAAATCTCTGTAAAATCGTGTAATATTGTAAATTGGTTACAATATCTGAAAGGAATGACAGAACTAATATATTTTTTCAAGAATATCAGTAAAGAAATAACTAATATTCTCCCTGAACCATCCAGCTTGCTTGTATTAGAAGTGGGTTCACATCGATAGTGTAATGGTTAGAATGCGAACCTGTGACCTCGCGATCGTAGGGCTGACTTCTTAACCACTAAGCAAATGACTACATTTAACCCCAGATAAGATGTGGGCAGTTGGTATGTTGTTCGCTGTTACTGGCTTTCGCTTTCAGTTCTTCACCGAGTAGTGTCATAAGCCTCGTGCGCGTGGACATCTGTTTTTAAGAATTTTTAAACGATATTACTAGTATGCTCTCTGTCCCCTCATCTAAGCTACGGACAGCATTGCTGAAATTTTTACTCTAGGAATTAGAAAACTAGTTAAGTATACATCAATTTACAAATACCTACACCATATAGATGCCTATTTTAGTCTATAAAAAAATGTATTGTGTCAATCATACTTATGACTCGTTGTAAAGTTAAGGCGTGGTTGTAATCATTTTTAATATTTTTAAACATATTTATAGCAAATCGCGTCAAATAAAAAGCAAAATTCATAATGTAGGCTAAACCACCAAGCGAGGTGTGAAGACAGAAACTCGATAGAAATTAGCGTCAAACATGGCCCTAAATTGTTCCAAATCGCTATTTCAAGCACATTTCAATCTACGACGCCAGTATCAAATAATGTCGCAAAAACAGAGCATAAAGATATTGAGGCCTATGTCACCATAGGCCTCAATATCTCTCAGTTGTAATGACACGCAGATATTTTTTGTTTCAAAATTATTTCAATTTTCTAAATTGCTGCATTCCAGCACTCGTGACCTCTCTCTCTCTCTCTCTCTCTCTCACTCACTCACTCTCTCGAATATTTCAAATTATTATAATAGCAAGGTGACGAGTAGATACGCCGCAATGGAACCCAGCCTTAAAATTATTCGAATCTTGTCAAAGAATATAATTATAATATCTATGAAAGGATAACCTTGAAATCGTTCTTCGTGTAATATTATGTAACTATTTTCAAGGGTGGCCGTTGAAAATAAAGAGAAACAGCCATGGTTTTACCAATTTTTCACCATGACACGAGCAATTTCCCCCTTATGAGAAACATTTGTAGGTAATTGTGTTCATTACCTTCGCTAATGGTAAGACCTATAGTGTGCTTAAAGAGGCAAGAAATAAACTTATATTTTCTGTTAATTTTATTCATATATATAGTTACATAAGTTACATTGGTCTTTTCCAGCGAGGGGTCCCGAGTTCGAATTCTGACCATTACATTACTGATTACGTAACTGTCGAGAACCCGCTCCAAACACAAGCAATCAAGTTTAGCATGAGGAATTATAAAAAAAAAACTAGACATTTTACCACAGTAATTTAATTCCTAACAACGCTTTTACTACAAGCTTCGAAATAAAATTAAATGTTTTACCCCAGATTAATTTGAAAGTTTGACTAAAAAGAAACTTTGCCAAAAAGGTTATTATAAAATTCAAGAATATTTAGACGACAAACAAGCTTGGAAATGTACTATTTACTCTACGTGACTTCTCATACAAAACATTGTATTCAAATTAAGTTACATGTTTGTAATGGAACAACTTCGACTTTGGTGGTTAGGTTACAATTTTATAAGTCTTCAGGCTTTCACGGCCGGCGTTGCATGTAGAATATACTATATACAATTTCAGCTCCAAAAAGATTGGTACCCAGCACTGAGAGCCACTCGGTATCACAGTGCAAACAACCAATCAGGATCGAGTACGTCCGCGCCACAGCGCTTGGCCAATCAGAATCGAGTGAGTCGATTCCCTGCTCCGACCGTGCCTATAAATACAGCCGTGACTCAAGAAATCGCGCCAGTCGCACGTCAGCCGCCGGCGAGGCAAGGTCTCCGAAGTTGTCGTCGCCCGGCCCTGCGCCACTGAAGATGTCGACCGCAGTGATCGACGAAACGTCTGGAACGCAAGTTTCACATGGACCACGGCCAATCAGCCCGGAAGCAGTATATTCTACAAGGTTACAATTTTATTACTTGGACTACTATTTTCGTAATAGTTCATTATAATACAAGTGTGTACTTGTATTTTATAGCCTTGAAAGAGTCATAGTTTGATAACAGGTATGTGCCTAATTGCGGTGAAATTAAAGCCACTTTATGAGCGCGAGTGTTGTTACCTAGTGCTAGCTGTTACCAGCGGCTCTATCCATACAGAACCACAACCCATTAAATCCTATTTCCGTGGTAAAAGAGCCTATGTGATATTCCAGGCTATAATCTATGCCTGTAACGAAATTCTGCCAGATTTGTTCAGCCGTTAGAGCGTAATTACATATCAAACATTCATACTCCTTCAAAGACTTTCACTTCACGTCATTTTTTTTTTATAGGAAGTGGAACTAGTAGGAATAGATTTATTCATTCATGCTTCATTCATGCTAGCGTTAAACTTGGACTCTGAGGTCCGCTTTTACCAGTCTAACTGCGGATTTGGCTAAACTTCGATAGTTTCCGTGAAGCGACTGCCATCTGACCCCCACAACCCAAAGGCGATATCGAAGCATTGCAGCTAGACCAGTTGTTGGATTTTTGAAGGCTCCAACAACCCGTTACGACTGCCATAGATGTTTGTATGACAACCGGTGCTCTCTGAGGCACGACCAGACAAATGCAAATACCCATATTCATGCATACAAATATTTGCATTGAGCGGGGATCAAACCCACGCCTCCTTCGTAGCGGCCGCGTTCACTACCACTACGCCACTAATAAAAAGTAGTGTATTGCGCGGTTTATACAGAAGAGACGTGGCGGGTATATTTGGCGGTGGTGGATAATTTAAGTACATACATACATACATAAACTCACGCCTTTATCCCCGAAGAGGTAGGCAGAGGTGCTAGCACCCACATTTCGCCGGTTTATGTTTAGGTCCCAATATAATAGGTGGCGAGCCTATTGCCATTAACTGGGCACTTATAAACCTGCGATAAATACACAAATAACTTCGAAAAGCATCGCAGTCATTGGTGTGTGCCTTGTAAAACCTGGGATCGAACCCGAAACCTCGTCTCAGCAGCTGCAATAACGTCAATGACGTGATGCGCGCCACTCGATGCGATGGCGCGCCACTTTAGTACGGCGGAACTTGGCCAGTTTTTGTCATAAAAAAAACCTTATAAAATGACTGATGTAATAAAAACTGACCAAGTAAAATCAAACCTACTTTAAGATCTCACATTTTCAAATAATAGCAATTGTTATAGGTATTCAACAAAGCAAAGAAATAGAGTTTAATAATTGTTCATAATGTTATATTGTTCCTATAAATACATATTTAGATTTTGCATAGAACTTGGCACTCGTTTTGATCTGCGTTCTTTTTGCGGCGAAGCCCACAGCCGAGCATAATTTTTGTATTGGACTTGGCTCTCCTTTTTTACATTTATGTTTTTGATAGGATATTGTCTTACTTCAATTGTCCGCCACGTCATACGTCCACGCCACGTCTCTTCTGTATAAGCCGCACCTTAGAGCGTTTTCACACTCATCCGATATCCGATATCTGATATCCGACATCCGAAATCGGAGGCAGTCAAATGTATGAGATATGTATCTCTCTTTCACATTGCCCGGCCCGGTATCCGTTATCGGAGCCCACAACACTGTTTTGGCCCGATATCGGAACACAAAGAGACTAAAACAGCGACTGCAAGCAATTTTCGACCTTAAGGTCATTTTCTGAGTTACATGTCGTTTCGCGTTAATTGATGACGCTGATCACGATATAAGAAAAAAAACTCGATACCATATCATGTCAGTAAGGTCGAAAATTCTTTTTTTTTTACTCCTATCATCCCTAACTAGTCTGTGCAAGCAAATGGCCATGTCGGGTCGATTTTATCGGATAAATGTGAAAACAGCATAAGGTGTCGGCTATCGGATGTCGGCTATCGGATGTCGGCTATCGGATGTCGGCTATCGGATGTCGGCTATCGGATGTCGGCTATCGGATGTCGGCTATCGGCGTTCGACACCGATATCGGATATCGGATATCGGATGAGTGTGAAACCGCTCTTACAATGCAAATGCCGTGCAAATGCCGTTTTGGTTCGCGGTGGAGTAGAGTAGGCCCTACTCATCTTTTCTTGTGGGTATAGTAGAAGACTTTTCTCTATCTGACAGTAAATATACAGCCCATGAATAAGTGCCCACTTGTCGGCAATAGGCTCTATTACATAGGACCAAAAATTTGTGCGTTCTCCTCTGTCCTCACCTCTGTCTAAATCGAGAATTTACAGAGGTATGAGTATTTATATTGAGACGGGACAGTCTATATTGGAATATACGCCTGCCCTAAGTATTTAGAATATGTCTATTAATATTACTATTTCATTCATATACAATGTAATAACCAGATAAGTTTAAAAGCTCACATTTAGGAGCACAAAGACACAACAAGCTTTTGTTCATGGGTCATAATGGAAAAAAAAGACGGGTTGCACTCTGGGAGTGCCGGCTGAAGTGAAAACATTTTCTTTTTTTCTTTCTTCGTTATACATAGAAAAAGATAAAAAAGAACATATCATACCATACCTATAATATAGCGCTAATCATAGAACCTATCACTTATTTTCTGCTAATTTTCTGTCAGAAGAAATTAATTAATTATGAAAAGAAAAAATAAACACAAAATGCAATAAATTACAGAAAGAAAAAAGAATCATAAAAAGTAATAAATTACAAAAAGAATAAATAATCACAAAAAGTTTCAGACGGCCAGGTGGTTTGAACCCGACACTATAATATAGCGCTAATCATAGAACCTATCACTTATTTTCTGCTAATTTTCTGTCAGAAGAAATTAATAAATTATGAAAAGAAAAAATAAACACAAAATGTAATAAATTACAGAAAGAAAAAATAATCATAAAAAGTAATAAATTACAAAAAGAATAAATAATCACAAAAAGTTTCAGACGGCCAGGTGGTTTGAATCCGACACTATCTGAAACTATAAGGACTTACAGTCGAAGTGCTTACTGTTTAAGCTACGACGACATCTATGGTAAATTGCAAAATAGATAGTCTTTACCTAATCTTGTATGACGTCAGTCGTCGGTTACGGTTCAAAGGTCAACTAATCCTGACGCTTCCTTAACATTTTACACCCATCCAACGCCGCTAAAGAAGTTTTCACTTCAAAAATAGCTATTGACTTTAAAACTATTCAAAGAACTAAAGGAATCGGAAAAAAATGGTTTAAGCGTTTTGGGTACAAACAGGATACTACGATATTAAGCACATGGTATTTAAAATATTCAGATGTTATAATATTTCTAAAATTAACTTGCTTGAACGAATGCAAATATAAAACGATGATATTGATATTGTTGGAATATATTATTTATGATGACTAAGTAGGTGGACTTAATGTAAATGCCATAATTAAGGCACCATATAATTGTAGATTTATGCGAGTTTGACCCATGGATAAAATGGCCAAAAATGCAATTAAAAAAATACATAAAATAGAATTCTATCAAAAAAATATTAATAATCAGAGCTCCGCCGAGATAAGCGCATAGTACTATAATATTTATGTAATTATATAATTAAAATGCATGACCAGCTGGTTAAATTGGTTGAATTGAGTATATGCTGTTGGTGTATTATTTATATTATTATACGGTATCAATTTGCATGGTTTGATATTCTGTAGAATGGAATTAATTACATTGCACGAAGGCATGTTATCATTTGAATGTAACTATAAGCTTGCAAGTTAACAAAGAGATCGTTTTTTTAATTATCATGCTTTGTATACGGTACAATCGAACCCGGCGCAGACGCTTACCTGAAAGCGGGCGCGCGGCGAGGGGCGCTCAGACCCTGCGTCTCTATATAAAGTGATTCCTAACGTTTCGTTAGTTCAGTTGTGTTTGAGACATCGCTTTGGCACGTAGACTGATTACATTGACATGTATTTAAACTCTGCTGTTTTAACCAAGTGTAAATAGTGACGAAGTGAGATAAGACTTTGTGCCGAGTCGTGTCTGGACGCAACGCGCTTCTGAATTGATATTTAGAAGTTCCTAATTACTTTATCATACCTTCCTAGCAACACCTATATACCCTTGATTTGTTGTCAATTGGAAAGTTCTTATAGGTAGATTATTGACTGTAAGTCTGGGAGTTGAGACTGGCTTCCGGAGACAAATCGAATACCTTAATCCCAATCATCTAGGCCTCCGTGATCTAGTTGTAGGAAAGTCTAAAAACTAGAGCACTCCCTATTCCTCGTAGCTAGTTTCAAGTTTGTTTTCCTTTACACAATTCGCAATACACACACATTTCAAATCATACACATCCATGTTCATCTTGGTACGAGCTCATGGTCTGCAGGTCACACTAGGTGTCTAGCTAGAATGCAGGTATAGACGTTCTATTGCGATAGAACCTAGGAATTCTTACGAGAATTATAGTGGTAATTTATACATTACGTTTGGTGAAAATTTAATTTGTGCGTTTATTTTGTGTTAATATAATAATTGAAATTGGGGTAATTATACGTTATATTAACGAATTATATTTTGGTATAAACTAATAATTAGATTATTGTGCGTTTACAGTTGGGTTTTATTCAAAATAATAGTGACAAGTGTAAACTATAATTATATTTTGATTGAAGTTAGTATATTGACTATATACCTAAATCATATACATTGTTGAACTCTACTTTACCTTACAAAGTCAGTACATTGATTAAACAAAAGGCTTTATTACTGAGATCATTAAATTCAGCACACAGTTGCTAATGAGAGACTAATTGACATCTCCGACATATACGAGATCTCACTCATCACATCATATCATAGCAAAAACAATACTCATTGAAACATCATAATATATATTCCATACATACAATTAAAGTTAAATATACCACTAAGGTGGCAAACAAGCACACAGTTCACCTGAAATGTGAAACTTCATAATAAATATTCCATATAAACATTTAAAGTTAAATATACCACTAAGGTGGCCAACAAGCACATAGCTCACCTGATTTGTGAAACTACATAATACTAACTATTCCATATATTTATTACTATATTCCATATTTAATATATTCCATACATACAATTAAAGTTAAATATACCACTAAGGTGGCAAACAAGCACACAGTTCACCTGATCTATGAAACTTCATAATATATATTCCATATAAACATTTAAAGTTAAATATACCACTAAGGTGGCAAACAAGCACACAGCTCACCTGATCTGTGAAACTATATAATATATTCCATACATACATTTAAAGTTAAAAGTTGGGATAGAGCATCACACTTTATATACCACTAAGGTGGCAGACAAGCACATAGCTCACCTGATCGGTAAAACTATCGATTTAAATAGACGCTCTTAGCATATGTTATACGAATATATATATATGGTCAGGAGACAATATTGAATGTAAATAGATTAGTGTAGTAGATTTCGACAATAGCAATTAAGACGATCACAGATATATGTAGCGTAGGGCCGTAGGCCCTAAGTTCTGTTACAATATTAATATAAATAAACTTACTATTAATATAAATAATAATGAAAATGTGACAATGAAATGAACTTTCAAAAAGTACATAAAGTCCTTTTTGTTTAGATACAAATAAATAATGTTGGCACCGTTTTCAGAGAAGCTGAAATATCTGGTTTCCTTCATCACTAATGACGCCATTAGGAAATCCTCTAAAATATTAAACTGGACGGAGATATAGAAGGCGAAACATTTTGAGAATAAACACAGTGATTCAAGTCATGCCAGTCGACCACATCTCGATTTCAACTGAAATGATTAAGGAATGAAAGATTTTCAATATCTTTCAATCCTTAATCATTTAAGTAATGTAGCCCCTTAAAATTTAACCGCACTTCCTGATCTTCCACCTGAATCTCGTGCGGGGCGGACACTTGGAAACAAATTTACTGGCGTGGCTAACGTGGCTCTGGTACACTTGACATTGGCGTTTCGCCATTAATAATTTTATAATAAATTTTACTTGCCATTGGCAAATTGTGGCGATGTGCTGCAAAGGCCATTTTAAAGAATTTGAAAGTTGAAGTTAAGGACTGTAATCAATAATGCCACAAGACACTTTATGATTAATCATTCTATAAATCAAAATTGGACATTTTGTAAATCGCAATTTGCGTACCGGACATTTCGTGAATTGGATATTGCCTTTTTTCAGTCGATTAAAAAGTTAAATTTAGGTTGGGATTTAAGACTTATATTATTGAATGCACACTTGTACTTTTACACAATATTTTATTACTGTAACTAACCTGTTTCACCTCACGGAATTCTCAAAGGATTATTATATTGACAATATTGAAAATTTTAATTTCTAACAGACACAAATATGAGAAAATTTGATCATTACAATACAGTAAATCTTTTAGTTTTTTTCTAATATTTTATCACACTTTTACACAGTCATTTCGATCTGAATGATTCATTAGTAATGAAACGTTATTGAACCCGAATTTAAATGGCTTCATTGCTTTACGAACATATGAGGTACGTGTTCGCAAAACGTGACTCGTCATATTGAGTAGCTGAAGAAGATTAGGTACGGTATCGTTACCAAATGATGAATTTATTGAAGTAGGTTTTTGAACGAAAACCCGCACCGCTAAAATGGCAGCCATTTAAGTTCACAAAACTTCCATAATGCTTTAAATATAAGATAACACTAATTTATACTCCTTTTTTTAAATACTAGGTGTTGCCCGCGGTTACAACTGCATGGATTTCTGATTTCGTTCCCGGGGTGTTCCTCCCCGATAGCGTGCTGATATGATTTTCTATTGGTATAATATTTTTCTAAATTGGTTCAGTAGATCTAGAAATTACCCCCTACAATGTCACAAGCTCACGAACTTTACCTCTTTATAATAATAGTATAGGTTATTATTTATTCGCTTCAACTTTCGACGGTATTACATCACCATTAATTTTATAAGCTTGATATTTATAACAATAATTAAATCCAGCAAACCGTAAAGAGACGAGTTTTCAAACTGAAAGTATTAAGTGTTAATACCCGCGTGTTGCCGACCGTGAAGACCGTTCAATTATCAGAACATCTATTGTTCTTTGGAAGAGTAATTAATCTTTCCTTTATTTTCCGTAAAGCCGCTGTTTTGACAAGTAATACAGTTATACTTGCCCAGATTTTAACTAGACTCTTTGTAGACAAGTTTACGGTTAATGAGACTTTATGACAGATGTTTGTCATACAATCATGTCAAAATACCGAAACGGATCTAAATGAAATTTAGCATATAGGTACATTAAAGTCTGCAATAGCAAGTAGGCTATTGCAGACTATATTGTAATATGTAGTTGATTGAATTTGTTGAAACTTCTTGATGGAACTTCATTTTACTATCTTTATATATTAAAAACTCACTTTACAAGTTCCACACAATTATATTTAGTTTTAGTTTTATCACTATATAATACTAATATTATTTGCCTTCCAGAAAGACAGTATTTAATTGAAGAAGCTGTCTGTGATTTTTAGCATTTTTAGCGTAAATATGGTTCAAATCTTACCTGAATATCTTACTTTCGACTTTTAGTTACGTATTTCAAACTCACCACTGGCAACAACTGCACATCTCTATGACATATCATAGATCATAGCCATAGATTATTATGTATAGTAGAGATCATAGCGTTTTGTGATTTTTACCGCGTAAGGTGTAAAAATTTTCAAGTCAAGAAAAAAGTTCTTAAAAAGTGAATTACATAGTAATTATGTTGTTTTTACCGTTTGTATGTGTACAGTGCTACATAAATAATTGCGAGGTATATTATTTTAGTGAAGTTTCTTTGCTGAGAACTTCGGTAAGTAGATATTGTACCATACTAATGAACACCGCAGAGGGAAGCGAGAGTGCTCCAGATCGTTGCTCCGGAGGGAGAACGAAGTACTTATAAATCCGAAGGCAGTTCCTCATCTTCGGAAGATCAGGATAGCTTTACCTCGCCATCCCCGAATAAGCGGTTCAACCGGTCGAATCACGTCGAAACGTGTTCGAGAGATGAACCCACATAAGTACGTAACTTAGACTTAAATTTCACAATAAGCTAAGGTTTACACCAAAGAATTAACCTGTTGGAATTGGTAATAAAATCCAAGACACTCATTAGTTACTGATATACATAAAGCTTAAATCGTTGCTTGGCTGACCCCTCAACATTCAAAAAGATTGTAACTCCCCAGCAATTTAAGTCATTCAGACAATACTAGCTCGGCAGACACTTGATATAAAGACTATTTACATATATATAAGTTTACTGGCCACTTTCGTCACCTATTTAATGTGTGATTAATCAACAAATGTTACCGTAATAAAAGTAATGATTATGGCAGGCACTGATCAGTTGATAGCAGGCTTGTCTAACATAGCATTAACATGAAACTATCTTACAAAATGTTATAGCAATCTATAACATTCCAAGGCCTGGTAGGTTAATAGAGAAGAAGACTAGAGTGTCTAGTGACTGGATTCTTACATCCTTATGCCATCAGTAGAATTTTTCAGGATGTCACAAGTTATAAGTTGTAACCAAGACTAACTATAAATATTATATTATAAGTTATACCGTAAAACTAAAAAAGAGAGTTCTAGTTCACACTCTAAATCTGAAAGGAAGAGTAGGTAGTAACCATAAATGCATGTTATCTTAATAGACCAAGATTTTAACATTTAAATTACATTGGACTGCAACCTGCCGAGCATGATCACCATGCCTAAGACAGGAAAGTTAAGAGATTTACAAGTGTCACTCGTAAGAAATCTAGCGACTCCAAGTATTTTAAGTAATAGGCACCTGAATAAATAATTCAAACAGGAATCAAATTAGATTTTGAGAAACAGCTCCTTCTCGCTCACAATTTTAATAAAATTTGAACTTAACATAACAGTTGATCACCCAAATAGATGGGGTTCAATTCCTACAACAGGAAGATTGAATGACAAGAATTGTACCAGGCAGTTCTTCATCTATACAAAAAAAATGATCTCACAGAAGGCTCCTGTGCAAAATACCTTTAAGGAAAGAAATTTCCTATCTAAGAGCCCTCCCTTTGGGCCTCTCATCATCACCATTGCAACGACAACTAATTGGATTGCGGAAATCCTTTGGAAACAAGTCACAGCCATGGTCCTTTTTTGCTAAATAAATCATCAATATTCTTTTATTTTGATCTCCTTAATGCCATCTTAATGGTCCCATAATAATATTTTGGTTCTTGAATATATCTAAAATATACCATATACACATTTTAGGAAAGTCAAACTGATAGGTGAATTAGGTAAATTCCAAAGATCGATCCACCTTGAATCACTTGGAACATTAATTTCCAGTCTACTTTAGATAAGTGATTTATTTATCAAAATTTTACCAAATATGACTTGACTCCAAGCAAAGGTCAACAGCAAAAGAAGAATAAATATATGTACAAAATCTACATTGAATTACCTAGTAATGTATCAATGTAGTTGATGTATAAGTAATTGTATAATGTTTAGAGAACAAAGTTAATGTATTTCATAATGGTGATTACTTTAGGAAGAGAAAAAATGAATAATAAATGAAACTTCTAATTAACCACTTTTGCTGTTGACTCTACTATAGTTGCAAGGTACTCTAAAGTTAACCTGAGGTCTATATACAACTTTATTGTCTCAGGATGCAATTGCTTCAAACAGGGTAAACTGAGAGGAAAAAAGGGCTCTGTATCCCCTAGTGCGGTGCGATTTACAGTGGTAGCTCAGGAGTGGGGACCACAGCGCACAAGGGACACTCAGTCAAAAAGGTGACTACTCACTACAAACGTGATGGTCGCGGACTAGGAAATGCTATTGAACAACTTTATGTTGTCAAGCAAATGGAGTTAGACCAACAAAAAGTGGCACTCCAATATGATGCAATTGTAAGCAGCTTTACTTATGTACAAAAAGTGCTACTGGTCAAGTCAGACAGCATCCAACTGGACCAAAAAGGAGCACTTGCTCCTTAACCCGTAGAGGTGTCCAGAAAACTTTCCAATTTATCGAGCAGTTCATTACTGACAGCATGTCACCCCCAACCCTTTCAGATCAAGGGACTCACCCATTGTCCTATAGGATGTGGAACTCGAGGACTTGCAAAGCTTTCAGTCAGACTGGAACTATCAGTTGAGATTGACGTTTCCTCCACCCAGTTAATACCTCAGTGGCTGGGCCATCTAAACAGTACTCTAGGCTGGTCGATCTTAGATTGAGAGCTTACCACTAAGTCTTGTCAATAAAGGATTTGCGGAAGATCCTTAAACAATGACAAGAGACAACACTTTCTAAATAGCCCTACTGTGGGATGAGTACTGGGCTGGTCAATCTCAGATTGACAGCCCGAATGGACCCTTACCAATAAAGAATCTGCGGAAGATTCTAACAGGCCCTCATCAGGGACTGGGAGGTTATCCTGCTTAAAGAGGGGGGGGGGGGAACAAATAAAGTACTGGAATAAACAAGAAAGGGAGTTATTGAGTTGTAGTTGGCGGACAACCACTCTCAATACATACATGTTTTAACACTTTGGCTTTTACGTGGTTGATATTCTGTAGAGACTCGAAATATGCTTTATATATGAGTCTAAACTGTCAATGTATGTTATGAAATCCATAGAAATAACATAACATAACGTAAACTCACGCCTTTATCCCCGAAGGGGTAGGCAGAGGTGCTGGCACCCACATTTCGCCGGTTTATGTTTAGGTCCCAATGTAATAGGTGGCGAGCCTATTGCCATTAACTGGGCACTTATAAACCTGCGATAAATACACACATAACTTCGAAGAGCATCGAAAAGTCATCGGTGTGTGCCAAGGAAAACCTGGGATCGAACCCGAGACCTCGTCTCAGCAGTCCATTACCCATACCACTAGGCTACCGCGGTTAGTCTATAGAAATATCAACCAAGTAATACCTATTTTTATGCCAAGTTGTAAGGGCCATTTCTTTCTCTATAGACTTTGTAATCACCCCGGTCCTAGATCACGTCACCAAGATGTAATGTCCTGGTCACGCGGGACCAAATTGTAATAAACACTGCCTTAACCATAGTAATCCTGGTGAGCGGCAGCAAATTGTACCGTGATCCTGCGTCACAGCACCAATACGTAATAAAGCGGTGGTCATACCCGCAGCATTTCACCACACTAAATAAATCGTCTATATTGTTAATTCTACTTTGGCCAATGATCGTATAATGGTCAGAGGAGACCCTAGATGAGCCCGCATATCCCGGATCCTATAGAGTTCTAGGAATGCTGGTATTTATATAATGAAACATTACTATACAATTACTTAATTCTACCCCCACTTACTTTAACTGATTTATGTTAAGGTACAACAATTTCTCAATGAATGAGTCTCTCACAAATAATTTTCTCACAAGCAACCTACAACCGTACTAGATCCTAACACTGCCCTAATTACTACTACTGTGGCAAACAACCCGAATAACTTTATTGATCTAACTTTTTACATTGTCGACTTAGTGTTGCAAGCCTAACACTGCCCTAATTACTACTACTGTGGCAAACAATCCGAATAACTTTATTGATCTAACTTTTTACATTGTCGACTTAGTGTTGCAAGCCTAACACTGCCCTAATCACTACTACTGTGGCAAACAATCCGAATAACTTTATTGATCTAACTTTTTACATTGTCGACTTAGTGTTGCAAGCCTAACACTGCCCTAATCACTACTACTGTGGCAAACAATCCGAATAACTTTATTGATCCAACCTTTTACATTGTCGACTTAGTGTTGCAAGCCTAACACTGCCCTAATCACTACTACTGTGGCAAACAACCCGAATAACTTTTGCTCCCCATAGGCATATACTTTGAATTTGTTAATTTTTGTTTCCCCGTTGACACAGGCTCCACCAATCGCCGTGTGCAGTGGGATACTACCAACTTTAAATATCCCCCCTCTATCCTTTTGTAAGCACGTAGCCCCAAATGGAACTTACGCGCCTTTAGAGAGTAGGATAGCTGACTCGCATTTTCCCTCCCCCAATATCTGAATCCAGACAAATGTATACGTCTAATTAGACTTGAATTAGAAAGGGCATTGCCAATTAATTCTAATTCAAAATAAGATTATTTCTTTCACAATATTGTCAAAACATAGTATGACTAGTACAGATTCAATGAATAGTTTCATGTCGTAGCGCGATCTGATGACCAATCCATCAAATGAGATTCTGTGTCCAAAATAGGATCCTTAACATGTCAGAACTGACTCATACTTGTCACGTGCATAAACGAGATCGATATAGTGTCCCTGGTGTAGAAGACAGCCATATCTAGGGTCAATTGCCCAAATCAATTAAGGTTCGATACAAGTTCCAAATTAGGAAAGCGCTCTGCTAAGGTGAGCTAGATGTACCTCGCCAAAATGATTCCTCGGCTACGACGCTCCGAGTAATAAGTATTATTTATAGCATAGTATTTTATTCAAAGTCAATTGGTAGATCAGTCAAACAAACTTCTCATTTCGGAATAATTTCCATTACGAATTTGATTAATTATGATGTGGGTGGATTTAAAATATGTTATGCCACCAATCCAAGTTTCATTGAGACCATACTAAGTCAGTTGCTAGGCAAGTAGAACATTAACAACGCGGTCCAACGACGGCTCGCTTATAGGTCTAATCCGAATACAACGAACGCCTACTAAAATATACAACACGATAGCTCGTATACAATTTACTCAAATCACGATTTCACCACGGCATTAACGCACGAAAAACCTTAACTAAATCAATCACAAGCATCACCAAGGAATGATATGTCACATCACCAAGCAAAGGTCCGATTAGCTCAGAACCGTTACAATACTAGTCCTTACTAATACACTTCCTAACCTATTCCCATTGTGTGAGTGCCTACTCTACCCCCAACTTAGAACTTCTG
Organism: Eilema caniola; assembly: GCA_949126895.1. NCBI lineage: Eukaryota > Metazoa > Arthropoda > Insecta > Lepidoptera > Erebidae > Eilema > Eilema caniola. Next base: position 18,787,306 of record OX421481.1, read on the forward strand.
TTCAACCAAAACTAGGTGTAACGTCACCTTATTTACATTTAAACGTGTGGTGTGTTGTGAGCCTATCATGTATTGATGGTATTCCATCAACACTCCTGCTCTGCTATGGGTGCAAGCTAGTTAGGCTTGACTGGCCTATCCTCATAACTGTGTGCTTGCTCCAGTCCACGAGCCGAAGCTCAGGGATGTGAACTGAAACCCTAACGAGATAATAGTTAGTGTATATATAAATAGATATATAAGACTGAACTGCGAGCTCTGTAAGTTCTGATCCAGGCCCAATTGGACGGTTCCACTTCGACGGTACCTACCCATCACAGAACAAACAGTCACCCACATTCAGGAAGCTTTTCCGATCCCGTTTCCACAGGTAAAATCGGAATGCCGCCCGCTTCAAAGGTTACCGGCCCCTAGCTATTCAGATAAATATGGAGTTGTTGCCACCGTTAGGTATCCCTCCATAACCAGGCACATCGCCATGGGTTTCCTACGGGAGAACTAGCTAAAACACCGCAGTGCTACCCTCAACTACTAACATAACAAAAGATGATAAAACGACAGCAATGACTTTACGAATGCACTGCCAGACTCAACAGCACAAGACAGTAATAATACGCATACATTTACACGTACTATCCCTGCCCAATGTAAGGTGTCTTCATTTTCGTAAAGGCCCTAAGTCCTGCTCCGATCGCGACCCATCCCAATATTCGACGCGAGAACTAGCCTACCCCACGCCCTAGTCGTAACAAATCTTAATCGCGCACCCTTGTACGTATCACGCCCAACCACACACAAAATCAAGATTTACAATTAATTTCAACAATTTCAACATAATAAAGATGATAAAACGACCGTAAGGACTTTACGAATGCACTGCCAGACTCAACAGCACAAGACAGTAATAATACGCATACATTTACACGTACTATCCCTGCCCAATGTAAGGTGTCTTCATTTTCGCAAAGGCCCCAGGTCCTGCTCCGATCGCGACCCATCCCAATATTCGACGCGAGAACTACCCCACACCCCAAGGTTTACAATAAATTTCGACAATTTATAATTTTTACAGAATTATAAAACTCTCGGCGGTACATTGGAAAAACTCTAAACTGTTCGCGTTAAACAAAGATAGCTAGTAATTCGTTTATTACACAACACCGGCAACAATTTCATATAATTCACAAAAGGAATTTAACACTATTTCTTTACAACGATAGAAATATATAACTTACAAAGACAGTCCGCCGAGCCGTACCCCTTTTTGCTATCTGGATCGAATGAATGACGAAAAAAAAGTGAAAAAAGTCTCCAGAAAACCCATCTTTTAAAGGCGAGGTCTCCCTTCTCTAAACTAACCTCGCCGTTTCTAGAACTACACATCATCCTTCATCCAATCGTGAGCTATTTCCGGCAAGCCGCCTCAGCGAACTTGCTCCTTTTTTTATAAAAACTCCTTAATTCATATGATTGGAATAAGAATAATCCAAGATAATGTCTAACTAATTTTCCAGTTAATTATTCGTATACTAATATTTAGAATTCGCGACTAGTGCAATATCACAGAAAATGCAGCCAATAGAGATTCCTGGTTACATCAACCGCAGGATCAGTAGCAGTTGATGTTAAATCTTATTTCAATTTTTTTTTACGGATAATCTTACGTTATTTCGCTACCAATAAGACAAACATGGAATTTAATTTATTTACAATAAAGGAAATGGCTCAATCGCAGCGCCATCTAACATCCCTGTTAAATACCACACCCATTTTTTTGAATTTTGAATTTTAGCTCCATCTACCCATCTAATTGTGAACTACTTCCACTTACCAACTGCAGTCCGTTACATCCCGACCCCCGAATCTTTATGAAGGTACATTCTTTTTTTTTTTTTTTTTTATGACCGGAGTAAAGATTCTTCTAATTTTAATACAGAACAATAAAAGACAACCTGATTTAAACCTCACACGGGCTGCAAATCGAGGTGAAGATACTTTTTTACCCACAGGCCCCCCTTTTTTTTTTTTTGTATATTTCCCCCTTAGCTAGAATCCAGTCATCCCACACATTAAGTGTCTGTGTAGTTTAACCATATCAAGACAAACCACTTCTCAGTCCCGATACCAAGCTTGATAGTAGTCCCGCAACACAAACTATCTCCTCGAACCAGGACATGACAGTCTAAAGCAAGGAAAGCCTGGTTGTGAGGCAAGCTCAGTCCTAGCGACTCAGAGTAAAAGTTTGTGGAGCGAACCTATCTTACGTTCTTCCACAACCAATTACCCCATCCCCCAATAATAAAGTCACCCCTTAACAGCCGTCAAACATAGTAGGTGCAAACGGTCCACCCCACTTGGCTCGAAACCCAAAAGCATTTGCCCCGAAAATGGCGCATGTACAGTGTAGCTCGTTATAACCTAACTGTATAGTTGAGGAAGTGTGAAGGTACCTTAACGGTATGCTTAGACCTCGGATTCATCAATCTCGAGCCCGTCTATTATCCTAACTCTTAGCAATCCTTCATAATTCCGATTGAGGTGCATGCAGAAAGACTAGACTATAACCAAGCCTCGCGATTCTACTCCCCATAGTGCTGGTTGGGAAGGCCCTTCACACTGAATTTAAACAAGTACTCATTCAACATACAACCTTTCCATGACCATTCCTTAACGTGAATATTCCTTTCGCTCTAACATAACCAACTTCCATGGTCATTCAGACTACCAACCAATCAGCACCCGATACAAATGCATGGTTAATGTTTCGTAATTTTAGGAATGCTCCAGCTTTTGCAAGGAAAAGCGGATTTCAGTATCCCCCTCTATTGCACACCACGCGTGGCAGATTGATAAATTTTGATTAAGTCTTAAAGTCGAACTATAACGAACCTTACTACAATTTTTTCCTTTTGTAATATTTAATTAATTTTTTTTTTTTTTTTTTTTGGTAAAGCCACCCTGCTCCCCACCATCTGACGGGATGAGAATATATTTCGTTAACAATGTAGGGTGAAAGTGACTAATGTGAAACTAAGTGAAAATTACTATGATCAACTCATTCACATGATGGACTACTGCTCATACTATCAGATGGGCTTCACCCTATCCACCAAATTTATTGATCACATTTTTTTTTTTTTTTTTTTTTTTTTATATATATTTATCCTCAGAACAGATCTAAATTATTAATTGAATATAATTTTAAATCAATCCTACTTACTAGTTCTACTTAACTAACTACATTACTTAAATCTACAAATTCTTACATACTAAGTAAAGTAATTGCAAAATCTAATCAACAATTCAAGCTTAAGTTCACGAACCTTCTCTTCTCTTCCCGATCCAGCCCCAGCCTACTGCGTATAATATCTAGACAGATGTATAGTATTGAACTTCCCCCGAACCTCATTAGTTTGGGGGTCTAACAAAATGTACACATTTTGGTAAGGATTTCCCGCCACTACGTATGGACCTTCATACAACGCCTCAAACTTCTTGGTTACCTTTAATTTCGCGCTAGATTTATTTAACTTCCTAATTTTTACTAAATCGCCGACCTGATATTCAATCAACCGATATCTACCATTAAACTTCGCCTTCCGTTTTTCCCCAGCCTCTTGTAGATTCTTACGCGCTATCTCCCTGACTTTCTGTACGTCTAGCTCTCCATTACTCCTACCTATAATTTCGTCAAACGACAACCTCGTAGAAGTTCCGTACATTATCTCACAAGGGGTAAATCCTGTGCTTTCATGATAAGTGTTATTATATAGCTCCTCCAACTTGGGAAGAGTCTTTACCCATCCTTTGTGATTCGTGCTATTATATGTCCTAAACAAACGCCCTAACTCCCTGTTGACTCGCTCTACTGTATTTGGTCGTGGGTTCCTAACCGTAGTGTATACCACTCTAACCCCCAACGTTTCCATGCCCTCTTTCCACACTCGACTAGTGAACTGGGTCCCATTATCCGACATTATCGCCTTCGGCTTTATTATGTCGAAGAACCTCTTTGCCTTATTAAACACTGCCACCGCCGTTGCCTTCTTAAGCTCAAAAAATTTGACAAACTTACTAAACGAATCCTGTAGAACGAGTATATAATTCATTCCAAATTTACCCGTAGGGAGAGGCCCGTATATATCTACCATCACTAAATCGCCAATATCTCTTGTAATTATTGAACAGCATGGGCCTACTTTGTTTGAATTAGAATGCTTTGTTAACTGACATACGTCACAAGTCCTCACTAAACGTTTCACACTCTTAGTTAATCCTTTCCAATAAAACCGATCCCTTATATACTTTATCACCTTGTAACCTCCCTGATGACCCATTTCGAGATGTACTTGCCTAACTAATCCTTCCCTAAGGACATTTGGTAAGAAAATGACTTGTCCCTTTTCACCCCCCTTATCTATATACAAAACGTCATTAATCAATCTACACCTACTCGCCAAACCCGCTAACTCTCCTCTTGTGCTGGCCGTACTTATCTGATTAATTAACCTACTTATCTCTACATCAGCCCTTTGTAATTCAGGTAGTAGTTTTAATTGGTTCAATAATTCTTTATTTCGTTGCGCTTCCATATATAGGATGCTCGGTGACCTAACCTTTTCTTCCTGCAAAAGTTCCCCTTTAGGAGGATAGCGCGACAATACGTCCGCGACCACATTATCTCTCCCTTTAATATGTTGTATTTCATACTGAAAATTCTCTAAATAGTTAATCCACCGAGTTACCTTAGCGTTATATAACCTCCACGTCTTGACAAATGCCAAAGCCTTATGATCCGTCCTAATAACTACCCTAGCTCCCCTCAGATACGTTTCGAATTTCTCTAAACAACAGATTACTGAATAGAACTCCTGTTCAGTCACTGTCCAATTTAATTGAGCCCCCCTTAATGCCTTACTATAAAACCCCAGCACCCTCTGCTGATCATCATCGCCTACCTGATATAAAACCCCTGCTAATCCCACCTTAGAACAATCCGTTTGCAAATAGAAAGGTTTAGTAAAATCCGGATGATGCAATTGGATAGTTTCTAAGAACAAAGCTTTAATTTGTTCGAACGCCCTTTGTTCGAGTTGACCCCAACCCCAGCCTTTACCCTTCTTCAACAAATTATATAATGGTTGCGCTTGAATATTAAAGTTAGGTATAAACTTCCTATAAAAATTACATAACCCCAAAAATGCCCTCACATGCTTTATCCTTCTAGGTATCGGAAACTCTTGTATAGCTTTAACCTTATCTGGGTCAGTGTGTAATCCCTGAGTAGAGATGATGTAACCCAACATCCTCACTTCCTTACAACAAAACTCACATTTCTTTAAATTACACGTTAAACCTGCCTTTTGCAATTTACCTAAGACTATGTCCAAATGTTCCAAATGTTGTGTGAATGACCCTGTCGTTATTATCGCTAGGTCATCTAAATAATTAACACAAAATTCCCTGACCTCATGTCCTAATATTATATCCATGGCCCTACTAAAGCTTCCCACGGACGTTTTCAACCCTTGGGGCAACACATTATAAACGTAGGACTTCCCATTGAAGGTGAACCCCGTATATTTTTTACTATTCTGCGTAATAGGTATTTGGAAATAAGCATTATTCAAATCTACTACACTTATATAGTTAGCCCCATGGAAGGAATTCATGACATCAATCTGTAGTGGTGGTTTCTCCGTTTCTGCCACCATATATTTATTTATCTCTCTAGCGTCTAATAACACTCTAATCGAATCATCTCGCTTAATCGTAAAAGTCAATGGACTACAATAAGGAGTTGCAGATCGACTAACTATCCCCAAATCTTCCATTTCCCTTAGCTTCTCTTCTACTCTCCCCCTATAAGCATATGGCACCGGATAATTTTTCTTAACAATAGGTACATCTGAACACATCACTATCTCGTGCTGATAGCAGTTCGCTCTCCCTAAACGCGAAGTGAACACACCCTTATATTTATGTAACAATTTTAGCAAGCTATTCCTCTGTTCTGTCTCTATAGCAACTCCGGTCTCTAGACTTGTCCAGACTAGATCATTAAACTCGCTACAACTATCCATGGCTGATATTAATTCCTCACTCTCCCTTAGGTCGGCTCCCTTTACTTGCTCTAAAAACGGTATTACCTCTCTTTGCCCTGCCTGATCCAGAACTAAACCTCTATCTATTTTTCCCGTGTTGATAGTTACTTCATTCCCCTTTAACCAATCAAATCCTAAAATCAACGAATTAGCTAGGCCTGGAACTACTACAAACCCCATATTTTGTACACACTCTCCTAGCTTTAAAGGCAATAGAACTATTTTCTTAATCTCTCCGCTCCTATGACCCACAGCTGTCTTAATTTTAAAGGGTCTAATCGGCATCCACGGTATTTCGCGACTCCTATCCGACCTCAGTACATCCCAGAATTCCTCTGAGATGCTGGTTATATCACAACCAGTATCCACTAATCCTATAACCTCATGATCAAAAATATGCACTATTACTTCTGAACTAAAGGTTCCCTCATCGCGTTCTGTAGACCTTTCATCAAATACCGCCTCTATCGACACAGGATCGCCTTGTCTCAAAAGTTTCTGTTCAATATTTAATTTAATCACATCAACTATTTGTTTATCGATAAAGAGACTCTTTGGTTCTACTGTTCCAAAACCCAATCCCTCACGTATACCACGAGTAGTCATCTTCGCCACTAGCGGCGCCCTAATACCGTTTCCTACCTTACCTAATGCTAGCCCTGGATTCCAACCCATTTTGATCATCATATCTAACGCTGCGCTCCCTGTGACTGAGGCTAGATCGGGAACAGAACTTCCAGCCTCTACTAGTTTAAACCTGCGGGTGACGCTAACGCCGATGTATCACACTGCACTACCGTTGCCACCTGCTCACCAGACGGTCGAGTTTTGCTTGGCTTAGGCCAACTGCGATAGTCCTGACGAGAATCCTTAACCCTTTTCTCCGGTATCCTCTTCTCGCCGCCAGAGGTTGGAGTTGATACAGCCTCTTGCCGAGCTATATCGTCCATCCCTCTCAAAAACTCCGCTGTTTCAATGATGTTATTCAGCTTGGACGTATACCATCCCTGTTGCACATACTTCGGAAACTGCCTAATTATGTCCCCAATCAGTTGTTTCTCGGAAAACTTATAAGTTAGCATCTGAGCCTTCCCGGTCAATCTTAGGAAATGGCCTAACATAGTAGGCGACTCCGCTTTATTCCAAACTCCATGCACTATAGACCGGCGTAATTCGTTCTGTTCGCTTTCTCCCCAGAAGGTAGCCAAAAAGTCCGCCTCGAAGTCTTGCAATACGCTCCAACGACACTTGTAAACTCTTGCCCACTCTCTGGCTTCACCCACTAAACATTCTTGTATCAAGTCTAATTGATTGCCGTCCCGACCGACCTTTCCCAAATATGTTGTTAGGTCTTCCAAAAACGTCACCGGATGCACATCGACTTTGTCTCCGAACTTGGGCTTCTCGAACGTTACATTTCTCACATGGTAGTTTATGTTTCTAGGTAACTCCGAGTTGACACACTCTACGGAGATCGAGGGTTCCCCATTTTCCCTTAATCTAGGAGAGTCTGTATATAGTTGTTGATTCAATTCCGGATTAGCCTGTTCCCTAACCACAGACAACGCTTCTGTGGGCACTGCCCCCCATTCGCGACTACTTCCGCTTCTGTCTGCTGGAGAAGCTCTTGTCTCACTCATCTCAGCCCTTAACGTCTCCAATTTCGCAGCTAAATCTTCTATAGTACGATTCAACTTCCTATACCGAAGGTTAGCTAAAGAAGTGTTCACATTCACACTTCTCCCCTCCGGTCTCCTTCTAGCTTCAATTGTCCGTCTCACACGCCTAGATGTGGTAGGTACAGGTTCATTGGGCGTCGTAGTTTGCCTTACAGGACTAGTCGTCCCTTGCTCACTTGTCCTGTTTTCCCCATAACGGGCAGGCGCCCGCCTTTTCCTGCTCGGCTTATCCATACTATATTTATCACTGATCGAACACTCAAAGAACACTACACGTAACGATTCGTCAATACAATCACTATAAACTCCCTTTTAACTTATAGATTTGAACACCACTTTCAGCTAAGACTCACGGCTCATAACCGGAACTATATATACACGATAAGTTAACAAATAATACATTATAGTGTTAACTGTTGGTTGGGATGCCTCACTGTCATACAATGTTGCACTCCAACGATATGTGTAGGTATTTCAATTCAATAAATGTTTCTCCCGAGTTCGACCTACTCAAGTCTATAAGATACTTAATATCGACCCCCCAACAATTCGACTGATAACATCCTAACCCAGACTTTACGACCCCCCATTGTTTATTATTCTCACCATTTTTCATTTTACACTAAATTCACCCCAGCATAATTTCCTAGAGACCCTTACCTATAATACAGCAACAAATTGTACGGTATGCAACATACCGTACTCCTACCCTCAACTAACCCACAACAAACAAACACAATGCCAACCACCGATGGTCAGAATATAGTGTCTATCCCGAACACTGCAACGAAATTGTCCCAGACTCTGATCTCAGGTCTCGGCTCCAAATCGTACTGGCGCCTGACCTTCCAACCTATCCCCGGGCAGACAAAATGTTACCATCCTGGTTACCGACACCAAATTGTGGTGTCGTCCTGGCCACCAGGCATTAACTTGTAGTGTGTAGTCTTGATCCACGTCATCAAATTTTAACGTGTAATCCTGGCTTACGGCCCCAAATTGTAATCACCCCGGTCCTAGATCACGTCACCAAGATGTAATGTCCTGGTCACGCGGGACCAAATTGTAATAAACACTGCCTTAACCATAGTAATCCTGGTGAGCGGCAGCAAATTGTACCGTGATCCTGCGTCACAGCACCAATACGTAATAAAGCGGTGGTCATACCCGCAGCATTTCACCACACTAAATAAATCGTCTATATTGTTAATTCTACTTTGGCCAATGATCGTATAATGGTCAGAGGAGACCCTAGATGAGCCCGCATATCCCGGATCCTATAGAGTTCTAGGAATGCTGGTATTTATATAATGAAACATTACTATACAATTACTTAATTCTACCCCCACTTACTTTAACTGATTTATGTTAAGGTACAACAATTTCTCAATGAATGAGTCTCTCACAAATAATTTTCTCACAAGCAACCTACAACCGTACTAGATCCTAACACTGCCCTAATTACTACTACTGTGGCAAACAACCCGAATAACTTTATTGATCTAACTTTTTACATTGTCGACTTAGTGTTGCAAGCCTAACACTGCCCTAATTACTACTACTGTGGCAAACAATCCGAATAACTTTATTGATCTAACTTTTTACATTGTCGACTTAGTGTTGCAAGCCTAACACTGCCCTAATCACTACTACTGTGGCAAACAATCCGAATAACTTTATTGATCTAACTTTTTACATTGTCGACTTAGTGTTGCAAGCCTAACACTGCCCTAATCACTACTACTGTGGCAAACAATCCGAATAACTTTATTGATCCAACCTTTTACATTGTCGACTTAGTGTTGCAAGCCTAACACTGCCCTAATCACTACTACTGTGGCAAACAACCCGAATAACTTTTGCTCCCCATAGGCATATACTTTGAATTTGTTAATTTTTGTTTCCCCGTTGACACAGGCTCCACCAATCGCCGTGTGCAGTGGGATACTACCAACTTTAAATATCCCCCCTCTATCCTTTTGTAAGCACGTAGCCCCAAATGGAACTTACGCGCCTTTAGAGAGTAGGATAGCTGACTCGCATTTTCCCTCCCCCAATATCTGAATCCAGACAAATGTATACGTCTAATTAGACTTGAATTAGAAAGGGCATTGCCAATTAATTCTAATTCAAAATAAGATTATTTCTTTCACAATATTGTCAAAACATAGTATGACTAGTACAGATTCAATGAATAGTTTCATGTCGTAGCGCGATCTGATGACCAATCCATCAAATGAGATTCTGTGTCCAAAATAGGATCCTTAACATGTCAGAACTGACTCATACTTGTCACGTGCATAAACGAGATCGATATAGTGTCCCTGGTGTAGAAGACAGCCATATCTAGGGTCAATTGCCCAAATCAATTAAGGTTCGATACAAGTTCCAAATTAGGAAAGCGCTCTGCTAAGGTGAGCTAGATGTACCTCGCCAAAATGATTCCTCGGCTACGACGCTCCGAGTAATAAGTATTATTTATAGCATAGTATTTTATTCAAAGTCAATTGGTAGATCAGTCAAACAAACTTCTCATTTCGGAATAATTTCCATTACGAATTTGATTAATTATGATGTGGGTGGATTTAAAATATGTTATGCCACCAATCCAAGTTTCATTGAGACCATACTAAGTCAGTTGCTAGGCAAGTAGAACATTAACAACGCGGTCCAACGACGGCTCGCTTATAGGTCTAATCCGAATACAACGAACGCCTACTAAAATATACAACACGATAGCTCGTATACAATTTACTCAAATCACGATTTCACCACGGCATTAACGCACGAAAAACCTTAACTAAATCAATCACAAGCATCACCAAGGAATGATATGTCACATCACCAAGCAAAGGTCCGATTAGCTCAGAACCGTTACAATACTAGTCCTTACTAATACACTTCCTAACCTATTCCCATTGTGTGAGTGCCTACTCTACCCCCAACTTAGAACTTCTGTTCAACCAAAACTAGGTGTAACGTCACCTTATTTACATTTAAACGTGTGGTGTGTTGTGAGCCTATCATGTATTGATGGTATTCCATCAACACTCCTGCTCTGCTATGGGTGCAAGCTAGTTAGGCTTGACTGGCCTATCCTCATAACTGTGTGCTTGCTCCAGTCCACGAGCCGAAGCTCAGGGATGTGAACTGAAACCCTAACGAGATAATAGTTAGTGTATATATAAATAGATATATAAGACTGAACTGCGAGCTCTGTAAGTTCTGATCCAGGCCCAATTGGACGGTTCCACTTCGACGGTACCTACCCATCACAGAACAAACAGTCACCCACATTCAGGAAGCTTTTCCGATCCCGTTTCCACAGGTAAAATCGGAATGCCGCCCGCTTCAAAGGTTACCGGCCCCTAGCTATTCAGATAAATATGGAGTTGTTGCCACCGTTAGGTATCCCTCCATAACCAGGCACATCGCCATGGGTTTCCTACGGGAGAACTAGCTAAAACACCGCAGTGCTACCCTCAACTACTAACATAACAAAAGATGATAAAACGACAGCAATGACTTTACGAATGCACTGCCAGACTCAACAGCACAAGACAGTAATAATACGCATACATTTACACGTACTATCCCTGCCCAATGTAAGGTGTCTTCATTTTCGTAAAGGCCCTAAGTCCTGCTCCGATCGCGACCCATCCCAATATTCGACGCGAGAACTAGCCTACCCCACGCCCTAGTCGTAACAAATCTTAATCGCGCACCCTTGTACGTATCACGCCCAACCACACACAAAATCAAGATTTACAATTAATTTCAACAATTTCAACATAATAAAGATGATAAAACGACCGTAAGGACTTTACGAATGCACTGCCAGACTCAACAGCACAAGACAGTAATAATACGCATACATTTACACGTACTATCCCTGCCCAATGTAAGGTGTCTTCATTTTCGCAAAGGCCCCAGGTCCTGCTCCGATCGCGACCCATCCCAATATTCGACGCGAGAACTACCCCACACCCCAAGGTTTACAATAAATTTCGACAATTTATAATTTTTACAGAATTATAAAACTCTCGGCGGTACATTGGAAAAACTCTAAACTGTTCGCGTTAAACAAAGATAGCTAGTAATTCGTTTATTACACAACACCGGCAACAATTTCATATAATTCACAAAAGGAATTTAACACTATTTCTTTACAACGATAGAAATATATAACTTACAAAGACAGTCCGCCGAGCCGTACCCCTTTTTGCTATCTGGATCGAATGAATGACGAAAAAAAAGTGAAAAAAGTCTCCAGAAAACCCATCTTTTAAAGGCGAGGTCTCCCTTCTCTAAACTAACCTCGCCGTTTCTAGAACTACACATCATCCTTCATCCAATCGTGAGCTATTTCCGGCAAGCCGCCTCAGCGAACTTGCTCCTTTTTTTATAAAAACTCCTTAATTCATATGATTGGAATAAGAATAATCCAAGATAATGTCTAACTAATTTTCCAGTTAATTATTCGTATACTAATATTTAGAATTCGCGACTAGTGCAATATCACAGAAAATGCAGCCAATAGAGATTCCTGGTTACATCAACCGCAGGATCAGTAGCAGTTGATGTTAAATCTTATTTCAATTTTTTTTTACGGATAATCTTACGTTATTTCGCTACCAATAAGACAAACATGGAATTTAATTTATTTACAATAAAGGAAATGGCTCAATCGCAGCGCCATCTAACATCCCTGTTAAATACCACACCCATTTTTTTGAATTTTGAATTTTAGCTCCATCTACCCATCTAATTGTGAACTACTTCCACTTACCAACTGCAGTCCGTTACAACTTTGATGTATAGTCTGAGCATACAGGGTAACCCTGAAAAGATGGGTTATATATTGCATTTTCACTGACATTCTTTCATGTTATAGGGCCAGGGTGGTGCTTGGTATCCCAGATATCTTGGTTTAAACATAAATATATTTATTTACCTTTTGCTTACTATTCGATTAATTTAACAATTAAGATCTGCAGTTCTTTATAGTGGAATCTGCAGTCTCAGCATATTGTGCTATAAATGTAGACAATTGTTCTAAGGACTTATTCATTCAACAAGTCCTAAAAGCTACTGCTTTAGTCAAACCTTAGGCCATTAACTCCCCTAAATGACATATGTTAATACATTCATGCATGTGGATCTCCAAAGGGGAGGCAGAGGTGTATTATTTGACACCCATACTATGTACATTTTTCATTTCCATATAACATGGAGCGAGTCTGTTGCGCTCAAATGGAGAATCATTGGCTGATTTCTACTATTGGTTGGTAAACAGCCGTATTCCTTAGTAACCCATACCATGGGAAATGATAGGATACCCAAATCACACTTAAATTTCCAGTTTCAGTACAATATAACAGCTCTTTTTTAAGAATTCTAGAAGAGTTGCAATTATTATGCTTCTAGCTGCAAGCAGGTTAGCGCGTAAGTTCATTTACTAGATACATCTTGCAGTATCTTCACAGAAGAAGAGAAAAATATGTAAAGAACAGAATTTATTATATAATACATTCTAAAACTAATGGTAGATAGCATAGGCAGTTCAGGTGCTAATGTCAGAACACCAGAATGCCTGTTTGTGCTACAATATACTCAACTCTGCAGTTTCAAATACTAATGTAACTAGTTGTTTTATCTCAATCAGAGGTGCTGTAAGAGCAACTACCGGGACACAATTTAGTGTCTATTCCTAGATGCAGTACACATGGATGCGGCTTCAGGTAGGTTTCGATCCGCAGTGACCTTCAGAGGTTGGTTTGTAAACATGCCTATAGCATAGATTTTAAATTGAGAAAATCAAGTCTCGTTTAGGTAATTAAGTTTAATGTTATATATATGATATAGCATGCTGCATCTTCGTGGCTTTTTTGTCTAAACATTTCATTATGGTTATAATTATAATAAGGCATCCTTTTTCATTCATACCCTTAATAATACCTACCGTTTTAAGTATTATCACATAGCGTTACAGTTACCATCACCAGCAGAAACCAAACAGGTCTTCAATTAAATACTGTCTTTCTGGAAGGCAAATAATAGAGCTGTTTTACATAAAATAAAACAGTTATTATATGCCGAAAGAAAGACAGTATTCGAGCAAGGTCCTTGCTGGCGAGAAGACCCTATGAATCTATGATATGTCATAGAGATGTGCAGTTGTTGCCAGTGGTGAGTTTGAAATACGTAACTAAAAGTCGAAAGTAAGATATTCAGGTAAGATTTGAACCATATTTACGCTAAAAATGCTAAAAATCACAGACAGCTTCTTCAATTAAATACTGTCTTTCTTTCGGCATATAATAACTGTTTTATTTTATGTATAACAGCTCTATTTAATTTATAATATTACGACATGTTTCGCATTACTCATCTTCAGGTAAACATATTTATTTTGTTTTGAATGAGGGTACTTATTAAAACTTCATGCTCTTGTTCGATTGAAGTGACCAAAGATATAAAGAAAAGGAACTGGGTGTGCCTTAGAGAGTAACATACTTAAATTTTAATAAATTTGAATGGTTTGAATAACGCAATTATTAAATATGAGATTAGATGTCAAAATATTAAATTAAATGTCCAAAATTATTTAAATATCTCAAAATTAAGGTGAATTGGTCAAAATTGTACAAAATAATTCAATAATGGCGAGGGAGATAAATCTTTTTGTTCATTCAATATACCATTAGGTTGCCTGTGCTGTAGTTTATTTACTTCCAGTGCCTCCAATGCATCCAGCTTCCTACCTTTACCACACGTGTGTAGTATCTTGACAATATGCTTGGGGTCAAATTGATGGTTCTCGCTTATCAAGTGATCTGCAAACGTAGAATTGGATTTACTTCCTTTCCAGCTTCTTATGTGTTCTTTAATTCTATAATCAAAACGTCTTCCTGTTTGTCCTATGTAGATCTTGTTGCAACTATCACATATAAGGCTGTACACTCCACTTTTTTCTCCTGCTTTAGTTTTACTTTTATTATTGCATATAAGGTTTTTTAATGAGTGTGTCGTATAAAAGGCCGTCCTCCTTTTCTTGTTATCGATGATTCTGCGGATTTTTTCGGATTTGGCACCTATATAGGGAACTTTAACCCATGTGATTGGTTCTTTGTCTTTCTGTTGTTCTGCATATACTTGTTTAGTGACAGTTTTCTTTTGTTTTTTCCTCAATATGTTATATATTAATTTTTCAGTGTAGCCGTTGTTGACTGCTATTTCTATAATTGTTGTAAATCACATTGTTCCATTGGGATGTTCAGTAGTCTTTGAATGAATGCATGTTTGTGTGTTTCTGGATGACGGGACGAAGCATGTATGGTATTGTCACTGTATGTGTCTTTCCTGTATATTTTGAATTTGTGTTTGTTTGTATTTATGTTAACTGTCACATCTAGAAAGTTTAACTTGAAAAAAATAATTAAATATTAGTATTATATAGTGATAAAACTAAAACTAAATATAATTGTGTGGAACTGGTAAAGTGAGTTTTTAATATATAAAGATAGTATATTGTAATAGATATATTGCAGTTTTATTCTGTGAATAGATGTTTACATTCACGTCTGTCAATCACCAAAGGGTGTAAAGCAGAGATGTATTTACACTTACATTTTGCCAATCATGATGTCCAATCCCACATCTAGGGGCGAGACTATTGCCGAAAGGGGGCACTATGTCATAGGTCCTGTAGAAAAAGATTTCATATAGCATTTCACGCAAGTGAAGCTGCAAACAACACTAAATAATTTAAAGACTGATCCATTCTTCAAAGGGCTAAAAGCAATATGATCTATTCAAGAATATATAATCCTGACAAGTTTCAAAGTAGGTACAGTTATAGCTCACTGTCTAGACATAATGTAACTAGGTCAGTGATTTAATCCTATCCGCAGACGTGCTAATATCTCCTGTGGCCTGATGAGGTCAGTCGTTATATTATTATTATAATCTAAGATAATCTTCTTATTGGAGGTCGATGGTATAGCATTTATAGTTGAATCGCTTTAGTTTTAGATTTAACGTATTACAAAAGGAATTATAACAATTTATTAGGGCTCACTTTTATAATATATTTAAGTGCACATTAATAGAAGCCTATGACTAGCAGTGGACTGCAATAAGCTAACTACCTAATTGATTAAAAGATTAACTGTCTTCATTTATAAGTAAAAATACTGTAATTGGACCATAAATAATAACTATACTTATATTCCTTACTACATTTTCCAATATTGCTTCGTTATGACTTGGAGATGAGCCATCGATTTTCCGGAAATTTTAAAACCGCCCCTGCTTCGACAATCATTTTAGAGTTTCTCTCATAGTTCAGCAGCGCCTACTTTTTATAAGTTATGTCCCTCTAAGCTATTGGCCTAGATTTTAGTTTGGGTCAACGTTTTAGCTATTTATAAGTCTTTTTATAAGTCTCATTTATTTTATTTAGCTATTCTTCCAAATAATTCAATGACTTTAGGACAGAAGCTGTTACAAAATTCGTCATTCACTTGTATTGTTAATAGCTGTTGCTCGCAGTTGCATCTGCGTAGAATATCGTTACCTAATGTTTTTAAAATTTTCATTTTGTTGCGCAATTTTCTTATTTTTTTTAGTGAAAGCCTTTTCCTTTTTTTGTAAGGGCGGATATCCTCACCGGTAAGACCTCTTCCTATGATTATCAATGGTTATGTTTGGCTCGAGCTGACTAAAATCAAATTCAGCACGCCATCTTGGGACATCAGTTGTTTAAGGTGAGTTGCGTCGGGCATATCCTTCACCCGTAATATCCTGCTACGAAGTATATTTCAAAAAAATTCTAACCCTTAGGCAAAATGCAGAAATTAATATACCAAAATATGTCTTCACTCTACGATTATTCTCACAACTTAGTTGGAGACGGCTATCAATGTATATACAGCAGAACTTCGATATTTTACGAGAAGCAACTGCCATCTCTCTTCCACAACTCACTGGTGGTATCAAAGTTCAATAGTTAAGCAACATTGTCTGTCTGTGACTTTTTAGGGCTTTAACTATCCATAACAAATACCACACATGTTCGTATGGCAACCAGAACCGACGATGACGGCATTACGGGATCTCCGAAGTCTTAATCTGTTTCGTCCTTCCAAATACTTATCTAATTAGTATCGCTTAACCTTGCAATACAGGATAAGCGATGTATGTGTATACTTGATATGTTATCAAGTACACACATAAATCGCTTATCCTGTATAAACTAGTAGCAGAATTTTGCTGAAGCATAATCCAACTCGTTACTCTAACACGAGATACTAACCTAATTACGGCACTACCGTGCTGCCGAGCGCGTTAAGCCATTAGCCTTCGTCGCCATGGGAACAGCCATATATTGTTTACTAGAGCAAAGTGTGTAATGCTACTTATGATATTGAATTTTATCACTTACGCTATTCTTGATATAAATGTGGATGCGGATCTTCAGCGGCAGAACGCTTGCATTTAAATATAAAGAGTACAATGCTACCTGTTGATTTTGAATTTTATCACTTACAATATTCTCGACAGAAATGCGTATGCGGATCGTCTGCGTTAGAAAACCCAGTAACGGGTATACAGCGCGGATGATTAGTTGCTCCGTTTTTGCGTCGTAGATCCGTGCCATAATTTTCATCGAGTGTCACATAGGCCTATAAGTTTTTTTGTGGGAATGTACAATAAACAAACAAAGAACTCGACTATTTCTTACTTACTCAATCATGCAAAAATACATCGTGGATTTGGCTGAAATTTGGTATACAGATAGATGATTGAATGGACAATTTCTTTGGTTTCATACGTATTTCAGTTACTACGAAGGTAATAAACAAACTCATGTTTTATCTGATGGTAAGCTGTTACTTGCTGCCATAGACGCAAGTATTGCAAGCGTCTATGGCAGCAAGTAACAGGGATTCGATACTTAAAAACTAAATGAAATGCAGTATACTGACTTCAGTATTTTAAATTCCTATTTCCACTCTATAGTTAGTAAAAGATATACCATCTCCTGTCACATACTGTCGTAGGCCATGGTAACTGCATATCATGATATGGATCATAATATTTATTCATTACTCTAGTCTTAAAACTTTTAGCAATAACATGATCACAGAAATAAGTAAAATACCAATATACATAAGTTATTCCGTAATACAAATTTCGTAAGCTTCCGCAGACTTAGTTATCTAATATGGAAAAAAATTCATTATAAATATAAAATTATTTTGCAGAAACTGATTTAGTCGTAAGGAATTAACATACGCATACCTATACTATTCCGCGAAAGTTTGTAAGTATTAATGGATTAATGGATGGATGTTTACTCTTTCACGTAAAAACTACTGAATGGATTTTAAAGAAACTTCACAATAATATAACTGATACACAACCTACAATTTATAACGAAACTGTTATTATAGCGATAATCGACATCCACAGGTAAAAGCTAGTTTATATGTTTGGGTGTTGAAATGTGTCTTAATCACACTTAAACGGTTAGATGGATCTGGTGAAAATTAGGTACAGGGATAGACTATAGTATGAAAATTAACCATCGGCTGTACAAGTACATACCTACTTACTTTTTATACTTTACATGCCATGAGATACAGGAGAGTTAACTAGAAGTATATAGGTAATTCTAACACCTTTTCAACCATAAATTAGCATAATAAATGTTTAAAAGTTTTAACCGATTTAACACACACATCATCAATCAACTACACCCACAAACTTAGTTCCGAGTTGAAAGAATATTTAAATCCTCTGAAATGCGATAAATCAACTTCTCAGCAAATCATAGTAGTTAGAAAAAACTTGAAATAGCATGAGCCAGCATGCTTAGACTTGTACCATTTATCAAATGTCTCTTGAAGAAACCGGAGTTAAAAAATGTCCGGCCCCGCATCTCACGGACGGAGCCGGATTACATTACCGAGGTGCTTGAAAAAAGGGTGCATTAACATGTCTCGAAAGACGAAGTTGTTGGATTTTATAAAAATGTTGAGCTGTTTGTTTTATGTAAAGTGGAGTGGTTAAGTGCTTTGTTTTGTTTATAAAACTGTGTGATAATAAAGTTAAGAATTGTTTTGAAATTGCATTCCATAGCAGGACGCTTTGAAAAAGGACTGATTTGAAATATAAAGTCGAAGTCAAAGTCACAGATTTTTATTCAATCTAGAACACCATGATTGTTTCTTATTGACGTCAATAATAAATTCTACTTAACCTAAGTTTACCATCGCTTCCAAGGCGCTGGTGGAGTAAAAAACGGCGCCAGAACTCTCAATGAATGAAATGAAAGTTTATTTGTGGGTGAGCGGGTACAGAAATTTTGGATGTTTGGTGTCCAAAACTATTTGATTTTGCCAAAATCTCTCCGCTTCTGTGGTAAGTTTATCTGTAATATAAAGTATAAAATGCCGGGGTTGGATTCCCTGGATGAGTAAAAAGTTTTACTATCACAAATTTTAAATTTACTATCAGAAGCTTAGAGTCGGGTATAGCATTCTTAATTGTTGGTTACTGGTTTGTAACACTTTATTTGAGACCCAAAACGTTTACCTTCAGGGTTATATAGGCAAGCGTATAGTTTCTTACACACAAACACCGTGGCTGCTATGTCCGTACAGAAGCTAAAGTTGTTAACACATTGGTTTTTAGGAGAAAAAAAGAAAAAGGAAAAGTAAAACTTATTAATATCCTTCATAATAAGGTATCTAAGTCAATTACCGTAACCATTTCCCTCGCCACATAAAACTCTAAGAAAGTATTCAATTGAGCAACAATGTATCCGGCCAAGCCGTAAACATACTTTATATCAGCCAACAATAGCCCACAAAATGCACCCGTGAATATCTATAAAAATATTTATCGCACCTTCACTCTTGGTACCTAAATCAGATTTTATGCACCCTTTTTGGCCCTGGCATATAGCAACTACTTAAGGATATTAAACATGACGTGAATGCTTACAAATAGTGAGTTCTTCAGACACTATTCAGTTTAAATTTCCTTGACGCACTACGTAAGAGGTATTTTAGAGATGGCGTCAGGTGATATGTCACAAAACTTGATGTCTGTAATGCATAAGTAAGTTTATACTTATTTATATTATTTCATTTTAATCTCATCACTATTATCGTGGTTCAGGGCTGTATCCGAGTTTCTTGAGGATAAATGATGATAGTTTGGTTGGAATCAAATCAAATTATGTGTGTGATTGATTATTATAATGACATGATTATTGCTTGGATAATTATCGATTATTGAAAGTATTGTATATTCTTTCATTGCAAATTGATTTTTGCGTACATTTTCGACTAAATATTGACATTAATAGACGTTTTATTTATGTTCTTTTTATTTGAATCTTATTACAATTCTTAATTTTCAAATATGTGACATTTTAAATGTATTAATTAAATTAATTTAACTCAGCATGCAAAATAATCAGCGAAACATGCTGCCATTTAAAATACCGTGTTTCAAGCAATAAAAGATTTACATACTACATTAATTATTACTTCACTCGGAATGCGCGAGGAATGTGCTAGAGGCTAACTCACCCCGGCAACTGATGGCCCCAGAAGGCCGTGCGCTTTTGGTCGTTTCGAGTCCAACATAACCACTACCCTGGTGAAGGTGATTTCCACAGGGTTGCATTCGGAGTTTGGAGTCCAGAGAGCACTCTCCTTCTCTTTTTTTGATTAGGCTTATCTTAGGTTTTACAAAATCGATTTCCATCTGACCGTAACCCCAAGAAGAAACCCTGCGTCTCATTTATTAATCAGCGGGTGTATCAACATACAGGTGAAGGCATAATCCCGAAGACCTCGATCGATTCTCAGAAAGAATATGATTGAAATATTATATTTTAGTTTTTATTTCTAAATCATTCTGTTTAATTATCTTTATGTCAAAGCCTGACATAGCCATAGTGTACAGTCCACTATTGGCAATTTCGAGACTTAACCATAGTACGTACAGTCCGCTATTGGCAATTCCATTTTGAATTTTAGCAACAAAAGTTTCCCGCACAAAAATAACACCCAGGAAAAACATAAATAACTACCACGAAAAAGGACCATTATCTTGTTATGAGAATCTGTGCCCCGAAATACGAGTATGATACCAAAATATTTCGTGTCCTTTTATTTGCTCGTCAAAATATAATTTACCGTTCAACTTTCGTTAGGATCTAATAAAGCATGACAGCGAAATTATGACCCTCACAAACATAGGCCATATATCTTCTGTGGATTATTCCCAGTGCTATTTAACGATGATATTAAAGGGATATGAGCCGATATCATAAGGTCATATGATCATGATTTTATGAGCGATGTTTGGTTTTATATCAAATCAGATAATAGCAACATTGGGTGTTTAGGCCCCACGATGGGTCAAACTAACCTTACCTACAAGCCTGTTTGCTTACGGATTGATCTCTCTATCGCAGGCTTTCTCTGGGGTTTACGAGGTTAGATGGCAGTTGCGCCAATAAAAGCCGTATCAGTATACTAAGCGCTCGTTTGCACAAAGGGGCTATCGTCCCATTTTTTTAAATTTACCAAAGGTTACAAGACCGGACTATAGTCCCTTTTTTGCTACAACGTGTATTCAGTGTCGTGTTTTCAGTACTTAATTATTTGACACAACCCGCTAGTTTTTAATACTTTCGCTCTTTCTGTTCGAATATTTACTTAATATTTTTGTAAAACTGAACAAGGGGCTATAGCTCCTTTGTGCAAAAGGGCGGCTAAGAGGAGGAGAAGGAGTAAGCAG
Source organism: Eilema caniola (assembly GCA_949126895.1). Taxonomy (NCBI): domain Eukaryota; kingdom Metazoa; phylum Arthropoda; class Insecta; order Lepidoptera; family Erebidae; genus Eilema; species Eilema caniola. Next base: position 18,808,913 of record OX421481.1, read on the forward strand.
ACCCCAGGCTTTAAGGTGAAAACCTCGGATCAGTACCTACAGAATTTAAAAATGTACCTGACTCATGTTTTTTCTTTCAATAGTTCTAGGTTCTTCGAACGGGGCATAAAAGGCCTCCAATAAAGGGTTGAATTTTTAATATTTATACACATAATATTATGATTTTTGGAACATTTAACAGGTAATGTAGATCTTCATTCTTTAATCGTTTTAAAAAGTCAACTCCAGTAAAAAAATTAAATAAAGAATAATATGGGAACCGAAATTATCGAAATTACTGAAATCTAACCCCTCCAACTAAGCTAAATTGCTTGTGCTAAGAGTGGGTTCACGTCGGTAGTGTAATGACCAGGATTCGAACCCGGGACCTCTCGATCGTAAAGCCGACCCCTTAACTACTAAGCTATCGACTTATTAAGCATTATTTTAATATGCCTATTTGATGTGTCACCCAGTTCTCGTACTTTCTTGTTCTACGAGTAAGAACCAAAAACCATCATGTATTTTTTAAGTATTGGCAGCTCCACAACTCGCTTTTACATTGTTACAGTTTAATAAAATTACTGTGTATAATTTAATATGTTTAATATGTCTGTTAGATAAACGCATAGCCCACACCACTGTACAAGAAGTAATATTATATTATGCAAGTAAGTATAAAAAAATAAAGTAACAGTAAATAAGCATACGAGTTTTGTGTTATATGAGTAATAAGTAATGTGGTTAATAAACAGTAACTAAAGTAAAAAGTAAGAATTTGGGAATAGCAATTCCAAATATCTTCAGTTATCTCTCTGAAAAGTTAGTTTCTAGTTATTGGACTTCCTCCAAATTTTCTATCCTCTAACTCTGCCGGAAACTACGTGTCAGTCGCTAGGAGTCGCCACAAATATATGCTGTAGTTATTATTATAAACAGAAAGGTGAACGAACTTTAATATAATAATATACAGTTGCCCTCAGAAGTTAACGAACACTAACTTTACAAATTATCTTTACATTAAAATAAATCATTTTACACGGAGTTAGGACACGAAGGTATTTCCTACCAATTAGGCAGTCCGACTGGGAAAGTACCTCCACCTTACAGAAAACCGCGGCCATAACCTCGTGTTGTGTTCCCGGCGGTGAGTAGGGTAGCCAGAGCTCACTGGAGTGTTTTTATGCTGTCAGTGGAAAGACCAAATGCTATTTCTGCTTTGTCCTCTACGCTGATATCACAGAAACTCTCTGTGTTTGCAGGGTCGGCAGCACGAGTGTGACTCCTGGTATGTTGCACACGTCCATAGGCCAGGCTAACCACTTTCCATCAGGTGGACCGTGTGCTTGTTCACTACCTTAGTGGTATAAAAACGAGCAATAAATAAATATTTTTGTTATCTTTTGATGAAAAATTTGACATTGAGAGACGATATTCTTAGCAATCCATGGATTCTCCGTGCGTTGAGTTGGAAACTCGGGACAGTGCCTGGGACATGCGACCCAAGTGTAGGTTTAGAAGGGGCCCCTTTTGTTGATGTACATCAACACTCACCTTCACTACCCAAATTCCCCTCCCTGCCTAACAAAATTTGATACGAACCTACTAGTGCCGCTTTAGACATTCGTCCTAGTAATGAGCTTATTGTAGCTCTCGATAGGCCTAGATCTTTAAGTAGGTTATAGAGAGATTTAGCTGGTATACCTCTCGCTCCCACTTCTACTGCATACAAATTAACCACGTAACCGTTTTTGATTAATTCGTTTGTGAGATCATAGTATTTATTTTTCTTAAGTGTGTGGTCCTTCAGTATATTTGTTTCCCACGGTACAGTAAGTTCCACAAGGACCACATATTTAGTTGTTTTCGAGTAGAGAAATATCTCCGATCTAGATGACGAAACCCCAACATCCTCCGGAATTTTATAGTGCTGGAGAGTGCAATCTGGGGCAGTATCTAAGATTGAATAAGGTTTGTTCCTGGATTTTATGGATGAACCTTCAGACACAAAGTTGATATGACGTCTGTTAGTAGTCAATCCTTTTTGGGCTCTAGCTACTGCCAGACTCATTGCTTTGCGTATGATGAAAAGCACCTTATCGTGGCGGCGTGAGTATTGGCCTCTATCAAGAAGCACCCTACATCCTACTAATATGTGCCTAGCCGTCCCTATTGCCTCACCACACGTATAACATTGTTTTTCTGTGGCCTTCCCCCACCTTACCAGATTACTCTGGTCTGGAAGGGTCATCTGAAAGGCGTTAAGATAGAATTTTAACAGGGCCGGCGACCACTCATAGATCAAGGTGCGCCACTTTAAAGCCATCGGTATGCAGAACTCTCCCATTGTCAACCATTCGTTTTGGATTTCCAAATTCATCGCGTGCTTCAGAAAGGATCTAAGTATATCCTGGTCCCTTTTTGGCTCTCGTACTCCCAACCCCACTTTGTTCGACTGGGCTCCTATCATAAATTGTAGATTCAAGCTCGGACGCGTTATTATCTTTCGGGAGTGCCCTGACTGTGTCATCTTGGGATTTACCTAAGATGCGAGCTTTGGTAACTCTAAGGTGTTTATGGAGCTCCGATGGTTTCTTTAATTTCATCCCAAAATTATTCTGATCCCTAAATAAAGCAGAGGGATTAGCAGAGTGCGCTAGTCCAAGCCACGATTTTAGTGATTTTATGACATTATTTTATTTTCGCGAGTAAGGTTTTGCCGAAATGGTATACCAGAAAACATTTTATGTATTATTTTATGTAATATTTTAGAACTAATGTCAGTAACTTGAAATACGGATAACGACAATAGAGATACAATAACATAATCACATATTTGATAAATAAGAACCTAAATAGTCTCAAAACTATTAAAAAAGGCAGATCCGACCGTATTATATAATTTGAGTAAAGGTGGTAAAGTGCAAACAAAAGTCGATAAATATAAATTTTCCAAAATCTTTAACAACAAATTAGCCAACCAAATTCAACGCAGGTGCTCGCTGAAAATAAATTAGACCACTTACTAATTATTTACGGACTTATTAGTACGATAAAGTATCGTTTTAATCACCAAATTCGAAGTGAACGTGCTTGGTTAAATAACAGGGATATAGGCTTTGTTTCCACGAGAGTTTGTTGAATATTTTCAGCATTGTACAATAGGCTGTTTTTATTCTTATATTAGTTTTTTTTAATACCACTGAGGTAGCAGATAAGCATACGGCCCATCTGATGGAAAGTTGTTACCGTGCTCTATGGACGTGTGCAACACCAGAAGAGTCACACTCGTGCTGCCGACCCTGTAAATACAGAGAGTTTCTTGGCCGTCTGCGTAGAAGACAAAGCAGCAATAGCGGTTTTCCCACTGACAGCACAAAATCTCTCCAGTGAGCTCCGGCTACACTTCTCATTGCCGGGAACACAACACGAGGTTATTATGGCCGCGGTATTCTGTACAGTGGAGGTATTTCGCTGTACTGTACTTATACAACAGAATAGGTAATATATTGTACTTATTGCTATTGTTTTTAATTTATAATGTGTCCGTAATAAAAATAGATTTTATTTTCTTAGTTTCCAATCGAAAAATCTGGGGTCCGACGAATATTCCGGTGGTCATCTCGACTCCGGCAATAAACGAACCATAATGATATACGGTTATAGGCCGCTAAAGGCCAAAATAACTACCACCGCTGGCTCCTGCGAGGTATCCAAGGCGATTTACGTACTTAGAAAATCTTACCTAACCAATTTCTCGTGCTAAAATTTCTAGACTATATATGAGCGTTGTTAACTGCGTTTTTCCTCTTTTGTCGACATGCCAAATCAACAGCCCGTAACAGTACCTCTGTTTTGTTAGCCCTTGAATATAAACTTTTAATTAGTGGTCCGAATTTCAATGGTGGAAGTTGCATAAGCACCTAGCCTCTAACGAAACCGTATTTATCCACACAGATTTTTATCTGAGAGTACATAAATACTCACATTTCAATTCTTTTTTTATTTGTAACTGAATTCAAAAAGGAAGAAGGTTTTCGATTTACCTATCGGATTCATTATTTTTACTTACTGAATATTTTCTTTATGAGCGTATTTATAATTCATTGCAGAGTTGGCCATTATTATCGATGCACTTTTGCCATTTCAATTGAATTTCAGTCATGCTGTTGCTATAGAAATCCTGTTAACTAATCTAACGACTCGATCAACTATTTAACGCTGTTTTGTATAATTTTATCGGCTTTCATATTTCTATCCTTTAAAAATCATTCGGTTCCAAAAAAAATCCATTTGGAGCAGTATCTAACGTTAAAGAGTTTACGGTGAGAAAATTCTTTCAAAATCAAAGGATTTTTACTGTACAGAAGTACATTTTTATTAAGTAAATCACTACATAGTGTAAAACAAAGTCGCTTTCTCTGTCCCTATATCTTTAAAACTACGCAATGGATTTTGATGCGGTTTTTTTAGTAGATAGAGTCATTGAAGAGGAAGGTTTATATGTATAATAACATCCATTGCACCTGTGCGAAACCGGGGCGGGTCGCTAGTATTTTATAATTTGAAATTCTGCACTATTGAATTGGAGTCATCTGTAATGGTAGTGTATGCTGATAAACAAATAAATAAATACATTTCTATTAAGCCATAGAGTTCTTCAAGAAACGCGGGCTTAAGAAAGTTCTAACAGCACGATTGTGATGCCCCTGGTACACGTCCATAGTAACCACTTTCCATCAGGTAATCCATGTGCTTGTCTATCGCCTAAATGATATAAAAAAAATATTATTACAGAAAAATTAAAAAAAAACTAAAATGGTTAAAATTTAGTTTTATAAAACTTTCTTATCCGGCGAAGGAAATATGTAACTATACACTTTTATATTATATCTTCACAGTGTAAAGGTTTAGCCAGAGAATAAGCTTATTGATTAACATTAGAAAGTTCTACATTTAAATCATTTAGCTATACCATGTTCGGTTAAATAATCCTGGACGTTATCAATCTCATTACCTACATACCAAACCATCATCCATTTACGTTGTTTGAAATCATCATCATCATCACTGGCCACAACATCTTAAAAGATGATTGTTGTTGCAGTGCTTCTTCTTCTTGCTGTATCTATGGCGCGGTTTATACAGAAAATACGTGGCGGGGACGTATGACGGTGGCGGACAATGTGACACAATATAAACCTTATGTAGTGTACAATAACGTCAAAGTCGTGACGCGCGTTACTTGATGCGATGGCACGTCACTTTAGTGGCGGGACGTTCTCCTTCTAATACAAATTCTCCTCTAAGACAAAAACGACGTTATTGCACACTGCATGAGGTTTATATTGTGTTACTTTAATTGTTCGCCACGTCATACGTCCCCGCTACGTCATACGTCCCCGCCACGTCTCTTCTGTATAAAGCGCGCCTATCGCAGGAGTGACGAAAGTCCGTAGAAGGTGGAAGATGGTGGCGGAGTCTCCTTTGTTTCAACGACTCGCTCAAATCATCGTCGTGCCGAGTTGTGCCAGCCTTGATATCAACATAAATCATTTATTTCACCATTGGTCACTTTATGGGCAGTAAAGTGCCGTATGGCATATAAAACTAAGTCTAGCAAAAAATCATTACGTTTTATTACGATTCGGTTACGTTTTCACTGGACCAGAGTTTGTGAATCGTCGTTAACCAATTTCTACAGGAAGTTTGCGCGCGTTTGGCGTACGTCCAATACGTCAGTACAATGTCTGAAGTTTTTATCTTGTCGAGATTAAACGTTACATTGAATTGCGTTTAGTTTAATGAGAGATATAGTTATTCGCGTTATTAAAGTGAAAACTTCCGTGTGAGGCGAAATTGTTTTCACTTTTATCGGCAGTAGGTCCCAAAGTTCTTGTTTCTTTTTTCGGCGTATGGGGCCCCACCTAAATATATAAAAAACTTTCATAAAAACAAAACCAAACTTAAAGGTTCACTCGTTTTCAATTAGTTAATGAAATTTTAGTTTTATACAATTTCGTAAGTTTTGAAATCATACATAGATTGATATTCTTAGCAATCCATGGATTCTCCGTGCGGGCGCCGGGTCCATCGCGTTGCTGAGTTGGGAACTCGGGACAGTGCCTGGGACTTGCGACCCAAGTGTAGGTTTAGGGGGCCCCTTTTGTTGATGTAGGTACATCAACACTCACCTTCACTACCCAAGTTCCCCTCCCTGCCTAACCATATTTGATACGAACTTACTAGTGCCGCTTTAGACATTCGTCCTAGTAATGAGCTTATTGTAGTTCTCGATAGGCCTAAATCTTTAAGTAGGTTATAGAGAGATTTAGCTGGTATACCTCTCGCTCACACTTCTATTGCATACAAATTAACCACGTAACCGTTTTTGATTATTTCGTTTGTGAGATCATAGTATTTATTTTTCTTAAGTGTGTGGTCCTTCAGTATATTTGTTTCCCACGGTACAGTAAGTTCAGTCAAGTAACCGCCCGTAGGTACTATAACGTCCAGCAGAGTGAGTGGAATAACTTGCTAGTAAATGCAAGACACAAAAACACGTTTTAAACTTAGTAAAAAAATATGTTTATATTTTATTACTAAAATAAATCAACATTCACGAAACAAAGTAATTTGATAAGTCATAAGTCCCGTCAGTCGGACATGATTCTATAATATCCGAATCATATTCAAATCATACTACAGACATAGAGCAATACATTGCACCTCTTTACAACACTCCTCCTCAACTGTAGTGTTCTATGTATTCAGCAGCAAACAGCTGTGAAAAATAAAATTCATTATAGGAAATACCTACTACAATTCACACACATTCCTAACAATTGCTCATGCATAGCCTTTTACACACAAGCCCTAAGATTCATCTGATCCATACAGAACTCATGCTTACACCTTGGTAAAGCTTTGGTAAAAATATCTGCAGTCATAAGATCAGTTTGCAGATATTCTAACGATACAACTTTATCATTTAGTTTTTCTCTAATATAATGACCCCTAACATCAATGTGCTTGGTTCTCTGGTGATGAATGGGATTTTTAGCAATCTGAATAGCTGATTGACTGTCACTCAACAGTTTCACAGTTTGATCTTCTTGTGAAATTTCTCTAATCAGTGTTTTCAAGAACATAGCTTCTCTGCATGCTTCGGACATAGCAACATATTCCGCCTCTGCACTCGACAGTGCGATAGTGCGTTGTTTTTTGCTCTCCCAAGATACAGGTGCTCCTCCTAAAATAAATACAAATCCTGTAAATGATTTACGATCACTGTGATCTCCAGCATGGTCGGCATCGACATATCCAGTAAGACTTTGACTAGTTTTCACAAATGTCAACTTGTAGTCGATGGAAGCCTTCAAATATCTCAAAAGTCTTTTAGCTGCAGTCCAGTGCTCACTCGTATAACAGCTGTTGAACTGACTGAGGTATGAAACTGCATAGCTAATATCAGGCCTTGAGCATACAGCTACGTACATTACAGATCCAATTAAACATTGGTAAGGAATCTCCTTGGGTGGGACATGATCATTACTGGGCTTCTCTAGTTTTATTCCAGTCGGCAGTGGTGTTCTAGCTGGTTTGCAGTCAGACATTCCAAATTTCTTCAAGAGCATTTTAATATAATCACTCTGATCAACACTTATCTCCTCCTTAAGCCGATTGATCTTCATTCCCAAGAAAGTGTCAACTTTCCCCAGATCCTTCATCTCAAATCTTTTCGTTAGTTCTTTCTTAACTGTGTCTCTCTCTTTCTCATTTTTATAGAATATCAAAATATCGTCGACATAGACAGCAATGATAATCATGTTTTTGATATAGACACATGGCTCGTTATCCAATCGCTTGAATTTCATCTCAGATAGAGCATCATGGAGTTTCTTGTACCAAGCTCGAGGGGCTTGCTTAAGTCCATATAGTGCTTTCTTGAGCAAACAGACATGATCCTCTGCGCCTTTCTCTTCACACAATCTGGGCTGTTTCATGTAAACTCGTTCCGTTAGATATCCATTTAGAAATGCAGTGACTACATCCATATGATGTATGCATAAGTCATTTTCAACTGCAATAGCAAACAATAGTCTGAGTGTACTATGTCTGATCACAGGTGAGAACGTCTCGTTGAAGTCAAGTCCTTGCCTCTGTGTAAAGCCGCGTGCTACAAGCCTAGCTTTATACCTTACTTTCCCTCCAGGTTCTTTTTTAATTTTGAAGATCCATTTGCTATCTACTAAATTAACATTAACCTCGCTAGGATCAGGCTTGACTAAACTCCAAGTACCGTTCTTTTTCAAAGCATTCAGCTCAGCATCAATAGCCTCTTGCCATTTCTCTCTGTCACTACCACTAAGTGCTTTTTCTACAGTTGCTGGCTCGCTCTGCTCTTCAACTTCTGCTTGGTACAGATAATAGTCGCTGAAGTCTCTTGGTTTTCTTTCTCTTTGAGGATACCGTCTTTCTTCTGTTGGCGGTGTTCCAAACTCTTCCTCAATCGCTTCCCTTTCGACATTGTCAGCATCATGGAAAAGTTCATCTTGTCTTTCCAGCAGAATTGGTCTCTGTTCAACTATTATTTCTTCAATAGTTTCATCTAAATCTATTCTTTCTTCAACAGCATCAGTTTCGGATTCTGTTGAGAAATCTAGCATTAGCTGTCCACAAGGTCTCTGTGTTTCTTTTTGAAGATATTCTTGTACTTTTGCTTTAGGTTTCTCTCTTAAAACTTTAGCTTCTCTTAGATTGAAGAACTGATCCTCAAAAAATATTACATCTCGTGCCTTATAAATACCTAGGTTAGCAGGGTCACAGAGCCTATAAGCTTTCGACTCAGTGCAATATCCAACAAAGATAAGCTTCTTGCTTTTCGCATCAAGTTTATTTCGTTTAGCTTTGTTGACATGCATAAAAGCTTTACACCCAAAGACTCTCAAGTGTCCTAGTTCAGGCTTCTGTCCAGACCATGCTTCCAGTGGTGTCACGTTCACAGCTTTGGTAGGTGAGCGATTTTTTAGATATACGGCCGTGTTAACAGCTTCCGCCCAGAACGTACTACGTAGATTAGCTTCCTCTAGCATGCATCTAGTTTTTTCCATAATCGTACGATTGGCCCGTTCTGCTACGCCGTTTTGCTCTGGTGTATATTCTACAGTTGTTTGATGAATAACGCCGCTTTCTTTGAATAATTGACTAACTCGTTTATTTACAAACTCTTTCCCATTGTCTGACCTAAAAACCTTCATCTTTTTGTTAGTTTGGTTCTCGACTAAGTTTTTAAATTCAACAATCTTTGAAAAGACCTCACTTTTCTCACGCAAGAAGTAAACAAACGTATATCGCGTTTTGTCGTCAACAAATAAAAGAAAGTATCTCTTCCCGCTATGCGACTCTACCCTTAGAGGACCACAAACATCTGCATGTACGAGCTCTAGTACATCAGTTGCTCTGGTCGCGCCGCTTTTCTTAAAAGGTGTACGTGTTTGCTTACCTTTTAAGCAAGGCTCACATTGTATATTATCAGGAATTTGGTACCTTACTCCTTTTGCCAAACCATCTCTTAGCCGTTTCATATTCGATGATCCCAAGTGTGCCAATCTCCTATGCCACAGCTCAAATTCATCAGAAATCGGCGCTGAAAAAACAGACTGGTTAGCATTTGTAATAGCTTTGAATTTGTAAACTCCTTTTACGTTTTCACAGCTATGGAGTACTTTTCCTTTTATACAACAATCACCCCTGTCATATATCTCACAACCATTCTCTGAAAATACTACAGTAAAATCTCTATTTACAAGTGTACTTACACTAAGCAAGTTTGCAGTCAGTCCAGGAACATACATCACATCTTTCACTCCGAATTGCATTCTCTCAGTCTTCTGCACATCTCCTGATCCAATTGCACTTAACTTCTGACCATTAGCTACACTAATATTTACAACATTGTTTAACACTGTAAAGTCTGTAAGCCAGTCTTTGCGATGGGTCATATGAGATGACGCTCCAGAATCAACGATCCATTCATTGTTATCATTCGTCATAGCAGTGAATGCAGTGAGTAATGAGGTTCCCTTGTTATCATTTTTATTTGGGTTCTTTGGACATTTCATAGCTTTATGGGGTCCGCCACAAATAAAACACTTGACTGTTTTCTCTTTCTTTAGCTGCTTATTTTTCTTATTGCCTTCATTTGCTCTTCCATTGCTACTCTTAGCTTTGTTGTGCACAACTAGGGCATTTTCATTAGAGGATGATGACAGTTTGTTGTCTTCCTGCTGTAGCAGCTTGGTCTTGACGTAATCTGACGTCAGGGTAATATTGGAGTTTTCAATGGCCATTTTCATTGGATTGTATTTGTAAAGGACGCGACTTAAGTGGTTCCTATTCGGTTGCTATGGAATTAAACACTATAAAGACTTTAACGATGTTTATTGCTATTACAGTGAAAACTATAAGAGCTATGCTAGGCTAATTGCTAAAATGATGGAATGAATGCACCCGGTTTGCTGTCGGAATATGCACTGAGGCCGCGGCGCATTTGGCGCGGCCGTGTTAGGTTGCTAGATCAGCAAAACGTGTTCGATGCAAATTATTACATCGAACATGCTCCCGAGGGGGAGATGAGATAATGAGAAAAGCTTATATAAAATAAAATGTTACGTGAGTGTGAGTTTAAATTGTAAAGAAGTTTAGGACAATATTAGATGTGAAATGATTGACAAGGTGATAGAACAATTATCAAACACATATAATGAACTTATAGCTATAAGTGTGCTCAAACGGTTGAGTTCTCAATGGAAAATGCCGATTGTCGTTTAGGTAGAGGAGACGTCGACATGTCTCGCCTCTTTAAACGTAAACTAGACCACCGTTTCGCTACGCGTGCACTTTCATTGACACTAGACCCCTGCTCGGACAGGGGTTGATTTCGCGCACTTACACTGGAGCATTGCTCTTGCTCAGGTTGGGTTATACACACACTCACACTCGCTGGTACGCTTTCAATACGCCCTTGTACGGGCGCACCGCCGCTGGCTCGCTGACACCTCTGCCTCAGCAGGACCCACAGGACTGCTACGATAGCTGCTGCTAATAAGCTATACGACAACGCATACTGATGTACGTCATGTGTCGTTAGGCTCTCCGTCTGCTGAGCTGATTCTTTCATTGATTTAATTTCTTCACCGAGATGCCTTAAAGAATCGTTTATAGGAGATGTGGCGTAGTCAACTTCTACGTCTTGGAAGTTTTGGATAGGTAGCGTAAGATTACTGACTAAGCGATTTATCGGACTTAATTTTGTCTCGAGTATATTTAGCTTAAGATTGAGCGTATTCTCTAATTGCTGATACGAATAAAGTGTTACATCACGACCCTTTACAATGCATTGCTTAGTAAGTTGAATAAGTCCAGCCTTGCTGACTTCGCGCACTTGTAGGTCGTCGTCGCATATAACTCTCAAAGAGTATGAGTCGCAACAGAAATACAAGTAGGTAGAAAAGTCATGTAACGGAATCCATTTGTTTTCACAGCTAGATTTTGTGGTCCTGCAAGTAGATAGCTTCTCCTTTTCACATAATTTTTCATCAGGACTTAAACTCTGGACAGGCCCCGGCAGGCGACAAAGGTAAGTTTCCGCTTGATATTCACAACTTTGAAGATCGCTGGCGCTTGCTGATAAATATGCATCTCTTCTCAGATTGATAGCCACGTATTCTGATGCTGGCTTAATGCTGATCATACTTTTATTAATTTGAACCGGTACTGGTATCAACTTATATAGCTGGAACGTATCTCTGCTGATTAAAGGTAAGGTAATTTCAAATATGAAATATTCTTCAGTCATCCTCGCTTTGACTTTTAACAATTTGTAGATCTCGTACAAATGGAACTGAATATCATCTACGGGTAACGCTAGCTCTTTAGATATCTGGCTAGATACAATCTGTATCTCTCCACGGAGTTGCTGTGGTGTTAAAAGATGCAGATTGATCTGACCGTGATAGATTTCAGTCATTGTATCCAGAAAAGTATCCTGAATACGTTTTAAATTCTGAATCATATTGACGGTCGCTAATGCTGCTAATGTGAAATCTTGCTGAATAGACATTACGTCAATCTCATTCTGCAATGTATTCGTAATGCTGTCTAAATAATTCAAATGCTTATTAACTATCTTATGCTGTTTTTCAATAGTCTCTTCTGTTCTCTTTAATATATTATACTCCGCTTCTATGACCGATGTCTGATTCCTGTACAGCTGACTTAGGTGATTTATGTTGCGATGTACGAGGTCAATGTCACGCTTATATTTTTCTGCGAATTCCTGGTCGAGTACTCCGAACAATGAGTTCGCAATGGAGCCGACCGCGTTAATAAGCCCGCGTCTAGTACGCAAGTGTGCTCCAAAATGCTGATTGAGCAACAGCTGGTTATAATATTGTAGTTCATTGTACTCATGTTGTATTTGCAGCATAATGATTCGACAATGACTCTGCTCTTGAATTTTAGCACACGTTTGCTCGAGATATTTCGAAGACTGTGTGATCGCTTTCTCTCCTTGCCAGTAAGGAGACATGTTATAATAAGTGACGATTTTCCACTCATCACGAATAAGATGCATTTGTCCCCGAGGATCCAAATACAAAGTTTGATTGGTGTCAAATTTTGTTATCTTATATAACGCTTCACCGGATACTATAAGGCTCATAAAAAATAACAATGATAATGCTACACTATAGATTTTAGGACACTTGCTACAACGCTTGCTCAGTTGCTTCTCCGCTTTTGTTTCATTGCTTTGTTGCTTTACTTCTTCGCTCTCTTCTAGCTTTTGATTAATTGCTTCTTTTTCCGTGGGTATGGGTAAAATAGATAGCTTAATTATCGGACGCTTTATGTAACCATTTTTTGTTTTTAGAGTGACCACTCTGACAATTCCATCTTTTCCCGGGTGGACCTCCACCACCCTACCAACAGGCCATTTTCCTGTGGGTAAGTTGTCGTCATGAATGGTTACCATATCTCCTACTTCTATATTCTTCTGTGCTTTAAACCATTTGCTACGTACCGATAACTGAGTAAGATATTCAGCTTTCCACCGCTTCCATATATCTTGGAATGTTTTATTCACTAAATACCATCTTGTCCTGGCATCTTGTGCCGTCTCTATGACCGTGAGCCCAGTATGGTTAGTTAGAAAATGTGCTGGTGTCAGAAAATCAATGTCGTCGATATCCTCAGACATTGGACACAATGGTCTGGAGTTAAGGCTCGCTTCGATTCGAGACAAGATTGTGCTATATTCTTCAAAAGTCAAAGCTTGATCTCCTATTACTCTTTTCAGATGCTGCTTTAAACTCCTGATTGAGCGCTCCCATATCCCTCCTGCACTAGGCCAAGAAGGACAGTTCCAATGCCATTCTATGCTCATCTCACTTATTTCTTTATAGAACGAATCGCCAAAGATACGCTCAAACTCTTGCTGTTCCTCCTGGAGGATCTTGTTGGCCCCGACAAAGTTAGTTCCGTTATCTGAATATATGTGTTTTGGGGCTCCTCGTCGTGCTGCCATACGATGTAATGCTGCTAATAATGACGAACTGCTAAGGTCGGAGACCAATTCTATATGCACCGCTTTTGTAACCATACAAATAAACAAGGCGATGTATCCCTTAGTTGTTTTGATACCTTTGCCCTTGTTTGCTTTCACTCGAATAAACCCCGTATAGTCTATTCCAGTATGATTAAATGGTGGTGCTGGATTAGATCGAAAATCAGGCAGGTCGCCCATTATTTGTTGTAGTTTTCTGGGCTCTTGTTTTTTGCAGGTCACACAATTACGAAGTTGCTTTTTGGTAGCTTGATATCCTTTAATAATCCAATATTGTTGTCTCAACAAAGACAACGTTAGTCGAGCTCCACCATGGAAGGTATACTCGTGTGCTTGCTGGATTAAAAGCTCAGTTAACCTCCCGCTATAGGGGATGATTATAGGATATTTCATATCGGCACTAATTTTTGCATTTTTAAGTCGTCCTCCGACTCTTAAGATGCCATTATCATCTAAAAATGGGTTCAGATTTAATACCCTGCTATCTGAACTAAGCTTGCTATGCGATAAATTCTCGATATCCGACAGGAATTCATTGCGCTGTATGTATTTAATTATAACCAATTTTGCTTTCCTTAGCTCTAGTAATGTGAGATATGACGGCCTTTGTTTTCTTTCCGGTGCAAGTGCACGTAATAACCATGCTACAATGCGATTTATTTTTACGAATGAGCTGTGTCGATTTAATAAATCTTCAATTATGTTATTTTTAGGAGCGGTATTTTGAACTGTTGTAACTTGCTTCCGGATCTCTTCTTGCGTCGTATACTCTACTTGCTCTTGCTGTGGTTTAAAGTCGGGTATCAACAACCAGGTTGGGCCTTGCCACCACAACGTATGCTCTATTAACTGTGTAGTCGATAGTCCTCTGCTTGCTGAATCAGCTGGATTATCTTTAGTTGACACGTAATGCCAAGATTCAGGTGATATTATATTAATGATTCGCTTTACTCTATTTGCTATAAAAGGCTTCCATCTATCTGGCTTGCCTTGGATCCAGCTGAGGGTGACTTTGGAGTCACTCCAAGCATAGATTTCATGATCTATGCTACCTATGCTAGTGATGACTTTGGATAAAAGTCTAGACAATAGTTCCGCTGCACAAAGTTCCAACCTTGGCAGTGATACTGTCTTATTGTTTGGTACCAATCTTGTCTTTGCTGCGATTAGTACCACGGATGCCTTATCTTTTGAGGCGATTTTGGCATATACGACACAAGCGTATGCTTTGGGAGATGCATCACAAAACCCATGTAATTGGATAATGTCATCTCGCTTGCTTTTTAGCCATCTAGGAATTTTAAATTCGCTAATACGTCCCATGTCTGCAGTTAATTTTATCCACTCATTTTTAATCTCAATTGAAACTTCATCGCTCCATTGAATTTCATCTAACCAAACCTTTTGAAATAATAGTTTGAATTTTGTAGTTAGCGGTGCTAGCCAACCTAAGGGGTCAAATAACCTCGATAGTTCGGACAGAAGCAATCGTTTTGTTAGCTTTGTAGTGTCTGCTGATGATGTGTATTGGAAAGTAAATTCATCTGTAATTGGATCCCATCTCAATCCTAACGTTTTAGCGGTATTCTCAGTTCTAAAAATAAAAGATGGCGTTTGATTATTCTGCTGAGATAAATTTATATTTTCCAATAGCTTCTTGTCATTTGCTGACCACTTTCTCAACAAAAATCCGCCGCTGCTTAGGCATGAATTTAATTCTGTTATGCTGCTTTTACCTTCGTCGATAGTATGGGCCCCGGATACTAGATCATCCATATAAAAATTTTCTTGTAATAGTTTTGCTGCTGTAGGGAAGTTATGCTGCTCGTCGGACGCTAGTTTTCGAAGGGTCATCATCGCCAAAAAGGGAGCTGAATTCATGCCGTATGTAACCGTGGTTAATTGATATACTCTAATGGGCACATCTGCTTGAGCTCGCCAAAATATTTGCTGTAATTTTTGATCTTCTTCGTTTACCAATATCTGCCGATACATTTTTTCAATATCAGCAGTGAATACGTATTGATATTGTCTCCACTTGAGTAACAGTGTCTGCAGGTCTTGTTGCAAGTTAGGCCCTGTATACATGACGTCGTTGAGACTAAATCCCGAAGAAGTCTTTGCGGACGCATTAAACACGACACGTAACTTCGTAGTGGAGGACTCTGCTCGCTGTACCCCATGGTGAGGTAAGAAACATTCTATTCCATTGCTGTTACAATTTGTTAGCTTCATATGCCCTAGCGCTTCATAATCGCTTAGAAATTGCTTATATTGCTTTGCTAAATCTTCTTGCTTGCTAAACCTTTTCTCTAGATTTCTAAATTGTGCTAATGCCATTTCCTTTGATGATCCTAGCTTTTCCCTAGCTTGCTGCTTTATCGGTACCCTAACTTCGTAACGACCGCTTTCCAGACGTTTCGTCGTTGAAAGGTAATACTCGACACATTGTTGATCTTCTGCTGACATCTCATTTTGCTCGTGAATATCTTCAATTTTCCAAAATTGATAAATATCCGTTATATTATTTAAGATGACGTTA
The DNA here is from genome assembly GCA_949126895.1 of Eilema caniola. Taxonomy (NCBI): domain Eukaryota; kingdom Metazoa; phylum Arthropoda; class Insecta; order Lepidoptera; family Erebidae; genus Eilema; species Eilema caniola. Next base: position 18,825,061 of record OX421481.1, read on the forward strand.
CAATGAAACTGTGGCTTTACAGTTCCACATATTAGCCATCCTAGCTGGGTTTGCTGAGCTAAAAGCGAAGACGACTCAGGGCTCCTTATCAAACCACCTAACATGATAAGAGCATAGGCGTCTGCTCCGAGCAACAAGTCAACTGGACGACTTGTATAGTACTCGGGATCTGCTAAATTAATATGCTCCAAATGCGACCACGACGGCTTTTCGAACGATCGATTTGGCAGATTTTTGATTAGATTTTTCACAATCAAAACATCAGTATGGAATTTAAAGCTGCTATACATCGATTGACAGGTAATGTTTAAGTTGCCCGTACAGTTGGTTTCTCTTTCGCCGATTCCGACAATAACTCCGTCATATTGCTTACGTTTTAAACATAACTGTTGAGCTGCCTTTTCGGAAATCAATGATATTTGTGAGCCCTGATCGATAAGAGCTCTTAAGATTAGCTGTGTCTCGTCTGCTGCTGTCACCCTCACTAAAGCGGTAGCTAAAAGAATCTCGGTGGCATCTTGCTGAGATGTATGTACTCCATTGCCGTTACTGAGGTTTAAATTTGTATCCTGGTTTTCATCCCTCGCATTTTGCTGGTTGCCCGAAAAACAGTCATGTAATAAGGTATGATGCCTTTGAGAACATTTGAAACATCGTTTCTTCGAAAAGCATTTTTTTCCATTGTGATTGAAAATGCAATTAATGCAACAATTATGTTGTTTGAGGGTTTTAAGTTTCATATCGTTAGCCATATGCAGAAATTTTTCGCATTGGTATAATTTATGCTCCGCAGAACAAATAGGACACTTTATTTCCTGCACGTGCATGGCTTTCGCAATAGGTTTCGAATGCTTGTAATTATTATCATTTGATTTCTGATTATTGTTATTTTTCCGATTGATTGAAGAACCGGATTGCTGATGCGATGACGATTTTTGCATGGTATCCTGTCGTCGACGAGATGTTTCTAGGCTAGTGAACTTATTTTCGAGAAAATCTAAGAAGTCTTGAAGCACTGGTAGCTCCCTAGCGTTCTTTAACGACTCTATGTACTCGGAATAAGATTCACTATCCAGCTTTTGTGACAAAATATGCACTAGTAGAGGGTCCCACGTGCTAATATCCACACCTAAGTTTTTAATTGCGTGAAGACTCTCTAACGTGACGTCATGCAATTTTTTAATAGCTCCAAACGTTTGCTGTTGAATCGTAGTAAAATTCAAGAAAACATTTACGTACGATGTAAATATAAGCTTTTTATTGTAGTATCGATGATTTAAAATCTCCCAACAGACGATATAATTATCGGTGCTTATCGGTAGGTGCTGAATCAAACGCTCGGCTTCACCTTTCACCTTGCTTTTAAGAAATTGCATTTTTTGAGCGTTTGATAATGCGGTGTTTTTATGGATCGCTTCACTAAATAAATCCTTGAAGGACATCCACTGTTGGTGATTGCCTGAAAACACAGGAATCTCCATTTGAGGAGTAGATTTTTCCCGATAGGACGTTGACCACATCCTGGAGTTTATAGCTTTCTTCAATCTGTTGAAGGTTTGCTCGTGCTTGCTGAAGTGAGACTCATAATCTATTGGTAGCTCCTCCCCTGATTCGCCAACGATATCCCAGTGAAGGTTATCAATAGTGGTCCAACGATTTTGAAGAATTCGAAGAGCGTCTTCGAACTCCCATTTGTCGACAATAGCTTCAATGTCAATGTTCTGGATTGCTCTAAGAAACGCTTTAATATTGACCGACTGCCTATGAAGCATATCGTCAAGTTTACTGTTGGATCCTTTTGACTCAAAGGTTGGAGTTGCTGCTGCTGTTGCTGACCGTCCCGGCTGACTGGCTGAAGGTCCGGCCACATATAGCTGTGCTAGATGAGGATCCGCTGACTGCTGACCTCGCTGAATCAACTCGTCTTGACGCTGACTAATAAGTCCTTTTGCTGCCAAGTAAAGTTCTTCTGTATGTTCAAGCTCCGAGTTGATAAAATACTTATGGTTCGTTTTTTCGAAAGGAAGAATCTTTTCATGATTTACTTGGAAGTCCTCCCAGTACTTCTCAAGTAAATCGAGCTTACGCTTACAGTAATCAAGAGTTTTACGCTCTACGCTATCCTTTTTAAAATTGATGAGGAGTTTCTTAATGCCCTCTGCAATCTCAGTTTGAGTAAAATACAAACTCTCCATATTGCTGATGTATAAAGTAAAATTGAACGATCTTACTTGCAAAACACCTTTGTTGCTGCTACACTGACGAGGGTTGCTCTTCAAATCAGTGCTTGCTAATGTGAGCTGTACACTCACTGCTGCTGGCTCGACGAGGGTTGCTCCCCAAGTCAGAGATCCGCTGGTTTTGCTAAGAGAAATAGAGCACCTACACCCACTCCCTCTGGCTAAAGTCACTGCTAAAGTCAAGCTGCTATGGTTACCACTATAGTCACTACTAAGCTGACGATCACTGCAATCCAAAGTGTCACTGGTACTGTACAAGTTCACTTCACTAGGCGTTAGTCACGAAAAACTAAATACCGATCGCGAAGTCCTTATTAAACCGTCGAAGGACCAAAATGTAAAGGACGCGACTTAAGTGGTTCCTATTCGGTTGCTATGGAATTAAACACTATAAAGACTTTAACGATGTTTATTGCTATTACAGTGAAAACTATAAGAGCTATGCTAGGCTAATTGCTAAAATGATGGAATGAATGCACCCGGTTTGCTGTCGGAATATGCACTGAGGCCGCGGCGCATTTGGCGCGGCCGTGTTAGGTTGCTAGATCAGCAAAACGTGTTCGATGCAAATTATTACATCGAACAGTATTCTTCTGTCAATCCTTGTAACATTAGCGCTGCAAGCATTTCATCGTCTACCTCTTTGCCGATGTCTCGTAGCTGTTGTGCTACTTTCATTATCGCTGTAATGTAGTCTTTGATGTTGCTGAATTGTTCCAGCTTGAAGCTAATGAGTCGGCCTAGCAAGCGGCATCTGTTAGTGACACCCTTGTCTTCAAAAGCATTTACAAGTGCTTCCCAACACTCTTTCGTCGATTTGGCTTGCCTCACATGTACCAGTAACTCTGAGTTGATCATAAGACAAATTTTCGCACGTGCCTTTGAATCCTTTTTGGTACCTGGAAGATCTGTAGCTGGGGGCGTAGTTGTTACATATTCCCAAAGATCTTCGTGAGTCAAATATAGTTCCATTTGGAACTTCCAGGTCGAAAAATTGATCAACCCCTCTAACCGATCAAAAGTAGGAAGACTAGTACTCATCTTGTTTGCGTGATTGTAACTGTTTCTGTATTCAGAACTATCTCCTGCTCCGAAATCTATTGTCCACATTCACTGTTTAAGTTTTCGGCGATGGTGCACAAAACCTGTTGTAATATGTAGTAACCGCCCGTAGGTACTATAACGTCCAGCAGAGTGAGTGGAATAACTTGCTAGTAAATGCAAGACACAAAAACACGTTTTAAACTTAGTAAAAAAATATGTTTATATTTTATTACTAAAATAAATCAACATTCACGAAACAAAGTAATTTGATAAGTCATAAGTCCCGTCAGTCGGACATGATTCTATAATATCCGAATCATATTCAAATCATACTACAGACATAGAGCAATACATTGCACCTCTTTACAACACTTCACGTATGATGATAAGTACCTTGTCGTGGCGGCGTGAGTATTGGCCTCTATCGAGAAGCACCCTACATCCTACTAATATGTGCATAGCACCAAAATGCCTTTATATATTTGATATATCGTTATATCCATATAATACGTAGTACGCTCGCCAATCGACTTTTCCCCTTTCGAAATGGCACACGCTCGTTCAGTTTACCCTGCATTCAAAGCGGCAACTCTTTGTAAAATTACTTTCGCAAATGTATCTTTTTCTGTTCTTTTATGTGCAATTACTATATCAAAGTGAGGGGATTTATTTCCGTCTCCGGTTTAACAAAACCGATTTCGATCAAACAAACGTAAGATTTCAGGTCCGACGAAGACCGTTCGAACAAAAATACCACATCAAAATCCGTTCATCCATCGCGGATAAAAAAACAAACAGACAAAAAATAAAAAATTAATATAACATCCAATTATTTCTTTATCAATGTTTTCTTCTGGAATATTATCAATATAAAAATTCCCAAACCATTTATAATAAGATGCCTATTAAAAAAGTAACTCAAAATAAAAATAAACCATTCAGACTGTACAAGACGCGATCGTTAAGGAACAATTAATATTGAAAAGAATAATTTACTGGAGTGTTTTGATCGCAAATAACAAAGCAAAATAACAAAGCTGGCCGAAAAGACCTAATTAGGGAGGTCTTAAGAAAAGGCCAAGTCAGTAATGAAAAAAAAAACTTGTAACATATACAAGGACATTATTGCCATCCGTAAGAAGTATAATGAATAAATTCGTAATGAATAGAAAAAAAATCGGTCAAGTTTGGGGGGTGTCGCACGAGAAAGGTTCCATACCATTCTATTTTTAGTATTTGTTGTAATAGCAGTATAAGAAATACATCATCTATGAAAATTTCAGCTGTCTAGTAGCATGATTCATGAGATACAGGCTGGAGACAGTGATATCTTAGTAATAGGGTACCGTTTTTACCCTTTGGGTACGAAATCTAAAAAGGACAATGTCTTATGAGGCATACAAGAGCAAGAGTGACCTAATGGCGAATTTTGGTAACAGTAAATACAGAACAAGGCTGAACACCAAGGTATATAATTTATACCTATATAAGCATGCTAGCCTTTGCCCGCGGCTTCGCCCGCATGAATGTCAGTTATCCGAACTGGACATAGCCTACGTCCTTTCTCAAGGTCATAGGGGTAATCTACCCCTATACCAAATTTCATCAAAATCAGTACAGTAGTTTAGGCGTGAGAGCGAACATACAGACAGACACCAACTGTCTGTACATTGAAATAAATCAATAAATAATTGTAATGACAATTTTAAAATAATTAATATTATGTTTACTTTTAAAGATAATGTTATTGATTACTTGGAATGGCGACTGTACACAGAGCGACGGTAACAAATAAGAATAACTCTCAACGAATTGCAACTAAAAGACTTTTTATTGATTTAAAACTTTGTTTAGAGGTGTAACTTTGTTTAGAGAGGGATACCACATCTTCTCCTATAAGATTTTTTAAACTTCGAAGTCAACTTCGATTTCCTCGAAGTCAACTTGCTGACAAGCAGTTATTAAGTATGTTTAGTCTTTGGTGTTTACACACAACTCCGTTCATATAGAAGATTTTCTCTGATCTGCTCCTTATCTGTACTCAAGTAATTAACCATCATATCAGTCACACATTGTCCACTGTTGAACATAGGCCTGTCCTATTAAGTTCCGGTACGACCGATCTGAAGCAGCCCGCATACAGCGCTTCCCGGCGACCTTGATGAGGTCGTCCTTCCACCTCGCCATTGGGCGTCCTACATCACGTTTGCCCGTACGCGGTCGCCTTTCCAGAACTTTTTTGCTTCATCAGCCATCTGTTATGCGCGCTGTGTCCCGCCCACTGCCACTTCAAGAGGCTAAAGCTAAACCGCTGTGCTACGTCGATAACTTTTGTTCTTCTACAGATATCACCATTTCTGACGAGATCACGTAGGGAGCAACCGAGCATAGCCCTCTTCATAGCTCGTTGAATCAAGAAATCAAGTAATGAGTATTCAAAGCCAAACGTGATCATCATATCTAATATATAAAATTCTCGTGTCACAGTTTTCGTTGCCATGCTCCTCCGAAACGGCTCGACCGATTATCATGAAATTTTGTGGGCATATCGGGTAGGTCTGAGAATCGGCCAACATCTATTTTTCATACCCCGATTCGCGATAACCGACATCCACGCGGGCGGTGCCGCGGGCGACAGCTAGTATTATATAACCATGTTGGGGTTGAAAGTGTTTTAACCTATCAGTTTTAAAGATGTGAATGTGTGTCATAGCACTTGGTTTTCTGCTTTCTGCGTCCAATTATCCTATCTACCTTTCTCAAAGGCCGTCCCACTTTCCATTTACTGATTCACGGTTTATTCAAGAGGTCTTGATTGACATTGGAAGAAGTGTATGTCCAAGATGACACTTGAACGCACTTCGTTTACAAGGACAGGCTTAGATGTCACCCGCATACGGTGCAGATAATTCCATCAAGACCCAAACGGTTCGATGACTCTTTAACCATTAAGACTTAGCTTAAATTTATTTACCAGCTCACATGTTTCCTTCTTCCTTCAGTGCCAGGTCCTTTAAGCGGGGCGTGAATAGGGAACCGTGCCAAAACCGTGGAAAAAGTGCCACTATTGTCAACATAGTACGTGTTTGTAATAGTGACCCTCTTTCCAGAGACTTTACCTTCAGCTTACCATCAGGCGAGGTGAAGTCAAAAAACGTGTCCTGTATTAAAAAGAGAATGCTCAACCAACTCAACAAGATAGATCAACATTACGTAAGAATATCGGTAGATAGCTTCACCTTTACCCTAAGACACAATGTATAGGAGAATTTTCAGTGTCAGAGTAGCTCAGAGTATTTCCCTTGTAAGGTTCTGGTCGCGAGTTCAAATCCCGTATAAGATGTTCACTTTATTCGATTTAAATAGATTGCTTTAAAATTTTGTTAAATATTCAAAACTCATTTACTCCAATGACGACCAGATGTGGTATTCTGTTTCTACTTCGGCATGCTTATTTTGTGAGTAACAGCGTTACCTTTAGCTTTTTTTAAACTACTTAGGTGGCAGACAAGCACACGGCTCACCTGATGGAGAATAGTTACCGTGGCCTATGGACGTATGCAACACCAGACACGTTACACTCGTGCTGCCGACCCTAAAAAACTTCTAATGCCTTTCTTGAAGAACCCCATATTGTAGTCGCTTGGGAATACCACCGCAGGAAGCTCGTTCCACAGCTTAAGCTTGCGTGGGATGAAGTTTCTTTCATACCGCACGGTACGCACCGCTTCTGGGTGCAATGTGTGAGGAAAAATTCCTTGTCTAAGGCGAGCGGTGCGATGATAGAATGTAACTGTGAGCATCATGTAAACATGCCTTATTTGGGTGACCGTATTTTAAATTTTATCTAATAAAGAAACTTGTTTTTATAATCTTACCAAGTGAGAATTTATAAACAGCAATCTTGCAAGCGATTATTTTTAGAGCACTTGGTTTTTACATTTCCATGGGGAATGAACTCTGCAACAGTTAAAATAAATGTCTTTACGTATCCCCTAAGGGACGAACGAGCAGCGCTTTAACTAATCTTACCCCATACAACATGGGGAAAACGCATCAATCTCTAGAGTCACGAATCCATCAAGTTCCCTCTCTTTTCAGATATTTTACCAAGGGACACCCACCGAACACACACAATAATATATCTACATCTACACTACTATTATAAAGAGGAAAGATTTGGATTTTGAAGTGAAAACTTCTTTAGCGGCGTTGGATGGGTGTAAAATGGTAAGGAAGCGTCAGGATTAGTTGACCTTTGAACCGTAACCGACGACTGACGTCACACAAGATTAGGTAGAGACTATGTATTTTGCAAATTACAATAGATAGCGTCGTGGCTTAAACGGTAAGCACTTCGACTGGAAGTCCTTATAGTTTCAGATAGTATCGGGTTCAAATCACCTGGCTTTCAGGCATTTTTTGTGATTGTTTTTTCTTATATATTACTTTTGGTGTATATTTATTACTTTTGGTGTTTATTTTTTTTTGTAATTTATTACTTTTTATGATTGTTTTTTCTTTCCGTAATTTATTATTTTATGTGATTATTTTTTCTTTTCATAATTTATTAATTTCTTCTGACAGAAAATTAGCAGAAAATAAATAAATAAATAAATAAATATTCCACAACATTTCACACAACGCTATCTAGACCCATGGTAAGCATAGCTTAACTAGCTTGTGTTATGGAATCTAGAATGCGGATAAACATACTTAGATAAGTTTTTTTTTTGTAAATACATACATATTATACATAGAAACACCCAGACCAATGCAAATATACATATTCATGCATACAAATATTTGCACTAAGCGGGGATCGAACCCGCGCCTCCTGCGTAGCGGCCGCGTTCACTACCGCCACGCCACGGAGGATGTCTATGTGATAGGTTCTATGATTAGCGCTATATTATATGTATGGTATGGTATGTTCTTTTTTATCTTTTTCTATGTATACAACGAAGAAAGAACAAAAGAAAATGTTTTCACTTCTGCCGGCACTCCCAGAGTGCAACCCGTCTTTTTTATGTGTATGTTTGTAATGAATACTGTGTCGATTTCAAAAATTCTTTCATAATTAGAAAGCCACTTTCACCCTGAGTAACATAGGCTATATTGAATTTGAAAACTGTTTTGCACCATCTAGGATCCGCTTTAAACATTATCTTGTAAATCACTGTAATCACCAAAACTCTTATCGCTACTTCGAAATCGACCACTACGAACGCCGCTGAGATCGCGCGACTGTTGTGCGCGAACTCGTTTCAAACTATGTTCGCTTCCGTGTTCGGATAATGCCGTCCAGATGTATAAACTAAATGTTCGTATTTGATGTTCGTGTTTGTACGTCGTTACACGGCTTAATAGGTTAATACGTCGCGTGGTGCATGACAAACTGTTTCGAAGTATATTTTCCATAGGCTTCCCTTAAGAAAAATTTCATCCTTCGCCATATACACAGCTTTTATTTTGTCAATACTAGCTGTTGCCCGCGGCTCTGCCCGCGTGAATGTCGGTTATCGCTTAGTGTTGAGTCAACGCTATTAATCTAAGAAAAAGACGGGTTGCACTACGGGACTGCTGGCAGAAGTGAAAACTTTTTCTTTCTTTGTTTCTTCGTTATATACAGAGATAAAGATAAAAAGAACATACCGTACCATACCATACCTATAATATAGCGCCAATCATAGAACCTATCGCAAATTTTCTGCTAATTTTCTGTCAGAAGAAAAATAATAAATTACAAACAGAAATAAATTACCTACAAACAGAAAAAATAATCACGAAAAGTAATAAATTACAAAAAGAAAAATAATCACAAAAAGTGTCAGAAGCCCAGGTTCGAACCCGGTACTATCTGAAACCATAAGTACTTACAGTCGAAGCGCTCACTGTTAAGCTACGAAACTTCTTATCGTATCTTGCAAAATAAACACTCTGTATAATGTTGTATGACGTTAGTCGTCGGTTACGGTTCAAAGGTCAAGTGATCCTGACGCGCGACTTTAACAATTTTTACCCATCCAACGCCGCTAAAGAAGTTTTCACCTAAAAAAACTTGCCTAAGTTACTTCTTATTACATCAGCTATCTGCCAGTAAAAGTCCCGTCAAAATCGGTCCAGCCATTTCAGAGATTAGTCGGAACAAACAGGCAGACAAAAATTGAAAAAAATGATATTTTGGTATATGTACCGTATTATATCCATATGCATGTAGTAAAAAACGGTTATTTCAATATTACAAACAGACACTAAAGCGTCGGTAACTTAGTGGTTAAGGAGTCGGCCTTACGCTCGAGAGGACCCGGGTTCGAATCCTGGCCATTACACTACCGACGTGAACCCACTCCTAGCACAAGCAATTTAGCTTAGTTGGAGGGAAAGATCGGATATTAGTAATTTTGATAATTTCGGTTGCTAATATTCTTTATAAAAAAAAACAAATACAAACAAACAAACACTCCAATTTTATTTATACGTATAGATTATTGATTGCAAGCGGTTAACCGAACAATTCAAGGGATATTGCTCTCACTATGCAATCTAATAAGTCATTGGATTCTCCTCGTCGAGTATTTAATAAAAGAGTCTTTGTTCGGGCACGGTAAATCATAAAATATGCTTGGCAAGTAAAGATGCTTGGAATATAAAATATTGGTAAAAAGTAAGAACAATATTTGTTTAACGCAGGCCTACTTCATTTTTCTATCCAGTGTTTACGGATCATAAAAATATGTAAGGTTTAAGCTGTATAAAACCATATGACCTTTTTATTGTACATATCAAATTTTGTGCTAAAAAAAATAGCGCCATTTCGAGACTCGAGAAAAGCCATTGGGCTGTTCAATGTCGACTTTTTATTTATCTGGCACATTGGTACAGTAAAATGTATATTCAAATATTATATCTATGCATAAACAATGTACAAACTATGTATAAACTGTTTATTAAGTATCCTTTATAGGACACTTCGTCATGCCTCTGTTGTTCAGGGTCTCAGGAAAATAAGTATCTACCTAATTGTAACGATAATTACAGTACGCAATGGATTTTAGTGCTGTTTTTCTTTTTGTATGAAAGGGTTTGTTTGATCGCAATTGGTTAAGTAGAACTAGTAAGACATGAGTAAAAGTCGCGTTAACCGACATCTGTGCGAGAGAACCAACGGGCATCAGCTAGGAGTATTTAAAAAAACTCTCTACGAAAGAAAAACTTTAAAATTTTAATTTGTAAGAACATTTCTACCAACACAAGTTTATCTCGAATCTTCAGAAAGTTCTGGAAATTTCTCGCAGTAAATAACAACCGAAGTTGGACATACTTCGCTTGTGAGATAGGTGAAGTTACTAGATTTGGGACTCAAGTTTGAAGGAAGAATTCACAGTCAACCTTACACTTTTGAGTTAACTTTAAATATGAAGGTAGTTTGATATCGTTGATTTGATGATTTTGGACACCAAGGGCGACACACACGTACTGCCGACCCAGTAAACAAAGAGACACCCAGTAGACAACAAACCAGGAATAGCCTTTGGTCTTACCACTGGCAGCAAAAAAACTCTCCAGTGAACTCTGGCTACCCGACTCACCGCCGTTTTATAGACTGATAGATGCGGTATCTTATCTATGTAAGAAAATATGATAATTGATCAAATATAGAGAAAATCCTTTCATACAGAAATTTAATTATTTTTAAATTACAAAAGAGTATTCGAAACAAGTTTAATCTTAATAAAAATTAAAAGACCAGCAGCCAAGACGGGACTTATAACTGCATCCAGTCCTTTTCTTAGAGGGAATACTCCTTCCAACTGCAAATAGCTCTATATCTTAGTCCTAAATCACGATATATATAAAGTAAGTTCTACTTACTACCAAATTTTTACTATATATAGGTATTTCCGTCCAATGAAGGACGAATGAAGGAGATGTACCTCCACCCTACAGAACACCACGGCCATAATAACGTCGTATTATGTTACCAGTGGTGAGTAGGATACCCAGAGCTCACTGGAGAGTTTTTGTGCTCTCAGTGGGAAGAGAACAAGAAGAAACCTATTCCCGCTTTGTCTTCTACAATGACGGCACAGAAACTTCTGGTGGCACTGGTGTTGCACACGTCCATAGGCCACGGTAACCACTTTGCATCAGGTGGACCGTGTGCCAGTCTGCCATCCTCAGTGGTTTAAAAAAAGGCCCTGTAGATTGTTTTTTAATCTATACTTCATGAAACGTGCAAATTACATTCGAATCGTCTACTGTGCGTATAGAGCACATTTAGAGCAGCACATTTTAGGTCAGATATAGAACGAGCAATATTCTATTACGCTTCAAAATTTCATTAATTTAATAAAGTTTGCACTTACCTCCCATAAGTTAAAGTCCTAAATACGGATTCCATTATCAGATTTTTCTACTAGGTATAAGAGCAATGTCGGTAGCAATTTGGCGTTTGGAAGCGTGCCAAATATTTGGCAATTGGCTTGCTCCCTATAATAGAAAACAACAGAAACCGGAACATCCCCAAAATAATGTGTGTGCAATATAGGTCTAGCTATCTCTTTAGATTAGACGAATAAAGGCGTATTGATATAAGATGGTGGTAAAAGTAAAACAACTAACTGGCTTATGACCTCCTAACCACTAGATGTAAGTCCGTTAGAGTCTCTTCCATCAACCAAAAGTTATAGGTGAAGTGACCTTGAGCCTCAACTATCTCGTTGAGTCCCGATATCCTCGAATTCTACTAATATTATAAACTAGCTTTAGATCGCGGCTCCGCACGCGTGGATGTTGGTTATCGCGAACAAACATAGCGTATGTCCTTTCTCAAGGTCTAATCGACCGCAATGCCAATTTTCACATTTGTAATATTAGTATGTATGTAAAAGTCTATGAAGATGTATGGATGTTTGGTAGCCAATCACGTTCAATCGGCTAAATGGATTTGGCTGCAATTTGGAATAGAACTAGATTACAGTCTTGAATTACACATAGTGTAATCCGGGTTAGGTCAGCCGGGATGCGAGGGATATGCCCTATAGCTACTTCACTTTCGGCCTTGCACTGCGACCCACAGACGGCGTGCAGTGTAGTCGGTTCGAGTCCGACATAAGCTCCCCCTCGGGCTCCGGCGAGGGATGGTATCCGTGGGAATTTCCCGCACGTCAAAAAAAGGGTAATCTAGGAATAGGTTCCCATGCGATGCGGGAATGCGATCACAACTCCACGCGGGCCAAAACTCGGACAACGACTAGTACACCATATTGATGTAACCAAAAAACAATATATATCAATGGATGTAACCAATCTTTCATCGAATTACAGATATTCTCAAAAAGACTGCAACAATTTGAAACCTTGAAGTGCTCAATATAAAGATAAATACAACCGCCAAGAAAGTTATCTTGCGATGCGGCTTTACGCGGTGTTTGCCTCACCACGCCTCAGTGCCAACATTAATTCCTAAGAGCTCTTATTAAAAATTCAACCGCTTCATTTTAAACGAACGAAATGATGTTTTAAGAACTCGAGTTTTGGTTAATCGGGAATGAATATAACGGAATATTATGATGCTTCTTTAGTCTCTTAATAGAAGTTTACAAATGGATTCGCATGCATTACTGATCTCGGCAATGCGTAAATAATTATGGTGTGCTCTCAGTGTACGGTAAACGAATCTTTTTTTTATACCACATAGTTGACAGACAAACACAAGGCCCACCTGATAAAAAGTGGCTACTATGGCCTACGAACGTGTGCTACGCCAGAGGAGTCACCCTTTAAACACAGAGAGTTTCTGTGCCGTTTGCGTAGAAGACAAAGCAGGTATAGCCTTTGGTCTTCCCACTGACAGCACAAAAAATCTCCAGTGAGCTCTAGCTACCCTACTCACCGCTGGAAACACAACACGAGGTTATTATGACCGCGGTATTCTGTAGGGCGATGTACTTGCCATATCGGACTGCAGAATTGGACGGAAATACCGTCGTGTCCTACCTCCTATAAATTTAAGCTGCCTAGATGCGGTTGCTACTAAATGAAATACCACTAGTATTTCATAAGAGCGCTTCCATGTCTAATTAAGAGGCATGTTAAAAGTCGGTCTCGGCTCTCATTCCTAGATGAAGACCACAGATGCAACTGTGTCTAATGTAAGCATGATGATCAGGACCATTTATTAAAACCAATTTTCCTTCATTCCAGCGTAAATTCCTGTCGCATCTGAATCTTTCACACCTCGGAGTCTGGGGTCCGCCTTTTCAGTCTTCTTCTTCATCCTAGCATTAATTCCAGTCGCATCCGAAGGTATCACTTCGGATTGTGGGGTACGCTTTCCTAGTCCAACTGTGGATTTGGTTGAACTACAATATTTTCGCTGTCATCTGATCTCCGGAACCCATTGGCGATATCGAAGATTACGTAAAACCAATTCAAAACAGAAAATAAACTTAATATACATTATGATCGCCGTTACTCATCAGCAAGTTCCTACCCAGTCGTGCAACTTTTATATACAGATTTGACTGCAACATAATTATAACTCTTACCAGTACATCATAGACCCGTTGTGATGTAATAGTGACAGTAATACACAGATATCCACCGCAATATTGTCTGTAAGGGGACAATACTACTCCAAAGTGCCATTTAACTTTTGTTTGAAACATTTGGCACTGATGGGGTCGTTACAAGCTAACTTCATGTTGCGTTCTGACAATAAAACATTCAGAAAATTAAAAGACGTTTTTAGATCACTTAGATAGCAGACAAGGCTCACCTAATATAAAATGGTGGCCTATGGACGTCTGCAACACCAGTGGAGTCACACTCCTAGCTTCCGACCCTGTAAGCAAAAAGAGTTTATGTACCGTCAGTGCAGAAGACAAAGCGTGACAAGCCTTTGGTCTTCCCACTGACAGCACAAAAGCTCTTCAGTAAGCTCAGTCTACCCTGCCCACCGCCAGGAACACAACACGAGGTACCGCAAGGTAACTTTTTCGTCCACTAAGATCCCCCGGGAGATAATCACTAGTTGATCTAAAACAATTTACCAATCTTTTTAGCTATCTTACAGATGACATTACAAAAATATATATGCCTTCATTTCTGCGACCCGTTTCAAATTCTCAATCGGAAATTGGTTTTATTTCGAAATTTTGATTGTAAATACAGACCATTATGTATTCTTCAAACGTCAACAAGTGTGCGGAACTCTGCTTAATTAGCGAAAAATACCTTCATAATCATGACACAGTATCTTATCAATTACGAAACCGGAAGTAAAAGCTAGTAAAATTTTACTTTTAAATATACATTATAACTTACAGAGCTTCCAAAGAACTTGGCAAAAAATCTTGTGAAGCTTAGCTTTTTCTTGTGAAACCTTGTCTTTCCAAACCCATGCGTTTATGATGAATGAATGTGGACATCAGAGTGAGTCACATTACCAAACGATTTTCTGTCTTAATGTAAAATGAGTAAGGCGTATTTTGCTATAGAGAAGAAATATTAATTATAGTCTGATATATACAAGGTGTATAGCAATCAGCACGCTATAATAATGTCTTTTTTGTTTCTCAGACGTTCATTAATTTTGATGGTGTTATCCAAGTTACCTATTATATGATACGAAATGTAGTGGATTAGTTTCAGGAGATTTTACCAGCTGTCGTCCGCGACTCCGCCCCACGTAGATGTCGGTTATCGCGACCAAACAAAGCATAATGTCCTTTCCCAAGGTCTAGTTTATCTCAGTACCAAATTTCATTGAAATTGGTCCAGTGGTTTAGGCGTGAAAGCGTAACAAACAGACAGTAACTGACAATCAGAAGACATACGTTACAAAAAGGGGAACAGAATTAAATCAATCAATCAATTAGCCCATTGCAGTCCACTGCTGGACATAGCCTCTCCCAATGTGCGCCATTTCGTACGATCGCCTTCCGCATGTAATCCGTCCCAGCCACCTTTTTCAGGTAATCGCTACATCTGGCTAGGGAAAGTTCTACCTTCCGCATGCCTTCTCGCGGTTTCCACTCTAGGATTTGCCTGCTCCAACGGTCATCGGTCCTTCTACAGACTCGGTCTGCCCATTGACACTTCAGCTTGCTTATTCTAGGAGCTATGTCGGTAACTTTGGTTCTTTATCCAATGAAAAAGAAACAAAATTCAGCTACTTATTTATACATGAGCGTCTTTGAAACCTTGAGCGTCGAAATTAAACAATGTTTTTCTCTATCTCTGTTCCTAATTTCCTACTGCCCAAGCCCGCCTGTCTATATAATTTACTAATAAATCAATCAAACATGGCATGTTTACTGATTAGTCAATTACAGCCGAACCAATATTATACAAATCTATACTTACTTTGGTTAGGTACTTAACTAAAGGCAAACAATCTTAATGTGCCTATGTTTGTTGTTTAAAAACTCAGATTATTAATGTATTTTTGTGCATAAACAAAGTTTCAAAATAAAACGAGACTAAAACTCGAAATCTTTACTTAACTTGATTTACGTTTAGTTAAGTATAGTCAATATCAGACTGATCGTGACTACAAAGTGTCATAATAATCTAAATACCAAGGTATATCAATTAAAGCTATTTTATTGATTTGGATTGTATTATATAACCACTTTCCATCGTTGGCCTATGGACGTGTGCAACACCAGGGGCGTCACACAGCGCCTGGTCTCAGGCCTGGGGTTCCCGGCGCACAAACGCGCGGGGCAGGGCTCTGGAGAGCTGGGCCGATTCTCTCGGCTTAGTTCTCCAGAATCGCGGGGCCGAAGCCACGTATATGGCCACGTTTGTGGCGGGGGAGCGCAGTTCGATCGTAGATCTTTCGTTCGCGAGCGCTTCCCTGTCACTCCGCGTGCGGGGCTGGCGTGTCGCCGCGGAGGTGGAGACACTGTCGGATCACCGATACGTTCGGTTTGATGTCTCCCCTCCCCCGAGCGATGCGCCAGTCATTTCGGCCCAACGCGAGCCGCGCTGGGTGTTGGGGCGACTGAATCGGGAGGACCTCCTGGAGGCCGCCATCGTACAGGCCTGGGCCATTGCGCCGGACAGGCCTGTCGATGTCGACGATGAAGTGGCGTGGTTCCGGGAGGCCATGACACGGGTCTGCGATGCGAGTATGCCTAGGGCTCCAGCCTATAATCCGAGGCGTCGGGTCTACTGGTGGAATGCGGAGATCGTGAGGCTGCGTATGGCCTGCGTGATCACGCATCGCCGGTGGGCCCGATTCCGTAGGAGGCGTACTCGTCCCGCAGACTCGGAGCCCCGATTGGCGGAGCTTCATGAGGGATACAGGGAGGCCCGGAATGCCCTCCGAGCGGAGATCAAGCGGTCAAAGGCCGCTTGTTACCGGGAGCTCCTGGAGACGCTGGAGCGGGACCCATGGGGGCGGCCTTACCTTATGGTAAGAGAAAAGCTGCGCCCCCGGGCCCCTCCGCTGACCCAGGTGCTCGAACCGGCTCTGCTCGGAGGAGTGGTGGAATCCCTGTTCCCGGCGCGAGCGGAACATGTTCCGCCGCAGATGGCTCCGCCGCCTCGGTCGCCTACGGCGCCCAGTGTGGTGATTGACGACGACGTGCCTGAGTTCACTTGGGTAGAACTAGAGCTGGCGGTGCGAAGGCTGAGGGCCAAGAAAAGCACCGCCCCGGGACCCGACGGCATTCCAGGCCGTGCGTGGGTCCTAGCTCTAGGGGAAGACGGCCTCGAACCCCGACTAAGAGGGTTCCTCAGCGCATGTTTGGAGCGGGGCCAGTTTCCGAAGATGTGGAGGACGGGGAAACTGGTCCTCATCCGCAAGCCGGGACGCCCGGCGGACGAGCCGTCCGGGTACCGGCCCATAGTGCTGCTCGACGAGGTGGGCAAACTCCTCGAAAGAGTTATTGCCAAGCGCCTCGTCGAGCATCTCTCTAGAGTGGGGCCGGACCTGGCGAATACCCAGTTTGGGTTCCGCCGGTGGCGTTCCACTGTGGATGCCATCATGCGTGTGAGGACTCTGGCGGGGGATGCGGTAGCCCGGGGCAAGGTGATGTTGGCGGTGTCCTTGGACATCTCCAACGCCTTCAACACCTTGCCCTGGAGTTGCATCAGGGAGGCACTCGTGTACCACGACGTGCCTCTCTACCTCCGCCGCATAGTCGGGGCGTACCTGACGGAGAGAGCCGTCATCTACCCAAGTTCGACGGGAGTCGGTAGGCGTGAGATGTCGTGCGGTGTTCCGCAGGGGTCGGTCCTGGGGCCGCTCCTGTGGAACATCGGTTACGACTGGGTGCTTCGCGGTGACTTCGCGTACGGGGCCACCGTCACGTGTTACGCAGATGACACGCTGGTGACGGTGAGCGGGGCTACGCACCGCGAAGCGACCCTGAGGGCCACGACCGCGGTTGCTCAGGTCGTCGACAGGATCCGGCGGCTGGGTCTCGAGGTGGCTCTGCACAAGTCCGAGGCCATGTTCTTTCATGGCCCTCGGCGCAGGCCAGGCCCGGGAGCCAGCCTAACAGTGGGAGGTACTCCCATCGACATCAACCCCGGTTGAAATACCTGGGGCTCGTGCTTGATGGTCGATGGGACTCCGGACAGCATTTCCGAAGTCTGCGCCCCAAGTTGGTGCCCACGGCGAATGCCTTGGGCCGGTTGTTGCCCAACTTGAAGGGCCCAGAGTCCTCCTGCAGGAGACTCTATGCGGGTGTCGTGCGGTCCATGGCCCTATACGGGTGCCCCGTGTGGGCGGACACCCTGGAGGCCAGATTCCTGCCTCTGCTCCGTACGGCGCAGAGCACGATGGCCTCCAGGGCCATCAGGGGATACCGCACGATATCCTTCGAAGCGGCGAGTCTCCTGGCCGGATCGCCACCGTGGATCCTGGAAGCGAGGGCCCTTTCGGCACTATATCAGTTCCGAAAGGAGGCGCGGGAGCGGGGATTCGATCCCGAGCCCGAGGATATTCGGGCCGAGAAATCCCGGCTCCACCAGGTCATGGTGGCCGAGTGGGAGCGACGACTTGGGCAACCACGCGCAGGGCACGCCGTCATTGCGGCGGTAAGGCCCATCATGGGGGAGTGGCTAGAGAGGCCACACGGTAGCCTCTCGTACCGTCAGACGCAGATTATCACCGGGCACGGTAGCTTCGGGCGGTATCTGCGTCTGATGGGTATAGAGCCAACGCCCGAGTGCCATCACTGCGACGCGAGCGTGGACTCGGGGCTGCACACGCTCACCGAGTGTCCGGCGTTTGAGACGCCGAGGCGGGAGCTTGTGGCGGCCCTGGGGGTGAGAGTGCTCACGCTCTCCACCCTGCTCGCGGCGATGGTCCGCTGCGCGGATGCGTGGGCGGCCAGCGCCTCCTTCTGCGAGCTGGTCATGCTCGCGAAGGAGACAGCAGAGCGGGCGCGGCGCGATGAGCGAGAGAGGCTCGCTGACATCGCTGCACGCGCCCGAAGGCGGCTCGGGCGTCGGAGGGCGCAAACTGACCTCCGCCCCCCATGAGCGCGGGCCTGAGGGTGACGGGTGGAGCCGCCCGTCATCCTAGCAGAAGCAGGCCACGGCGGCGGCGCGCATCGTACGTACGATGCGCGCCTCCCCACACCGGCGTTGAGTCGGGGACCGCGTGGTCCCCCCCTTCCCGAGGAGGGCCAGACCGAGAGGGATGGCCCTGGGTCAGCCGGGGTGCGAGGGATATGTCGCATGACAACCTCACCTTCTTCGGCCTAGCACTACGACCCAGAGACGGCGTGCGGTTTAGTCGGTTCGAGTCCGACATAACCTACCCCTCCGGCTCCGGAGGGGTGGGTATCAGTGGGGATTTCCCGCACGTAAAAAAAAAAAAAAGGGGGCGTCACACAGCGTCACAGGCGCTGCCAACCCTGTTAGAACAGAGAGTTTCTGTGCCGTCAGTGTAGAAGATGAAGCAGGACAAGCCTTAGGTTTTCCTACTGACAGCGCAAAAGCTCTCCAGTAAGCTCTGGCTACCCTACTCACCGCCGGGAACACAACACGAGGTTATTATGACCGCGGTATTCTGTAGGGTGGAGGTACTTCCCCAGTCGGACTGCTCAATTGGAATAACCACTAAACAATCAAAACCACTTTTCATCACGTGGGCCGTGTGCTTATCTGCCATCTAAATGATATAAAAAATCATATTAACTAACGGTGTGTATTTTGAGCACTTTCTTTTTCTTCTGGCTGTTCCTAATAAAACAGAGGTTGTAATGATATATCATACGATATCCCATTAAAACATCATGAAAACTTAATAGAGCACGTGTTAGATTAAGCTCTTATTATGTCAACGGAGCATTAACTTTATTACATTTTTATAAGCTTAGATTTGGTAAGACTATAATAATAGTAGTTATATTACGTTTTGTTATAACTTATCAGTCCCTTTTTTTTACGTGCGGATACCCCCCCCCCCCCCGGAGCCGGTGGGGGAGGTTATGTTGGACTCGAACCGACTAAACCGTGCTAGGGTGACGAGCGGCTCCACCCGTCACCCTCAGGCCCGCGCTCATGGGGGGGACTTATCAGCCCCTCTAGACAAGTGGTAATTTGGTGGAATAGAATGACGAATGTATGGGATTTGACGTATATGACAGTCTTTAACGCATGTCAAATACGTCAAATCCTATACATTCATTTCCTATTCCATTAAACGCCTGCTAGCGAATTGCCACTTATCTAGAGGAGCTGGTTCTAATAGATACATAAATAGACTTACGTCTATTTCGTTTTTATCTCCATATCTCGAACTTTTTGGTGGTGCCTCATATTTATAATGATTATTTTACGTAATTTCTTCTTTTTCTTTTCTACATCCTAGTGTCTATCCCATCTATGTATGTAGACTATCTATGTCTATCCCAGTCGCATCAGAAGCTTTTCAACTTAGAGTCTGGGGTTCACTTTACCAGTCGAAAGGTGAGAGGCGAGAAGAGAATTGAAATCGCACTGACCCTTTTCCACTAAAAATTGCCATCGCGAGCTCGCGCGTGACCGCCGCGCCCCGCCGCCCGTATGCTTCATCTATAAATGTATTTAGACAGCTCACACACAATGCTCGATATAACTTTGTTCCAGCGTCAATGACGAAAACTCCGAACAAAAATTAGGCGTCAATATTCTCGTCAATCCACACTGTTTCTACCAAAGTTGCACTGGTAGAGGATTGAAAATTTCAATTCTCTCCTCGCCTCGCCTCGCCTAGGTACTCTAGTGAAAAATCACCTTGAAGGTGATTTATACTCTATATCGAAACCAATACGGTTCATTTTTGCACAAACAAATATTTCAATTCGCGCCTCGCATTTTCTCGTCAATCCACACTGTTTCCACTAAAGATACGCTGGGAGAGGATTGAAAATTTGCAACAAATTTCAATTCTCTCCTCGCCTCGCCTCGTCTCGTCACTCTGGTGGAAAATCAACTGCGGATTTGGCTGAACTTTGATATTTTCTGTTACGTTACGTCAATAATCTATTAAATATGCACTAAGAAACAATACAAGTATCCCCCGTATTAAAACCCCATCAGTATGGGTTTTAGAAAGGGGTTCATAACGTTAAACGTTAAAATCTGACCTGATTTTGATGATTTTTTTTTTTTCATATATAAGACACGTCAATTTGACTTCACCTCGCCTGATGATAAGCTGAAGGCAAAGTCTCAGGAAAGAGGGTCACCATTACACACATGTACCATGTTAACAATGGTGGCACTCAGCTTGACGAATAACAATGGTGGCTCTCGTTAGAGGCTTTTACACGCCTCGCTTAAAGGACCCGGAACTGTAGGAAGAAGGAAACACGTGAGCTAACAAGGAGTTCCAGGTCTTAATGGTGGGACAAAGGAAAGAGTCACCCAAGCACTTGGTTCTCAAAGTAATATTCTGCACCGTATGCGGGTAACATCTAAGCCCTGCAAGTGTTGTCCTGTATAGGAAAGGAGAGATATGGAGATGGATCAGACTTTGGGAAAAGACATAGTCTATGTTTGGTTGCAATAACCGACATCCACAAGGATGAAGACGTGAACAATTTTGCAGAGTATAGACCATTCATATTTCGTATTAGAACATCAAAAATATAAAGCTAGCTCTCGACATTAATGTTTTTTTTTCGGGACCCAAATAAAGTAGTACCTACATTATGCGAAATGGAGTTTTACCAACATAAGTAAGTACCTATTCGAAACTGAATAATATTCATGACAATTTGAAACCTAATTTGCATAAAATTGCCATAATATTTCAGCAACATTTTCACAGATATGATTTTACAAGCTTTTATTTAACTTGCAATGTATGTATGTGTAATCTTACAACTCAATTTTAAGGCACTTGCCCTCAACCGATTGAGCTGAAATTTGGTATGCACGTTCAGTTCGGATGACAATGCAAGAAAAAAAAAAAAGATTGTTTTTAAAAAGGTTTTTCGAATATATCTTATTTGTTAATAACCGACATAGCATTTCGAATGAGGTAGACATAAAATCATGCTATATTTACGATAAAGTCATGAAGCGTTCTTGCTATCGAAAGGTCACGGGTTCGAAATCCAGTAATCAGATTGCCGATGTCAACGTATTCTTAAATAATTTGTTTAGCCAAGCATGTGTTGTATTGAAACTCGCTTACTGTAAGGGAGTTTCAATACAAAACAGGCCTGGCCTTTGTATTTATATTGTAGATGTGTTGAGTCAGTGGCTCTACTAAATAACATTATAGATTGCTGTATACCCCGATTTTAGTAAATTATAAACCAAAACACATAAATTCTTGAGTGTGTTGGGGTGGTATGAGCATGTGGTATACTAACGAATGGCGAATTAGACGTACTTAAAGTGTAAATTTAAACGTAGACGGTCAGTGTTGGCCTCCGAAATATATAGACCGACCAAATTGGTAATTTTTACTTGCTCGAGCTGAGAAAAGCTTTAAAAAATACCGAAATTACATGCAGCCCTGAATTTATATTTATACTTATAAGCTACAAGCTTGCTTGTGCTTCTAAAGAACTCGGCATCTTGTTAAAATGAAAGTATAAGTAAATCATTAACCGAATTACTTCTCACAGATGTTACCCGCATATAACGAGGGATGATGTGATGGTTGTGACGTCACTGGTGACGTCACAACCGCGCCCGACAGTTAACCGTTAGTGTGATTAAAACTAAAATCCTATTGCGCGCATTATCTGATTTAATTTGAAGAACGCGATTTGGTATGTAACTACTTTTATTTCTGTTATTGGCGTAACTTCTATGGTTTAATGTTTTTTCATGTTTATGGTAGTTATCAAGCACACAACCTAACTAATGGTAAGTGATTACCGTATCCTACGATACGAACGTCAAAATAAGGTTTATTGCGCAATATCCCCAACAGAGAAGAAAGGGGACTACATAGCAGAAATTGAAAAAAGAGTAGGAAGATGAAATTATTTATACTCCTACAAACTATATGAAATGCAGCTTGCTGCTACAAATACAATAATGGTTGGAAATAGAATAAAATAAATATTCCATGACTTTCTACACAGCTCTAACTAGACCCAAAGTAAGCTTCCTTAGCTAGCTTAACCTGCTGCAACAATAGCTTGGTGATAATAATAGCGAATTGATAGGTTCCAGGTATGGGATTCGAGTCTCCGGAGGGAGGTGGGGGGGTATCCAAGGGGATATCCCGCACTTTAAAAAAACATTCGTCATTCTATTCCAACTAGCGCCGGCCAACGAATTGCCACTTGTCTAGAGGAACAAGCAAAAGCTTAACTGATGGAGCGGTAGGTGAATACTAATTTCTGTTACCATATCGTAAAAAAAATCCGCTGCAAGTCTTACGTCATCAATATCAATATTCCCTGTCCATTCCATTGTCCATATTTCCCTTTTATACCCGATAATATATCATATGTCTGCTTTTATGAATATTTTTTATTCATCGAATTCAATCATGTAACAACCTTCCACGCAATATTGAACCTATTGTGTTCGAAAATAGCACAAAAACTACTAAATGAATTTACGACAACACTACGTCATGTCTGACCCAAAAAAACCTATTTTCTTATATTAAACTAAAAACGTATTTGTAAATACACAGTTAAAAGTCAAATATCTGTTTGACTGAATGCGGACACTCACAGGATCGGCTGAAATGGCACACATTGGGAGAGATCTATATACAACAGTGGATTGCAATAAGTTTGAGTCAAATATATAGCATTTATACGAGTATAACTTGTTTCTTCTTTGAATCAGTGACTGGCTAATATTCTGGCTTCTTGTTAAGTTTGGCGGTCCAATATTTGGCCACAGAGACAGCTTTGTCCATTACCTTATTGAGTTAAAAACAAATAATAATATGTTTACGTGATTTTTTTACTAGACTCATGCAGTCGTTACTAATCAATGCATAAAAATAATTCAAAAATACAGGACGCATTGCACACAACATGGCCCAATTTTTATCCCGGGAATACTAATTTCCGGTACTCTCGAAACGGTAGGATTTCACATGGGTAGAGTCTTGGCCGTGGGCAACAGCCAGTACAAAGTAAAATCATTTCTTTAACCTGTACGTGATATGCTTTGGCTAGTTTTCTTGCCAAGAGTTCAATTTCGTTGATTCTGTAGCCAAATCGATGTTATCATATATACGGTAGGTTTTCGCGTATTTCAGGTTGTTTTCGAATCCGTTGCCAAATATCTTGCAGTAGACGAGGTGTCTGATGCAAGATGTCGATAACACTGTCATCTAGCCAAGTCGTATGAACAATATCACTATAGAACGGAATTTCGGATTCGGAATAGAAATTCCTGCATATTCATGCAAATAATGCCTTGAGGTCAGCCTAAGTATTAATTTATTTCATCAATAACAACCCACTGGTGAACGATAAAGAATTATTGGGTCACAAACTTTTGCACGCGGACTGGCTCACATGGAATTCTGATCATTATATCCGCGATGCTTGGGAACCTATGCCGGGAATAAAAAGGAATCTATCTCTGTACCAAATGTAAGATCCGTCCAGACATTTGCTATGCTTACCATGGGTAGAACAACAATATCAAAATCAAATATAATCAAGTGCGTCGTATCAAGTTTAGGAAACAATTTATTGCGAAACAATCAACTTTATATGAAATTTTACATAGATCACGTTTATTACTTTTACTACTAATGTTAAAATACTACACAAAATAGCTATAAACTGGTAAAGATATAACCCGCACTAATGTTCACAGATTGACAATATAAAACTTTGTAACATGGTCAGATTGTACTCGTTAATCATGTTGTTCAAAATAGAAATTCCTTAGTCTAAAATAAAGTTCACAATAATACAATACAGTAATAATTTCATTGAATAATTTGATTTAATAATTTTTTATTATTCTGTAAAAAGCCATTGGTTCCCGGTGGAGCAGAGTAGGGCCACCCTATCTCTGCCAGAAGGTGACTAAGGGACAGCGCTGTGCTCCGACAGTTAACTTACAGCTCGTGATAATAGTACTCACTTGCCGGCAATAGGGTCGCCCCCTATTACCTTGGACCGAAAAGCCTATGCGGCGAAATGTAGGTATAAATACACCTCATTATATTCGGGGATTCACAGACGTACTCGTAATAGGCGTAAATACCTCGTAACAATCTTTTACGACGACAAACTTGGTGACATTTACATACATATAATTTACCGGTTAGAGTGGATAATAACCGGTCGTTATGTGCTCTGACCGAGGCCTATTATTAACAATGGCTTAATTACAACTGTCACTTACACGGTATTTGCGTGTGTAATAATATGGTAACGAAATAATTATGGAATACTTTTTATTGTGGAAATGGTTTTAATACAATTAATATATTTAGTTAGTGATATGGTGAGTTAATTCACAGAGGATACGGGTTAACTGTATCCTCTAATTTAGCCCCTTTGGCGTAGTAAAGCGTATGACTACTAAGGCTAAGGTCGGGGCTCGATTCCTGCTCAGTGCAAATATTTGTATACATGAATATTTATATTGGTTTGTGTGTTTCTATGTATGCTATAGAAGTATTTACAAAATAAAATCTAAGTAGTGACATGTGTTTATCTGCCTTCTAGAAACCTCAACACAAACTTGCTTTGGATCTACAGAGCGCTGTGTAGAATTTAGGAGAATATGTATTGTTGTAAGAATATAGCGAAATAAAATTAAACTCTGATAATTGATTTTGATTCAGATGGATATTATACCAAAATTTATTTGTCCACACACTTCAAAGCTGCTGCTTCTATCAGGCGAATTTCCATTCCATTCATCAATTAAATATAAACAGCGGTCAAACAAAGAAATTTATGAAAAATAAACCAACCGAACTAAATAGGCTGTATCACATTCATGGACGTGTGATTCAAACGTATCCAAATAAAACAATGTTGGCAATATTCGGTTTTAGGGAGATAACATTTCCGAATGAATTTAATTCCGAACAACGGAATCCCATCCCGAATGTTGACTTTTTCCCGTATTAATGTATTCAAAAAGGTTTTGATTCGAATAAAATTAGAGTGTCTGTTTGTACCGTTAAACGTATGTGATTGTATACATGATACCTATAAAGTTTGTGGATAGAAAACGGAAAGACCTATAGGTTCAAATTGGAAAAAATACTCACGGCCGGAACCGCCCGAAACCGGCAGGCTTGCATGAAAGTTTTAATGACAGTTGTGCCTACTCTGGAGGGACTTAGGCTTGAGCTTAAAAGATACAATTTTATTTGTTGGTCTAACACACCGGGTCGCACCAAATTTCGATGATTCTAGTATCATTAAACTCAACAACGTGTGATGGAGAAAGAATAAAAATATCACTACCCCATCTCATCCGAAGGGTGTCGTTAGAGGCGATTAATGGAAAAATGCAGACGATGTCACTGTTAATGAAGAAAAAACCCTGAACTAACCCACCTGACGAGCGTGTAAACAGTAGGCCTTTCAATATTGGGAGAGGCCTATGTCCAGCTGGGGTCTGTGATAGTCTCATATGATAGATTGAAACTCAACAACAGTGTAATTCTATACCGCTTCCTTATATTTGCCTTGTGGGGACATAAATAGACCAAAGTCAATGTACAGTGAAGAAGCCGTACAGTGAGGTGACTGCATTACAGTAATTACACAGTTAGTAAGGCCAACTGTAACGTCACTGGAAACATTCACTTAATTGAGTTATACATACGTAGGGATGTCACGTTTGAAAATGGATATTTTTATTAAAAAAAAAACTCACGTTTCTTTCCTAATAGGAAACTAATAAGGACGTGTTTTACGCTACTCTAACATCTCTTTTGATTCTATTCATCCTAGGTTGTCTGGAAGAAATCACTGTCAGTGACTAGAACACCCAATGTACATTATATTTTAAAAATGTGATCTTATAATGCTTTTATGGTGTACAATGTAGAATATTTTATCTTAATAGGGTTTTTTTTGTAACGTGAGGGAAAATCCTTCATGGATGCTATGCCGGACTCCTACCGACTAAAAAACCCTCACGTACCGCCTAATAGCCTGCGGTTGGTAGCCCCGGGTAAGCCCTCGGAAGGATGTCCCAGGACTACCAACAGACCTACGGCTGTGGCCTCACCTAGGAGGTTCGGGTGTTATTCCGCGTTTGTGGGGGGGGGGGGGGGGTTCGGGTGTTACCCCGCTTTTGGGGGGGGGGGCGTGCGTGCTCTCTCACGTCACGCTGCCGTCATGGGCCTTCTTCTGTAAGGACGGTGAGCAGCCCACTCACCGTCCTCAGGACCCCGGTCATGGAGGCCGATGGTCTTCGGCGAAGACACGTCGGCGGCGACCAAGCCGCCGACTGCGGAACTCGGATGGGAGAGTCCTCTCCCGCTCCCGCCCCACCGCCTCTTTCGCGTATCTTAATAGGGTAGTAAGTAAGTAGAAACTATATGTTTGCACTTACTACGAACATTTAAATATTGCTTATAATAATTCTATACTCGTTGAATGCTTGAAAAGTACACGATCTGTTAGGTATACGTGCGTGTAAATCGATCCTTACAGGGTTTTTTTTACGTGCGGGAAATCCCCACGGATTACCCCCCCCCCCCCCCCCCCGTTCGGAGCCGAAGGGGGAGGTTATGTCGGACTCGAATTGACTAAACCGCACGCCGTCTGTGGATCGATGTGCTAGGCCGAAGGTGAAGTTGTGTAGTGTCATATGCCTCGCACCCCGGCTGACCCAGGGCCATTCCTCTCGGTCTAACCCTCGGGAGGGGGGACCACGCTGTCCCCGACTCGCCCCCGGTATGGGGTTCCTTACAGGGTTAGATATTCACTCTAACCTCAGTGTGATAATACCTTATTATTGTATTGTATTGTCACCAGTCGACGTCGAGAGGAATTTTCTTCTGCATAGTTTAGACTTATAAATATACAGTCATTTACATATATACGTACAAAGTTTGCAATCTATATAACAAATATAATTAGAATTTAACTTCACTTATAACATACCAAGATCAGGTTAAGGAGTCTTTTGTCTGCACTTAGTCTTTTGGTCCATTTTACCAAGATCAATACAAGTAGGTTAAAATTTGAATATTTCAGACTGCGGAGTTGACAACCCTAACAATGTACATGTTAGCGAAAGCCCTCCTTCATCGGTTCTTTGGATAAAGGTCCTGACAACGATACGGATAATAAGGATTAAGCAAAGTCGCGTCAGGGTTAATTAGCACCACGGTGATGGTACTGTTGAAATTTGAATTGTTGAAGGCCCATTTAGACGGGAAAAGTTCCTCGCCTGCAAGATATCGAAAGGATAAAAAAAGTTATAGACGAAACAACTTTAGCACAAACAATACCCGAAGCGAGTTTTGTTTGTGTGAAAGTTGTTTCGTTCACTTTGGTGACAATTGCCTTGCAATTGAATATTGATAGTGTCTATCTAATAGAATTTTAAGTAATCGTATTTTGAATGAGAGCCTCCGTGGCGTAGCAGTAGTGAACGCGAAAGCTACGCAGGAGGCGCGGGTTCGATCCCCACTCAATGCAAATATTTTTATGCATGAATATGGGTAGTTGCATTGATCTGGTTGTACCTCGGACAGCACGTTAGGCCCTCGGTCCCGGTTGCCAAAAATCCAACAACTGGTCGCGGAGGTCTGATTTGCAGTAGCTTCACGGAAAATTTCGAATATTTCGAAATTCAGCCAAATCCGCAGTTGGACTGGTAAAGCGGACCCCCGAATTCGTTTTTTTTCTTAAATATGAATGCAACCGAAATTATCGAAATTGCTAATATTCCCTCTAACCCCTCCAACTAAGCTAAATTGTTTGTGCTAGGAGTGGGTCCACGTCGGTAGTGTAATGGCCTAAAGCTTCGTATGCGACTAGGAGTAACGCTTGGATGAAGAAGAATGAAGAATCGTATTTTTAACGTAATCTGATTTGGAAACAGTAAACCAAAACTTCCCAATATTGGTAGAGGTCCAGGCATTCTAGGCGAGGCCACCGCTTCTAGGCGAGGCCGCAGCCGTAGGTCTGTTGGTAGTCGTGGGACATCCTTCCAAGGGCTTACCCGGGGCTCCCAACCGCAGGCTATTAGGCGGTACGTGAGGGTTTTTTAGTCAGTAGGACTCCGGCATAGCATCCATGAAGGATTTGCCCTAACGTTAAAAAAGAGGTCCAGTCCAATTTATTGATTCATTGAGTCGTATTTTGAAAACAGGCGATATATCACTTGTGAATCACGTATGATAAAACCGTAGGCGAGAATTTAGTATTTACATATATGTAGGTATTTTGATACGATAATGGTATAGCGATTATTATTTGTGATAGTAGCGTAGGTTCATACAAAAACGTTCGAGAACCTATCTATTGTCTAGAAGTATAATAGCTGTAATTATATACTGGTGGACCCTCAAATCTTAATAAGTAAAAAACCTGTTATACCATTACGTCAATACAAAATGCATAGGTACAGTCAGCATCAAATCGATCTTGATGCACAAAGTACTCAAAATGATCTTGATGCCTTGATTTCCCCCTCTTCCTGTTGCCTGATTGTTTTAATATTTTGTACATAACTTTAAGCTCGTACAATATTATAATTAAGATTTTAAAAAACAGCTCTTAATACCTTTGTTTTAAGTAGTCAAAATATTTTTGACGCTAAACTGTGTGGAATGCAGCCCGGCAGCGGAGGACTCCTTGGGAATTTCCGTCCGAATAAAAAGGGAATATTCTAAAACTATTTATAAAGGTATTGGAATAGTGTTAAATCATAATAAATCACCATTCTCTCTGCATACGCCCTGTGTAGATAAAACTTACCTGCGAACAAAAGAAATTTCAAATTTAATACAATTCATTGTAAATTCATTATAAACGAAAATGAAATGCAATTAAATGTAAATATGATTGGAATTTCGAACAAAGAACTTTTCGGGATATTCATATCTATAAAGACATAAATATTTTGTCATTTCGTTTGTAACAAAGTGTATTTCGTGCGTTAAAATGAATTCACTGAAAGGAAAATTCACGCCGAAATAATTACGTTTCACTATTAATCATCCACAAAATATTGCGAGCCTTCAATTGGTATTTACGACGAAGTTCCTTCCTGTGCCATTGATTATAACTACACTGACTTTGCCCTGCGGTATCACCCGCATAAAGGTTCTATTCGAGAAGTCACACATTACGTTGTACTCTCTTAGGATTGCAACGTGTACTAGTAAACTAAACTTAAAATAACTTTATTAGGTACTACGTTAGACATCGTGGCAGATGATAACAAGTCTAAATCCAAAAGATAATCTTTTTAACAATTATTTTTTATAATTATTAATTAACAAAAGAAAATTTAGAGAAAAGGCGATATTCCAGCAAATTTTCGCAATTATTCTACAAGAGAAAACTACTTAGTATACAGTTACTGCAAACATAATGTTTCTCTTGTTCGAAACTCACACAAGGCAGTAACATGTAATAACTGACGTTGATAATAAGAGAAACAGTAGGACTTTGAAAAGGTTCTCTATTTTTATTCCTAAAATTTTATGTCATAATTTAACATTGCATAATGTTACTTGTCATAACATTATTTACGCATAATACTCATTTGCCATCACTTTTTAAGCATAATTTTTTTACTCCTATTTACTATAAGCATAATATTTAATAAGCATAATATCCCAAAGCATAAGTTTACTTAAGCATAACGACGCATAACCATAACTATCCCGAAAAAATCACTACAAAATTTTTATTAACAATATTACACTATTTTATACATTGCTCTCGTCAAACTTGTAGGCGCATCAAAGTTCATTTAACCTAATGTTCTTTTGACCTAATTGGTCGACGGAGCCCCGCTACGCGGGGCTCCTACTTCTGGGTGGTTTATAAAAAAATAACCACGAAGGCCTAATGCGGGAGCTTCGCTACGCTCCGCTCCCGCATTAGCCTTCTAACCTAACCTATCCGAGTCGGGGTGCCCTAAAGTCCAGATTGCATCCAGATCCTTGCCAGCTTGCTAGCACCATGTTAGCAGGCGTTTATCATTATACCAAATAACTATTAGATATGCGTATCAATGTTATGAATAAAAACATTAGGATATACAATATTTATGCTTAATAACACAGTATGCTAAAAACCAATTATGACACACTATTATTATGACAAAGAAAATTATGCCTAATTTGTTATGGCAATTTAAATTAGGACAAAAACTATTATGACAAAAGATGGAATCCCCTTTGAAAACCGAACCAGCCCATTTGCACGTGGAAGACTGCTGGTACCAATAAAATTCAAAAATAGAATTGCAACGTTCATTACTGTGTAAATAAACAATGTCGTTTTATTACGAATTCGCATGCTTACTCAAAGTTGAACATTAAACTCGTAACTCAGAAAGGGTACCACACACTTGCGTGCGCCATTAACGAGATAATTAGACGTCTAGCGCACGCCACTTGTAATTTTATAGTGTGTACCAGCCTTAATGCGGTGTGAACAATGCTGAATAACCTTTAAGGAAATAAAAAGATGACGTAAGGTGGTATTGATTTATAGAAAGTATGGTATTTAGGGGTCAAGTATTTGGTCTAACTGAATGTAGTATTTGTGAGTTGGGTTCTATAGAAAACAATATTGAAGGAATATAAATAAAACTTTTAGTTGCTTAGCGGTTTAGGTTTTACGGTTCAACTTGACTAGGTTTTTGGCTATTACATAACTGACAGTAAAGCACTGTGAACACGAGAAATTTAATTTAACTGCAGGTTGCCATTGTGCATGTCATAAATAATTCGATTTTGTTCTTTCTTCTTTTTAATTTCAGTTAAAAAAAAACTGATTCAACTTGAAACCCGCGGTAGTTTACGCCTTTGTCTCCATTGAATTTATAAGGACTTATACGGCTTAAAGAATTCAGCAATCGGCAGACGAGATTGAATTCAAAGGCGTTGATATAGCCCATACTCACTTAAAAAAAAAAACTCAAACTATACCCTTCTTCCTACAGTCCCGGGTCCTTTAAGCGGTGCGTCAAAAAGCATCTGATGAGGCTTTAAACTGAAGACCACCTTTGTAACATAGTAGGTATCTGTTATGGTAACACCTCTTTCCTGACACTAAGCCTTCAACTTATCAGCAGGCATGGCGAAGTACAAAAAGAACTTTGACCGCGTACGGGCAAATGTGGTGTAGGACGCCCAACGGCCAGGTGGAAGGACGACCTCATCAAGGTCGCCGGGAAGCGCTGGATGCGGTCTGCTTTAGATCGGTCGTTCTGGAAGTCCATAGGAGAGGCCTATCTTCAGCAGTGGACTGTGTGTGGCTGATATGATGATGATGATACAAAAAAAACTACCGCGGTAAAGCTATTGCATAGCATTTTGTATCAACTTATGCAATTATGATAATATGCCCTTTGACGTGCATTAGTGTTTTTTTTTCTTTTTAGCTCTTTACGCTTTTCTTCTCTATAAAACGAAAATATCTAGGTATAAATGATAGGTATAAATAATTAGGTATAAATAGTGTAATGACACATCAAAACAAAATTATTCATTTAAAAAAGAATAACGATATTAAGAAGTGATTATCGACAAATTTTACAAGTACAGCTATTCACTGTTGTACATAAATACCTATACACCTATATACTTTCTCATAAACAGCTGCTTATGTATTCGTCCGATTTCGGAGCAGCTCGTCTCGATTCGTGCGAGCTTCGTAGAGTCGTACAATACGGCTAGTTGCACGCTCACGAACACCGTGTCGAAGACTGCCGAAAAGAAACGAGCGTGAGGTTTTTCGTTACGGAATTTCTGGATTCGGTCCCCGCGCTCAAGGCCCTCGATAGAAGCTATGCAATAGCTTAAAAACATTTTAAGCGAAATGTACACAACAGTTTGCTAAATTATATTCTGAATAAATTAATCAAGTAAAGCCTTACTACCACTTCGCCAAACCCAATATTAACACAAGATAAACATATCGGCCCGGATTATATTAACCCGGAGTTTGACGACGGATTGGGCCGTGTTAGAATTACGAAGTTTTATGAGATTATTCATATCCCTCGTCACGTAAACAGTAATCATACAAAGATGTAAAATAACTGGAACAACTGACATATGTAGCTCTTCTTCTTCATTTAATTATGCGGTGTTCTCGGAACGGAGTTTGTTTCTTTTAATACAATTTTAAGTTTAGTTTGAAGGAAATTACTAAAAAAAAATGTTATTTTTGCTGGTCAAAAGTTTAAACCAAAAAAGTTATATAATGTCAATTCACACGTTTAAGAGTATTGTTCTGTGAAACTGAGTGCTACGAACTTTTTGTAAACTGAAGCTGCCCGTAGTTTCCAAAAAAAAGAATTTTGTTTTCTTATTTCTCAACCTCTGTAAAGCGTGAATAATTTATTAGTAAGTACAACGTCATAGCCCGAATTTCATTTCCGTTTAAATATAAAACTAGCTGTTGCCTGCGGCTCCGCCCGCGTGGATGTCGGTTATCGCTTAGTGTTGAATCAACATAGTAGCTTAGTCTGCATGCAGCAAAGTCTCAGTCCGATTAGTTTAAAATTGACAAAGTTTCATACAAACTTTCATCCTCTATTTTATCCCCTTGGTGGTAGAATTAATCAAAATCCTTTCTAAGCGGATGCCTACGTCATAACATCTACC
Organism: Eilema caniola; assembly: GCA_949126895.1. Taxonomy (NCBI): domain Eukaryota; kingdom Metazoa; phylum Arthropoda; class Insecta; order Lepidoptera; family Erebidae; genus Eilema; species Eilema caniola. The sequence continues at coordinate 18,858,580 of OX421481.1, forward strand.
TGCATGCCAAATTTCAGCCCGATCCGTTCAGTGGTTTAGGCTGTGCGTTGATAGATCAATATGTCGGTCAGTCAGTCACCTTTGAGTTATATATAAATTTTTGTTTCAGCTTTCTTTCTTAATTCGGGATTTGACTGGCATTTCAAAGCCTGCCCCAGAGGTCTGTCTATCAGTGAGCTGGTATACCGGCTTGCTTTCCGTACCCGTTGAGAAATGGCAATTCGCTGGTCGGCGTGTTGTAAAATAGAATGACGAATGTCTGGGATTGACATTCGTTGACGGCTGTCAGATACGCAATACGTCAAATCCCACACATTTTTAATTCTGTTCCACGATATACCGGCCAGCGAATTGCCACTTGTCTAGAGGGGCAGGTGAGGTTAGCTTCTCGCTCACATTTTTTAAATAGTTCAATTTTGAATACCAAAAGACTCAAGCTACTGACATTCTTCCGAGTAAATGGAGTCCGAAGTGTATGTAAAAATCAAAGTTAAGTAATTATCTAAGGCTAGGCTTTACCAATGGAAACCCGTTCAACTTAACTTACATCTCACAATTTACTTAATGAAATTTGATCAAGTAAAATGTGATAACGCAGTGACGCAATTCATCAGCAAAAACCACTTTCGACTTTTGCTTCATAAAAATGCAAATTCTACACCTTACCCAGATTTAGCATTTTTAATTACATTGCGTTAAAAACGTTGAACAATTTAAATTCATATATAGTGCAACACATTTCTGATAATAAAGTGTGTAAGAGTTTAATATTGTTGTATGGAGCGGTGTGAAGTTCATAACTGCAATTAGTGAGACTCTGTGAACTCACTGAATGCCAGTTCAAATTCAATCTGAACTTCTGACATTATATAATTTCGGTGAGCACCAATACTTAATTTAGAGAAAACACTAGTTAACGATGTTACTAATATTCCCGTTAACCCCTCTTCTAAGTGTCCTCATCATGTACCAGCCCTGGTCCCAATTATTTGGGGTCAGCGCAACATGTCATTTTCATACATAAATACCTGATAGATGTTATTTCCTCAGTTACTCCCTTCTTTGTCATATTTTAATTTTCAGCATAGCTGTTCCCCGCGACTTCGCTTGCATGAATGTCGGTTATCGTGACCAAACATAGCTTATGTCCTTTCTCAATGTCTAATCTACCCCTTACCGGGGACAGACAGACAGAATTACTATCGCATTTATAATATTAGCACAGTAAAGTTTTTAGACTGGAAAATAAGTATGGATTATAAAATTAATGACATAGTGCTTACAATAATAAATCAACCATGATTTGAAAAAATATACTGTGATATACAATTCACGACAAAGATACCTTTCTTGTGGATTGTATTTCACTGTCAATTTACTTCAAAATACACATCATAAAAAAACGAATATAAAAAGTAGCCGAAACGTCGGTCTAAAAGTAAATAATAACAAATAATTCGAGATAGAATCCTTTAAAAAGTGCTTTTATCTAAATGAGTGAAATTCGCATAAACTTTAGAAAATATATATATAAAATTAAATATCGTTTGAAATTTTGCTTGTTTTCGGCAACTTAAGTCACTGACTGTACCCGCCCAATATTAGTAGCAGGTATTTATTCTCATCACACACAAACATAAGCTTAAACTTATATCAAAGTACTAACGAAGCACTCAAATATAACTCCACAACGGCATAAAAACGAATCCAAAACTCCAAATATAGCATTTATATTCCAGTCGCATTACTAATAAGAATTAAATTCGAAATTCCTCCACATTTCGCTTCAATATAATTGCATTTAATTTCCCCAAGTATTTCCTTCCTCATTACTGCGCTCAAGCCACTTCCAGTATCACCGTCGTTCCCCAATTCGCGTCCCCAATAAACATGACTAAAGGGTGATGACGTCATAATTCTGTTCGCGCATATTTTCTATCTCCTTTTGTATACTTAGACATCTTTATCATACCTCAGTGAGTTTATGAAAAGTTTCTTTACAAAATTTTGTTTTGTTGTTGAGTCTTTCTGAATGTAGTTAATAACTTTATACAAACAGGTTTTGAAATAATATAATAGGCAGTCTTTAATATGAGTAATAATGCATGAAGTATTATTTTGAAATATATTTTGTGCGATACGACGTGGTACCGTGAAACAGCATACCGTAGGACAACGCGGTGCGTTCTCCTGCTATTATGATTGTTTTGATTATTTCGACTTTTACAGGAGCAATTACCACATAACCCCCACCGCTCTCCAACCCCGAGAATTAGAAGTTGCACCGCCAAGCAGGAGTGTCGACTTAAACCGTGTAGATTTTGGTACCCATAAACTCATTATTAATTATTGCAGTGAGTGTTTTATAAAGCAAACTATAATTCATCTCTGTGCCAAATTTGATCAAGCGACCTACAGCTGTTCCAATATAATCGAGTAATGAACATCGGTCTATCCAAACAAAAAATAATAACAATCTCATTTCATTTCATACCGCAAAACCAGTACCTATTTTATTTATTAAAGACTAAATCGAACAAACTTCAAGCAAATAAAAGCTTAACTAGTAACTCAATAGAAACGAAGGACAAATTGAGTACTAAATATAACTTGCTTAGCCCCTCCGTGAATATTTCAGCGCAGTTCTTAGCATAAACAAGAAATTCTCGTTACAGTAATTGTGTATTACTCCCAAGGCTATGCACTTCCACAGTAAATTTGATGAAAGAAATAAAATTGTTTAGTTTATTATCTCTGAATAATCTGGTATACGTAAATAATAATCGTAGTAGACTATCATATAAATGTTCTTAGTAAGTTTGGTCCTGTAGCGATATTTGTAATAGCGCCATCTCACGGTGATAGATGTAACTACCTCGTTGTGACTCATCCTGCATCGCGATATAAAAGTTATCTTTTTTGGTTAACATAATATGCAACGTACTGTCTGTTGTACTGTCGGTCAAATGAACTTGATAAGAGAAGTTTTAATTATTATTAACAAGCTAAATCATATTAGTACATTAAGGGAACATTTTTTAGTAAAATTTCTGTAAAACAATTGCAAAATCACTTACCACTTCCAAAAATTGCACTATGCCTGTAACCTTAACGCACATACAAGCAATAAGTTGACTTTCTCGCAGTTGGTTATACGGCAGCGCAAACAAACAAACAATTACAATTTTTTACGTGTTCACGTTAATACTATTTGAGATCTAGAAATACCGACTTGACGAACTTCTAAAACTACTTTTTAAACATAGCCATCCACAAATGAAAGCTACCACTGATTTCTTATGGGTTTTTCAACCCCTATAGGAATTAACAACATAAGCCATCAGATAGTGGGGCTTTCAGTAGCTTATCGCTATGCCCCTATTCGCCTCAATCGCGAATAGGCCATACGAAAAATAAAACTAGAACGATTTACTTTCACGTCTTTCTATTTTAGTTATTAATTCTCTTGAATAAATTTATGAAGGCTTATGTTTTATATACCTTCACTGATTTCATAGTCATTCCAGAGCGAAAGGACACAGTTGCGATTGTAATATCGGCTGGAAGTATTAATCTAATGCTGGGCTTTGGCACACCACTGGGCTGCGAGGCGGCTATCCACGCAGCGCGGGCTTTTGTTGCGCGTGAGGGAAGCGGCGACGTTCTGTTGAAGGTGGACATACGTATCGCTTTCAATAGCATTGATAGGGGAGCAATGTTGGCGGAGGTGAGAGAGCTGACGCCGTCAATTTTCCCCTTCTTACGAAGCGTAGCATTGCGCTTCGCGCAGCCTTCTTTCATACGACGGCGAGACGATATGGTCACAGGTTGGGGCGCAACAAGGGGATCCCTTGCGCCCATTAATTTTTAGCATGGCCATTCATAAGGCCATACAGGCCATACAAAGCCCCCTCAATGTATGGTACTTAGATGATGGAACCATCGGAGGCAGTCCTGACGTCTTGCTGCGGGATATAGAAACGCTTTTCCCTGCCTTGAAGGCTTTGGGCCTGGAGATTAACTCTGCAAAGTGCGAGCTTTACCCCTGTGGCCCGGTGCCGGAGGGGGTGAGCGCGAATTTCATATCCCTTATTCCCGGACTCAGAATTATGGACCGGGACACGCTTTGCCTTCTGGGCTCGCCGCTTTTCCCGGAGGGTATGCCGTAGGATTTGACCGCCCGGACGCGGGTCCTGGCATCACTGGCGAAGCACTTTCGCTGCCTCCCGGCTCACGTCTCCTTGTCGTTGTTGAGATCCTGCTTCGGGATGCCTAAGCTGACGTATTTCATACGGACAACACCGACGTGGGAGTTCCCGGACGAGGTCCTCCGTTTTGACGAAACACTTAGGCACATCGTCGAGGAGATACTCAATGTCAAACTTAACGAGCGGCAGTGGTGCCAGGCCAGCCTGCCAATCAGATTCGGTGGACTGGGAGTGCGCCGTTTGCGGGAGTGTGGCCCGATCGCCTTTCTGGCTTCTTCCCATGGAGCCTCGCAGTTGGTTGGCCGCTTGCTGTCGCGTGTGGGTGCTGACATTGGCATTCCTTATTTCAGGGAAGCCCGTGAGGCCTGGACCGGGTTGTATCCGGAGTCTATTCCGCCAGTGAGACCAGATTTGCAGAGGGGCTGGGATAACGCGTCCGGGGCATGCATTCTCGCTCATCTATGCGACGGTGCGTCGGGAGTCGAGTTGGCGCGTCTCAATGCCTCCTCTGATCCAGAGTCAGGTGCCTGGCTGCATGCCCTACCATCCCCTAATCTGGGCACGCTGCTAGACGATGATTCCCTTAGGGTGGCAGCCGGACTCCGACTTGGCTGCACCGTGTGCGAGCCCCACACTTGTGTTTGCGGTGCAAAGGTGGAGGCAAACGGTTTGCATGGTCTCAGTTGCACCCGAAGTGCCGGACGAAGACCCCGGCACCATGCCATAAACGAGATCATAAGAAGAGCACTGGTTTCCGCGGGCATACCCTGCGTTTTGGAGCCCCCTGGCCTTTCGCGCACCGACGGGAAGCGGCCGGACGGACTGACCCTGGTCCCGTGGAGGAGAGGTCGCTGCCTGGTTTGGGACGCCACGTGTGTCTGCACCTTCGCGTCGTGCCACCTCGCGGCTACCCAGAGGGCGGCTGGTGCGGGGGCCGAGTCGGCAGCGTTGGTCAAACACAGTAAGTACGCCACCTTGGAGTCCGCAGGGTACGATTTCGTGCCGTTCGCGGTGGAGACGGCGGGTCCATGGGGCCTCGAAGCCACGAGATCCTTGGCTGATTTGGGATGCCGTCTGCGGAGGGAGGGTGGAGATTCGCGGTCGGGCCAATGTTTAGTGCAGAATATTTCCCTGGCCATACAAAGAGGAAACGCTGCCAGCCTGATGGGCACGTTTGGGCGAGGGGACGTAGACATAACTTGATCCTCCGGATCAAATACCTACTGTTAGTTATGTGTTTATATTAATTTGTTGTAATTATAATGTTATTGTTAACAGAAAAAAAATGAAAAACATTATTTTTATATTGTATGAGAATAACGTACATTGATTTGGTTGTACTTTTTCATATAAAGTTGTATGTACAGGTGCAACTGTAGCTGTTTTGTCGACTATACATATGAAAGGAATAATAAATGAGAAATACTTATGATGAGGACTTTGTGGCTCAGTGGTAAAAAGTGAGAACAAAGTCATTGTGATCTCTTCTTGCTTTAGAGAGCATGTAAAGCCGTCGATCCTATACGAACATCTATAGCAGTTGTTACGGTTAGTTCCACAACATATTCCACAACATTTCCACAACATTTCACACAACGCTATCTAGATCCATGGCAAGCATAGCTTAACTAGCTTGTGTTATGGAATCTAGAATGCGGATAAACATACTTAGATACATTTTTTTTTTGTAAATACATACATATTATACATAGAAACACCCAGACCAATGCAAATATACATATTCATGCATACAAATATTTGCACTGAGCGGGAATCGAACCCGCGCCACCTGCGCAGCAGCCGCGTTCACTACCGCTACGCCACGGAGGTGTCAAGTCAAGTTGGTGCCATAAAAAGTCAAACGACTTGTCTTACAACTACAGAAAATCGCCAGATGGGTTGTGAAGGTCTCATGGCAGTCGCTACACTGTCGAAAAGTAAGAACCGGACTCCGCGTTGAAGTGCTCGAATGCGTTCGTGAAAGACGCGTAGATGATGATGACTCATGACTAATTATCGTTCTCCAAAATTCGGACCTTAAAATAGTACTCACATACTTACCTACAAACAGAATTCATTTCTGCAGCGAGCGAGCAGCTATACTGAGCGTTTCAAACAATTTAATATCTATATATTTAATTCACGAATTAAACCTGTGAGACGGGTGCTCAGTCTCGTTTTTTTCTCAATCTTTTCTTAAAAAAACAATTTATGTTGATTGAATAGGTATTTATTTGGTACATCCTACCTCAATGCATGATATATTTTGACTTGTATTTCTATACGCTGTCATACTGAGTTCACTGTCATTTGATATTGCACTATTTTCTATTTAGTGGAGACCTATTAACTGGCTGTCTGTCACATATCTTTTTATATTAATTTTATTTTGGCAGTATGTCACATATCTTTTAAATGTGTATTATGTTGTAATTTTAGCTGTTGGTCTCCCAAATAAAGTTAAATAAATAAAATATATATATAAAAAATGGCAAAATGTCTGTTTAGTTAGTTATAGATGCTATTTATGTACATAGCCGAGAGAGGCGATGTAGGTGGTTTGTTAGCGCCGTGATTATTTGAACATGCTGGACACAAACTCGCCCATTCAGCATTACGTGTCGCATAGCTGGTGCATCTGGCTAGCTTGTTACCCCAAATTGAATTTTGTAACTGGTTTAAAACGTACACTTATATCTGTCTACCTTCGAATAAGACCAGCTTTTCTAAACTGTACTTTCTAATAAAAATAAAAAATTGAAATATATATAACGGTTTTTGAAGTGAAAACTTCTTTAGCGGCGTTGGATGGGTAAAAATTGTTTAACTCGCGCGTCAGGATCGGTTGACCTTTGAACCGTAACCGACGACCGACGTCATACAATATTACAGACTGTCTATTTTGCGAAATAAGATAGATAGTTTCGTAGTATATCGGTTAGCGCTACGACTGTATGTCCTTATGGTTTCATTTAGTACCGGGTTCAAATCTGGCCTACTGACACTTTTTGTGATTATTTTTTCTTTTCGTAATTTATTATTTTTTGTGGTTATTTTTTCTTTTTGTAATTTATTACTTTTTGTGATAATTTTTTCTTTTTGTAATTTATTACTTTTTGTGATTATTTTTTCTTTTTGTAATTTATTAATTTCTTCTCACAGAAAAATTAGCAGAAAATTAGTGATAGGTTCTATGATTGGCGCTATATTATAGGTATGGTATGTTCTTTTTATCTTTTTCTCTGTATATAACGAAGAAAGAAAGAAAGAAAGAAAAAAAATCACTTCTGCCCGCACTCTCAGAGTCCAACCCGTCTTTTTTTTAATTTATTATATTTTTAACCGACTTTAATTTTTACTTTTTTTTTATACCACTTAGATGGCAAACAAGCACACGGCCCACCTATTAGAAAGTGCTTACCGTGGCCTATGGGCGTGTGCAACACCAGGGCGTCACACTCGCGCTGCCGACCAAGTTAGAACAGAGAGTTTCTGTATCGTCAGTGTAGGAGATAAAGTAGGACAAGCCTTAGGTCTTCCCACTAACAGCACATAAACTCTCCAGTGAGAACTTAAATCCAGGACTTCTTCAAAAAGGAGGAGTTCTCAATTCAGATGTTTATCGATAGGACATACCAATATCACTACACTTCGAACGATGGTTAACTGTAGGCAAAGTAACAAGACAGAAGATCACCAGCACATATACCAACAACTTGACGGTCTCATCAGTTACTTTTTCACGCACTGCTTAAAAGAATCGGGACTAAAAGAAAAAGAAACACGTACGCTGATAAAGAAATACAAGACTTTGATATTTGATTTGAGATTCTTGGAGATTCTCCTTCTTAGATTTGAATTCTATATCTTTATTTTGCGGCAAAGTATATAGGGGTTGCTAAAGGATTAATTAAAAATAAATGTTGAAAAAATTCTTTCAGAAGTTACTAAATCTGTCAATTTCAAACCGTCATGATTCTCCAATCTGTTACTCTTTCCGCTCCCTTTGATAACAATTTGCAAATCTCTCATGTAATGTAGCATTGACGTACAATCTGTCAGCATTCCCTTCGACAAGTGACAAGTCATGTTTAATATATCGCGACTTTCCCCACTTTGCCTACACTGTTAAGTGTGTGTACACTTATTTTTATATCGATAGTATTTTCAATACCGGTTTGCACCGATTTGGTATCGGCTGGGAGGCTGTCTCACTTTCCAAGATCGAAATGAAAAACTACGAGATTGGTTTGGTGATGAGTTTTTTTAGTAGCACGCCATACGCCTAGACGAATATTCCTTAAAAAAGATTACATCTAAAATACCAAATTTGTATTTTGAGTGACTGGGTATCCACAGATACGAAGGTATTTGAGGAAATTCATTCATTCAAATGCGTCACAAATCTGCATTTCGTAGTACATATGGACAGTCTTGACAGCACCCGTGGCGTAGCGGTACTGAACGTGTCCGCTGCGCAGGAGACGCGGGTTCGATCACCGCTCAGTGCAAATATTTGTATGCAAGAATATGGGTATTTGCACTGGTCTGGTCGTGCCTCAGAGTGTTAAGCCATCGGTCCCGGTTGCCATACAAACATATATGGCAGTCGCTACGGCTAGTTTGAGCCTTCAAAAGTCCAATAACTGATCTAACTGCAACGCTTCGATATCGCTTTTGGGTTGTAGAGGTCAGATGGCAGTCGCGTTACGGAAAATGTCGAAGTTTAGTCAAATCTGCAGTTAGACTGGTAAAGTGGACCAGAGACTCCAGGTTGATAGCGTCGGATTCGACTGCGCGTCGAATTAACGCTAGCTTGAAGAAGTTGAACAGTCTTAACCAAGAAACCGCCAACCTAGACCAACGGCTCACTTAATGCAAACGTCACTTTGCAACGCTTATGAGATGTTACATAGACATTAGCTAGGTAGAAAAGGTTATGTAGGAGAATTTTTTGCTGGAACTTCATCTATCAGTCACCGAGTCTACCGGTCGGCTGGTGAGGTAGACCAAAAAACCAGTCTTCCATTTAGTCGGACTCACGCATGAAGAGTTCCGTACCCTGTGTAGCAGGCCCGCTTATAGAAGCATATTTATTTTACTGTTCCTAGTATTTATCTTATCATCATCATATCAGGCACACATAGTTTACTGATGAATATAGGCCTCGCCGATAAACTTCCAGAACGACTGATCTAAAGCAGCCCGCATACAGTGCTTCCCGGCGACCTTGATGAGGTCGTCCTTCCACCTGGCCGTTGGGCGTCCTACACTACGTTTGCCCGTACGCGGCCGCCATTACAGAACATTTTTGCTCCATCGGACATCTGTTCTGCGCGCTGTATCCCGCCCACTGCCACTTCAACGAGCTAATCCACTGGTTAGTTTTGTTCTCCTACAGATATCATCATTTCTGACGCGATCACGTAGGGAGATACCGAGCATAGCCCTCTCCATAGCTCGTTGTGCAACTTTAAGCTTTTTTAAGAGACCTATATTGAGAGGCCACGTTTCAAATCCGTATTTTTTCTTATAGCAGCAACATACACCTACCATCATCTTGATCTATAACTATATGACATACAACCTGATATCACACAGACAGACAGTGGAGTTTTAGTATTACGGTACCGATTTTATTACCCTTTGGGTACAAAACCTCCTTGTTAACAACCATAAGTATAGAATTCATCGTCCATCTGTTCAATACAATGGTTCATCTGCAGCCAATACAATGGCCCATCTGCACAATCAATTGCCATGTAAGACATGTTAGTGCCACATATTAGAATGTAGTGCATTAGTTTATCTGCTTCACTGCCCGCTATGTCAGCGTGCGATGGCGTGTGAAAACAGACGTTCTATATGCGTCATGGATGGTTGGAGATAGCTTAAATAATACACGATTTGCGTACGTCGATCAATACAACTATAACGCAAATATGGGTTTTGCCAGGAGGGCTTAGACGAATGAGTACTGAGCGAAATGACACCCAAGGTATTTAAGGCATAGGTAAATGAGTAGACCAGACATGATCGACCTCGCAGGACCATATTGAACAAACTAATACAATTTTGAAAAAAAAATGAAAAAAGGATAGAAGTTCTCAAAACCGGCTGGCTTGCATTAAAAGATTAATAACAGTAGAGTGAGCAGTATGTTTTTTTTATACCACTTAGGTGGCAGACAAGCACACAGCCTACCGGATGGAAAGTGGTTACCTTGGCCTATGGGCGTGTGCAACACCAGGGAGTCACACTCGCGCTGCCGAACCTAAAGAAACCTTCTAATACCCTTCTTGAAGAACCCCATATTGTAGTAGCTTGAGAAAATTCATTTATGTACTAGGCTCCGCTCGATCACGACAATTCACACAATATTCCTATATATTGTAGCCTATGTGTTATTCTTATAGATAATCTATATTTTTGTAAATTTTCATTAAAATTAATTCAGTAGTTTTTACGTGAAAGAGTAACAAACTTTATCCAATCCATTCATACTTACAAACTTTCGCGTTTATAATTTTAATAGAAAGTAGAATATAGTGTCAAACGGTGGGCTCTGTTTCTCCCGGTCTCTGCTTACCCCGGAGGGATATAGGCGTGAGCTAGGTATAAACTCTAGAAGATAACAACGTAACGAAATGTAACGAAATATTAAAAAAAAAACCTTTAACCTGAGCGTGTATATCATCCCTTATGAAAAATGATATATTTCCCCCAGCCCCATTTCTTACCTTTCCTTCGAAAATTTGGCAGTGTCATTATTTTCGGGTTATCTTGTAAGTTATATTAGAAATGTAATTTTTTCCTGAAACGTCAAAGAAATAAAGTTAATGAATCGCTGACATGATCAAAGTAGGCGGAAAAAGAAGAATTGAACATAATATGAGAGCTATGAACATATAGCTTTTATTCATATTTTATGTACCTAGGAACACTTGGGCAATAAAAGCCTTCCATTTGAGATATGAATCATTGAAATCCGTACGGTGGTCCTAAAGATATGAGGTAATAAAGTATATTACAAACATACATACAAGATACGCGCGAAAAACATAACCCTTCTTAGCAGTCGGGTAAAAAGAAGGACTCAATGCGGAAGGTGGATGATCGGGAACAATGACGCATATTGGGAGAGGCCTATGTCCAGTAGTATACTGCAATAGACTAATTGATTGATTATAAAAAAATCTAACTAAAGAAACTTCTAAGAATATGGGAAACTGTAAAATTATTCCTTTTCAACAACTTATGCCGGTAACGTTCGAATCCTGGCGATTATACTACCGACTTGAACCCACTCCTAGCACAAGCAATTTAGCTTAGTTGGAGGGGTAAGAGGAAATATTAGTAATTTCGGTTGCTAACATTCTTTTGAAAAAAAAAATGATTTTTTTTATCCATATTGGCAAAAAGAATCCAACCTGCCGTGTTCACTGAATAAAGCTATCACAGAACTCCAATAGACCTTTTTAAGCACAAATCTTCAAGATTTTACGTAAATATGGCTTCCAAACGCTAAAATGTATAGCAATTGAGAAAAATATCGCCGTTTATTTTGTGTATAAACGGTGTAAGTACGTTCCCGGGGCGTAACCCCAAGGGTGCGTGTGAGAGTGTACCGCCTGTTAAACGAATCGGGATGGGGTTTCTGTCGCACTGCTGGCGGAGAGCGAGGTAATGGAATATATTTTGTTACGTATAACTTGAAAAACTCAATAGTAGGCGAAATGTGGGCATTAATACATCTCTGCCTATTCATTCGGAGATTTATAGACGTGGATGTATATGTGCGGTTTATGATGCTATGCAACCTATGGAAACCTATTCCAAGCTTAATAATTGACTATTTTTATTACCGGATATTATCTCTCTCTGTAACAAATTCCAGCTAGATCAGTTCAGTCGTTTGAGCGTGATTGGATACCAAATATCTTCATTTTTTAGCTTGCACAAATTCCCCACTTAAATACCACCTGCCGCAGCCAGCATGGGTGGTTATTTCGAACTCGACCGACTAAAACGCACGCAGTCTGTGGCTCGTAGGTTGCTAACATCTTCCCACAGTTTCAAATTTTACTCACCCACCACGTCACGCCGCATTTTTTTTAACAATTAAGCTATATTTTTTCGTCATCCATTTTGAAAGAAAGAACAAAAATATATTTATTTTGTTCTTGTGTGCATAAAAAGATCTATTGGCCCGCCTGACCTCGACTAGTGGGACAACCGCTCGAAGGTGTGGCTTCAGTCGCAATGAAATTTATAGCAAATTTCACAGAATAATAGATAGCTTCTACACAATATAGGTAGACATTAGATTATATAGTATCATTCTGTAGCATCCGTTTGTTGTTATAATCATTGAATTTACTTCGTATTATCCTATCTTAATTCCACGCTCAAATGACTAAATGGATCGATCTAAAACTTCATACAGAGATAGAGTTATAGTATGTAATGACACAAGCTACTTCGAATCTAGAAAAGAGATTGAAGGTTAAGATAGGAAAAAGTGAATCGCTCAGGCGGGACTCGAACCTGCGATCTCTCCCTTACAGGGGGAATGCTCTCACCACTGAGGCACCGAGCTACGCCTGAAGCTATCCAAATTCTCCTATACTACCGTCTTTAGGGCGATGGGCCTGAGCGATTCACTTTTTCTTATCTTAATCGATTTGAAAAGTTAGCATAGTTAATGCTTCAAAAAGTTCATTCAAGAGATTGAAGGATTGTGGATATGAAGTTATTATGCGTGAGCGTGGATAAAATGCTCTTGAATCTGTGTAGACTATACAACAACAAAAAACAAATAGACTACAAATAACAGAATAAATAACTAACACGATTTAAATACGAATAAATCCAATTAACACTTCAATTTTCGCTAAGAACCACAGAAAGTAAATCTGAAGAATTCCATTAAATATACAAAATCCAATATAACAATCTCAACTTTTCTACTTAAGGAATCAAATCATAAAATTGAGCATGGAACCACAAATAGTAGCGAACAATTATCAAACAAACTGAAACTCACCTCTAAGAGCTCTCCAATCAAAAGCCGGGTTCAAAACGAATTGCAAATTTCATAATTTTAGGGTAATAATTAATCAATTGTGAGGCGAGTCATGCAAAAGTTTCAGCGCAAGGGAATTTTATTGAGTTTCTCGTTTTAAGTGCTTTCATTGTATTGTTTAGGTAGGGCACGTCAATATGAATTCACCTCGCGTGATGGTAACTATTTATAGATGCTAACAATGGGTGCAACTTCCGTTTGACGGCCTCGTTGTTAACGTTAACGTTAACGATTGCCTGTAAGCTTGTTGATTAGGTTTCGGTCTCGTGTCGCCCCTGTTGCCACCCCCCTACTGGAGAAATCAGGATTTTTTAGTCCTGTGGTCTCCTTTATGCTGGCGAGACATCAGAACTTACTTTGAAAATTATACTTTCTTATTTTTATTTTGTAAAAAAAAAAGCTATTTTATACACCGTTGTAATATTATAATGGACTTACTAGTTGTTTACCGCGGGTTAGAAACCTATTCTAAAAAAATGGTACCTAAGATAACCCGAGGAGAGCCAAACCGAGAGGGATGGCGCTGGGTCGGCCGGGGTGCGACGGATATCTCTGACAACCTCACCTCCGGCCTAGTACAACAACGCACAGACGGCGTGCGATTTCGTCGGTTTGAGTCAGACATAACTGCCCCCTCCATCTCCGGATGGGGGGGGAAATACATGGGGTTTTCCAGCAGGTAAAAAAAAGTATCTAGGATAAAAGATGGGCTATCTTTTATCCTAGATCCTCTGAATTCGTATATAAAATTAAAAATAACCATTTTCTTCAGCTATCTACTCATGTCTGTATACTCTTAAACCCTATGATATATTATTATATACTTCCATTCTTATCACTATATTCGAAAACATACTCTACTAAAGAAATATATTCGAAACATGTTGGAGCACGGGTGACGTACCGGTGATGTTGTGTCGCCGGAACTCTGCCGGTCCACTTATCTCACTTTGAAAGTCACACATAAAAACATGGCTTCCTGCACAGAATGCGGAAATAACACACCTTTTCGAATATGATAAAATAAGGATTGGTATACATGATTATTGTATGTAGAAAAAATAAGTAAACAAAAATATTATTTTTTATATAGGACACGTTAATTTGACACGTTAATTTAGAGAAGAGACTATTACAGACACGGGCCATATTACAAAGGGGGCACTCAGAATGAACGCCTCATCAGATGGAACTGTAGAAAGAGGGAAACACGAGAGCTGGTATTTTATCAAGCTCGTTACAAATACTCGTGAATGTATTGTTAAAACTATTGTATGCTTAATACAGAGTGATGGACGGACACTATAAAATCATCTCATTTATATTGTCACATCAGCAAATTTAATTAATTAGTTAAAAATTTAATTGCTGAATTATTATTTTATTTATAAATGAACAGACCCGATACTCATATCTATGTACATTTATTTAAATTCAGTCGAGTCGACTTCTCCGTGCTCGACAAATCATAACTGTATTAATTTGGGAACAATTTCAATTAATTCAGACAAAATAAAAGCAATAAAATAGAGTAACTTAGGAGTACCTAGAAGACCCTTTTTACGCACTCATGTATCCAACTCTGTTTGTTTTGGGCATGGTTGGATATAATAAGTTGGCAGTTCGTAGAGATTATTCACTAGTATCTTACATATTTAAAATAATTTGGCGTAAAATGCATAATGCACATATATTAGGACTGGTAGGATTATATGTGCCAAAAAGATTCGCGTGGTGGCGCCGCCAAACACGCTGCTCAGCGCGCGTACCAACCTGCTTAGTAAGGCACCTATGTCGCGAGCGATTCGTACTTTAAGCCTAGTAGCCGAGACATATTTTCATGTAGGTACACTGAGTGAATTCACAAGGGTGGCATTATTTCACATTAGTTATGGTTCTAAACTAATGTATCATTATAATTTATTTATTTTGTGTTTTTGTGTGCTAATTTTTCCTATCGATTAAGAGAAAGTGTTTAGGTACATATTTGGTGTACCAATTGTTATAATTTCAAACATTAAAATTACTACACTATTGCGTTGGGTGTATGCCTGTAATGATAGTTGTAACTTTAGATAGATAAATAAATACATAAAGTATATTGCATAGGCTGCACTTCAATTTAAAAATACCGGCTGATTTTATAGTCGTTTCGGAGCGTAAGATTTTTAAAACAAAATCGTCTGGAGTTATTAGTACTACGAAAAAAATGCTTTTTTTGTCATTTCACCTATAATTATTCCGTTCACCTTCACATTATTCACGTAAATAGAATTATAAATTATTAAAAAAACCTTTATTTTTCGCTAAAATAATACCTCCGAATCTCCGAATTGCTATCGAAAATGTGCACAGAATCTTTCGCTCCAAAACTTCTTAAAAATCATCCGATAAGTATAGAAGTTATGTAGATATAATTCCTTAATGAACACCAAAATTATTATGGACAAGCAACTCTGCTATGACTTTATTCTTCATGAACTTTGATCAGAGTTTTATTTGATTTTGCACGGTACCCTAACACTTTTTGTAAACTAAAACTAGCCTTCGTTACGTATTATGATAGCAGTCATAAAAATCGCTCCGCCACTACTAATAGTGTCTGGTCAGTCTGTAAATATATATATAATATATATATATATAATATATATATATATATATATATATATATATATATATATATATATATATATATATATATATATATATATATATATATTATATACAGGGTGTATTTTTGAAACGGGGCAGTAAGGGCAAGTACCTTAACCGTTGCAGTTACAGCAAAACGTTCTTAAAAGACCTTCCCTAACTTTTTGGGACATTTTGAACTGCATTCACAGATTTTGTAAAAAACTTACAGTTAGCAAAAAAAATGCAAAAAGTTCAAATTTTTTTTTATATGCCAATCGATTCTATTTCATGTGGGGATCAAAAAACTCTATGGGACCATTTTAGCTTTCAGTACTAGAAAAGACAGAAATCGCCAAAGACCTTTCCCATATATTTCGTACGGAAATATGATAAATCAACTCGAAACTCATAGGTCAGGTAAAATTTTGAACTTTTTTAAATAAAAAAAATCATTTAAACATTTAAGAAATTGGTTTATGAAATAAATTGCTCAAAATGATTTCCATTTTCACGAATACATAAGTCTATCCTTTTTTGCACTGAACGAATGGCGGCTAATAATTTTCTGGGATGAATATTACGTAAAATGGTCATTAATGCATCCTTGAGCTCTTGAACACTGGCGTACGTCGTCTTATACACTTCGTTTTTCACGAAGACCCATAAAAAAAAATCAAGTGGTGTTAGATCGGGGCTACGAGGTGGCCACTGTGTTGGACCATGTGTACCTATCCACTGTGTACCGAATAGGCGGCTCAAATTGGAACGTGAAAGGTGACTGTTCTGTGGCGGAGCACCATCTTGTTGAAAATGAACTTTTCGCAATTCCGACAGGGGCCATTCGTCCATCTCGTTTTCAAGATGGTGTAAAATGACTTCATTATACATGGCAGAATTCAGTTTCCCTTCATAAAATTCCACCATTATGACTCGATTGGACATTATACCACACCAACAGTTGAATGAGAAGCGAACCTGATTATGACTTGCCGTAACTCTTAGTGGATTTTCTTTGGACCAATAGTGGTGATTTTTTCTGTTGTACATACCGTTATTGGAAAAATTCGTTTCGTCTGACCACAGTATGTAATTTAAAAATTCATGATCTCTGCTTATTTTTCCTCTGAGTCATCTGCAAAAAGTAAGCCTTCGAACATCATCACCCGGATGTAACACTTGAACTATGCGCCCATATCGATAGCACTTGTAGTCGTATTTCTTCCATATCTTTATCACAAGGGAGTGGGATACACCTACTTCAAGGGCGACTTGCCTGGACGATACCTCTGGATATGCTTCGACATAAGTTAGAACCGCAATCTCCGTGTCCATGTCCACACGAGGCTGCCGCTTTCTTTTGAAAGAACCCTGCAATTCCAGGTTTTTCAAAAGATTTGTAATAACCTTTCTTGTTGGCACATGCCGCAACGGATACTTATTGCGGTACCACACTAATGCAGCTCCCGCATTTCGATTATTGACAAAATACGCTTCTAATAAGTCCATTTTTTCACGATTAGAAGACATTTTGAGGGTAAAAATTCTTTTTATTTACTTTACAGTCAATTCTACCCACTTCCTGGCCATAACAAAAAGTTAGACCATCGTAGAAATTTGTTTCTGTTGCCGAAATGTATGGGAAACGTTTTTGGCGATTTCTGTCTTTCCTAGTACTGAAAGCTAAAATGGTCTCATAGAGTTTTTTGATCCCCACATGAAATAGAATCGATTGGCATAAAAAAATATTTTTGGACTTTTTGCATTTTTTTTTTGCCAACTGTAAGTTTTTTACAAAATCTGTGAATGCAGTTCAAAATATGTCAAAAAGTTAGGGAAGGTCTTCTAAGAACGTTTTGCTGTAACTGCAACGGTTAAGGTACTTGCCCTTACTGCCCCGTTTCAAAAATACACCCTGTATATATATATATATATATATATATATATATATATATATATATATATATATATATATATATATATATATATATATATATATATATATATATATATATAGTTTGTAAAAAGTTTTAGTATTATATATATAATATTATAAGCTCATTACTAGGACGAATGTTTAAAGCGGCACTAGAAGGGTTCGCATCAAATTTAGTTAGGCAGGGAGGGGAACTTGGGTAGTGAGGATGAGTGTTTATGTACATCAACAAAAGGGGCCCCTTTTAAGCCTACGGAAAATCCATAAATTACTAAGAAAATTGGTTTCATGTTTTAACAATAATTTACTCGTATCCACATAGTGAAGCTAAACGCCGAAAAACGCCGTGCCATGGCGGCAGAAGAACAACCAGTGTATATTAATGATAAATAGATTTCTAACTACCTATTAGACCCAACTTTATACTAATATAAGTACCAGTAAGCTAAATGTGCCATTTTTGGGTCAGTTTTCATATCGAGGGGATTGAAATAGGCGTCAATTTGCAAGCCAACGCCTCAGCTCTTAATAGCTGTAGTAAAACTTTATTGTAGCATTAAACCTAATATTACACAGATATAGATATACAACTAATTCTATATAGTCAACGCAACTATTACACATTGGAATATAACGATTTTAAACATCTACATTAATAATATATTCACGCTTGTTAATGCCATAGGAAATTGGGATGGTATGTTTGAAGTAAATTATTGGATGTTGTTCGTTGGATGGGTAAAAAGTGTTAAACTCGCGTCAGGATCACTTGACCTTTGAACCGTAACCGACGACTGACGTTGTACAACATTAGCAACAGATTGTTTATTTTGTTAGGTACGCTATTCGTACATAGGCGGTAAGCGCTTCGACTGTAAGTCCTTATGGTTTCAGATAGTACCGGGTTCAAACCTGGGCTTCTGACACTTTTTGTGATTATTTTTTCTCTTTGTGATTATTTTTTCTTTTTGTAATTTATTAATTTCTTCTGACAGAAAATTAGTGATAGGTTCTATGATTGGCGCTATATTATAGGTATGGTATGGTATGGTATGTTCTTTTTATCTTTTTCTCTGTATATAACGAAGTAAGAAAAAGTTTTCACTTCTGCCGGCACTCCCGGAGTGCAACCCGTCTTTTTTTAATATTAGATCTTCTTTCTTCATCTTAGAGTTAATTCCAGTCGCACTCAAAGCTATCAACTTGGAATCTTGGGTCCGCTTTACTAGTCTAACTGCAATTTAGCTAAACTTCGATATATTCTGTAAAGCGACTGCCATCTGACCTCCACAACCCAAAGGCGATATCGAAGCATTACAACTAGACCAGATGTTGGACTATTAAGACCTCCAACTACCCGTAACGACTGCCATAGATGTTTGTATGTCAACCGAGACCGACGGCTTGCAAACACCCAATGCAAACACCCGTATTCACGCATACAAAATACTTGCAGTAAACAAGGATCGGACCAGCGCCTTGTGAGCGGCCGCGTTCACTACCGCTATGCCACGCAGGCTATCAAATACAAATAATTATATCTAGTCGACGCAACTATTACACATTAAAAATTTTCAGTCCCACGTAATAAGAGGCGAATTTATTGTCAAGCAAATACCGGCTTGCAAATTTTTGACACCGGTTTTTTTCTCGGAATTGGGAGGTCAGTAGCTCCCATAAAAAGAAAAGTTGTAAATATATGCCGTGTTCCGAGTATTGCGTAATGTAAGCTAATAATACCTGTGCCTACCCTCTCGAAAGGCTCTTTCATTCCCTTTACTGAGAAATCTATATTATTCAGATTTATTAATATTCGTATAATTAATAAGGTTAAGTGATCCTAATTAATATTATCTGATTAGACGGTATCTCGTTACAGTCCTATTGTCCATTTTTGTATAAATTTACTTTATACGAATATAATCCTTTCATTTTCCCTAATTATTTTGAGAGCCGAAATTTTTTTATATTGCTAACGAGGGTTATTTTAAGATACTTCTAATTAAAAGTAAAGGTCGAACTGGTAGGTTCAGCCAAGATTTACATTTGTTTTTTTTTTATTAAGTAAACAGAATATATATATAGGTTGCGTGTTCAGATCACGTCGGGGTCACCACTGTGGAGGAACGGGGTGTGATGTTCCTCCAACACAAAGGGAGGATCCTCCGACCAGGTAAGGTGATCACGCCTGGCGGGCCGCGGCCCATCGATTGTCGTTGGGATGTTGTATATGTATTGTACCAGCGCAGAAACTTCACTTTCGCGATGCAGGATTTGTATTATCGTAGTAGTTCTGCTTGATGTCGCTAGATGGCGCTGGGTACATGTGGTATCGCCACATCACTCCCCTCCAAGACCGGAGGTTGATTGCGATGAGTCAGCTGTCTTACTCTTAGCTCTCTTGAGGAGCGTGCCACTGCCAGTCTTGAGTAGTTCCGTTTCGTCGGATCTGGACGCCGCTTATTCCATTGACGGAACAGTCATCCACGCTAGTCCCAGTGAGTCGGGACTACCGCTGGTCCCGAAGATGCGGGGCAAGTGCGGTGCTGCGGTGAATGCCCAGCGAGTTGGGGCTCGAAGCGTCGAGATGAAACCTCGGCGAGCCGCTAGTGAGGCGAGGCGAATCCTCGGTGAGTTGAGGTGAGTCCTCGGCAGTGACGGGGCGAATCCTCGATAAGGTGAGGTAGTCCCCCGTGTATTGGGGCGAAATGGCTGAGTTACTACGTAGACGGGAGAGATGTCCTCTTCTTACGTGACCGTATGAACGTGTACTGTGTGCCGTAGATGCAGGCGTGGCCGAAGGGTAACCAGGCTGCAGCGATCGCTGCATGCTATGGTAGCCTTGTAAGGGCCGAAGGTGCTGGATGGCGAAGACTTGATTACCGCTCATGCGGAAGAAGTGAATAGGATGTGACGATGAGAATGCTGCCGATATGCTCAGCGAAGGTTACGTGATCAGATCACGTCGGGGTCACCACTGTGGAGGAACGAGGTGTGATGTTCCTCCAACACAAAGGGAGGATCCTCCGACCAGGCAAGGTGATCACGCCTGGCGGGCCGCGGCCCATCGATTGTCGTTGGGATGTTGTATATGTATTGTACCAGCGCAGGAACTTCACTTTCGCGATGCAGGATTTGTATTATCGTAGTAGTTCTGCTTGATGTCGCTAGATGGCGCTGGGTACATGTGGTATCGCCACACTTCGATTACGATGCACAAAGTGCTCAAAGTTATCTTAATGCCTACATTACTCCGTAGCAAACTGCTACGGCTCGTAGCATGTGCTACATGTTTTGTAGCACATCTACGAGACGGTATTTATGTTATGGTATTACTTCGAAACTTTTTTATAAACTTAACATTATAAATAAACTAGCTTTTACCCGCGGCTGCGCCCACGTGGATGTCGGTTATCGCTATAATATCGGTTATCGTTATTAATTGTAGCTTATGTGTTATTCTGATGTATAAAGCTTTACTATTGTAAAATTTCATTAAAATCCATTCAGTGAGTTTTATGTGAAAGAATAACAAACATCCATCCATCCATACATCCATCCATACATACAAACTTTCGCATTTATAATATTAGTAAGATTATTTTAATAGTAACTTTTAAATTCTCGCAATCCATGATATACAACAATGGTAACAGTAATTAACGCGATCATGGTATAGGTACTTACATACCTTTGATTGCCTGACCTTTCGACCAGGTTACACCGGCCGTGATCACAGGCTGACTGGCTCAGCGGTGCACGCCCGCTGTCTTCGAGCCCGTGAGGTAGTAGGTTCTTCATCTACCCGCACATTTTCAATATTTTCTTTTCGTCATGTACCGTCATATACCACACTCACAGCGTCCCTATTCTATAAGCAAACTGTTCGGTATCTATCCGACTGTGCAGAAAAGCGAGGTTGCATGTTTTTTATCACTGGATTCCATGTTGAAGATAATTTAAAACCCATCTTCCCGATTGAAAGTCTTTTTATAATTTAAATGTTGTACTTGACGGTAAGTTAGGTCTTTTCGTTACAAAACTAATTTGCACTTTAGGTTTACTCAACGACTGCACCGGAGACCATGTCTGGTAATAAATACTTTTGAGTAGCAATGAAGAAGTTTTTGGTTGTAAATTAATAAAAAAGTTTTGGGTAAAAGATATGGCCGTTCAGCTGTTTCGTATTTAAACTTAAAGCCGGCTTCAACTAAGTTGGAAATAAGAACGAAAGACGTTGATTAAAGTTGAAAAACTGTAGCTTAGTGGTTAAGAAGCCAGCATAAGAACGTTTTCACACTATCCGATATCTGACATACGATATCGGAGGAACTCAAATGTATAACATAAGTATCTATCTTTCACATTGTCCGGCCCGATATCGTTTAGCGGAGCCGACACCACTTTGTTGGCCCGATATCGGACCCAATTTTCGGCTTATTGACATTTTATTAGTAACGTACCTTTTCACGTTAATTGATGAAGTTGATCACGAATTTAGGGAAAAAAACTTGATACTATGTCATGTTAATATGGTTGAATTTTTTAATTTTTTTCATCCCTAGCTTCCCTAACTAGTCTTTGCTTTGGATCAAAGGGCCGTATCGGGTCGATTTTATCGGATATATGTGAAGGCGGAGGTCGGCTATCGGCGTCCGACACCGATATCGGATATCGGATGAATGTAAAAACGCTCTTACGATCAAGATGTCCCGGGTTGTAATACCCCCTCGACTGCAACCCACTCCTAACAAGCAATTTAGCTTAAATCGAGAGGTTAGAGAGAATATTAGTCATTTCTGTTACTAATATTATGCTTTTAGATAAAAAAAAATATTTTTTATATCACTTAGGTGGCAGATAAGCACGCGGCCCACCTGATTGAAAGTGGTTATCGTGGCCTATGGATGTTTGCAACACCACGGGCGTCACACTCGCGCTGCCGAACCGAAAATACTATGGTCTCTTTTTTTTCTAAATATGTTATTGTTGGTTATGATGAAGGTTTCAGTAGTTCACGTGAACCATGCTAGTGTATACAAATGTCACAAAATTATAATACAAGCCTAATATTTCCCTCATAGAAATACCTCACTCACGTCACGTACCTCCATTAGTTTGCCGCAGGCTCTCGAAAACTTGTGGCCGCTTTTGCAGCACGTTTACACAACGCACAAATAAAGGAATCCCGTGTTTCACAAAACAATGTTTGTGTTGAAGGCAAATTGAAATAAACCAACTTTACAGCCACGCCGCGTCGCACTTCACTACTGCTAAGGTACTGCGTTCTGAGAAATTTACGCGTGGTCCAAGTAATGATCTATTTTCTATTTATATATCTTCTGAAATTGCATTTTTCTGTATGGGTTTCGTAGAAAGCGACTATAGGAGAGGGCTGTCCTCCATAGGACAGTTTTTTTTTTTACGTGCGGTAAATCCCCACGGATACCCCCCCCCCCCCCCCCTTTGGAGCCGAAGGGGGAGGTTATGTCGGACTCGAACCGACTAAACCGCACGCCATCTGTGGGTCGATGTGCTAGGCCGGAGGTGAGGTTGTCTTTTGACATATCCCTCGCACCCCGGCTGACCCACCTCCATAGGACGGTAAACATACAGCCTATGGCTAAGTGCCCGCATGACAGCAATAGGCTCACCCCTTGTTAGTTGGACCGAAAATCATAGTTGACGAAATGTTGGTGCTAATAACCTTCTGCCTACCCCTTTGGGGATTTATACGTAAGTTTTAATACTTATGTTTGTAAAAATTACATAAAATTTAAAACAGTTACCCTGAACCTTAATTGAAAAGAATAAGCTAGTATGGAGTTATATAAGTAAGCTGTTTTTCGCTTGGCTACAGCGTCTTGATAGCTGTAGGCCTTTACAATAATGTAATGGGAATTAACGCGATCGTGGTATAGATACTGTAGACTCGGGCAGTCAAACGCAACAGTTTTCTATCATATTTCAAATAAAACAACTATGTGCTGAAATATTATTATATTTATTTCGAAATATATATGAGTTTTATAGGGTTTACGCAAGGTTTTTTTGAGGGTCGCGGAATCTGATACACTTTATAATATATTCAATCTTCCACTTGGAGAACTCTGGCAGGTGCCTCTATCAGCCCCTAACGCGAACTGTCTTCCCTCACTTGTTTATTTTCTCTTATCTAAATTCAATTTAAAATAACATGTTTTATTTTTATGTTGTTGACGCATGATGACTAGGCAACGATTTACCTGACGATTCGACCAGATTACACCGGCCGTGGTCACAGGCTGACTTTATGCTTTTGTAGGTGCCAAAGCGCGTACGACCCTAGTAATGTTGAAGGTGTTAACGTGCTATGATAATCACTTACCTTTCAAAGGACCGTGGGCTTCTTTTACCTCCATGTAGGGAAAATAAGAAAATAAACAAAGGGAAAAAGGATATTATACCTTATGCTCTAACAAACCGTACAAAATGCGCCCATTTCTAAACGTTTTCTAAAAAAACAAAACTATCGCTTTCATCCAATCTTTAGCAACAAAAGCTTTACGTTCGAAATATATTTAACTTGCAATCCCACTTCAATTTCTCGTCGATGAAATCTCCTTTAGCAAACAATCGTCGCTAAGAGGGCAAACAAAATTGGGACTGTTTTTACGTCAGCTATGACAGCGCACTGAGAACCGCGGAAAATTGATCAAATTCTACCGAATGACGTGTGGTCCAAAAATTTATTGGAAATTATGAATGTTCTAGGATCTACTACTGTACAATGTGTTTTTGTATGTATATTTAGTATATATATGTATGCGTATAACTTATAGGTGTACCTTATTCTAATACATGCTATACAGTGCTCTCTAGACCTAAACTAAGCGTAGCTTAAATAGCTTGTAATTCGCGCGGATAAACTTTTTTCCATAATCCGTGGGACAAATACTTACTTAAGCTCACTTTTTTACACCCGAAATTGACACTGTTATGACCTCTTAAATAGCAGAAGAATGTATTGCTATTGAAAAAGAAAAACATGTATCCTGTATCTAATTTGTCCTCATCAAATCTTGCTTTTCGTTATGGAAGTATCCCTCAGGACACGAATCTTTGACCTCAACCGTGAGACAAAGGAGGCTCTGGCGCGCGTAGATATGAAGTAATCTATGCTTGAAGGTCGTCCACCGCCGTAGCACTCCGTATTATCTTTAAAAGATACTCAAGAAACGTAAACTGCGCGTATAGAGCACATTCTGAGCACACGACGGTATGCTCGTACAATTGAAACGTCCGACTGGGGAAGTACCTCCGCCCTTCAGAATACCGCGGTCATAATAACCTCGTGTTATGTTCCCGGCGGTGAGTAGGGTAGCCAGAGCTCACTGGAGAGATTTTGTGATGTAAGTGGAGAAAAAAAGGCTATTCCTGCTTTATCTTCTACACTGATGGCACAGAAACTCTCTATGTTTACAGTGTCGGCAGCACGAGTGTGAGTCCCCTGGTTTTGTACCCGTCCATAGGCCTCGGTAACCAATTTCCATCAGTTGGACCGTGTGTTTGACTGCAACGACAGTGATATAAAAACATTCTTCGCAAAACACTTGTAAATTACACCATACACTATTACCTGTGTGGGACCTACATCACTTTCACCTAGGACACACCTCTATCAAAGCCGCATAATAAATTTAACAACATCCCTTACAATGATCGTGCGGTCCTGTTTCACAGGCGGGCAGTCCTAGTGGACTACTCACGTGACGTCATCACTTTCGGGAGTGTAATAAGAAGTGATGTAGGTACCTAATATGTTAGGAGAAGTGACTAAGACGTATTACAAGGACATTGAATGTATGCTCAACTACAGTATGTTGTTTTCTTTTTAGTTTACATTCAAGATTTTTTAATTGCGTTTCATTCGATTGCAAAGTCAACGGTTTGATTCCGCTCAGTGCAGATTGAATGCATGATGAGAGATCGAATGAATATTATATTTCAATTTCTGCATACACCATCAGTTTAATCTGAAATAAAAAATATTTTATTAGGTGACCCGCCGTGGCTCCGCCTGTGGCATATTTGGAGACTGTATCACCTCGTAACAATTTATAGAAATCTACGGGATTTGTAGACATTAATGATCACTACTGTAGACGCGCACGCTTCTGCTCACGGGAGTAGTCCCGTGAGCAGAAGCGTGAATATTTCAAATATCTCTAATCTTCATCGATGAACGGACTACAACATAAAAATATTTTTTCAAATCAAACCAGTCGCTCCTGAGATTAGTGCGTTCAAACCAACATACAAAATCTTCAGGTTTATAATATTAGTATAGAGATTACGGAAATCACAGCTACACGGAATGGTTCAGAGAAAGGACTTGTGACAAGCATATCGATTATATTCTCTTTGAATATTTTAAAGAAGCAATAACGATACTATCTTTCCATAAATTTAAACACCCTCTACATCATCTTTCGATCTTAAAAATAAATATAAAAAGTTATTAAAACTTTTAACTTCGTTTCATTGCACATAAAAGTGCTATAATTTCCGCTGTTTTACATTTATGGCAACCATTAAATCCAAGGGGCGAAATTTAATTTGATAATATAATTAAAGCGAAGGACCTTGAATAAAGATGCTGCTTAAATGAATTGAATAGTATTTTGGTTAAGTATTGTATCTGCGGTAGTAATATAGATGGGTGATCATATTATTTGATTACCCAGGGTCTTGATTAGGTAGTCCTATCAAGCGCTTAATACGCTTTCACACCTAAACCACTGAGCCGATTTTGATGAAATTCGATAAATTTGTTTATTAGGTCTTGAAAAAGGACTTAGGCAATGTTTGGTCGCGATAACCGACATTCACAGCTAATATCAAGCAATCCTTTCTCATCAAACATTTCACCAAATAAAAATAGCTTGTCGTAATTAAATAAATACTTGTGAGTAATGATACTTGACATAATGATCTTACAAGCTTAATAGATGTAATATAGGAAGCAATTCTAGTACACAATGGACCGCTTTTTCGTGCTCAAGTGGAGGTTACGATCGTGCCAAACAATGGTGCGATAGAATTTAATTGTAAGTACTTGAGTACAGCGTTCGAATAGCGCAACTTTGAGGTAATTCTCCTGTTTAGCGGCTTTAAATGCGAACTAAGAATATGTAGTATTGTTGTAGAATATGTACTAGGTATATACCGTTAGTTTATCGTGTTAGTAGCGGTGGAGACTCTCGGGAGCTGGGCTTAAGAGGCCAAAAGCATTGTAAAGGCGATTGGGCAGATGTTCATGGAGGTCACTGGTGACTCCCACTCCGGAACGTTCCTGGTGCAGAGGTTGGCCATCGCAATCCAGCGTGGAAACAAGCAAGTGTAATGGCACTTTCGCACCAGGAGCAATCAGGGATGGCTTATTCGACTACTACTAAATTTATATTTTATATTTAGCATTAAGTTGACATGATATGAGATATTTTATTGTATTTGACAATTAATTTATTTATTTTTTGTATTTATTATATATATGTATAATTATGATTTTTGACGTTTATGAGTTTATTTGATATTTACGAGGTAAGGTCTTCGAGGTCCAAGGTAATTTCACCTTCGAGCCAGTACACGTACTGAATAACGACTGCATTTCAATTTTAATACGGTTAAAGGACGGAACGGCAGTCACTCCCGTAAAAGAAAAATCATGACAGTATTGTTAAAGGGAATTAACGCGATCACGGTATTAATGTTATTATACATACATATCATGATAGAACCGATTTCTAAGATAAAAGTACCGAATGTCAGTCTTCAGGCTTTCACGGCCGGCGTTGCAAGTAGAGTATACTGCTTCCGGGCTGTTTGGCGGTCCATTTGAAATTTCTCTGCCACTAAAAATGTCGACCGCAGTGATCGACGAAACGTCTGGAACGCAAGTTTCAAATGGACCACGGCCAAACAGCCCGGAAGCAGTATATTCTACATAACAAATGTCAGTTTAGCCGACTTTTGTCAATTCCAAATCTCACAATTTATATAAGATTAAACTACGGTGACATGTTAAATAATAATGAATAAAACAAAGAAGAAATTTCTAGAAGAAACGTTCCTATTCCTCGAATTGAAAACTATGAATAAGCATTATGTGAACTCTTGACCTGGTTTCTTATTCTGAGTGGCAACCGTAACTACACGCGTTAGTAAAAGCCGACATATTTAAGTTGGTCTAGTTTTAGGTCAATTCTCTCTTCTATGCTAACCATTTGTAGTACATCGTCTTCTCACGTTACGACTGCGTTTGAATCTCGATATCACTCAGAACAATACGCCTGTCTTGCTGAACTAATGAGTGAACGGGGCAATGAATCACATGTCTGACAGTTAATAATGACGTCACGGACGCGTCCCGAGCGCTGATTTAGGAGTGTCGGTGTAGGGTCTTAATTTAGCAGTGACGTCATTCAACATTTGCTCATATGCTGTTTTAAAATTATTTAAAAAATAGTCTAGTTATTTAGAAGGCTGCTTTGTTTTCAATCAATCAATCAATCAGCCCACTGCCGGACATAGGCCTCTCCCAATGGGCGATTAGTTATTTTTACATGAAATAACTTTTACCATTGAATTATTAGTTGGATAAAATACTGAATCAAAAATATTAAACCTTATCCGTTTATATCTTACTTCCCAGTTGGAAAATTGAACGCCTCCAGTACTACGAACTAAATTATTGCAAGATATTCCATCCATATCAGCTTGTTTCGCCAACATACTAACACTATACTACAAAACGCACTCATACATACACTCTTATTAATATCACCAATAAAGGTCATTTTCGTATACCACTCTCAAATATTAGCCTGTTAAATTTACACAAAGTTATCTTTGCGGTTGGTTAAATCGTTTAGACGTCTACGTTGTTCTAAGTTTTCGGTTTCAGCGTCGCATTTGTTCAGTTTGTCAAATCAATGCTATTTAGATGAAATCGAAATAATCCGTTTAGTTTATGGGGGTGAGCTAGTTTTACTTATTGACTAAGTTCTGGTTTGAACAATGTTTTAGAAAATTTGGTGCATTTTGTCGCTACAAAATAGAAACAAAAAAGAAAGAAAAATGCGTTTATTTCGACTGACTGCAGCACGCAAAACAAATTAACTTAAATATAAAACTTATATTTTAGGTTATGTTACATATTTTCATTTCTTTTTTAAAGGTGTTGCTTCAATTTATTGAATAGTATTTTGGTTAAGTATTGTATCCGCGGTAGTAATATAGATGGGTGACCATATTCTTTCATTACCCAGGGTCTTGGCTCGGCAGTCCCATGAAACGCATAAAATTTAAAAAAATCTTTTGTTAAACATATTTAAAGTTTCAATAAGGTAAGTACAATAAATATGAAACCACCTATTTATCAATTTTTTATTGGCAACATTAACCACCATTTCCTCTTCAGCCATTAAATAACTAGATCTATGATATTTATCTCTGACAATTATGACATCATACCGATCCGTGATTCAATGATGTGAATTGAATAATAGTAGGTTCTGTTTGGTAGGTCTGTGTTTTATCTGTAATGAGTACTAATATTTCCGGTAATAAACATCGCTACTGTCCCTCAGAGCTCAAAAAATCGTCGGTTGTAACCTCAAATGAAAATTAACTAAATGTTTATGTCATCTACTGCTGTTGCCCGCGGCTCCACCCGCGTCGACTTCTGATCCCGTTCCCGCTGCTGGCCTTCCCGAAAACGTGATAATAAATATTCTGTGATACTCACAAATAATGTGTGTGGGGTAATACAGAGATTACACCCTTTTTTTAACGGAAATCCCCTCGTACGCCACTCCTGCCAGAGTCGGAGGGGCGAGGTTATGGCGGACTCGAACCAACTAAACCGCACGCCGTCTGTGGGTCGCAGTACGAGGCCGAAGGGAAGGTAGCTATAGTGCATATCCCTCATATCCCAGCTGACCCAGGGCTATCTCTCTCGACCTGGCCCTCTTCGGATGGGGGGACCACGGGGTCCCCAACTCGTCTCCGGTATGGGGGGGTATCGGTGAGACTTACATATTATTTACTTGCCGCCGCCTGCGACTACGTACGCGTGGAGTGAGTTAGATTTTCATACAAACTACCATCCCCTGTTTTAACCCCAAAAGGGGGTTGATTGCTAAAGATATATTTTTAGTACACCTCCATATTTCCATCTGTAAAGCATACATTCTAAATTTCGAGGCTCTCACTTTTATAACATGGGACTTGTTGTAGGAGGTTGGATACGAAGGTATTTCCGTCCAATTGAGCGATCCCGCTGGGGAAGTACCTCCAAAATACCGCGTCCATAATAACCTCGTGTTGTGTTACCGGCGGCGAGTTAGATAGCCAGAGCTCACTGGAGAGTTTTTGTGCTGTCAGTGGGAAAACCAAAGGCTATTCCTGCATTGTGTTCTACACTGACGGCACAGAAACTCTCTGTTTTCACAGGTTAGACAGCACGAGTGTGACTCCCCTGGTGTTATACTCGTCCATAGGACACGGTAACCACTTTTGACCGTGATAGGACCGTGAGCTTGTTTACCAGCCCAGTGGTATAAATAAAAAAACTTTTATACAAACTTACAACACTCATTGGACCCCCACTAGGGTGGAGTTCCGCAAAATACGTTCTTAGCGGGTTATTTGTAGGTTTTAGTTTCTGAGATCTTATATATACGATTTTAGATCACTGAGTGTTATTTCGCTTTTATATATTAAAATAAAGTTATTATAGATTAAAGAGTAACTCGAAATACTTTTACGTCCCTAGCAGCAAGAATCTGATCCAAAATAGATCGCACAACCTATTCTGTATATGCAAAGAAGCTTGAATACAGATAGACTTTTGACTTGCGCCGAATAAGATTGCGTGGAACGACCACTTTCAAAGGGTCTGAGTGTATTTCCTGTGGGAAATACGGGAGTTTCATACATTTTGATATTTGTTTACTGGCTGTAAACGCGGTTGTAATCTGCGAATACAGTTCCAAGTAAAACGATATATGCTAAATAGCTGTTTGTGTCTCCTTGAATGTGAGTTGCTAGGCACTTTACATTGGTTTCACTATCAGACGATTAGACGGTAGCTTATTGGTTAAGGAGTTGGTCTTACGATCGAGAGGTCTCGGGTTCGAATCCTGGCCATTACACTATCGACGTGAACCCACTCCTAACACAAGCATTTTAGCTTAGTTGGAGGGGTTAGAGGAAATATTAGTAATTTCGACAATTTCCGTTGCTAATATTCTTTAAAAAAATCCCACCTATAAAGATACTGGTTGCGGGTAATTAAATCCCGTCGCAAATGTTATCAATCCATCAATTAGCCCACTGCAGTCCACTGCTGGACATAGGCCTCTTCCAATGTGCGCCATTTCGTACGTTCCTCCGCCTTACACATCCAGCCACTTTTTCACCCGCAAACGTTAGCTTTTTCTTAATTTTCCTATTCATTAATGGAAAAAGTTAGCATATTCATATCAATATTTCACTCATAAAGTTATTACCTAGTAGGTATATAGGCATGTAACATTAATTGACTTCTGAACTTCGAATTCAAGGTTCGTTGACCTCTATTGAAATAGAAAAGTTACGCAGTCATTAGTTACTCGAACAAAATTACACACATATTTTACTAAATAAATAATGATTAACGTAATGGCTCTTCTACACACTGTCGAACACAGTGACGAAAGTAATAGCCGTTGTGTTCGCCACTGTACTGGCAAACGTGTACGTTGGTTCAAGCGCTGGTTACGTGTCCACTCTACACGCTGACATACACAGTGCAGTACTCAGTGGAACACGCTATTCAACATATTGGCGAACCATCACGTGATCGGGAACCGCGGTTCGGTGACACTTTTCTTTGTCGCACCATTAAGACCTGGAACTCCTTGCCGGCTCGAGCCCTCGAGCCTCTGCAGATGCATAGAGATGTTGCTTCATTGGCAGTATTTTACCGTCTCTACCGTGGTGAATGTTCTGATGAGCTATTCCAATTAGTCCCACCCTCTCCTTTCCTATATAGGACAACACGTGCAGGACTTAGATGTCACCCGCGTACGGTGCAGAACATTCCTTCAAGAACCAAGCAGTTCGGTGACGCTTTTCTTTGTCGCACCATTAAGACCTGGAACTCCTTGCTGGCTCACGAGTTTCGTTCTTCTTACAGTCCCGTGTCCTTTAGGCGGGGCGTGCAAAAACGTCTGATGAAGCTGTCAAGGTGAGTGCCACCATTTTAACATGGTACGTGTATGTAATAGTGACACTCTTTAGTGAGACTTTGCCTTCAGCTTACCATCAGACGAGGTGAAGTCAAATTGACGTGTACTATATAAAATATATATATAACGTAAATATCATTGCCCATACGCTCGCCACCATGTTGGCCGTCATAAAATTGTTTATCCACACGTGGCTAAATGGTTACCGAGAAGGTTCATACATCACGACATAGAGCAACACCAACCAGGTCAGTCTTAGGAAGAGTGATCATTCTTTATACAGTGAGACCACTCCATGCTTAGCCGCTGTTCTCGGTTACCATACGAACATCTGTGGTATTTGTTACAGGCAGCAGAAACACGCAGAGTCCTTTTAGGAAGACAACCTCGTCAAATTACAGAACTTCAATATTCAACAATGGGTTGTGAAGGTTCCGCCAGTTGTGAAATACGGTACTGAAATAATTGAAATTGATGTATAGATTGAACCTGTACTAGATTAAATGGCATCGTTACAAAAATATAAACTTCATAGATAAAATTAGACGAAAGAAATCTAAAACCATCGACAAATTCAACGTTCCTAGTTCGTGAGAGATTGCACTTGGATAGTTGCTCAACAAATTTTAATGGTCCTCTAACAGCTGATAATAGACACGCAATGTTTGTTTTATTTGACTTTTCCTAGAATCATGAACTTGTACATAATTTGATTTAATTGGAAGTAGTAGTACGCTAGTACTATTATCTATTCTGTGATAGTAGCGAATTAAGTGACATTAAGTTAATATTTACTTAATTATTCTTGGTACTGTTTGAAGTTTTCGCGAATATCACTCATTGAAATAGAACTATTTTTTACCGACTACTAAGATGGGTTTTGTTTTTCGCGCGTGTCTTGTATGTATGTTTGTAATATTCTTTATTACCTCATATCTTCTGAACCACAGCACGGATTTCAATGATTCATGTCTCAAATGAAAGGTATTTATTACTCAAGTGTACTTGGGTATATAAAATATGAACAAAAGCTACATGTTGGTTTTTTGACACCAAAATGTATGTGGTAAAATAAATTTGTCACTCATATAGGTGTCAAAATGAGGGAAATTAGAAGACAATTATAAAAATATAATACGTCATATCTAAAAAGTATAAAATAAAATAAAAATGTCGGTGAGTTAACATACTCGTACCTCAGTCTACCCCTCACGGGATCGACGGGCGTTCATATACTATAGCGTTTCGCACTTAAATATTTATAAAGTATCGAGACATAAGGCTTGGCTAGTTCTAGGTTACACTCATTATTGATTTTATGAATGCCACACTCAAATATTATGACTTTGAAAGTAATGGATAGCGTAATTTTGTATCTACTTGTTATTCTAGCCAGTTCCTAGAGTGATGATTTAATTATCAATATTCCACGCGAATGAAGTCTGAAGTTTACTTGAATATTGAAATAAAACCACTATTCATATGACATTAGGATTGTAGGAGGTAGGACACGACGGTATTTCCGTTCAATTGAGCAGTCCAACAAGGTAAGTACCTCCGCCCTACAGAATACCGCGGCCATAATAACCTCGTATTGTGTTCCCGGCGGTGAGTAGGGTAACCGGAGCTCACTGGAGAGTTTTTTTGCCTTCAGTGCGAAATCCAAAGGATATTCCTACTTTGTCTTTTTTTATATAGGACACGTCAATTTGACTTTACCTCGCCTGATGGTAAACTGAAGGCAAAGTCTCAGGAAAAAGGGCCACCATTATATACATGTGCCATGTTAATAATGGTGGTACTCAGCTTGACGGGCTCATAAGATGCTTTTTCATGCCCCGCTTAAAGGACCCGGGACTGTAGGAAGAGGGTAACACGTGAGCTGGCAAGGAATTCCAGGTCGTAATGGTGCGACAAAGAAAAGAGTCACCGAACCGATTGGTTCTTGAAAGAATGTTCTGCACCATATGCGGATGATATCTAAGTCCTGCAAGTGTTGTCCTGTATAGGAAAGGAGAGGGTGGGACTAATTGGAATAGCTCATCAGAACATTCACCATGGTAGAGACGGTAAAATACTGCCAAGGAAGCAACATCTCTACGCATCTGCAGAGGCTCGACCACAGACTCGTGACCACAGGATTTCCGATAATGCGGACCGCACGTCGCTGCAACCTGTCGAGGTACTTTAAGGGTCCAACCCAGAGATGCGAGCAGTATTCCACGCAGGAACGAATTTGTGTCTTGTATAGAAGACACCGTTGCTCCGGCGTGAAAAATCGTCTCACTCTGTTCAGAACTCCGAGTTTACGCGAGGCTGTTTTGATGATACTCTCAGAAACTCTCTGCATTTACAGGGTCGGCAGCACAATTGTGACTTCCCTGGTGTTGCACACGTTCATAGGCCACGGAAACCACTTTCCATCGTGACGTCGTATTGTTCAGCACAAAATTGTACTAGATACAGACATGCTAAAGTTGTGTACCTCGATTCACGTTAAATATTTATATTTTCAACGTTATGCAACCGTTGTGTTTCCGATGTCCGGCATAATAATGAGCTGTAAACCTTTCCAGTATCGTTACCGCGACATCGTGTTGGTTTCTAACGTTTTAGTATAAAAAGCTTTGCTATTTTTATCGTAATAAGGCCGGTTCATAAACAGTGCTACTTTATAGTAAGGCAGTGTCGCCAACTTTGCATTACCTTGTTTATGTGTTCATTTTTCAGCACCGTTATGAATGTTACAATGTTTTTTTTTCGGTCTATTATTATTTTAACATCATAAATTACCGGTGTCATCACTACCTGCTAATCACTTCAACTACTCAATGACAGACGAGGGTCTGGCGCCGGTTTTTTTCTCAGGTATTAGAGGGTCAGATAGCAGTCGCTTACGTAAAAGAGAACCTTGATTTCCCAAAGTCCAAACTTTAGATGCAACCAGGATTCGTTTTTTATTTATTTATAACATGGAAAACTTACAGCTACAAAAACATGAATAGCGTTAGATTGGATTAGGCAAAAGAAAGCCAGTAACAAGTTTTTGTTTATAGTCGCTGCGTATGTAAAAAATTGTGAGCAAAAACACGCATTGCACAAACCTTAATTATCTACATAGTCGACACCAGCAACATAGAACATCAATTTCTGGGTTTAAAAAGTTCGTGTAATTATCTCAATATAATATTTGCGATTCAAATAAGTTGCCATATCATTAACAAAGCCATAATTCAGTCGCATTTAAAACCTCCTTATTTAAAGTCGGTTACAAAATAGACTAGTTGCTAATAAAAGACAAAGGTTATCCTTACATAATACGTCGTATTCCAAGAAGCCAAGTCCTCACGTACTGGGAATTAGTTGCAGCGTGTGCATAACACCAGACACTTCTAGAATAATGGCGCCACTCGGTGTGTGGTAACACTACATATTAAATCGTGTTTGCACGCTGAAGTTCTAATAAATGTAGTGGAACGATAAGTTGCAAGTGCGGGGCTCGTTAACCATTAGAGAATACCATGCGGCACAGGCACTATATATAGCAAGCACGTTATTAACTGAGTCATCGGGCCATAAATCAATTGACATTGACATAAATAATTTATTTCTTAAACATTTATGGCCGGATGACTCGGTTGATAACACTCTTATTAGGATAAACCCGGGTTGGATGCTCAACTTTTTGAAATATAGCCAGAGCTCAATGGAAATTTTTTGTGCTGTCAGTGGGAAGACCAAAGGCTATTCCTGCTTTGTATTCTACGCTGACGGCACAGAAACTCTATGTTTACAGGGTCGGCAGCACGATTGTGACTCCTCTGGTGTTGCACACGTCAATAGGCCGCGGTAACCACTTTCCATCAGGTGAGCCGTGTGCCACCTCAGTGGAATAAAAAAACGAATAAAGCAGCTCTAAATGCAAACAAACAAAACGTTGATTGATGCTTCAATCAGTAATAAAAATAGTATTTGAAAATGTTTCGTCCATTGATTTCGTCCCATGATCTTGAATTAAGTTTTACATAATACATATTATGCCTTTGATTTGTCAGACGTTTCGACCAGTGTGTCCTGGAATTAGGTAGATATATTATTAGTAGTATAACACTCACTGGAATATTTACCGTGTTACTTGAAATACCATGTCAATCTCAAATCATAGTTATTATATTATCTATGGAACACGAATATGGTAAGTGAAGAAAAACTGAAGATGGAGAAGTACGTACTGATGAAATTGTTTGCATCAGATTGAGATTCTTTTTCCTCCTAGCGTTAATTCCAGCTTTCAACGGTTACTTACACCGCAGTATTCCACAAATTCCACAACATTTCACACAACGCTATCTAGATCCACGGTAAGCATAGCTAACTAGCTTGTGTTATGGAATCTAGAATGCGGATAAACATACTTAGATACTTTTTTTTTTTGTAAATACATACATATTATACATAGGAACAGCCAGACCAATGCAAATACCCATATTCATGCATACAAATATTTGCACTGAGCGTTCACTACCGCCACGCCACGGAGAATTAACTAATTATTCCCCTTGAAAGCTATCCATGAAATAAATATTATTTTAGTAACATGACAAGCCAGACCAATGCAAATACCCATATTCATGCATACAAATATTTGCACTGAGCGGGGATCGAACCCGCGCCTCCTGCGTAGCGGCCGCGTTCACTACCGCCACGCCACGGAGAATTAACTAATTATTCCCCTTGAAAGCTATCCATGAAATAAATATTATTTTAGTAACATGACAAAAAGCAATCTAACTCAATTCAATGTTCACAATCCAAAATAATCCAAAAGTTAAATAACGAACTTGAATAGCTGCTCTCTTGTTGCGAGAACGAATCAACAGACAACACAATAAAATTACTTAATTAAATGAACGAACACCGAACGAAACTTAAACTTAAATTCGAATTTCATGAAACGAAGAATTAAGAAAATCGAAACGAACAAAGAGGAACGAAATTCTCGGAAGAAAGTCTGTTTTCTGTGCAAAAACTTTTGATTCACGACTTCATTTCACAAAACGGTTGTTGATTTAGGATCCTTAAGATATTTTTCTTGTTTGTCATTTTTTTATCCTACTTAATGCTCTTAAGGATTAATTTTTTATTGGTGACTATTTGAATACCTTTATTTATTTGTTAGCGATTAAGAAGTTTGATATATATATTTATCTACTCTGAAACTATAATACAAAGATTATAAAATTGAAATCAAAACTCTTATGACAAACATTACGCACAGGCCAAAAATTTTATTACGATACAGGTCTTGTATGGACACCTATTTCATTAAATAACTTTTTAATCATAACGATACACCTATACAACCTCCATCTAGACTGAACCTCTACTTTAAAAAAAGAATCCGCCGATTCGGAAGAAAAAAAAAAGTAACACGCATGCGCAATCGATGTTTGTGCCTTGGCGCCAACATTTTACATTTAAATTAAACAAAGTTTGGTTTTGTTTGTAAAATAAATTAGTTTATGTATTATAGTATGAGAGTAGATAAAGTAGTGTATGACACTGTACATAACTTGGTCTTACAACACTCGTGTGATACTATAAAAAAAACTCTCGCAGGAGAGTTTTTTTTTTAAAACACATTCGTGTTATAAGAACCCTTATTATGCAACAGTATCATTAACTACTATTTTTGTTATGCAAAAAAGAATGTCTAAGTATGTTTAGATAGATAGATACATAATTCTTTATTGTACACCAATAAATTTACATTAGGACAAGTAAGTAGTATGAATATAGTTTAATGTACAATGGGCGGACTTATCGCTGAGAGCGATTTTAATTTTTTATTTTATAATCGCATTCCATAATGCAAGTTAAGTTATGTTATGTTAGTTTGAGTTTAGATAAAGCTCTGTTTAAAAAGTAGCCTATATTGAAATAAAAACACTTTTTAACTAATTCTATTGCGTTTTATTTGTTATTATTAACTTTTAGACCGACGTTTCGGCTACTTTTCAGTAGCCATGTTCGCGGTTTGACTAAGGATGGTAGTTGTCACATTGTAGGTTATTTCAAAGTATTGAATGATGAATTGTTGATGTTACTATTTACGCAGACTGAGCTCACTGTGTCGTTTAAGTTTTGCTGTATTTTGCTGTTTACTTGGTTTGATTAAATGGCTGACTGGGTCCTAGGCTGGTGGTACGGTCCAATCATTTTCTCTATTAAAATTTGGGTGTTTTGCAATTGCAATAGCCTCGCAGATCATTTTCAGTATATAGCTATGCTCTTTAGCAAATATCTATGGTTTATCAAACTTTAAAGTAATGATTGGTACCGTTTTGCACGTATGCACAAACAGTTGACTTTATTGTTGTTCCTTGATGCGGGTGCCATTGCTTCGCTTGGTTTGACCAATAAGTCAAACTGCGAACATGGCTACTGTATTTTTTTTTTGTCATGGTGTAATTTGTTTCATAAAGTATTGTACTAAATCACAATACACAAAGGTCACAATTTTACAATTATGTCAAGATATAATTAAAATATGTAATAATAAATAAAGTCCAAACAACATAATATATAGAGCTGGTTGATGCGGGTGCCATTGCTTCGCTTGGTTTGACCAATAAGTCAAACTGCGAACATGGCTACTGTATTTTTTTTTGTCATGGTGTAATTTGTTTCATAAAGTATTGTACAAAATCACAATACACAAAGGTCACAATTTTACAATTATGTCAAGATATAATTAAAATATGTAATAATAAATAAAGTCCAAACAACATAATATATAGAGCTGGTGCTAATCAAACAACCCGCCCCTGATCGCTCCTGGTGCAAAAGTGCCCATCACACTTGCTGCGTTGACGCGGTGGATGGCGATGGCCAGTCTTTGCACCAGAAACGATCCGGAACGATAGTCACCGGTCGTCTCGATGAGCCTCTGTCCAATAAACAATAAACTGTAAAACAGCCATATTTGTCTAAAAGTTAATAATAACAAACAGAATTCGTTAAAAAGTGGTTTTATTGCAATGAGTGAAATTACCGTGAACTTTAGAAACTATAACGTAGCCTATATATATTATGCCAAACTATAAACTATTTTTGTTTGCGTTTTTATTCATACCCGCTCAGCCGTTTTTACATGAAAGAGTAGGTACACACAAACATACACACATCCCGCTTCACAACCTTCAAAAAATTTAAAATTGTTTTATTAGTGAATGACTAAATATTTTATTGAGGCTTAGTAATAACTGTTAGGTAGACCTAACAGTTATTACTGCATAGGTAGTACTGGAATGACTATCTCTTGGTAACTACGGTGCGACTTCGCTTTGTGATTGCAAATGACGTAAATTTTTAAACTAATTTTATCGACAATTTCCGTTCTCAACCGTTCCGAATTAAAAATGTATTCCCGTTGCCTTCCTAGATAAGTTTACGTAAAGATACGAAGTCAAAGTTGACGAAACATGTTAGATTATAACTTTGCGAGTTTCTGTACATTGATAGACGAGGCTCGTGTTCTAAACGAAAGTTGTATTCGGTTGGCACGCTCTATACCATGTGTGGTAGGTGTAACTGTTCCCAAGTTACCACAAGGAAACAAAAAGTTTTGCTGAGATAAAATTTAGGTGCCTATTGCAGGGTTTCTTCATAGATGCGCGTTTTACAACCTCTATGGGATTTGAATGTGGAATTGCGAACCGAAGTATATCGGTAAATGTTAGTTTCATGTGGAAATTGGTAGTTGACCCTACCCAAAGAGAAAAGCAGGTGGCTTCTTTTGTCACCTTTTTGTAGATAATACATTAGTATATGCTGAATTTGCCACTATACCGTAAAGAGATTCTAACCTAATTGTTGCACTATTACAACAAGGGTTCTAATGCTATCATCTTTATTTTAAGTTACATGTGTTTTATTTTCAAAGTGGTCTTAAGACGTAAGGTCTAACTAGTAATATTCTATACGTAAGGTCTAACTAATAGGTTTAACTAGTAATATTTTTCAATAATGCGAGGTTAGGTACCTAGTCACCTGTAAATCCTAAATATATTTTAAGACCTTTTTCGTATAACTATATACATATACTATTCGAATATTGAACTAAATAACTTCCCAAGTACAATTTTACTCCGCATTACAAACAATTAATATCCTTCTACATGATCATAAAACTGTCCTATCACACCATTCCTTCTAAAATATGGATCAACCCCAATACAACCCTATCACTTTTTCGTATACGCGAAATTGAATCTTATTCCGATAGCAATAAAGCGTAGAGGTAGAAACTAATTATATCATTACCAGAAAATGTGCTAATGTCAATGGTTTGGGTGTGTTATGGTCTCATTTCACAAACTGCTTTCGAATAAAGGATCTATGAGGTAACTGCCATAAACTATATATTTTATGCGATGTGAATAAAAGATAAAATACGGCAGGTGTTACACCTAGCAAGGGAGGTTATCTGGAGCCCTGAAAATCTAGGTGAGGTCTCATATACCCTGCTCATATTTACAATCTTTAACAGTACATTAAAGCGTATTCTTGCTTTTCTCCCTTATTTAAACCCTTTACCTTTCCTTTAAAAATGTTTTTATTAAATGCTACATAGCTCTTGCGATTTTATTGTATAGACTATACTTGCAGCCCGGTACGATGGCCGTTTTTACATATTAATAAAATTAAGATATTGACCGAGTAAAACGGTCTAGTCATCTGCAGTTGAGTTGATAAGGTAGTAAATAAAGTGATACTTAACGGCCGTGTAAATAGAGAAAGAGTAAGCAAGCTCTGCCAAGTTCTCTTAATAGTTAACTGCCATCATACAGTGCCGGTAGTGTAGTTACCAAAAATTACTCTTTAAATGCATTATTTAGTTATACTCATTAAATCAATGTTTATAGACGGACACGTTGGAGGGAATTGTTTTTACCTAAATGTCGGTCAATAAAACACATATTTAGGTAAGCGAAAACTACGGAAACCTTTTTTTCCTGGGTTTATCAAACCGATTTTCCTTATGTAATAGCTATTGATTCCTGTTATGTGACTGTCAAGATTGTCCCAGAATTTTTTTCCTGCCTTAACGAT
The DNA here is from genome assembly GCA_949126895.1 of Eilema caniola. NCBI lineage: Eukaryota > Metazoa > Arthropoda > Insecta > Lepidoptera > Erebidae > Eilema > Eilema caniola. The sequence continues at coordinate 18,899,827 of OX421481.1, forward strand.
TACCAATATAACAAAAAAAACTCACAATAGGTAGAGCCATTTCCAGGTTTAGCGTCAAGCAACAAATTTAGCAATTCATTTTGTTATACATTTATCAATACCAAAATAAAGATTTGAATAATATAATAAGAGCTGACGTCATCACGTCTCTTCTTTCCGTATTCATTACCTATTCTTTAACTAGCGATAAACTTGACTTGCAACTCATAGAAATATCGTCCTACCCTCATTACAAAAAAATCAATAATTCATTCTGTGAGACTATCAAATGTGTTCATTCAGTCGATACAATAATAGCATAAGAATACAGGATTGCTCCAGACTCTTCTGAATAATGATTGGGAGTGAAGATTATATTGGCACTTCAAAAAAAATCTCCAGATAACAATTCAGATCTCATCGTAATAAGAACGCTCTGGCGTACTGCCAATGTTAATACAAAAAATATTTGGAATATATAAATTTCTTGTATCTTATGGTCTGTTCCTGTAATGTAAACGGAAAACAAGGCTTATGTTCGTATATTTATATAAAAATACTGTGCAACCTCATGTCGTAAAATAAATCCTTTAGAGGTTTGAAATTTTGGGGAATTCTTCCTAAAAATATTTTTATAAGAATAACTAACCCCTCCAGTTAAGCAAAGTTGTTCGGAGTTGGTTCACGTCAGAAGTACTAGATTATCTCACTGGTGATAGAAATTTGATGGCACAAATTTATCAAAACTTTCGACCAGGTGGATACCTCCGGGTGACTGACCGGGTAGGTACCACTGTGCATGATTGTGACCGGGTAGGTACCACCGTGCACGATTGCGAAAAACCTTCCATAGTAATCCAATCTCGATAGAATTGCGATCAGGGGTCAGCGCATTCATAGCCGGGCAGGTCATTGTGGTCGCAGGACTAGTGAGACCGCTAGGTGCCATGCGGTACTGCGACGACAATCCTCTTTTGATGAGGCCATCAAGCTGAGGGCCACCATTATTAACATGATACGTGTATGTAATGGTGACCCTCTTTCCTAAGATTTTACCTTCAACTTACCATCAAGCGAGGTGAAGCCCTGGAACCTCTCAGTGGTAAGGTCAACTGCATAGATACTAAGCTACTACTGCTAGTTACAACTAGACTAGTTTAAATATTTTTAATCACCATCCTTTATGTTGAATTTGTGTAGATAAAGAAACTTACCTGTGAACAAAAGAAATATTTACATCAATACAATTAATTTAAATTAGTTTAACATGATAATAATTTTGATGAAAAATTTAGGGTGTTTACTATCTGAAATGGGACATTCAACAATCAACTATTGTATGCCTGGTGCCTCTCACCACCATATTGTAATAAGTGCTATTGAGCATGAATATACATCTAATAATAAAACATTAATTATATTTATAGGAAATAGGGGTAATTTGAACAAATCCTCTCTTATAAAATATCTAAATAGTTTAAATACATTAAACATAGAAAATATTGTAATGTTCACATTCCCTTATAGCGATGGTTTGTCACAGGGAGAAAATATGTATTTTTAGATATAAGCTAAATATGACATTGCATACATTATGTATCAATAACAAGGAGAAATTCCATTTTATAGACACTAACAATTATGTTAGTAAATCTTTTTGTTTGACACAGGATAATTATTATGTATCCAAGTATTGGGCAAGACAAATAGCTGTTTCGCTATCCTATTTTTTTTATATATCAGCCAAGAACTTGGCTAAACAAATGACTGCTCCTATTGAGCAACATTTAGTTGACAATTGTAATGTCAGTAATTCTAATACTGACAGTTACAGCTCAAATTTAACTGCTCAGAGTAATTTAAATTAAAAAGTAAGACAACAGAGGATTTCTCTTGCATTGCAACAAGCAAGCAACCTTTGCTTATTACAAATAATAATAAAAAAATGAAAAATTGTATCAAACTGGTGCATCAAAATATTCAAGGTGTGATAGGAAAAGAGCTAGAATTGGAGTTGTTTATGAATTGTAGCAATATTGATATAATATGTTTAAATGAGCACTGGTTAATTAACCATCAATTCATTTTCAGCTTCAATAATCATCAGGTTGCAAGCTCATTCAACAGGAAAACCTCTAAACGTGGTGGCTCCTTAATATTAGTGAATAAATTGTTAAAATTTAAAGAAAGATGTGATGTTGTGAGCCTTACTGTTGAGCGAGTTCTAGAGATCTCTTGTGTTGAATTGGAGCGATTCATTGTACTGAATCTTTACAAACCGCCATGCGCATCTATTAATGCTTTTTTAGACATAGCTGAAGCTGCCTTAAATAAAGTATGTAATAACCATAAAACAGTTGTTGTTTGTGGAGATTTTAACATAAATATATTGGACAAAAATTCTGATAGTTATAACTTTCTGAATTTATTTAAATCATTTAATTTAATTAATATTTTTATGGAACCAACCAGAATAACGAGCACTAGTGCAAGGTGTATTGATAACATATTTAGTCATGTAAAACCTATACATAAATCAATAATCAATAAGGTTAAATCTAATCACACAGGGCAGTTGGTTTCCTTTCCGAGTACCCAAAGTATTGTAAGAAAACAAATAAGTATTATACCATTCAGCGAAAGCTGTTTTTTTTTTTTTTTTTTTTTTTTACGTGCGGGAAATCCCCACGGATACCCGCCCCTCCGGAGCCGGAGGGGTGGGTTATGTCGGACACGAACCGACTAAACCGCACGCCGTCTGTGGGTCGTGGTGCTAGGCCGAAGGTGAGGTTGTCTTGCGACATATCCCTCGCACCCCGGCTGACCCAGGGCCATCCCTTTCGGTCTGGCCCTCCTCGGGAGGTGGGGACCACGCCGTCCCCGACTCAACCCCGGTGTGGGGAGGCGCGCATCGTCCTACGATGCGCGTCGCCGCCGTGGCCTGCTTCTGCTAGGGTGACGGGTGGCTCCACCCGTCACCCTCAGGCCCGCGCTCATGGGGGGCGGAGGTCTGTAAGCGCCCTCCGACGCCCGAGCCGCCTTCGGGCGCGAGCAGCGATGTCAGCGAGTCTTTCCCGCTCACCGCGCCGCGCCCGCTCTGCTGTCTCCTTCGCGAGCATGACCTGCTCGCAGAAAGAGGCGCTGGCCGCCCACGCAAGCGAAAGCTGTATAGAAAAAAAAAATTTAAAATTAATATTACAAAAAGAATCCAATTATTGCCCTGTCACGGAAATGCGGATCACATGTACAACTCATTATTCAACCTGATTAATGGCGAGTTTAGTTCAGTTTTTACTCCTAGACACTGTTCTATAAGTGAAAAGCTAACTTTTAGTGATTGGGCAACTCCTGGAATTTTCAAAAGCCGTAATAAATTATATGAACTCTATGAAGAAAAATCTTACAATCACAGTCTCAATTTTCAAGAGTTTGTAAAAATATTCAAGAATATTTAGACAAGCCTGTCTCGGAGCAAAATCAATGTATTTAAAAAATAAAATAAAATGTTCAAATAATGTTATTAAGACAACTTGGAATGTCATAAATAGTGAGACCGGTAGAACGAAAGTACGTAGTCAGGATTTTCACCTAAAAATAAATAATATTGATATTAAAGAAGACTTTGAGGTTGCAACTGAATTTGAAAAAAAATTTTCCAACGTTCCAATTGTCGTTACAAGAAACCTTTCGTCTTGTTCTAAAACTGCCGAGCAGCTTCTTAAGCACGGCGTGAATGAGTGCGGCACAGATTTTGAATTTTCAGCTGTTAGCCCTAGAGATATTTTAAATGCCTTTAAATCAATTAATATGAAGAACACAAAAGATTTATGGGGTTTATCTGTTAAAACTATTTCACATATTATTACTGTAATAGCTCCATACCTGGCAGCTGTATTCAATTGCTGTGTCGCATCTGGTGTGTTTCCTGACTTGATGAAACATAGTAAGATAATTCCATTATTTAAAACTGGTGATACTGGAGACCCCTCTAACTTTCGGCCTGTTTCCGTTCTACCTACTCTAAGTAAGATCTTTGAAAAGCTTATGCTTGGCCAGTTGCTTAGTCACTTTAATATACATAATTTACTTCACAGGAAACAGTTTGGATTCACGAGGGGTTGTTCAACCATAGATGCGGGGGTTAATTTACTAAAAAGTATTTTTGAGGCTTGGGAGGATTCGCAGGATGCTTTGGGTGTTTTCTGTGACTTATCTAAGGCATTCGATTGTGTTCACCATGAGACTCTTGTCAGAAAACTACACCACTATGGTATCAGAAACAGGGCTCTCGATCTTCTGACTTCTTACTTGAGTAATAGGGTTCAGAGGGTCGAAATAAACGGTAAACGATCTGCAGGAAGCCCAGTTGTAATGGGCGTTCCGCAGGGGTCAATCCTTGGTCCATTTCTGTTTTTAATATACATAAATGACTTACCTTACTATGTAGGGGATAAGCATGAGATTGTATTGTTTGCAGATGATACTTCCTTGACGTTTAAAATTAATAGACAATTACACAATTATGACAAAGTTAACAGTGCACTCTCAAAGGTTGTTCATTGGTTTAATGTTAATAATCTTCTTTTGAATGATAAAAAAACTAAAGTAATCAAATTCTCGACACCTAATGTAAGGCAGGTAGCCACCAATGTACAACTTAATGGATCTGGGTTGGACCCTGTGGGGACTGCTGTATTTTTGGGTATCACTATTGACTCAAAACTGCAGTGGGGACCGCAGATTGAAAAATTATCAGGCAAATTAAGTTCTGCAGCATATGCAGTAAAAACAATTAGACGGCTTACTGATATTGAGACAGCTAGAATAGTTTATTTTAGTTATTTCCATAGTGTTATGTCATATGGAATTCTTCTCTGGGGTAATTCTGCGGACATTAATACCATCTTTGTATTGCAAAAGAGAGCTGTAAGAGCAATTTACCAACTTGGTCCTAGAATGTCTCTAAGAGAAAAGTTCAAAGAAATAAATATTCTTACGGTTATTTCGCAATTTATTTATGAAAATTTACTTTATGTGCATAAAAATATAGACTCCTTTACTAAAAAGAGTGATATACATGGTATAAATACTAGACATAAAAGTAATCTTGTGTTACATACTACTCGTCTCCAAAAAATAAGCAACTCTTTTATGGGGCAATGTATTAGATTCTACAATAAACTTCCCAATGAAATTAGAACATTGTCCATAAATAAATTTAAAACAACAATTAAGGCCAAATTGTGTAGTAGAGCATATTATAACATTTCAGAGTATTTGAATGACAAAAATGCTTGGGATTAAGTAGCTCTAAGTCAACACAAGAAAATGAATGTACATACATGACGACGTTTTTTTAAAAAAAAAGGATTCCTACTTAGTTTTTTGGCAGTGTTTCTCAGTAGTTGCCATGTCACGCACTGCACGGTAGGGGAAAAAATAATGACGATTCCAAACAAATTTAATATTTTTATGGAATAAATGATTTTTTGAATTTGAATTTGAATTTGATGAAATTCTTTCAATAGGTCGTAGAATAAGCAAGCTGAAGTGGCAATGGGCTGGCCACGTCTGTCGAAGGACTGATGACCGTTGGAGCAGACGAGTCCTAGAGTGGAGACCGCGAAAAGGCAGGCGAAAGGTAGGACGCCCCCTTGCCAGATGGACTGATGACCTAAAAAAGGTGGCTGAGACAGACTGGATGCGGAAGGCGGGGGATCAGACGAAGTGGCGGGCATTGGGAGAAGCCTATGTGTGATTGACGGGGTCTGATACTGGTCTATCCTCTCAGGATTGGGAGGTCAAACGGCATTTTGCTCCTATAAAAACTGTGTAAGCCAAATATTACCATTCCGACGCGTAAGATTCGTGACGGCCTTTCCGACGAGGCTTTTGAGCTAAGATCTACCACTTGGAATGGGTCCACCTGCTGGTCACCGGGGGTGGTTATGTCAGACTCGAACCAACGAAAACCACATACCATCTCAGGTCTTAATTGGTAATTAAGACCTGAGATGGTATGTAGTGAGATGTGAGATGGATAGGGGTGCAAGGTTAACTTACTTAAACTAAAACTTAAATTAACTTCTTAAATAAAACTATTTTAATTAACATCACACTTGAATAGAACACCATAGGTACTTGAATTAACACTACCCATAGATTAACAACACATACACGGACGCCGAATATACGGCTCTGATAAATCGTTCCAATAACGGGTAAGCGTATTTTATGGCCCCTCCCTCACGCCACCAAGATTGTTCCCAAGTAATTTATGCTATGGTGGTGCGTAATGGCTGATTAGATGTTGTAGCAAAACCCAAAATGTCTTTATTAAACGGCTTATATTTCTTTGAGGTTATGTTGGAACCATGAGGAGAAGTAAATGAAAAAAATTATACAGAAATTTTACTGTACGATGTGAATTATACGGTATTTCATACATTTGAACATGTACGATGTGAATTACACAGTATGTATACATGTACAAAAAGGTGTGAAGTTATTTGCACTTTAATGCTTTAGCCTTCTTGTATGTGTGTATAATTTCGTTTATCATGAAATCGAAGCTCGATTGCCCAGGTTATGCAAAACCTTGAGCTTAAGTGAATGAGTTTAATTTAAATTCCCCCCATAGAACACTCACCATGGTAGCGAATATAAATAAATGTAAATTACAAATGACTCCAAGTCCGAACCTTCTGTTTACAAGTTGTGTGCCTATATAAATCCCTTGCAATACTAAAACTTAAGTAATATCATAAAACGTTACGTATCCGAAAGCTAGGCTGTGCGTTATAGCTTTTCCTTTATAAGTCCACTCAAGGCTACATAAACCTAAGTAAGTTACAGAAACGGATATAACGATATTATAAGCTAAGCGGAGATGAATATTTACAATTCTGAAAATCGAGACATTTTTATGTAGCATCTACCTAATGTCGGACATGTTAAATTTAATGTGATCGTTTTACAGCTCAAATAAATTTCTTCATACCACCATCGTAACTGTTAAGGGTAAGGTTGGGACAGAATAAAAATATATTTAGAAGACCACTATTCACCCGGTACTAATGGGTTGGTCCGACTGACTGGGAAGTATTGCCTTCTCATTTTAATATCAATTTCGAGAACTGTAGCTTCACAAGCTGTATTTAATTTTGCCGGTTGCTGGCTTGGACGTGGAGAGTGAATGCGTGCCAATGATTTCGCTGCCCTGGACGTGCACGATTCACGAGAGCGGATTCAGGGTTTCAAGGTGAGGGCCCCGGGTGCGATCAGGAAAAACGCAACGATAATGATGGTAACATATTTATCTACTCTGATACTATAATACAAAGATTATAAAATTGAAATTAGAACTCTTATGACAAACATTACGCACAGGCCAAAAAAAAGTTTTATTACGATACAGGTCTTGTATGGACACATATATCATAAAATAACTTTTTAATCATAACGATACACCTATACAATCCCCATCTGGACTGAACCTCTACTTTAAAAAAAGAATCCGCCATTTCGGAAGAAAAAAAAAAAGAAACACGCATGCGCAATCGAAGTTTGTGCCTTGGCGCGAATTTTTTTTTTTTTGTTCTATACATTTAAATTAAACAAAGTTTGGTTTGGTTTGTAAAATAAATTAGTTTATGTATTATAGTATGAGAGTAGATAAAGTAGTGTATGACACTGTACATAACTTGGTCTTATAACACTCGTGTGATAATATAAAAAAACTCGCCTACGGCTCGTTTTTTTAAAACACACTCGTGTTATAAGAACCCTTATTATGCAACAGTATCATAAACTACTATTAATGTACTTCCTACAGGAACTTAGAGTCTATTCACACTGAAAATGCAGCGATCGGCAGTGGTTTCGTGAGATAAAATATCACAAACAATTTTTTATACCACTTAAGTAGCAATCAAGCACACCTGATCAGAAGTTTTTTTTAAGATAACGTTAATTTAACTTCACCTCACCAGATGGTAAGCTGGAGGCAGTCTCAGGAAAGAGGGTCACCATTACATACACGTACCATGTTAACAATGGTGGCACTCAGGTTGACGGCCTCATCAGTTACTTTTTCACGCCCCGCTTAAAGGGTTCGGGATTGTAGGAAGATGAAACACGTAAGCTCGCAAGGAGTTCCAGGTCTTAATAGTGTGACAAAGAAAATAGTCACCGAACCGCTTGGTTCTTGAAGGAATGTTCTACACCGGGTACACCTACGCCCTGCTCGTGTTGCCCTGTGTAGGAAAGGAGAGGGTGGGACTAATTGGAAGAGCTCATCAGAACATTCACCATTGTAGAGTACTGTAGCCTATGACGTGTGCAACACCAGAGGCGTCTAATGAAGTAGTAATACGGCTAGCCGCAGCTGCCGCAAGAACATTGGGACCCTTAATAAAATAAATAAATAAAGTAAATAAAACTTTCAACAATATCGCTTAGGTAGACTTTAAGTGTTCAACATTAAACATAACAAAATAAAACCAACCTACATTATACCCTCACCTAGAAACGACGCGATACTAAGCCACAGGATTTTCACTTTGCAAGTTGCCGCCAAACGGTTATAAAGCCAAAAAACTGCGTAGCGTTGTCACCGAATAAGTATTGCAGACACGTCCGCTAACTCTCAGGGTCAATACAGACTAAACAGAAAAGTGCCCAAGCACGTAAAACTAATGAATTCTATTGAACGATTGACACACCAAAAAGGAGAAACTCAATTTCGTATGAAATCACTCTAGAAATTCAGGTTCAATACTCCTATAAATATATATTTTTTTAATGTTATACCCATATGTCATGAATTTACATTTAAGTACTATTAACATACATATGTTTTATTTCAGACGAAAATGATATTTAAATTATTGGAAAAAAATGCAAATATAATATGAGTATACGTTTTTTTTTAACTATAAATTATTAGATATGATAATGCTTTCAATGTGTACGTAATTTTTAGTTAAAAAAAAGAATAAAAAACGCATACTCCTATTATATTTACATTTTTTTCCAATAATTTAAATATCAGCCTTGTAGACAATACACTTTTTTTTGTAAATAAAACCTACGGATGGTATGCTCGTATTTCCACTTTGTTACGGAAACGTGTGAGTGACACCCCCGTTGTTGCCCCGTGAGGCTTCAATAACCGCCAACAATCGGCATTATGCCACAGACGTGTCATGGCTTGTTCCCGCCCGCTCCACGATTTTATTCCCAGGGCTCCAATATTCTTTATTATCTATTCATACTCGAGTATAAAGTACCTACGTAAGTACGTGGGCAAATCCATGCCAATATTATAAATGCAAAAGTAACTGTCTTTCTATATATTACGCTTACGCTTCTAAATGAACCGATTTGATGAATAGTATAGGGGTCGATTAGGCCTTGAGACCTTGAGAAACAACATAGGCTATATTTGGTCGATAATAGACACCCGAGCGAGGGGAGTCGCGGGCAAAACCTAGTCCTGCATGTTTGATTTCGCTTTTTCTGATTTTATGGAAGTGTCAATCGTTTGACTTCTCAGCCCCAAGAGGGATAGCTTGGCTTACCACAAAGGTATTGATGTGATATTATATTGAAAAAATATAACATACCTCGAGTGCACGATATAAAAAATACAAGGTAAAAAGTATTTAGGATGAAATCAAATCAAAATCGGAAAACAATATATTGGAGCGCCTTCTTAGTATTCAATCTCATAAATACATAATCACAAATCAAATATTTAGACAGAACTTTCTTCGCAGAACTCCTTAATAAGGAAAGTTCTAGGAACTTCATCAGCCGAAGCGAAGTCGTTGAAATATTGCAAGTTCAGATGCTTTACTAAGCCAGTCTGTCGCTGCAGACAGCCCAACTTTATATTAGACGCTTTTAGAGTCACTGTGATTAAGGATAGAAGCGCTACGCTTTTCTCAGCATGAAAAATAAGTGACTTGATTGAAAATCTACCTTCTTACTTAAGTGTACTAAAAGTGGGATGAAATACCGAGCAGCAACTTAGAAATGTACAGTTGACAAAAGAGATTCGGTTGCACTTTTTCATATAAAGTTGTATGTGAAGCGATCGCATCTCCTTTGTCAACTGTACAAGGCTCAATCTTTGAGCCCCAAGCTAACTTCAACTGTAAGTTAGGACACCTGCTGAATAAAGGATGAAGCTCTGTCGCAGGCTTTGCTCTCAGGGTTAGGAGGTCAGTTGGCATAAACAATTAGCAGGCCTCGAGTCAAAGTACAAACTTTGGATGCAACTGGGAAATCACTATGAGAATGAAGATGATCTACCATCTTATTGGATATCGGCCTGAACGGCACGTGCAATACTATTACCGAGTGTCTGAAGCCCACTCCTCACAGCATGCTTCAGCCACTAACAGGTGTCGCACCACCTGCTATACGAAAAGTCGTAGCTTGCAGACTGGGAAAGGCAAAACAAGAGACCGATCCTCAACATTGCCTATACGGACTTTAACCGCCTAGAGCCCGCTTAAAGACTCGCAAAAGTTTCATGCAAACCACAAAAACCCGCACACGAACACCCTGATGGGATGAGAATATCTATATGGAAAGAAAAACGCCCATCACCTTCCTCCTCAGGAAAAAATACCTCCCGGACAGAATCTCCCATGGCCAGTACGGAGGTCCCTGAATCGTCTACGTACACTAGTCGCCCGGTCGAGAGAACCTATGCAGTTGGGGCTTGCGAGACACGGTCTTAATCGCATGTGACTGCGGAGCCACCGTACAGTTTTATTTTTACAAGCTTTTATTTAACTTGCAATGTATGTTTGTTCGGGTGGAATCTTACAACTCAATTTTAAGGCACTTGCCCTCAACCGATTGAGCTGAAATTTGGTATGCACGTTCAGTTCGGATGACAATGAAAGAAAAAAAAAAAAAAGATTGTTTTTAAAAAGGTTTTAGTATTAAAATTAACTTATTAATCATCCTTCCAACGTTTAATACTATAAGATTGGACAAATATAACGACGCGACGTCACAAATACATTTTTTATAGAGTATTATTTCTTATTCCCAATTTCCCATATAGGAAAGTCAAATGATGGATTAATCATAACAGTACATAGAACTGATAATGACAAATCATTGCACAGTTCAAACACTGCTGTAATATATTCGATACGAAATAAATCTCAATTAAGGATAATGTCAAACATAAAAAGCTTTTTGTTGCCACGATGTCAAGATCAAATCCATTCGATGTCAAAAGTATGCCCATCGATTATTATTCAAAGATAATGGGAAAATAAATGGGACAAAAAATATTTTTTAGAATATATATTATGTTTATTATTTCCTCTGACAATAAAGCATGGGATGCACGTGAAGTGTAATGTTTTGACTCCATATTATGCTGGCTGGAAATTAAGACTGGAATCAGGAGAACCATTATACCTATTATACTTGAGATTTGATACACATACCCACAGAGTACGCATCTTTCAATACTCCGTATCACCGACAGATGACAAACAGACAATGAGGTGATACTGTTAAGCCTACCGTTTTCCCTTTTTTCCGTTTAAATCCGCATTCTAACCCGTAAAAGCTAGTTAAGCTATGCCAACTTTGTATGCTCAGTGTAGAATGTCATAGAACATGACTATTATATTATCATAATTTGTTAATCTAAACCACAGCTAAATTATTATCAAAATCTAATATATTCCAGTTATGTTATAAATTACCGCGCTATAACAATAACTGACAGTTGAAAGTGTTATGGCGGGCTGTGGAGCGAACTGGAATGAGCTGGGGCGAACCAAAAGTGACAGTATACCCGGTTTATGCCTTAAAGATTAATTTAAGTTATAATTGGAAACGTTACAAGGGATACCAGATAAGAAACAGATTAGAATTACAAATTTATTTGAGGATTGGGTTCGTATGTCTTAAGCTATATTTATGTTACAACATTACAATAAAATTATATTATCTGTACTCATGTGAAGCGAAAGTTTTGGATTGTTGTAATATCCTATCCTAAGTGGTATAAAAAAGTAAAATGTTGGCAAAGATGAAACATTCTCTATTCAAGTTTAAACGGCCATCTAACAAAAAATAGTTTTAAATTTCAAAGAACCATAGATCGTCTATAATCTCGCAAAAAGTAGATATTTAACCTCAATATCCTCCAAATGAGGTTATTTAAATTTCAGGTCCATTTAATGGAAATAAATCTAATCTGTTTTGTATGAAATGGATTTATGTGGAGTCTTTAACATATAAAACTCAGAGCTCAAACAATATGAGACCAAACTTCGCGCAAGGTCTCTCAGAGCCATAAACGCCAGACACGCATAAGGGCGTGTATAACAAGGCTTGCAGTTGATTTCTACGACCATAATAATTAACAGGCTCATTTAATTACTTACCAACGCCGCTTATACAGTGGCGGCCCTAAAAATTTCCATTTCGTAATCAATGAGTTTTGAATTTAAATTTAATTTCGCAAAAATGCAGTCAATATTTTTGATTGGTTGAACGCGCTAATCTCAGAAACTACTGGGTACAATTGTTTTCTTTTTTGTTGAATAGTCCGTGTATCCAAGAAGGTATACCAAAGAGATATATCATCAAAGGAGCGGAGCAGTAATCCTAAATGTCAACACAATATGTATCATTTACACTATAACCGATGATGCTGATGTGATGATTTTTAACAGCCATAATTTTGCAGAGAGACTGAAATGGTGACGATCGCTGAAACAATTGTCTTCTTATATATATATATATATATATATATATATATAAGAAGACCGTATATACCCGTTTAGGTACCCAGGTCTTAATGATGCGACCCGTGCGACAAAGGAAAGAGTCTCCGAACCGCTTGGTTCTTGAAGGAAATGGTAAAGGTATGCGGGTGACATCTAAACCCTGCACGTGTTGTCCTGTATAGCAAAGGAGGGGTGGGACTATTTAGAATAACTCATCAGAACATTCACAATAGTAGAGACGGTAAAATACTGGTAAAATATTTTTCTTCAGTTTCAAACCTAAAAAATTTAAATGAAGCTTTACTCTGAGTTGAAATGAAAAACATTTCATCAGATTTTTGTATTATTCAATACTTTGATTAACCACCCAACCGGAGCATTCCGAGTTTGTTTTTTTTTTCCATCGACTTCCACTGGCCAAAGTTTAGCAGTCGGTTCACGCTCCAGAATGCGCTTCTCTAAAGTTCTCTAAGTTATTTGGACTGCCAGAGTGAACGAGGATTTCAAACTTTAATGTTTCTTTCTTTAAAACATCACGTAGCTTACTTTGAAACTAACGACTGTAGAAAGTTTGTTACTGCTAGTGTTGCCAAATACTTACTTTTAAATTTTACTTTGTTTACAATAATGTCCACACCTGGGTCGATACGTTTGACAATTCTAATGTATGTATAAACATATACCATGATAACTTTAATTCTCCTTACAATAGGGTAGCCAAAAATGTTTAAATTAAACAAAAGTATGATATACCTCCCTTAATAAAAGTTATTTAGGTACTTAGCACGTATGAGTACTGAGCCGATGTCTTGTCAAGTAGGTTTTAGACGCGTGTCAACGGGCACGCAGACCAGAGTAGACCTTAAAGAATATGCATTGATCAAATTGAAAAAAAGACAAGTTAAAAGCGCTCAAACCCGACTGGTGCATTTGCATACTTGCTAACTCGTGAAACCTGTATGTAAAAGTAAATAAAAGGCTATTATCAGTTAGTACTGGCGCTTACCAAGACTTTATAATTTATAATTTGAAGAACACTATAGGTACACGTCTGAACACAAACTGTGTAGGATTTTTTATACTACTTAGTTCGCAGACAAGCGCACGGCCCAGCTGATGGAAAGTGGTTACCGTGGCCTATGGATGTGTGCAACACCAGGGGCGTTACACTCGCGCCCCCGACCCTGAAGCAATCCTATAATTGCCTTCTTTAAGAACCCCATATTGTGGCTGCTGGGGAAAGCCACAGCAGGAAGTTCATCCTACAATCTGAGCGTGCGTGGGATGAAGTTCCTTCATACCGTACGGTGCGCACCTTTTCCGTATCTGGATTAAAACTGGACATTATAGACAAATGAGGTTTAAGTCCCGAATACACAAGATAAATGATCACCCTGGTTATCGACTATCAGAATTAATTTATCGATACCACAATTGCTAGCGTGATAGAACGAAGTTTGAAACTAGGCTTCAATGGCGAATGACAGAACCTGGAATTGTCCGGACGTGTTTCGGAAAGCTTAGCAAATACACACCACTAAGTCACTGATATAGAATAGTTTAGATACGGTACCTATGCATTAAATATTATGAAAACATAACTTGTTATTTCTCAGTAACACAGTGGAGTTCTTATTTTATTACAATTTATTCATACAAGCTTATAATTGCACATCATAAAGATGTTAGGTACATGTGATTACAACATAATACAAAACAAATTAAAAATTAATCCTGATGACAAAAAACCAGAAACTATCTATTTATTTATTCATAATAGAGCTTAATGATTTTAATACTAAAAATATCTATCTCCCTGTCAATGTTATTTACACGAGACAGAGGCTGGTGCTAACCTAACCACCATACACAGAAGGAGATAGAACACGACGATATTTCCGTACAATTGAGCAGTCCGACTGGGGAAGTACCCACGCCCTACAGAATACCGCGGCCATAATAACTTCGTAATGTGTTTCCGGCGGTGAGTAGGGTAGCCAAAGCTCACTGGAGAGCTTTTGTGCTGTCAGTGGGAGGACCAAAAGCTATTCCTGCTTTGTCCTCTAGACTGATGGCACAGAAACTCTATATGCTTACAGAGTCGGCAGCACGAGCGTGCCTCCGTTGGTGTTGCCTGCCACTCCAATGGTATAAAAAGAAAAAAAACAACCATCTGCTTCATGTCGAGGGAACACAACAATCCCGATCTTCCACATTACTTTTTTATTTTCTAGTCATAAAATAAAAATCCATCATCCTTTACTACGTCTTTAAAGCTTCACTTACCCAAAAACCCTTCCGTATCAATGACATTACATTAATTCCTTTGTTATTGTTAGAACGTTACACTATTTCTTCATCCGTAAAAAGGTGCGTTGGAAAATATAAAAGTAATTCGTAACACGATCTCATTCGCACAACGTCTACTTTATTGGACACAAGGGGCAAATAAAAGAAATACCTCTCTCTCTCTCTCTCTGAACGCGTATGAATTGGAATACAAATATTGACTTTATCACTCATGTATTAGAGGATGATTCATCGATTCACTTTGCTTTCATTTCATTCCCGGTATTGACAACGTATTTGGTGATATCGATGATAGCTTTGTGGTTAAGGGATCGGTCTTGCCATCAAAAGGTTTCAAGTACTGGCTCTCTAAAGAAGTGGTATTAGACGCAGTGGCTATTCCTTATTGACAAGTGGTACAATTTTAAGTAGAATAGAATAAACAATGTATTAGTATGAAATGTATTTTGACGGTTATGGTGTTGATGACAGTCGTAAACACAATATCAATACCATACATTGATTATTATATTTTATTCCATGACGTGAACCCACAGTTAACATAACCAATTTAGCTTAGCCAGAAAGGTTAGGAGTGGCAATTCGTTGAAAGGCGTTTGATGGAATAAAATGACGAATGTATGGGATTTGACGTATGTCATGTGTCCTTAACGCATGTCAAATACGTCAAAGCACAAACATTTGTCATTTTATTCCATTAAACGCCGGTTAACGAATTGCCACTTGTCTAGAGGGGCAGAATATAAAATAGCTGACTCAGCTAACGTTGTTCTATCGTACTGGGGTCATGCACAAAGAAACTTTCAGGTTTCAGAAAATAACTAAGCTTTGATTGCCGGGCCGTGGGCTATTGGTCCAACAAATAATTTCATTGTTTCTGCATGTGTTACAAGTTATTAACCTTTGCAATACCTAAGAACTTATATAGCGTGGTCGTAGACCGTTTGACTGCTATGCGTTTGTACATACAAGCCTTATTTTATAAACGATACAAGCCTTATTTTATAACTGTTGCCTGTATACCCGCACTCGTGGAGGTAGCTAGCTTATGTTCTTTCCCAAGCTCTAATCAATCTGTGTACCAAATTTCGTCAGGTCATATTAAAAAATTACAAACTTTAATCCTCCGTTTGAACCTCTTTAATTCCTCATTTGCAATAAAAAGAGACCTATGTCCTTTCTCAACCTCTAGTCAGTCTCTGTGCCAAATTTTATCAGGATCGGCTGAATGGTTTACGCGTGAAGTGTAATAGACAGAGTTACTTTCTCATTTATAGTTCCCTGCAGAGTAGAATTTGGGCCACCCCTTCTCTTCCCATGTGGTGTCGTTTAAGGTGACTAAGGAATAGGGCTGATTAACTTTAGCATCAGACAGATATGTACAGCCCAGACTCAGCCTCAGATGCATGGCTCGAGTCAACAATAGTGCCCGCAGTACGGCAATAGGCTCACCCCCTATTACCGAATACAAATTGGTGAAATGTGGGTGTTAATTCACCTCTGCCTTACCCTCCGATGATAAAGGAATTATATGTATGTTTGGATTCTACAATCTCACGGTACCCCCTTGGTAACGTGAGAAAGATTGTAGAACTATGTACGCATACTCATCTACCAAAATACATGCTCTAAGATAAATTTGACACCAAAATTCTCTTAAACTCTGATTTATTTCTACTATTACTTTTATGACGCATTCAATGTTCATATTATGAAAGAAAATATAACTTCCAATATGAGCTATAACTACATTAAATATGATACTAAATAAAGCTTCGCAATATGTCTTTAATGCTTTTATATTTCCAATATTAAGCAGATGTCGTTCCCCCTGTCAATATAGCGAAAAGTCCAAGGAAAATCGCCGAAACAATGGCACTACGCTATTGTTAAACGAGAACACGTGCAACGAATGATTCTTTTCATCTTCCAATATCAGCCACAGCTATTATCAGTAGAAGAAATATTATAACTATTTGATATATTGTTCAGTGTTCTTTATTTTCAATTAGTATAATCTGGTTATAAGTGATTTACGTCAATTCTGCTTAACCTAAGTTTACCGCCGCTTCTTAGAGTGTTTTCACACTCATCCGATATACGATATCCGACATCCGATATCCAACATCCGATATCCGACATCCGATATCCGATATTCGACATTCGACAGCCAACACCACTGTTTTGACTCCGATAACCGATATCGGGCCGGACAATGTGAAAGAAAGATACATATCTCATACATTAAAGACACTAACAATTATGTTAGTAAATCTTTTTATTTGACACAGGATAATTATTATGTATCCAAGTATTGGGCTAGACAAATAGCTGTTTCGCTATCCTATTTTTTTTATATATCAGCCAAGAACTTGGCTAAACAAGTGACTGCTCCTATTGAGCAACATTTAGTTGACAATTGTAATGTCAGTAATTTTAATACTGACAGCTACAGCTCAAATTTAACTGCTCAGAGTAATTTAAATTAAAAAGTAAGACAACAGAGGATTTCTCTTGCATTGCAACAAGCAAGCAACCTTCGCTTATTACAAATAATAATAAAAAAATGAAAAATTGTATCAACCTGGTGCATCAAAATATTCAAGGTGTGATAGGAAAAGAGCTAGAATTGGAGTTGTTTATGAATTGTAGCAATATTGATATAATATGTTTAAATGAGCACTGGCTAACTAACCATCAATTCATTTGCAGCTTCAATAATCATCAGGTTGCAAGCTCGTTCAATAGGAAAACCTATAAACGTGGTGGCTCCTTAATATTAGTGAATAAATTGTTAAAATTTAAAGAAAGATGTGATGTTGTGAGCCTTACTGTTGAGCGAGTTCTAGAGATCTCTTGTGTTGAATTGGAGCGATTCATTGTACTGAATCTTT
Source organism: Eilema caniola (assembly GCA_949126895.1). Classification (NCBI taxonomy): domain Eukaryota; kingdom Metazoa; phylum Arthropoda; class Insecta; order Lepidoptera; family Erebidae; genus Eilema; species Eilema caniola. Next base: position 18,917,783 of record OX421481.1, read on the forward strand.
ACAAACCGCCATGCGCATCTATTAATGCTTTTTTAGACATAGCTGAGGCTGCCTTAAATAAAGTTTGTAATAACCATAAAACAGTTGTTGTTTGTGGAGATTTTAACATAAATATATTGGACAAAAATTCTGATAGTTATAACTTTCTGAATTTATTTAAATCATTTAATTTAATTAATATTTTTATGGAACCAACCAGAATAACGAGCACTAGTGCAAGGTGCATTGATAACATATTTAGTAATGTAAAACCTATACATAAATCAATAATCAATAAGGTTAAATCTGATCACACAGGGCAGTTGGTTTCCTTTCCGAGTACCCAAAGTATTGTAAGAAAACAAATAAGTATTATACCATTCAGCGAAAGCCGTATAGAAAAATTTAAATGTAATATTGCAAAAAGAGTCCAATTGTTGCCCTGTCACGAAAATGCGGATCACATGTACAACTCATTATTCAACCTGATTAATGGCGAGTTTAGTTCAGTTTTTACTCCTAGACACTGTTCTATAAGTGAAAAGCTAACTTTTAGTGATTGGGCAACTCCTGGAATTTTCAAAAGCCGTAATAAATTATATGAACTCTATGAAGAGAAATCTTACAATCACAGTCCCAACTTTCAAGAGTTTGTAAAAAAATATTCAAGAATATTTAGACAAGCCTGTCTCGGAGCAAAATCAATGTATTTAAAAAATAAAATAAAATGTTCAAATAATATTATTAAGACAACTTGGAATGTCATAAATAGTGAGACCGGTAGAACGAAAGTACGTAGTCACGATTTTCACCTAAAAATAAATAATATTGATATTAAAGAAGACTTTGAGGTTGCAACTGAATTTGAAAAAAAATTTTCCAACATTCCAATTGTCGTTACAAAAAACCTTTCGTCTTGTTCTAAAACTGCCGAGCAGCTTCTTAAGCACTGCGTGAATGAGTGCGGCACAGATTTTGAATATTCAGCTGTTAGCGCTAGAGATGTTTTAAATGCATTTAAATCAATTAATATGAAGAACACAAAAGATTTATGGGGTTTATCTGTTAAAACTATTTCACATATTATTACTGTAATAGCTCCATACCTGGCAGCTGTGTTCAATTGCTGTGTCGCATCTGGTGTTTCCTGACTTGATGAAACATGGTAAGATAATTCCATTATTTAAAACTGGTGATACTGGAGACCCCTCTAACTTTCGGCCTGTTTCCGTTCTACCTACTCTAAGTAAGATCTTTGAAAAGCTTATGCTTGGCCAGTTGCTTAGTCACTTTAATGTACATAATTTACTTCACAGGAAACAGTTTGGATTCACGAGGGGTTGTTCAACCATAGATGCGGGGGTTACTTTACTAAAAAGTATTTTTGAGGCTTGGGAGGATTCGCAGGATGCTTTGGGTGTTTTCTGCGACTTATCCAAGGCATTCGATTGTGTTCACCATGAGACTCTTGTCAGAAAACTACACCACTATGGTATCAGAAACAGGGCTCTCGATCTTCTGACTTCTTACTTGAGTAATAGGGTTCAGAGGGTCGAAGTAAAAGGTAAACGATCTGCAGGAAGCCCAGTTGTAATGGGCGTTCCGCAGGGGTCAATCCTTGGTCCATTTCTGTTTTTAATATACATAAATGACTTACCTTACTATGTAGGGGATAAGCATGAGATTGTATTGTTTGCAGATGATACTTCCTTGACGTTTAAAATTAATAGACAATTACACAATTATGACAAAGTTAACAGTGCACTCTCAAAGGTTGTTCATTGGTTTAATGTTAATAATCTTCTTTTGAATGATAAAAAACTAAAGTAATCAAATTCTCGACACCTAATGTTAGGCAAGTAGCTACCAATGTACAACTTAATGGATCTGGGTTGGACCCTGTGGGGACTGCTGTATTTTTGGGTATCACTATTGACTCAAAACTGCAGTGGGGACCGCAGATTGAAAAATTATCAGGCAAATTAAGTTCTGCAGCATATGCAGTAAAAACAATTAGACGGCTTACTGATGTTGAGACAGCTAGAATAGATTATTTTAGTTATTTCCATAGTGTTATGTCATATGGAATTCATCTCTGGGGTAATTCTGCGGACATTAATACCATCTTTGTATTGCAAAAGAGAGCTGTAAGAGCAATATACCAACTTGGTCCTAGAATGTCTCTAAGAGAAAAGTTCAAAGAAATAAGCATTCTTACGGTTATTTCGCAATTTATTTATGAAAATTTACTTTATGTGCATAAAAATATAGACTCCTTTACAAAAAAGAGTGATATACATGGTATAAATACTAGACATAAAGGTAATCTTGTGTTACATACTACTCGTCTCCAAAAAATAAGCAACTCTTTTATGGGTCAATGTATTAGATTCTACAATAAACTTCCCAATGAAATTAGAACATTGTCCATAAATAAATTTAAAACAACGATTAAGGTCAAATTGTGTAGCAGAGCATATTATAACATTTCAGACTATTTGAATGACAAAAATGCTTGGGATTAAGTAGCTCTAAGTCAACACAAGAAAATGATTGTACATAAAGACGACGTTTTTTTAAAAAAAGGATTCCTACTGAGTTTTTTGGCAGTGTTTCTCAGTAGTTGCCATGTCACGCACTGCACGGTAGGGGAAAATTAATATTTTTGTGGAATAAATGATTTTTTGAATTTGAATTTGAATTTGACTTCCTCCGATATCAGATGTCGGATGTCGGATATCGGATGTCGGATATCGGATATCGGATATCGGATATCGGATATCGGATATCGGATATCGGATATCGGATATCGGATATCGGATATCGGATATCGGATATCGGATATCGGATATCGGATATCGGATGTCGGATATCGGATATCGGATATCGGATGAGTGTGAAAACGCTCTTAGGCGCTGGTGGAGAAGAAACGTCGTCAGAACGTCAGAAAAATTCAACTGAGTCATTATCTTGACGTCCAATTACAATAAAAAAAATCCTTAAAACTAAATAAATTGTCTCTTGTCAAAATTATTAATTATATTTTAAAAAAAGGAAAAAAGAATAATAATGAAGGAATATGCTTTGTTCCCGTTGTGTCACACCATTTTGTGTAACACTGTTACCCATTGGTAAAAAAATTACCGATTAGTAACACTGTTACTCAATGCCACATTTTTTTTCCCTTTGAGTGACAGTGTTACTCAACAGAACGCTGTGTTACGAACGTTTCGCCGACAGAACGATTAAATAATGAGTGAACCGACGACAGAATCTTTCACCAATTTACAATATAGTTAACACCCCAACTCAGATTACCCCGACTCGGATAAGTTAGGTTAGAATTGGTTATTTTTTTATAAACCACCCAGAAGTAGGAGCCCCGCGCAGCGGGGCTCCGTCGACCTTGTCGTCGGTTCACTCATTATTTAATCGTTCTGTCGGCGAAACGTTCGTAGCACAGCGTTCTGTTAAGTAACACTGTCACTCAAAGGGAAAAAAATGTGGCATTGAGTAACAGTGTTACTAATCGGTATTTTTTTTACCAATGGGTAACAGTGTTACACAAAATGGTGTGACACAACGGGAACAAAGGAGGAATATAGTGTATCTTAATATGCCATAATACAATACAACATATGCAATAACACAACGTACAACATGTGCCATAATACAATACTTACAATATTTTATAGTTGGCCAAAATAAATCACAATCTTTCATATTGGTAGATAATTGTCCCATTATTTCCTGAACAAAGAACAGATTCATCATTATGACGCAACAGTATACTACAAATACTATTATACCCTCAAGATACACAAATATGAGGCATCCATCAAAACTGTATTTCACTCAATATTTGCTTTAAGCTTCTTGTAAATAACGGTTTCATGACTTTCCATGATTTGTCATCTTGGAAAGTATTTATAACATTGGATTAGATACCGAATCGGAAGGTATTGGAGTATAACTAAGCAAAAGCCGTTATTTATAGTTAATATATTGTTTAACTAGCCTATGTTCGCAGCTACATGCCCGATTTGCCCACTTTTTGACCAGATGCGGTTTCACCTACGAAACTTCTGCCCCTCCCCTCTTCCCTTCCCCCAAAGTAAGTCGCAATTCATTCGCCGGCGTATTGTAAAAGAGAATGATGAATGTATTGGATTGACAAGTCAACGTAATGTTACCTCCAATCTTTGATCCATCAATCAATCAATCAATTAGCCCACCACAAAATAGTAGCATTTGGTAGCATTTAGCCTACTGTTGCCACGCTGGCGGTTGGCAAAAGGTTTTATGTCGACTTTTCCTTCTCTCGTAGTGATATAGTCTGAGTATTCTTCCGTTTGTAGCCTCTTAAGATACCCTTCGGATGAGATGGAGTGGTGATACTTGTATTCTTTCTCCGTCACCACACGGATACATGTGATTCACTTGTATATACGGATAATGTATTCTACAAAAGTATTGCCACTTGCCTAGAGATGCTGTACCCGTTACAATATCAATATAAAAAGTAGCCTATGTTACCTCATTGCGTAGAAACTAAAGCGGACAGATGTAAAAAGATTCTTACCCTGTATAAAGCAAATGAGAAAGCAGCCAACATTACTGATTTTTTTCGCTGAATGGATGCCGTGGTCCGTGCTAACACGTGCGATGAAAGGTACGCTCTGATATGGTGCGAGACCTTACTATCTGTCTTCGATGAGAAACCGTCACTTCCCCAAACATAAGAAGCGGTTACGGGTTGAAGAGAATTTAATTTCTAGAACCTTCATACCGACAGGCATATAGGTAAGTAGAACAATGGTATAAAATACGTGTTTGTTTGCTGCATAGATCAATGAATAAGAAATAACATTTAACAATAAGACCTTTTTTTTTACGTGCGGGAAATCCCATCACTTATACAAAACTTTCATTAACTGCTGCACCAAAAACATTATTTCTCTTTCTGTATTTTTCTTTTGCCGTGTTGGTTTCCAGTATATTAGCATAGGGTTAACCCAGCTTTTCGCATGGGTACCGTAGAAGGCAACTAGAGGATAGAGCTGTTCTCTATCCTACACTAAGCATATAGCCCATAACAAGAGTCCGCTTGACTCCCAAATCTATTTCTACTCTGTCGTAGTTGGCCAAATTGTGTGTTTAATAATATGCCTATGCCTTCCTGTTCGGGGATTACAAGCAAGAATATAGTATACATCCTAAGTATGTATTTTCGTTTCTATATTTCTATATCTCATTCGAGAATGCAATGTAGGGGCACTAGAAAACAATTTCAAAGCAAAGTTGGCAACCGTCTGCGTTTAATACCCAATGCATTGATTATGCATAAGGCCCTAGCAGCCTCCGCGAAGAGGCCTGCATAGATGGCACTTCCTTTATTAAAAATGTTTCGTGTAACAAGTGCTCCGTAGATATCTGTCGGCTTATTGGATTTTGTGGGCACAAGGTTGCTTAGAAGTTCAGCTGTTTGGGTTTTGGGTGTAATTTGAAAATTCTATTACATGTCAAATTGATTGTACTTTGGATTGCTTTGATTTATTTTGTAACTAATTTTGATTTGTGTTGTATTCATTGGCTGTTTTTATTGAGTTTTTATTTTTGTTCTACACTTGCATTGGACTTGTCTGCAATAATAGTGTATGTAATGAATTTTAATATAATATAAATTAATTAATTCTACCTATATTCAAACTATACTAAAACTGTACTTATAGTTGAATGTTTTCTTTTTTATTAAATAAATCTAAACCCGCCGATAGACTGGTAAAGCGGATACCAGACCACGAGGCAAAAGTTTCGAATACAACTGGGTTTAGACGATAGGATGAAGACGAAGGTATATAAAATTACCGTGATCACTCACATTACTATTACAGATTTGGGCTTCGGATCCAAACAATCGAACCGATTTACTCTTCAAAAATTTACACCATTAACCATTAAGATACATTTCAGGTTCAGTTCCTCCGTGATCATGCCTCCTGCAACAGAGCCGAAACCTAAAACAATTCATGGTAAATCTCAAGTATAAAGATCGACCAGCCCACCTAATAAAAATCAGTTACACTTGTATAAAATCAGAAGAATCAGTTGAACATGTTGACACTTGTAACGTATTATATCATAAAATGCCACCTGTACCTACACATGTTTCCGCAAATAAAATTATCTTTATCTTTATCAAACTCGCGCTGCCAACCCTACAAAAACCTTCTAAAGCCCCTCTCGAAGAACTCCATATCCTAGTCACTCAAGCAAAGAGATCATTTCTTCATCGTAGCTTCAATACTAACCAAAAATCATTTCAGAAATAAAGGAATTAAGACACGTACCACGAACTTGCTGAGGAAACGCGTCGTTTTATACAACTCGCGTGACTAGAATACTTACGTCAACATTGTTCCACTCACAATACCACAATGTATATTAAGTGGATTCGTGTAATTGTAGATGGAATTAAGTGTAGTCATTCTTAATTTACAATCAGCATATTAATTATTTGTGATTATAGGATCACGTTTCTCAATTATAGTTGGGATACGATATTGTAGCCAGCGTAATTAGTGGCAGAGTCTACCGCATGCATTATACTAAATGGTACGAATATGGCACGCATAGTGTACGGATTTTAATTGTAGCTTCTTGTACCATCTCCTCACCTTCTTCATCGTAGCGTTAATCCCAGTCGCATCCGAAACTTTTAACTTGGAATCTGGGGTCCGCTTTTTACCAGTCTAACTGCGGGTTTAGCTACTTCGATATTTTCCGTGATGCTACTGCCATCTGACCTCCACAACCCAAAGGCGATATCGAAGCATTGCAGCTAGACCAGTTGTTAGATTTTTGAGGGCTCCAACTACCCGTAATGACTGCCATAGATGTTTGTATGATAACCGGGACCGACGGCTTAACGTGCTCTTCGAGGCACGACCAGACCAATGCAAAACCCATATTCATGCAAACAAATATTTACACTGAGCAGGGATCGAACCCGCGCCTCCTGCTTAGCGGCCGCGTTCACTACCGCTACGCCACGGAGGATGCATGTACCGTCTCCTCACCTGTTCTATAATTATAATTTAATCGTATCCGTGCCTTATCCGTGCCGTTTCTTTTATGTAGGTATAATTCATCTCTATAGAGGGGTCGTGGCGCATCATAGCATCCATATTGAGTGAGGTAAAGCGTCGGTATCTTAGTGGTTAATCGTTTGCCTTTCTATCTTAAGACTACTTGCAAGTTATACCAAACTCACTGCAAAAAGAATTTATGAAATCGATTCATAAACGACGGAAATATGGGACAACACAAATAAGAAGTCAGTTAAAATTTTTCATTAAAAAGTACAACAATGTTCATAAAATAAAAATAAAAACTACTATGTCAAATTATGTAAAAACATTATTGGTCCAAATGGCAGCTATAACGAATACTAAAAAATCTACGAAACGCGAACTATAAAAAATTACGTAAATCGGATCGTAACGACGATGAAGAGTAATCGATGTATTAAAAAAAATACTCATCAAATTGAGAACCTTCTCCTTTTTTAATTCGGGTAAAAAGGAATTTATTTAGTGATCAATATAGAACACTGAAAATATTTTTCCCTATTTGAGAAATACGATGTCTGCCAAAACGGACATTGCCTGTTTCATGTAATTTTGCAATATATTTACGCGTCGGACGAAGGCGGACGTTGCCAAATGAGAAAGCAATATTATAAATAAATCGTATCTCATTTTGAAATACGATTCGAACTTGAATTAAATTGAAAAGTCGAATTTGAAATACGAATATTTGAAAAAGTAAATCGAAATAATAAAAAATAAACTTGGGAGCTCTCTTAGTGTCTCTGCTTTTATGGCTTATACGGAAAGAACTGCCACCTTAACTCTCAACCCTGGAATAAAAGTCATGAAAGTTTATTGATAATAGAAAATGCTCGTGAAGTATGTATGTGTAAGGCTAAGACCGTTGTCCAGCAACCGGGAAATTTTCACCTGTGATAAGAAGTAGGAGATGTTGTTCTCCAGACTTACCCGGTGCCGACAGCAGGTAGGTCGCCGGGGTCAAAACTGACCTACCTTGGCGGAGGTTACCAAGGGAAGGCACGATTTGAAAATCGTCATTTGATAATTGGATTCGTGATGACATGTACAATCTCGCTCGCGCAACTATAGATAATGTAGTAAAATAGTATAGGATAATAGTTGGAAGGGTTAGAGGGAATATTAGTAAGTTCGAAAATTTCGGTTGCTAATATTCTTTAAAAAAAAAAATCTAAAATATTGATTATTTTAAGAAATGTACTTTAAATTGATCTCTAAAAAATCCATAGCGTTACAACCGAACGGGCACCAGACAAGTAAAAAAAACTCGATAATCTCGAAACCAAAAATGACAATAGCAGTGAAATAATATCCTACCGTTAATTAGGCCTGTTCGTTTCAGTGGACAGTAATATATTGCCACATAGTTAGCAATGTGTGTACTTCAGTGGATACTAATATTATATTTCCGCGCAATTAACAATGTGTGTACGCCGTGATGAGCCCCGAATTTTGCAGTGGGAAGAATCGGTGGTAATTAAATTAGTGGCACACAATCAAGCCAATTTGGTGAAATGATTAATTATATTGATAGTAAATAATTTTGTATGGTGGCTTCACTGATGTGTTGCGACAAACCTTTTGTCATTTTTGGGCAAATTTTCAGATATATATTTTTATACAGCGATGCATGCCGAATCGTCAGGCATTGTTATTGTCATTCTTTAAGTCTTTTTACAATTAAATTAAGGTCGGTTTTCAGCCAAACTATTTTGTCATGAACCGATGGCCATCTGACCTTCAGAATCCATTGGTAATATCGATATGTGTCAGATTATGGGACCTTTTGGGGTTCCTCTTACCGGTAGCCGGGTCCAGTGGTTTTGCTAACGTGCTCTCCGAGGCACAGGAACAAAAGTATGACTGAAGTCCTAACAGGAATTCTTTTTTCATTATGGTATCGATATATAACATACTTGACGTTTTGACCAGACTACATCGGCCGGGTTCAAAAGCTGTTCAGTGTTCCATGACCTCCGTCGATGAGTCCTCACTTCTTCATCCATACACACATCCCCGTAAACATTATTGTATATCATGAAACGCAGAAGTTTAACGCCGTACATGTTTAATACCGCAATAGCACTGATATAATATCTATTCTCATTTTAATGTAAGATTATGGAATGTTATAAGAAGCTTATGTTTAGCGTAACCAAAACTCCATGTAGACCGAAGCAAAACTTCCTAAGCTGTCGGGCACAGCAAACGTGCACAATAGAATACCGCTAATGCGCTTCCGTGAACCCGCTTGCTGCGAACGTATTCCGATATCGATCGCCAAAGTTCGAAAATACGAAAGCAATGTTTGAACACAAAATCCTTAATTCGCTCCTTAAATACTATTGTGCCAAAGACAAAAAGACAAACTGACAGGGCCTAGAAATCGTATTGGAGTCCCATACACAACAATAACACAACACACACACACACACACACACACACACACACACACACTCGCACAAACAAACGTATACTGTGTGCACGCACAGGTAAAATTAGTCGTAAGTGACATGAAACTTGTACTGTATGAACTGTAACGGGACGGGAAAACATTGTCTCCTGCAACACAGTTTTAACTAGCGCAGGAGTCAGGAGATCCTTACTAATTGAATAGTAGTTTTTATATCAATAAATATTATATTATATATTTCACATGTCCCTGCACCCAAGGTTTAAGTATCTCTGTTGCAACCCGTTATACAGATCGTGCCTTCATAGATATTACGTTCCGTTGCTTCATTTTCCATTTTTGATTTTAAAATATTGCGTTTGTTATCTTTTCACTAGTGTTGTTTAGTAATTAATTTATATGGAATGAAAATGTATCTGTACCATAATTGTACCATCTTTTCCGTGCTGTTACCAGTGTTTGCGACATCGTCTGCGTGGACTTAAGTGATGGGTTATAAGTAAGTGATTTCCATGTAGTCTTTTTTCTTTTCTACAATTGAGATGGCAGAAAAGCACTCGGCCTTCCCACTGACAACACAAAAACTCTCCATTTAGGTCTAGCTACCCCATCCACCGCCAGGAACATAACACGAGGTTATTATGGCCACGGTATACAACATAAAATCAAAACTTGTTTAATGAAATGCATTGTACCTATGTTTAGTATGCTGACATGTTTTCAGTTAAGTTAGCCCAAGTTTGCCCATGTTTGCTCAAGTTTACCTATTTATATTAAAGAGTATGCTGATTTGCTGAGTCGGTTTTGCAATATAACATCAAGTGCAGAGCCGGGATTCAAGAACGACTTTAATAGGGGTAGGGTATAACAAGATTTCTCGTTTTGAATAGGGCGGCCGACCCCACTCGAGAAGTGTATCCGCCCTGTAGAAAACGGTGAATATTTTTCATATATGTATATAAATTCATTTTAGTATTACAGTCAAGCATTTCACATTTTATATTCACACCAATATATTCAAAAAGAGAGTAGGCACGTAGATTTGTATTTAAACCCACATTTATACATATCAACAAGCTGTCATTTAAGAGGCATGTTATTAAAATAAATGCTGCTATTAAAACTTCTAAATAAAGCCACTAAAATTTACTTAATCCGATAATCGAACCTAGTACGTCATTCTTAGCAGCAAAATCTAAAGTCAAAGTCAAAATCTTTATATCATTCATGTGTTGTAGGTACAGATCTTACACAATATTTCGTTTCAATATGAAGCCCTATTGGGGCACAGCAAATTTATATAATATTAAATTGAATCATTATATTAAAATTGTATTAAAATTTAGAAGTTAAAAATTAAGCATGCAATCATCATTAATATTCTTAAACTTAAACATTTTAAATTCAAATATTTTACCTACTTTATAGTATGTTTAGTATTTATATATCATATATTTTGTCATCAAAAAACTCCTGTAAGGTGTAGTAGCATTTTTGTGATAGTAGCTCTTGTAATTAATTTATAAATTTATGCTCACTACCTATATCCTTTAATGCCAGCGGTATGTCCTATTCCTTCATTGCCTCAACCCCTCCCAAGGGAAGATATTAGGTGTTCCTAATTATTCTCAATCAATGAGAAGTCTGGGAACACAGTTAAGTCTACAGGTGACCTAATAAATACGATGGGTAATGAATTTACGGGGAGCACAAGCCCAAAGTGGAATTCATGAGAAAAGCTTACAGAAGTTAAGTAAGTAGCGAGGTTAAATGGTGATAAACATTACAAGTTTAGTGACAGTTGCTATCAGTAATATCTACCGGGGAAATATCTTATTATTTATTACAAGTATATAGAAGTAATCTTATTATTTATTAGCTTTTGCTCGCGGCTCCGCCCGCGTGGATGTCTGTTATCGCTATAATATCGGTTATCGTTATAAATTGTAGCCTATGTGTTGTTCTGATGCTATATTATTGTAAAGTTTCATTAAAATCCATTCAGTAGTTTTTATGTAAAAGAGGAACAAACATCTATCCATCCATCCATCTATCCATTTTTTTTTTAACGTGATGGAAACTCCTTCATGGATGCTATGCCGGACTCCTACCGACTAAAAAACCCTCACATACCGCCTAATAGCCTGCGGTTGGTAGCCACGGGTAAGCCCTCGGAAGGATGTCCCAGGACTACCAACAGACCTACGGCTGCGGCCTCACCTAGGAGGTTCGCGTGTTATCCCGCGTCTATGGAGGGGGGGGGGGGTCCATCTATCCATACTTACAAACTGTCACGTTTATAATATTAGTATAACTTTATGATGGAGGATAAAAATAATGATTTACGTAAGGACTGTGTCAAACTACGTGATGATAAGTTTTTTTTTAAATTATTAACTAGTTTATCTCCGCGGTTCCAGTCGATTATCGCGACTTTTTATAATAGTAGAGATAGTCTAATAAATAAGTAGGACCTATATACCAATCGCAGAGCTAATTCTCATATTTTGTAGAAAATCGTCAACTTCACACATGAAACGACCTTCTCAACTAAGAAATTTATGCCCAACTAGCTTTTGCCCGAGGCTCCGCCCGCGTGGACGACGATTATCTTGACCAAACATAGCCTGTATCTTTTCTCAAGGTCTAATCTACCCCTATACCAAATTTCATCCAAATCGGTTCAGTGGTTTAGGCGTGAAAGACGGACAAACAAACAGACACACACTCATATACTTTACCATTAATAATATTAGTATGGATAAAATACCTCAAACAAAAATTGTCTGCACACCCTCTGAAGTCCAACTTCATGTATCATAGCAATGTATCATTTGACATGGGTACCTTTTGACTTAATCACTGTATTAATACTATTTTTGACATGTTGATACTTTTTTTTTCGACTTTTCGACTTTTTTTTTCGAATCATTTGACATGGGTACCTTTTGACTTAATCACTGTATTAATACTATTTTTGACATGTTGATACTTTTTTTTTTTTTCGACCTTCTGTAGTTTTTTTGTTGACATTACCTCAAATTCGTGTTGTACTTTTCTTTGTCATCAACATTTTCGTTTTTGTTGTATTGCTGTATGATAATATCTACATCATAATTATTATAATAGCAAACTTTAATTTATCTTATCCACAAAAATGTATATCAAACACAATGTGACATTGTTATTGATAAAATTAGAGATGGGCCGAGTACTCGGTTGCTACTCGGTACTCGGCGTACTCGGCGGGTTTTTTGATACTCGTACTCGGCCGAATAACTCGGTTTTAATGCCGAGTATACTCGGTTTAGGTAAAGCAATATATTTAGGTTGTTGACGTTGATGCAAATAGCTCACAATTTTGAGATATTTCCAGCATGTTGGCTTCTGCTGTTGTGTTTTTATTTTTGGTTTTTTTTTTGTTTTGTGTTCCATCTCTTTTTCTATTTTCTAGATTTTTATAAATTTAATATCTTTCTATTTATTATTCATGTCGCATGCCCTCCACATAGGAGCCAGTTGAAAACTAGCTTCAGGCACTTGTGACTAATACCATGCAGTTGTGCCTGATACCATGCAGAACTGGCCCTTTTTTTGGTGTAGCGCGAAGAACAATTGTGCCTGATTAACTTGTTTGCTTGTGTCAGTACACAATTAATTGTGTAATCGGTGCTGCACTAAAATAAAAGGTTATTCTTTCTTTCTTCTTTCTTCTTCTTTCAAAGTTTCATTTTCCAAACCTTTAAACTCTTCTGTGTGCTTTATTTTAACATGGCTTAACATTGCTGTCGTAGAAGCCTTCCGTCCAATACCGCTACGTGAAATCAGAGAATTGCATAAGGTGCATTTCACTTTCGTTTTATCTTCTTCAATTTCGTCGTAAAACGTCCAAATTCGGAATCTTTTACGTGAAGTCATCACAGTCAATTGTTAATTAACAAACTTTTTCAATTATTTATTTACTATGACGTGCAACGCGACGTATTTGTTTGTAAACTAGCAAGCGACTGATAGATGAAAGGCGGGGGCGGGGTGAGGGGTGTATCAACGCCAGCCGGCCGCTCGTGCCGCGCGAATCTGTTTGTTCTTGTTTACGCGCCCGAAACGGGGATTTGATTGAACCGAGTTACTCGGCCGAGTACTCGGTAGGAAAAAAATTGAACCGAGTAAAACTCGGTACTCGTTACTCGGCAAAAGTGCTACTCGGCGCATCTCTAGATAAAATAAATAAATAAAAATAAAAAATAAATAAATATCTAAAATTGAGAAATGATACAGGAAATGACTTCAAATTTTCATGGGTATTAATAAAAGGGTGGAATTTAAACGCTTAACTAATAAATACCATTTTTTAAAACAAATAAACTGAATGCGCCACAAAATTTGTATACCAAAAAATACAAATTTTGCACACTTTTTATTTCCGAATGCAAACTTTTATTCTACGAAACGTACTTCAATTTATTCGAATTGTTTATCAAAAATACTAACTTGCACTCTAAATTGTACAATATTAATAATTTTTAAATTAAACAGAGAAATGACTTATTTCTGCATGGTTATAAAAAAAATAACCACGAAGGCTTAATGCGGGAGCTACGCTCCGCTCCGCTCCCGCATTAGCCTTCTAACCTAACCTAACCAAGTCGGATTGCGCAGCTATATGAAATTCCGTTGTAAGATTGTACAAAGAGATTGTATTATTTTGTGTGCAAATCAGTATTTTTGGTGTGTCACGGGATTATTTGTATTGTAGATAGTATTTCAGTGTAGTTAGATATATTTTAGGTGCACACTCAGTTAAAAAGATCATCAACTTTTGATAAGAGTTAATATATTTTTAGTTATGCTTGATATGAGTAGTAAATGGTTTTTTTGAAGTGCAACCATTTAAAAGTTATGCGCATGGTTTATTAGTGTTAAAATTTTGTTAGCATTATTTTATTTAGAGGTGCAAATAAAGATTCCCCTTAATAAAAGTGTGTTCACATGAAACACAGAATATACATTGACATAAATAAAGGTGCATGTCTCATGCATGCTCAATAGATTCTCATATGAGGCGAACGTACAGTGAAGGATGTTACCTACTGAGCGAAATGAACGTATTCATTTCGCGTTCCATTTTTGTTCTAAAGATGTCGTGGTATAACGAACTTTCCATTTTAAAAAATGTCAAAGAAAATATAGCTTTAAATCTTTCGGTTACGTACTTAACTAAACACAAGTAAACAATCTTGATGAGTCGATTTTCATACGTCTCATTTAAAAACAAAGTTCATTAATATTTTTCTGTTTAGAAATTTTATAGAAACACTAGCTGTTACACACAGCTCCACCTGCATGAATGTCGGTTATCGCGACCAAACATAGCCTATATTCTTTATCAAGGCCCAATTTACTCCACTACCAAATTTCATAAAAATCGGTTCAGTGGTTTAGGCATGAAAGTGTAACATACAGACAGACAGACAGAGTTACTTTCTCATTTATAATGGATATGTTTGGAAAAAAGTATACGCGAATGTTATATACACATTGAAATATATAAATTGTTAACGGATTCTATCGCAATATTTGGCGTTATTTTGTTGTTTACACTGATCCCGATTTCCGAAATGAAAGCCTTCAAGTTGAGCAAATAAATGCCTTTGATTTCGGAACGTTTTGATCAAATGTCACCGAGAGGGTAGACTGATGTCAACCGTACTCAAATTGAAGAAATTGTTAAAAACAAGAGGAGATTGTTGCATGAATCAACGCTTCCCAATTTAATTCGTACTAATGTTGGGAATAATAAAGTAGGTAATCCTTTTTGTTAGTATTTTATCACTCATAAACTGAAAAACAATTTTGTTAAAACTTTGACTAGAAAAAGCTTATTTTTGAGTGCGTTATTTTATAAATTCACAAACAAATTAACAAGCAAACGAAAGAGTTTGTTTTTATTTATGTCATTTTATCAAACAAAAGCAGCTGCATTGCTGAAATTTTATACGTGTACCTAGATTAAATCAGAAATATTACAAATTTAATCTCGGAATAACGTTGCTGTGATCTCGGGAATCTGACATTAATGTGGTTGGAACTGCACTGAGGTTAGTAAAATATATATCTACCCCTGACCACTATCGGTGTTAAGCTTATTCAAACGTATTTTAGATACGAACTGCTTGTTATGCTACTAACGTTATAAATTAGTGTACAAGTTCAGTGCTCCAACCATGAATAATATTCGAAATCGTAATTTAAACGTATCCAGAGAACGGAGCAATGCGATTGGCCGCCTACCTACTGTGAACCAATCGCAATGCTCCATTCTTTGGGAGCCCCTTATTTCGTAGAAAGAAATTTCATAGAATTTCGTTTCACAGAAAATGTTTCATATAATATTTGGTTCTTATATTTTTATTTCGAATATTATTGTTTCAAAAACAATTTCCTTCAATGAAACATATTTCACAGAAACACAATTGAACGAATTTTTATTCACATTTTTTTGTTTAACAAACTTAACAAGCCGTAGAATTATTTTTTAAAGAATATTAAACCACCTTTATAATGTTCCAAATCACATTTATTTTTAACTGTAACATTTACAATTTTAACACCCCGACTCAGATTACCCCGACTCGGATAGGTTAGGTTAGAAGGCTAATGCGGAAGCGGAGCGTAGCGAAGCTCCCGCATTAGGCCTTCGTGGTAATTTTTTTATAAACCACCCAGAAGTAGGAGCCCCGCGTAGCGGGGCTCCGTCGACCTTGCAAATGCATCAATTGTTTAGTTTATAAAAACCATATATATGATAATACGCTATTCTTTGTAATAAGTTTTCTATTAATTAAACAATATAATGATTAAGAATATTTGATTTGATATTCTATGAAATGATTATTCTAATGTTTAACTTTATATGAAACAAAATTCAATGATTTAAAATTCTTTAAAGTAAATATTCTGTATATTGATTATTCTATGAAACGAAATTATGCGAAACATTTTCTGTAATACGAAATTATATTAAACAATTTTCTATAAAACAACGCACACCCCCATTCTTTTGATACGTTTTCATTCCAAATTTGAATGTTATTCGCGCTCGCGGGAGTGATCACCTGATAGGATACGGTTACTGTACCTTGCCCCCTATTGAAGCTGTATACCTGAGGTATCACTCAAACATTGCTACCCACTTCTATTACTACTGCTAGCACTACTACACAGTCTCTAACTTAGTGGTTAAAGAGGCGACCTTACAATCAAGAGCGGGTCCTCTCGGTTCGAATCCTTTAGAGTACAAATGTGCACCTACTCTTAACGCAAGCAATTCGGCCTTGCTGGAGGGGTTAGAAGATATACAAGTCATTTCGGTTGCTAATATTCTATAAAAAAAATTAAATAGGGAATCCTTGCGTTAGTCCTTTTCGAGAACTTCGAGGGGTTTTCTTCGAAGTCCAGGGTTCGATTAAATCTGATATGGCTTTTTTCGGCTATATTGGGACCTAGCCTGAATTTTGGTTACTGGCCAACCACTAACACAGTTGTTCAGGTCGCCCTATAGGCCTCCATCGTGACCTATCGACTTTTAACGTGCTCATCCAAATGGCAACCGCACCTAGGTTGCTTAACCCACTGACCGTTTACCGAACAGGGGTTCTAGATAAGTGGCACGATCGTCAGTAGAAACGCATAGAATAGAATGACAAATGAATGGGATTTACAACTTGCAATACGATTCAACGGATAGAACTTAAAATTGGAAGCCAAGCCGAATTTACAAGCAGTCCAATCGATTGCAACGACCGAGAAGTACATTATTATCTACAGCAAGCTAGCCATGATGAAACCATTCGAAACACGAATAGATTATGAAATGTATGGAACTGACATACGCTTACGACTAATTGGGTAGCCAACGGCGAGGAGCAATGTAATGGGTAGCCACGATGTTACTTTCATGAACGAATACGACTGACAATCGTCAAAAATGGACGCTCCACCAGCGTTAATAAAAAGCCGGAGATAACGCTACAAAATGGCGGATTTTTGATCAACTGATATAAATGACGGTGTATTTTTATTTATTTTTTTATAAAATGCATAAAATTAGGCTATTGCAGGTTGCGCATAATTATATTTGTTGAATCAAATCACAAATCATGAACAAAATAATATTTTACTCCTATAAATTGATTTATTTTATCCTATTCTATTCCATTGACTGAGCGAGTCCCTTGGCTAGCTTAGGTTCTTGTCATATGATTGATTAGAATAGGTTGAAAATGGCTTTTTTCACCAGTATCATAGACAATATTAGAGGACTTGCCGGTCATTTGGAGAGACAGGGCGTTTGACAAGCCGTAATACGCTTGGCTACAAATAATTCGTCACGATTGCCCCAGCAGTTGAACGGATTGCTTATTTTTTACAAAATGGCGAGTGTTTGTTAAACATATGCTTGCATTTTTAGTAAAATGCATGAAGTTTGTTTGAAAAGGGTTGCGTATAATGACGAAGTGTGGCAAATGTGTCACAAAAAAAATATTACTCGTTAGTTATTAGACCGCATTTCTTTAGGTTACACACAAGAGTAGGAAAGTGGGATATTAGTGATATTACAGTGAATTATGATTTTTTGTGTTGGTTCCATATCTCTTTAGAAGCCTGTAAACCTTCACAAATCCTCTAAAACAACATAGGCATTTTTCATCATCATTAACGACAACCATTACAACTCGAATAATGTGTGTAATATAGTTCCTGGCAGTGCGAGTGTGACGCCTCTGCTGTTGCACATGTTCACCGTTCATAGGCCACGGTAGCCACTTTCCATCAGGTGGGCCGTGTGCTTGTCTTTCACCTAAGTGACTCAAAAATATACTACTGTTTTCTATATATAATAATATATAAAGGACATTGTGCATTTTGTTAGAGATTTTGTTAAGCATGAACGTAACAACTACTATTGACATATTTTTCTAATAAAGTTTTATCCAGGTTCACACAACACCTTTTATTAACAAGAACATTTAGCGGATTAATATAAATGAAACATTCATTTTAATTATAATTTTTTAATAATCTGCATCATATATTCACAGAATGTGTAGGTACTAAAACCGTTGCTAGATTAATATTGGCTTCATATCTTGCCCAGTTTAAGAACCAAATAATTGTCATTACATGACCACAGCAACTCTCCGTCCTTTGCCTACAATACAGCTGCAGCAGTATGGATTCATAGCTTCTCCGCTATAGTCATTAGTCTCATATGAAATATATAGATGACAGATATATAAATTGCACATTATTTTGAGGTTATTCGATCAGCTCTTTGCCAGCATGGATGACATATTTGGTGTGTTCTTCATCTGCAAGTAAAACATACCTAATTAATATTACTTTATATTCATATTGCCTTAATTGTTGCTACTACCAACCACACATTTATACCCTGTCCAACAAATAACTTTCCTTTTAAAAGTTGTAGTTATGTGATTTAATATGACAATCGAATTTTTTTATGAAGTATCAATGGTTATGCATTTCAATATTTTTTAAATTTGTCGAAATTTTATGTGAATGTTATAAATTGAAATAAAACTATTTTTAAGGGGTTTTCCTATGCCACAAATACATTATACATACACACAGAAGGTTATAAATGTGAAAGAGATTATGCCAAATTTTTAATTCCTACACCACATTGTGTTGTTGTTCATTGTGGGTAAAATAATCCTCGATTATAAAAACCAGACTATTATAGTTACTAATAGTTATTATAGTTGCACTACATATTAACATGCTAGTATGATTGGACATAAATTTACCACTTTTAGATACCACCACTGTCTAATAACAAACAACCATTTCAGTGAAACGACGAGTATGCCTTGCCCTCTGCTTTTGGGCTATGACTGTGCCCAGCCATACAATACTGCATGGCACAGACTTGTAGTCCAGTCCATTTTGCGTTCAGTCTCAATATTTAAGCTAGGATCAACGTTGAGATCGGGTTCAGTCTCCAAAGATGCGCCAGAGTCGTTCTTCAGATTTCTTTTTCAATTTTCAACATATAATGTTATGTTTCAGTATTCACATTTCAGAGTGCCAAAACCATGGACGTATTCGGTATTGTATAGGTACTCAAAACAAATTTCGTGTAACAAAACGAATGACAGTTGGTTTTTTTTTATGAATATTATTGGCATGGTAACAAGACCTTTAAGCCATGTCTTCATTTGTTTGTATCTTCATTTATTGATGATGATGAGAATGAGTTAATGGTGTTGATGTTGAAGATGATTCGAGATATCTCGATTAATGCAAGAAGAAATATCGACTAGTTAAGTAAGGTAAAAGCGCCAATGGTAGACATTTTAAGGACCAATCAAACTTCAGTCTGCAAAATTACACATATTTAAAAAAAAGAATGGTCTTAAAACTTCTCTTAATTTAGACATTAGCAGATAAAATCTTTATAAACCAACATATTTCTACTTTATATATAATTATTATACACATGGTAAACATGGTAAACACCAATAGTCGATAATCACATAAAACTAATAGAAAATCTAACCATAAAAATACGGCAATGAGCAGTTTTCCAGTAGGTATTAAAATCACTTGGCTTTTAAAATCATCAGAGATGGCGCTAGCATAGCTTTTGGTACTGAACTTGAACATGAACTGACCGAATGTCTTAATTTGATTGATTGCTGTTTCTGAAGCGTTGAAGTTTGTGTGTAACATAGTAACCTCAAAAAGTTGATACCTACATAATTTTAGTTAATAATACGTACCTGGATGACCGAGCTTCGCTCGGTATTTTTTTGTGACAACGCCATCTGTTCGTATCTTTAGTGTTGTTGTGTCGTTAAAGCAGTTAGTTGCTCACATCGAGAAATAGATGTCAGGAAGAGTCATATTTCTTTTTCTTTTTTTTATAAAATGACATGATTCCATAACATATTACACAACGAAATCAATGGATTAGGGCTTTAAGAATAGATGTGGACAAGGCTAGTCGTCAGCTGAAAAAGTACTTAAAGTAAAGTACCTACTGAAAGTCTTACCAAAAGTGCCGGCCGCGCCATCTAGAGCGTCTTTAGGAATGCTATAAATACCTACTAGAAAACTGCTCATTGTCTACGTAGGTCAACAAGTTACATAATTTTTAACATCTATACTAAAAATAGTGATAATCATTATTAATAAATATAATATCATACCTATTAAAAATTCCTACCCTTAACAAAAATCTGAAGATACAACTGGCGAAAATTCAATATTTACTCATAACAGTGTTGCGAAATTTTGAACATGTATTATATATTTTTTTTTTTTTTTTTACGTGCGGGAAATCCCCACGGATACCCGCCCCTCCGGAGCCGGAGGGGTGGGTTATGTCGGACTCGAACCGACTAAACCGCACGCCGTCTGTGGGTCGTGGTGCTAGGCCGAAGGTGAGGTTGTCTTGCGACATATCCCTCGCACCCCGGCTGACCCAGGGCCATCCCTTTCGGTCTGGCCCTCCTCGGGAGGTGGGGACCACGCCGTCCCCGACTCAACCCCGGTGTGGCCTGCTTCTGCTAGGGTGACGGGTGGCTCCACCCGTCACCCTCAGGCCCGCGCTCATGGGGGGCGGAGGTCTGTAAGCGCCCTCCGACGCCCGAGCCGCCTTCGGGCGCGAGCAGCGATGTCAGCGAGTCTTTCTCGCTCACCGCGCCGCGCCCGCTCTGCTGTCTCCTTCGCGAGCATGACCTGCTCGCAGAAAGAGGCGCTGGCCGCCCACGCATCCGCGCAGCGGACCATCGCCGCGAGCAGGGTGGAGAGCGTGAGCACTCTCACCCCCAGGGCCTGCACAAGCTCCCGCCTCGGCGTCTCAAACGCCGGACACTCGGTGAGCGTGTGCAGCCCCGAGTCCACGCTCGCGTCGCAGTGATGGCACTCGGGCGTTGGCTCAATACCCATCAGATGCAGATACCGCCCGAAGTAACCGTGCCCGGCTATCATCTGCGTCTGACGGTACGAGAGGCTCCCGTGTGGCCTCTCTAGCCACTCCCCCATGATGGGCCTTACCGCCGCAATGACGGCGTGCCCTGCGCGTGGTTGCCCAAGACGTCGCTCCCACTCGGCCACCATGACCTGGTGGAGCCGGGATTTCTCGGCCCGAATGTCCTCGGGCTCGGGATCGAATCCCCGCTCCCGCGCCTCCTTTCGGAACTGGTATAGTGCCGAAAGGGCCCTCGCTTCCAGGATCCACGGTGGCGATCCGGCCAGGAGACTCGCCGCTTCGAAGGATATCGTGCGGTATCCCCTGATGGCCCTGGAGGCCATCGTCCTCTGCGCCGTACGGAGCAGAGGCAGGAATCTGGCCCCCAGGGTGTCCGCCCACACGGGGCACCCATATAGGGCCATGGACCGCACGACTCCCGCGTAGAGTCTCCTGCAGGAGGCCCCTGGGCCCTTCAAGTTGGGCAGCAGCCGACTCAGGGCATTCGCCGTGGTGACCAACTTGGGGCGCAGGCTTCGGAGATGTTGTCCGAAGTCCCATCGACCGTCAAGCACGAGCCCCAGGTATTTCAGCTGGGGCTTGATGTCGATGGGAGTGCCTCCCACTGTAAGGCTGGCTCCCGGGCCTGGCCTGCGCCGAGGACCATGAAAGAACATGGCCTCGGACTTGTGCAGAGCCACCTCGAGACCCAGCCGCCGGATCCGCTCGACGACTTGGCCAACCGCGGTCGTGGCCCTCAGGGTTGCCTCGCGGTGCGTAGCCCCGCCCACCGTCACCAGCGTGTCGTCCGCATAACACGTGACGGTGGCACCGTACGCGAAGTCACCGCGAAGCACCCAGTCGTAACCGATGTTCCACAGTAACGGCCCCAGGACCGATCCCTGTGGAACACCGCACGACATCTCACGCCTACCGACTCCGGTCGAACTCGGGTAGACGACGGCTCTCTCCGTTAGGTAAGCCCCGACTATGCGGCGGAGGTAGAGAGGCACACCGTGGTACACGAGTGCCTCCCTGATGCAACTCCAGGGCAAGGTGTTGAAGGCGTTGGAGATGTCCAAGGACACCGCCAACACCACCTCGCCCCGGGCGACCGCATCCTCCGCCAGAGTCCTCACACGCATGATGGCATCCACAGTGGAACGCCACCGGCGGAACCCAAACTGGGTATTCGTCAGGTCCGGCCCCACTCTAGAGAGATGCTCGACGAGGCGCTTGGCAATTACTCTTTCAAAGAGTTTGCCCACCTCGTCGAGCAGCACTATGGGCCGGTACCCGGACGGCTCGTCCGCCGGGCGTCCCTTCTTGCGGATGAGGACCAGCTTCCCCGTCTTCCACATCTTCGGAAACTGGCCCCGCTCCAAGCATGCGCTGAGGAACCCTCTCAGTCGGGGTTTGAGACCGTCTTCCCCTAGAGCTAGGACCCACGCGCGGCCTGGAATGCCGTCGGGTCCCGGGGCGGTGTTCTTCTTGGCCCTCAGCCTTCGCACCGCCAGCTCTAGTTCTACCCAAGTGACCTCGGGCACGTCGTCGTCAATCACCGCACCGGGCGCCGTAGGCGACCGAGGCGGCGGAGCCATCTGCGGCGGAACATGTTCCGCACGCGCCGGGAACAGGGAGTCGACCACTCCTCCGAGCAGAGCCGGCTCGAGCACCTGGGTCAGCGGAGGGGCCCGGGGGCGCAGCTTTTCTCTTACCATAAGGTAAGGCCGCCCCCATGGGTCCCGCTCCAGCGTCTCCAGGAGCTCCCGGTAACAAGCGGCCTTAGACCGCTTGATCTCCGCTCGGAGGGCATTCCGGGCCTCCCTGTATCCCTCGTGAAGCTCCGCCAGTCGGGGCTCCGAATCTGCGGTACGGCTACGCCTCCTACGGAGTCGAGCCCACCGGCGGTGCGTGATCACGCAGGCTTGACGCAGCCTCGCGATCTCCGCATTCCACCAGTAGACCCGACGCCTCGGATTATAGGCTGGAGCCCTAGGCATACCCGCATCGCAGACCCGTGTCATGGCCTCCCGGAACCAGGCCGCTTCATCGTCTATGTCGACAGGCCTGTCCGGCGCAATGGCCCAGGCCTGTACGATGGCGGCCTCCAGGAGGTCCTCCCGATTCAGTCGCCCCAACACCCAGCGCGGCTCGCGTTGGGCCGATATGACCGGCGCATCACCCGCAGGAGGGGAGACATCGAACCGAACGTATCGGTGATCCGATAGTGTCTCCACCTCCACGGCGACACGCCAGTCCCGCACGCGGAGTGACAGGGAAGCGCTCGCGAACGAAAGGTCTATGATCGACCTGCGCTCCCCCGCCACAAAGGTGCCCACATACGTGGCTTCGGCCCCGCGATTCTGGAGAACTAAGCCGAGAGAATCGGCCCAGCTCTCCAGAACCGGACGAGGCGTACAGGCATTGACGACGTCGGTCAGCCGCTCCAGCGACCGCCGATACTGCCCGATGAGTCGGTGTGACCCCGGCGTGAGATAAACGGCCACGACCGCAATCTCCCCTACACGCGCCGCTACGATGCCATGCTCCCTTGCGATCACTACAAGGGGAGGGGCACCCGCAGCGGCGTTATGCACCAGTGCCGCCGATCCATCCAGGTCGACCACCCAGGCGGGCCCGAGGGGCCGGTGAGTGTATGGATCGGCGACAGCGGCGACGTGTATGGACCACTGTGCCATGCTCTGGAGCAGAAGGGCCTGAGCATCGACACCGTGGCCCACGTTCGCCTGCAGGATGCGGAGCTGGGGATCCATTATGGAACCATCTCCGCATCCCGCACCGAACCGTTGGCGGAACGCCCGCCTCGCGGCAGCGGCTCCCCGCGGGTGCAGGCCTTGCTGCCAACCCTATGGTCGGCCGGCTTGCCCTCCGCCGCACACCTGAAACAGTGCGGCGGAGCTTCGCAAGTACCGGCTCTGTGACCGGGTTGGCTGCAGCGGAAGCAACGGTCGCCGACCGTCACCTCCGCCTTGCACTGCACACCCACGTGGCCGGCCGACAGGCACCTGAAGCACCTGTCCGGCCGAGCCTGCAGGAGCCGTACCCGGACTCCTACAACGCCGCCTACCGCGAGTATCCGCCGGTCGGCAGCCTTTTGGGCTGCTGCGATGGGGCAGCCGACAACTGTTGCCCCCTGTCCGCGACGGCCGTAGCGGATCGCTCCGACCTTAACCGCCTCCAGGGGGCAACCCCCGGCCTCCGCCACGGTGACCCGAATCTCTTCGGCCGTGATGGAGTCGTCCAGGTCCGAAATGCGCAATTCTGCGCACTTGGTGGGCCTGGACACCCGGACGTCGGCCGCATCCAGCGTGTCCCTCAGCCTAGCCGCAATGGCATCGGCCTTGGGACCACTGGAGGCGCCAGGGACGTGGATGAGACGGGCACCCGTCCGAGTGTGTGTCACTCGGAGAGTCCCCGCCACATCGAGGGCCCTCATATCAATGAGGCCCCTCGCCTGTTTCACCAGGTCCACGTACTGCACGCCCCTCGCCGTCGCCTCCGGTGTCATCGTTAAGACGACAGCGGTGGTACGGGGGACGCGCAGCTTACCTGACGCACCCTTCGCAGCAGCTTGGGCCTTCTTGGCCCTTTTAGCTGCCTTTTTACGGGCGTTCCGGCTTTTTTTCGCCTCGCCGACCACCTCCCAGCCCCCTGCCGGTGCGGAGCTCGTGGAGGCAGTCGGGACCGAAGCCGGGGCCGGGGCTGGGACTTGGGACGTCTTCCCCTTGCCCTTCCCCTTCCCCTTGCCCTTGGCTTGGGCGCTCCCGGCTGAGGCGGCGGTAGCGGCCGGAGCAGCAGGCGCAGTGGGCACACTACGGGCCGACTCCTGCGAGGTCCCCGCCGTCACCGTACGGCTGGGGCCCCGCTTTACTGCTCCGGCGTAGCCCCCACTCGGCGGCGCCAGGGGCGGACGACGGATGGAGTCCATAATGGCCTCCAGACAACTCCGCGTCCACTCCTCGTGCGCCGCCTGCCGCTTTTCCATGGCGGCCATCGTCGCCATGCAGGCCTCCACCGGATTGGTGGGCCTCGGCTGCGCCGGCGGCGGTGGGGCCGGTAGGCGCGGCGGGGCCGGCAGACGCGGCGGCAACGGCGGCGGGGCCGGTAAACGCGCCGGTACAGGCGGCGGCGGTGGCGCCAGTGACACCGGCCGCGCCCGAGGCGGCAGTCTTGGCCGCACCGGCGACCTCGACCGCACCGGCGGCGACGGCGGCGACGGCGGCGACCGCGGCGCCAGAGATGGCGGCGGCGTCACGCGCTCGTCCGGCATGGCCTCCTGCAGCGCCGATATTTCGGCCGCCATCTTGGCCATCTCGCTGCGGTACTCCGCCGCCTGCCGCGCACTCTCTTCGAGCATCGCAACCTGCTGCCTACCGAGCTCAGCGCGCTCGAGCTGCGCGCTGGCCAGCTCCGCCCTGAGCAGGTTGTAATGCTCGACGAGGCGTACCGTCACCCGCATGAGCCGGTCCTCCTCCGGCTTCATTGCCCCGGTCTGGGCCTTGGCCAGGCCTTTAAGGGCCTCCATCACCTCTGTCGAGGTGCTGTCGCCGGTACAGGCCAAGGGCGCCGCCGAGGTGGAGGAACTCGGCGCCGCCGAGGTGGAGGAACTCGGCGGCGCCACCGCATCCTCCGGGGCAGAGGCCCGTGATGGACGGGCTTGGGTGGCCACTTTCTTACCACCCCGCGCCTTTTGGCGGCTAACCGCCACCAGCTTGGGCGGGGGTGGGCGCAGCATTTCGTCACCACTGTGACTGCTGCTGGAGGACGAGTCGGTGAGCGTGCGCTCGGCATCGGACTCTGTCCTCGGTCGGGTAGGGACTTTATTTTTGACTTTGGCGCTCCTCTTACGCCATTTCGATCTTCGGGTCCTTAGACCCACCGGGCTTCTGTCCCGGCTGTCGGCGGTGTCGAAGTTCTCCGACACTGCCTGGGACGCGACCTCCGCGTCGTGGTGCTGCGCGACCTCCGCGCAGACTGTTTCACTGGGTTGGGTTTTGGGTTTTGTGTTTAATAGAGCTTCCATGATGTCCCACGAGTAGAACCGTACTAAGGACACTTCCTGGGTGACGGCCATTCCAGGAAGCGGGGTATATACTGTGGAGGTCCCCAGGTATCCACAGGTTTTAAGCGACTTCGCTGTCGGGTTTTCAGACTTTTCCTTGTCGTGGGCCGGCCAATTAAGGCAAGCCCCACGGCCTCCAGGATATCGGCGTTCCCGAGTGTGGCTAGCACTCAGGTCGTTGTCGATATCTCGGAGGTTACGCGATGCGGGGGAGTAGCCAGCTCTCCCAACGCCGACGGTGGCACGAATGCCCGTCAGCCCCTGCGCGAGCAGTAGGCCGACCCGTCCCCGGATCCAACGGATCCCATCGCCTCTCCCGTGTCTCCTCTGCTGAAGCAGAGGGGTACCGGGAGCGACGGCTAGCCCTAAAAAGGGCTGTTGAGGTGGGAGGAACCCTACGAATTCTTCCCCGTGGGCCTTGCAGGCCCGCCATACCACGACCCCCTCGTGCAATGGGGTCAGCTAGCCCTAAAAAGGGCTGTTGAAATGGAAGGGTATCCTACGGACCCCTTCCCGCGGGCCTTGCAGGCCCGCCATCCCACGACCTCCTCGTGAGGTCAGCCGTCGGGTTATTTGTCAACGGCCAACAGAACTCCCAAGGTAGGAGTCTGTTAGCCGTTGTCCAGGGTGCACCAGCCCCCCCGCTTCCGCTCCCCAGGACCGCGGTCCAAAGGGGGAAGAAACGGAGAAGCCGACGTGGAGGTTACCCAACCAGCACCCCATGTATTATATATGCCATTAGATGTCTTTTAAGTAAGTAGTCAAGTAAACTAGATAGTTACTTTTCTTTACAATAAAGGTTTTTTTCGAAAGTGTTAACTATTGGATCAGTGTCGACCATTAGGTCTTTTAATGAACACAAACAGAGCGAGATAAGACGAGTCGATTCCGATAGCCTCTAATTCCATGCTATCTTTTGACTTAATTTAAATTTATAAAATAACATTATCTTAACTATGGCGGTCATGAACAAGCGGGACGTGATTTTCTTAACTTATTACATTATTAGTTAAACAATTCAATGTCCTTGTGGAAATCACATTAACGATCATGATTACCATATTAACTATTAAACTAAAATTATAAATTAATATTATACTATTGAAATAAGTCTGATTGTGAGGGATTCCATTGCACTGAATCACAATAAATATGGGAGGCAGGATTTTGACACTAATAAATTATAAATCTTCAACTTTACACTATTCATAAACCACAACACAAACTTCATTAATCTGAAAACAAAAAACGACACCCGATTATTCACTAGGTTTTAATCGTGTATTTAAATTATCATTCAAAGAATATCTCGAGATATGAAATTATTTAGAAAACTAATTTCATAATCGAAATTCAATTCGATATTATCTCGATTTTTGCCCTAGACCATGGACAATTTCGAATATAGACTTGTCGTCCATACGACAGGCTCTTTCTAATCCGTTGCAATCCTTACCAAATCGTAAGCAATCACTGCTCTTGCAAAAGCATTATTCGAATTCGAACAGCTCAAAGTGGAGATCCACTTGTCTAAAGGGTCAGAGAACGCACCAGGCTACAAGCGCTTTAAAAAGTAGTTAGCACTCTCACATATTATAAATCAGTCAATATTACCTTACCAGACTTGTATGTGAACAACTTACAAAACGAAATTCTTTTACAAAAAAAAAATATTAGCTACGAAGTAAATTCACTTAACACTTATTCCTTCCTTGAATTTGAACCGCAGAAATTAGGTATTCATTCACAATTTCTCGACATTTCCTTTCCCTTAGCGAAAAACATACAAAAATTATGAAATTACTTCAAGAAAAATGTAAAACGTACATATAAACACATATGTAAACATAATGGAGAACCTGCGAAGGCTTTTGTAAGAATTATTTAGGTAGGTACCTATTATGAAGCAGACTTTGTAGCCTTCGAGGAGTTATTTTTATAAAGCACGCGATGTTTTAATAACTTCGGCGCGACTAATTATTTTGCTGTTATGTATAAGATGTTGTAATTCTGCTTTCGAAATATAATGCTTAGAAAGTTTAGCTTAGCTTAGTAAGCGTATATAGCCCTGAATACCAATTGATTTTCATTAACCTGCTGGAAAACGGATCTGACGAATTAAGAACCATAGAATTTTCAATTCGCTTCACCATACGGGTAGGGTGTATTCCTATACACTCTGCCTTCACGAGAATGGAGATTGGTTTCCGTAATTCTCATCCAACAACTATGTATTGACTCAATAATTTCCCAGTTGATACTTTAGTTGCTCAAACAAAAAAAATAACAACTTCCTCAAGCTAAAGCGTTACTGACGTTCGATGGAATAGAAGGGATTTGACGTATATGACAGTCGTTAACGCATGTCATAGATGTCAAATGGCATCGCAAGGATTAAATATGATTACAAATCTTTGCATACCAACTTTTTCTTTTCCCTTGGTGGCTATTGTTTACTCTATTTTGCCTTAATAGCATAAAAACACTTATTGCAGGTATCCTTACACGCGAAGGGGAAAAATAAGTACAATGTACGTTATAACAACAAATTACATCGAATTTTTCCACGACATTGTCAAAATGGCGGATAGAGACGCGCGGCAATTTCGCGCGGGAATTTATAAATAAAATAAATGAACAATATCACAAGAGGGTATATTGCATTTCTTATGCAAAGGTTGGGCAGATTCCTCGAACTGTGTTCTCTACATTGAAATATTTGGGATATTCGTACGCGGCATTATTCCAACTTATTTGAATATGTTTTGGCCGAAACCTGCTCTGAATGGTCCTAAGATTTTTTATATCATTGACGATGCGATGTATTTGAATTTGATTCAGTTATGTTGAGTCGTTTGGCTGCAGGGTTTTGAGGTTGGGTCCGTCAGATAGGAGCGCACCTTTTAGTAGCATGTTTCTGCTGATTTATTTATTATTGCTTATCTTATTTTTTCATTTAGTTCTTAAAGGAATGGCAAAATCCTTAAGCTTTAGGAACGTAAACTGAATTGTAACAATTGGTAACGGAATGAATAAAAGTCATAGGTATAAATATTTCGTTTGCTTAAACTTATTTCTAAGGCAGTAAATTACCTCACGGTAACTGCTAATCGTACATGATAACTTAGTGAAATAAAGAAGAACACTAGGTACTTAAACATATTTACTAACATATACTAACTTACTCAACCCTGAGATAATTCAGCCAGAGTTTGGTCAATTAATCAGCAAGTCTACTGGCTTACAAGGAAGGTTGGCTTGGGGTCCTATAGAGATCTTCATGGGACCCCATACACCCAACAAAATACCTACTTATTATTTTCTACGATAAAGGTTCTCTCCGGACGGCGCTACAAGCAGAAACTAGGCAAGAAATAAATCTAAGGAATCCGCAGATATCAAACTAGCGTGATTCATCATTCTCAGCATGACGTCACAGTACATGCCATTCAAAGAAATTTGTGGGAGCACAAGGGAAATGGGTCATTACCGCCTATTGCGGGACAGGAGCTCTCCCCACTCACCGCCGTAATAAGCTAATGTGGGACTAATATATTACACTTTGGACCTGCACTTCAGAGCTGGGAATGCATGTGCGTGTTACGTCCGAAAATCAGTGATTATCACCATCATCAATGTCTATAATATTACACTTACAATGATTTCTTCGGGGCGTTTTTCCGGGAGCAACCGTCGTCATGAATCCTAACCCTGAGAAGAAAATTCCAGAGTCACATTAGTTATTTAGCAGGTGCACTCTGTGCATTGTCAAAATAATGTTGAAGGCAGTTTTCGTGACGTTCAATTAATTTGTACCGAGACAACAAGCAGTACATTTTTTGAAGTGAAAACTTCTTTAGCGGCGTTGGATGGGTGTAAAATGTTAAGGAAGCGTCAGGATTAGTTGACCTTTGAACCGTAACCGACGACTGACGTCATACAAGATTAGGTACAGGCTATGTATTTTGCAAGTTACTATAGATAACGTCGTAGCTTAAACGGTAAGCACGTCGACTGTAAGTCCTTATAGTTTCAGATAGTATCGGGTTCAAACCACCTGGCCTTCAGGGATTTTTGTGATTGTTTTTTCTTATTATAATTTATTACTTTTGGTGATTATTTTTTCTTTATGTAATTTATTACTTTTGATGATATTTTTTTCTTTTTGTAGTTTATTATTTTTTGTGATTATTTTTTCTTTTTATAATTTATTAATTTCTTCTGACAGAAAATTAGCAGAAAATAAGTAATAGGTTTTTATACCACTTAGGTGGCAGACAAGCACACGGCCCACCTGAAAAAAAGTGGTTACCGTCCATGGACGTGTGTAACACCAGGGGCGTCACACTCGCGTTGACGACCCTGTTAGTACAGAGAGGTTTTTTATGCCGTCAGTGTAGAAGATAAAGCAGGACAAGCCGTCAGTTTTCCCACTGACAGCACAAAATCTCTCCAGTGAGCTCTAGCTACCCTACTCACCACTGGGAACACAACACGAGGTTATTATGACCGCAGTATTCTGTAGAGCGGAGGTATTTCCCCAGTTGAATGGCTCAATTGGACGGAAATACTGTTGTATCCTACCTCCTGGACCAAAACTCGCCTACAACTTTATTGCAGAGTTCCAAAACATTACCAGAATGTACCTAGACAGAAAGCCCAAAGGGCCCAGAGCCCTTCGTCACTATGACAACATGTCAGTGTGTCTGTGTTGGTGATTTAACTAAACCTTTCGAGCATTTCCAGTGTAAAGTACAATATTACGTATACAAATTGAAGCGATAAACCGGGCGTAGGTCTAAATAGCTGTAATTTAGTTTAATGGGCATTTACACTAGACGAGACCGAGACGATACGAACACGTGATGAAAATAGATTTTGCGATTAAAATCTTAATATTGTATCGGCACAGGAGAAGATGGGGTCACCCCTGGCGATATCTGAAGATTTCCAAATTGGATAAATGATTCAGAACGAGACCGAATGCCCTAACAACAGTATAAGGAATCTTCAACATCAGTGCAGAGTCAAAAGAGTGATTTTTTGTATGGGTTTCACAGGCAATTATAGTCAAAACTAGTAAAATGACAAGAAAGCTGCAAGGTTTTAAAATATTTATTGGTGTATACTACTCTTCAATCTTCAACAAGCCCACGATATTTTCTACACTAAGAATACGACTAAAAGAATAACATAGACGGAACTTATAGAAGTAGACTACTCATGCGTGCACACCAAAAATGCGAGTGAAATGGATTACTTTAGTATTACTTTATGCAGCTTCACTCGCTAATTCTATACGTACCGTCTGTTATTCTTTTAGGCTCATATTCTAGATTGTCACTCAGCTGAGTCGTGATTTATCTGAGGAAAAATTGTATAGACAATCAGCCAGATAACCTGTCAAATTTGTCAATATGTATAGGTACAATCTTTTCCCAGCTAAATCGAGATTCAGATGAGTGGCATTCTAGAACACGGGCCTTAGTCTGTGGAGTAAGAAAATGTCGTTGTCGTGTCGTCTAGTCTAAAAACAAATGAAGTCGATTCAAATTTGATAGCGAACCGACTTGGCGGCGCCGTTGCATAATTTCATTCAAATGAGTAGGTACAAGTGTGATGGCGACCCTGTCACCGGCGACGACAGCCCCTAACAGCGATGCCAGACAGTTTGAGGTCTTTTGTTAGATACTGGCTAAAGAAAGTGGAGTTGTAGGTGATAATAGAATGATTTATTAGTGTTTTCATGGCCGCCACAACACGAATTTCTCTATGTTGATAGTTTATTGTATGAAAATTACACGTTGGTTCTCGGTGTAGTACAATAGTGCCAGCAAATCTCTTTCTGAGAGCGAGTCAAATAGTACTGCAAGATTGCTATGTCGACGATATGTTGTCAGGGGCAAAAGATATTGAGTCAGCAAGGTCATTACAAAACGAATTAATCCGCATGGTCAAGACTGGTGGATTTAATCTACGAAAATGGTCATCCAATCGCGCTGAAGTATTGGAAAATATACCAAATGAACGTCAGAATGACAGCATGTTAAAAATACCTCTAGATGAAACCAGAAAATCACTAGGGATATTATGGTCACCAGCAAAAGATAGGTTTTCATTTGAAATTATAATAAATAGAAACCAAAATCCAACGAAGCGGTTTATCCTGTCGGAAGTGTCAAAATTATTTGACCCACTAGGGTGGTTAGCACCAGTCATAATTAATATGAAACTGATCATCCAGGAACTGTGGACTAATTGCAGCGGATGGGATGAACCTGTAGATGATACTATCAAAAGAAGATGGGGAGAACTACAAGATCAGCTAAAAATGCTAGAAAGTATCTCTATTCCTAGATGGTGTAGATATACATCGGAGTCACAAATTGAACTTCATGGATTCAGTGACAGTTCCGAGAAAGCCTACGGGGCAGTTATATATTGTCGAGTGCGCAACAATAACAGCTGTTGTTATGATATTACGCTGTTACAAGCAAAATCTAAGGTAGCGCCAAGAAAACAGAAAACTACGCTACCTAAATTAGAGCTGTGTGCAGCACTCCTCCTTGCCAAGTTGATGAGCAAGATTAAAAATGACTTGAAGGTCCCAATTATACACACGTATTGCTGGACAGATTCAATGATCACCCTAGGGTGGATCACAGGGGAAGCAGGTCGATGGAAAACGTTCGTAGCCAACAGAGTTTCGGAAATACAAAGATTACTACCGAAAGCCAAGTGGAATTACGTTAATACTTTGGAGAACCCCGCAGACGTAATCACAAGGGGTATAGCTCCGAATAAACTACAAGAATTGAAAATATGGTGGGAGGGCCCAGAATGGCTGAAGACGTCTACACTACCAATCACAAAAAATATTCCAAAGAATTATGAAGAAATGAAACGCAGTAATCACGTAACCATAACGCCATGTGTATCTATATTTCATAGATTCTCAAGCTTTAACAGAATGATACGAGTGTTATCATATTGCTATAGAATTATACATCGGCAGAGAAATAAGGGTCCATTAAGCTGTGAGGAAATTAAGGAAACTAAATATCGAGTCCTACAACTTATTCAAAAGGAGGAATTTTCGGAACAGTATAAAGCGATCAATAATGGGATAGCGCTAAAGAAGGGCAGTAGACTGTCATGTTTAGACCCATTTATTGATGCGCAGGGATTGTTACGAGTCGGAGGAAGGCTTCAAAATTCAAGACTTCCGTATGATCAAAAACATCCTATTTTGTTACCCCACAATCACCAAGCAACGTTAAGCATAATACATGATGCACACCTGACGACATTACACGGGGGTAACAGTTTAACATTATCGTATATAAGACAACAATATTGGATTCCTGGAGGGAAACGTATAGTGAAAAATTACATAAGAAGATGTGTGAAATGCATACGATATAGATCATCGACGAATGGACAGAAGATGGGAGTCCTGCCGGAAGCCAGAGTAACAGAATCGTTTCCGTTTACTCATACAGGAATCGACTATGCAGGGCCCATACAAGTAAGAGCAATGAAGGGTCGAGGTCATAAATCATATAAAGGATACATTGCAGTCTTTGTATGCCTATCAACAAAAGCTATACACTTAGAATTAGTGGGAGATTTGTCCACTGAGAGCTTTATAGCCGCATTAAGGAGATTTACAGCACGGAGAGGTCCCGTGTCACACATATACAGTGACAACGGTACGAACTTTGTCGGAGCAGCAAAATTTTTACAGCAAGAAGTATTAGAGATAACCAAGTCGAAGGAGTTTCTAAACAGAACAACAGCCATAGGGATACAATGGCACTTTATTCCGCCGGCATCGCCACATTTCGGTGGTATTTGGGAAGCTGGAGTAAAATCAATGAAACATCACTTACGCCGAGTAATCGGGGATCAGACATTAACTTATGAAGAGTTATCTACATTCTTGCATCAAATTGAAGCATGTCTGAATTCAAGACCGTTATGCGCGCTAAGTGAGGATATAAATGATAACTTAGTGTTAACCCCGAGTCATTTTCTAATTGGAAGAGAAGCAGTAGGAATACCTGATCCACTATCTAACTTAAATACAGATATTTTAAATAGATGGAAAAATATTCAAAAAATGAAAAGGGATTTTTGGAAAACATGGACGCACGAATATTTACACCAATTACAACAAAGATATAAATGGAAATCTAATCAAGAAAACCTGTCAATCGGCACCCTGGTTCTTATAAAAGATGAAAATATTAGTCCAAGCAAGTGGCCAGTTGCGAGAGTCAAGGAAATACACCCAGGCAAAGATGGGTTAGTGAGAGTAGTCACTCTAATAAAACCGTCAGGCGCCACCCAGAAACGATCCATACATACGCTTATTCCGCTACCAGATGAGGCGGGTGTAGAGAAGCGCTGCAGTAATAGCACTGTTCATGCAAACGTCAGTGCCAGGTCAAATAGCAGTAGAAATCAGAGGTGTACAACGTCCAAATGGTTTATATATTTACTAGTATTTATACAGCTATTTACTAGTCTACACGCAACATTAACTTACTCGGTGAAAAGTTTGTCACCCGGATTTTATGTGGAGCAACTAGGGATTGCAAACATAGACCGAGGCATGTTTAGAATAGAAATTGTATACGAACGGAACCGCCTCAGCCAAGAACACGCTGAAATAAAATCAACAATTGCTAGATTTAAACAAATGTGTGACAATGCGGCCGTCGTGACGACCGAAACGCATTGCGAACAGTTCTATCAGCACTTACTAGAACAAGAAGCAAAATTTGAACGAATAAAAGAATGCCTAACAGAAATCAATACAACAAGAAAAAAAAGGGGCTTACTAGGGCAATTTATGACATCAGTGTTTGGGGTAAATGACGAAGTTTATCAAGATATAGACTCGTTGAATAAAAACCAGCAGAAATTAATTGAAGCGGCCAATCATCAAACGAAGTTTATGATATCGGCTATGTCGCAAATAAACAGCACCGAAGCAAGGATAAGTAACAAGTTAGAAAACTTTCATACGAAATTATCTCAAGTGATTGAAAAGAGTGGGTGTCGTAGGAGGCTTCTAAGGAATAGGGCATTCCTGTGTCCGACGGCAAACATACAGCCCATTACTAAGTACCCTCTAGGCGGCAATAGGCTCGGCCTCTATTACGTGGGACCGAAAATCATAATTGGCGAAATGTGGGTGTTAATACACATCTGCCTACCTATTGGGGATTCACAGGCGTGAGTACATGTATTTATATATGATGCTTTATGACCTATTATTACACATATAGATACCCGCGTGGATTAATTTTATGCGAAGGAGCTCAAATCTACCAATCATAGATTTATGAGCTGCCATTCATAAAGTAGGCTTTTGCCGTCGGCTCCGCCCACGTGAATAACGGTTATCGCGACCTAACATAGCCTATGTCGTTTCTTAAAGTCTTATCCTAACCTACCTAATTTCATCAAAATCGGTTCAGTAGTTTAAGCGTGAAAGACGGACAAATATACAGACACACAGACACTTTGCCATTTATAATATCAGTATGGATAATTGACAGATTTGAGCTACTATACATAAGTACGTATATCGCACAACTGACTACCTACATTAAATAATTTCATGAACACTGAGAATTCTGTACGAAGCAAGGATTACTTCAATTGGGTTTAATCTTAAGAGCGGATTTCTCGCTTAGCATTCCATAGCGTAGATCGGCATCTTGCAATCAAGGCAAAAACCTCTTACGCTAAACTTGCTATTTCAAAGAATACAACAAATGACTTTAAAATAAGCTATAATAGTTTAAAAAACTAAAAAACACGCTTTCAACATGCCCTCCATTATAGATTTAAGTTACGTGACTATTTTTTCGTTTTCCTGACAGAAAACCCTTTCATTTAACACCCATATCATGGAGGGATTTCAAACTGCCAGTTTGCCATCTTGGGAAGGCCGCCATATTGAATTTGTAATGACGTTTCTAAGCTAGACATGTATTGTCATCAGTCAGAGCGTGTGCAAAATTTCATCCTAATCGAAGACCGGGAAGTGGGTCAAATTAAGATTCCAAGATTTTCTTACATACATAGTTACTTACAAGAGAAGCTAATAAAAGGATGTTAATAAAAGAAGTTTGTTTAACTAAATTGAATGTCGTTAAAACTTTACTTCATCATTCACACCGCAAGAGGAGAGCTATTTTTGGGTACGTACGTACTTCTAAATTGTTTCAATAATCGATTTAAATAGATAATATTTGTAAAAATATCGGTAGACACACTAACTTGTCGCCTCAAAAGACAGATATAGAAGGAGAAATTTGAATTGGTTAGAGCGAGGTCTGGTAGATTAGTGATCAAAGATCGTGGGTTCAAACCCCGCCTAGACCGATAAAATTATTCTATTGTGTTTACAGAGTCGGCAGCACGACTGTAACGCCCCTGGTGTCGCCACGTCCATAGGCCACGGTAACCAATTTCCATCAGGTGGGCCCTGTGCTTGTCTGCCACCTCAGTTGTATAAAAAAACAGTACTCTAGAGACTGAGTTGGTAGTTCGTCAAAAGTAAACATCACTGTACCACATATACACAAATATTGCCTATAGTTTTGTTTTTAAACGATTTTATTATTCAGATTGGCCTGCATATTGAGTGATATTTAGTAAATAAAATTTTACCCCCTTCCTGTCAACTGATTGATCTGACATTGGTGCACACCTTTTCGAATGATAATACAATTTAAATCAATGAAACAGATGGGAAGGCATCAAATGGTGTGGGATGCAATGTGCTGACACCCTTGCGCCTTCACATCTTCCAGGGACTGGAGACTGTGCCTGCGCTGCTGCTACGGAGGCAGAGACCCCAAAACTAAACTAAACTAAAAACTAGTAGTTTACGTGATAATTATATATTTGAGCCGTTTGGGGTCGAGACGCTGGGATCATGGGGTCCAAGTGCCCGTCTATTATTTAAAGACATTTCCAAACGGTTAATAGACGCTACACGTGACCAGAGGGCTGGTTTATTCCTTGCGCAAAGGAACAGCATTGCCATTCAACGTGGCAATGCCGCCAGCCTTCTGGCCACCCTCCCAGTTGACATCGATGGGGAGGAATTCTTTGACGCCTGACCTGCAGGTTTGTATATATTTTGTTTTGCTTTATATTTTATTTATATAATTCCAATGTACATATTGTAAATAATTATTGTGAATAAAGAAATGGTCAATGAAACAGTTTGACTTCAAGAAAAAGTATTACATACTTGTTTAAAGGTATGCCAATACCGATTAGCACTTTTGACGCTGCCCGTTTTTCTAAGTGCCAATTGCAACTCATGGGCAAGGATACGACTAATTGCGCGCACATGTACAGTCAGCATCATTAAAATGTCGCTAACAAAAGTACTCAAAATAATCCAAATACCAAAATTCCAATTTTATATTGGTTATTAGAGTACTCAAATAGTTGTAAGTATCCAGAGTGGTCTAACTATCTTAACAATCGGTCTTCCAGTATTATGTCAGTTAGTAGTGTGTTCATATTCATATACACAATCACGCCGGTCGATGATATCCAGTCAAGCATAATTTCAAAAAATCTGATTTCAATGAATCTTTTATGATGCTAACTGTACCTTACAACGATGACATCAATACTACAGGATTAACAGAAGTCGCACAAAACACTACCCATGTCATACGGATGAACTCAGGAAAACTCAAACGCTCTTAATTGGACCTCAACGAATTGAATCCGAATCAAATTGGAAGAGTGAAAAGTGTGTAGGAATTGGGATTAGTCCTATTAAAAAGGGATATTCAGGTACCAAGTTGTGCATAGAATTGGGTTCGTAATTTTCAGACCAAAGTTTCCACAATAATATTCTGGTAAATACAGTAAAACGGGGTGAACGGGAATCAAGTGGGGATATTGCGTACGTAAAAAAATAACATCTCGACACAGATGGAGAGTAGACATAATATATAGATAAGTATAACAGTAATTTATAAAGTCCGTGTTCTGTGGACCCACAACAAGGTAAATCTACACGACAGTTATCACAATTCAACTGTCGTCTTCTCTCTGTTATCGCTACAATAGATGTAAGTCTTGTTTTCATATGTACTGCAAACAAATGTAATGGTTCTGTTTGTTTTGTAGCAGTTTTTTAGTCATTTTAAAAACTTTGAATACGTATACGAGTACCTACAATAATACAATAATGTTATGTGAATCGATGTGGTCATAGTATAGGTAGGTATTATGTGATGATATGTTTTCGCAATTTAATGATAATTCTTTCCAACATATTAGATTAATGCTAAGCAAACTATATTCCGAATATAGTTTGCTTAGCTGCAGAGTGTAACACAACAATTTTCCTTTTTGAATAACTAAAAGCAACTTAGGTTTCAAGCACCGTAAAGTTTGTTCGTTTTGTACTGTAAGCATCAAATCGATTTTGACGAACAAAGTACTCAAAATGAACTTAATACCTTGGTATACTCCTCCCCCCCCCCTTCTTGTTGACTGATTGTTTAAATTTTCGGCACACACCTTTAGTTCGGACGATAATACAGTAAAGTAAGTAAAGTACATACGTAAGTAGGTAAGTAAATCAATTATTTTTCGAAACACGTTATTTTACAGTGGTGTTACAAAATTAAATAATGTCCGACATGGCTCGCAGATTCTCTGCATGCAAAGTTAAAATAATTTATTTAATAACCGAAATATTTACATAACAATGCGTCGTGAAATTCCTCCGCATCATCACCAACCGGTAACGTTCCCAGAAGGCTGGCAGCATTGCCACGTTGAATGGCAATGCTTATCCTCTGTGCAAGATAATAACCAGCCTTCTGGTCACGCGTAGCGTCGATCAGTCGCTTTGCCAGATCTTTGTATAGAAAGCGGGCACTTGGACCCCATGTCCCCAACGTTTCAACCCCAAACGGCTCAAATACCTGTTAAGCTACCTAATCACCTGTTAAGTTACAGTATTTGCGCCGTTTGGGGTATTCCGCAGATGCAGCAGCAGTACCGGCACAGCCTGCCGTGCTTGGAAGACGTGAAGGCGCAAGGGTATCGACACACGTTGCGTCCCACACCAAAATTTAAAATGTCACACATTTCATTAGAATGCTAATATATTGCCCACCGATGTCAATATTCAGTCAAGAATGCATGTAAGAATAACTTTGTAATGTCAGAATACCCAGTACTATCAATAATCAATTAATCAAGAAACTCAATAAAACAGTTTGACTAACTCTTAATACCTCAGTATAAGATCATTTTGTGCCCCCTAAAATCCAACCACCCGTCCTGAACGTCCATCTGAATCTCGTGGGGGGCGGACACACGGGAACAAATTTACTGGCGTGGTGTCAAGTGTACCAGAGCCACGTTGGCTCTGGTACACTTGACAATGTCGTCTCGCCATTAATAATTTTATAATACACTAGCTGTTACCCGCGGCTCCACCCGCGTAGATGTCGGTTATCGCTTAGTGTTGAGTCAACATAGTAGCTTTATGCATGCAAAGTCTCAGCCCGATCGGTTCAAAATTGACAAAGTTTCACACAAACTTTCATCCCCTATTTTATCCCCTTGGGGTTAGAATTAATCAAAATCCTTTCATAGCGGATGCCTGCGTCATAACATCTACCTGCATGCCAAAATTCAGTTTCAGTTATATATATTTAGATTTTACTAGACATTGGCAAAATTGCGCCGCTTTACTGCAGAGGCCATTTTGAAGAAAGAAGAAGAAAGTCATTTTGAGATATTGATCTGATGCTGGTTGTACATCCATCAGAGAACCGCGTGTCTGCAATCTCAAATGTCAATCCAAAAAACAAATAAATGTCAATCCAAAAATATTTTCCTACCAATTTTCAGGTACCCTATTCGTCAATATTCGTTTCAACCTTGTAAATTTAAAAAAAATATTCAGAAGAATTAAAAATAAATTCAAAGTTGATAAAAAAAAAACAATTTTACTCACTCTGACACAACCTGTAATTAAATTTTGGAGGTAAAGCAACATCCTAATCCTATTTCGTCATTTACCGCCACTTCCGACCGGTATAAAGCCCAACGGATCTTGCTATAAACCCATGGTATTTGATTAATACCATCGGATCTCACTGTTAACGTAGAAAACTTAGAAGGAAAGTAAGCGTATGAATTATTCAATGAAATCGACGGATTGATGCTTCATGACGCAGAGTTGTTGGGGTAAATTTAGAAACGTTTTACTTGTACCTACCATCGATTTTACCCCCTGAATGAAGCCTAAAGTTTGGGGTCGATTATGGTTAGGATTATGATGTCATTGCGCCTATTGATACGTTCTTGAGCGATCCGCCCTGGCTTCGCACGGGTGGTAAAAACATTCCTGTGGAAATCCGATTGAGCCTATGTTACTCAGGGTGAATGTAGCTTTTTACAATGGTGAAAGATTTTTTTTAATCTGCACATTAATTTTTGATTTTATTCATTACAAACATACAAAAATACTGATATTTCCTGTTTATAATAGTAGTGTAGATAAGTGTAGATTAAGTGTGAATTTATGTTATACACACAGACACAGGTATAATGTACAAACACACACACACACACACACACACACAAACACACACAAACACCGCTCGTCACCCTAGCAGAAGCGGGCCCCTCTCGAGGAGGGCCAGACCGAGAGGAATGACCCTGGGTCAGCCGGGGTGCGAGGTATATGTCACGAGACAACCTCACCTTCGGCCTAGCACATCGACCCACAGACGGCTTGCGGTTTAGTCGAAGGGGGGTATCCGTGGGGATTTCCCGCACGTAAAAAAAAACACGCAAACACAGACTAAAACCGGATGGTATCTATACAAAAAACAATACAATAATTTTTTTTTTAACACACACTTTGTAAACTTGCTCATCACGACTGAGTTAAATAAATATTCATAACAATTCTCTTAAGATAGCTGAATTGTTAATGGCTCCAATGCTACGAAAGGATCCTGCAGTCTCAAGATTGCAATTCGTTTTGATAAACCACATTTACATAATTCATCAAAGAACCATACCCCAAACATCCTGCGCACAAATATATACACATTGACCAATGCATTGAGCATATTTGTGCATAAAAATATTTGCAAGATTTGTTACTATGACACAGGTAACTGTATCACTTTAAACGAATGTTTTATTTATTTTATAATACGCCATTAATCTAATTTAAACCTGTCTCGGGCATACGACGCAACAAACCATATAAAAAGTTCACTACAAATACAAAAAAACTCATCACCGTTCCCACAAGCAGCTTCGTATATTTGTCTTTTATCATTATATTCTCCTGGAACATTTTTATTTAGAAAGACTGAGAGAAATGGTAAGTTGACACCAAACAATCTATTGTGGGTCGTAAATGGCCTTACAGGGGACAACACTGGGTCCATTACAAACTTGTTAATGCAGTGAATAGCTTAGAGCTGCTAGGCATAAAACAAAAGTTATTAAATAGCTAAGTTATGTCTTCGCTAATGGCAAAATTAGGAAAATTTTCGTTAAGGTATATAAAAGTATGGCGAGAGTTTTAATGTTTTTAGTTAATCTGAGATTTACGTTTTTAGTCGACTACGGAGAAGCAAACAACGGTGGAATGTTTGACATGTATCTTCGTATAAAGGTACCTTCATTCGAAGATACATACCTATATCTGTTTCTATATCATATGGTAACGACTAAATAACGGAACCGTTTTTATGAATGATACATCATTAGAGCCGTCTTTATTCATCACTATATCGGAGACCATGGTTTATATAAGGGTTATATTCACCCATATTTTTTTAAGAATTCATCTAACATCGACTTACCGCTAGATTACCAAGAATGATTTCAATGATTACACTTGTTTTCGGTTACCTTGCCTTGACATTCATTTAGCATATTATCATACTAATATTATAAACGCGATAGTTGGTAGTATGGATGGATGAATTTTTGTAACTCTTTCACGTAAAAACTACTGAATGGATTTAAATGAAACTTTACAATAATATAGCTTATACATCAGAATAACACATATGCTAAAATTTATAACGACAAGAGATATTATGCGGTAACCGACATCCACGTGGGCGGAGCCGCGGTCAA
The DNA here is from genome assembly GCA_949126895.1 of Eilema caniola. Lineage (NCBI taxonomy): Eukaryota > Metazoa > Arthropoda > Insecta > Lepidoptera > Erebidae > Eilema > Eilema caniola. The sequence continues at coordinate 18,960,568 of OX421481.1, forward strand.
TAGCTAATATAGGTATAATATAGTAGTAAATCGTAGCCATTAGACTTCAGTGGGGTTTATTTATTCAAATCACTTTCCAAGAAAATGTCTACGAGTTTAAAAATAGCTTTGACAGTTTAAAAAGCTGCGTCTTTTTATAATTGTTCAGGTCGGTTTCATTGTACACGACGTTTTTAAATCCAGTGATTTCAATTTGATTAGAAAGGATAACATAAAGGTCTCGAATACCGGGCTATGAAGTGCCCCAATAACGCATTGCTCATGCCTCTGACTGACCTGGGTCTATCCATGGCTTTAAGATGGCTTCCTTAGTGAGGAACTATAGTGTGTCCATTCCCATCTTGCCTCAGAAAACGGAGTGCGCGCATCCCAATGCGCAGTCCTTATGTTAGGGCCCCACCTATTACCCCGGCCTGCGTTCATGAAGGACGGTGGTCCTACCTACATTTTACTTCCCTTTAAAGCCTTCAGAATCACTCATAGTTTAATTTTGTTTTTGATTAAATTATATTTACAGCTAGTATAAGTTGGATCGCATAGATATTGTTCTTGATCAGACTTATTGATCTCAACTGTCATTATAATAATATGAATATTCCATTAAAATATGGATATCAAAACAATAATTAAATTTTTAACAGGTAACAATTCGGATGTCAGAATAACATATTTTTTATCAGTTTTATAATCGTTTTAAAAATGAAACGGCCTCAGTTTCAGGCCTCCGGGAATAAAATATATAAAAGGTCCTGACTTTCCAAAAAGACACTCATTTAACACTGTCCAAATGTGATTTACGGACTTAACCTTAATCGACTTAGTACAAACGAGTCGGTCATTTGAATACAGGCTATGAACTTGATAGGTTTGGCCCACTTACTGATGTGGATTTTATGACCTTGTTTTGTACGGTGAGGGTGTATTTTCCTCCCCTTGTGTGAGTTTTTACCTGGAGAAAGACTGAAAAAGGCCCGAAAAAGGGACTTTGGGACCCAAGCCAACGTCAACTGCAAGTACAGATGCTGATTAATGAATGAAGCTTTCGTGTGGAATTTCTTTTAGGAGATGGCTGTCATATTGTATTTGATCTCATAAAAGCGAAGATAAAGCTCAAGAGAACCTCTCTCTGCCCGGCTATATGGCACTTTTTAGTTATAAATATTTTTATGATGCATACAATACCGTTTTTCTAAATACCCCATGTATTACTACCATAATATATAGAAACACCCAGACCCATGCAAACAGGTATACTTCGGTATATTATTTTTAACAGATCGAACTATCCTCTGACTTAGTAGAAAAACGAATTACCGCTACGCCATAGCTTAATGAATCTTTAATATATATAAATCTCGTGTCACAATGTTTGTCCTCAATGGACTCCTAAACCACTTAACCGATTATAATAAAATTCGCACACCATGTGCAGTTCGATCCAACTTGAGAGATAGGATAGTTTAAATCTCAAATTATAGTCCAATTCGCGATAACCGATATCCACGCGGGCGGAGCCGCGGGCGACAGCTAGTAGTATAATATAATGCAGTAGTAAGTAATACACCAACTATAAAGAATAGAAATAATTTATGTGTTCTGTGTCTTCTTGTAACCGTTCACTTGTGGGTGCATTTCGTAGGCTTACGTATGAATTAAATAAATTATTTTCTTTCTTTCTTTTATATTCCCTCGATCCATTTCAAACAAACTGAAATCCTTCTTTTTTATTGCAAATACGGTCCAAATCCCACAATTTGGTGAGCCCGCAGTAAAAACTCACATCATGACCGAATTCATATATTCACAAGAATCTTAAGGCGAAACCACACTTCGTTATGTGTAACTAGCTTTTGCACGTGAATGTCGGTTATTGCGACCAAACATAGCCTATTTCCTTTCTCAAGGTTTAATCTACCCCTATACCAAATTTCATCAAATCGTTTCAGTTGTTTAGCCGTGAAAGACGGACAAATAGACACATACATACACTTACCTATTTATCTTATTAGTATGGATTGGTAAATCGTCTTATTCGGCCGCAAACTTTAAAACGTGGATTGCTCATTTGATTATTCACTCGCATAACGCATAAATGTGAATAGTTAAAAAAAGTCATGACTGTTTTTTGAAGTGCGTCCTTGCGTTCCTTAGACGCGTTGGGCATTTCTGGGGTAGGAAAAAAATATACCGTTACAGACACCTCTGTATATAAGTATCTACATATATATTCGCCAAGTTTTGAATACTGTCAGTACTCCCGGAATTCCACTGTTTTTAAATTGGACACGACATTATAAATTCACCTTGCCTGATGATAAGCTAAAGGATTTTTTTACCGAATGTAGCCTAGTCACAAGGCCTTCATGTCTGTGACGTCGCAGATAAAATGCAAAAGAGATATCTTCGCTGGTGCGGTTACGTATTGCGGCAACCGCCAAGCTACGTGGATAACAAATGCCTGATAATGACGCCCCCATCGGGTTCAGGTACAGGAAGTAGGCCAAGAAGTCCTGACTTGACGTCGTGGAGGGTAACATGCGTGCAAATAGTCTTACTACCATGGACGCGCAAGATCGTGCGAAGTGGAGGAGGGAGAGCCGGAAGACGGTCCTTGAGCTCCAAGAGAACCTTGGCCTCGGATGCAATCAGGATAATGCTTATATGAAGATGATGAATATAAATACACTTCGTTTGATGGTAAGCTAAAGGATTTTTTACCGAATATAGCCAAGTCACAAAGCCCAAAGCTCGACACAAAACAAAAACCCTCTGATGTCACACGCTTATTGAGCAAACAATTCAACAACGATTTAGTGACTATTTTCTTAACCGCAACATAAGGTCTTGGAGTCCTTTCCTGCACACGTGTTTACTTCTACGTACAGTCCCGCATACAAAAATCGGAATGTGGTTTCGCCTTTATAGTGTTTTTTACGTAGTACGTCATGTTCCTCTATTTTATCCTAATAGCACAGCGTGTGAGGCATTTCCTCATCCGTAGTTACGATGTAAGTTAAAGTAAGTAAAAATGTGGCACCACTAGCTTTCACCTCACTCATAACATCACGACCCTAACGTCTGAACACGGTAGAATTTTGTATTAGTATAAAGATCCGAACCATAGTATTATTATCTTCTCAGATTAATTTTCGCTATATGCTATATATATTATAGATGCGGTTAAATTGGTTGTGTAGTTTTATGTAGTGTTTATGAGCAAATAAATTATATTTCTATTTCTACACAGACAGACATTATTTTATATTACTAGTCCAAACCCGTGGCTCTACCCACGTGAATGTCGGCTATCGCAGTTTTTGGTCATATCTCCGATTCTACTTAATCGATTACAAAACTTATGTAAGATTTTAACTCTGATCAAGCCCTTTCTACCAAAAAAACAGCATTTCAACAAATATGTTAGCAACTGAACACTGTTTATAGGCAAACTACAGCCCTTAAATACTGTATGTAGAGAATAATTCTAGCAAGAGCACCTACCGTTTGATCCTTCAACCTCTAGATGAACGCCGCACGAAGGCCTTTTCAGGTTGTCAGAAAGAATATTTACATTGCGAGTTAGGTTGGCTTGGACCCCGAGATCTTAGAGTGGTTATACCTTTCGGGGTTATACATTGTATGTTTGGTTATACTAAATACACTTTATAATTAACTCAGTGCTTATCAAGAATCTATTAAAACAAAACTAATTTACATTTATGACTTGCAACGTAGCCGATTAATAAGTCTGATAACTAAAATAAACGCTGTGATTTCAGATTTCTAGTGATTATTTTCACTTCGATTAAAATAGGAAAATATAAGTCTTCAGGCTTTCACGGCCGGCGTTGCATGTAGAATATACTGTTTCCGGGCTGTTTGCCCGTGGTCTATGTGACACTTGTCGTCGCCCCGGCCTGCGCCACTGAAGATGTCGACCACAGTGATCGACGAAACGTCTTGAACGCAAGTTTCACATAGACCACGGCCAAACAGCCCGGAAACAGTTTATTCTACAAAATAGGAAAAGTTTGAAATGGTCTAGGCCGGGTTTGAACCCGTGATCTTTGCCTTACAGGGGCAATGAGAACTAAGCTACCAGACCTCGCCCGAACCAATCCAAATTTCTCTTTTTATATCTGTTTTTGACGTTACAATGGAGCGTCTTCCGATATTCGTACGAACTATCGAAATCAATGTTTGAAAACGATTGAAAAATCATTCATTGGTTCCAAAGTTCGTAAGAATATTAGAAGACACTATTTTCACTTTCTAGAAACTACATACATACAATATACTCATGCTTTTCTCCCAAAGGGGTAGGCAGAGTCCAAAGCCCGTCATCTGATTACTCTTAAATTTCTTTACTGTTATTAAACCTTCATGCAAGTCCAACACTTTCAAGTGTTTTTGCCCTGCCCTTTTATCTACTTCCTCCTAGCGTTTATTCCAGTCTCAGTTGCATCCCAAACTTTTCAACTTGGAGTCTGGAGTACGCTTTACTAGTAATATTGCTGATTTGGCAGAACTTCGACCTGTCTTCTTATTATTTCATCAATTTGATCAGTGTATACCAGACTCTGATAAGCCAAGCTCATTCAGGCCCTTCAAGTGTATTTAAACTGAAAACCACAGTTTTAAAATTGTTGTTAAATCTATGACCTTCATTCTTAAGACTCCACTCACAGTTTCTTCTCATGTGGTGAAGTGAAATCATAATTGTAGGAGGTAGAACACGACGGTATTTCAACCATTTGAGCAGTCTGACTACCTCTCTCTCTGAATACCTCCGCCCTACAGAATACTGCGGCCATTATAACCTCGTGTTGAGTTCCCGGCGGTGAGTAGGGTAGCCAGAGCTCACTGGAGAGGTTTTGTGCTGTCAGTGGGAAGACCTAAGGCTGCTTAGGCTGCTTTATCTTCTACACTGACGGCAAAGAAACTCTCCGTTCTAACAGGGTCGGCAGTGCAAGAGTGACCCTCCTGGTGTTGCTCACGTCCATAGGCCACGGTAACCACTTTCCATCAAGTGGGCCGTGTGCTGTTTTGCCACCTAAGTGGTATATAAAAAAATATTGACGTTGACTATGAAAAAAAAAAGTTAGTTTTTTTTTATAAAGGAATAAAAGTACAAACTTTCTATTTTTGCTAAACTTTCTTTAACTTTGGATGTGGATCTACAATGGTTTTCCGTCTGTGTTTTTACAATTTTCCTTTTCAAAATTGCCGATATTAACATTAAAAAAATACAACTCGGTGTTGTTTGAGTTGCTTCGTTATCATTGGATACGAGATTAAAAGCATTTAATAGTCTTGAACGTGTAATAATCTTAGGTATATCATAAAACAGGCCCTCGATTCTGCTAAAGCAAAATCAACTGTCACACAGCGATAAATGGCATTAAATTTTAGACTTTATTGCTATAAAGTTAAAGTCCAAAATTAAATGAAGAGTGTCACATTTCACTTTTTCATTCACTCTACAAAAAGCCATTTAATATTAGACTTTAAAAACGAGATATTAAAGTTTAAAATTAAATGGGTAATTCTTACAGTGTCTGTGGTATGACAATGGTTTTACTTTAGTAGAATCGAGGCCCAGATCAAATACGAGTCGGATGGCATTGACTTAGAAGTCTAATTCAAATCTTCAAGGCATTTCAGACTTGGGTATTTGGTATAAATTTCAACTTGATGCCTCTACACATGCCCGAGAAAAAGGTCTGGACAGACAGACTGATAGATAAGTCTATCACTCTTTTCTATAAAGGTTCTGTTCTTTTTTTTTTTTCAAGTACAGAGATAGTAGATAAGGTCATGAGAAACATATGATAAAGCTTCGGGCTAATTTGACCCTAGTCGTCACTTTTTAGTACTATACTAAAATATTTTAGCACATTTTAGCACAACTTTTTTACATATACTTTTTCCTTAATATCCCTGAAAGGGTAAGTAGAGGTTAACCTACATTTTATAAACTACGTATTCTGTCCCATACAGGGTGTTCTTGTTGTGCGCCATTGTTTGCCAGAATTTCCTAATAGAAAAACCATTTTCGTACACACAGAACACGAGCAAGGCGTATAAAAACTTATTTAATAGTACATTCGAAACAAATTGTTGTAAATTTTTATGGGTATACCCCAAAAAGTTTCCTGGTTACCTATATAATCTTATAGCTATTGGATAGGTATATAAAGTTTAGTAGTTAAGATAAGGTTAATAAATTTTAGTAAGTAGAAACTTAGGTGTCAAACAAGGTCTAATAGGAAGCGATTACTGAAGCATATGGACGTGTGCAATACCAGTATCATACCCGTGCTGACGACCCTGTGGGAACATTGTAATGCTTGAAAAACCTCAAATTATAGGCGCTTGGAAAGATCAGTGCCTCGAACACGAACACGGAGCAACGCGATTGGCCGCCTGCCTTCTGTGAACCAATCGCCATGCTCCATTCTATCGATATGTTCACGTTACGAATTCGAATTTTATTCGTGCTCGGAGCACAGAACATGTAGTTTATTCCACTGGCTGACGTGCGCGAAAGTAAAGCGCAGTATGAAGTTGAATATTTGGGTATACGGGGACAATCCAAGAACTTCATATTCTCGTACAATTATACACTTATTTATTTAAAGATAGGGCTCTATCCGTGGATTTCCTCCTTGAGCAGGGAGGTCAGTCAAAAATTATGGATGAGTACTGCAAGTTTTTAATTAATCCAAAAGCGTTTAGACAGACATCTGACCCCCTGAAGAAAGTCTTGCGCCATAGCCTTGCTTGTAAATCAGCAGAAATATCGAATTTTAAATGAGGTGGGCTTACTAAACCGAATAATATTCCTTATTTGTAGAAAACAAAGTGTTTTCCATCAAATTTGTGTGTAACTTGTTCAAAGTCTGTCTGAGTTACATTGCAGAGTTCTCAAGATAGTTGTATATCATCGTGAGCTCATATTGGCGGTATAGGAACACACTGGCTAATGAAGCACGCTCTAGGGAAACGTGATGTTGCTCCGATCTTAGAAGTTTCTGATTGTGAGCCTTTGGTTTTGCTGTAGTCGGATAAAAAGGTGTTATAATCAACGTTATTACTTTATACAACGTTAAAGTCAACAGTAATAGTTAAGAAAATGAAGAAAATTATTCTGGCACAAGACAGTAGAAGAAACAATAGGTATAAAACATTCGTAGCAAATGGAAAGATGTTGTTTTCTTCTTCCCCATCGGAAATTGGAAATTTTAATGTTACTTCATAATCATAAATCATTCTTCTTAACCTTTCTCTCTCTCTCTCTCATTTTGTCAGAGCCTCGACCGTCTATCACCAAGCTTACCAGCCTCGAAGGTCTAGGAACAGGTTAGATTTAGAGGGACAGACAGCTGCTCCATTTAAGCCAACCTAACTAATACAGAGGTTTTTTTTTTTTTTTTTACGTGCGGGAAATCCCCACGGATACCCACCCCTCCGGAGCCGGAGGGGTAGGTTATGTCGGACTCCAACCGACTAAACCGCACGCCGTCTCTGGGTCGTAGTGCTAGGCCGAAGGTGAGGTTGTCATGCGACATATCCCTCGCACCCCGGCTGACCCAGGGCCATCCCTCTCGGTCTGATCCTCCTCGGGAAGGGGGGGACCACGCGGTCCCCGACTCAACCCCGGTGTGGGGAGGCGCACATCGTCCTACGATGCGCGCCGCCGCCGTGGCCTGCTTCTGCTAGGATGACGGGCGGCTCCACCCGTCACCCTCAGGCCCGCGCTCATGGGGGGCGGAGGTCAGTCTGCGCCCTCCGACGCCCGAGCCGCCTTCGGGCGCGTGCAGCGATGTCAGCGAGCCTTTCTCGCTCATCGCGCCGCGCCCGCTCTGCTGTCTCCTTCACGAGCATGACCTGCTCGCAGAAGGAGGCGCTGGCCGCCCACGCATCCGCGCAGCGGACCATCGCCGCGAGCAGGGTGGAGAGCGTGAGCACTCTCACCCCCAGGGCCGTCACAAGCTCCCGCCTCGGCGTCTCAAACGCCGGGCACTCGGTGAGCGTGTGCAGCCCCGAGTCCACGCTCGCGTCGCAGTGATGGCATACCGTGCCCGGTGATAATCTGCGTCTGACGGTACGAGAGGCTACCGCGTTGCCTCTCTAGCCACTCCCCCATGATGGGCCTTACCGCCGCAATGACGGCGTGCCCTGCGCGTGGTTGCCCAAGTCGTCGCTCCCACTCGGCCACCATGACCTGGTGGAGCCGGGATTTCTCGGCCCGAATATCCTCGGGCTCGGGATCGAATCCCCGCTCCCGCGCCTCCTTTCGGAACTGATATAGTGCCGAAAGGGCCCTCGCTTCCAGGATCCACGGTGGCGATCCGGCCAGGAGACTCGCCGCTTCGAAGGATATCGTGCGGTATCCCCTGATGGCCCTGGAGGCCATCGTGCTCTGCGCCGTACGGAGCAGAGGCAGGAATCTGGCCTCCAGGGTGTCCGCCCACACGGGGCACCCGTATAGGGCCATGGACCGCACGACACCCGCGTAGAGTCTCCTGCAGGAGGACTCTGGGCCCTTCAAGTTGGGCAACAACCGGCCCAAGGCATTCGCCGTGAGCACCAACTTGGGGCGCAGACTTCGGAAATGCTGTCCGAAGTCCCATCGACCATCAAGCACGAGCCCCAGGTATTTCGACCGGGGCTTTATGTCGATGGGAGTACCTCCCACTGTTAGGCTGGCTCCCGGGCCTGGCCTGCGCCGAGGGCCATGAAAGAACATGGCCTCGGACTTGTGCAGAGCCACCTCGAGACCCAGCCGCCGGATCCTGTCGACGACCTGAGCAACCGCGGTCGTGGCCCTCAGGGTCGCTTCGCGGTGCGTAGCCCCGCTCACCGTCACCAGCGTGTCATCTGCGTAACACGTGACGGTGGCCCCGTACGCGAAGTCACCGCGAAGCACCCAGTCGTAACCGATGTTCCACAGGAGCGGCCCCAGGACCGACCCCTGTGGAACACCGCACGACATCTCACGCCTACCGACTCCCGTCGAACTTGGGTAGATGACGGCTCTCTCCGTCAGGTACGCCCCAACTATGCGGCGAAGGTAGAGAGGCACGTCGTGGTACACGAGTGCCTCCCTGATGCAACTCCAGGGCAAGGTGTTGAAGGCGTTGGAGATGTCCAAGGACACCGCCAACATCACCTTGCCCCGGGCAACCGCATCCCCCGCCAGAGTCCTCACGCGCATGATGGCATCCACAGTGGAACGCCACCGGCGAAACCCAAACTGGGTGTTCGCCAGGTCCGGCCCCACTCTAGAGAGATGCTCGACGAGGCGCTTGGCAATAACTCTTTCGAAGAGTTTGCCCACCTCGTCGAGCAGCACTATGGGCCGGTACCCGGACGGCTCGTCCGCCGGGCGTCCCTGCTTGCGGATGAGGACCAGTTTCCCCGTCCTCCACATCTTCGGAAACTGGAACTAATACAGAGGTAGTAACATTTATGACAATAATGTCATTATTACCACAATAGAGGTAGTAACATTTATGACAATAATGTCATTATTACCACTGCCTGTGCTTATTTAGAAACTTTATGCCAAACATTTTATATACAGCCTTCATAGAATAGAAATGGCAATCTTATGTAAACCAAGGGTAGGTGCGGCAGTAAAATTTGATATTGAAATGTCTCAATTTCTACTGAATTTGTAACTATACTGCATTGAAGTTGAATTCCACCACTAAAAATGGTTGCGGTTGATTTAAATTAAACTTGCTGAATTATACTAATCACACTTCGTTCCATTAAACTGGGTTTTGCAATGCAATTGGCTAAGTATTTCTGGACGTGTATAGGTATGTATTTCCATTAGTTTCACTTCAGATACCTACGGAAGTCTTAATAACAGATACGTCACCAGTTTCTGAATGGTGTGAAATTTAAGTGGGGACTCTCTTTACAGCAACTTAAGAATAGTTCATTAGGAGAGGTCGAGAGAAGTTTTTCTTTTGACAGTGAGAGAGAAGAGAAACACCGGGAGTGAAGTTAGTGTACTTCAGAAAGTGGCCCCTGAAATCCCGTTCGTCCATCATATCTACAACCCAAGTCACAAGTCTCAGGGTCTCGAAATCAATGGAAACCTAAGAATTTCGTCTCAATACCTAGACAAAGAACGCTTAAATTTCTTTTTTAAATATATAAGTTGAAACATCGGAATGTGTAAAACAATACAAATACGTCCCAACGGAATTACAACCGATGTACCGCAAAAACTTAGCCCGTAAATCACGAGAAATTCGAAAAACCAAAATCGCCGATCCGCTTTTTTTCTTCTTTCATAAAATTAATGATAGCGTAAATGATCACAGTATTAAGGGTAACAGACAGGGCTGAGTAAGCGTAGGTATTTGTGTCAACCTAAAAGATACTTTATCCTTTGAAAGGTTCATTTCAATTAAGTTTGTCGTAAAAATCTGCTTTTAATGCTACGATCATAAAATAAGTGACGTTAACTAAATAATCTACAGTTTATTTTTTAATTAAGTTTCTATAATTTCATGCCAAACACTCGCTTGGTATAACTCAAATTACAGACTGACAGTTGAATTTTACTTAAAACCTATTTAAAATAATATCTAAAATAAAATTTTGATTAACTTTATACCACTTAGGTGGCAGACAAGCACACGGTCCACCCGATAGAAAGTGGTTACCGTGGCCTATGGACGTATGCAATACCAGGGGCATTACTGAAGAAACCTGCGAATGCCCTACTGCCCTACCCCATATTGTAGTCGCTTGGGAAAGATGTACCCAATTAGGGTATATAGGGCTCTACAAACGCCTGCAGGAAGTTGCTCCCAGAAAGTTAAAATACCAATCAAAACCCATGGACCCCAAACCCCAAAGTAGTTACTACATTGCACACAACTATAATGATGGTGATTTTCTAGATTTCAAAAAATTGTTTTTCCATTTGATAAATGAAAATAAAAAATAATAAAATGTAGAAAACAAAAGAAAACTATACAACAATAATCCCTTCACTCAATTTATTAAACAATATAACGACCTAATTGCAAATTGCACGCCATATATAGTTTGTCCTCTTTACAATGCATGATTTTGTAATAATTTCCTTTTTTTTTTTTACGTGCTGGAAATCCCCACGGATACCCACCCCTCCGGAGCCAGAGGGGTAGGTTATGTCGGACTCGAACCGACTAAACCGCACGCCGTCTCTGGGTCGTAGTGCTAGGCCGAAGGTGAGGTTGTCATGCGACATATCCCTCGCACCCCGGCTGACCCAGGGCCATCCCTCTCGGTCTGGCCCTCCTCGGGAAGGGGGGGACCACGCGGTCCCCGACTCAACCCCGGTGTGGGGAGGCGCGCATCGTCCTACGATGCGCGCCGCCGCCGTGGCCTGCTTCTGCTAGGATGACGGGCGGCTCCACCCGTCACCCTCAGGCCCGCGCTCATGGGGGGCGGAGGTCAGTTTGCGCCCTCCGACGCCCGAGCCGCCTTCGGGCGCGTGCAGCGATGTCAGCGAGCCTTTCTCGCTCATCGCGCCGCGCCCGCTCTGCTGTCTCCTTCGCGAGCATGACCTGCTCGCAGAAGGAGGCGCTGGCCGCCCACGCATCCGCGCAGCGGACCATCGCCGCGAGCAGGGTGGAGAGCGTGAGCACTCTCACCCCCAGGGCCGCCACAAGCTCCCGCCTCGGCGTCTCAAACGCCGGGCACTCGGTGAGCGTGTGCAGCCCCGAGTCCACGCTCGCGTCGCAGTGATGGCACTCGGGCGTTGGCTCTATACCCATCAGACGCAGATACCGCCCGAAGCTACCGTGCCCGGTGATAATCTGTGTAATAATTTCCTAGCGAATTTAAAGAACCACTGCAAATGGAATATTAAGTAGATAAAGCCCCCCACTATTATGTAGCTTTTCATACAACCACTTATCTTTTAAACATATTGTGTTACGATTCAAAAACTTTTCCTTGCAGATTTTTGATTGTGAATTTTAACTCAAACCGTTTTTAAATAGGTATGGGATAGTGATGGGTCTACTCGGAAAAAATACAAATCTAGTTAATTCGAGCTTAATGCAACTCGAGTTAACTCGATTCTAATTTGAGTTGACCCATCTCTAGTATGCCATTCTGTGCTAAAATTGAAAAGCAAAAGATTTCATTGTGTGTGTATTTGTAATGAATTGAATTTGAAATTTCTAGGCTAATTTGAAAAATTACTTATTAAAAGCCACGTTATTTGGGAGTAACGTACTATTATAATCACGTTACTACGAAGAGACGTAGCAGTATCCGGCAGAGACCGTTAGGAATCGTGTTGTACGGAATTTTCGCCACTGCTCGACACATACCTTTGAATAATAGAGAGATAAACATGTATATTAAAAGCACTGGTCTTACTAGATACACATCGGTAAAGGTGACGAGCCCGGGGATTATCTAAAAGGGATTATTTCAAAATAACATTGACGGCAAGGGCTGAGGGATCACGCAACGACCCGGCAATAATAGCCGCCTTCCAATCTATACTTCATTTGACACTTTTGTGGCTTCGTCGAGAAACCTTACAGCGACATTTTTTTTCGGTACGATTGCACACGAGAATCTACTTACGCAAACATTTCCGCATTGAAGTTAATTATGCGGAATTTTGGATCATCAAGATTGCTTTCATCAAGAATTTTCTGGAACGGGACGGGAGATTAGACGTAATTACTCTAATGAACCTATTTTTGCGTTGTCATTTTCCAATTAAGCTTCATTAGCACTGAAACAAAGACAATTTGCAACAACAAATAGGCCAGAATCCATAGTATATCTTCACACAATACTAGAGATCCTAATTCTTATCATGTTATTTGTCAGCCTCTGTGGCGTGGCGGTACTAAACGCGGCCGCTACGCGGGAGGCGCGGGTTCGATCCCCGCTCAGTGCAAATATTTGTATGTATGAATATGTATATTTGCATTGGTCTGAATGTTTCTATGTATAATATGTATTATATTTACAAAAAAAGTACTAAGAATTTTTATCCGCATTCTAGATTCCATTACACAAGCCAGTTAAGCTATGCTTACCATGGGTCTAGATAGCGTTGTGTGAAATGTTGTGGAATATTTATATTGGTACGCCTTCGAGACACACAATATAGAAAAACAAAATACCATACATCATTTGCCAGACACACCTGTCATCAGAGCTGGCCAGCTTTGTAGCCTACAGCTGCCAATCAGGTTATCATACAATATAGCAAAAACAAAATAACTGAGTGTATTTTGCTTTTGCTATATTGTTAATGTTATTAAAAAAGAACAAACACACAACAAAAATAAAGTAAAGAAAAAAAAATGTTCTAAGTAGGTACGTATAACACTTGTAGCACTTTTCAAAATGGTTGAAATCTTGTGAATTTATTACAACATCTCACTTGTCGATACAGTTCGTAAACAAAATCAGTGTTATTACTAGCGATTAGAGAAAACAACAGTCGTAAGGTTTTATTGCCAGGTTCTTTTCTCAAAGGCCTATTGTCTAGTAAATTGACTGTAAATGTAAATGAAGACTTAATAATCTTAACGTATATACGTTTTATTTTGTGACCTAAATGAATAAAGACATTCGATTAGTTTGACTACATTGCAAGAAATAATTGCATATTTCATCAACACAACATTGCAATCTATTATTGCTGAAATGCCGTAGAGAACCATTTACTCGTCGTATCATCAACTGATTGCCATCTCTGAAACTCAGGTTCTTCGTAAGATACTAAAGTTTTGAGAAATATTAGGTATACATAAATATAGAATATACTTTAATATAGGAGAAAATTTTTGGACTTAAATTAAAAGACGTCAATATTATAACTACAAAAATACATGCATAACTATAGTGATCGTCTATCATGATAAAAAAATGAACTTACGATCTCTTGCTGTCAATCATGCAGCAACGTCCAATAATTTTCTTTTCATACTGCTAATGTTCACAATTACAAGTAAAAATGATGAACTAATTGTTCAGCTATTACGTAGATCAAGTTAAGCATTAATAAGTATACTAATTTATTAAATAGAACCATGCGAACGTTAATCATTCAATCATGTAGCAGTAGATATACATCTGAATGAGGTGTCGTTAAATATTCAAACGAACACGACACCACTTTACCACTGATTTAATATTACATGAATACAACTTGCATTCCTATAACTATCAACACGTGAGTTTAGTTACGACAGGTGAATTGATGTGAAAGACAATGGATATATCTTGTATTATAGACTATTAAAACGGCATAACACGTCAAAAGAAAAAATAATTTTATTATTTAGCAAATGGACCATACTGGTTCAAAACGCGACCCCAACTTGAGAAGAAAATTACAACATAAAAAACAGCGTAAAAATATCACCCTATACCTTAAAAACATAAAAATAATTATTTAAATTATGTACACCTGACTAATTCACCTGACAGCCTCCGTGGCGTAGCTGTAGTGAACGCAGCCGCTACGCAGGAGGCGCGGGTTCGATTCCCGCTCAGTGCAAATATTTGTATGCATGAATATGTATATTTGCATTGGTCTGGGTGTTGCTATGTATAATATGTATGTATTTACAAAAAAAAAAGAACGTATCTAAGTATGTTTATCCGCATTCTAGATTCCATAACACAAGCTAGTTAAGCTATGCTTACCATGGGTCTAGATAGCGTTGTGTAATATGTTGTGGAATATTTATTTATTTAGTTTATTTATTAATTGTACGTAATGTAAACGTACTGTATTATCATCAAATGAAATTAAAAATCGATAAACTATTGTTCAAAATACTCACTCAGTTTCGTTGTTTTCGAATACAATGTGACCTTGAGCAGCTTCGTACTGAATTCCATTCTTCGCGGTGCCATCTTCAGTCCAGTACGGCACCCTGACCTTGCCGCGGGCGCCCGCCGTCCTCACGACCCTCAAATCATAGGTCCCTACCGATTCCGTAAGTTCAAAGTCACGTTGTGGAAACGAAAACACACCCGAATGATCGTCGTCTAAAATCACTACAGTAGCCGTAGATGGAGAAGCTAAAGAAGCACCTTTAGGAGACTTCAGACGCACGTAAAAATGCTCATCTTCTTCAAAAACGTCGTCGTCGATTACTTGTACGCTGAAGGTTTTTTCTGTTTCCCCTTGTCTAAATATCAGTGCTCCTTGCGCTGAGATGTAGTCTGATCCAGCCTCCGCTGTTCCATCTTCAGTGGTATATTCCACAGTCACTTCAGTATTTAAATCTCCAGCTCTAACGACTCTTACATCGAACGAGCCGCAGTTTTCCATAACCGTGTAGTGGTCTGGATCAAAACGAACGTTTGGCCCTCGTGGTTCCAGGGAACACGAGCCTGATTCCCTTCGCTGCAATTCTGCTTTTACTTCACTAAGGTCACTCTGAGCCCGTTCTGAAATTTTGCGAGAGAAATCACCTCCACCGGTCATTTTTCGCGTAGCAGCAACTCTGTAGAACGCTCTTGATTTAGGACCTTTAGACATTAAAGTTTCCAAAGCCATTCTTTCTACCGTGTCCAAATCTTCTTCTGGATGTTGCTTTCTCAATTCGCGAAGGACAGTCACGTATTCTCTTCTAGATTTTTCAATTTCTCTGCCTTCTTCATCATCTGAAGCGAATTCACCGCCACCTGGTTTTAGAGCCATTTCAACTGAACCGTCACCTTCTCCTTCTACTATTACTCCTCGTTCGTTAACTCTATAACCTTTCTTCAGGTATTTGTACATTAACAACCGGCGGTCTGCGATGTAAGCTGTTAAGACCGTTGCTGGGAAGAATATAAAAGTGATAGCGCCTTCCCACACCTCTACTTCACTTGGTGATATCACGTCTAATATAAGATAGAGCCACACGTATGCAAAGATAGACCATGTTGCAGTCACTAGAAACACTCTCAGATGTTTGATCTTCCTGACTTCTCCATCCGGTATAACGGACACACAGATAGCTATGATGACAAATAAATTATATGCAGCTGATCCAACGATAGTGCCTGGGCCTAAATCGCCAGCTTCGAAGTTCTTGCCAGCAATTTCTATGACTGATAGTAAAATTTCAGGTGCGCTAGATCCTAAAGCCATCAACGTTAAGTTAGCAACGGTTTCGTTCCAAACTCTAACAACAACTATCTGTTCACTGCCATTTCGTCGCACGCGCACCTCTTTTTCTCTCGAAGTGATAACTTCTATGGCGGCCATAAATCTGTCGGAAACGATAGAAACTCCGATAAAGAGATACATGAGGACGAGGAAGTAGACAACTCCTCGTAAAGCGATGTGGAAGGTCGGCACATCCTCGAGGGGTTCCCACACGGGGAGAACGAGCCCAGGGCTGCATGCGAGAACATGTGGGGGGGTAGTATTGCGCGAAACGAGGCGCGCAGACGGCTCGGCGCGCGCCACCACGCAGCAAGCCGCGATCGCGGCGAGCGCGGGCCGCATGCCCCGAAGTGCCGGCGACCGGCGCTGCACGAGGCCGGCGCCCGACTGAGCGTCGCGACGCACCGCCTCACCCCGACCCCGCACCCTCGTCTGCTATTTCCGCGTAATACACTTACCCAATATACAGTAACTCAACTTAAAACAGAACTAAACGTACTATTATCAAACTCAAAATAATTTCGGTATTAAAGTTCAAACCACGTCTCTTATGAATTACTCGGTTTCGATGCTGTCAAATACAGGAATTTGGTACTAATTAATATAAGACCACACGAAGTTTCAGGGGCTTTTATCGGGCAAAATATTGGTTAGAATTCTGTGGCTTCACGGGTGTAAGTGCCGAGCTCTTAAGCGGCAGCGCCTCTCTGCTAGCCGAACATACTTTTACCTTAGTTGAAAGAGTTTTATTAGCGTTGTGGGCCGTACACTTGGCGTCGACGATGGAAAAAAGTTATTAGGGCCCAACAGGGACCTTATTAAAACTTAGTTTAAGGACCAATGGTATGTTTAAAGTGACTTTATTGAAGTTTATCAAGGTTATGTTGTACTGACGATGAGTATTTCTTCAAACTTGAAGTAAGGGTATGATAATACTCCTTTTCTTAAACCGTTTAGGTTGTGTATATCACCATTAATAGGTAGGTATTTTTGAAAGTTTCTACACGATTGGACAAAATTGAATAAAAAGTAATTTGTGGAGGTTCTTTTACACAGTAAAATGACATTAAATATACAATGTGTGCAGCAATTACCGTTGTTTAACGTCTGTACGTATAAATCAGTAGATATAAGGGATTACCTTCGACAGTAACTGCTCTAATGAACGTTCCAATTACATAATATCCAATAATTTTAACCATTCCATTCCATTATTATAATTTGTAGGTATGTTTGCTGGTAAGTAAAATTCTATAGTGCATTTTACTTCTTTTGTAGGGTTCCGTACCCAAAGGGTAAAAACAGGACCCTATTTCTAAGACTTCGCTGACCATACGTCCGTCCGCCTGTCACCAGGCTGTTTCTCAAGAACCGTAATAGCTAGCAATTGAAATTTTCAGAAGATTGTGTATTTCTGTTGCCTCTGTAATAACAAATACTAAAAACAGAATAATAATAATAATTAAGGGGGCTCCCATACAAAAAACGTGTATTTTAGCCCTTTATGCTTTTAGCCTTTTAGCCTTTTTTCTGGTACGGAACCCCTCGAGCGCGAGTCCGGCTTGCACTTGGCCGGTGTTTTTTTTTTAATATAAGCCATCTATAATCGCATAATTCTTAAAAGACCAGTGTGATTTCATCAAAATTCGACAACGTAACTTTATGACAGAGGAACACAATATTTCAAACATAGAACTGCACATTTCCTTTTCATTTTATAGTTCAAAATGCATACAAAAATTAATGTTTCATGAACGTCATTACTGGGTTACGTCAGTGAATCTTTTCTCTTTATAAACACTAGGTATGTTACTCAATACCGTTTGTATTAAAACTAAGTATTTATAAAAATTTATAGTTATTTATTACACATAATATGCCATTTCATTAGAAGATTGTTTAGTCGTTACTTTATATTAAATGCAAAATTTACTTACGAAGGTAAAATACCTTCGTAAGTAAATTTTGCATTTTACTATATATTATAACTGAATTTTGTGATTATAAGAAAACGTTTCACTATTAAATAAAATAAAATAATTATATACTTGATATTTTAATTTGATTTTCAATAAAACTCAGTGAAAATTGTAGTACATAATCTATAAATACTTTTTCAGAATTAATTCATTCGATTGAGTGATGTTAGAAGTCCATATCGATTTATCCAATTTTATTGATTTCTAATCATGTCACCTCACTATATCGCTACTGTCATTTGTGATTTTTTTAAATCATTCGACTGTTATAATGTTGTTCTTATAGCAGGTGGGCTGCATTTCGCAGGGTTTATAACAGTGACTGAAACATGAACACCATTATTTTTATTAGTAGGTACATTCTCTCCCTGATCACTCGATTAGTGTTTTGTCTAATATTCTCTTTCTCTGCTATATGTTGTTCTCTGTTATACCACTGCTTGGGTATCTTCATATCCATCATATTGGGACTTTTATAGAAACAGACGTAAATTATCATCACCATCTAAATGTTGATCATGGTTGCTTCTGAGAACACTCGAAGTTAACTTATTCTTTTTCCTTTTGTTTCTACTTAAATAATTATTATGAAAGCGACTGCCATTCGACCTCAAAAATGCAAATATATTTGGATAGAACAGCCATAAGCAGTGTTCACCTGCGCGTGGCGACTTTTTCACTGTAAATAAATACTCATGAGAGATAAGAAATACCTTTATTTTTCATATTTACTTCTCCATTTTTATTCTACAATTGAAATAATTGCGCTATTTTTAACGATGTTTTTACAATCTAGTTTTGATAGTACTGAGTAAACGTTCGGAAGTTTCTGATTTAAAGGAAAGGAATTGTTTAAGAAGTTAAACCACGTGTTTCTCCATCACATGGCCGTTCTATAATAATATATCTGTGTGGATGTAACTGAAAAAGATGATGACTGAATTAAACCTAACCCATAACACACAATGTTTCGATAATAATACGTTCGATACATATTAGGCCTACATAGGCCTATATGAGACTTCTTTGCTATACTCCGCAAAAAGACAGTGCCCATACTAAACAACCTGAGGGGTAGTCACAACAGCATTCTAAAGACAATAGATAGTAGCTACGACTCGGTTATGTATCGCCACCTTGTTGGGCGAACGACCAGCCCCTCTAGACAAGTGGCATTCGCTAGCAAGCGTTTGATGGAATAGAATGACGAATGTATGGGATTTGACGTATTTGACATGCGTTAACGACTGTCATATACGTCACATCCCATATATTCGTCATTCTATTCCACCAAACGCCAGCTAGCGAATTGCCACTTGTCTAGAGGCACAGAGCGGTCACATGGTCAGCTAATGAAATGAATGATATTCAATTGAACTGAATTAAATTGGAATTAATTGTATTGAATTAAATTGTATTGATTTGAATTACTTACACAATTAATATTATAATAGGAAATCATTTGTAGTTAACAATATAAACCAATAATGGATTTTATTTGATAAATAAATGATTGTTTAAATAGATTAAAGATAGGAAAGAGTGAATGCCCAGGTGGGACTCGAACCCACGATCTTTCCCTTACAGGGGGAATGCTCTGACCACTGAGCCACCGGGCCACACCTGAAGCTATCCAAATTCTCCTATACTACCGTCTTTAATCTATTTGAAAAGTTAGCATAGTAAATGCTTCAAAATTTCATTCAATAAATGATTGTTATTCGTTCGATCGCATTATGGTGTCCGAAGGCCTTATTGCGTTTCTGTTATAAGACAGACTCGCTAATTATTATTTTACAAAGGATTCCTTCCACGCGCGTCATTGTATGTATTGAATTATTAACACATATTGTGTACTCGCACCTGTGTTTCCTCGAAGAGGTAGTTAAAAGTGTAATTACTTTGCCATCAACCGAACACTGTTTCATATGTAGAATGTTTATCAACTGTTTATTAACCTTGTAAAATCCCCACAAACCCACATTGCAAATTGCTTTCTCTAACTTTTCCATATATCTATGCATATATTTACACCCGGAAAACCCTAAAGGAGTAGGCAGAGATATATTTCATCAACTATGATTTTTGGTTTATACTATGGATAGGGGGCGAGCCTATTGCCGGCAATTTGGCACTGTAACTTTTAATACCCGAAATAAAACGTGTCGATTGACAATCTTTTATCGCTATAAATAAATTAAAACTATATTAAAAACATAATAAATACACAACTATGTGTTATGTTCCCGGGCGGTGAGTAGGGTAGCCATAGCTGACTGAAGAGGTTTTGTGCTGTGAGTGGAAAGACCAAAATAATACTATTTCTGCTTTATCTTCTACACTGACCGCACAAAAACTCTCTGTGTTTACAGGGTCGGTCGGTAGCACGAGTGTGACTGGTCCATAGGCCACGGTGACCACTTACCATCAGGTGGGCCGTGTTCTTGTCTCCCTTGTGTGTCCCACCTCACTTGTATAAAAAAACTGGTAAGGTTTTTAGTAAACTACTGAATAAGTATCTGTAGTTACTTCGTTCACAGATCCATACTTCCATACTAATATTATAAATGCGAAAGTGACTATCTGTCTGTCTGTCTGACTGACTGTCTAAGCCTGTTTATCTGTGTGTCTGTCTGTATATTACGCTTTCACGCCTAAACCACTGAACCGATCTTAATGAAATTTGGTACAGAGGTGGATTAAAGCTTGAAAACGGATATAGACTACCCTTTACTGCGAATAGGGAAGTTTAAGGGGGGAAAAGGGGGATGAAAGAAAAAATAATAAATAAATAAATAAAAGTTTGTTTAAAAGTATGTAATTTTCAAAATAACCTGATGAAATTTGATACGGAGATAGATTAGAGCTTGAAAACGGACATACGATACCTTTTATTGCGGAAAAGAGGGTTGGAGGGGAGGGAAATAGGGGATGAAACTTTGTATGAATGTTTGTCATTTTTAAAGATAACCTGATGAAATGTGATATAGAGATGGATTAGAGCTTGTGAACGGATATAGGCTACCTTTTATCACGATAAAAGGGTTTGAGGGTATGTCGCGAAAAACGGGGTAGAAAGTGGCAGCGAGGGGGTGGGGTGGAATAGGGCTTAAAAGATAGTATGAAAGTGTCATTTTTTAAGATAACCTGATGAAATTTGTTACTAAGATAAATTAGAGCTTGGGAACGGATATGGCTAGCTTTTATCGCAAAATATAGGGGGGAGGGGTAATAGGGGATGAAACTAGTATGAAAGTTTGACACTTTTAAAGATGCCCTGATGAAATTTGGTACATAGACAGATTAGAGATTGGTGAAGTACATAGTCGAATAACGAGCCGAATATAGAGAAGTTGATAGGCGCGTAGAGGTCCAATAGAAATTCGAGTAGAGTCTATTAGAGAGCCCAGTGGAGAGGCGAGTAGATAATCAAATGTAGTCCAGTAGGAAGTCGAGTAGAGAGGTGAGTGGAAAGGCGAGTGTAGATGCGAGTAGATATAGAATAGAGAGTTTAGTAAAGATTCGAGTATACGCGAATAGAGAGGCGAGTATAGATAGAATAGAGAGTTTAGTTAAGATTCGAGTAGACGCGAATAGAGAGGCGAGTAAAGATGCGAGCAGAGAAACGACTATAGATTCAAATAGAAAGTCGAGAACAGAGGCGAGTAAATAGTCGTGGGCAGAGGCGAGTTTAATGCTCAATAGTGTGGGCTCAACACTATGCGATAACCGACATCCACGCGGGCGGAGCTACGGGTAACAGCTAGTAATATCTATAATAAACGCCAAAATGAATACCTCCAAACATTTTAGTTTCCAGGTCAGTGGGTCTACCCTGACTAAGCGAGTCTGGGTAGACTCACTGATCTGCAAATACTTAATAATATTGATATCACCATCATCTTTACGTTATTGCAGTCGCATCCGACGCTCATTTTAAATCATCATGTAAGTATGGATGGTGAATGGATGGATGTTTGTTACTCTTTCACGTAAAAACTACCGAATAGAATTTAATGAAACTTTACAATAATATAGCTTATGCATCAGAATAACACATAGGCTACTTTTTATAACGATAACCGATATCATAGCGATAACCGACATACACGCGGGCGGAGCCGCGGGCAAGAGCTAGTACTATTCATAAATTAGTTAGTATTCAGCAAATTTTATTACTAATGAAGAGAACGGGCCTTAACTATTTATTTATTTATTTAAACTTTTTGCGCAAATACAAATTGATTGTACAAAGGCGGACTTACCTATCTATGTACGGTACCTTTAATTGCCTGACGTTTCGACTAGGTTCAGTCAGCCTGTGACCACGGCCGGTGTAACCTAGTCGAAACGTCAGTACCTATACCCTGATCGCGTTTTTTCAATCAGTGCGTCCTACCCGTCATGACCTACGGAGCCGAGATATGGACACTCACGGCAGGGTTGGTCCATCAGTTCAAAGTCGCTCAACGTGCAATGGAGAGAGCTATGCTCGGAGTTTCTCTGAAGGATAGAATCCGCAACGAATACATCCGACAGCGAACCAAAGTTATCGACATAGCTCAAAGAATCAGCAAGTTGAAGTTGCAGTGGGCTGGCCACATCTCGCGAAGAATCGACAACCGTTGGGGTAAACGTGTTCTTGAGTGGAGACCGCGACTCCGCAAGCGTAGTGTAGGACGCCCTCCGACCAGGTGGGATGACGATCTAAGAAAGACTGCAGGCAGATGCTGGATGCGGCAAGCTGAAGACAGGGCGCTATGGCGCTCATTGGGGGAGGGCTATGTCCAGCAGTGGACTAATATAGCCTGATGATGATGATGATGATCGCGTTAATTTCCGTTCTCTTAATTATATTTCATGGAACACGAGAGTTTAAAAGTTAATTTATCAATAAATAGCAAGAGCTTAAAATTTAATTTGTTAATTATGCATTATCATTATTATAACGCAAATTTAATCGACACATTGTCTTTAGTGTGTCTCTCATCTATATACCGCGTGACACATAACTTGAATCTAAGATGCGAGACAAATGAGACCCTAGCGAATGCGGATTGTTTTGTAATAATCTATCCTTGATGAATTTGAACTCGACCGCTATCGTCATAGATTATTATGTATAGTAGAGACGACAGTAGCACCTCGTACTATCCTCAAAAGCCATCCAAGATACGTGTACTGAACTAATAGAGCTCAGTTTAGGTGCGGTTTATGCAGAAGAGACGTGGCGGGGACATTTGGCGGTAGCGGACAATTTAAGTAACACAATTATAAACCTTATGCAGTGGACAATAACGTCAATGTCGTGACACACGCTACTCGATACGATGGCGCATCACTTTAGTGGTGGGACGTCGCCTCTGAGACAAAAACGACGTTATTGCTCACAACATAAGGTTTATATTGTCCGACACGTCATACGTCCTCGCCACGTCTTTTCTGCGAGGTATACCTACCAAAATTCATCGATATAGTTTTTCTAACCTGACTCGCGGTGACTGACTCGATAGTTCAAGTTTTCCAACGTACGGCGGATTTGCACCTCAGCTGACCCTCATTTACCTAAGTCTTTAACCTCGTTACAGTAGCTAATTCAATTAAACACCGATATTCTACACAGTCAAGCTGAACTTGTACAGAATTACTGACATTTTACAGCGCAATAACATAGTCAAATTGTTTGTTTTTTACAAAACAGCTTATTGTGGATAGTGTATTGAGAGTTCTCGCGATGTGTGGCTTATAGAAGATCCTAATATGATATTCTCAAAAGTTTACGCGAAAATCACTCTTTGAAATGAAACCACTTTTTAACGGATTCTATAGCGATTTGTTTGTTATAATTTACTTTTTGACCGACATTTCGGCTACTTTTCAGCAGCCATGTTCGCGGTTTGACTACTTTTTTTTACGTGCGTGTCATCCCCACGGATACACACCTCTCCGGAGCCGGAGGAGGAGGTTATGTCGGACTCGAACCGACTAAACCGCACGCCGTCTCTGGGTCGTAGTGCTAGGCCGAAGGTGAGGTTGTCTTGCGACATATCCCTCGCACTCCGGCTGACCCAGGGCTATCCCTCTCGGTCTGGCCCTCCTCGGGAGGGGGGCACCACGCGGTCCCCGACTCAACCCCGGTGTGGGGAGGCGCGTATCGTGCTACGATGCGCGCCGCCGTCATGGCCTGCTTCTGCTAGGGTGACGGGCGGCTCCTCCCGTCACCCTCAGGCCCGCGCTCATGGGGAGCGGAGGTTGGTCTGCGCCCTCCGACGCGCGAGCGGTTTGACTACAGATGGTAGGTGTCATATAGTTTGAAGTGTAAGTTATCCCAAAGTACCCGAATCGTGATGAATTGTTGGTGTTACTATTTACGCAGACTCTATTTTGCTATTGACTAGGTTTGATTAAGTGGATGACTGGGTCCCAGGCTGCTGGTATGCGCCAACCATCATCTCTATTAAAATTAGGGTGTTTTTTTTTTAATTTCAATAGCCTCGCGGATCATTCTTTGTATGTAGGTATCTATGCTCTTTAGCAAGTATCTGTGGTTTATCAAACCTTAAGTAAATGGTTGGTATCTTTTTTCGCGTGTTCACATACAGCTGACTTTGTTGAGCGATTGTGATCCAATGGGAGTGACCACATAGCCTAGTTGTAGGAAATATCCCTCCACACCTGCTTTAACAAAGTCAGTAGCAGGAGACGAAGTCTCAGCAAAGAGAGTCACCATTACAAATACGTACCATCTTAAAAATAGTGGCACTTAGCTTGACGGCATGCTCAGATACTTTTTTATGCCCCGCTTGAAGCAACCGGGACTGTATGAAGAATGAAAAACACGGGAGCTGGCAAAGAGATCCAGGTCTTAATGGTGCGACAAAGGAAAGAGTCACCGAACCAAGTTCTTGAAGGAATATTCTGCACAGTATGCGGGTGACATCCAAGCCCTGCACGTGTTGTCCTGTGTAGGAAAGGAGAGGGTTGGACGAATTGGAAGAGCTCAGAATAATCACCATGTTAGAGACGGTAAAATGCTGCCAAGGAAGCAACATCTCTACGCATCTGAAGTGAAGTAAAAGTTGGATAGTGGACGCCGGACACTCATATAAGAGGCTCAGAAAGCGCGGGCCTGGGGGTGACGGGTGGAGCCGCCTGACACCCTAGCAGAAGCATTGCGCGCCTCCCCATACTGGGGAGAAATTGGGGACTCCGCGATCCTCACACCTAAAGAGAGCCAGATCAAGAGAGATGGCCCTGGGTCGGCCGGGGTGCAAAGGACTTGCGTTTCCAACCTCAACTTTGGCCTTGCACTACGACCCACAGACGGCGTGCGTTTTAGTCGGTTCGAGTCCAACATAACCTCTCCCTCTGGCTCCAGCGGGAACGTGCGTCCTGGTGATTTTGCGCACGTAAAAAAGGCATCTTTTTATCCTTTAAAACAGAGCCTATGTTTTATTACATGAAATACGGGAAAGGTATCCAATTTTCTCGTGTGGAGAACCGTGGGCAAAAGCGAGTAATCAATAAAATACAATCTACAAAACATTGTAAGAAATGAAATGTAACTTTTCAAACCAATATAAGACTATTAGCCAGCCACAATGGCAACATGGCATGCTTATTGCCACGATCAGACCGCTCACGCGAATGTCCACTTACATGTGTACTTATAATTATGTGCTTGTAACTTTCTTGACACTATTGCGTCATGGTTATGACGTAGCGCAACATTGTAGCGAAACAATGTCGTCAGGTAGAAATGGAAAAAGCAACGCATTTGCTCGTAGAATCAGTAAAATCTTGCTTTGAATTAGTTGGCTTATTTGACGGAATACCACCCTCGCTTATTTTCACACAGATACCCGTGTCGCATTATAATGCCACATATAATTTCGCATACACATGTTACGGCTTATTGAGTACTGTTTGGATGAATGGAAACCCACCTTCGAGGCCAAGCCAACGTTGCCTACAATCTGCGGATTTACGTATGAGGATCCCGTACGGTGGCGACGGTTTTCATCTACCAGTTGAGAAATTATACGCTGCCATAGAAGCCCTAATTTATGGTTTTTATGTTAGCGTATAATACAAGATCCCAAAATATAACACTACAAGCTTTTGCCCGCGGCTCCGCCCGCGTGGATGTCGGTTATCGCGACCAAACATAGCCTATGTCCTTTCTCAAGGTCTAATCTACCTCTCTACCAAATTTCATCAAATTCGGTTCAGTAGTCTAGGCGTGAAAGACGGACAAACAGACACGCACACACACATACTTTCCCATTTATATGTACCCACTATTAAGGATATGTTATAGTTCATATGAATAGATATAACTATCTTAAAAGGAAGAGAAGAATTTAGCAAGCCCTGAGCTGAGAGCCTCCGGGAACAACGTTAAAATGACGATTTTAAAAAGGAATGTAGCTTAATTTCATATTGCCTGTTCATCTTCATTATCCTTGCATTAATCATGACCGGCAACAACTGGGACGGACTTTTAACGTGCCCTCCGAAGCACATAAGCGCTTAAAGGAACTACCACTTAACGGTTATTCAAATGGCAACCATGCCCAGTACAGCGATGTGACAGACTTGATAAAGATTGTGATTGGTCGATTTCAGTGACGTTATCCAGCCCGACCAATGACAATCTCAGTGCTGAACTCGACGCTATATGCTTAGAGGATTGTACAGCTGGTAACTTAATTCACTACTCGTTTACCGAACAGTGAGTCCACTTGGTCACGAGCGCTTTATATAAACATAGTACATACAGTCACGCCTTTTTCTCAATGGGGTAGGCAGAGATTACGGTTTTCCACTTAACACGATCCTGGCATACACAGTAATTTCCCGCCATTTGGCCCACGGCAGCAATGCGAGCTTTGACGTCGCAGTCGATGTCACCAGTCAGGTGAAGTACAGATCCCAGGTACTTAACCTGGTCCGAGCGCTCGACCAAGTCATTGCCTATGCGGAAGAGTGTGGGATCTGTTGAGTTTAACGCCAAGTATTCTGCCTTCGCCACATTTAGCTTCAGACCGCCGTTCTCAAGTGTCTCCTTCCACACTATCACGCGTCCCACCAATCTGTTCCTATCCGCGTCCATCAGCGCAATGTCATCAGCATAAATGAGCAACCCTGAAGACTGCTCATACGAGTTTCTGATGCTGTCCAACAAAACGTCCAACACCAAGCTGAACAGGTAAGGACTGAGTACGGATCCTTGTTGTACCCCGACGGTGATGGGGAAGGTTTTCGTGTCGCCAACAGCAGACCGAACCATGGAACCAGAATCGTGGTACATGTCTCGGATGGTGTCAATGTAGGCCTCTGGGATTCCCTTGGACCACAACGCCCACACGTACGTCTTCTACTTTCATAATGTTTTCATACATACATAGAGGAATTGGTTCCCGGCAGAGTAGAATTTGGACAATCCCTTCTCTTCCCATGCGGTGTCGTACAAGGCGACTAATTGATAGAGCGAATTAACTTTAACATCAGACAGATATGTACAGCCCAGACTCAGCCTCAAATGCATGGCTCGAGTCAACAAAGTGCCCGGAATTCGGTAAAAGGCTCACCCTCTATAACGTGGGACCGAATACAGATTGGTGAAATTTGGATGTTAATTCAACTATGCCTAACCCTCCAGGGTGATTAAATGTATGAATATATGTATAGAGAAGGTCTGAAACTGATACCAGTAAATGAAAAATTGAGAAGCGAACGACTGTCATATACAGGGTGTATTTTTGAAACGGGGCAGTAAGGACAAGTACCTTAACCGTTGCAGTTACAGCAAAACGTTCTTAAAAGACCTTCCCTAACTTTTTGGGACATTTCGAACTGCATTCACAGATTTTGTAAAAAACTTACAGTTAGCAAAAAAAAATGCAAAAAGTTCAATTTTTTTTTTTTATGCCAATCGATTCTATTTCATGTGGGGATCAAAAAACTCTATGGGACCATTTTAGCTTTCAGTACTAGAAAAGACAGAAATCGCCAAAGACCTTTCCCATACATTTCGTACGGAAATATGATAAATCAACTCGAAACTCATAGGTCAGGTAAAATTTTGAACTTTTTTAAATAAAAAAATCATTTAACATTTAAGAAATTGGTTTATGAAATAAATTGCTCAAAATGATTTCCATTTTCACGAATACATAAGTCTATCCTTTTTTGCACTGAACGAATGGCGGCTAATAATGTTCTGGGATGAATATTACGTAAAATGGTCATTAATGCATCCTTGAGCTCTTGAACACTGGCGTACGTCGTCTTTTACACCTCGTTTTTCACGAAGCCCCATAAAAAAAAATCAAGTGGTGTTAGATCGGGGCTACGAGGTGGCCACTGTGTTGGACCATGTGTACCTATCCACTGTGTACCGAATAGGCGGCTCAAATTGGAACGTGAAAGGTGACTGTTATGTGGCGGAGCACCATCTTGTTGAAAATGAACTTTTCGCAATTCCGACAGGGGCCATTCGTCCATCTCGTTTTCAAGATGGTGTAAAATGACTTCATTATACATGGCAGAATTCAGTTTCCCTTCATAAAATTCCACCATTACGACTCGATTGGACATTATACCACACCAACAGTTGAATGAGAAGCGAACCTGATTATGACTTGCCGTAACTCTTAGTGGATTTTCTTTGGACCAATAGTGGTGATTTTTTCTGTTGTACATACCGTTATTGGAAAAATTCGTTTCGTCTGACCACAGTATGGAATTTAAAAATTCATGATCTCTGCTTATTTTTCCTCTTAGCCATCTGCAAAAAGTAAGCCTTCGAACATCATCACCCGGATGTAACACTTGAACTATGCGCCCATATCGATAGCACTTGTAGCCGTATTTCTTCCATATCTTTATCTTCATCCTCTGGATATGCTTCGACATAAGTTAGAACCGCAATCTCCGTGTCCATGTCCACACGAGGCTGCCGCTTTCTTTTGAAAGAACCCTGCAATTCCAGGTTTTTCAAAAGATTTGTAATAAGCTTTCTTGTTGGCACATGCCGCAACGGATACTTATTGCGATACCACACTAATGCAGCTCCCGCATTTCGATTATTGACAAAATACGCTTCTAATAAGTCAATTTTTTCACGATTAGAAGACATTTTAGCGAAAATCCGTTAGAGTTAAAGTTTCTCAGCTGAAACTAAGAATAACACACAGATTTCCAATCAAATTCGAAATTTGAGGGTAAAAATTCTTTTTATTTACTTTACAGTCAATTCTACCCACTTCCTGGCCATAACAGAAAGTTAGACCATCGTAGAAATTTGTTTCTGTTGCCGAAATGTATGGGAAACGTTTTTGGCGATTTCTGTCTTTCCTAGTACTGAAAGCTAAAATGTTCTCATAGAGTTTTTTGATCCCCACATGAAATAGAATCGATTGGCATAAAAAAAAATTTTTGGACTTTTTGCATTTTTTTTTTGCCAACTGTAAGTTTTTTACAAAATCTGTGAATGCAGTTCAAAATATGTCAAAAAGTTAGGGAAGGTCTTCTAAGAACGTTTTGCTGTAACTGCAACGGTTAAGGTACTTGCCCTTACTGCCCCGTTTCAAAAATACACCCTGTATAATATAAGAAGAGATGAAAGTAATGTTGTAAGGAAGGTTCAAAGTATGAATGTAGAGGACTTAGGAGCTGAGGTAAGCCTAAGAAAACATGGATGGATTACTTGAAAGATATTGTAAAGAAGGGAGTAATTGAGGAAATGACATCTGACAGGAATTTATAAAGGAAAATGACATGTTGCGCCGACCCCAAATAATTGGGACCAGACACGGAGGACAGAATATGGGACCAGAGCAGGTAAATGATTTTATTAGGGGTTAAAGTATGAAATTGCCGATTTGTACTGACAAATTGAAATTCGTTTTTTTTTTAATTTAACGTATTTATTTAATCAAAATAATTACCATTATTATCTATACATTGCTGCCATCTAGTAGGAAGGTCATTTATGCCTTTGCGATAGAACTCTGGTGATCTAGATTCGACAATCTGTGTGAAAGCATTTTGTACTGCCCCCTGAGAAGAAAACTTTTTATCACATAGAAAATTGTCCAAATCACGAAAAAAATGGTAGTCTGTTGGAGCAAGGTCTGGCGAATACGGAGGGTGACGGATAGTTTCTAATTGCAGTTCCTGTAGAGTTAAAACGGTTTCTCGTGCTGTATGAGGTCTCGCGTTATCATGGAGCAATAATGGTGAAGATCGATTCATGAGTCGGAGCTGTTTCACTGCTAGTTTTGCTATCATTGTTCGGAGTTCGGCACAGTAGACATCTGCCGTTATTGCTTGACCAGATCGTAGAAAGCTATAGTGAATAACACCATGCTGAGACCACCAAACAGTTACCATTACCTTTTTATTGGTAAGCTTTGCTTTAGGACACTGTTGTGGCGTTTCACCTGGGGTCAGCCATTGCATTTTTCGCTTACGGTTATCGTAAAGAATCCACTTTTCATCACATGTCACAATTCGATCCAATATTCCTTCATTTCTGTATCGATTCAACAAGGCAACACAAGTTTCAACACGCATTTCTTTCTGCAGATCAGTCAAATCATGAGGTACCCATTTTTCACATTTTTTATTTTATTGATTTGACGCAAATGAGTCAGTATTGTTGGTAGGGAACGTTAAACCATGCAGCTAATTCCTGGGTAGTTTGGCTCGGATCAGCTTCCACCATGTCTTTCAATTCATTGTTATTCACCTGTGTGGACGGCCTTCCTCGTGGTTCGTTCTTCAAATCAAAGTTTCCATCACGAAAGCGTTTAAACCAAAATCGCACGGTGCGTTCATTAGCAGTCCCCTCTCCAAACGCAACATTGATATTGCGAGCTGTTTCTGCCGCGTTAGTTCCGCGTCGGAACTCGTATTCAAAAATCACTCGAATTTTCGAAGTATCCATCTTTCTTGTCTAAGCTGAATAAAAAAAACAACTGAAAGTCGATAATCGAATGATGCACATTTTTAAATGAAGAACTACATAGTATCATGTGGAATCAATACCATGTGGAAAATGTTTCACTCAAAAATCTCAAACCATGAAGGTTCTATGTCAATTCGACGTACCTATTACATTGAAACGGCAATTTCATACTTTAACCCCTATTATTTATGTTTTATTTTTTATTTTGTTACGTGCAGGAAATTCCCACGGATACCCACCCCTCCGGAGCCGGAGGGGAGAGTTTATGTCAGATTCAAACCGACTAAACCGCACACCGTCTGTGGGTCGATGTGCTAGGCCGAAGGTGAGGTTGTCTCGCGACATATCCCTCGCACCTCGGCTGACCCAGGGCCATTCCTCTCGGTCTGGCCCTGCTGATGACATGCTCGCCGGTTTCCGGTACTCTTGAGTAACGCTTTATAGTTCCTTCTATTCTTTAAATAAACATTATCCTGCAACTAGTCACATTTAATAAAGGAAAACATCATCAATCATTTGCTTTCTTTTCTCAATATCAGGCAACATAATAATGTTTGCAATCCTACCCCTACGAACTACAATCGATCTCCACTGAAAGTACAACTTAATTGGCTGCCTTGTGCCAGATATACGTGGAGGTATACTCAGCGTCACTAATATCTTGACTCCAGTCTCAAAATGATCTTAAAACAAAGGTATAAAGAGTAAATCAAACTGCTTTATTATATAGTATTTAGTGTCCTAATTAAAGGTGTGTATTAACACAGGTAATTTATACATCTATACATCTTATATATACATATATACTACAAAGGTACAGACACCTACAAATAAAATTGGAGTATCTGTTTGTAAAATTGAAATAACCGTTTTTTACTTCACACATATGAATATAATACGGGGTACATACACCAAAACCTTTTTTTTTTCACAATTTTTGTCTTTCTATCTGTCTGTCTGTATGTTTTTTGACGGAACTTTTATTGGCAGGTAGCTGATGTAATAAGGTGTAACTTAAACTACTTAAAACCTAAAAAATAGCGTTGACAAATGCTAAGCGGTAACAACAACAACAACAACAGCTAGTAATATAATATAATTCTTATGTATTAAATATCACAACAATCCGTCAATAGAAAAGTGCGAAATCACGACCACTTTGTTCGTCAAGATTGATCTGATGGTAACTGTACCTAGCTATATAAATCATTTAGCTAGTTCTGCGTCTTGAGGCGAATAATAGCCGATAATTATCGGCGCTATAATTAACTAATTAAGTGAAACTGTAACTATTGTTGCGGTGAGATCCTTTTAGTGTTCAGAACTACGGGATAATGGGTCCAAATTTGGTATTGGATGGAATTAAACAAGTTGCCATTCTAGTTGATTAGTTAGCAATGATAATAATTGTAGTTTGACTATGTTTGGAGCTGGTAGTCTGACCAAAGTTTCGTGTGTGATGATTTCTATACAAACTGTAAGGTTAGACCTAGAGGTATATTTCATAAAAGTAAAAACGTAATTCTTGAAAAGTTTTATTTACGGTTGCATTTGAGGCTTTTATCTTGGAGCCCAAGAGTCGCCAACTCCTACACGTCCTTAATATTTGGGTTATATGGCTTTTTCTGGGGAATGTGAGAAAAAAAAAACTATTTATTTATTTATTTAAACTTTATTCACAGATTGTACAAAGGCGGACGTAATGCCAAAGGCATTATCTAACAGTCTAACATAGGATGATGCAGAGATACATTGAGGTAGGTGCAGGCAGAAGAATTAACTAAATATTTACTGAAAAGATAATGGTCTAATTTGTACACAATAATAAAATATAATTATACATTATAAATATACATTTTATACATTTGTAGAAGGTAGGACACGACGGTATCTCCCGTCCTAACTGAGCAGTCCGACTGGGGAAGTACCTTCGCCCTACAGAATACCGCGGTCATAATAACCTTGTGTTGTGTTCCCGACGGTGAGTAGGGTAGCCAGAGCTCACTGGAGAGGTTCTGTGTTAGCAGTGGGAAGACCAAAGGCTTAAGATGCCACCGCTGACTAGTGGGGATGTGAAATGTTGGCGCGGCGGTCAGGGAGACCCGGTGAAACGGTTATCCGCTGGCCGCCCGCAGGCTGCACGGTTCCCGAACCTGGGGATCACATAATCTCCGCCCCAGGAGGCTGAACCAGTAGCCTGTGTAAAGTTCCCGGTGCTGTAGTCGTGCCGGAGGAGGAAACCGGAGTGGACTCGGCTACAGTATCTGGGAGGGGACCGGGGGCCCTTCCGCCCGCCGCGCCAGCAAGTCACGAAACCCTGGCTCGTCTGCAGTGGTGGGGTGCCTTGCTTTGTCTTCTGCGCTGACGGCACAGAGACTCTCTATACCTTCCCCCCCCCCCTTCTTTATCATGGCAGTAAAAAGGAAAAGAAATAGAGTATATACAGCGGCACCTTCGTCCACATTGAAAGTGGACTTCTGTAACATCAGGGGCCTCCACTCCAATCTTAACGAGGTCCACCACCATCTTGAGACAGCAAAGCCGACCCTATTCTTTCTGACGGAGACCCAAATATCATGCCCGGCCGATACAGCCTACCTTATGTACCCCGGGTACAGACTCGAGCATAACTTCCTGAGTAAAGCCGGGGTATGCATGTACGTCCGGGATGACGTTTGTTGTCGCCGTCTAAACGGCCTTGAAGACAGGGACCTGTCCACACTTTGGGTACGTATGGATTACGGTGGCCACACCCGTATCTATGCGTGCGTCTACAGGTCTCATAGCGGTGACCTGGGCACGGCTCAACTGTTTGAGCACCTGCAGCGGTCGGCGGACAGAGTAATTGAGCAGTACCCTGCCGCGGACTTAGTATTCTTGGGTGACTTCAATGCTCACCACGTGGAGTGGCTGGGGTCTCACAGGACTGATTTTGCGGGAAGGGCTGCTCACAACTTTGCCCTGACCTATGGGTTCTCGCAACTGGTGCATTCCATCACCAGAAAACCAGATGTCGGGACCCACAGAGAGTCTTTATTGGACCTTCTGCTGACTACGCGCCCGGATGAGTACTCCGTAACTGTGGAAGCACCTCTCGGTACTTCGGACCATAGCGTCATCCGGGCGCAAGTGACTCTCGCGCGGCCAGAACCACCGCGGCCACCTCAGTGGCGGCATGTCTGGCACTACAAGTCGGCAGACTGGGACGGACTGCGAGAATTCTTCTCGTCGTACCCGTGGAGGCGGCTTTGCTTCACTTCTAAGGATCCGAGCTCCTGTGCAACAGCAGTCGCTGAAACGATCCTATCGGGCATGGAATGCTATATTCCCAACCGTTGGATCGCAACAGGAGCGAGCAAACGGCCGTGGTTTAATAGGCCTTGCAGAGAAGCTAGAGACCGCAAGCAATCTGCATATAAGGCTTGGACCTCGGCACTTGCCAATAAGGATCCTAACATAGCTGAAGTGAAGCGGAAATTGAATGCCGCCTCGAGGTCCAGTAAAAAAGCTACTGCCAGGGCGAAGTTTGAGTTCATCGGTGGAATTGGCGAGCGGCTTACTCGTTACCCATCCGGTAGTCGAGCATTTTGGTCACTCGCCAAAGCTGCCGAGGGCAACTTCTGCCATTCCTGCCTTCCGCCGCTGCAAAAACCCGACGGTAGCCTAGCTCATGGCGCTAAGGAGAAAGCCGATCTTTTAGGTAATCTCTTTGCGTCAAACTCGACAATGAACGACGGGAATGCCGAGCCACCTATTGTCCCCGACTGTGGTACTTTCATGTCTGAAATTAAAATCACGCAACGGGTGGTTCGGCGGGAACTCAAGTCCCTGGATGTTCGGAAGTCGAGTGGGCCGGATGGTATACCGGCGATGGTGCTCAAGCACTGTGCCCCCGAATTGTGCCCAGTACTTACACGGCTTTTCGCGCTCTCTTACTCCGCGAGACAAGTCCCAGCCTCGTGGAAGACTGCATTCGTGCATCCTGTGCCTAAGAAAGGCGACAGGACAGACCCGTCCAATTACAGGCCTATTGCTATAACCTCCCTTCTCTCGAAGGTAATGGAGCGTGTGATTAACGCACAGCTCCTGGGATACCTTGAGGGAAACGACCTACTGAGCGACCGACAGTATGGCTTTCGCCACCGTCGCTCCACTGGTGACCTTCTTGTGTATCTCACACACCGATGGGCGCAAGCTATCGAGAGTCGGGGCGAGGCACTAGCGGTCAGCCTCGATATAGCAAAGGCCTTTGACCGGGTCTGGCACAGAGGTCTTCTTTCGAAGTTGCCACGCTACGGACTCCCCGAGGGACTTTGCGAATGGATTGCCAGCTTTTTGTCCAACAGAAGTATCCAAGCCGTCGTCGATGGCAGCTGCTCGGACCGCATGGACATAAACGCTGGTGTCCCACAAGGCTCCGTGTTGTCCCCGACGCTGTTTCTGCTGCATATCAATGACATGCTGTCTGATGGATCTATTCATTGCTGTGCGGACGACAGTACCGGGGATACGTGTTACACGGGTCGTGCAAATATCCCTCAATTCGAGGTGGAGAAGAGACGCGAACAACTTGTGTCTGAAATCGAGACTACTCTCTCGGGAGTATCCGATTGGGGTCGACTTAACCTAGTCCAATTTAACCCCACTAAGACACAAGTATGTGTATTCACCGCTAAGAAAACCCCATTTATTGTAGCGCCGCAATTCCTGGGCACACCACTTTCCATCTCTTCGAGTATTGGGATCCTAGGTGTCGACATCTCAAGCGACGTTCAGTTCCGCAACCATTTGGAGGACAAGGTCAAGCTGGCCTCAAAGAAACTTGGAGTGCTCAACAGGGCGAAGCAGTACTTCACTGCGGGGCAACGACTTCTGCTTTATAAGGCACAAATTCGGCCCCACATGGAGTACTGCTGTCACCTTTTTGCCGGAGCGCCTGCATACCAGCTTGGCCCCTTCGACTCATTGCAAAGACGGGCGTTGAGGCTCGTCGACAATCCCATACTCACAGGCGATGTGGAACCTCTCAGCCTCAGAAGAGACTTTGCCTCGCTGTGTGTGTTCTACCGCCTATACAATGGTTTGTGCTCAGATGAATTGTTTGACATGATGCCCACCGCTGCATTCTATCATCGCACCACTCGCCATAGGCAGGGAATTCATCCTCACACACTGCGACCGGCAATGGTACGCACCGTGCGTTTTGAAAGGAACTTCATCCCACGCACGCTCAGGTTGTGGAATGAACTTCCTGCCGTGGTTTTCCCAAGCGACTACAATATGGGGTTCTTCAAGAAGGGTATTAGAAGGTATCTACAGGGTCGGTAGTACGATTGTGACGCCCCTGGTGTTGCAAACGTCCATAGGCCACGGTAACCACTTCCCATCAGGTGGGCCGTGTGCTTGTCTGCCGCCTAAGTGGCATAAAAAAAAAAAAAATACATACACACTATAATCGATACGAAATTCATACATACACATTTACATAGTTCTTTGTTTCTTTTAGATACATTTAGGTACCTAGTAGATACACTTTTTGAGATTCACGCTTTCATTCACTTTATCACACGGGCGTAGCCACGGGCTACTTTTAGTATTTTATAAGCAAGTAGCTTTTGCACGCAACAATCGCGGTTTATCACGACCAAACATAGCCTATGTCTTCTCTCGAGGTCTAATCTACCCCTATATCAAATTCCATTAAAATCTGTTCAAGACCTGAAAGACGGACAAACAGACACACACATACACTTTCCCATTTAAAATATTAATATGGATTCATCAAAAAATTATTGTGTAGATACTTGTCATACTTTTATTTTTATCAATGACGAGACATAACAATAAATACTAGTAGCTCAAAAAGTAGAAGCGCTTTTACAAATTATATGTATTAACGTGTGCTACAGTTGGAGCGCACAAAACTGGTGAATATACCTATCTTCGTCGGATAACGAAGTAGGTATTCATATTATCTAAAATACAAAGTCAAAGTCAAAGTCAAAGTCAAAAATCATTTATTCTGTATAGACCATTAAAACGGTACTTACAAAACGTCAAGTTTAAAAAAAAATCTAGACTAGTTTAGCAAATGGACCACCGGTTCGAAACGCGGCCCCGACCTGAGAAGACTCCGGCAAGAAACTCAGCGGGCATTTTTTTTTTTTTTGGTCT
Source organism: Eilema caniola (assembly GCA_949126895.1). Taxonomy (NCBI): domain Eukaryota; kingdom Metazoa; phylum Arthropoda; class Insecta; order Lepidoptera; family Erebidae; genus Eilema; species Eilema caniola. The sequence continues at coordinate 18,997,856 of OX421481.1, forward strand.
ATTTACAAACATTTGCTTAGTCTACTTAGTCTAAATACAATAGTTTGCTTGAGTAGCATAGTTGAGCGAACAGCTCATTTCCAAGCTTGTTTATCATCTAAATATTCTTGGATTTTATAATAGCCTTTTTGGCACAGTTTAGTCTTAATTACATTTTTAAATTTATTTACAGGTAAATCTCTAATTTCATTAGGGAGCTTGTTGAAAAAGCGTATACAGTTGCCCCGGAAAGAATTACTAATTTTATGGAGTCTACTATCACAAGCTACAAGATTGTTTTTATGTCTTGTGTTTATATTATGCCTGTCACAAACTCTTGAAAATTTAGAGATATTTTTCCTTACATACATCAGGTTCTCGAAGATGTATTGTGACACTACGGTTAGAATGTCTATTTCTTTAAACTTTTCTCGAAGGGAAACTCTTGGGCCCAAATTATAAATAGCTCTCACAGCCCGCTTTTGTAAAATGAATATTGTGTTTAAATCCGCGGAATTACCCCAAAGGAGAATTCCGTAGCTCAAAATACTATGAAAATAACTGAAATAAACTATTCTAGCCGTATCCACGTCTGTTAATGTCCTAATCTTTTTTACAGCGTAAGAAGCCGAACTTAATCTACTGGATATTTTTTCAATATGCGATCGCCACTGCAATTTGGCGTCAATACTTAAACCTAAGAACACTGTTGATTCCACAAGGTTCAACACTTGTCCATTGAGTTGTACATTGGTTTCAACCTGTGTAACATTAGGTAATGTGAATTTTATACATTTAGTTTTGTTCCCATTAAGGCAAAGATTATTAGTATTAAACCAATGGACCACTCTTGTGATAACACCATTCACTTCGTCATAATTATTTTGCTGCCTTTTAATTTTAAATATTAACGAAGTATCGTCAGCAAATAAAATAATACTAGTTTTATCCCTTACGTAGTAGGGGAGGTCATTAATATATATTAAGAATAAAAATGGTCCAAGTATCGAACCTTGTGGAACACCCATCGAAATCAGAGATCCCACTGAACGTGTACCATTAACATCGACCCTCTGAATTCTATTGTTCAAATATGAAGTCAGAAGCTCGAGAGCCTTGTTCCTTATTCCATAATGTTCTAATTTCCTGATTAATGTGTCATGGTGGACGCAATCGAAAGCCTTGGATAGATCACAGAATACACCCAATGCATCATGCTTATCCTCCCAGGCATCGTAAATACAATTTAACAATTCTATACCAGCATCAGCAGTCGAACGTCCCTTAGTAAACCCAAACTGTTTATCATGAAATAATTTGTTTTCACCAAAATGGGTCATCAACTGTCCTAGGATTAATTTCTCAAATACTTTACTCAAGGTCGGCAACACAGAAACGGGTCGGAAATTAGAAGGGTCTGTAGCACTGCCAGCCTTGAACAAAGGTATGACTTTGCTATGTTTCATTAAATCAGGAAATATACCGCTGTTGACACAGTCATTAAACACAGTTGCTAGATGGGGAGCAATGACATCAATGATACATGAAATAGTTTTGACTGATAATCCCCATAGATCCGCGGTCTTTTTGATATTAATAGAGTGAAACGCTTTGGTGATGTCCTTGCTATTAACAACTGAGAATACGAATGCGTCTTCACACTTGTTTATCGATTCCTTAAGCAATGACACAGCGGAAGTGGAAGACGACTGAAGAGTTTTAGTCGTTATTAACGGTATATTTGAAAAGAAATGTTCAAACTCTGTCGCAACTTCCAGATCCTCCGTGACATGGCGACCTTCTATTTTTAAATGAAAATCTCTTACATTTGATGGAGATTTCCCACATTCGGAATTTATAATATTCCAAGTAGTCTTAATTTTATTTACAGAATTAGAAATTTTATTTTTAATGAAGTTTGACTTCGCGAAGGAACAGGCTCGCTTAAATATTTTTGAGTAATTTTTAACATAATCCTGGAAAACAGGGTTGAAATTGTACGATTTTTCAGAATATAGATCATACAATCTCCTCCTGCTCTTATAAATCCCCGATGTTGCCCAATCACTGAAAACTGGACGGCCACCAATCGATAATGTTTTTGAGGTAAAAATTCTCCCAAACTCATTATTGATCAGGTTGATTAGGTCTGCGTAAGACTCTTCTACATTATTGTACGAGGGCAAGTCAGGTAGTTTGTTTACAATAGTTTCCTTGAAAGCGTCTAAACGGTATTGGTTAATTGGTACAATTTTAATTTCGTTTTTACTAATTTTACAATTATTTCTTTCACAAGTTATTAATTGGCCACGGTGATCCGAGTGTACAGCATCCACAATATATTTGTTGATTGGTTTAACATCCGTGAAAATATTATCAATACATGTGGCACTAGTTGCAGTTTTTCGAGTAGGTTCCGAAAACATATTAATAAGATTAAAGGACTTGAATAGATTTAACAATTTATTCTTCTCTACTGGCACTAGGGTGTTATCTAAAATATTTACGTTGAAGTCTCCACAAACTATTATCGCCTTTTGGGAGTAACGGCATTTAAAAAGCGCTTCTTCCATCCTTTCTTCAAATTTTGCATAGGGCGCGTCTGGGGGACTGTATACGCTTATTACAATGAACCGTTCAAACTCAATACTAGCTATCTCAATAACTCGTTCAATAGAGAGGCTGACTAAATCTTTACGCTCTCTAAATTTAATATTCTTATTAATAATAATTAGGGTGCCTCCACGTTTGAAATTTTGTCTACTGAACGAGCTAGCCACCTGGTGATTTTTGAAGTTGAACATGACTTGATGGTCTTTCAACCAATGTTCGGTTACACAGAAGATGTCAATATTATTCATGGTCATGTGCAACTCCAATTCCAAATCTTTACCATTGATCAATCCTTCGACATTTTGATGCACCAGGTTTAATAATTTATTTTTACAATATAAATTACATGCAGGAGACTCAACTGTCTCAAAAGCCGCATGCCCATGTCCGCTACATTCGGACATTATATGAAAAAAGTTGCTAGATTTTTTATCTGTTGTCAAAGAATTAAGTTTTTTTGGATAACCATATCCACTATGTCATTATTATTTTCTTCAAAAGAAGCAATGTTACTAGTCAGTTCTTTGACTATTATACTTAAAAAGTTACCTAGTAAGATTGCAACCTGACGTTGCAAAGATTTTGATAGTGAAAAACTATCTTTTGTCAAAATAAAAGTACTTTGTAATACATAATTACAGTCAAATAAATCTATGGTCCTACAATATGTAGTTAAGGTATGTAATTTTCTATTTATATTATACCTAATGCTGTTTTCACTAGCTGTGAAAGATTTACTGTAAGGTAATGCACACAATATTATCTGTTTAACTTTTAACTTTGTTAAGTCATTGTAAAAATTAATAAAATTATTTATGTTTGCATTGCCTCTTCTTCCAATAAGGATTACAAGTGTTGATTGTGGACAGTGTGTACTATATAGTGCTCTCTTAACTATTTGAGAGTAGGAGGCCCCCGGAAATGAATGGGTAATGATTGAATTCCCCAATTGATTGTACAAATGACAACCTAAACCCCTACCAATTTCATCACAATACACAACTGTTTTTCCTGTAAGTAAAGGTTGTGTTACCGTTGTTACAGGGACATCACTGAAGGCCATAATAGACCTTGCAGAATTCTCACTGCCCACAGAGTCAACTGATAGAGAGGTCGACCCTTCCTGAGATTCTGACCTGAGACCCTTCCTTGATGAGATGGACAAGGTGGAGCATGGCAAGGATGTTTCCCAGTCAGATGATCCCTGTCTGTATAGATTTTCCAGAGAATGAAACCTTGCTTCATTATTATGACATGAGTCTACTAGGCCAGTTAACGCCTCAATGTACTCCCTTATTTCTTTTTGTGCAATCTGGTATTTTAACGTTAAGGAGTTTAAGGAGTCATTCAAACGCCTGATTTCTGACTGGAGTTGATACAAATCAGACTCATATTGGTCAGTCTGGGTTTTACCTACCTTTATTATCTGCCTTAATTGTAAATTGGATTTACAGGCCCTTCGATGTTTACTCATGCCCATTTTGAGACATCTTATCTGTTTTTGTGTCTTTGAAATAAATTTATTAAGTTTTATATATTTTTTTAACCTATTTCTGCCACTACTAACTAATCTTACCGAAGAATTCAATAATGCTTTATCAGGACATATTATATTCCTTGATGTCACTGGAATATCTGGTGTAGAGATATCTATCAGGTCTGCAGTAATGCATGGCTCGAGACAAATTAGGTCTGGCTCCCCAGCCACCAGCTCACTATAGAGGCTGTTGGAGAGGGCAGCCTCATCTGCCAATCTGATTGATTCCATGTGAGTGATGGAATTATGCACATCACTCAATTCACACTCCAGAAAGCTTATGCGTTTCAAAGCTTGTTCGTGTGTGTTGCTGCATTCCTCCAGGCCGGTCAATGTTGCCTGGAGATGATCCCGCTGGAGTGTGAGCTCTGAGACCTGATTATGTAAGCCGGCCAACTCTTTTTTTAGTAGGGTGTTTTTGCCAACTACAGTCAGCACTTCCTGTTCACTTTCTTCCCGTTCCTCTATCAGCTGCCTATTGAGGCTCTTGCTAATCTCAAGTTCTTTTAAGGTGAGGCTTAATTTGTGTTGTAAGTCACGGGAGACTGCACTGCGGGTCATCATTGTTGATTTCATATTTTATTTTATTTACTTGGAAAAGTTATTTGGTGGTACTGAAATGAAAGAAAAGTGTTAAGCAACTGGGTATAGATTTGATAAAGTTAAAGAATTAAAGTTAAAGGAATAAAAAGTAAGATTTTTTAAGATAAATTATCAACTGAGAAGGGAGGGTAAAAAACAAAAGTTATTAATATTTCTTGTATATGGGTAATTTAAGAGAGAATTATATAATATAGTGGTTAATTAAACTGAAATATAATTTATTAGTGGTTAGTCTAAAAGTTTAGGAATATGTTAGATACTTTAGAACAAGTAGGTAGACAAAGAACAATAACTAATTTAATTAAGGATTACTTAAGTAGGAGTTAAATATGTTAGTGGCTGTACAGTATGAGTGTGTTGAATCTGTCTGGGGCTGTTTTGTTGGCGTCCTCAAGTTAGTCTTCCACTATTTGTCAAGGCAACTGAGACTGTAACAGAGCCCGCTGTGTGGATGGACGTTGCTCACAGCTATGTGAGCGTTTGTTTATGTCTTGTAGTGTATGAAAAGTATAAGGAATAAGTGTGACACCAAATACTTCCCTTGATTTCCAACGCAGCGCAGGCGCACAGGTTTTAAATTCAAATTCCGTTAGATACACCAGTGTTTCGGTTCTTGTTCACTTTTTAAGTAGTTACAGCAATTGAGGCAGCAGACAAAATATATACACACGTATTATCACTGTACGATTCGTATTTACACACTGGCTACTTTTTTATGGTATTTTATTAATTTACTTTATTAAAATTACGGAGCTACACAAATTTCACAGCTGTTCGGGCCAGTGTTGCCAGAGCAAAAGTGAGACAGGCCCACTAATGTGGACTGGGAATATAAAAGGTAGATAGAATACGGCCGACCGTAGTGATTGTCGAAAGTGCTCTCTAGAGAGATGTCGTAGTCGAAATCTGCAGTTGTTTTGTTGCTGATAATACAATTGTGCGTAGGACTACGTTTAAAGATTCATTTGAATACTCGGCTTCGCTGGCGTAAGACGTATAGTTACTCTTGTATACCTATATACAGCATACTTTAGCAGCAGCTTCAGGGATCGAGAGGAAGGCAGAAAACCTAAATTCCATTTTCTTCATCGACCGATCAACACCGGGTTCCTCAAGAAGGGCAAAAGAAGTTTTCTGCAGGGTTGGAAGGGTGGCGCCCCTTTCATTGCACCATTCAAATATATAGATAGGCCACGGCAACCACTTTTCATCAGGTAGGCTGTGTGCTTGTCTGCCAAGTAAGTGATTTTGGATACATTTTCTAATCCAATTTTATAGAATATGGAAACTAGACCTGTGAGCATTAATTTTGAAGTTTCGAATCCCTTTTCCAGTTCCTCCTTTTATTAGTGTACTAGCTTTAGCCCGCGTGGATGTCGGTTATCGAGACCAAACATAGCCTATGTCCTTTCTCTAGGTCTAATCTACCCCTGTTCCAAATTTCATTAAAATCGGTTCAGTGGTTTTGGCGTGAAAGACGGACATCACACAGACATAATAGATGGTATAGATTTTGTGATTTTTATAAGAGTGACTGCTTGAAAATAGTAGCTCTATAACGAGCACGTGTATTGACTTGTAAGTGAGGTTGGCTGAGGCCCCAAAGAAATTGTTGGGCCATATTTACTCCCTTGGGAAACTCTCGACCATTATGGTTTGAAGATATACAGTGCCGATATTCAAAAAAGGTAAGTTAAAGTGGATTGGACATATGGAATGTATGAATTCCTGACTAATAATAATAAATCAAGTAGGCACCTATGCGTAAGTCCCCGGTCGACTCGCCGCGACTGAAGTTAACATCGATAAATATATACCAGATAAATTAGTAATGTTTTAAAGAAGGGTAGGTCTGAAATACCCAAAGCCGGTGGGTTTGTATGATTGGATTAATGGTTGAAGAAGCTTACAAGGAATAAGAAATGTTAACTTCGAGTAGATCAATTTTCGATTCATCGATAATACCTACGTAAGTGTGAAAACAAGGACATCCATTTACACTACTATTATAAAGAGGAAATATTTTTATTTTTGTGTGTATGTTTGTAATGAATAAACTCAAAAACTAATGTGCCGATTTCAAAAATTCTTTCACCATTGGAAAGCTACATTCACCCTGCGTTACATGGGAACGTTTTTACTATCCGTGCGAAGCCGGGGCGGATCGCTAGTACATTGTGAACGGGAAAGTGTATGTGTGTGTTTGTCTGTTTGTCCATCTTTCACGCCTAAACCACTTAACCGATTTTAATGAAATTTGGTATAGGTGTAGATTAGACCTTGAGAAAGGGTTGTTTGGTTGCGATAACCGGCATCTACGCGGGCGGAGCCCCAAGCAAAAGCTAGTAACTGTTGCGGATAGCAACATTAAATTTAACCTTTTAGTAATTTTTATATTATATACTGGCAACACAGACAATCTCTTTCCTCAAAACCTTGGACCGAACGGACGTATTTCAAAATTGTAATTATATATCATCAAGTACATTGTAGAACCAGCTCCTGTGTTTTCTTGTCTTTTACACTAACGCCTACCAGAACGAGCTATCGAAGCAACAGTAACAAATAATTAATTTTACTGAAATCTGCTCCCTCTGCTTTATTTAGGGATCAGAATAATTTATGGATGAAATTAAAGAAACCATCGGAGCTCTATAAACACCTTAGAGTTACCAAAGCCCACATCTTAGGTAAATCCCAAGATGACACAGTCAGGGCACTCCCGAAAGATAATAACGCGTCCGAGCTTGAATCTAGACTTATATTCCATAAACGATTTATGATAGGAGCCCAGTCGAACAAAGTGGGGTTGGGAGTACGAGAGCCAAAAAGGGACCAGGATATACTTAGGTCCTTTCTGAAGCAAGACGAAAATGATAAATATCGAGTGCACGCGATGAATTTGGAAATCCAAAACGAATGGTTGACAATGGGAGAGTTCTGCATACCGATGGCTTTAAAGTGGCGCACCTTGATCTATGAGTGGTCGCCGGCCCTGTTAAAATTCTATCTTAACGCCTTTCAGATGACCCTTCCAGACCAGAGTAATCTGGTAAGGTGGGGGAAGGCCACAGAAAAACAATGTTATACGTGTGGTGAGGCAATAGGGACGGCTAGGCACATATTAGTAGGATGTAGGGTGCTTCTCGATAGAGGCCAATACTCACGCCGCCACGATAAGGTGCTTTTCATCATACGCGAAGCAATGAGTCTGGCAGTAGCTAGAGCCCAAAAAGGATTGACTACTAACAGACGTCATATCAACTTTGTGTCTGAAGGTTCATCCATAAAATCCAGGAATAACTTATTCAATCTTAGATACTGCCCCAGATTGGACTCTCCTAATCGACACGTATGAAAAGCACTATAAAATTCCGGAGGATGTTGGGGTTTCGTCATCTAGACCGGACATATTTCTATCCTCGAAAACGACTAAATATGTGGTCCTTGTGGAACTTACTGTACCGTGGGAAACAAATATACCGAAGGACCACACACTTAAGAAAAATAAATACTACGATCTCACAAACGAATTAATCAAAAACGGTTGCGTGGTTAATTTCGACTGCAGCTATTAACAAAGTCGGAACTACATTTTGGCGATTTTCGTTTTATTGCTCCTGAGGTCTTCAAACGTCTATAACTATGTTCTCGCAAAGTTTCAAATTTGAAACTGAATGCTATCATAGTATTTCTAGATGAACAAAGTCGGATTTCATAGGAGTGTACGAATAATAATGTCGGTAGGCATGTTACTACAAAGTTCACGGGGCGAGGAAGGGGAAGGGGAGCGCGCGCAACGCGCGGTTCTGCCAGTTCGCTCATTGTTAGCGGGGCGACTGCGCGTACGTGTTTTATATTTTTATATTAATGTTTTACGTAAATGTGCAGTATTTACTATAAATAACAATGTCTCGATCAAGGCGTATTTTAACGGTTAAGATTGTAATATGTGTCAAATCCCACATTGTTAACGGATTATTATTTTGTTACCTGTGTCGAATGTACCACATTCTACATTATTGTGCGCTTTGAGTTCGCTCATTTTTGTCGGATATGGCACTACCGACTTTGTTTCTTGTACCTAACATTCCCGTTTTTGTCGGTTATGGTACTGTCGACTTTGTTATTCGTTCTTCTATTAAACGTTTTTATCGGATATGGTACTACCGACTTTGTTATTCGTTCTTATAATGAAAGTATTTGTCATATATGGTAATACCACCATTATTAATTGTACATTACTAAATTTAGATGTTGGATGTGTTAGTATCGACTTTATTATTCTAAAATAGTTAACAATAATGTAAGTCGGATATGGTATATAGTGCAAAAATTAGGAAGAGGTCTTCTATTGCCTCATGTGCCATTTTTAATTATAGGTAAGTACGTTATTTTAAAAGGTAGGACACGATGGTATCTCCCGTCACAACTGAGCAGTCCGACTGGGGAAGTACCTTCGTCCTACAGAATACCGCGGTTATAGCAACCTTGTGTTGTGTTCCCGACGGTGAGCAGGGTAGCCTGAGCTCCCTGGAAAGGCTCTGTGTTGTCAGAGGGAAGACCAAAGGCTTTGGATGAGACCACTGACTAGTGCGGGAGTGAAATGTTGGCGTGGCGGTCAGGGAGACTCAGTGAAACGGTTAACCGCTGGCCGCCCGCAGGCTGTACGGTTCCCGAACCCGGGAATCACATAATCTCCGTTCCAGGCGGCTGAACCAGCAGCCTGTGCAAGGTTCCCGGTGCTGTAGTCGTGCCGGGGAAGGAAACTGGAGTAGATTTGACAGTATCTGGGAGGGAACCCGCGGCCCTTCTGACCACCGCGCCAGCCAGTCACACCACCCTAGCTCGTTTGCGGTGGCGAGAAACCTTACTTTGTTTTCTACACTGACGGCGTAGATGCTCTCTATACCTCCACCTCCCCTTTTTATTATGGCCAGGAAAAATAAGAATAGACGTTCTACAGCGGCACCTTCGTCCACAATGAAAGTTGACTTCTGTAACATCAGGGGACTCCACACCAATCTTAACGAGGGCCATCACCATCTTGAGACAGCAAGACCGACCCTATTCTTTCTGACGGAGACCCAAATATCATGCCAGGCCGATACATACAGTCTACCTTATGTACCCCGGGTACAAACACGAGCATAACTTCCTGAGTAAAGCCGGGGTATGCATGTACGTCCGGGATGACGTTTGCTGTTGCCGTGACGACAGGGACCTGTCCACTCTATGGGTACGTATGTATCACGGTGGCCACACCCGTATCTATGCGTGCGTCTACAGGTCTCATAGCGGTGACCTGGGCACGGCTCAACTGTTTGAGCACCTGCAGCGGTTGGCGGACAGAGTAATCGAGCTAATCGAGTAATCTGTACCCTGCCGCGGATTTGGTACTCTTGGGGGACTATCACGCTCACCATGTGGAGTGGTTGGGGTCGCACAGAACTGATTTTACGGGAAGGGCTGCTCACGACTTCGCCCTGACCTATGGGTTCTCGCAACTTGTGCATTCTATCACTAGAAAACCAGATATCGAGACCCACAGAGAGTCTTTATTGGACCTTCTGCTGACTACGTACCGAATGGAGGCACCACTCGGTACTTCGGACCACAGCGTCGTCTGGGCGCAAGTGACTCTCGCGTGGCCAGAACCACCGCGGACTGGGAAGGACTGCGAGAATTCTTCTTGTCGTACCCCTGGAGGCGGATATGCTTCACTTTAAACGATTCAAGCTCTTGTGCAACAGCAGTCGCTGAAGCGATCCTAGCGGGTATGGAATACTATATTCCCAACCGCTGGATCGCAGCAGGAGCGAGCAAACGACCGTGTGGTTTAATGGACTTTGCAAAGAAGCTAGGGACCGCAAGCAATCTGCAATAAGGCTTGGAGCACGGCACATGCCAATAAGTATCCTAACATAACTGAAGTGAAACGGAAATCGAATACCGCCTCGAGGTCCAGTAAAAAAGCTACAGCCAGGGCGAAGTTCGAGTTCATCGGTAGAATTAGTAAGCGGCTTCATCATCATCATCTGGCAATCGAGCATTTTGGTCTCTGGCCAAAGCTGCCGAGGGAAACTTATGCCACTCTTGCCTTCCGCCGCCGTAAAAACTCGACGGTAGCCTAGCCCATGGCGCTAAGGAGAAAGCCGATCTTTTGGGTAACCTCTTTCTGTCAAACTCGACAATAAACGACAGGAATGCCGAGCCACCTATTCTCCCCAGCTGTGGTGTTTCCATGCCTGAAGTTAAAATCACGCAACGGGTGGTTCGACGGGAACTCAAGTCCCTAGATGTTTGGAAGTCGAGTGGGCCGGATGGTATACCGGCGATGGTGCTCAGGCGCTGTGAATTGTGCGCATTACTTGCGCGGCTTTTCGCGCTCTCTTACTCTGCGAGACACGACCCGGCCTCGTGGAAGACTGCGTTCGTGCATCCTATGCTAAAGAAAGGAGACAGGACAGACCCATCCAATTACAGGCCTATTGCTGTAACCGGCCTTCTCTCGAATGATTAATACACAGCTCCTGAGATACCTTGAGGGAAGCGATCTACTGAGCGACCGACAGTAAAACTTTTGCCACCGTCGCTCTGCCAGTGACCTTCTTGTGTCGGGGGGAAGCGCTAGCGGTCAGCCTCGATGTAGTGAAGGCCTTTGATCGGGTCTGGCACAGAGGTTTTCTTACGAAGTTGCCATGCTATGGACTCCCCGAAGGATTATGCGAATGGATTGCCAGCTTTTTGTCAAACAGAAGTATCCAAGCCATCGTCGATGGCAGCTGCTCGCACCACATGGACATACACGCTGGTGTCCCACAGGGCTCGGTGCTGTCTCCGACCCTGTTTCTGCTGCACATAAATGATATGCTGTCTAATGATTCCATCCATTGCTATGCGGACGACAGTACCGGGGACACGTGTTACATGGGCCGTGCAAATATCTCTCAGTCCAAGGTGAAGGAAAGTCGCGAACAACTTGTGTCCAGAATCGGGAGTATCCGATTGGGGTCGACTAAACCTAGTCCAATTCAACCTCACTAAGACACAAATATGTGTATTCACCTCTAAGAAAATCCCATTTATTGTAGCGCCGCAATTCCTGGGTACACCGCTTACCATTTCCTCGAGTATTGGGATCCTAGGTGTCAACATCTCAAGTGACGTCCAGTACCGCAGCCATTTAAGAAACTTGGAATGCTTAACAGGGCGAAGCAGTACTTCACTGTGGGGCAACGACTCCTTCTTTATAAGGCAGAAGTGCGGCCCCATATGGAGTACTGCTGTCACCTTTTGCCGGAGCATCTGCATACCAGCTTGGCCCCTTCGAATCGATACAAAGATGAGCGTTGAGGCTCGCCGACAATCCCATACTTGCAGGCGCTGTGGAGCCTCTCAGCCGCAGGAGAGACTGGCATCCCACACGGCAATAGAAATAGCCCATCACCCCTTCGTCGTCAGTGGTGCTAGTCTGTAATTACTTGTACTTTCCATTACTATTGTGAATTTTTATGATTTTTAATCTGTTCGATGTACCAACCTCACACTATCTTGATTTAATTTACATTTAATTGGATATTAATAAAACAATTGATGAGTTTTGAAGTCTTCTTTTAATACACAAGGCCTATGAATACCCCCATATCCGACATAACCTTGTAATTACGTACCGTGAAAAATTGTTGGATATGACACTTCCGACTTCCCTAGTACGTGAAACATTGTAGAATGTGCTACTTACGACTTTTATAGTACGTGAAACATTGTAGGATATGTCACTTACGACAAGTGTGCTAGTATCGGTTTCGGTTAACAATGTAAGAACTGCTTTTTCTAGAATTTCTTAGATTTATTTTTGTTATTCACATTACGACCTTCATTATCCTTCAAAACTGTAGCACTACGCGAAATTTGGTTTCAATATATGGGCATTTGTGAATTTGGTGCAAGTTCAAAACTTTATTTGGCCATACTGAAAAGTAGCGTTTTTGTAGTTCCGACTTTGTTAATAGCTACAGTCGATTTGTATGCAGTAGAAGTGGGAGCTAGAGGTATACCAGCTAAATCTCTCTATAACCTACTTAAAGATCTAGACCTATCGAGAGCTACAATAAGCTCATTACTAGGACGAATGTCTAAAGCGGCACTAGCAGGTTCGTATCAAATTTGGTTAGGCAGGGAGGGGAACTTGGGTAGTGAAGGTGAGTGTTGATGTACATCAACAAAAGGGGCCCCTTCTAAACCTACACTTGGGTCGCAAGTCCCAGGCACTGTCCTGAGTTCCCAACTCAGAAACGCGATGGACCCGGCACCCGCACGGAGAATCCATGGATTGCTAAGAATATCGTCTCTCATCCTATCCTTTTCTATCCTATCCTACTTATATATTAAGGCGCCCACTCACTAACAGTCCGCCTGCAGTCCACCTGCAGTTCCTGATCTGTCCGGCGGCCTGCAGTCCTAAGCCGATAGCGCCCATACACTAAAGCGATTTTGGCCTGCCGGCAATTCCCTGTTGTCAGTTTTGCGACCACACACTAGCAGTTGCGAGTCGTCAGTTTTAGGTCGTACGATCGCCTGCCGGTAATGGTCTGATATCAGTTACATAGACTACGAAAAAGTGCAAGCGATTTTCGACCTTATTGACATTTTCTTAATTACATGTTTTTTCGTATAAATAAATGCTGCTGATCACGAATATAAGAAAAAAAACTATATTTGTTGTGATGTCAAATATAGTTTTTTTTCTTATATTCGTGATCAGCAGCATTTATTTATACGAAAAATAATATTTCTTATATATATATTATTTATACGAAAAATAATATTTCTTAATAATAATTCTTTTTTTATTGAAAAGAGTATCAGAGACTCAAAATTACTTAGCTATACTTACATTAGTTTAAAAACTTAGTTATTAAGATAAATTAAAAACTCAACTATTTACATTATATTAAGTATACAGGGTGTAATCGTTAAGTGTGTCCAGGCGATTATTCCGTAACTAATACAGATATCAAAAAACTTTAAACTGGTATCGAAAGTACATTACCTAATGAGTAAAATGACATCAATAACTTTTTAAAAATCAAACGAGAGGTATCTAATATTTTGACATTAAACACTCCCATACATTTAGTATGAGATTAGTAGAAAGGTTTTAGGTACGTACACCAGAAGGGACTTCTCTATCAGGGTACTCTCTTCTGTAGGCTATAATGGCCACTCTTTTGTTACAATCATATTTGCAGTAATTTTTTAGCATATCTCTCTTTTCTCTTTTGGAATATGCCATTTTCTAATCAATAAATGAAACAATCACGATTATTAACGCAAATGAAAAAAAAAACAACGATAAATTGGCGGGCACAACAACCCGATTTGAATTTAGAACGAACACCAAAGAGTATCTTTTTTTTGTAATGTGTCTTTTCAGTTAGCTCAAATTACTTAATGCGATATTGAAACACGGTTTATTACTAATTTGAAGTGGTAATAACATAATTAATTTACACGTGTATCTACTTGAAAATCATCATTGTCATATTATACGTAATCATAAAATATGATTAACGTAAAATGGGTACTAGATCACTTAAAATAAGGAAACTAAAATCTTTCTACTAATCTCATACTAAATGTATGGGAGTGTTTAATGTCAAAATATTAGATACCTCTCGTTAGATTTTTAAAAAGTTATTGATGTCATTTTACTCATTAGGTAACGTACTTTCGATATCAGTTTAAAGTTTTTTGATATCTGTAATAGTTACGGAATAATCGCCTGGACACACTTAACGATTACACCCTGTATACTTAGATATAGTTTCATTATTCTAAGAAGTTAGATATTAAGGTTAAATAAAAAAGGTTTATTATTGGCTATTAGTTTAAAAACTTAGTTATTAAGATAAATTAAGAACTCAACTATTTACAATATATTATATACTTAGATATAGTTTCATTACTTTAAGAAGTTAGTTATTAAGGTTAAATAAAAAAATATTTTTTATTTGCACTGAGCGGGGATCGAACCCGCGCCTCCTGCGTAGCGGCCGCGTTCACTACCGCCACGCCACGGAGGCTGTCAAAATATATAGCGTGTAAAATGCTTTAAAATATCATTCAAAAATAGTTATTCAGGTTGGCCATGTAGGCATCCGTCTTAACCAAGGTGGACAGAATATAAATAATTTCCTTCTCTATGGTCTTAACCTTATGGATATTGACAGCCGGAACCGTTTTTTAAAATGCCTTCCGAAGCACGGAACACCTTGCATTATTACTGATTATTTATATTTACAATAAGTCAGTGAACAATCAATCATCCCCTGTTTTCCTACCATTAGGGTTGGATTTATAAAAAAAATACGCGTCAACTTGAGAACTTCCTTCGTTATTGCGTCGGTTTTAGAAACCAAACCACACCTCAATTAACGCAATGATGATGATAAATAATCACAAGCTGTTAACAATATTAGCAGCAAAGCCTGCATATATGAAATACAGAAACCGTATCGCATAATGTTAACATATTAGCGAAATTTGTCACGAACCTCAACCTGTAGGATTTATCATAAAATATAGCCAGAGTGTACCTACGTCACAATTTAAATGTCACCTGGGGCAATAACTCTCAGTGACATCGAGTTTCAAACGCTAACGTAACGTAAGAAGGCGGTGGATTGCAATGTAGAATTTTCACTAATTCTGAATTTTTAGCTTATTGCATTCTGTGTTGAAATAAACAAAAATCTGAAAGAATTATTTCGATAATTCAAATTAGTTTCTGACTCGGCGACCGGCCCGCGCTAGATGCGTGTGATGTCCCATTAATTCACCCAGTCAGCTTTAGTTAGCGCTGGCTTACGTTTCACTAGAAATCTCAGGAAGTACTGATGTGATTTCAAAAAATATTTTTGTTTTGAATAGGCCGTTCATCAAGGAAGGTTATAGGCTAATAACACGAAAATGATGAATGCAGCCTATCCAACCTATTTCGATAAACAGCCTTTTCAACACAAAAAGATTTTTTCAAATCGGAGCAGTAGTTCCCGAGATTTCAAGTAAAACCAACCCAGGGCAGCTTTTTTTTTTTTTTTTTTTACGTGCGGGAAATCCCCCCGGATACCCACCCCTCCGGAGTCGGAGGGGGAGGTTATGTCGGACTCGAACCGACTAACCCGCACGCCGTCTCTGGGTCGTAGTGCTAGGCCCAAGGTGAGGTTGTCATGCGACATATCCCTCGCACCCCGGCTGACCCAGGGCCATCCCTCTCGGTCTGGCCCTCCTCGGGAAGGGGGGGACCACGTGGTCCCCGACTCAACCCCGGTGTGGGCAGGCGCGCATCGTCCTACGATGCGCGCCGCCGCCGTGGCCTGCTTCTGCTAGGATGACGGGCGGCTCCACCCGTCACCCTCAGGCCCGCGCTCATGGGGGGCGGAGGTCAGTATGTCAGCGAGCCTCTCTCGCTCATCGCGCCGCGCCCGCTCTGCTGTCTCCTTCGCGAGCATGACCTGCTCGCAGAAGGAGGCGCTGGCCGCCCACGCATCCGCGCAGCGGACCATCGCCGCGAGCAGGGTGGAGAGCGTGAGCACTCTCACCCCCAGGGCCGCCACAAGCTCCCGCCTCGGCGTCTCAAACGCCGGGCACTCGGTGAGCGTTAGGCTGGCTCCCGGGCCTGGCCTGCGCCGAGGGCCATGAAAGAACATGGCCTCGGACTTGTGCAGAGCCACCTCGAGACCCAGCCGCCGGATCCTGTCGACGACCTGAGCAACCGCGGTCGTGGCCCTCAGGGTCGCTTCGCGGTAAGTAGCCCCGCTCACTGTCACTAGCGTGTCATCCGCGTAACACGTGACGGTGGCCCCGTACGTGAAGTCACCGCGAAGCACCCAGTCGTAACCGATGTTCCACAGGAGCGGCCCCAGGACCGACCCCTGTGGAACACCGCACGACATCTCACGCCTACCGACTCCCGTCGAACTTGGGTAGATGACGGCTCTCTCCGTCAGGTACGCCCCGACTATGCGGCGGAGGTAGAGAGGCACGTCGTGGTACACGAGTGCCTCCCTGATGCAACTCCAGGGCAAGGTGTTGAAGGCGTTGGAGATGTCCAAGGACACCGCCAACATCACCTCGCCCCGGGCAACCGCATCCCCCGCCAGAGTCCTCACGCGCATGATGGCATCCACAGTGGAACGCCAGCGGCGGAACCCAAACTGGGTGTTCGCCAGGTCCGGCCCCACTCTAGAGAGATGCTCGACGAGGCGCTTGGCAATAACTCTTTCGAAGAGTTTGCCCACCTCGTCGAGCAGCACTATGGGCCGGTACCCGGAACCCAGGGCAGCGCCAAATACCTCAAAGCACGCGGTGCATGTGACGTCACACGCGTTCAACCGGGACTATATTTTTGAAAACTTTGAATGCCTGTAAAATCATAATAATTTGGTATTTTTATTGAAGCAAAAGCAAGCGTATTATATATTTAACAGCTTTACTGTAACAAACTTTCAAATTATTTTACACACCTAGTAACATTTTCCATTGGTTAACATAGAACTAAATCAACTTAAATGTATCTGCTTTTATGAACACGCGTAATTACGAATACACTCAGAATAAGGTGCATGAGTACCTTGGTTTACAACTCATCTATAACAACATATTTTTCATTGTTTCTCTTTTAGAACATTACTCAAATTTAATTTCGTACGTTTGTTTATGCGAATGTATGTGTGGATGAACGGATGGATGTTTCAGACTCCTTCACTCAAAAAAGGATGAGTGAACTGGAAAAAGTTTAGCACAGAGAGCGAACATATTCTGAAATAGAATATGCCATTTTTATCGCATTCATAATTGCCTGTAATACCTATGGTAAGTATATTAAAAAGTAGTTGCATACCTTGGTTTCGCCATAAGGCAATTATAACATCCATAATTATTGTCTGAATATCGTTTCGAAGTACAGGTATACATTTCTCCGATCCATTTTTACTTATATAAAGATAGTTTTATTTCACAAGCAAATATTCCACGAAAGCGAAACGAGAACTAAAAACATTATCGCAGAAGTTATCACAGTATCGCAAGCTGTATCTAACGTTGCCTGCCACTCTGAAGTGCATAAACTTTTGTTTACTATCCATTAGAGACTTTGTTCGTGCTATTATGTCAACACGCGACGGTTAAATGCGATGGATATTGATCTGTGAAGAGATTTTTTGTGTAGGTGATAAAGTTTTCACTTATAAGATGTAGGACCGATAAGCATGAAAAGTTAATGATCACAGGTAACAATAAGGTGCTGATAGACTTGAATATATTCTTCATCCTTCTTCATCCTAGTTTTAACCCCAGTCGTATTCGAAGCTTTTTATCCTGTAAAAAGAAAATCAATGTTTAAAAATGATTGAAAAATCATTCATTGGTTGATGATTCATTGGTAAGAATGTCGCTAGACGCTCCAACGTCGCCTCATATAAAAGGAGAAATTTTGATTGGAGAAAATTGACAGCTTACTTGGTCAAAGTTTTGCCCTGGTAAGGCAAAGATCGCGGGTTCCAATCCCGCCTAGACCGATTCAATTTTTTCTATTTGAATCGATTGTAATCTAACTGCGGATTTGGCTGAAGATCGATATTTTCTGTGAAGTGACTGCTATTTGACCTCTACAGCCCAAAGGCAATATCGAAGCATTGCAGTTAGACCAATTGTTGAACTTTTTAAGAATCTAATTACCCGTAAGGACTGCCATAGATGTTTGTATGGCAACAGGGACCGATGGCTTAAAGTGCTCTCCGAAGTACGATCAGACCGAAGCAAATACCCATATTCATGCATACAAATAATTACATTGAGCGGAGAGCGAACCTCACTTCACCTCACCTTTACTACCACTACGCCACAGAGGCAGTCAGATTCAACAACGAACCGAGTCAAGTATAGAGCCAAACGAGAAATCATCATCATTCATCTCTACGAACATTTTCATGATCTTTCCAGTGACCGATCTAATCGATGCAAAATTTACTGAATAGAATACATGCTAAAACGATTTCGTTTATCTTTCTGTAATGCAACATTCGCAAGAATGCTCATTTCAAGAAAATCTCGGAAAATGTCGGTCCTAGTTTAGTAGCACTTAGACTTTCATTGGCACATAGCAAATGTTATCGGGCATAACTTAAGCTTAAGCCATTATATTCTTTTTATACTTGAGTTTGTTAAAACAAAATATCACGACTATAAGTTGACCATTTTAAGTAGCACTTTTAAAGTTGAGTCTTTGCAAATTGTATTGTTTTTATTGTATTCCTTTGTTCCTCTCTGACGCAGAATTAACACCACACGATTTTCCTATTCCTAATATTCAGCTGTCCCACCCACTTTTAGACTACGATCCTCAAACATTTTAATACCTGTACCCCTAGCACGAAAACGTATCATAATAATATCGTTAACGTATCAAGAGAATGGAGGATTGTGATTGGCCGCCGGCTTACTAGTGACTTATGCGTGTTTGAAGCCGGCCAATCCCAATGCTATGTTCTCTCGTTATGTTTTCGTGCTAGGAGTACAGTAATGGTGACAGTTTGATCATAACCTTCTGAGTTAACGTTTTTTATACAATTATTTATTTTACCTCGTTTTTCGACGAAAAAAGGACTTGAGGCCGACACCAAAATATCTTTAATGATACACCTTCTTAAAGCATTGGAATGGTAAAAATCATCAATGGGTACCACCATTAATTGCAAAATAATAACAAATTGCATTAATAACCAGAAGTAAAATTAAAAGGATCCAATGGTTATAGCTTCAGTAGATAATAGAGTAAGAAGTTGGCCTTATGTTATGATCGAGAGGTCCCGGGTTCGAATCCTGGTCATTACACTACCGACGTGAACCCACTCCTAGCACAAGCAATTTAGCTTAGTTCGAGGGGTTAGAGAGAATATTTGCAATTTTTATTGCTAATATTCTTTAAAAAAAAAAAGATAAACTTTGACAACCTCTGCCTAGCCAAATGCGTTCAAAAACAGGGGCCTACAACAACTGTTTACGAAATAGTTTTATTGCAGGACGGTTTTGTTTCAAGCTTAAATTAATCTAACTTATATACGTACCACAACCGTACATTGTGCGCACCATGTATTCCTGCATACTGCTTTTGTGACGTCACTTTAATTCATTCAATTCGTTCCATGATGAGGTTTCAGAGCAGTATTATTTTCAACTATATTGTTTTTATGTCAAATTAAGCCATCTTAAAAAGATTACTCAAAAGCAATGGATTTATTATTGTTACGAGCGTGGGGGTCGGTTTAAATAGAAAATGCGAGAAAAACCGTTGAAGACAGATTTTATTCAGCTGCACTTAAATAACAGCAAAGCGCTTAGAAATTCGAAAACTCTGCCTTACACAATACACAGTCACTTGTATAATCGCACTGTATCGCTTCGCACACTTTATCGCTGTGATCACTTCGAATACTAGTCGTAGACTGACTAAACAGAGGCTGCTAGCTCGCCTTTTATATCCGGCACGGTCGAGTAGCGAAAGTTCTCGAAAAGACAGCAACGTTCTGGAATGTTCTATTGGGTCTTGTGTCTCTTTCTAGCCTGAGGTCTCGTTCTATTCATTCGATTCCTTCTAGAACAGTGACGTCAAGGCATGCTGTTTCTTTCTATAGTACCGTCTCGCTCACTCTTATGGAATTTTGGCCATATATTGAAGTTGCCAAGCGCCGGGCGTAGCATCATTGTTTTTCAAAATACTTCTGTTCAAAAAATCATTTTTTTCATCATTAGCAGTTTTGGCCTTCTGTAGTGTCGTAGGCGTATCGTCTACTGCTGCTGTGTGCATTTGATTACGAATTCTTACCTTTTGAAATATTATGTATTGCTCAAGACATTGGTAGCCTATGGCTTGCACCTAAAATGCAATCATCCAAAATTTCTGAATGCGGCAAGCTGAAGACAGGGCGCTATGGCGCTCATTGGGGGAGGGCTATGTCCAACAGTGGACTAATATAGCCTGATGATGATGATGATGTAATATTTAGATAGTACTTACCTATAGTTAAAAAGAGACTCTTTCCTGCAGTCAAACTATTAGAACAGTTTTGCAGGCTCATTGTCAACATCACAGATATTGATTATGACAAATAATTTTTAAAAAAAACTAATGTCAAATACGTCAAATCGCATACATTCGTCATTCTATTCTACCAAACGCCCCCTCAAATCCAACCACACGTCCTGGACCTCGATTCTACTGAAGTAAAACCATTGTCATACCACAGACACTGCAAATATTACCCAATTAATTTTAAACTTTAAAGTCATGGAATTTAAGTCTAATATTAAATGGCTTTTTGTAGAGTGAATAAAAAAGTGAAATGGACACTCTTCATTTATTTTGGACCCTAAGGTTAAAGATTAAAGTCTAAAATTTCTTGCCATTTAGTGCAGTTTCTGTGGTATGACAATTGATTTGGCTTTAGCAGAATCGACGGCCAGGGGCCCGTTTCATAAAACTACAATTTACAAATTACAAGTACAATTCGATGTACACTGCGTAGTTAATAGGCCATATATTATAAAACCTATTTAAATGACCAAGTACCTTCGCAATGTACATCGAAATGTACTTGTAATTTGTAAATTGTAGTTTTATGAAACGGGCCCCGGTTCGTCCACCTGAATCTCGTGGGGGGCGGACACACGGAAACGTGGTTCTGGTACACTCGACATTGGCGTGTCGCCATTAATAATTTTATATTACATTTTACTTGACATTGGCGAGTTGTGGCGATTTACTGCAGACGCCATTTTGTAGAAGTTGAAGTTGATTCTACCAAACGCCGGACAACGAATTGCCACTTTTTTAGAGGGGCTGAAATGCACCAAGCAATCTATGCTTATTGCATTTCAGCCCCTCATTGTATTACAAAACAATCCGCTAGGGCCTCGTTTGTCACGTGATTTAGGTCCATGATACGTGTACCGAAGTATATCTAATTATGCCCACTGTCAAAGACACATCACTCCTAAATAAGTTAGATAGCACTGTCATAATATATTATGTTGGGCTCAAGGAATTCCTAAATTGGCTTGTAAATGCTTATCATAAATTTACGTCTGGTGGGTCGAGGTTCATAAAATATCCTACGCAACATGTCGTGGTTAGGGCAAGCTACTTGAAAAGAATATAATATTCTTATCCCGTAACTTTATTTATTTTTTTGTCTGTAGCAGGTCCTATTTTAATTGAACTTTAATGATGTGAAAATATTGAAGCTATATCGACACTGAATCAGATTTTTTTGTCCGTTTGTCTGTATGGATAGCTCGCATTTTGTCGAAACTACTGAATGGATTCAAACGAAGCAGTATGTCGGCCATTTATAGGTAGGTCTTTTATAAAATTAAAAAAAGATTTTATCCTGAAATTCAGCAAGTTTCGCTTGGAGGAGGGCATGGAAGTTAAAATGTGAAATTAGCTATAACGCGATTTCATTTATTTCTTACTCAATTCTTAGGGGCCGAATCGTAATTCAAATCCAATCTTACGTCAAAATATTATTATATGTACTTACGACAAATCTGGTCATAATATGAATCCCCTTCTAACACACATAATTCATCTGAACTGGAGGGATTACTTATCTATATCGATATGTAGTATCACATAACTACTAACTAAGTATTATTTTCGCCTACTAATTTTCCTTACAAAAAGTACACAGTCCTACAGTCCCGGGTCCTTTAAAGCGGGGTGTGAAAAAACATCTGATGAGACCGTCAAGCTGAGTGCCACCATGTTAACAATTAACTTGGTACGTGTATGTATTGGTGACCCTCTTTCCTGAGACTTTGCGTTAACAGGCGAGCCGAAGTCAAATTAACGTGCCCTATATTAAAAAAGAACTTTTTAACCCAGGAATTAGATCCGGTTGCATTAGTCCCCGTCGCATCCTAAGCTTTGTGATCGTAAGAATGTGGTCTGCATTTTCTGTTTTACTATTAGACTAAACTATTTATTGGACTTTTCAGGATCCAACTATATGTAGACTAATGACTGCCACTGAGCGGGAATTTAACCCGTGCCCTTTCGTACCTAGCAGTCGAGCAGTCGAGTTCACTGCCGCCACGTCACAGAGGCTGAAAATAAGAGGTTATACAGTTGTTATACCTTTTTTATATTTGCGCAATATCTCAACGGATACACCGCCCGCCCCTCTCCCCCCACCTGGACCAGAGCGGGAGGTTATATAGGACTCGAAGTGCCTAAAACGCACGCCGACTGCGGATCTTTGTGCTAGGCCGAAGGTGAGGTAGTCTTAGACATATCCCTTGCACCTCGGCTGAATCAGGCCCATCTCTCTCGATCTGGCCCTCCACGGGAAGGGGGAGGTTACAATCCGTGGGGATTACCCGCACGTAAAAAAAAAATTATGTATTTACAAAAAATAACAAAGTATATAGTATTATCCGTTTTCTAGATTCCATAAGACAAGCTAGTTAAGCTATGCTTACCATGGGTCTAGATAGTGTTGTATGAAATGTTATGGTCAAAAGAAAACAGTAGGTACTAATCCGTGTTTAATGTTATTTGTCATATATTTCCAATTGTGGTTCGACTATTAATCTGCCTGTCTCTCCATTGATCGCGTTCGTTTGTCACCGTCAGACACAATGATCCTGACTGAATTGAAACCAGACATTAACTGGACTGAAAAGGACCGTATGAAATTGTATGTGCCTATAGAAACGCATTATCCCTACCTACATTATGGGGACAGCATAAATCCATACTATGATATAACTGATTATGAATGCAAAAGTAACTCTGTCTGTCTGTTATTCATGCCTACACTACTGAACCAATTTTGTTGAAATTTTGGTGCAGATATGAACAAGAGAAAGACATAGAGTATTTCTCAGAACACATATTATCTTGGACCCAATTCGCGGAACAAACAAGGCACTGGTGCGTGCGGATTGTTTTGTTATCTATGCATGGTTAATTTGAGCTCATCCTTCCCGTGCTTTCCTTATAAGACACCCAAGATATTTAAAAATGTGCTTAAAATGTGCTCTATAAGCGTAGTACATGTTCTACGCTTATAGAGCATTTTTTAAGATTTAAGTCCAAATATATGTCGAGATATACCTGCCCCTCTTGACAAGTGACAATTCGCTAGCAGGCGTCTGATGGAATAGAATGACGAATGTATGTGATTTGATGTAAATGACAGTCGTTAACGCACGTCAAATACGTCAAATCCTATTCATAAGTTATTCTATTCCATCAAACGCCTGCTAGCGAACTGCCACTTGTCTAGAGGGGCTGAAGGGGTTCAAATAGGGTATGAAAGTTTGTATGAAAGTTCGTCATTTTTGAAGATAATGACATTTGGTAAGATATTATAAATTTGGATAGATTAAACCTAGATAACCGATTTCCACGCAGGCGAAGCCACGGGCAGCGTCTAGTATAGATATAACTGCGATTCAATTAAAGCAATGTGCACTGAATGCAAATACCCGGACCAATGTAAGTCTATTTGGTCTGGGTGTTTATATGTAAACATACTGTGTGTGTACACATAAATTTACAAAGGATAATCCCATCCTACTAATATTATAAACTAGTTGTTGCCCGCGGTTCTGCCTGCGAAATGTCGCTTATCTTGCAGTGTTGTAAATTTTAGCGCTGCGTAGAGGGTTTCATCAGTACGGTTGAAGATTTGATTGAAAGCCCAAGCATACTCTTGTCTCTCTACGCACCTCTCTTCCCCTTGACCTTCTCCCACTCCTCCCTAAGCTCTAATTCTCCTCTGTACCAAATTTCAAGTCAGCTTGGAGAAACAACTTGAGCACTATACTATACAAGCATCTTGGGGTGATTGATGTTTCCAATCCAGTAGATTGTTCAAGCGTGTAAAAACGGTATCCAATCATTTGACAAAAAACGAACTTATCATTTTACAAAGTATTGTTTAATAAACTATTCATTAGACAAAATATTTATTTGAAAAAATTTCATTATGTCAACATCATTTTTTTTGAACATGTTAGTTGGCAAAACAAGTTTTACCCTTCAATTATTGTCTTGAAAGTAGTTAGTGACAGAAATGAATCTCTGCAAATCCGACTTCACGTGGTCTTGTTTGCCCTACCCCTAGTGTTATTTAAGGCCGCGCAGGCGCGGAGGGGTAAGTCGGCCCACGAGCTGAGGAGCAGGTGGTTATTAACTCCGCCACCGCGGCTGAGGCTGGCCGGCTCTGAGCCGAAGCTGCGGTGGTGGGCGTTACAACCATCTGTGACAACAAGCTCGTGTGGGGCCGCCGGAGCTGTGACAGAAACGGTGTTTGCTACATGCTACATGCCTACTGTATGCTATACGCGGGGTTTATACTTGCTTGTTTGATTGTTTGCTACCTGACTTTATTTTGTCAAATGAACATTTTTAAAATAAAATTTTAACAATTGAAATATTTTCTAAGTGATACATTTGCAAAACCTTCATTTATCAAATGATTATTTTTGAAGTAATATGTTTGCAAAATGAAAGTTTGTCAAATGATTAGTTTTTCAAACATTGTTTGTCATATGTTTTTTGTCAAACAAGAGTGAACCGTAAAGAACACTGGTATAATGTAAACACTACAAGCCAGTCCAGCACTGGACTGGATCGCTTCACTCTATTGCTGGACTGAACGGGAACCGGGGATTACCATACTACCTAATTGCTTCAAAATTATATTAAAATATTGCTAGGATCTAATAAAAATCTTCTTCAAGACTTCTTAAAGACAAAAACTTCTGGCTTGAGCATGGCGCAGGCACCTCCTAAAATGCTGTGGTTTCGGCATAATACTGAACTTAAGTCATATTTTAACGTAGCTTATTTTTTTATTATAATGTTTTTTTTATTCTTTGTTCATTAGACACGAGACAAATGTAGATTCGTCCACATTTAGCCTTAAGGATATAAATATTGAAAATTGACATCTGAAAAAATGCCGCAGTGGAGTTTGTTGCACCGTTTCTTCTCCACCAGCGCCTTGAAGGCGGTGGTAAACTTAGGTTAAGCAGAATTTATTGACATCAATAAGAAACAATCGTGTTGTTCTAGATTAAATAAAAATCTTTGACTTTGAAATTTTTGACTTTGATTTTGACTCTTCATCCTAGCGTTAATCCCAGTCGCATCCGAAGCAATCAACTTGGAGTCTGGGGTCCGATTTTTACTAGTCCAACTGCGAATTTGGCTAAACTTCGACTTTTTCTGTGAAGCGACTGCCACCTGACCTCCACAACCCAAAGGCGATATCGTAGCATTGCAGCTAGACCAGTTGTTGGACTTTTGAGGGCACCAACTACCCGTAACGACTGCCATAGATGTTTGTATGGCAACCGGGACCGACGGCTTAACGTGCTCTCCGAGGCACGACCAGACCAATGCAAATACACATATTAATGCATACAAATATTTGCACTGAGCGGGGATCGAACCCGCGCCTCCTGCGCCGCGGCCGCGTTCACTACCACCACAGAGGCGGAGGAGGAGGATATTAGGATACTTATTGCTCCAAAATTACTATAAAATATTGCTAGGATCTAATAAAAAATAAGAACATAAAATGGGAAAAGTTTTTTTTTTTTTTTGTTAAATGATCGACAAGGTTCAGCTCTGCCGGTGTAACATGACCCTAATTAAACGAATGTTTTTAGAAAATCCCCAGACAAATAAAACAATATTATCCCGAAACCCGAGACCCCGGCCAATGCTAACAATGTTTATATTTCCTCATAATATTTAAGGGCGGCACCACACTTCGTGAGTAATTTATTATGAGGCTGGCTGTGTTTGTCTAAATATTGGTCACTAACATAGCCACGCGATGTCATTCGTTGGGAATATCAATAAATTGTAGACTATACTTCTCAGGAATAAAGTAATATTCCAATGATGATTTGAAACCTAACCTGTCCTTTTTAATTATATCCGTAACAAACAAACAATATGGTTCCTTTTTAAAATGTCAGTGTAGAAGTGAAGATGTGAGAGAACAACAAACATTGCATCCTCGCTTCGCGCTGATAATGTCTCAAATGTGTATATGTGTTACTTTTCGTGGCACTACTAGCTGTTTATTTGTGTAATTTGATGTGCATGTGTTAAAAACCATATGCTTATTTGCTATTCGGGATGGCGCTGACGCGTTATGCGTGCGAACAAAGCAAAAAAAAAATTTTTACATTTCGTTGTATGTATTGCATCCTGCCATAAGGCAGTAGAGTATACACTACCCTTCAGATGAGCTGGATGCTGGTTTACTGAGTAATATAGGAAAGGAAGTGTAGTTCCGCCTTAATATTTTCTTGAGCAACTGTTTACCGGACTGTTTTCGTTGAAATTCGATATAAGTACAATTATTTTGGTTTACCGAATCAAATATTTATTAATGCTCGGTTCTTATTTAGTTTTTTTTTTCAAAAAAGCGCCTTTTTTAAACCATATAGGTGGCTGACAAGCACACGGCCCACCTGATGGAAAGAGCTTACCGTGGCCTATGGATCAACACCAGGGTCGTCACACTCGCGCACTTAAGGGTCGGTCCCTTAAGTAATTTCTTTCGGAATTCTTTCGGAGTCGTTGACAAGAGAGACTGAAATGAATATATTATTTATGAGTTTCACTGAATCTTTATGCATCTATAATCTTTACGGGAGCTCTACAGTTGAACGCTCTACGGCCGCTGCCCTAGAAACTTTTTAACAGAGGCAGTTTTATCTAATCTCAATAGTAAATTATGATCGTACTCTATACGCGTAAACCACGGGCAGCCTTTCTAATCTGCCTTTCATAATAATATTTTCTGAAACCTAAAGAAATCGATTACCACAATTCTATGCTATCCATTAGCCGATAAGGACGCCCCACCGCATTCCCGTTCCGGTTTGAATTAAAACCAAGCCCGCGTGACCTATATACTCGTCCCAAGGATGGCCGGCCTTCCGCGCCGAATGTGCCTTTATTTTTTTGTACAGGAAGATGCCCTTTTTGCTTCACGTGACCCAGTGATAAGAATTTAGCAATGTATGTTAGCGTGAGGTTTCACTTGTAAATTGTGCGTCGTCGCAACAGAGTATCTTCTTAGATAATTATAACCAACTAACTGTTGTCCGCGCCTCCGCTCGCATGGATGTCGGTTTTCGCGTCCAAACATAGCCAATGTTCTTTGTCAAGGTCTAATCTATCCCTATACCAAATTTCATCAAAATCGCTTCAGTGGCTTAGGCGCGAAAAGCGTAACAGATAGACAGAAATACAGACCGAGTTACTTTCGCATTTATAATAATATTAGCATGGGTATGTATGGATGTGAATTGTACCAAAGAGACGAATTTTTCAAAATTTCTAAAAATCACTCTCTTCCGTTGCGACGACGCAATGATACCACACAAATGAAGCCTTATCTCACAATTTCACCTCACCTCGAAGAAGCGTTTGCTTATGTGCAACTGGTGTAAAAAAAAAACACATATAACCCTACGTGACTCTTTGTGCAGAAGAGAATACGGCCTCGTAGCGGGAGTGCATTTGATTGCTACACCACAACGTTCGTGGATGCAATTCCCGCTCAATGCAAATATATTACACTGCAAATATATCTTATTATATATAAATCTCGTGTCACAATGTTTGTCCTCAATGGACTCCTAAACCACTTAACCGATTATAATAAAATTCGCACACCATGTGCAGTTCGATCCAACTTGAGAGATAGGATAGTTTAAATCTCAAATTATAGTCCGATTCGCGATAACCGACATCCACGCGGGCGGAGCCGCGGGCGACAGCTAGTCTACATATATATCTATCTCCGTGCGGGTGCCGAGTCCATCGCGTTGCTGAGTTGGGAACTCGGGACAGTGCATGAAACTTGAGACCCAGGTGTAGGTTTAGAAGGGGCCCTTTTTGTTGATGTACATCGACACTCACCTTCACTACCTAACTACCCCTCCTTGCCTATTTAAATCTGATGCGAACCTACTAGTACCGCTTTAGACATTCGTCCTAGTAATGAGCTTATTGTAGCTCTCGATAGGCCTAGATCTTTAAGTAGGTTATAGAGAGTTTTTGCTGGTACACTCTCGCTCCCACTTCTACTACATACAAATTAACCACGTAACCGTTTTTGATTAATTCGTTTGTGAGATCATAGTATTCAATTTGTTTCCCAGAAGTTTCACAAGAACCACACATTTTATCGTTTTGGAATACAGAAATATTTCCTTCGGAATTTTATAGTGCTTTTCACTGATATGTTATTCCATAGCCCATATTACGAGCTTGCAATCATTGACATCAAGTTTGTATCCATTCTCATAATTCGAGCCAGAAAACAACGCCGCCATGTTGCTATCTTGTATCCGTTCCCGGTCGCCACTGGACCGCGTTTCCGGTACCATTCTTCGTACAGCTAATTGTGTATGATTTCCTTGTGATATCAGTTATAGGATGGTGAGCTACTTTTTGTGTCTATATATTAGCGTTATCTGATTCTGAAAGGTTATTATAATAAGTCTAATATTTGCTTTGCATTTGGGTTTGTGAGATACGCATTGGGAGAGGCTTGTGTCCGACAATGGACTGTGGTGGGCTATTTGATTAATTGATTATGAGGCCCCACCAAGACCATGATAGCCAAGTAAACCTTCTTTTTTTAAAGTGCGAATGTCCTCTGATACCTCGCTGGGATATTAAGCCCGGTGGTAGCGTTTATGTGGGACCCAAACCCCTGAAATTGCACAGTGTTTTAGGTCTTCAGATCTCTTCAGATTACCTAAGAGCGTTTTCACACTATCCGATACCCGATACATATATCCGATATCGAAAGAAGTCAAATGTATGTCGCATGTATCTGTCTTTCAATTGTCTGGCCTGATATCGGTTATCGGAGCCACTGTGTTGGCCCGATTTCGAATCACAAAGAGACCAAAACTGAGACTGCAAACAATTTTCGATCTTAATGATGTTTTCTTAGCTACGTGTCTTTTCGCGTTAATAGATGACGCTGATTACGAATAATGCAAATATAAGAAAAAAAAACTCGATACTATGATATGTCAATAAGGTCGAAAATTACTTTTTTCTTTTTTTACATTCGTAGCATTCCTATCTAGTATGGGCTTTCGAGCAAAGGACCGTATCGGGCCGTTTTTATCGGATATATTTGAAAACAGCACATGGTATCGGCTATCGGAGTCCGACACCAATTTCGTTTATCGGATGACTGTGAAAACGCTCTAAGGCATATCCTTCTCAACCCCGGCTGACCCAGGGTCATTTTCAGTTTCGTAAAGGGGGGCACTTTATGCAAGCCTGCTCCACTTTCGGCCACATCATCACCACCCATCAGATGAGATAGTGGTCAAACGTGAGCCTATCAATAAAAAGAAAAAACGAGTTTCAAATATCCTATACTTATAATCTATTAAGGATAGGATTTCTAAACCCGTCCCCCCCCCCTCCCCTCCTCTACCCTCGTTATTACGTCAGTTTATGTATGTACGTTTAGAACATACATAAGAAAATAGGACACGTGATAACGAGGGAATCCTAGTCCTAGCTTGTAATGGCTGTAAATTTTATGTCGGTCCTAGTCATCGGCGTAAGCGGATTGTTATAGGTTTTATTCTTTTAAGGTCTCAGAGATAGCGAAATCCATAAACTTAGAAATATTAGCGTATTATTCCTATGTTTATGCCTAAATCGGATGTCGAAATTAAATAATAGAAACTTGGGAGCTGAAAAAAATAGTATAATAGATTTAATTATTATTTCTTTAGGCTAAGTACAGTAACGTGGATTGTTTGGTATTCACCAAGACCTTCCCTGCTGATTACCGGACTAGCTATGTCGCGATCGAACTTGAGTATTTTACCACGTACCCTAGTAGAGTTTCTCCACCAGTTATAATGCGGGTGGCCTTGCCATACAAGGGGGAAAACTTCTCCACTTACAGAAGTACGTGCGAAACACACCGCACCACTATCACATTAACCTTAAATCTACAGTCTACCCGCTATCTGTGACACCCAGCCCTCACATTTCACGATGCGTACTGCGGGCAATTTTTATTAACTATTCATCACACAGACGCCGGAGTATCAGATATCGAGAATGTAGGCCATCACATTAATAAAATGAAGCCTAGATTTTATTCAGGCCTCCATTACCTATATTTTATTTGTGAATAAATGGCATTGGTTTCTGCCCTTTTAGACAAGTGGCAATACCTTTGTAGAATAGAACAGATCAATGTATGGGATTAACATGAATATGAACATGTCAAAGCGACAGCTCGAAAGGGTCAAATTGACATCACAAAAGGTTATATTTCGATTTAATTAGGATGGTATTCAGATGTGAGGGTATTTTGAAAATCAATGCGGATCATAGTCCAGTACACAATACTTTGTTATCACTCTAACTTTGTTACACGAAATCATAAAGGATGCTTACAATATTTTAGGATTTAAACTAGAATAAGACCGCTAGAATACAGTGAGGTTAACACTGTCTTGACCTGACCACTTCGCGCCGCGTCCCTTTACAAACTGAGCTCCTCTCCGCACGGATTGCCAACGAAGTGTCATTTACATGAAAAGTTAACACAGTCATGTAATAACCAAAGTTGCCATATAAAAAAATCACTAAATTCAAACAAGTATTACTTGGCATTCGTAACACTCAAATACTAGGTATGCTCTCCGATAAAAAATATTAATCTATGCCTAAGTGCCAGCTTCAGATGCAACCAGGATTGATTCTCAGATGTAGATTATGATGATCTAGATGTGATTACAGCACCCAAGGTTAATATAATTAAAGCCAAAACAAAGCATAAACAGCGCAAGTAATTATAAAATCATTTAATTATGTAACACCTGTGAATGTTACCTTCCCATTTAAACAATCGCAATGTAATTAACAAAACAATAACATTTACCTATATTTTATGAAAGTTGAAGTAATATTAAACAAACAATTCAAATAATAACTAAAGTAAGTGGAAATTAACAGTAAATAATTTAAATTTAAATACTGAATAGTAAAGTTATAATATTTTACAGCCTCCGTGGCGTAGCGGTAGTGAACGTGGCCGCTACGCAGGAGGCGCGGGTTCGATCCTCGCTCAGTGCAAATATTTGTATGCATGAATAAGGGTATTTGCATTGGTCTAATCGTGCCTCGGAGAGCACGTTAAGCCTTACGTCCCAGTTGCCAAATGGCAGCCGTTACGGGTTGTTGAAGCCCTCTAAATTCCAACAACTGGTACAACTGCAATGTTTTGATATCGCCTTTGGGATGTGGAGATCAGACGGCAGATGTTACACGGAAAATTATCAAAGTTCAGTCAAGCCAAGTTTAGCCAAGCCAAGTCCACTGATGAAGGCGGACCCCAGACTCTAAGTTGAAACCTTCGGATGCGACTGGGATTAACGCTAGGGTGAAAAAGCAAAGTTATAATATGTGAGGCGACAGTGGAGCATCCACCGACATTTTTTTTTTTTTTTTTTACGTGCGGGAAATCCCCACGGATACCCGCCCCTCCGGAGCCGGAGGGGAAGGTTATGTCGGACTCGAACCGACTAAACCGCACGCCGTCTGTGGGTCGTGGTGCTAGGCCGAAGGTGAGGTTGCCTTGCGGCATATCCCTCGCACCCCGGCTGACCCAGGGCCATCCCTTTCGGTCTGGCCCTCCTCGGGAGGTGGGGACCACGCCGTCCCCGACTCAACCCCGGTGTGGGGAGGCGCGCATCGTCCTACGATGCGCGCCGCCGCCGTGGCCTGCTTCTGCTAGGGTGACGGGTGGCTCCTCAGGCCCGCGCTCATGGGGGGCGGAGGTCTGTAAGCGCCCTCCGACGCCCGAGCCGCCTTCGGGCGCGAGCAGCGATGTCAGCGAGTCTTTCTCGCTCACCGCGCCGCGCCCGCTCTGCTGTCTCCTTCGCGAGCATGACCTGCTCGCAGAAAGAGGCGCTGGCCGCCCACGCATCCGCGCAGCGGACCATTGCCGCGAGCAGGGTGGAGAGCGTGAGCACTCTCACCCCCAGGGCCTGCACAAGCTCCCGCCTCGGCGTCTCAAACGCCGGACACTCGGTGAGCGTGTGCAGCCCCGAGTCCACGCTCGCGTCGCAGTGATGGCACTCGGGCGTTGGCTCAATACCCATCAGATGCAGATACCGCCCGAAGTAACCGTGCCCGGTTATCATCTGCGTCTGACGGTACGAGAGGCTCCCGTGTGGCCTCTCTAGCCACTCCCCCATGATGGGTCTTACCGCCGCGATCACGGCGTGCCCTCATCCACCGACATTAGTTAATATAAATTAATTAATAAAATCCAGGTCAGAACACGAACATTAAGTACTTAAACATAAACCCATACAATCCATTTACCTCATTCAAAAAATACTAACTCTCAATTGTGAAAAATGTTCCCGCTATATTTATTCCCGAGAGTCAACAAGCAAAAGCCCAACAAATACGTGAAAAACATAAAAGTGATTAAATCTCAAACACCGTTGAACGTAAAACGGAATGTTCCGAATAAAAAACAAGCAGCGTTGTCTGTGGTAATCCACACTTTAAACGCACCCGCCGCAACATTGACCGTAGAATAATCCAGGCGCCATTTTGTCGAATTTGTATTTTAAACTTGTTGTGTCGGTGACTTTGTCCGCGTGGAGTTAGACTCTAGAAAGACGGACTGCATTTTAACGGCACTCCTACTGTAATATGTAGTTTGAATGCAGTTAGTACAACCGCAATAAAATTGCATACCAACTGTGCGGCCGGTTGCAGTCGGTGTGTATTTAACAACAGCACACCGATAACTGCAAGCTAGCTGCAGGGTCAGGTAGCAGTTAAAATGGAGTCCGTCTGTCCAAAGAGCCTTGGATATTTCTTTTTTACCAAACTGCAAAGAAGGTTTATGCTTCTCGCGCGTGTCTTGTATCTATGTATGGTATGTTTGTAATATTCTTTATTACCTCATATCTTCTGAACCAACGTCCCGATTTCAACGATTTATGTCTCAAATGAAAGGTATTTATTGTCCAAGTATTCTTGGGTACATAAAATAAGAACAAAAGCTATAGGTATGTTGGTTGTTTGGCGCCAAACAGTATGGGGTAAAAAAAAAACACCTAAATTTATCGAGTGGGGTAACAAAATGAAGGAAATTAGAAGATGATTACAAATACGTCTTATAATATCGACTATATGGCAGGTAAAATCCCGTAAAAAATAGACTTAGACAGAAAATTTGTCGGTACAAACAGATCAATTTTTTTTTCATCAACACCTACCCTACATACCTAAATATTTAGTTTCATACGTATTTACAGAAAAAAAGAATGCTGATGGTCTCCTAGATACCTACTAAACTGGAGCGAACTGGAGAAGTACAACACCGAAAACCTGACCCCAAACTCCAAGGAGACTCTGATAACGGTTGTTACTAAAACGCTTTTATTTAAACCTTACATACAAACAAACACTTCTATTTATCTGTACCTATAGATGCTATAATGGTGTCATCCGTCAGCAAGTTGCTAAATGAGCATACAATTTACGTGGAACGTTCATTTTTGTTACAAACGAGTGCCAGGAGCGCTTTAATCGACTTACCTTTATGTCGCCATTGTGGTTAGATACCGCTTATTAATTTCGGTATTCATTTCAATGGCGTATTTTATGTTAGAATATCACTGAATGTGTTTAAATTGGAACGAATTAAGAGAAATATTAGTCTACAGGGTAGAGCTTTTTTAAGCCTACATATCATTTTTTGAACGGAAAGTGTCCTAAATACTAGAGATAGCAGATTTTGCTGAACGAAAACATCCCTTTATTTTTCAAAGACATTAATTTCCATTCATAGTTTTATAATATAATATAATATACTAGCGACCGCTCGCGACTTCGTACGCGGAGTGAGTTAGACTTTCATACAGATTTCCAACTTATCTTTTACCCCTTCAAGTGTAGAAGGTAGGACACGACGACGGCAGTCCGACTGGGGAAGTACCTCCACTCTATAGAATACCGCGGCTATTATGACCTCGTGTTGTGTTCCCGGCGATGAGAGGTAGCCAGAGCTCACTGGAGAGCTTTTGTGCTGTCAGTGGGATGACCAAAGGCAATTCCTGCTTTGTCTTCTACGCTGACGGCACAGAAACTCTCTGTGTTTACAGGGTCGGCAGCACGAGTGTGACTCCCCTGGTGTTGTACACGCCCATAGGCCACGGTAACCACTTTCCATCAGGTGGGCAAGTAGTCTGCCACCTCAGTGGCATAAAAAAGTCTTTCGTAAAATTCGTTCTAAGCGGATATCTTCATCCTTTAAGGAACCTACCTGCCACATATCAAGCTTTTAGTTAGGTGTTATCTATAGTTCCTGAGATTTCGTTATAATTTTTGGACGGTCCCTTATTTGTAAAGGTAAAAAAAAGTATGATTACGCCCTTACATAAGAGAGATCACCACTTATCGCGGGAACTCTATCGGATGGCAAAATTCACCTTGATTTCACGGGTACCGTACAAATGGGCTAATGACATGCCTATTCCAAGCGCTATAAGTAGGGTTTTAAAGAAATTTAATTATGCTAATCTAATTAAAAGACTAAGCATTACACGAAATTAATATCAGTGATAGCAAGAATTTTTCTTTAGCTACATTAAACATTTTTTTGCGTACCTAAAACTATTAAATCAACATTTCCTTTAAAATGATACCTTTAGTCGCAGTAGTCTGGTTATTAGTTCGGTTATAGTGGCCGTTTAAACACAACACAACGAAAAGTTTTAGGTTATTTCTATAAACGTCTAAGTACGTTTATAAGCATAAGCATAGTTCGTTGAAACGAAACAGATGGCACGCTTATCGCTCGGCGCGCGTGTCCTCGACTGTTACGTTGTCCGTCGCATCGCATTAGCGCGGCGCAAAAATATGTCAGGAATAAAGTCGAAAATATAAGCTTAAGCGTAATAAGCATTGTGTAAATAAAGCCGTTTCTCACACTACTAAGTCCGGCTGTCAAACGGCATCGAACTATTGCCTAGTACTATTATCTATTCTGTGCTATTGCTACTTTTGCAGTAGTTCGGTTGTCAAACAGTAAAACTATCTCGGAAATGGCTCTATCGATCTTAGCATAGCTAATCTGATCACATAATACACCCAATTACTTCTATATACCCGACAACCCGGAATAAAAATGAAATAACATCGGTTTATTGAAAATTTGGTTCCTTTTTTTATAACTGTGACACAGATAACTTTAGAAAAAGATTCGCCATATAATATTATGTAGATTTTTTTTATTCCACTCAGTTGGTAGATATGTACACGGCCCACCTGATGGAAAATGGTAACCGTGACCTATGGACGTATGCAACACCAGGGGCGTCACACTCGACCTTGAAGAAACCTTCCAATGCCCTTTTTGAATAACTCCATAATTATAGTTGCTTGGGAAAACAACAGCAGGTAGTTCATTCCACAGCTTGCGTGGCGTGGGACGGAGTTCCTTTCATACCGCAAGGTTCGCACCATTTCCGATCGCAATGTACGAGGATGAATTCCTTGTCTATGGCGAGCGGTGCAATGATAGAATGTATTTGTTGGCATCATGTCAAACATTTAATACAGATAAATTTCAAAATTAAATAACCCATTTCATTTGAGTAGATAAGGAGGCATCTAAATAATAGATTTCGTTATGATTTTTGTGTAACACTAATAAAGGTTCATTCGGGCGTCACGTAGCGCGACAGTCGGTTTCGCTACAATGTGAAAAATGTTGACAACCCCTAAGTAACCGGTCAAAACCGGTCGCAACGTAAACTCGGTCAACAAACTTTATTCTCAATCCATTTGGTAGGTACGAATTACGAATACGTTTTTGTGTTCCGATCCAAATTCAAAATTCTCCCGCCTTACCTAGGAATCACGATGCAATTTTTGTTCTAAATGGCTTGTCTATTACTCAATAAAGTCATAGGATATCCGCTGGTCCATTCCGTAAATTGTCAGACAGCAAGCTACTCTAGCCTAACTATCCCCTTGCGGTTCCTAATTGACGTGTAATCGACTTCTCTCTAGCTTCAGCTTGCCGTAGACGAACAGTTTTTCGATGCAAATATGAATTTTGCCTCATTGTTTTCTTCCAAACCAAATTATGTCAATTTTGACCCCCAGATCTCCCAGTGGGTTAATGTAAGAAGTCCACATGAATCCACTGGGGGTTGAAATTAACTTCTATAGAGTAATGAGATCCTTAAAATATACATCATTGTCGTAATTATATTGGCTGTTTAGGGCTCTACCAAGGCAAGGCAAAAAGAACCAAGCCCTGCAAGTCGGTGCATCTGCTAAATAGCGGACTAGACTTTGGCGAGGGCTATCCTCTAGAGGTTTGTGGTCAGACTGCAATCACGCTCAAAGTTCTGAACGAATCAGGCCGAAATGTGGTACAGAAATAAGTCTGGAATAACACAGTACTCTTCATTCCTGAAATAGGTTCCAATTGGGTAATAGGAACAGAATCAAAATTTCTTGCGAGGCGGATTTCAATCAACTAACAGACAGTACGAGGAACTGATACTGTTCGTGTATCGACAGCCTTATACGACGTCGGCATTCGAAACATTTAGTATTGTAAGATAGAGACATTAATACAAATTGCTGTTTAAGTGAATACCGACCGCTCCCGTCTTGCCTTTGAGGTTGTGTTCATCACAAATACTTGTAGCTATTTAAAGATATTTATACATTTTATTGCCAACAGTTATTTATGTAAATTGATGTACTGTTTCTCTTGATTTGACTTCCTGCTTCCTACAGTCCCGGATCCTTTCGGCGGGACACGTAAAAGCATTTGATGAAGCCCTCAAGTTGAAGGCCACTACTGTTACATTGTTGATTTCTATTGGCTGATGATAAGCTGAAAGCAAAGTATCTCTCCAGAGACTGCCTTTAGCTAATCATCAGGCGAGGTGAAAAATCTGTGTTTTTAGCAAGCGTCTGCCAACCCTATCCCAGGACGAAAACCTCCGCCAAATCATCGCCCGCTAATCATCAGTTGTACCAGCTTGCAAGCCAAGTTAGTTGGGCCCTGATCATGGTGAGCCCCCATATACCTTTTAACTATTGTATCTATATTAACAGTATTGTATATAGTATCTAATCTCGGTTACCTATATCAGGCATAGGTATCTATTAATTGACTAAAGAGCACAAATGACTAAAGAGCGGTATAATAGCAGAACTACCGATAATCCGCCCAAAACCCTATTACACTGCGGCCTCTAATTGAATTATCTCAACTATTCAGCACAAAATGTTCGTGGGTGACTAGTGTTACCACGATTTACTAACAAATTATTTAATCAGGGTCTGGCGTACGGTGTTTCGTGATATCGACCCGTGAGACTGGGAAATCCAGTGTGCCCTAGAAAGGATTTCCTTGAGACTCCGACCGGCCTTGGCCAACCACATAGGCTACCCGGAAGAGTTGTTGGGAATCAAAATACCCGCCTCCAATATTAGAGATCCGTACATTAGCCGCGTGGTTCCCGGCATAGCCGCGTGAATCCCGGCAAAGTTGAATATGGGCCACCACTTCTCTTCCCATGTGGTGTCGTACAAGGCGACTAAGGGATAGGGCTGATTAGCTTCAACATCAGACGGATATGTACAGCCCAGGCTCAGCCTCAGATGCATGGCTCGAGCCAACAATAGTGCCCGGAGTACGGCAATAGGATCACCCTCTATTAGGTACACTCGACAAAATCGATAGTATCCCACCTTTACATAAAGTTGTGTGGGACCGAATACAGATTGGTGCAATGTGGGTGTTGATTCACCTCTGGACAACCCTCTGGGGATATAGGCTTGGTGGTATGTATGTATGTACGTATGTACATTGTGGGAAAACCCGACACAAAGCCACCACCACGGCCTGCTTCGACTAGGCTAACAGATGCCGTGTGGACTACCTACGTAACCCTAAAAGGATAAAGACAGGCAAGTAGCTTCACCACAATTCATAACGGGGCTGCCTGAGTTGCCAGCTCACATAAAGCCTGGGACAGTACAGACTGCTGACGCAACATTAGGTATCTGTAAGGCAGTTAATTTTGAGCCGTCGTATCAGAAGTAAATAACCTGTAAAAATACTAGAAAATATCTGGAATAGGAAATGTCTTAACAATCTAGAATACTTAGCGACCCTATTCCCCAACGGTCGCCTTGTCAATTATTATTCACGTTCGTGAAGGATTCTGTGCCTCAGACTGCTGACTACTTATCTAAGTTTCTGAGCTGCCATGTCCTGTGAAGTTAAATACTGCTTAAAACATTACGATGCATGTTGCTACAGAGATGTGCTGTGAAACACACAGTTTGTACCTTTGTTACGAGTATATACGAGGTGGCACGTGTACGATGAAGGGGGAAAACTTCAAAAATTTTTGATTTTGAGCCCTACCAAGGACTTTGGAGCCCAAGCCAAGTTTACCTGCAGGCTTAGGAGTGTGGACCCCGGGTTCCAAACCCATTCGCAAGTTACAGATGCGACTGGAGTTGGAGTTCGGATTAATAATATATTGAACGAGAAGTAAAAAAAAAGTGAAAAAGAACGTAGGTAGATCAGTATTTCAAACAAGGAAAAACAGTGGCACTCCGGTCTGCCGAGAGAAGTGAAAACTTGGCTCTCTTTTTATACCGTCACTCGGCCAATATAATTTGTAGATAAATTTAAAACGGAGGTCTCATATGAATTGTAACAATCGGTGAATTGCCACAATCTATCACAAGAAGTGTCGGTAGCGGTGTCGTGAATGAAATGGATTTCCACATCGCAAAAAAAATTCTATAAAAAATGCCCAACGCGCCTAAAGAAGTTTTCACATTAAAAATCGTCACACCTAACATTCTTGCTAGGAAACTGCCCGGAAATCAAACCTAGATCCTCATAAGCTTACGCAAACAAACCCAAACTAATGATACTAAACATGTGCGGACGTTTATTCAATTTAATATCGAAATTCCGTAACGCAGCGATTCTCAAACTATATTATGTTCTGGCCCCCTCTTCAAATTTTTGCAGCCTAGTGCCTAACCCATACTACTGGATAATAGAAAATAATTAATATTCACGGTAACCCTTGTCGCAGCCAAAACTCTTAACTAGGTCTTCCGCGTGTAGAGAAAAAGACGTTTCACATTAACATTATATAAATACTCGTACGTTTAGTTGCGTGGTAATATATTAGATATTACTCGTATACTTATCTACATACTGATTATATAGTTATATACAAATACCCAAACCAATACAAATAAACTTTCTAATAAGTATCTACTTAAAATGTGTATTCATGAATCATGATGAAAATGTTTTCACTGGGCGGAATAGAACCCACGAGATCTGATTAGCGTTTTCACATTCATCCAATATCCGATATCGGTGTCGGACGCCGATTAGATCGCCGACATCCAATAGCGGATACCATGTGCTGTTTTCACATTTATCCGATAAAATCGGCCCGATACGACCACTTGCTCGAAGGCATAGACTAGTTAGGGATGCTAAGGATGAAAAAAAAAGCAATTTTCGACCTTATTGACATAACATGGTATGGAGTTTATTATATTTGTAATCAGCGTCATCAATCAAATCAAAATCAGGCGATCGTACGG
The DNA here is from genome assembly GCA_949126895.1 of Eilema caniola. Lineage (NCBI taxonomy): Eukaryota > Metazoa > Arthropoda > Insecta > Lepidoptera > Erebidae > Eilema > Eilema caniola. The sequence goes on from OX421481.1 coordinate 19,038,385, forward strand.
CGGGAAACCGACGATTTACAACTGCTTCTTGTGTGTTCCCAAAACTGACAACAGGGAATTGCCGGCAGGCCAAAACTGCCACTAAGCAACCGGGACCAACGGCATCTTATGGTCACCTTTCATAGCTAGTTATCAAAAATCTGTTACGAAAGTGGACGACGACGAAGCCTGCTCACAGTGCTCACAAAGGAATGGAAGCGAATGGCTGTGGTTGATTGCAAATAATGAAACAATCCAATCGCAATATTTTATTATTTGGCCCACGCCCGACGCTCCATTTGAAAAACACTACCGTATGTAAAGTATTCAGTAAACCTAGATGTGAAACTCAATAAGGGCCGCCTTAACACACAAACTGAATATATTATTACATAACATTACATTTCATATTAAATTTGGGAGACGATGTCTTCTTTGAAATGGAGGTAGGCAGACATATCTACCGTTTGTAGCCATGGGTTTTATTGGCATAGCTGTAGTGACTTCCATGTAAGTATACTACTAGACTGTATCGAACAGAATGCTTTATCTTGGCTTTTGCAAGAGTGACTGCCGTCTAAGTATTCGAGAAGACTGCCTTTCTAATAAATAATGAAATAGTGTAATTATGAAACAGGAAAAGCATTTCCTGTTAAATATTTATATTATTTCCGAAATTATTAAACAAAAGATGCTCTGAGTGTTTATAAATTACATCAGTAAGTCGGCCATCTTGCCAAGTTATCATTTGATATCAATGGGCGCAATAAATTTTTGAAGTTAAATTTAAGGACGCTGTACCTTTTTATAGCCATCATATAAGAAAGTGCTGAGAAACTTGGCACTCTTCCAAATCTCAACTCTTTTACGAAATAGGTAGGTAGGTACCTATACTCAGCATTAGATCAATCTTGACTAGCACTCACTAGTAGGTACTCAAAATAGCCGTAATACCTTTGTTTTAAAATCATATTGAATAATTTGCATCTTTGCATCAATCTGATGCTTAGGTACTGTACATGGACGGTGGTGTTGATATGATAAAGTGGGAAAAAGAAAAGGTGAGTAAGTAGGTACAAGTTTTTCGCAAACTCCGACGTTTTCTCAGTGCAAAATGATCATAAAAATACCTCTAACATCAAGAAACTCTAGGTAACAAATAAGTAGCATAATAAAACAGCAATATTAAAATACCACGGATATTTTAAATACATACTTGCATCGTCAAATTCATCCGGATTTGAAACAATTTTTGAAAGAACCCCATATTGTAGTCGCTTGGGAAAACCACAGCAGGGTATTTACCACACAGTTCCTATCTAAATTATTTATATCTCCAAGCTCTGAGGGGGGGGTCTTAGATGCATCAGGAACAACACTGCTTTTCAATCACGCATAAAAGGAAGACCCTTTTTTCATGCGTTAATCGCCACGGATACCTACCACCCCCGTCAGCCATCGGGGGTTGTTAAGTCGGCCTCGGACCGTCTCATACCACCCTCCGTCTTCACACTTGCATTTTTCTTGTACCCCTACGGTCCTGGGCCATTTATGGTTTTGAATGGATCCCTCAGGTGTAGAAAATTCGGTACCTAAGCCTAGTGACGTCATTTGTAGGTATAATACGAATAGACCGTATGATTATTTGAAATAATACATAGACTATTTTTAATCCTGGTTTCCGCAGGGGCGGAGACGCAGTCAACAGTTACACTGGGGTAATCCATTTAAGACCAAACCATCGTAAGAAATAACATAATCTATGTCACATAGATAGGTACTTCTGCAAACTAGGATACTAACTCAAACGACGGTACGGGGACAGACGACTGGCGACGCTCCAAAATTTCAGTTCAACATATCTCTTGCGAAATTGCCAACAGAACTTTACCCCACACGACGATCACTTTAGGTATCTACGTCACAAGATCAACAGAACAATGACTTCCATGTACCTAGTACTATTGTTCTGTTGACTCTAGAGTATGTAGCATATCTACTGCTACTAGCTTTCATATCATATGGGATCCGTGTCTGGTTCCTGTGCAAAACGTCTGACATTTCGCGTAGGTAAATAAATATAATAACAATATTTAAGCTGGCGCTTAAAGTGTTTCGCGTATTAGACCATTTCTTTGTATTCGTTAATTTAGACAACAATCTGTCGTATCCTGGTGCTGCCTCATTTCATTCTATTCTGGGCTTTTGAACATGTAACAATATTTTGTTAGTGCGTAATCAAGAGCGCAAAAAGACTGATATCCTGATATTTATATTTACTGAAGTTTAAGTCGGTATATCGAGTCCGAATGACAGATCGTGTCTCACTACTTTACTAGACTTTGGATTGGCGGTTGGCTCCGACAAGATGTCGGGTGCGTAGGAAAGTCGATTATTTTCTTGGATTGGAGACAATCAAGTGAGCCTTGAGAAGACATCCGATTGCATCATAGCGAGGAGGTGGTGCTGAGGATCACATCGATTACCATCGCCGTGTCGCCGAGCTCCATGGCGTAGTTGCGGCCACATTTTCCCGCCGAACTCGGTTGGAGCCGTTTTTTTCTCGGTTCCCATCTGACCTCTGCCGACCCCAAATAACAGTTTTTTTTCTCTTTTTTTTACACGCTAATTACAAGTACTAGAAATTATCACAGTTCCTCGAGACAAGTGGCAAAACGTTTAAAAATAAAATAGAATACTTAGGCGGGCCTAAGTATTCTATTTTATTTTTTTTAATTAATTTCCATCCAGTTGAGCAGTCCGACTGGGGAAGTATCTCCGCCCTACAGAATACCGAATAACCTCGTGTTGTGTTCCTGGCGGTGAGTAGGGTAGCTAGAGCTCACTGGAGAGTTTTTGTTCTGTCATTGGGAAGACCAAAGGCTATTCCTGCTTTGTCTTCTACACTAGCAACAGAAACTCTCTATGTTTACAGGCTCGGCAGTACAAGTGTGACTCCCCTTGTGATGCACGGTAACCACTTTTCTTCAGGAGGGCCGTGTGCTTGCCTGCCACCTCAGTTGTATAAAAAAAAACGTTGACAACTGCCATAAGCGTCAAAACACGTGTCAATGCCATACATCCATGATTCTATACCTACTACTATACGCCAATCAACGAATTTTCATTTGTCAAATGGGGCAGGGGCCTTACCACTTCTCTTAAAAGTAGGTAATATTATTTTCGACACCCTTACTCATAAAGTGGTGTTTATCACATGGCTTTTACACTCATAAACTATGCTATTAAACACTTGTGCTTTTTTTTCTTGATCGCACTAGTGTTTTATTTTATATTCCATCAAATTAAGTTGGTACCTCGCTGAAAGATATTATATATGCATTCTATTTGCTCTTAACTTAACTGGGTTATAGTTTTATTTTTAAATCTCGGCAAAAGTTTTGACTTAGATACGTTTCGTTTCAACGTAAGACTAAAAATAACACTATTTACCTAAAATAAAAAAAAGTAGTGTACCACCTTGAATATGATACATTTTCAACAACTTATTTACTTTAATTAATAATTCAACGTGAATTAGATTTTTTACATTTTGCGTTTTGGCTGTTTAGCGTAATTGCTCGTGCCTACGCTCCAATCTGCGCGGGCATAGAAAACACGCCGCGCGCTGAAAAAAATATATTAGCGCGGCGTTTTCAACAAATTTTCCGTCTGTGCTGTGAGCATTGTTTATTAGTACGAATAATTGATCAACAAGTTTAAAATGTCAATGTCTAGTGTAGAAGAAGACAGTTACGTTGATTTGACGCCGCCGGAAATATTAAGTGAGGCACGAAATGCCAGTGATAGCCTTTTGCCTCCAAAATCTAGGGATAAGTACATGGCAGTTTATGAGACCTTCATTAAGTATAAAATTTGTTTTTTTTTACTCGTAAGTGTGTCGAAAAACTTCGTATGACACACGTGAGGTATGGTCATTACACTCTCGGTTTCCTTGCAGCCCTCGCCTTCGGCTCGGGCTGTGCAATATCACCTCGAGTGTAATGACCAACTTACCACACTTGTATCATAAATAACTATTAAATCTCACTTTACTCTCAAAGTGTGAAAAGGACTCGTACCGGATTGTTGTGTAGATACATACTGTATGTTGTAAGTAAAGTGACATAGCAGATATGATGCTAAAGAGCCGCCGTCGCTGGTGCGGCAACGTCTTGCAGCAACCACCAGGCTACGTGGGTAACAAATGCCTGGCAATGGCGCCCCCGCCGGGTCCAGGTAGAGAGGGTAGGCCCAAGAAGTCCTGGCTTGTCGTCGTGGAGGGTGATCTGGCTTAAGATCTTGCAATGTGGAGGAGGAAGAGCCCGAAATCGGATTCTAAGCTCCGAGGGTAGCTTGGCCTCGGATGCAGTCAGGAAACACTTCTTCATGAAGATTATGATGATGATCTAGTAAGAACAGTGTACAATCTTACAAATGACATAAGCATATCCACCAAAGTAAGAGATACTGTTTGATCCAGTTGTCGTATGCGGTTATCCTGGAACAATTTTTTTTTTATATTTGTTTTGATAAAAAGAAGAATATTTGTTAATAGATGTTTTTTTTTAATATAACAAGACACGTGAATGTGACATCACCGCGCCTTATAATCAAAATTTAAAAGTGATATTACCTACCCTACTAAATGTTTTATGAAGAATGTAATGAAGTGAAAATGTACTGAATGAAGCGGGAGTAGTATGTCAGGATCGTAGCAAATGGAGATCCGTGATCTCTGCCTACCCTATAGAAAACAGGCGTGATTTTATGTATGTATGTAAATGTTTTATTACATGTCTAGCGTATTAGACAAAAGAATATGTATTTTTGTTGATTTCTTTATTGGGAATTTTTACTATTAATTGACTAGGAAATAATCTGATAAATATGTAATAGCCACTTAATATTTGTTCAGTTCTATTGGGAATAAATTTGTACAATGATTAATTGAGCTATCGGGAAAACTTTCTTCTTAGGAAGCAGATGTGGCAATGAAGGAAGAGTTACAGGAGCTACTTTACAATAAAATAACATTTACGAGCATTGATTTCTTGTAAATCGCAAGCTCATAATCACGTCCCATAAATCGGTACGTATAATAATAAAAATGATTTTAAAGTTTATGTAAATTTTTATCGTTTATTGCAACATTTCACAGTGAAATTCCACTTGGCACTGAAACTTAAACGGGAGACATGTCTTAAGACATGTGAAATTATAATGGAGCTATATCATCTTACTTTGCTCTTGTTTTACTTAGGTACTTCTCAATCATCTATATACGCCAATATAAAAGAGACGCTCCATTCATTTCTAAAAAAAAAAGTAGATCAGGAGAAGTTGGCGCATAGTAAACCTTTGCCGCAGCAATTTCCACTAAGGTACATGAGACATTTTGATGATGAGGCAGCCGATGCTTTACAAGCTCAAAATAAAGCCAAAGTATTGCGTAAAGCAAGGACAGATGAACACCGTCTCAATCATGGACGAGATATAAACGTATATAAGGGCTCAGGTGATCCAAGTATTGGCAAAGAATATTATCATATGGATGCTGTATTAAATCACATAAGACGCCAAGGCGATAAAAAATCAGACTTATTAAATCATGTCAAACGCAGACGACTCCATTCAGGCGAGACCAGTTCAAGTCTGGAAATTAATGATTGGAGAGACGACTTCAATACTATGTGGCTTGAGAAGAAATTTGAGGCCATCAATAGTACTAACGACCGTAATGATAGGATAAATATGGTGGCTGCTAGTAAGTATCAATTCATAAATATATTTAATATAATTATAAAAAACACCATTGTACATTACTAAATTTGAAAATCTCATTTATTTTACAAATCCGTGACAAAGCAAAACCACTGCCAAACAACAGAAAATGAAAAAATGGCATTCGATTTTAGACTTTATTTCTATATTTTTAAACTTCAAAAGTAAAATGTTCAAAGTTTCATTACACTTTTTCATTCACTCTATGAAAAGCCTTTTAATTTTGGACTTTAAATATTTTATTTTCAAGTCTAAAATGAAATGGATTTTTTTGGCTGTGTCCGTTGTATGACAGAAGTTTGCTTAGAAGAATCGCAGTCCAGTTAACACTATTACCTAGCATTGTAGCTGAAGATACTACCTCCTTATGGTATTAGTTCACTATAACGTGAAGAATGACACATATTCATCAAACGTGTAACATAATTGTTAATCTATTGATGTCTTAAATTTTGTTTTTAGGGCCTTGGGGTGTACCTTGTGGTGATCCTAATCAGCACGATATGCCCTGGGGAAGCTGCTTAATGACTACTGAATGCGATTCCGAATATCGTATCTTTCGCGGAGATTACTTCTGCGGTAGGTCTTTATACGTATGTTGTGCCATTCAATATACGAATTATGATTTGTACCAAGGCTTTGACGTATCTTTCGCGGATACTAGTTTCTCAACCGACTCTGAAGAGAAAAGAGGTAAGGAAAGAAATTCAAAAGAGAATGACAAAAGACAAAAGGATAGACAAAAGAGGAAACGCGCAAAGGAGAGAAGAAGAAGGAAACGTAAAATTAAGAAGCAAATCAGGAGGATTGTACATGAGATTAGAAAGATATTGAATAGGTCTTTTAGAAATGCCTCGCATCATCGCAAGCAGAGGACAACAATATTGAAAAAATACATCAAACTACTGAAGAAACAATTTAAGAAGGACCGTAAGTCGGTAAGAGACATCCACTTTGATGATATGGAAAAAGTAGATGCAGCATTGGAGAAAAGATTGGAGCAAATCAGAACTGTAAATAAGAATTTTATGGTCAATGCCACGTTTCGTGATATTATCGTTAATGGAACTATTAACCATGAGGGGGCAAGAATGTTGGCACAGGCATATCCAGAGTTAACAGAAGTCTTGCGGAGCAAGCTGCGTCGTGGTGGAGGTGGTGCAGTTGAGGGTCAGGAGTCCGACAAAGCAAGGGACGATTATCCCGGATATGATGTAGAATATGGAGCTCTTTATTACTGACCAATAAAGAAATGATTATACTATAGATATTGTTAATATCTTAATTTTCGACATTTACCAATCCAATCGGTTAATATTGGGGTGTAGAAGATTCTCATCAATTGAGTATTGGCTTAGCCTGACTCATAGAGCTCTGCCTCACTAGGATGCCAAAGCGACGTCGCCGCGTCGCCAGCTAGGTATATAAGCAGTTAATATTGAAATGTATGGTACCTAACTCACTTGACGACGGCTTGGCAACCATACATTTCAATTCTAAGTCCTCTGCCTCACTAGGATGCCATACTCCTACTGGCTACGTGTTCAAGCGGATTAATGTTGAAATGAATGGTTGCCAGGCTATCGCCAAGTGAGTTAGGTACCATCGTGGGTACCATGCATTTCAATATTAACTGCTTGAATACCTAGCTGGCGACGTCACTATGGTCTCCTAGTGAGGCAGATCTCTTAGCTGTTACCTACTTACCTTCTAACGTACAACAAAGCTTGATTGGACTTTACTAAAACTTTTTTCTTTCTCAACATTGTACTCAAAGTACCTTTTCTTCTATTAATGGATATAAAAGGAGGTAGGACACGACAGTATGCCCGTCCAATTGAGCAGTCCAACTGGGGAAGTAACTCCGCCCTACAGAATACCACGGCCATAATAACCTCGTGTTGTGTTCTCGGCGGTGAGTAGGTAGGGGATATTGGAAACTGTGTTTACAGGGTCGGCAGCACGAGGGTGACTCCCTTAGTGTAGCAAACGTCCATAAGCAACGGTAACCACTTTCCAGCAGGTGGGCCGCGTGCTTGTCTGCCACCTCAGTTGTATAAAAAAAACTCTTTGCTCATTACCTCATAAAGGTACGTAAGAGTTCATAGCCGATCGCATACTGCAATAGTTGCGGGAACGGAAACAAAATTCCGTACATGCGAAGCCGCGGGCAACAACTATAATTGATATAGGTGTAATATTATATTTTCATCTAAAATACTTCTTCATCACACAAGGGAACGAAGTCGCACTACAAAAGCAACATGTTACATGTTTAATACCAAATATCTCGTAAGAGGAGTGACCAAGCCTAAATTGTTATCTACTCTCAAACTTTGATTGAGCACCCAAACATCCCTAAGGAATCTAGAGTTCCACATATTGGCGCTACTCTGTGCGCTAGTTAGGATAAGTTTCAAGGGTCGGTCACATTTGTTAGCAATACCTACCCAAAAGACTAAGGCTACTTTCATACTGCAGCGTGTCACCGGTCAAGAGCGGCGAAATTTGTTTAAAACCTTTGCAAAAATTGTGACCGTCCGCACGCGCCAGTGTGTAACACGCCATAGTAAGGTTCTTCAAAACAAATTGGGCTGGTCACGAGCCCGCACGACCGGCGAAACGCTGCAGTATGAAAGAAGCCTTAGATAAAGTGGTAACTTGTAAAATTTGTGGATAGGAGAGCAATTGGGTGATACTCTTTACGATAGCATAAACTGTAAGAAAGAATACTGTTTAAACTCCATCCATAAATCGACGCGTGTGTCTGATAAAACTGTAGTGTTTCAAACATTGATTTATAGGGGTAATATTAACGGTACACAGTTCGATCGTAACGATATCTTGTAGAATGTGTACCTACCTACAACCACAGTGTTACTACTACATACAGTGGAGAAACGCCTTTGATGTCGGACGATGCCGCCGCTCGCGTAAGTACCTACGCTATCCGTCGCAAATGTGCAAGGGTTGTCAGAAAAGAAAACAAAAAATCAAATAAATGTAATTATTACCTATGCAATCATTTATTTGAAATCATTTACGTGTGTTGTACTGCTAGATACTATCGTGATAATTTATTCTTAGACGTTTTTAGATTAATTATTATACACGATATTATTATTCACGATAAATCTAATAATTGATGGATGGAAATATAAATGAACGAAAAAGAAGGATTAGTTGAAAGATACCATATGAGCTCTTTCACTCGCAGGGTGCAGTGGTAATGGTAAAATACAGCTAGAGATGCAACGTCTCTACGCGACTGCAGTGATTCTAAAATGTTAGTAACTTGAAGATTACCAAGACTTGTCGCTATTATCTTATCTATTGCCTCTAATAAGTGCTGCGTAGAGCCGTCCCAGAGATGAGAACAGTATGCCACGAGGAACCAACCTGTGTATTATGCAAAAGATACCGCTGCTCCTATTTCACAAAAGAGAGCAAATTTGGGCAGTTCCGGTAGATTTCATCAAACCAAAGAAATGTGCCGCGTGGACATCAACTCCAGTGACCAAGTTGGAAGTGTCTAATCACCGGACACAAGTTAGCCGCTGCAACTGCCATTGGTCTCAAGTACCCTGCGTCTGCTGGGCCCTATCCCGGTCAATGCCAGATTTGCTCTTTTACCCACTGTACACGTTCACCACCTATGTGTAAGAAAGGCAACGTACTCCGATGAAGATGTGGTCCGTAAAATTTAACGTAGCTGAAGCTATTTTCATGACGCTCTCGATGCAGTTTTATTTGTTCAGTTCGTAAGTGGTAGTAGTGTGTTCTAAGAAGTAAGGATATTTAAGGAAGGATATTTAAACTTCTATAAGTAACATTTAACAATGTTCATCAGTTATAAAAGTGTGGTGTGATTGCATGATTATTGGTCAACAAAAGTTGAATTTTTCAAAATCCTTTCGTAACGTTTGCTTAACCCATAGAATAAGCCTATCTTACACACATCAACATGGTCTAGGGATATTTCAATTAAACCTAAATAACTAAAATTCTATTACCTTTCTGTTAAGATACCTACACATTAAAATAAACCTTGTATAATAGCCTATCTAGTCGGGTTATAAACTTTTAGATGAAGTTAAATTTAAAAAAAACTTAGAAGAAGAGGAAAATCTCAGACAAAATTTCAATCTTAACTTTATTTTTAAAACATCACAACCTAAACAAAAAAACAATTTTTTTTTAATTGTTAAAAACTTAAAATTAATAATCCGTGGATCCACCTAAGACTCTCCTGCCGCGGTTTTGCATACTCAAAACAAGGGTGTCAATATCCTGTTGTGGAATACTGTACCAAGTCCTGCTAAGATGCAAGAACAGCTGATTTTCATGCATCTTCAGGGAAATTGCTAAAAGCTCTTCTCTGAAGCATATCCCAGGCATGCTCAATAGGATTTAAGTCAGGGGATGGTGCAGGCCAGTCTAAAGCTTGGATATCATGCTGTTGTAACCAACTAGTAACGATACGCACCGATGTGGACGGGCATTGTCAGAGTATGGTTTGCTGGTTAGCGGTCAAACTTTGAGAAGACGACTGCATGAAGTCAACCTCCGTGCTCGTAGGCCATTTCGAGTGCCAGCGCTAAGGAGAGGCAATCGGGGAAGAAGATTACAATGGGCTATTTCACACGAAAACTGGAACCATTCTCAATGGTCACTTGTGCTTTGGGGGCTAGGTTTGGATTGCATCCTGATTCGCCATGAGTACGCGTTTGGAGGGAACCTGGACGTTGGAATCGACTGCAGCACCCACAACGAGTTCATGCATATCAAGGTGGCACGATTATGGTTTGGGCAGGAATTCGTATCGGCGGTACAACGGACCTCGTTTGGATACAAGGCCATATGACTGCTCTAGAATACCGAGATGAGGTGCTAAGGCCTGTAATCTTGCCCCAGAAACAGCAAATGAGACAAAATTTTCAGCTAATGCACGACAATGCCCGTCCACATACGGCGCGTATCGTTACAAGTTTGTTACAACAGCATGATATCCAAACTTGTGACTGGCCTGCACAATTCCTTAAATTAAATAAAGGATAGTTTAGCCCTGGATTTAAAAGTTCATAATAAATCATTGAAAATATGACGATGAATTCCAACTATTCCGAACTCAACGCGGACAAAGTCACGAGTAACAGCAAGTAATAAAATATAAAATTAAATAGGCTGTCTTTAATAATCATTTAAAAAGTAATCTAATCCAAACTCTATATCATAATCAAGGTGACGTTTCTCTTCTATATCATGACCTTGTCCAGACCGCCTCGTGTCTTGCATATTCTCAGGTTCCATTGCTACGTAATTCAACATAGTAGGGGGCGAGGCATTTAAAACCGTGAATCCATCGATTCGAGGTAGCTTGATAGTAACATGAGTCTCCTCCCCTGAATAAAGCGCTTCTGGTGCTGTTTTATTTAACGGAGTAACCTGAGTCTCTTCCTCTGAATAAACCGCTTCTGGTGCTATTTTATTTAACGGAGTAACATTAGTCTCCTCCTCTGAATAAACCGCTTCTGGTGCTGTTTTATTTAACGGAGTAACCTGAGTCTCTTCCTCTGAATAAACCGCTTCTGGTGCTGTTCTATTTAACGGAGTAACTTGAGTTTCCTCCTCTGAATAAACCGCTTCTGGTGCTGTTTTATTTAACGGAGTAACATGAGTCTTCTCCTCTGAATGAACCGCTACCGGTGCTGTTTTATTTCTATCTTTAATCTGTGGCTTTCTTTTCGACAATGGTGTATATACCAAGGATGCTGAGACGTCATCTGCTGATATATCCAACGTACTTAGTCCTTTTTTCTTATATTTATTTAGAAGGTTTATAGGTATCCGTGTGGGTACAGTTTCTTCAAGCGTCACCGCTGTTAACTGATGGGCTTTTATTTTCTGAGGTACAGCTCTAAGTGAATTAAATGCAGGCCGTTTGAATTTTTTTTTCTGACGCAACGCCGCTACTGCTATCTTTTTGGGTTTTGCTTTAGCAATATTAGATGTGTAGACTTTTGTTGCCTTTTTCGAAGCTTTTACGAGTTCGGCTTGAGTCCCATTTCCCATGGCTAAAGCTAAGATTTGCTGTAAACCTTCAGATATTGTTCCGTCGCCTGCAACGTATCTTGCCAAGTTAGGATATTGTAACTGTAACGACCTTAATTCTACAAGACCGATATTGTGTTTATCAAGAAATTCCTTAAACGACTCATTATAGAATAAATGCGCGTTTATTAAATTTAAATATACTAACTGATTATATACCTTCCTTTTAATTTCATCTAAATCAAGCTCATATCTAAAGTGCGCCATTTTACGCTGTTCGCGAAATTGGTCCTTGAGTTCTTCGACTTTTACCGCCAAATTTTGCCTCAATCTTTTTTGATCGGCTGAGTTGTTTCTATACGCTCGACCTACGTTCTTCTTTATCCTATGTATTAGCTGCCTTATTTTTCTCTTTATTAATACCTTTTGTCTTAGAACTTTTTTGTAGGCTCTAATTTTGATATGCCGCATTTTCTGAAGTCTAATTTCATGTGAATCTAATTCTCTTTTTGATTTCTCGTCAGAGTCCGAGGAGCTGGTTCTAACAAAAGACATATCCAGCCCTTGATACAAATCATGATGCGTTAACATAATAGAACAGCAGATTAAACTTGATCTTCCACAAAAGAGATCACCTTTATATATACGGTACTCTGGATCACACTGCTGGGGAAGCATACACGAGCCCCAGGGCAGATCGTGCTGTTGAGCGTCACCGCAAGGATGTGCCCAAGGTCCTGAAATAATCACAAATGTTAAAGAGCTTAACCTTTGACAGCCTCTGTGGCATAGCGGTAGTAAACGCGGCCGCTACGCAGGAAGCGCGGGTTCGATCCCCGCTCAATACAAATATTTATATTCATGAATATGAGTTGCATTAAGTTGCATTGATCTGTTCGTGCCTCGGAGAGCACGTTAAGGCACCGGCTCCGGTTGCCATACGAACATCTATGACAGTCGTTACGGGTAGTTGGAGCCCTCAAAAATCCAAAAACTGGTTTAATTGCAATGCTTCAATATCGCCTTTGGGTTGTGGAGGTCAGATGGCAGTTGCTCCACGGAAAATATCAAAGTATTATGTTATCTGTGGTTGTTAAAGCGGACCCCAGACTCCAAGTTGAAAGCTTCGAATTTGACTGGGATTAACGCTAGGAGAAAGAAGAATTTAAAAAACTTAACAATTTTAAAATTATTATTTTATACCGTTGAATTTAAAAACACGTTTAGTTAATATAAAAATTATTAAATACATAGATACAGGCCATTATTATACACCTTCTTAAGATTACTTATAATTTGCAAGACTAGCCAAAACTATTATATAGAACATACTGTTTTTTTTTGTGTACCTACTGCATAATACAAAGAACATACATCAACAATGTAAGATTTTAAACACAAATTTCATAGCTAAGACTGAGAACGGAAATGGAGAAAAGAGATATTATCCAAAAAAAACCCGACCAAGTGCGAGGTGGACTCGCGCACGAAGGGTTCCGTACCTGAAAAAATGTGTCGTCTACGTGTAGCCATTTTTAATATCGAAGTTGTTGCATGGAAGCCCAGAAATATTATTTTTAGTTTATTTTTAGTAAGTATTTGTTGTTGTAGCCACAGTAAAAATACATAATCTGTGCAAATTTCAACTGTCTAGCTATTACGGTTCTTGAGATACAGCCTGGTGACAGACGGACGGACGGACGGACAGCGAAGTCTTAGTAATAGGGTTCCGTTTTTACCCATTGGGTACGGAACCCTTAAAATAGCAGCAACTTCAGCCCCTTACACAAGTGGCAATTCGTTAACACTCTAATAACTTTAATGTTTTTTGCCCCTCTAGACAAATTGCCACTTGTCTAGAGGTCTAGACAAGTTGCCACTTGTCTAGAGGGGCAGGTGACACTGGTATTGACTACTCTAATAAATAGTATCTACCTATATCAAGCTGAATATAGGTACGTAATGCGCGATGGAAAGAACGCTTTCCAAAATCGAAGATCTTAGGCCCTCACTCTTCGTCCCAATAATGTGCCAAAGTACTTGAATTATGAGTCAATTGCATTATATTCTCCGTTTCTACCTTCCTCTCGGTACACGCGCCTAAACGTTAACACTGAATATTTCGTCAGTCCTTTGCCCAAAAGAATCTTAAAAGTACTTACGTGCTGCGATCAAGCCTACTTCATCACCATGCCAGTTCTTAGATTTATTCAATTGACGGATCGCTTGTTGTTTTAATCTCAACCAGTCGGCGTCAAATTCCTTCTTCCACTCTAGCATTTCCATGTCAGTGCTTGACGATTTCGATGTTTCATCAGAATACTTCCTTCGGTGGCGCTTATGGAATATTTGCTTTGGACGGCGATACCCTGCGCCACTCCTGCTGTTAGACTTAGATGACTTCAGTGCTTTTTTATTGCGATTCCAGAAACGTATTGTTTCCTCATCTTTCTCTAATTTAGGTATTGAAAACTGTCGTCGACGCAAAAAGCCCTTTGGATGTTTAGCTAAACCTGGTAAAAAGTCTCTCGTTTTATTTACATTTGCAAACGACAACGACTCAGTAACAAAGGTGAGAAATAACAAGAATACTACGTTGAGTAACTTCATTTTATGTTCACATTTTAGTAACTCCTAATGATGGCATCCTGCAGCTTGTAGTATAAGAGTTGAAATAAAACTGAAGCAATAAAATATTAACGAGGTTTAACATAATAAAAATATTTATAAGTTTTAACGTGTCGAAAACATTTATTCTTGAGCAAGGAAAAGGCTCATATAAAGGTTTAGTCCACGAGTCAGAATTAAATCCTCCTTTTAGACCTAACCAGATTTCTTTTTATACCACTTAGATGGCAGACAAGCACACAGTCCACGTAATGAAAAGCGGTGCCGTGGCCGTCGGATGTGTGCAAAACGTCATGAACAAAAATCTTACTGAAGTTCAGGTCTCTAAGTTGTAAGGTTATTCAGCTGCAGCTGGCAGCTATACCTACCTCTAAAGTAGTTCTCCCTTTTTTTGATATTAAAATTGAAGAAAGTTTTCAGTTTTACTGTTCTACTCCAATTTTCCGGCCAAAGAGCTTGATTCCATAATTTCATAGTTCGTTAAAGTAAAAATAATGCTGAAATTGTCATGTCAATGATAAAATTATATTACACAAATAGATTTATTTAGTTTATTAAATAGTGAGGGACTACGAAATGTAGTCCATAATATCATACTGGAGAGATCTTCTCGGTTTGAGACGGTTTCTTCTTCGACTTCCTGAACGCCTCGCATTGTTTTGTATGACATGAGGAACGTCTATAAACATCTTCATTTCCGGAAATGCGCTCAGTTTTGGATCAACCTCTAAAAGTTGCCTGGCTACTTTCTTCGTTATAGTTCCATTTACAACAATGTCCCTAAATGTCGCGTTAGTTAAAAAGTTTAAATTTAAATTTGACATTGAGGCAATTTTTTTTGCGAAGGTATCAGTAATACGTATTAATTCTTGATCGTTATTGTGTATCGCTGTTCGGCGGTCTCTTTTAAATTTATGCTTCATGTGTTCTACTAGCCTCTTCAAATTATACGTTGCAAGTGAGCGTTTCCTGCTGTTGTTTCTAAATGCCCTGCTTAATTGCTTTTGAATATTATTCATTATTTTCCTTATTGTTTTCTTGAGATTCTTTTTCTGTCTTCTTCTTGTAACCCTTATCAAATTTCTGCTACGCTGTTTCTTTCGACGTCTATTTTCTTTAGAGCCTCGTGCATTCCTTGCTGCCTCTTCAGAGCTAGTTGAGAACTGACTGCTCTCAGCGAAAGACAGATCTATACCTGCATTCATGTCATTATGGAATCTTTCGACGGCGCAGCAGACTAATGAAGTTCTGCCACATCCAATGTCACCGCGGTAAATACGGTACTCTGCCTCGCACTCAGCAGTAAGCAAGCAGGTCCCCCATGGTATATCGTGCTGTTCAGGATCTCCACAAGGCATGTACCATGGTCCTGTGAACAATAAAAATATTTAATTTATTATGTTGTTTTGAAACACGTTGGTTAATCGATCATTTTGCAAATTGTCATAGTTTACAGGATTATCTAACACCTAGTTGAAATAAAGAGATAAGTCATCAAGGTGATCATAGTTGAACAAAATATTAAATAAGATCGAATGATTGTTCAAAAGTTTTACAAAATCCACATACAGTATACATAAATATATTATAACTATTAAGATAGGAAAAAAAATTGAAACGGTCCCAGCGGGGATTCCAAATTTAGCATGCAAAATGTTTTAAAAAATTTATTAAAATGTATTATAACTACTTACTAGCTGCCACCATATGGAACCTCTCATGAGGGTAATGACTGGCATTTTGTTGTAAAGTGAACGCATCCTCTTTCAATGCATCCCATCTTTTCACCCATTCTCTTTGGAATTCATGTGTCTCAAAACTCGTACTGGTAATGCCCTTACTATCACTGCGTGAACTGTGATACATTCTTTTTTGGCCCAATTTCGTTCCTCGTTTCACATTTCTCCTAAAATTGAGGTAGCTCTGGCCATTTCCTCTATAGTTATCATCATCGTTTGAATCAAGCTCTGATGAGAACACCTCGCCGCTGTTATTCTCAAGATCATCGAGGATTCTTACGTTCTGAAATCTTCTAGCAGTAACACTTGTCTTTGTGCCAATAGCATCATCATTTGATGGCTGAAAATGCCTAATACGATCGGTTTCCACTGGTTGGATATCTTCAGGTAATGTTTTTAAAGGCCTTAATGATTTTGTGATGCTGACGTAAAATATTAATAAAGTCACACGAAATTGCAACATTTTACGTTGGTAAACATGTCTGAAACAGTCTGAAGTAGCTTACAATAGTTAAATGTGTTGTGTAATGCCACAGGCAATGTCGAAAGAAAGTAATAACATTTTGTTATTTACGAGTTTTGAAAAATGTATAGCTATATAGATATAATAACAATCAACATCCAGAGCACAAGACTTTTAAAATCCAGTTCACTGCTTGATATTGGCCAGTCTTAAAGCGCACCATAGCACCTAATCCTCTACTTTTCGTATCCATACTATCCCAGCTAGTTTTATCAGCCCCTCTAGACAAGTGGCAATTCGCTAGCTGGCGTTTGGTGGAATAGAATGACGAATATATGGGATTTGACGTATATGCCTGTCGTTAACGCATGTCAAATACGTCAAATCCCATATATTCGTCATTCTATTCCATTAAGCGCCGGTTAGCGAATTGCCACGTGTCTAGAGGGGCAGGTCGTTAATGTAAATAGTTTGGGGGTGTTTCATCATCCGTTTGTAGTGTCGAAGTCTTCTCATCAGCACAACCGAAAAGTTGAATTTGGAAAATGTTTAACTTATAATCTATTGCCACTAGAAATTCGGTTTTAAAGATCGGCCGTTAATTTGGTGCTGGATTTGAATTAGGTGATACGATCTCCAATCCCAGTTGCATCCAAATCTTATTACTTATCCTTACGGATTGGTTTGCCTTGACTTTCCAGGAGCGACTGTCATGTGACCTACAACAATCCCAATTGAAGCCTGCACCAGAGTATTGTCCGTTAATGAGCAAGCTTTTTAAGCACCCATTTGCAAATCATAAACCGGATAAAAATAATGGGTACCGCCTGCTATCAAACTTGTTTCGATATTTTCAGCATCAGTCGGGTTTTTTATTTTTAATAATTATTTAAATTTAATTATTATTATTATTTAATTATTAATTTATTTTATCCTTTTTATTTATGACATGTAATCGCCTTCTAATTTCCTTCATTTTGATAACCTACTCGATAAGTTTGAGTGACAATATTTTTTGACCACATACATTTTGGCTCCTAAAATCAAACATATAACTTTTGTTCACATTTAAGTACCCAAGAACCATTGGAAGAAGAATATCTTTCATTTGAGATATCAATCAATGAAATCCATATAGTGGTACAGAAGATACACACATACAGACATTCAAACATATAGGTACATATAATAACAGCCTCCGTGACGTAGCGGTAGTGAACGCGGCCGCTACACAGGAGGCGCGGGTTCGATCCCCGCTCAGTGCAAACGTTTTTATGCATGAATATGGGTATTTGCATTGGTCTGGTCGTGCCTCGGAGAGCACGTTAAGCCGTCGGTCGGTAGCCCCAAAATTCCAACAACAGGTCTAGCTGCAATGCTTCGATATCGCTTTTGGGGTGTGGAGTCGCTTCACAGAAAATATCGAAGTTTAGCCAAATCCGCAGGTATACTAATGAAAGCGGACCCCAGACTCCAAGAAGAAGACAAACATACAAGATACGCGCGAAAAACATAACCCTCCTTGGCAGTCGGGTAAAAAGTTCCTGCAATCCATATCATTGTTTTAAGCACTAAGAAAGAAGAATATTAAATAAGTAAAACTGCAAAAAAAGCTTAAATAAATTTATATATTACTAAGTTCATTATAAAACAATTGAATAAAAAAAGAAAAAAATAATTAGTGTTACATGACCTTATGATAAAACTTATAGACACCTGCTTATCATGAAGTAGGTTGTATATTTCTTTACTTCTTTATATCCCCACGGATGCGTGAAAAAGCATCTGATGAGGCCATTAAGCTGACTGCCACCATTGTTAACATGTCACATGTATATAATGGTGGTCCTCTTTCCTGAGACTTTGCCTTCAGCTTACCATCAAGCGAGGCAAACACAAATTAACATGTCTTAATAAAAAAAAAAAGGAATCAAAGACCTCTCGATGATAAGGTTGACTTCTTAATCACTAAGCTACTGATTTCTCTTTTTTTCTTTGCTTCTCTACATTTACACTATTTATAAGAATAAATTTTAATAGAAACTTATAAAATTATTACCTATATTAATTAACTTATAACTTCTACAACTGCTTCCGGTTTTTCCAGCCACACTCTATGGTCTTTCATTTTATTGGCGGGAAAACATCTGCGTGTACCACAAGTATTGCATATCCATTCTATAACTTTAGATTTCTTTTTACTTCTGAGTTTAATTTTGGCAGAAACATCCTTAATTAATATGCATCTACATTTCTTACACACTTGCCTTTTGATTTCAGGATGTCTGTAAGAATTAAGGAAAACATAAATTGAAATATAATGACAATATTTTAGGGGATCTTGAATCAATTTCAATGTAGTTCGTGGTACAGGGTTCACCTAGTACAACTGCCTATAAGACTACTATTATATTGCACTATGTAATAAGAAAAATGTTGCAACATTGTTATAGATATAAATTAACTGAAAAGTATGATTTGAGCTTGACATGGTCATGGTCATATTTACATAACAATATTTAAGCAAACAACATGGTAAATAATTTGAATGAAATTTTAAAGACTTTTGCATGCTAAATATTCAAATCGATTTCAAATAAGGAAGATAGACAGATTCAAACTTTTCCTATTTTAAATCACATGGTAAATATTACGGTGAGTGTTGTTATATTAATAAAACAAAAATTACCATTCAACTACTATTAGTAATGTGGGATCTAAAATACGGCTGACATTCTAAGTAGGCACAGAAACAGTAGATAAAACAGTAAGAAATACTACTTACATTTTTTGAACATTCTTTTTAGCAACATTTATCATCAAATTTCCATAATAAGATGACAATGTAGAGTTTTTATCAGCAATCAATTTACTGATCTGAAAATAAAAACAAATACATTATTTTAAAATTTATCACATCAAGGTTTTGCATTCTAATCTTGCTGTCGTTTTGGTTTATCTCAGCTTTCACGGGAGCTTCATCTGACACAACCCCGATAGGAAAGATAGCACCGGATTCTCCGTCGATTAGCCGACAGTTCACTAGTCACCAGAGAGTTGGAGATGTTAGGAGGGTTGAGGAGCTTAGAGGTCGTAGCTACCTAAATAAATGTTGCTTTGCTTTTCCTTCGTTCAGCAATAGATTATTTAATTTACTTTATCATTCATTTAATGCAATTTATTAATGTAAACGATAAAACTATGTTATAATTTAAAAATTCTATTTAGTTATTTAAATTAAGATTTTACAATTATATTACAGAATAATACTAAATATTAAATTTAAAAACTCAGTTCCAATTTTGAAGAGAGTTCCCCGAGGCGCTAGGCCATCAGTAGCGCAGAATCTCACCCGGTGCATAGCCGTGGTAGTCCGGGAGAACTCTCAATACGCTTGGGAACAATTGCTCACCTTCCCTTACAGAATTCTACATGTTGCAAAAGATCAGGCGACCAAAAAAACTTTAACAACACAAATAAAAGAAAACTGCTCTTCGTCTCATACTTTTGACCCAAAATTCACCATTTTTCATAAAAATTCAATTTATCACTATGTAGAGTCCAAGTTAAGAGAAGGTGACATTAGAGGAGCTGCAAGGCTTTTATTCAGCAGTGATGTTATGGCGCCTTGCTCTCCAGATACTCTGGCAGATTTGCAGAGCAAGCACCCATCACCTGCTGATAACCTTTCCTTCCCTGAGCCTTTGGAGACAGACGCTGAATGTCTCAGTGTTTCAGCCAAGGACGTGTTAGCAGCCGTTGGCTCTTTCCGGAGTGGGTCTGCTGGCGGCCTCGATGGCCTAACTCCACAACATCTCAAGGACCTTACCGGTGTAAGCGTCGGGGAAGCTGGCGACGCACTCTTGAAAGAGCTAACGGCCCTAATTAACCTTATGTTGTCCGGCAATGTGGACGAAGGCATCATTGATTTACTATACGATTCACCCCATAATTCAGCGACTAAATTCTAAATTTAACATTTGGTATCTGGATGATGGTACTCTTGGTGGTGACGTAGAGACAGTATTAAAAGATTTGGCATTTCTAAAAGAAGAATTTAGTTCAATTGACCTAGAATTAAATTCCACCAAATGTGAAATTTTTCTTTGTAATCAAACTGATAGTCTTTCGGTACTCTCAAAATTTAATGCTTTGGCTCCAAATTTAGAAGTCTTACAAAAAAGTTCTCTCCGCCTCCTTGGGTCACCAATTCTAGAAGATGCCTATGAGTCTTTTGTGGTAGAGAAAATACTTCAGGCGTCCCTCCCAATGGCAAATGGCAGGAGACCGGACGGTATGTCGTTGTTACCTTGGAAGATGGGTAGGCCTTTGGTGTGGGACGCAACTTGCGTCGACACCCTGGCGCCTTCCCATCTTCCAAGTACAATGGACTGCGCATGTGCTGCTGCTGCATCAGCGGAGACTCTCAAACGGCGCAAATATACCAATTTAACTGGTAATTATATTTTTGAGCCGTTTGGAGTCGAAACGTTGGGTCCGTGGGGTCCAAGCGCGCGCGCGCTATTCAAAGAAATAGCGAAGCGCCTAATCGACTCTTCCCGTGACCATAGGGCTGGCCTTTACCTCGCTCAAAGAATTAGTATCGCTATTCAGCGTGGTAATGCCGCCAGCCTTTTAGGCACGGTACCAGTAGAGGTCGATGGGGAGGAATTTTTCGATGCCTAAAGTTGCAGTCTCTCCCCCTCTTTTATGTTATTTTTGTATGTATTATATAGCATAATTTTTATTATTTTGTTATAATTGTGAAATCTTACTTGGTACAGATAATTTATCCTCTGAAAGGAATCGTTGCCTTGAACTTTCTTCATGTTATTAATTCAATAAACAGGCTAACAATATCAGTAAAACGTTACACCCATTTAACAATAACAACAAATATTTATTGCAATGTTTAATGCGATGACAGAACTGATAGCTGACAGAGATGACGTTTCTCAGCTGTAGAATAGAAATAAGAATCAATTCATCGCAAAGTTGAAGCGCAGAGTTAAAATGTTGAAATCGCAAAAGTAAATTCATATTTTCAGGTGCGGATCCACTTCAATCCACATCTGTGGGCACGGTGGGCATGCACACAACTTTAATAGACCTGTAACGTGATTTTAATGGTGTATTGAAAAAAAACTTGAATCGCGCGTGATTCGGAGCGCAGCGAATAGCGTACGACAATTCAATTCTTGTTGACTGGCTTCTGTGTGTTGCCACAACTTGCCAATGTCAGGGTGTTGTGAAAAGTCATTCGGTATTATGAGATTGTTGTTAAATGAATTGTACGGTCAAAAAAAAAAAAGGGGGGTACAATAATATTGGTTCTTCAGCAGAGTTTGAGTGGTATCTACAGCTACAAACACAAACAACAAACAACACGAACATACTATAAGGCTACCTTTAAAAGATTAATAAATACATATTTATAATTTTAATTTGTTAATTTTAATGAATTTACATAAGATATAAACCAGGGGAGTGTACACAAGGGATAGGAGAAGTTTGATGGAGCTAGGACGGGGGACATGTGGCGGGAGCACATCATATAGAGAATAGAGCATTCTAGGACAACTGAAGAACAAATGATCCGCCGTACCATCATCTAGACCACACTCACAGAGAGAAGAATTCCTAATCCTAAGTTTGGACAAAAATACTGGGGTGCAACAGTGATTCAAACGCAGGCGACAAATAGTGGAGGTCGTCTCCTTGTCCGTCTGGAATTTGAAGAACCAGGGCTTGGAGGGGATATCGGGTTGAATGTCACCATAAAATTTACCTTTCGCCGTTTTGGAAATACACCAAGCTTTAGACCACGAACTATATAAAGCTGGTTTAAGGGTGACAATAAGGTCGTGGCTGTAAATTTGCCGATGCTCAGTCCCATTTTGAATAGCTTGTCTGGCACAAGTATCCACATATTCATTCCCAGTGATTCCCGAATGGCCAGGAATCCAAGATAGAACTATGTTAATTCCAAGACGGTGACATAGCCAGAGTTCTTCCCTTATCTGAAGGATAATGGGAAATCTGGATTTAGATTTAAAGGGGTTAGATAAGATAGCCTGAAGGCAACTTTGTGAGTCAGAAAATATTACAGAGTTATTTAAATTATGAGATTTAATGAAACGGATGCCTTCTAAAATAGCAAAGGCTTCCCCTGTAAATACAGAGGTGGAGGACGGTAATTTAAAATTTAAAATAATACGGGTAGAAGGAATCCACACCGCTGAGCCTACTGAACTGTCATTACAAACTTTTGAAGCATCCGTGAAAAAGGCAGTCCAGTCTTTAAATTTAGATTGAAACTGGCGAGCAAATTGACTATTTGCCTCCAGGGAACCTTTACCAATACCGAAGTTCAGTACGACATTGGGCTGGAATAGTAGGGAATTGAAAGAGACAGAATAAAGAGGAAGTATAGGACTTTGATAGAATGGGTTGGGAAGGTGGGTGAACTGGAGGTAAGCACGGACGAGGCATGGAAGAGTATTGCGTGCGCCTTGCACTGTCCTGTGGGGACTGAACAAGGTGGATAGAGCTTCCAATTTGCGAAGCAAAGGGTGGTTAGAATTTTGTATTAATTTGAGAAAGAAACGATTAGCTAGAAACTGTCTGCGAAGAGAAAGAGGAGGATCGCCACACTCGACCTGCATGGCGTTAATTGGTGAGGATTTCATAGCTCCTAGGATTATTCGGAGGCATTTGGCTTGGATTTTGTCGAGTTTTTGGAGACCAGAGATGTTAATGGGGTCCAAAAGAAACATGCCATAGTCTATGTGGCAACGGATGATGGCATTGTAAAGGAGCTTTTGAGTAACGGGGTGCGCTCCCCACCAAACACCAGCTAAGGAGCGCAGTATGTTAATGTTCCTCTCACATTTCTGAACCACATAGTCTGTGTGGTGAACACCTGATAGCCTAGTATCCAGCCAAACACCAAGGAATTTCACTTTATTTTTTTGAGGAATACAATCAGAATTAATTTTAATAAGAAGGGATGGGACAGACTTTTTCTTTGTAAATACAACAGCAGTACTTTTGGAAGCAGATAAGGATAGGCCATGTTGAAGGAGCCAGTCAGAAAGATAGCCAAGAGCCGAATTCAATCGCGATTCCGCCTCACTTGTAGACTTCTCGGGAACATAAAGGGCCAAATCATCTGCATACTGCAGAACTTGGCAAAATGGTTCAACCGTTTGTTCAAGATCATAAGTATATAAACTATATAATAGAGGGCTTAATACTGAGCCCTGAGGAAGGCCTTTCCAAACTGTACGGGGAGGGAGGAGGGTATTTTGAAGTTTGATGGAAATAGTGCGTTCAGAAAAAAGGTTACATATGAAGCGAACCAACTTCTCAGGTAGGCTCAGCTGGTGAGTGAGTTTATTCCTGAGCACCGGAAGTATCACGTTATCATATGCTGAAGAAATGTCAAGGAAAACTGCAACTAAGTACTCCTTCTTTAAAATAGATGACCGAATGTCCGTTGTTATTAGACTTAAACTGTCCATTGTGCTCATACCTTTTCTAAATCCAAACTGAGATTTAGCCAGCAAGCTATTACTTTCAACAAACCACTCAAGTCGGTGCTTTATCATATGCTCGGTGATTTTGCATAAGACTGACGATAAAGCAATTGGTCTGTAGCTTTTTGAGTCGGATGGGTCCTTGCCGGGCTTTAAGATCGGAACGATGATTTGATGCTTCCAAGATTCGGGGACATGCCCTTCCTCAAAAAAGGCATTTATAAAATTTAAAAACAATTGCTTACAATTATCAGAGGAATGTTGAATGAAGGAGTAAGGGATGCCATCTGGGCCAGGAGACGAATCCACTAACCCATCTAGCGCCAGGTGGAGTTCAGAAAGATTAAATGAAATGTCTAGTGAATTGGAGCTAGGGAGAGGTTTAGGGGGGGATGGAAAGCAATCCACAAATGGAACAAAAGGGAGGGCCAAATTATTAGAAAATGATTCGACCCAAGATGAAGGATCATTACATGGAATATTCATAACGTTGAGTGATCCCCTATACCTCTTAATTTGCTTCCAAACTAGGGAAGAAGGAGTTCTTGGAGCTAAATTTTCGCAATAGCGAAGCCACCCTTCCTTCTTCTTTTTGGAAAAAATTTTGGTTGCGATAGCAGCTTTCTTTTTGTAAAGAACAAAGTTTTCGGGTGTCATGGAGTTGTTATAATTCTTTTCTGCCTCTTTTCTGTCTCTCACAGCGGCAGAGCATTCTGAATCCCACCAGGGCGTGGAAACTCTAAATTTAGCAGGTTTCTTGAGTGGGAACTGCTCATCCGCAGTCTCAGTGACTATACTTAAAAAATCTTTGTAGGAATCCAGAACATTATCACTGCCCAAAACAGGCAAGGACTGAAGTTTGCTATCCAGAGATGATGCATAGGAGGACCAGTCAACATTTGAAAGGTGATATTTCAGGGATGGGGAAAAATTACAAGGAGGGACTGCCCTCATAGCAATGGAAATTACAATAGGAAAATGGTCACTACCATGGGAATCGGACATAATGTTCCAGGAAAGCATAGAGGATAGGGAAGCTGAACAAACAGTGAGGTCTACGGCATCATTGGGATTTTGGGTAGGAAGAACTCTGCGAGTCGGGCAGTTATTGTTGATGACACAAAGATTTGCATCATCGAAGATCTCAAGAAGGGAGAGAGCAAAAGTGTCATTATTATGAGAACCCCATGAACGATGGTGAGCATTAAAGTCACCCATGAGGATGATCGGAGGAGGAACGGAGGAGACGACACACAGAATGTCAGGAATCAAGTTAGAATGGGGGTGGGGAATGTATATAGACAGGAAAGTAATGTTGAGAGCTCTAACAGCAACAACATTAATTTCAGGGGGAAAAGAGGGGAGAGTGATTTGGGAAAATGGAAGGGAACGCTTAACAAGTAAAGCGCTACCAGCATATCCATCTATCCTATCATCCCGCAGACAGTAGTAACCGGATATCCTAAAACGGGATCCAGGCACCAGCCATGTCTCCGAGATGGCAATGACGGACGGACGTAATTTACTTATGAGGTGAACGAGTTCAGGTTTTCTACGTGAGATGCTCTTAGTGTTCCACTGGAGAGCTGACACTTGAACCATAAGAACTTAGTAAGGAGAGTAATTGAGATAGTTTTGAGGCAATGTGGGACGGTAAATTAGGATTTGAAACGGAGATAATATTTATTAAAGATTCTAGATGTTGAAGAAGGGAGTTATCCTGAGATTCAGAAGGAGAGGGTGTCTGAGACAGGAAAGCACAGCCATTAGGGAGGGAGGAGGGTTCATCAGCTACTAACGCTTGATGAGCCACTCAATCATATGATGCGCTTAATGCAGGTCTTGGACGAGGGACTGAAAATGTTGTTTTTTTAAACGACCGGGAATGAAGGGAAGATGGTGTTCGATTTTGAGAGAAAGAAGAAAGTGGAGGGCGCTGTGAGGGAGGGGACGATTGGGCAATTTCTGAAAATGGTTTAGAGGATGGGGTAAAACGAATGGAAGCTTCAGCATATGATATATTCTCTTTGGCCATTAACATTTTGATTGATTTTTGTCTATTTTGTTCAGGGCAATCTTTACTAGTAGCAAAGTGACCACCCGAGCAGTGAATGCAGGACGCCTGTGATTCAGGAACACTGCACTCAGCTCCCGTATGGGCATCCTTGCACCGGAAACAGCGGGGCTTAGAGCGACATTGTGTCTTGATGTGACCAAATCTACAACAATTGTTGCATTGGATGGTGGGGAATTGATACAGTTCTACAGGAAGGGAAGTGTAAAATGAGAAGACACGGTCAGGTAGGAACTGACCCTGAAAGGTTAGAACCACAGTTTGCGTGGGGATCCAAGAAGCTACGTCCTCGCTAACGACTTTCCTACTTAATCGGCGAGCTTTAATAACTTCACCACACCCTTCGGGAAGAACCAGCGAGTCTACAAACTCATCCATTGAAAGATCCGTCGGTACACCACGGACTAGTCCCATTTTGGTGATGTTATATGTTGGGATTGTGGCTTGGTACGAGTTACGATCCAGGATAGGATTGTCCAAGAACTTGTTGGCATCAATAGCAGTCCGAAACTGGATAGAAATCTTGTTTCTACCTACTTTTTTAACGCCGTCACGAAGAATATTAGAAATATTATTTTGGGCGAGAAATTGACCAAACTTGATAGGGCGGATTATTGTCTCTGTCGAGTGATCTGATACTGTGCGTGAGATATGGATTATGAAGAGACCTTTATCTGTGCTAGTATATGACTTTATGCCTATGACAAGAATTGGATGCATGTACAAATTTTGATTGGAGGGTATAGATTCTCCAACATCTCGTCTCTTGGCAGCGATACCGGCCTCGACCTCCGGACGACGGCGCTTAGTTGCCATGATAGACTCATTAGATGTGGACTGCAGGACGAGGGCCTCTGTGGAGTCGTCCATGGCGTCTGGAGGGTCAGGAGGCAGGGGAGGGGGAGGAGGGTCCATGGTGGCCCCTCCCGAACGAACACAAAACTAACTTAAACTTACCACTATTCACTAGGGTTAATAACACAAACAATCTGCATAGAACACAACAATATTGTTATAAAAGAATAAGAAAACAATGAAATTTTGGTTAAATCTCTCCTACACGAAGTAACTATCAGGCTACCCACCTAGCGTACGACAGTCAGTCTGTTGACTGACACTTGTCATTGTTGTCATTTTTCAAACTTGAATTTATGCCTATTTGCCGCAATTCACCAATTGGATTTCTATTTATTTCCTCTGTTTATATAAATAAAATATTGAAAGTGGTAAGTTGCTCAAGAAATTTTTAATATCGCAGTTCTCAAACTATACTAAACGAATACAAAGTATTTCTCAAATTATCTTTCATTTTTAAATAGGTGCCCTTTGGTGACCCTAAGCGAAGCTATACATAATGTTGACTAAAAAGCGGCTAATTCTATCAAAATTTAAATTACACAGAAGATATTTAAGATTATTCTCATCAAAATCCAGTGCTGGAGAAATTGAGATTCCATTTTCAAATGGGTAAGTTTTTTTATAACCTAAAAGTAATTAAGGTTATGAAAGTAGTAGATAACAATAAATACTGTCGTTATTTACATAAACGGAATTCAAGCTGTCTTCTTCATCGATTCAATGGCATAATAAATTTATTAAATTTTGTCAGCTCAATACATATTTGGCCATGGCTATGGCATTTTCTGTTACTCTATTCAGGTATTCAATAGACCAGGTGGAAGGGCCTTATGGCCAAGACAGCAAAATATGCAGCATAGACTGGGATGGAGCCCCGCAGTCAGGAGTTCTATGTAGACCCATTTTGCCAAATTTGGCAATATTGCATATATACTGTAATGCTGGTTCATTAGGTTGTCATGGTAGCACCTTCAAAGAGCTTAACAGATAACAGTGCTCTACAATGGTGTCAATTCGGCATGTCCACCCGACTAAACTAAACTAAACTAAAAATTATCTTATTTTAGTTTAGTTCAACGTTTTGTCTATTCGGTTTGGCCACCGAACTAAAAATAGTGCATGCATTTTTAGTCAAGGTCACACGACTAAATTGAATAAACCCTTTTTAATCTGTGAATTCAATGAACGAATGACAACGTCCTTATAGAAAGAATTCTTCCTCTAAGCCGTCTAAGCTGTAAATTATGGTAAATTAGTACGATCACAATAAGAAGTTGTTGAAGTGTGAGAGAGACAACTTAACTTCTTGTCAAAAAACATGTGTTCAAACGTGACCGTACATTAAACCTCTGAAAAAGTAAACAAACCAAAACAACAAACTTGGCGGCATGGTAATGGGAATATTACGTGAAAAGAGGAAAAATAACAATTTTTACATATATTACAGATGTATTGGCAAAAAATTAATTAAATTAATAAAGTTACTATATATACACAATACTAAATATAATTAAAAAAATAAAACTAAAAGTTAAAATGCGTCGTGGAATTCATCCGCATCGCATGCCTCTTGTGGTAGCGTTCCCAGAAGACTAGCAGCATTGCCACGTTGTATGGCAATACTTAATCTCTGACCTGAAAAGACACCAGCCTTCTGGTCACGAGAAGCGTCAACCATACGTTTGGCAATCTCCCTGAAGAGATTGGGGGCGCTCGGCACAAATTCATAATCTCCAATAAGATTGGAGTATTTGCGCCGCTTAACAGCCTCTGCAGAAGCTGCAGCGGCACCGGTACAGCCAGCCGTGCCAGGTATATGGGTAGGGGCAATGGTGTCGACGCATGTTGCGTCCCACACAGAGTCCTACCCATTTTCCAAGGCATTATTGACATACCATCCAGTCTCTTGCCATCGTCGCGCGCCAAACTGTTTGGTTCAAGCATATCTGGTACACCAGCAATGACAAGAGCACTGCGGATTATGTCGTTGAGGCTGGCGTACCGTAGAATTCGCCCCGCGCTCCTGCAGCATGACAGGCCATGGTGTCCGAGTCGGTCAACTGCTTCTCCACAATGGCATTGGTGCGGAATTTTTTACTGCTAGGTCAGTTTTGAACAAATAAACATATATTTAGTTGATAAATTTTCTTATTTACCTTTCTTGCTCCTCGAAAAAAGCAGCTACAATGCATACGTTCATTTTTCTGTAATTTAAAGATTTCAACCAGCACAAACAATCAGCAGAACAAGGTTTAGTTTAGTTTAATCGTGACCAAAAATATGGCCACTAAAATAAGTCGGATTTTAGTTTGACAGGAATAAAATTTTGCCTTACCGAATAGCAAAATAGCAATTTTCACTAAATTGAATTCGACTAAACTAAAAATAGTTTAGTCCTGTCAAATTAAGTTAGTTGATGTTTTCCCGAATAAGAAACCGCAATTTGACGTGACTAAACTAATTATAGTTTAGTTTAGTCGGAATTTTGCCAACCCGAATCGACACCAATATCACCTATCACTTATAGTGTAAAATATGTACATTTACTGCACAATAAAGATTTTATTTACTTATCTATTTATTATTACTACTATATTGTTTTTAGTACTGTACTCAACCTATCAACGGGACGCTATGCACGGTTTGCAGACGGAGCCTGTGTGGCAAAACTAGGTAATACCAGTATATTGTCCACTGTGGTATCAAAAGCTAAACAAAGCACTTCATCGTTCCTACCTCTAGTTGTGGATTATAGACAGAAGGCAGCTGCTGCAGGACGCATACCAACAAACTTCCTTAGAAGAGAATTAGGTAATTTATTATATTTGTTTTTATTTTAATAGACCATTAGTAACCGAAATTATTAAAAAGCCTCTCAAACCCTTCAACTATGCCAAATGTTTGTATTAGTAGTGGGTTCACTACAGCAGTGTTATAGTCGTGATTCAAACCTGGGATCTCTTTATTGTAAGATCAAGTCCTTAACCTTAAGCTTTCTACACTATTTTTGCTTCCTATCCATAATGTACTAGTATTACAAATGGGAAAGTGTATGTGCATGTATGTTTGTCCATCTTTCGCGCTTTTACTGAACCAAGTTGGATGAAAGTTGGTATTAGAGTAGAATAGACCTTAAGAAAGGACATAGGCATGTTTGGTCGCAATAACCGACATCCATGCGGGCGGGGGCCGTAGGCAAAAGTTAGTATTCTATATTTCCCGTGCAATAATGGTTGCATTCAAGGCTTGTACTTGGTGTACTCTTTCTCTTGATTTGGCTTACACAGGTTTTATGAGAGTCACTACTGTCTGTCCTCCCAATCTGTAGAGAAAAGCCTCAGCCAGACCGGCAGAAATCATAACTTCTGAAAAATAATATTTCAGGTAGTAACTACTTCCATATTTCATTTCCAGGGCCGACAGAAAGGGAGATACTCACATCACGTCTCATAGACCGTTCCTTGAGACCACTGTTTCCACACAACTATAATTTTGACACGCAGATAGCGTGCAATATGATGGCAATGGATGCTACAAACCCTCCTGAGACAATAGCTATCAATGCTGCCAGTGCAGCTGTAGCCTTATCTGATGTTCCATGGAATGGACCTATCGGAGCAGTGAGGTAAGATAATATCAATATTATTTGAGGTACATAGTACTGTTATTGTCTAGACATGAACTGAGCTGTAGATTAAAAAAAAAAAACTCGAAAAAAAGGAGCTTACTTTTTAGGTCTTAAAGATTTTGTTTTTTTTTTTACATTAGTACAGACAGATGTCCGTAGCCAATAGGAAATTTCTGTGTACAAATGGCACTGCCCGATGCACCCAACATTGGCATTGGAAGGGTATTCCGTGCTGTAGCGGTAGTGCACTTGAAATAAGGAGCAGGGATTGGATTCTAGCTCAATGCAAAAATTTATATGACTGACCCAAAATAATACTATTCGAGTAAATATTTCATTACAGGATAGGCCAAATAGACAATGAGTTAATAGTCAACCCTACCCGCAAAGACCTGGAGACTTCAACCCTCAACCTGGTAGTGGCGGCCACCAGCGGCAAGCTAGTTGTGATGCTAGAAGGACACGCACAGGATATACTTCAACAGGATCTTCTCAAGGCGATCAAATTAGGTATGAATGTAAGTTTCACATTTTTGTTTAAATAGTACCAAAACTGTTTCGAGGGTTCCATATTTTATCAAATAATATGAAAATTGAGATAAATAGTGTAAATTTATATTTGGAAAACCCTGATATTGTGCATAGGTCAAACGTTACTGAGACCATGCCTAATGTTTGACATAAACCTTTACTTCATTTGGTTAGGTACTTCCTTAACTAAAGGTGAACATTTAAATAAAACCCTTTTTTAACGGATTCTTACCCCAACGGTATTGGATACAAGGACCAAACTACCAGTGGTTAGAGCTCCAGAGAAAGGAACTTTCTCACGATGCGCGCCGTATCAAGGAGCACTGCCTTCTGCATATCATTATAATTATTTATGTAAAACACACTAGCAGTTATTGAGCTCATGAAATTATGCAGGTTTAATCATTAATGATAGTAAATAATTATTTGTTTCAGGTACGAAAGAGGCTCAGCTAATAGTACGTGGCATAGAGAAACTACAAGCGAGCCACGGTAAAGCCAAACGCGAGTACCTCACTCCGCAGCCGCCCTCGCCCAATGTAGTGGAATCTATACACACGCTCTCCAGTATGAAGATCCGAGAAATACTCAGGTAGTTATATAACAAATTAACAAATAGTCTGAATTTATTGGCCACACCAAAATCCTCAAGGCACATTCCTTTTATAATATACCACCTAACTGTTAAAGTGAAATATTCTTATGACAATTTTATGAGTTTAAAACATATTTGATTTTGAAATTCCAATTTCTTGAGCCGCCTGAAAAAGGTCCATACAAAATAGCAGCACACTGCAGTCACAATGTGCTGGTGCGTAGTGCAATGGAGTGCAAGAGTGTATCGCATTCTATGAGACGTTGAAACACCCAGAATCGTTAGAGATAATAACTAGATATATTTTGCATACAAATATTTACTCTCTTTTTTTTTTTGGTTTGTTCCTTGGGGCCCATGGAAGCTTTTTCTTATTAAAAAAGAAAAGAGTTCCCATGAGTCACGGTAGAACGGTAACGGGAATAGTATTCCACGGGCGCGAAGCCGCGGGTATATTATATTTTATTAGCTAGTAAATAAAAATAAATAAGTGTGTCCTTTGTTCCAGCGACCCTTCCCACGATAAAATGTCTCGAGACCATGCGATCTCCGACCTCCGCCAGGCAGTACTAAACCAGCTCCGCGAGGAGTCTGCCGACGTGCAAGAGTTGCAGGACTGCTTCAACGCGAACTTAAAGCAGATATTCAGGGACATGATCTTTGAGACCGATACGAGATGTGACGGCCGGCATCTGGATGAACTTAGGAATATTAACTGTGAGGTTTGTACACTTTGTAGTTGGGGACCTTGGTTACGATATTTATTGGTAAATTTAATAGTCAAAAAAATTGAAGAATATGTGTGCTTCTATTGCAACTAGTTGCCATCAAAGGAAAAAAATCTTCCATCGCAACTGGTTGCGAATCACAGCTGCGATGGCAACTGTAGGGGTGTAGGAATCCACGCATGTGCAGGAGTTGCAGAACTGCTTCAACGCGAAGCAGATATTCTGGTACCAGGTGTGTCGTGTGTGAATGAGCTGAGGAATATTAAGTGTGTGAGGTGTGTATCCCGTAATAGACACTAAGGGAACAGAACCCAAATATTTTTCTTGGGGAGAAAATTAATGGTGTCTTGTTCGATTAGGTTGGTACATTGTGCTTTTCGATTGCTGCTGTGACGCTTATATGCGTCATCGGCGTAACTGAAGACATTTGTGACCCATATTTATATCCTTGGTTATGAATCGGTTAATGCTTAACGAGTAGAATTATATTTTTAGACACTGAGGTTAACAAGGTCTCCTCCTCTCTGCGTTTGCTCTGCGAAATGTTCTGTATATAGTATTGGGTAACCAAATTGTATCTTGCTAACCAGCAATTGCTGCTATCTCATATAAATAAAGAAAGAAAATGTCAAAGTCAATCATATCCTATCGTACTTCTTACTACTATTATAGTACTGAAAGTTTGTGAAGATGTTTGTTATTCAATCACTCTCTAATGGTCGAACGGATGTTGCTAGAATTTGGTACAGGGATAACGTATAGGTTACTTTTTATTTCGGTAGTAAATTGCCCAGGCGGGCTGAGCTGCAGGCAACAGCTGGTTACAATATATTTAAAAAAAACAATTGACACCAATAAAATAGGAAAAGTTTTAATCGGTCTAGGCGGGGTCTGAACCTGCCATCTTTGCCTTACAAGGGTAATTAATACTTTGACCTGTAAGCTACCAGACCTCGCCCGAACCAATCCAAATTTCTCCTTTCATATCTGTCTTTGAGGCGACAGTGGAGCATCTACCGATATTATTACGAACTATCGGAACCAATGAATGATTTTGCAACCATTTTTAAACATTGATTTTTGAGTACTACGCCCAAACAGCTTAGTGGTCAAAGCATTGGCCCTGTAAGGCAAAGATCGCGGTTTCAAACCCCGCCTTGACTGATTCAAACTTTCCCTATTTCATTGGTGTCAATTGTTTTTTTAAATATATTGTAACCAGCTGTTGCCTGCAGCTCAGCCCGGGTGGGCAATTTACTACCGAAATAAAAAGTAGCATTTACGTTATCCCTGTACCAAATGTTAGCCAGTTCTGTTCAACCGATTCTTTTTTTCTCAACCGATTCTGTTAATCGATTTGAATAATTAGCATGCAAATTCAAAAATTCATTCAAACAATTGGCCTGTGCGTACGTAGGTGTCGCTGTACTCGCCGCTGCACGGCAGCGCGCTGTTCCAGCGCGGCCAGACGCAGGTGCTGTGCACCGTCGCCTTCGACTCGCCCGACAGCGCGCTCAAGATGGACGCGCTCACCATGCTCACCAGGTTACTATTTTGTGCTCCTATGTCAGTGGTTCAACCGTGTGGGGACGGAGAAAGAATACATGTGTCACCATCCCATCTCATCCAAAGAGGCGTGAAACGGAAAAATACGCAGACGATATCACTGCGAGAGAAGGACAACTCGAAATAAAACCTTGTACCACAGTATTATTAACTATAAGCCTACCGGTAGTTCAACTTTATTACGCACAGAAAATTTAGTCAAAGGTCATGGTTATCACAACAAAAGGTACTTTAATTTTGAAGTGCTTATGGTCAATTTACTACATCACCAGCTATATGATACCATATTGATGCATTGCTGTTCATATGAAAAGTGAAAAAAATCGGTTGAAGGTATCTGCTTCAAAATCAAGTTACAAGATTTGACCCAAACAAACATACGTACATGAAATTCATTGCAAATTAATAAAAAGCTTATAAAAAACAGATGCAGACGACTTGAGAAACTTCCTCTCTTTTGAAGTTAAAAAGGTTTTTGTCTGCAATACACCACTGACAAATTAGAGAGCGCAAACTAAGTGTGTTTGCGCTCGCGGACCCTGCCGCTCGCTTCCCCTGTACCCCTCATAGTACTCCCGCGCAAGTACCGAGTCGAACGAAAGTAACACATAATAAGACTGTGCCTGTACCAACCCGTCTGACCAGTGTGGGAACAGTACCCCTAGCACGAACAACTATAGTAATCGTATGGTAAACATATTTGATAAAAAATAGAGCATTGTGATTGGCCGCCTGCCTGCTGTGAGCCTGTGTGTATGTGATGCCGACCAATCGCAATGCTCCGTTCTCTCAATACGTTTACGATACGATTGCGATAGATGTTCGTGCTATACTGTAGCCCAATCTCTCCCAACATTAAGAGAGGTCTTTGTCCAGTAGTGAACTCTGATAGGCTGATGATTGATACCAATGATTAAAGGGCAAACAAATGAAGGCAAGGATTGTTGACAGGAAAATCACCTTACAGTAATGTCTATGACCTTTGTTCCTTACGAACTTGGATGTTTACGGTTTGGAGTCTGGGGCATGTGACCACTTATCCTTGATTTGACTTATCTTGGTGTATACGGTAGCTTCTGTTTGATCTCCTAAACCTGTGAGGAAATCCTGCACTGAGTCCTTCAATATCCTGCTTTAGAGCTTCTGTCCGTGAATTGGAAGTTATACCTGGTTACAGCTATAGT
Organism: Eilema caniola; assembly: GCA_949126895.1. Taxonomy (NCBI): domain Eukaryota; kingdom Metazoa; phylum Arthropoda; class Insecta; order Lepidoptera; family Erebidae; genus Eilema; species Eilema caniola. The sequence goes on from OX421481.1 coordinate 19,073,731, forward strand.
TGGTATAAGTCCCGAAGATCTTTGTTGACGCTATAAACACTCAGCCAGTTTCTATACTAAAATACTTAAATTCCCCCAGCGGTATAAAAGAGAAGAGTTTCTTCCTCCACTACGAGTTCCCCGCCTATGCCACGGGCGAGGTGGGGCGGGGTGGGGGAGCAGGCAGGCGGGAGGCAGGTCACGGAGCCCTAGCTGAACGGGGCTTATTGCCCGTCGTGCCGCAGCAGCCCTATGCGGTGAGGCTCACTGCGGAGGTCTTAGAGTCTAATGGTGAGTGCTTTTCATATTCCCTACTAAAAGAGCAGCAGCCTAGAAATTAGTGCGAAGAGCCTCGCGGGGCGGCGTGACGTCCCTTCGCCTTCAAGTGACTATGATCTTATTCTCCCGTAGATAAGATTCAAAATGGTTTGTAATATTTTGTTCATTGCGCTATGTAGAATGTTTTATTCTATAGTTGCTAGCTTTACTCTGTAAGACAAAATCGATAAATCAGCCTATTGCAGTCTGCTGGTCATAGCCCTCTTTCAATGTTTGGCGTCTGTCACCACACGGAAACCTTACTATAATTTGTCGGTGTTCCAGGCTCCAGTTCCATGGCATCAGTGTGCGGCGGTTCCCTGGCACTCCTCGACGCGGGAGTGCCTCTGACGGCTCCGGCCGCAGGAGTGGCCATCGGCCTGGTCTCCAAGTACAACGCCAATGGACAGATGGAGGACTACAGGATACTCACTGATTTGTTAGTGAGTCTATATTAATTTATTGTCACATTTCATTAACTCCCCAAAAAAAATAGCTAGTAATTAATGCTCGGCCTCTACGGGTTGTAGCATAAAGCTCAAAACTTTACCCAATTACTGGAGTATAAAATTAAAAAAAAATATCAATGTCTTTTTTTTCTTACGGGAAATCCCCACGGATATCCCCCCCCCCCCCCCGTAGGAAGGGAGAGGGGGGTTATGTCGGACTCAAACCAACTAAACCGCACGCCGTCTGTGGGTCGTTGTGCTAGGCCGAATGTGAGGTTGTCAACGACATAGCCCTCGCACCCCGGCTGACCCAGGGCCATCCCTCTCGGTCTGGCCCTCCTCGAGGAAATGTTAATGGCTGTGCTTTTAGTGATTATTGCGTTCTAACAAATTCTTATGCTTTATTAGTAGTACCGATTAGACCACCTTAGGCCACCTGCACTCTATATGGCCCTATGGACTTCCCCGCTAAACTCGCCCGTTCGTCACATATTACATAGGCACATACAGAACCTAATAAAAATGACAAGTAACTCACATATTTTCCACTACTTAATTATAATATACTATTCTAACCTCCAGGGTATAGAAGACTACATGGGCGATATGGACTTCAAGGTAGCTGGAACTAAGAAGGGTATAACGGCCCTGCAAGCCGACGTCAAGATACCCGGCTTACCTCTGAAGGTCGTGATGGAGTCTATACAAAAGGCGTGTGATGCTAAGAGCAAGATCATCGATATTATGAACAGGTGTATCGATAAACCAAGGTAAGTCTACGTGTAATTTTGTTCCAATTGAAACATGGTGGTAGAAATTTGATGGCACAAATTTGCCGTAAATTTCGGCCGGGTGGGTGGTAGCACTAGTGGGACCGGTGGGTGTCATGCGGTGCTCGTCAAGCTGAGTGCCACTATTGTTAACATGGTACGTGTAAGTAATGACGACCCTCTCTCCTGAGGCTTTCCCTTCAGCTTACCATCAAGTGAGGTGAAAAGCACTATTTTTTCTATTATTCAGGTCGTCAAATTGATTGCACCCCGCTTAATGGTAAACTGGGGAGCAGTCCAAAGACAAGTGGCCTCCATAACAGATGTTGTCCCTAGAATGGCGGTCTCTATCCCTAGAATGGCGGTCTCTATCCCTAGGATGGCGGTCGCTATCCCTACCTTGACGGCTTCCCCAGATGGTTTTTCACGACCCGCTTGATGGACCCGGGACTATAGGAACACTCTCGCCTGTATAGGAGAGATAGATGGAGAAGACAGTAGTGAGGCCGCTTCCACGGGTGGATTTTGGAACTTTCAAGTCGCCACCTGGTGGTAACTGGGAATTTTATCCCTGATTGCACGAGGTGACGACCAATGTGGGAATGACTAGGAATAAACCCATCCATACCCTATTTCCCGGAATTTCCTTAAGAAGTATATTTCAGTATTCACAGAACTCAATCGAATCTTCCTGCTGCTTCACATAATTGACTATCATGATATGATTCACTTGCAAATTCTTTTTAGGTTTTCTGTCTACCCCCTCCGATTAGTGAGTACATAGGGCATCCAGGAAAACTGTTTTTTTCATTGTTCATGCATTCTGAGCATCTCATTTTCACTTCTATCACTGTCAGATATAAAAAAATTAAAGTCCATTGATGAATTCCAGACAGGGTCCAAAAGAGAACATGCCTGTTATAGAAGAGATGCAGGTCGAGGCTCACAAGAGGTCCAAGCTGCTCGGAGTGGGAGGGTTCAACCTTAAGAAGCTGTATGTGGACACTGGGGTGCAAGTATGGGTTGCTATTTATTATTTAGACATACACGCACACACGCACGCGCATACACACACGCACACGCTCATGCACGCACACCAACACGCACACAGGAACACATATACGAAACACACACACACACACAAAGACTTATCAATCAATCAATCAGTCAGTGCACTGCTGGATATAGGCCTCTCCCAATGTGCGCCATTTCGTGCCACAGACGAGACTGTCCTCTACAGCCAACCCTCGACTTAGATGCAGTCGCTCCCGAAAAAGTCATGATGAACTAAAAGTATAGGAGAGCGGTCCCCGGAAATTATTTTTTTTATTCTTCTTTACTAAAATAGATATGGGTTTCTTCAAGAAGGGTATTAGAAGGTTTCTACAGGCTCGGTAGCGAGGGTGTGACGCCCCTGGTGTTGCACACGTCCATAGGCCACGGTAACCACTTTCCAGCAGGTGGGCCGTGGGTGCGCCTGTCTGCCACCTATGTAGTTATGAAAAAAAAGTAATCAAAGTCATGCACCTCATTTTTATTAAGTACCTGTAACTGAAATTACAGTAGTAATAACCAGGATTTGAACCTGACACCTTAGCTACTGTCTAACCACTAAGCTATAGACGCTTCTTGCTCGATCTCTTCATCGACGAATTGAACATCACCTATTATTCCAGATAACTCCAATAGACGAAACTAAGTACAGCGTATTCGCGCCGTCACAGGCGGCTATGGACGAAGCTAGGGCTCGCATCGAGACGTGGCTGACCGCGGAACGAACCCCAGACCTCGAGTTCGGCGCTATCTACAAGGCCAAGGTGGTGGACGTGAAAGAAATAGGCGTGCTCGTCACATTGTACTCGGGCATGGCGCCCGCGTTAGTGCATAATTCGCAGTTAGATCATAGGAAGGTGAGGTTTCATTGAAGTAACTACTTTTTTTTTTTTTTTTTTTTTTTTAATATAAAGAATATTAGCAACCGTAATTATCGAAAATACTAATATTCCCTCTAACCCCTCCAACTAAGCTAAATTGCTTGTGCTAGGAATGGGTTCACGCCGGTAGTGTAATGGCCAGGATTCGAATCCGTGACCTCTCGATCGCAAGGCCGACTCCTTAACCACTAAGCTACCAACGCTTTATATATTCACGTCTGTAAACCACCGAAGGGGTAAGCAGAGGAGTAATACGCACATTTCGCCAACTATGGTGTTCGGTCCCATGTAATAGGGGTGCAATACCGTCAATCGGGCTGTGTTTACCGTCAAATGGCGAGCAGCCCTATTCTTTAGTTGCCTTATACGGCCCTGGGTCAGCCGGGGTGCTAGGGATATGCTCTATAGCTACCTCACCTTCGGCCTCTGCGACCCACAGACGGCGTGCGGTTCAGTCGGTTCGAGTCCGACATAACCACCCCCTCCGGCTCCGGCGGGGGAGGTATCCGTGGGGATTTCCCGAACGATAAAAAAGGTGGCCTACAGGAAATAATGGGATGGCCCAATTCAGTCCACCGGGAATCACACACAGCTCACTAGGTAAAATGTCTTAAAATATGATTTATCTGAATGAAACTTTTAAAAGCATTTTGTATTTTGTTAAATTTCAAATCGATTTACATAGGAAAATTTTAAATCGATTTACATAGGAAAATTTTAAATCGATTTACATAGGAAAATTTTAAATCGATTTACATAGGAAAATTTTTGAATTGATTCAGGCGGGACTCGAACCCGCGAGCTTGCCCTTACAGGGGGACTGTTCTGACCACCAAGCTACCAGACCACGGGCTACCAAATTTATTTAATTAGAAAAAATTGAATTGATCTAGGCGAGGATCGAACCCGCTATCTCTGCCTTACAGGGGCAATGCTTTGACCACTAAGCTACCAGACCTCGCCCTAACCATTTCAAGTTCCTCCTTATATCTGTCTTTGTGGCTACGGTGAAGCCGTCTGGACCGTTCGATCGCGGGTTTGAGTCCCGCCTGGACACCCTCTAGCAATTTCCAAGTTGCGAATAAAGTTTACATTACAACCCGGGGTACTGCTTTTGTTTCATAATATCCAACCATCCGACCTTCCAAGCCTGAGAGGAAGCTTTGCACCTGAGCCTGTTACGTTGTTTAGCAAATGCACTGAATACCTGCCCCTCTAGACAAGTTGCAGTTCACTGGCTAGCCTATTGTAGAATAGACTGACTTCAACTTCTTCAAAATGGCCTCTGCAGCAAATCGTCACAATTTTGCCAATGTCTAGTAAAATGTATTATAAACTTATTAATGGCGAAACGCTAATATCAAGTGTACCGAAGCGACATTAGCCACGCCAGTAAAAAAAATCCATGTCCCCCCCCCCTCCCCCACGAGATTCAGGTGGATGATCAGTACGTGTGGTTGAATTTTAGGGGGTGGAGAGAATGACAAATGTATGGGATTTGACGTATCTGACAGTCGTCAACGAATAACAGATACGTCACATCCCATTTATTTGTCATTCTATTCTAACGAATCCAACGAATTGTCACTTGTCTAGAGAAGCGGGTCAGTTTGGCTTGGCTCCCATGGGTGTTGGGTCCTTATACCGTATTTTACTGTTGAAATATAACAAACCCCCATCTTTCCAGATATCGCACCCCTCAGTCCTAGGCCTGGACGTGGGGTCCGAGATTCAGGTGAAATACTTCGGCCGGGACCCAGTCTCCGGCCAGGTGCGCCTCTCGAAGAAAGTTCTAACATCTCCGCCTCCCGGCATCGTCCGCAAACTGGACAAGGACTAACTTACTCTGTGATATTTTAGATAGTAATGTTTTATACGCGCTAATATGGTTTAATATAAGCGTCTTAGGGTAGTCTTGTATGTCATATTATGGACGGTAAAAAGGCAGCCTTAGACTTCAGACGCAAAATCTGCAGCAAACAGCGCGGCAGCGGCGGCAACACGGCAAGCCAAATAGAGAACCCGAGGAGGCCCGTATCGAAAGAGATGGCCCTTTGCCAGTGCGAGGGATATGCACTAAAGCTGCCTCGCCTTCGGCCTTGCACTGCGACCCACAGACGGCGTGCGGTTTAGTCAGTTCTAACCCGACATAACCTCCCTCTCCGGCGCCGGGGGGGGGAATTAGTATCCACGGGGATTTTGCGCACGTAAAAAACCAAAGAGAAAGAATACATTATCTTTGGCTTGCGACGCGTCCCGCCGCTGTCTTTGTATCCGAGGTTTTTGCTGTTTATGCTAAGCGTCCACCTATCGGCAACGTAAACAAGAGACGTATCGCGTCAAACCATTAATATACAAAATACTCAAGATGCACAGTCTCGAACAAAAGTAACACTCAAATCTGTCTTCAATTACACATAAGTAGTTATGTTATAAACACGAGTTAGGTTGACACGAGCGGTGATGATGTTTTAAAAAAAAAAAGACGACAAGAGTGGAAGAGCTGAACTGATTTTATTTTAGGAGCTTAAAACTCAGAAACATTGAGTCTTATTACTAATTACTTATCCAGAGTACAGGGTGATGCTTGGTTATGCCGGCGTAACTCCTCCCTCCTTAAGTGTGAAGCGCGCGGAAGGCAGCCGTTGCAGTTGCAAAGGTTCTTGTAACTGGGTCTGCTTGGCTTCTGGCGTCGCTGATCTCCTTTTCTTGAATAGGCGATGCCAATGCATGCAGCACCTATGGTCGTGATGATGATGACCATAGGTGCTGCATGCAGGTCGTTTAGATCGTCGAGTAAGGGACTTCTTCAATGTTTAACGTGACTGGTAAGCTTTTCCTTGTTGTAGCGTAGCGTGTTTGTGAAAGAGATACAGTTTATTTGATGTCCATGTATTTATTGTGGGTGCTCAGCGTCCTTCCGGCTGTGTCGATGGTATATTTTTTTTTCAATCGTGATGAGTATCACGCCGTTGCTTCTTTTAATAATAGACTTTGTTGCCGTATAGATAGGGGTGAAAATATTTAATTGCCCGCACTATTTCTAACCTTTACAATTGTTGCGTATTTTTACTCATTTATAGAAAGCGTCCGAGAAGCTTACCCTACTGGTTTCCCGCTCATAACGCAACGTCGGATGCGTCCATTGTAAGAATGAATGGTTGTTCGAAGTCTGGGTACTGTAATATGGGGATATTCGTAAGGACTTCCTTACATTTTTGAATGATTGTACCAATTCTGAGGTTGCAATTATCATAGCATAACTTTTCAAACAAGCTGTTAAAGGTTTAGTTAATTTCACGAAATCCTGGATGAACTTGCGGTATTAGCCCACAAGGCCTAAAAAGGATTTAATTTCCTTCTTGGGTAAGGAGATCGCCTTACAGCCGCAATTTTATCTGCGTTTGGATTAAGGCTTTCGCCCGTAAGCGTGTGGTCAAAAAACGTTACTTGTTTTTGTAGGAATTTTAACTTGTCCAGTTACAGATCAAGATTATGTGAACTTAACCTGTCAAAAACCTGTTTACACTTTTCAATATGTTCTTGTAACGAAGTAAAAAAAATGATTGCATCATCGAGATATATTAGGACATTGTCTAAGCCGCATAAAACTGCGTCCATTAACCTCTGGAACGATCTGGGCGCTGACTTCAAACCAAAGGGCATTCTTACGAATTCGTAATGGCCTCGTTCTGTGCTGAAGGTTGTCTTCTCTATATCTTTCGGGTCCACTTCTACCTGATGATAACCAGAAGCTAGATCTTAGGTTGTAAAATATTGTAATTCAAGCCTGTCAAGTATGTCATTAATGTTAGGTAAGGGGGTAATCTTCCATGGCTTTTCATTGAGTTGTCTATAATCTATCATTAACCTCCACTTTTGGTGGCCTGATGCATCGATTTTCTTTGGCACGATGTGTACGGGACAAGACTACGGCGAGCTGCTGACGTAATAATTCGTCAATTAGTTTCTGTATTTCCTGTTTTTGTTTAGGCGCCTGCCTATAATTGCGAACGTATATGGGGTGTTATCGGTCAGTCTACGCTTACGTTTGACCTGATGGGTAAAAGTAGGCGGGATATTTTCGCAATACAATATGTCACGGTAATTATAACACAACCTTTCTATTTCACGTTTTCAATAGTTCTCAATTCAATTCCGTTCTAAGTCTTTTAAGAGTGTTTTTGAGTAACTTATCTAAATCTTTATTAGTCTGATCCGAACTATCGATATAAGTAACCCTGGGGTATTTTCCGAAAACGGAGTTAAATGTATCTTATAATTGTTGACTAAACTAATCTTATTTTCCGACTTGTTAATAACCGATGTTGTTATTGTTCCACACTTAACAGACACTAGGGCGGAAGGGAACACGAGTCCGTCACTCGTTATTTGTTCCGACAATTCATAATCACCATCACGATAATTGCACAGGAGATTAATCACCTTTTCGCACTGCGGATGTATCGTGTGTACGATCGCATGTCATCTTGTATGGGAATGGTTGCGACATCCGGTCTCAATGGCATATTTTTTTGTTTTGGCAATAAATGTTTATGTATACTCCCGTGTGGTTCCCGGCAAAGTAGAATTTGGGACACCCCTTCTCTCCCTATGTGGTGTCTTACAAGGCGACTAAGGAATAGTTCTGATTAACTACGTACAGCCCAGACTCAGCCTCAGATGCATGGCTCGAGTCAACAATAGTGCCCGGAATATGGCAATAGGCTCACCCTCTGTTACGTGGGACCGAATACAGATTGGTGAAATGTGGGTGTTAATTCACCTCTGCCTAACCCTCCGGGGATAAAGGCGTGATTATATATATGTATGTATGTATACTAAGTTTCTGTCTCTAACTCCGGACGCGGGTAAAACTTTTCGTGACTTTTCATATTGAATAGGGGGCACTGGGCACCCCCTCAGATTGAAAATCAATCGGCGCGTATGGCGCGGGCTTGCATGGGTATGCAACGTTGGGATTACCTGATGCTGGGTAGCCGGTTTTGTGTGACCTACTGGAGGACGATTTAACGCGGTTCGCTGTATCTGTTGCGGAGGCCTATAATTAATATTTGATTACTACTGCTACTACTATCTGGATTAGCCGAGTTCGGCCTATTTAAGCTCACGTTTAGCCTATTTCGGCTATTTTTTGTTTTACGTCTTTCTGTTTGACCAGAACTATTGCCTGTTCCAGTGAACCCGCACTTTGTATTCGCACAAAGTGCAATAATGGGGTCCAATTGGTTTAGAAAGACGTTAACCGCCATTTCGTAGTATCGCTTTTTTGTTTAGTCTATATTGATTAGTGAGTACGTTAACTCACTTGTCTCCGAATGATTCGATGTCAGCCGATCGTTTCGTGACCTGCATCAATTCGTGTACAATTTGCACCTCGTACCTAAACTTCCCGAACCTACCTTTGAATGTCTTCCCAACTATTGAAATCGTAGTATTCCGATAGCGGCTCTACAGCTTTGGCGGATAACTTGTTTCTAATGATGCATTTGATGCACTAATAATGATTGTTCCCAATGTTAGTAAGTTTGTACAGGAATCTCGAGAGCAAACAGAGTTAGATATTTAACCCCACAAGCATGCCGATTCTGAGGCGATGAATTCTGCTAACCGCCGCTGCTATTACTGCTGCACCGCACGAGCTCAATCTTGTTCTTCTTGATCGCGTCACAGACGTCACGTCCCGGTATTTTACCGATTCGCAAGCCGTATAGTTTTGACGCGATCCTGACCAACTGCGCCAGTTAGATTGAGACGAGCGGTGAGGATATTTTTAAAAAGTAAAGACTTGGGAGGTCAGTCTCTCAAGAGTGGAAGAGCAGAACTGATTTCATTTTAGAAGTAAACTAACATACAGTTATTACTAATTACTTATCTAAGTACAGGGTGATGCTTGGTTATGCCAACGTAACTCGCGAACAAAATTATTAATTTTAAAAATAGCAAAATAATAATAGATAATCGCCTCCATTAAAATAAGAACGGTGTCATTTGTATTAGGCGATAAAATGAAAGGATGTTGTAATGTATTGTTCTTACACTGATACGCGCCCATTAGAAGATAGTTTAGGGAAGAATTTAGAAAAAAAAAATCACAATACTTACTATATTTTGTCATAAAAACTACAAAAATAAATCAATGAACTATTTTACTTATCGAAAATAAGATTTCCCATAGTTTTTTGATGACGTAAAAATATTACAATTTCCCAAAGAACACTTTGGCATTTTTAGCGTGCGCGCAAAGATACGCGCGACGTAGGACTATTTTGAAAAGAGGGCACCATTTGGATTTGTGCACTCATTTTATGCGGACGTTTTTGTGATACTGACTGCATCTTGGGTTTCTTTGTTTGTATTTCAATGCATCACACTGATAAACATGATCGGCATTGATCGTATTTTGGCCCGCTGCAACTACCAGCAATCGAATTGCCGACGCCATTCCATTCGGATTTTCGTAGTGAGCGTACGTGTAAACCGCGCATAGACAAAATGTGTCGACAGGACGATCGTAAAAATGCAATTGGCGGAAAGTGTGTTACGTGCGTCCACCTGGCCGGCATTCCGAATGACGTGATCGGTACGCATCGCAAAAGTTGCCTCTCGGAGCAACAGCGTCGGCATTGCCGATGAGCAGATGCGTGTGTTAGATTTATATAAAAATATGGTCTGTATAAATATATATCGAATATCTAATACAGGTATATGTATAATGTAAAACCATAATTATGTTTGTCTACAATGGCCAAGTGTCTATATGCAAATCGAATATGTAAGTAGGTTTGTGTAACACACAACCAATAATTAAGCCATCAAGATTTTGCATAGCAACCACCAATTTGCAGTGCCACAGGGTCACTATAATCCTGTTATATACCCTAGGACCCAAATGTAACTAATGATTGTACCAGGGGGACATAATAAAACAACCACTATGACTATATCGTTCTCTTTTATTCTGTTATACTACGTTAGTTCCAAAGCTATTATAGACAGGAAAGAACTAACAAGAAAACCTGTCCGCCTTCTAACCATGATAATATAGTCGTTTTATACCAATTCATCATCATTACAATCTAGGCTAGGCATAGCCACACATTACAATAATTACGAGTCTTAGTCTTACAATCACACTGGTATCGAACCAGCTTGTACGATATAGCATTATCTTCGAGGCTTGTAGCCAATACACAATAAACCACATCAAGTAATATTGTAAATATACACTGTTGAATTACATCAATATCGCGAGGTAGTTTTACTACACAATAACACACTTTGCATATCATACCCCAGAAGGGTATGGTTCAGTAATCAATATTTCTAACTGCTAGACAGTTACTGCAATACAACAATCGTAATATCTCTATCCACAGATATTACTACGTTATAACAACAATTATCACCTGACAATTATAAAACAAATACAGCTCACATAACAAGTATTATTTTCACGATATTGTCAATAATTCACAGTACAATAATATTACACAATAAACATTAACAGAGTTATATCGTACCTTAAGTTTCGATGTCTCGGGATCAACTGAGTCCTTACTCAATATCGTCTGCCCTTTTATAGGACTCTCGCTTTGTCGCAATGCATCGAATGATTTTCACCTACCCACTTAAACTATTGTAGGTACTAAATAGTTTCATAAATACCAATTAACATGATTATTCTTTATCGTATATGTATATATATACACATATATACATATATACACATAAATATCACGAAACGTATATACCACAATACATCAATACATCTCGCTTTGTTTATTACAATCGAACCATATCGTAGTACCGTCATTTCCTGAACATAGAAATGATTATTATACATAGATTTTAATTAATAACTATCACGTGCAGGTGGACGCACTTGTTTGACTTTCCATACTAAGAGTACTTCGATTCGTTTAATGGGTTGTATACGATGCCGGTAGGCGGACGCATAGCTTAAGGGTCAATTTCCATTGAAAAATTTGTTACTACAAATAGTTATGAGAAGTTTCGCGTGAAATCTCGCGGCGCCGCGCTCCCCCTTCTATCATTTTAGTATTCTGAATTATCTATTATTATATACTTAATGTAGTACATGCCTGCAAGAAAGTTATTTGTAGTAATAGACCAACACATACCATATCCATTTATTTTACATACATATTTTTATGTATCATAGTAAAATCAACCTCATCTCAATAATGTTAGAGTTATTATTTGTGATTTGAAATTTTAGTATTGCTAAATAAGATTGCGTTAGCCTTTCTAAAAAGGCAGATTGAATGAATATGTTAAAACAAATCGAAATTTGTTTGTTTCGTGTATTATTTTCGTTATCTTAGTATGTATAATGTCGACTGCCAAAAATTGTGAATAAAGAACAATTATTATTACAACTGTAATTTATTTTATTTTATGTTGTACATTCCTTCACGGTAAAGCATGGTTCACATGAGTCTTTTTTATTTTCGTGAAAAGGGACTGTTTCCATACAATCATTCAAGTAGCCCACCACAGTCTACTGCTGGACATAGGCCTCTCCCAATGTGGCCAATTGCGTACGATCCTCCGCCTTCCGCATCCAGTCCGTCCCAGCCACCTTTTTCAGGTCATCGGTCCATCTGGCTACACAAATCCTCAAAAGTAATTTTGACCAATCTATTCAGATAAAGGAGTGCTGGGCATCATATAGTTCGATTGATCAGACGTGGTCCCAAATATTTCACTGAGAAATCTAGGAACTTGGAATGCGCTGTTCTATCCTTTGCAATAGCATCCTATCGATTTTGTTAATTTACTTCCATGTAAAACATGAAACATGCCAATAATACATTCAGTCCAATAGGATAGGCAGACTTAATGTTGCCACTTGCTACGATCATTACAAAAGTAATGCCTGTATAGTGTAAACCCCAATGGGGTAGGCTTAGCACCTACGTTTTCTTCTGTCCCACGTTGTTATGGCTTAATGGCTTCTGCCTGTTGGCGGTGGTTTACGGTGAATCCTAACTTTTACGAGCAGTAGCCGGCGCGCCCTGATTTTTGTACCTACTAGATGTGCGAGCACGTGCGCGCGTGGCCCCTCTTTCGTTTTCAATGGCTATGACCTTTTATCCCCGTACATAAGATTCAAAATGGTTTGTAATGTTTTGCCACAAAAAGCCGCTACGCTTTTTTATTGGAAATTGACCCTTACTGTCGGTATGATCCGACAGTCGCCTACGAAAGGCCGGTAAGAGATGGGATAGCCCAATTCACCTCGGAATAAACAAATAAAACACGTAATATTTTCTTTATTTGTATATTGAAAGTAATAATCTGTACATTCTATGAAAATATTGTATCACAAAAGGACGTTTTATCGAAGGCACTATGTTGCTTTAGCCGCCTGGACCACTGCCTACCCCCTCGGGGGGCATAGCCACAACAATATAATTATATCTTTACGTAACGCGGCTGCGGATTGAAACCGCACTTACACACTACAACAAAGTGATTGTCAAAAAATAAAGAAATAACAATACTCCTTATGATAAACGATTAAATACGTACATTGATACAAAACGTAAACATAACAATTCAAATTGTCACACTTTAATACTTGCAGTCTTTGATTTCGTTGTGACTACAGCATTAAATTAACTATTTAAATAATATTAATTAAACATATTTCAAACTATTTACAAAATATTCGATGAAAATATATAAATATTATTATAATTCGAATAGGAATGCCCTGCGCAGAGCGAAATAACTAAAGATATACCTAACACCGTGCGATAAAGGTGGCAACAGTTCGTGTCTAAGGATAAAGGCTGCGCTTCATTTGTGCGATCATTGTTACTGGATGATCTTTCGTCGAACGACAAAGTAAAGATTAGAAAGGTCACAGGAATCAACCGAACAAAACAACTGTGTAAAATAACTACTGACTAGTTGATTAACTGTATAAATCCTTCCCAATCTTTGCGCTTTGATAAGACATTCTTAAACTTATTCGGACACTTGTACAGACATATTTTCTATCTACAAGATACACACGAAAAAGTATAAGAAAATCACCCGAGGAACTAAATTATACACAAGATTAGTAACAACATAAACACACTAAAAATATCGTTATGATCGTAAAAATGAACACCAGCCTTTACATAGTATTGCCAAGTAATGCTGTTTTAGTAGCGGCATGATTAAACTGTTAGTTGAAAATTCAAATTATGCTTTAAACTTCATTTGAGATCAGTCTGACTAATAAGGGTTGCCACCGAAAGGCGCGTGCGTACAAGCCACAATAGACCAAGTGACTTAAAAAATAAGGTCTATATTATTATGCAAAAAAAAAAACCAAGTACATACATTTTTAAAATGGCAATATTTAGACTTGGCGCGTTTCAGGTACGCATTTGTAACTTGCGTAGACATTTCATTTTGCTTTTTTTGTTGGAATATAAAAATGTGTTGACTGGTGAGCTGATAAATTTTATTAAAATTACGTATTGACCTTTCTAGCATGTTCATCTTTTCTTTATCTTATCTTATCTCAGAGTTGATTGCCTGTTTGAAATATTAGAATCTATTCAAGGGATGCCTCTATATGGTTATAGTAATGTTTTACATAATCGAAGTAAAATTACCGCTATTTCTTAATAAAAAAACTTTAAACAGCTTTCCAGTCAAGAAATTTCTTTATTCCAACACCTCCCTTAGATACTAAATTGGCGAACTTACGGCAAAAATCAATAATCAATCTTAAGATGACGTCATCAATTGACGCACATAAAAATAATTCCTACAAGGAATATCACAATTGGGTGGATTATTGACTTTCACTGTCTAGAGAGGCAATTATTCTTATTCAATGGCAAGATTTCGATCAATTGATAATGGTAATTAGGACCGCGACAACTTTGAAACTCTTTGAAAAAATAAATATAAAAATCACAATTAAAATAACCACTAAATATAATCGTAGTTTTAGTCAAAACCGTCGCGAGTCCTCTAGCCTCGTTTCGCCACAAAAAAAATCGTTTTTGTCATAATCGAAATGCACTTTTATAGTGAATATGAGTATTTTAGTCGGGTTTCAATCACAAATAATCGGATGACGTTCAAAGAAACCGTTTAACTTTGTCGAATAAATATCATTCATTATAAATAACTCGAGATATCAATCAGAATGATCGTATGTCTTGTAAATACTTATCTGGATAATATCATTACATACATTGACTCCTTGTTATTACTTCAAGGCGCTAATTGCTAAGGCACACGACTCGATTCCTTTAAAATATTTTGAGTTGAAGAAACCCTCTCATTTAATCAAATGGTGAGAACCAGATTTTTACTCAACCGTAGTTGCCTGTCGAAATAAATCAGTTAGATTTTTAACGTTATACAATAAATAATATTTGATTCGCTATTCTCATAAATAATCTTCTATCATAAAACGCTAACATTTGGTTTGATTGAATTGAATTCAAATAAATATAATTTTTTCATTACAAGAAACACCATATTAAAGGAAAAAATCTTCTGCAAATTTTACTATCGAGCAATTTACAATAACTTCATAAACATACCTGTCCAAATCTTCAATTTCCCAAATAATAATGAAAATCCATTTATTACTCAAAAAAACCGGCTACCCTCATTTCCTGAACAAAAAAAACAAACAAAAGTAGTGCCATCTCTATATGGATACCAATAACTTATCGTATTCCTAAACTGAACTGTCATCTCAAACTGAACTGTCAAATTCTAAATTTAAAAATCTGATTCTCACTTTTTTTCCAAAGGGTTTACTTTTTTCACTTGTCTCACTGACTGAGGCCGAATAGCTTGAGTGCGTTGAACGCAGTAGCCAGGGCTACGTCTTCAGGACTCTGGCCAAGAAAACCAGCAATCAGTTCTACGATGGCAGGCAGGGCACAAGGCTCGTTGCGCTGGAAGGTGCAGTAGCGGTTCACGAAGTTCATGGATCTTGAAATTAAGAAAAAATCTTATAAGAGGATACTTATTAAAATTTTAGAACCAATACTACGTGTTTGGCGATAGTGAGGTCTACCAGGCACCTTCGTCGATAGCTCTTGTAACGAAAAGGAATGCCAATAGAAAGCCAGCCATCTGATCTTAATGTAAAGGTTGTGGTTCGAACGAATTATTCAAAAATGGTTACGTGGTTAATTTGTATGCAGTAGAAATGGGAGCGATAGGTATACCAGCAAAATCTCTCTATAACCTACTTAAAGATCTAGGCCTATCGAGAACTACAATAAGCTCATAACTAGGACGAATGTCTAAAGCGGCACTAGTAGGTTCGCATCAAATTTGGTTAAGCAGGGAGGGGAACTTGGGTAGCGAAGGTGAGTGTTGATGTACATCAACAAAAGGAGCCCCTTCTAAGCCTACATTTGGGTCGCAAGTCCCAGGCACTGTCCCCAGTTCCCAACTCAACAACGCAATGGACCCCGGCACACGCACGGAGAATCCATGGATTGTTAAGAATATCGGTCTTTTATTTGGACAGTAATATCTCATAGACAAAACGACAAAACGCATCAATAAACTGGGACAATAGACATTTATAAGACTTTGTACAAACATCCCTGGCGCGTTTCAGAATGGGATAACGCCATCCAGCGAACACCTCGGAGAGCACGTTAAGCCGTCGGGCCCGGTAGCCATACGAACATTTATAGCAGTCGTTACGGGTAGTTGGAGCCCCCTCAAATGCCCAACTAGTCTAATTACAGAACTTCGATATCGCCAATTGGTTGTGGAGGCTTCACGGAAAATATCAAAGTTCAGCCGCATCACAGCTTGACTGGAAAACGGACCCTAACTGAAACAGAGAAATATTCAGAGAATGATGACAAAGATGGCATTACAAAATGGCGCGCTATGCGTCAGTTTTTTTTTATATAGGACACGTCTATTTGACTTTACCTCGTCTGATGGTAAGCTGAAGGCAAAGTCTCAGGAAAGATGGCCACCATTATATACATGTGCCATGTTAAAAATGGTGGCACTCAGCTTGACGGCCTCATCAGATGCTTTTTCACGCCCCGCTTAAAGGACCCGGGTCTGTAGGAAGAGGGAAACACGTGAGCTGGCAAGGAATTCCAGGGCTTAATGGTGCGACAAAGGAAAGAGTCACCGAACCGCTTGGTTTTTGAAGGAATGTTCTGCACCGTATGCGGGTGACAAGTCCTGCACGTGTTGTCCTGTATAGGTTTCTAGAATACAATCTGTACCGTCCACTAAATCCCCCCCCCCCCCCCCCCCCTCCAGACAAGTAGCAATTCGTTGGCCGGCGTTTGATAGAATAGAATGAAGAATGTATGGGACGTAACGTATCTGACAGTCGTTAAGTCGTTAACGCATGTCATAAACATCACATCCCTTACGTTTGTCATTCTATTGTAATTTTTTTATTTATAACATTTGTAATGCCACTTTCCTAGGGAGGCAGATTAATTTCAAGCCAAGATTCATGACACTATCGTTCTAAAAACATATGTTTCGGACACAGAAATACTAAAAAGCTGGCCCCCAGTGTGACGACCTCGATAAATGCTTTTTTAAGGACCCGGATGAAGATAAGATAATGCAAGTGAAATCGTAGAATAAAAGTTGTATTAAAGGCCGCATATTTTACCTCTATAGATATCACATAGTTGTATTAAAGGCCGTACCTCTATAGATATTAAAAAAAAATGTTTTATATTTTAATTACGAAAGTTGGCCATGTATGCTAAAACCGAGAAACAACACTAATTGGGCTGTTTAACAATTAATGTTAACTGTTGGAAACCTCGAGAGCAGCTGAAGGAATTTAAATTAAACTATCATTACTGTGCACGCAATTAGTGTACTTTATCTGATTCACGTATTATTTTGGACGTTTCAATAAATACGAAGAGAAATGACATAGCGTCCAGCCTAGCTAGGAGTGGGGCGACTTTCCTGCAAAGATGTACTACTGCCAGTGGCGATACCGCCGTTGAACGAACAGATGAACATTCCTTCTGTGCGAGTCACTTTACGCATTTCCCCTCTACATATACAGACTTCCATAAATGTTCGCATGACAAACGAGTCCACAGGCTCTTTGGAGTATGGTAACAACCAGACAAATGCAAAGAGATACAGTACATACAAATACATATTGGCACTGAGCGGGGATCGAACCCGCGTCTCCTGCGAAGCGGCCGAGTTAACTATCGCTTCTCCACAGATGCCGTCTAAGACTACTACTGCTACCCTACTAAGGCCCATATTCTAAAATGTCACTCAGCTGAATCGTGATTTACCTGAGGAAAAATTGTATCTGCCTGACAACCTGTCAAATTTGTCAATATGTGTATACTTACAATCTTTTCCCAGATAAATCGAGGTTCTGCTGAGTTGCATTCTAGAATAGGGGCCTAGTGGACTAATCAATGGTGAACGTACCCTATAATCCGATTCCTGCAAAAGGAAGCCGTGGTGAAAATATTTAAATTAAACCTGAAGCTAAATAAAGTATCTAAAATTCTGTATCTGAAAATCAGAATAAAAAATTCAGAATTCGTAATTCAGTATCTGAAATTTAGAATCTGAATTCTGTACCTATATGAAGTTCAGTACCTGAAATCAGAATTCCATAGATTTTCATACAAAATTGATGATCGCCCTAAGACGGT
Organism: Eilema caniola; assembly: GCA_949126895.1. Taxonomy (NCBI): domain Eukaryota; kingdom Metazoa; phylum Arthropoda; class Insecta; order Lepidoptera; family Erebidae; genus Eilema; species Eilema caniola. Next base: position 19,091,892 of record OX421481.1, read on the forward strand.
AGTATAGGAGAATTTGGATAGCTTGAGGTGTGGCTCGGTGGCTCAGTGGTTCTGACCATTGCATTCAGGCTCTGGCATTGCCCCTGTAAGGGAAAGATCGTGGGTTCGAGTCCCACCTGAGCATTCACTTTTTCCTATCTTAATCAATTTGAAAAGTTAGCATAGTAAATTTTGCAAAATTTCATTCAAAATTGATGATATCAAACGATCGTATTATGATTGTTCTATAAGAGGGAAGACTTCTATTGAACCATCTTCCCTTTCAAAAATTTTCTACCTTCGGCACTGCTACTAATCCTTCTAGGCATCCTACAAATCCTATCCTATAAAGTCCAGCCCCTCTAGACAAGTGGCAATTCGCTAGCCGGCGTTTGGTGGAATGGAATGACGAATGTATGGGATTTGACGTAAATGACAGTCGTTAACGCATGTCAAAAACGTCAAATCCCGTACATTCGTTATTCTCTTGCATCACTCACTTGTCTAGAGGGGCAGATATTAGATCTAGCGACCCTAGCCCAAGTACTTATTTCCGTAAACACCTAGATTAATCTAGCAGATATCTTAACAGTAAAAGTGTTCGCCTTATCAGGTTTTGCAATATCCTAAATTCTTAAATTTATCTAGATATCGATAAAACTGTCGTTTTAAGTCAATAATAAAAATATGTCGATAGCATATAGATCGAATAACTCAGTAGCTAGATTCATACAAAACAAAAATATTTGTTAGTAAAAGATATATTGGGCAAGAGGCGTGTATGTAAGTGTGTATATGTCGCCGCCAACTAGCTTGATCAGCCGTTAAATTAACTTCCTAGGCTGTTGATTAAACGGTGCCATTCAATGAACGGCCTGAATGATATTTAGCCATAACGTTTATTACAACATTTAATAACCTGGCTAGCTAATGCTTAGGCTAGTTGTAACCTAGGGCACCACCCTGAATTAAGACAGAAAATTACATACATGCATACATATTCTCATGCCTGTAAATCCCCGAGGGGGTAGGCGAAGGTGTATTCACAGAATATTAGTGCACAATCCGACTTGGTTAGGTTAGAAGCGAAGCTTCCGCATTAGCCTTCGTGGTTATTTTTTTTTATAACCACGCGGACAAAAGATATTTTCATAGCTGTTTAATTAAATGGCTGAATCATTCAGGGCGTTAATTGTACAGCGCTGTTTAGTAAAGAGCATAGGCAGCTAATTGAACGGCTCATTAAGCTCGTTGGCTGCGACATCATACAGACAGTCGCGTCTTTTATAGATCTCAGAAAGATTAAGCAGAGGTGAGTAAACAATCGCATTTTTCCAATTTATGTATGCGGTCTCACGTAATTGGGGTTAAGTCAGTTGCATTTTATCGGGCACTTACTCTAGATCCACACTGACGCTAGGTCTGGACTATCGGTTGTAGAATAGCTCTATGCCTTAGCTGGTTCCACATACAAAATCTACGATAGTGAATGCGTGTTACTAAATGACGCCAGAACGGATGAAAATTGGCACAGTGATTGTCTTGCAGTAGCCAGAATAACATAAAGGCTTCTTTCACATGTGGATTATGGGAACATGAAGAAGCAACTAGAAAGCATCTCTTAAAAACTGGTTTTATTTACATAACCCGAAAGAAGAGGGCCAGATTGAGAAACATGGCTCTGAGTCAGCCGGGGCGCGAGGTACGCACTAGCTACCCCACCTTCGGCCTTGCACTGCGACCCATAGACGGCTTGCAGTTTAGTCGATTCCCCCCCGGCTCCGGCTAGCCGGATACCCGTTCCCAGCAGGTTAAAAAAAATGATTGAAAGCAACTCACCTCTCGGTTAAAGAATCCTTAACATGCAGCGGCAGCTTCGAGGCTCTCATATTCGGGTACATAAACGGTGAGTCCGTCTCTACTAGCAATTTGTCCAAAGGCAGTAGTCTCTCTGACAGAAGTCTTCTGATCCCACCATCTGATTTGTCCTTACATATGTAACCAGTAATGCCCAAATAGAATCCTTTCTCTATGTACTTCAGGCCTTGCTCCACTGATCCGGTGAACGAGTGGATAACTACTGCGGGTAAACGGCTGCCAAATTCGTCCAGAATTTTAATCAGGTCATCCTGAGCTTCTTTTTCGTGGACGAATAGGGGTTTTCGGAGTTCGCATGCCATCTCAACCTGTAAAGAAAAAAATATTTTGGTCAAATAGAGTTTTAATTGGTGAAGAGTTAGGCATTAAAAATAATTGTATTCTATTTTTCTATTCTATTAATTAAAGAACCGTAGGGCTTTGTGGCAGAAACCAGGTCTTTAGGAAATTGGGCACACTAGGGAAATCTTGTCAGCACTGCCCCCAACGCATGTCCAATGTGTCAAATCCCGTACATCCGTCATTCTATTCCATATAACGCCGGCCAACCAATTTCCGATTGTCTAGAGACGCCGGAAAAAAATGTCCTAAAGGCCAGACGGACCGATATGACGAAACACCGTTCGGTTTAAGTCGGTTCGAGTCCTATATACCCATCACATTATCAACCCCAAAGAGGGGTATCAGCACGCTATAAGAGCCGCATTTCCTGACCGCTAATGCAAATAAATTCTGAAATATTCACCTACAATGTAGGTCCTTCATCACTAATGTCCGGTATAATACTAATTGTTGCCCAGTTATCGGTGTAAAGAAACGGTTCTAAATATTATTATGCGTTTAATAACGTAGCAATCAGACTTTCTTAATATGAGTGCACGATTAAATCAACGCCACATTCTAGACATTAAAGGCGTTATTCAGAACAGAATCCGTGCTCCATTTTGGTAGGATTAAAAATAGCTTTTACTGCAGTGTTGATACAAACTTGAATTAAATTTTGAAGCATTTACTATGCTAACTTTTCAAATCGATTAAGATAGGAAAAAGTGAATGCCCAGGTGGGACTCGAACCCACGATCTTTCCCTTACAGGGGGAATGCTCTGACCACTGAGCCACCGGGCCACACCTGAAGCTATCCAAATTCTCCTATACTACCGTCTTAGGGCGACGGTGGGAGGCATCTACCGACATTCATACGAAATATCGGAAACAATGAATGATGTTGCAATCATTTTTAAACATTGTTTTTTTGATGACTCCGCCCAAATAATTGAATTAAATTTTGAAGCATTTACTATGCTAACTTTTCAAATCGATTAAGATAGGAAAAAGTGAATGCCCAGGTGGGACTCGAACCCACGATCTTTCCCTTACAGGGGGAATGCTCTGACCACTGAGCCACCGGGCCACACCTGAAGCTATCCAAATTCTCCTATACTACCGTCTTAGGGCGACGGTGGGAGGCATCTACCGACATTCATACGAAATATCGGAAACAATGAATGATGTTGCAATCATTTTTAAACATTGTTTTTTTGATGACTCCGCCCAAATAATTGAATTAAATTTTGAAGCATTTACTATGCTAACTTTTCAAATCGATTAAGATAGGAAAAAGTGAATGCCCAGGTGGGACTCGAACCCACGATCTTTCCCTTACAGGGGGAATGCTCTGACCACTGAGCCACCGGGCCACACCTGAAGCTATCCAAATTCTCCTATACTACCGTCTTAGGGCGACGGTGGGAGGCATCTACCGACATTCATACGAAATATCGGAAACAATGAATGATGTTGCAATCGATTTGATACAAACTATTCAAATCGATTAAGATAGGAAAAAGTGAATCGCTCAGGTGGGACTCGAACCCACGATCTTTCACTTACAGGGGAATGCTCTGACCACTGAGCCACCGAGCCACACCTGAAGCTATCCAAATTCTCCTATACTACCGTCTTAGGGCGACGGTGGGAGCCATCTACCGACATTCATACGAATTATCGGAAACAATGAATGATGTTGCAATCATTTTTAAACATTGTTTTTCGATGACTCCGCCCAATTAATTGAATGAAATTTTGAAGCATTTACTATGCTAACTTTTCAGACAAACTAGTCTTTTGAAACAAACTAGTCGTCAAACTCAAAGAATCAAACAAATCCTAGAAAAAGATCTAGCGGTCGCATCTTAGTTTCCCGAGACCTATACAATCTTGAAAAAAATCCTCTAAGACCATTAGCTGAGCACCAATGCCGGTTGCTTCAATGATGTTGGAAATCCAGGAAATGAAGGTGAAAGCCTCAAATGCAACCGGGAACAATACACCATTAGATGATGTACGTAACAATCAAATATCGGATAAGTTGGTCTAAACGGACCATTGAATGGAGAACCTCCTCCTTTGAAGTCGATAATTAAATAGTAAACATTAATTCATAAAATTATAGCGTCACGTGAACAAGTCTGGACAGGCTGGCGTCTGGAGCAGCTATAATTAGCCGCACATTCATCCCATGTTCTTTGATCGTTAACACGGAGCGGCGTTTCCGTATAATCGTGCAACATTCGACTTTTTCAGTAGAACAGCGGTCAAAGTCGTGATATTTATAACTAGATACTTTTAAAGTGAAATGGCGGTAACGGCCATACCACACATGCTACGTTTAGCATCGGCGATTTAGTCGCTAGTTTGGCATACGAACGCAGTGCCGGCAATTGAGTCCCTTAGACAGCAGTTACTTTCACAGGCCCGTTTTCCAAAACTATACGCAGTCCTAAATCTCGACTTGTGGCGTAGCGGTAGTGAACGCGGCCGCTACGCAGGAGGCGCGGGTTCGATCCCCGCTCAGTGCAAATATTTGTATGCTGGAATACGGGTATTTGCATCCAAGTATATTTATCCGCATTCTAGATTTCATAACACAAGCTAGTTAAGCTATGCTTACCATGGATCTAGATAGCGTTGTGTGAAATGTTGTGGAATATTTAAATTTAAATGTTATTGTGAGAGTCGATTCACAACTGATCGTTTCTGGAATACGCGCTTTAATGTGATAGATAGTCATCACCAGTTGTGGAACTCCAATACATTCTTACTACCTACTTAATAGTGGCCAGTCGATCAAACCTTTCAACTGCTTCACGTAATAGTTAAAGACTTTCTGAGTTCGATTGCTTCATCAAATCGCACGGTTTACTCCATCGTTTAGAATTTAAATGACTGTCGCACATTCGTATCGGTGCTCGTGAAGACGCTAGCTAGAACTGATATGTGTATGCGCAATCTAGTTGCTGCGCCTCTACAGACACTCTTAACGCAAGGCTAGTAGTCTCTGTTAGCATTTTCAGCGTGCTTTTACTCAATCACGACTGCCTCGTATCACATTCTTCGTAATTTGAAATAGCATGATGGCCGATTAGATCGAGCTTTCCGAACATTCTCTAAAAAGCTCCATTTGCCAAAAAAGCGACTATATCGCTGATTGTAAAAACAGCATGTGCCAACAAAAGCTATATTACACATTACTTTTGTTGATAGGTAGGTGACGCAATCCAGTGAATGTAATGTACTATGTATTATTATTGGTGATTAATAGAGTGGCAATGAAGTTTGTCATATTCTGTCATTTGCTATTGTTACTTAGAAAATTTCGATTCTTACTATATTAGGAAATAAATTATGTTAAATTATATGACTCATTGACTCAAATTCCAGCAACATATGAGACTGGGTCGTCGTCAGAATGAGTTGTCACTGGTAATTGATATTTGAGGAGTTGCTTGGATTATTAACATCATCCGAGCGTTGATCCCTGTTGCATCACAAGTTTTCACTTTGAAGCCGGGGGGGGGGGGGGGGGGGGAGTACGCTTAATCTTTAGTGTGGCTGGTTTTTATGCTATTATACCATCGGAAGTTATTTAAAGATTAAAAAGTATAGAAACTATCGTGAGCCATTTTTCATTCGATAAATTTATTATGGCTATACTCACGTCACTCGTCAGGATGCGCCCGACTAGTTATTTTATTATATATAGTTATGTAGAGTAGCAGTAGCAGGTGCACCTGACGTCGCCGCGCCTGGATGCTCTGCTCATGATTAAGGACTCCGGTCGGGTCCGAAACTAGTCGGGCGCATCCTAACGAGTGACGTGAGTATAGCCGTAATAAATTTATTGGATTAAAAAGTAACCAAAATTACTAATAGTCCTGTTTAGCCCTTTAGCTAAACTTGTTTGTATTAAGAGCGCCTTCACGTCGGTAATGAAATGACCAGGACAAGGAGTCGAACCACTAAGTACCTAAGCTACCAATCGTTTTAACGGGCAATTTAAAGTTTGTGACGTTTTAGAGAAAAATCTCTGATAAACGGATAAATACTTAACCGATTTTGAAAATTCTTTTACCAATAGAAAGCCACATTATTTGTAAATGTCATAAGACTATATTTCATCCGCTATTGTAAGTCAAGCCCTGTTCACTTCTTAACATAAGTAGGTCTCTTAATATCGGTTACCTAGTCGTGGAGCAAAATAAAGTAATGACGTCGATTTGTCCTTAGTTTGCTCAAATAACTTTGTAATGACTAACGCTGGTACAACATCCAGACTTGCCCCAATGTCTGCAATACGCGAGATACCCGTCATTGTATTTTTCCTACACATGCGTCATAAATATAAATCATTCTACTAACAAGATTGGCTTATGTACATTTTAATTAAATTTACAAGAATTTACCGGCAAGCATGTATGAAAACAATTATAAAAGTAGAAGAAGCTAAAGCAATTGCAACAAACTATGTGTATGTAGGTAAGTCGACAAAAGAGATACAGTTGCACTTTAACACACACCTTTATATTAAAAAGTGTGACCGTATCTCGTTTGCCGACTGTACTAGATGCCGCTTATCGCAACCAAACATAGTCCATGTCCTATCCCAAGGTCTAATCTATCTCTGTACCAAATTCAAAATCGGTTTCACGATGGTTTAGGCATAAAAGCATAATGTGTATGTTGTTATCAGCCCCTTTTTTTTTTTTTACGTGCGGGAAATCCCCACGGATACCCGCCCCTCCGGAGCCGGAGGGGTAGGTTATGTCGGACTCGAACCGACTAAACCGCACGCCGTCTGTGGGTCGTGGTGCTAGGCAATTATCAGCCCCTCTAGACAAGTGGTAATTCGCTAGCAGGCGTTTGATGGAATAGAAGTAGAAGAGAGTCTAGTACGAGTAGTAGAGTAGTATTCTCAGTAGAACCAACTTACCGAACCAACGAAAGAATCATTTTCAAATGATTTATTTACTTAGTAATTTCTTGACATGACTGTAAAATGTTGACGTTCATATGTGCTCTTTATGTGCCTAAACTGAATAAACGAAATTGATTCTTTGATTCTTTGAAATTGATTCTTTGAGAATGACGAATGTATAGGATTTGACGTATTTGACATACGTTAACGACAGTCATTTACGTCAAATCCCATAAATTCGTCATTCTATTCCACCAAACGCCAGCTAGCGAATTGCCACTTGTATAGAGGGGCTGTACTGAATCCAACGAAATGAGAATCCGACAATTTGCGAATCCGACCAAATGCGAATAAATGGACAGACAAGAGTAAGTTCCTTTCGCATTTATAATATTAGTATGGATACAGTTTCCGTACAGCATGCCTCAGAATGAACAATGAATAATATAATGAAAGTATTCAGACTGTTTTGTCTATTATATCAACTATAAACTTGACAATAATATTATGAAGCCCTGTTAGTCCGTTTATATACACGCAATCAATTGTACTGCGCCTACATAAACGAGGTATTGCGATAATTAAAAAAAATCACATACAATAGGTATATTTTTAAACCACTACGACTAATGAACTAGAATTATTTCATAATATTTTGATCGCTACTACGAGTATCATTTTGTAATTTTATTATTAGGGAGAGATATTTACCATGTTGTATTGTAATAATAATTTAAGTGACCATGATAGTTTAAATACCTACAATTATCATTTTGTAATTTTATACACTCAGGATTAGTTTGGTCACGCGATACAGAGACAGCCCCTCTAGACAAGTGGCAATTCGCTTATATGACAGTCAAATCGCATACATTCATCATTCTATTCCATCAAACGCCGGTTAGCGAATTGCCACTTGTCTAGAGGAGCAGGTCACTTTTAAAACCACTTTTGCAGCAAAGCAAAGTCATACGTAAATAGGGTTACCATCCGTCCAGATTAATCCGGACATGACCGGACTTTTAGACATTTGTCCGGACTTTGTCCGGCTACCTAATTTGCCCGGATTTCTTTTTATTAGATGCAATATGAGGTATAAGAGTAATAAATCTACATATATACTATGTAGATAATATCAGAAATGAAGTCGCGCACGGATTGTTTTGTAATAATCTATATTTGATGAATTACAGCTCGTCCACCAAAGAAGCACCCCTTGCTATCCCCAATATACACCCAAGAAACGTGTAATGCGCCTTTAGAGCACATTAGGTCCAAGATATATATTATGTCCCGAGCAATACCATGCCATTGCAACTAAGTATCCGGACTTTTATCGAAATGTCAGGCTTTTTGTCAGGACTTTTCAGAATCCTAAATGGTAACCCTATACATAAAGCACAGTTTATTACAGAAGAGACGTGGCGGGGACGTATTAGGGGGAGGGGGGTGGAATTTTAGTAACACAATATAAACCTTATGTAGTGTACTTACGTCGTTTTTGTCTTAGATGAGATTTGTGTCGTCATTTAGTGGAGGGACGTCGTCGCCTGGGGCGCGCAATTCTCCTCTAAGACAAAAACGACGTCATTGAACACTACATAAGGTTTATATTGCGTTACTTAAACCGTCATACGGCCCTGCCTAGTCTCTTCTGTATAAACCGCGCCAAAGGCATATCAAAATAAAATTGTACCTATGGACGTGATCGCAGAGAACTGGTCGATAAGTGCGATTTTTAGGAGACGTCAATTTCACAACACCTCATCTGATGGTAAGCTAAAGGTAAAGTCTCAAGAAAGGGGGTCACTTTTACAGACACCAATGTTACAATGGTATATAGCCCTAAACTTGACGGCCTCATCAGATACGTTTTTACGACCCGCTTATAGGACTCGGGACTGTAGGAAGAAGGAAACACGTGAGCTGGTAAACAACTTTGCGTTGATTGTCCTACACATTATGCCTCTTGCCTTCTGTTTAATTCACGCTTAAGTACGTATACGCTTGGTGTGTACCCGGCACAATTCGTCCGATCATTGTGCATTAGCGTGATGTAATGTTAATTTGTTATAGAGGTTATTGACGCACCGTATCACGTTTCGTCATAATCTAAATATATCGAAGAGGTAATTATCTGTCTGTTATCAAAGGATACAAACATATTCATTACGACTTAACGCTTTAATTTGTGAACAATTAAGACAATTCCAGTGATAAGACAATTCCATATTATGCACAACTGTTGAGTTTGAAAGAAAATGTCATGGGCAGTAGGGAGCAAAAATACTAAATAAATTTCACCTTAATTCTTAACGCGATTGGCTATCCTTCTGTTGTGACAATGGCTTATGATTTATTAGATTTTGTTTACCCAATGTGCAGTCGGTAGCCACATTGATAGTGTTCGTAAAGGCTATGACTGACATAAAGGATAAAGGGTGCCCTTCATGTTAGTTTCAGCCATTTTAATAGATGCTGGCGTTTAGTGAACAGGTTAGGCATCTAATTTACTGATATTACCAGATGACCGTTACCTAATCTGAGTAATTGCCCATCGGTTTGCAACGCGGCATCATCCCGAAAAAACTCCAACAAGAAGCTCAAGTCCTGTCCCAGTTTTACACTTGTCTGGCTTGCTATGTGCTTGTTCAAAACATATGATGTATGTTTTATATCCTTTTTATAAATTGACAGACAAATGGCCAAGTATTCAATTGTTAAGTTACAGCAACAATTTCGTAATTTAAACTCCTCCCGAACGAATGTGGTCCTTTTATTATCCAGTTTCATTGCGACAATAAAGAGATGCGGGCGGATGGGTTTAAGATCAATTGACACTTTCTTATATGAGATTTATCTCATTCATACAATTTATATACTAAGCCGGAATCTATGTAAACACACCCGCATTGTGGACAGCACAATCTGATGTCACCCAAGCAAACCACATCTGCAAGTAGATTAACCTGCAAATTGACGGCCCTGGCAGAGGCTTCGTTCTCAGTGTTGGGAAGTTTCAAAATCAAATTTTGGAAGTAAGAAATGGGAGAGCAGATCACGGGTTACAATGTGCAATTTATGCACTCGGATGAAGAATTTTGTGTCACAAGGAAGCTTTTGACCCAGCAACTCAAGTGATATCGCCAGTATGGTATTACCAATACCATAATCAGTAGCATTTAGTATCAGGACAGTATTTTTCCGTACCATCTGATATCAGATAAACATAAAAATTATGCATCTACGATAAAGTGACAAACACAATGGACCTGTTTATCTTATCAACGCATGTCAAGCGACTGTTGATGTGCCCTAAATTTTATTCAGACAAGATTATGACTTAAGCCTCCTTCGGTCGAAGAATGGCTTCCAGGTAAATAGCCGCAAGTACGTTGAGGGCCTTGGGTGACTCTTAAATTGGTTCAGTTTCTTTCTTCTATGTTCTACCGACTCCTCGCGTTAGGAATGACTTTATAACTCATTTCCAAGCCGAATAATGTACCCACAAATACCACTCGAAATCGGGCGAGTTGTCGATTTGAGATTGAGATTTGAATTTAGCGAGCATGAGTTGAAAAGGAGGAGGAATAGCAATACAACCTATGGTATCTATATCCCTTTCTGTACCTCTGGATTGCAACCCAAAACACGAGGGCAGGCAGGCCCTCAGCACGTTCATAACACTCTTCAGCGGTAATACCACTATGAAATAGAAATAGATTTCGAATGAGCAATTTATTATCCAAACGATAGGTCTGAGCCTCGAAGATAGTTTGCGTAGCCGTAACTAAACCGAGATGCCAATAACCTTCATATCGGATGCATTCAGCCAAAATTGTTTACCAATATTATTCAGAAAAAGTTAGCCGAACATACACCAATAAATTTGATGATGTATTGATAGAAGATAGAATCCTTATTTTGAGTGACAAAACGTTTCGTAAACACACGAGTTCGTAAAAACCCAGACATTTAAGTTAGTCTAGTTTTACGCCAGTTTGTAATCCAAAGACTTCAGCCGTTACAACTGCATTTGAAACTCGATGTCACTTAGAATAATGCTCTTGATCAGTATTCTAATCCGACGGACTTTAATGAAAGTTTTCATGACGATAGAAGAAGTAGTAGTGAAAGGATTCTATCCTCATGGTGGACTGAGTGAACGTCTTCGAATTTGTTATGAATAGATTAATTCGGTTTGAAAAACCCCACCAAGATCCTCGAGTTCGGGGCGGAGGGGGGACCGCACGTGTTCATAGGACTTTCATCACACTAAAACAACCTGTCGTGTGCCATACGTCATGACTTAGTAAGTGACCCATCGTAAATATTGAAATAACCACATTTTACGGATGGTATGCCGATTTATTTGTTATTATTTACTTTTAGACCGACTACGTTTCGGCTTATATTCAGCAGCCATGTTCGCGGTTTGACCATCTGCCATCAAAGCCCCGGCCATCGGAAATCGATCGACCAACAAGACGATCCACTTGTTGATTGCTGAATAACCCGCTGCATTTCCTTTCGAGCTTACGGACTCAGACGGAAAATAAACTCAATTATGGAAAACTTTTGGTTTATTTAAGCGAGCAGGTCCCGGACTCCAAGCAGCAAGTTTTGGATATAACTGGAAATGCTGATCGGATGAGTACGATACGAACCCACTGGTCCCTTAAAATTCGTACCCTTCGCCCACTCGTCTCCACAAATATTTGAGATTCCCACTTGTCGCCATGAAGAAGAATTACATTGGTTCACAATTTACGATATAGCTCTAGCGTACTATAGACACACAATGCCTGGATGCTTTCCCGAAAGGCCATTAGGTTTTACAGAAAAAAAATCCGGCGCGGTCGTACTTGATTCCAACAATCCGTATCATAGAGTTCAAAATTGCATAACTTTTATGTTTCGATAAGACTGACGAACGTTATTTCGTCGGCGAAATATAATTTTAATTAATTATTTGATAACAGTTATTTTATCTGCATAATTCTTGAAAAAAAAAACTTATCAAAGAGAACTCAGACGCCTTTTTTTTGTACGAGTTGTTTTACTGTCTATGATATAAACGTCATCGTTCAGCAACGGGGTTCTTTTTTTTTCTGTGCGTACAAGTTTGAATTTTTCAAGTGGTCATGGCCTACAAAACGTAATTATTTTTATAAGCCCGTGGTTTTTGTTTTACTTAATGTATTAAAATTTGCATTTTAAATGAGACTATTTATATTCGACAAAATTGCGATTGTACTTCAGATATGAGGCTATGTTTGCCATCGTGCACTATTGAATGTTTTACAATTTTAGTTGTTTAGTTAAAAAAAATGATTTTTATGACACTATACGTTGTTGAAGTATTTATACTAAATTAAATTGAACTCAAAACAGTCGTCTTATAGATGTTCTTATATTTTGTTTTAAATGTAGATCACTACGAAATTGTAAAACATTTAATGTCTAAAAGCACAATTTTACAACTAAAAAAGGTAGATAATTAAAAAGAAATATGTTTATCGATCAATTACCGAGCACTAGGTATGAGTGCTAGAAATGACATAAAGATGTCTAAAAAAATTTCCCATACGGTAATTAGCTTTTTGTTACGTTGTTTTAAATTACTTAAAACAGAAAAAGACTAAACGTAAAAAAAAGAATTAAGTAGGTACACTAGTTACGCGCTTTTCTAGGCCATGACCACAAATATTTATGGGTATGTACATACCTAAAGATAGTAAAAAAACCGGGTTCTTTGCACTGAGGATGTTTACGTCATAGACAATGCAACTAGCCTCTTATCTACAATATTACAATACTATGTAATAGGATTATATAGTATATACATATTATACAACAGTACAACTATAAAAATATGACATAGAATGTCAGATCCATCAAAAAATATAAGGGGATATAGAACGGCCATACGCAGTGTTCACCTGCATGTCGCGCGTAGCGACTTTTTCACTGTCAATGAATCACGAAAGATAAGAAATAAGGGATATTGTTCAAATTTAGCTCTCAATTTTGATTCTACAGCTGGAAATAGCACAATATTATATTTTTTATTATTATATTATTATTATGTTATTAATTATACAAGCTAGTCGTAACAGTAACGAGCAAGCGTTTGAAAGTTCCAGTCTCATAGAAAAGGAATTGACTAAAAAGTTGCCACACGTTACTCGCTCCCATGGCCGTTCTATCTTAATATATTTCTTAATAATTCTAATATATTTCTTGAAGTTCTATTCTTTTTTCGTGCGGATAACCCCAAGTGGCGCGGCGGTGTGGGGGACACCGTCACATCCGACATGCATAACACACATAACCTGTTATTGTATGTCGAATTCGACCCGATTAAAATCGTGTCGTCTTGGATATCAAATGCCGGAGCGTAAGGTGGCACAATAGTACCGCGACTGTTTCCAGTTTCCATATGAGCCCCTCAGGTGTGCGAACCACAGCCCTAAGATGTACTTACATAGGTACTTCTTATACGAAGACGCATAGGTACGCAACAATATCAGCTATCCATGACGGAGTTAGAGTATTTCCCCTAAAACAGAACAGAATAAATCAAAATGTGAAGCAATAATTTTCTAGTTCAATTATTTTCAGAACATTCTTGAATAAGACCATGTGGTTTCAATAATTTAAACGGATTCAATGAAGTCTGTCTTGAAATATTGGATGATAGATAGCAGTGTTCTCGAAGTCACAACATGAAACGACACGAAGTAACTTCGGGAGTTACGAGAGACGACGCCAATAGGTTGGCAAAATCGTAACTCAACAATCAGGTCAGCCTGCACCTGACTCAGAACTTGAGCATTGCAAAACGGGACCAAATTAGATTAGTGACAATGTACAGCGTAATTGCAGCAGGTTAAGTATACGGCACTGACACATAAGGTATGTTGTATGTCTGTGTTATGTGTACACATACATACTTCTCTACGTTTTTTTTATGGTGGAAATCAACAACAGGTACTACTACTGAAACGAGTCCTCACGTCCGTGACGAGAGCCTTTTACCAGGATCATCAGGTATGCTCTAGGAAGGAACTCTTTCGAATCATACGAATCTATACCTAAAGAGCGCAACGCACAGGAATTCTGCGTATTATAAATACCTTTATCCTCATAATTTACCATTTCAAAAACTTCAACGAAAATGATTTAACAACCCCACTTTTGCATTAGCAATATTTGTTGGAATTTTAAATGGAATCCTTTAGGAATGTCACACAATTCGAAACACAAAAACCAATGATCCCACTGTTACTCATCTACCTCGGAAATGACGTGAGCGTCTGCACTGAACTAATTCAACCCGAGCTCCAATTCATAATGTAAACGCTATTCAAGTGGAAATTAACGTGTTTTTGAGACGAACCAACAATGATTTTACGTTCTTGATTAGTGCTGCAGTCGTCATAATGAGTTTTCTGGTTCAAATATAGAATTACACGACTTGGATTTGTAAATGTGAAGGAATTTGGAAAATGTTAGGACAAGAATCGTGACTAAGTAATAATGAGATTTAATGAGATGGTTTGGGAACGAATGAGAACTGAGCAAAAGATAAATTAAGTATAAAGGCAAAGGGTTGACAATCGTGTTAGAACATAGAACAAATGACTACTGAGTTGAAGACAAATCATTAACATTGCTGAACATGCACCGGTCAAAACTTAAAAGAGCTAGTACAAAAGTTCCTATTGCCAGTGAACTTGCATCAAAAGACAGTAGAGGAAGCAGTTGATATCATATTTCACAATATTACTATTCTTATGATATTGTTGATACCTATAACTGATGAATACAATGAATGAACTATCTAGTAAAAACAAAAATCAAAGTCTAATTAATTAACCCACCCCTTACCTGCAAGAGTGTCTATTATCATAATAAGGTCATTAAAATAAGGCCAGGGCATTGAATCCAGCCCTGACCTTAAACGTTTCAAAAGATAACGTTATAAAGCTATATATTTCATAACACCTAAGTTATTTCTACAATCAGACAACAGATTTACGAACTCATGATGTTAAACGGAAACGAACATCCTCTACGGAACGTGCGCTATGAAGAGCGCGCGAAGAAATACCAAAGTTCTTTTTATAGTTATGTAAATGCGCGCTTTAATAAGGAACGAATTCGTTGAATACCATCCATTTAGAGTTCTATTATAGCCTGTTATGTGTAGTTAACACGTGTATTTTTAACCAACATCAATATAAAACACGATTGCATGGCATGGCTCTTGGATGTTGAGTTTAACCAACTTCTAATCGATATATCGATTTGAAATTTAAGTATTGGATGTGATATCTCGATGACTTTTTGATGTGGAAAGTAAGGCAATCCCCTTCGCCTGATGATAAGCTAAAGGAAGGGTAGCCTTAGACACAAAGCTCATCATTATATTGCCCAGAATGTTTTTTCACGACCCCGCTTGAAGGGCCCGGAATTGTTGGAAAAAAGAAACAAAATTCCAAGTCTTGATGGTATGGCAAAGAAACGAGATTCGGAATTAGGTATTTGCTCGTAGATTGGATTTCGAATTAAAATACGAACACTTTTTCGTCTTGTAAAACTGGAAAATACGGGATTGGCCATTCTACTTAGCTGGGATTGTTGTGTAATGTCCATTAAATGATTTTCACCGCCAGTTCTGCAGTTAGTTAATACTTTCGTATGGCGTAGTTTTACTCTGAAAATAGCATTAAACAAAAGACCGAAAGTAAATGCAATAACTATTTGGCTCGATGCCATTGGCTTTACTGCATAGAATGTTTACAGTCCGAATTAACGGGCGGTGTTGCCGTGTTAGATCTAGTGCAGGTTTACATACTATCACGCCACGTGTTTCTACAAGTATAGGCAGAAGTTTAAGTCGAATTTCCACGAGCCATGTCCGTACGTAAATGTTGTATGGCACACGATGGGGTCACTCGCTACTCTCATTAGTTAATTGGGGTAAGGTGCTAATCTACGAATTTTAGAATATGGCCTTAGTGTCAGATACAGAGCGAAATATTCCTTAATCACCTCTAACAACAACCACAGGAATAGCCTTGAAGGTATCATTGCATCTCAATTCACTAAGAGCCGCGCCGCTTAATGATTATAGCCTTAATGAAAAGCAATTAAATAATATTTATCACTGAATAACGTAAGCGAATGTAGCACGCATAACTATTTATTTTATTACTATCTATTTAGAATGAGAATAATTTCTTTGTATGCAAAATGATAAAAAACTGAGTCAACCGCCTAATTTGAAATAAATAATTAATTGTAAACATTCAGTTTTCTTTTTAACGTGCATAATTTGGATTCACATGCGTTTTTAATATAGATAATCCTATTAATATTAATGTTTGTAAAGATGTTTGCTACTCATTCACGCTCAAACGACTAAATGGATCTGACCCTCTAGACAAGTGGCAATTCGCTAGCCGGCGATTGGTGGAATAGAATGACGAATGTACGGGATTTGACGTACATGACAGTCGTTAACGCATGTCAAATACGTCAAATCCTATACATTTGTCATTCTATTCCATCAAACGCCGGGTAGCGAATTGCCACTTGTCTAGAGGGGCTGGCTGTAATTTGGTAAGTACAGGGATTGATTACATTGTGGAATAACAGATATACTTAGTTTCCTTTCCCTGGAATAAGTTCCCATGCGTTGCGGAAACGAAAAAAAAAAGATTCTACACGGCACGAGCAGCGGGCAACAGCTAGTATTTTATATATTTCAACATGTTAGCAATTATAACTTGAGATGGTTTTTCATATTTCAATGTGAAAAAGTTTCAGCCCATCAACAGTTTCTATAGCTATCTATTTATAAAACAACAGAAACAATGTTCTTGATTATTATATCAAAACAAACGTGTTCGACTATTGGTTACGAGCCCATACGCCCCAAGAGATTAAAATGTTATTAAATTAATATTTTTTGAGGTGCCCATACGCCCCAAATCAGTTTAAAAGTAAAAAAAGTACGGATCGACAAAACATTTAAGACAACAATGGCCGTAAGTATATTAGACGGTTCACTCGAGTGATTAAATAATCACCTACATAAAACTAGGTATTGTAGGTACCTGATCCTGGCAATGTTTGCTGTTTATATAGAATGTATTTCTGGATGGTTGTAAAAAAAAATAACCACGACAGCTTATAATTTAACCTAAACTATCCAAGTCAAATTACATAAATTATAATTATACATTTGTTTTCTTGCCAAATACTAGGTCGAGCTGCTGACTTTATAATTTTAATGTACTTTCAAATTGGGGGGCGTATGGGCTCTAAAAATAATAAGAATTAAATCTCTTGGGGCGTATGGGCTCGTAGCCGACTATTCACAGTAGCTATTCAATAACTGCATCAATGTTTTAATTGTTAATATAAACCACTTGATAGATCGTTGATATTAAGAAAATAACCGTTATTGTAATAAGCGACTTCACTTATTAGTGCTGCGTTATGTACCAGAATATTCAGATGGTAATCGCAAGTCGTAAACCGTTGATTAATGCGTGAATATTACTCATGTAGTTAAGCTATAGCTGTTCCACACGCGTGGAAACCCTATATATAACAAGGGAATTGTAATTTTACAAAATAAGCTCTTCTTCCGTATGGTGACGGAAAAAGATTACAAGTATCACCACTCCATCTTATCCGAAAGGGTTGTCAATTGTTTACCCGAAAATTATATGCCATAATCATCATATTCCCGAAGTTCATTTGCCCGAATGTTTTGTTTGCCCGAAAAGACATATGACTTACTTTCGATTGCCCGCAACTTAATACCATAATATACGAATGCCATAAGTATTGTTTGTCATATTTTTGATTGCCATAATGATTATTAGACATAATATTTAAACGCCATAATGATTATTAGATATAATATTTAAATGCCATAATAATGCGGGTTAACAATAGACAACCTGCTAACCTAACTCAAATGGCACCTAACCAAATTGCTTCTGGGTGGTGGCTCAAACAGTTTCTCCTGATATAACAACCGTTACACACCCAATGTCGATGGCAACTGATGTTATGGCATGTGATAATTCGGGCATGTGATAATTCGGGCATTTGATAATTCGGGCATGTGGTAATTCGGACTTACAATGATTATGACAAATGATGTTATGGTAAGTGACTTTATGGGAAACAAAGCTTCTAGCATGTGAATATTATGGCAAATAAAATTCGGGCAAATGAATATTCCGTCATATAATATTATGGGTGTTGACTATTATGGCAAATGATATTCGGTCAAATAAAATTCGGGCAAACGGCGGTATACCATCCGAAAGGAATCGTAAGAGCCGACTAGCGGAAAACTACGCAAACGATTGCACTGCGAGAGAAGATAGTGGGCAAACATTAGGCCGAAGCCTCCCAGCATTGGGAAAGGCCAATGTCCAGCAGTGGACTGTGATTAATTGAAGCTATTATATATAAAAAAACATTAAACGTTAAAAAGGAAAATAGTAAAAAACGGAAAAATCCATTTTGGTATTCCATATGATTTTTCAATACAAGACAAAGATTTTTGTGAGGATTTATGATAAGGTTAGGAATCACTCACAGTTTAATTGTATTTTAATTAGAATTTGGGTTTATTCCCGGTAGTCCCCACTGGGTACGAAAGGGAAAAACAGAGTTTCGTTCGTCCCCATTGGTGACAATTGGAACTTTTTATTTCCCATGTAATGTAATTATCGTTATTTTTATAAACACACGTTTTTAACACGCAATTTTATTGAAGATAAGAAACAGACAGAGTTACTTTCGTATTTATTATATCTACCTATTAGTAAGTATCGATTGATGTTTGCAGACTACACTACACTCAGTGGGCGTACATATTTATTGTTCTAATATATTCACCGGATGAAAACATCACTACTGTTTGTATTGTGAGCATACCGTAGCAAGTGTATCAAAATAAATACTGTATCGGAATTCACAATAATAGATATTGAAATAAAAACTACACCAATAAACCGGACATGAATCGTCATCGAACTAATTTGTGTCCATTTATATAACAATAATAATTAATTGCAAGTGTCTAGGTAAATTAAAATTATAGTACGTTACAGATATTGAGGAGCGTGGTCCAAAAACGGCATCTCCTCTCTGCCTCCTACTGCTGCTACTTACAGCCGATACCGGCCGTGGCGGAAGTTGCCCTGCAGAAAAGTGTTTTTTCACGTGTCCCTCTAACTAACAGAAGGCATAGTAAAAATCAGGTAAGAGGCGGGCTGGTCACCGATCGCAAGCGAGGGGTAACAGGTGCGGCCGCCGTCACCCCCACTGCCGCCCACCCCCTACGCTCTAGGCAATCTTATACCCCGGCGTTCGAAGAGCCAAAACGGTTATAATGTGGTACCCGAAGGTAAAACAACACATTGCCGATACTGCGTGTGTTTGTGTGTGTTACCTGTCGCTTGAACACATCGCGCTGCACGTGCGGCTCGGAGAAGTCCTTGCTGTAGTTGAGGCCACACTCGCCGACAGCCACGCACTCCGGCGCTGCCGCGGTCTCGTGCAGTTCGCCCCACATGTCTTCTTCTATCATGGACTTCGCATCGTGTGGGTGAACGCCTGCACCAAACATAAGATCAATTATAACTTTAACGCAACTGTTGGGGTACGTTGGTTGACTGGCAACACCAGTAATGTAAACATTAGGCTCCGTATTTGATAACTATTTTAATTGCTATTTACACTTGAAAGTTGTTTAAAAGCATACCAGTAAACTCAGATTACGTTTAATATTCAGTGATATCGTTTGCCACTTAGTAAAATAACATTAAAAACATTTACGACCATAAATTGTGTTGGGTGTTCGAAAGAAGATATACGGAAGATTTCATTTGAGTATCAGTGTTTGGCTTATTGAATGAACATTTTAAGACGCAAGTAATTAATTTATAATCGTATTAGTGCACTGTGACTCAGAAACATTAATAGTTACGAATTTGAAACTTTGTAAGTACATCGTATCGTGAACTCGATCGATATTTGAAGACATCAATATTATAGATACCCACATGATTATTTGAATTTGAACCTTTGAACTGTGTTTCCATATCACAGACAGTTCTGCCAACCTGATGTTATTTATCTCGAGCGCGTTCCAGCTACCTTACATTGCTTAAGTAAGTAACTCAACATACATTTAATACGAGCGCGTTCCAGTGCTTCGAAAAGCTATTACGCTATACGTTATTGCTATAAGATAACGTTAACGGCTTTTGCTATTTCTATGAGATAGTGTTAGCGATTATCAAAAGCATTATTTTTTGTTAAGCAAGAGAAGGGTTGCATTATGGATTCTTCACAGAACAATATAACGATCCGGCGCGTGCGAAATCGCACTTTTTCGGCCACGGACGACGCAAATTGTTCGAATGACACTTTGTATGAAGAAACTATAGATGATATGACTGATTTACCTGACCTCACACAACAACAACAACATGAGCTAATAATATCATTAAGAGAACGAGTCATTAAACTAGAAAATGAGTTGTGTAGTGCCCATCTTATAATAGAAACTTTATCTCTTGAACATACAAATTTAAAGAAATCAAATGAAGAATTAATTGCGGATATTGGTCTTTGCAAAACCATTTCTAATAGTCCTATCAAATCTATGATACCCAGCAAGGAGATTCAAAAAATACAAACACAAACTAGAGTCTATCAACCACAGATCTGCAAGGAGGAAACTACCAAAAGTAAAATCTGCATATTAAGCAGTAATATCTACAATAAAAAAATCACTCCAATTGCGCTGGATGTCTTTGAAGGAACTCGTGACACGTTTTGCCATTACTTGTTGAAACATCGTAATACAGAACAACTACTGCATAACATTGCAGTCAAGCTATGCAATTTCACGATGAATGACTATTGTGTTGTTTTTGTTGGCGAAGAAGATTTTTATACCACCCGTAATTACTTCGACCTGGTTGTTTACATCCGAGATACTCTAAAAAGCATTAACCATACCAATATTATAATTTGTACTCCAACCTATAGATATGGAACTCACTATAACTTGTATAATTCTAGAATAGATCATTTTAATAATTTATTGTATTTAGACATATTAACTCACGAACACGCTTATTTCCTTGACTCAAATAAGAATCTGTCCTGTGATTTTAAAATGTTTAATAAACGCACAGGAAGAATTAACAACTATGGCATGCGTAATATTTTTGAAGATATTTATAATTTAATAACTGACATAAAAAAATTTGAATTGCACGATAACGACATGTTTAATAATGAGAAATTTACAGATGACATAGTATTTGTGGAGTCAAATGAGCTTTTTCGTTAATGCATATATTAATGTAATGCATCAAAACATTGCTGGATTGATCACAAAATCCAGTACACTTACATTGAAATTATGTGAATTTTCCGAGAACAATCTGGAAATTGATATTATCTGTATTACAGAACATTTTATATCGGCGGGTCATGAGCACTATCTTTCAATACTGAATTACACACTAGCAACAAG
The DNA here is from genome assembly GCA_949126895.1 of Eilema caniola. NCBI lineage: Eukaryota > Metazoa > Arthropoda > Insecta > Lepidoptera > Erebidae > Eilema > Eilema caniola. The sequence continues at coordinate 19,113,594 of OX421481.1, forward strand.
TTTCTGTCGGAATGACCAAAAACGAGGTGGAGCTTGCATCTTAATTAAAAACAAACACCGATGGAGAGAATTAATGCAAATTCGAAATTTATCCATAAGCCATTCCATAGAATGTTGTGCAATTGAACTTGTGGATTGTAAGGTTTCTGTAGTTTGTATGTATAGGGTGCCATCGCAATCAAATTTATTAAATTTTTTCAAGTGTCTGAACCAAATCTTGAAAATTTTAAATGGTAAGAATGTACTAATTTGCGGTGATTTCAATATAAATACTTTGGAAAATAGCTCCGAATCAGTTCAATTTCGGGAAATTATTACAAGTAACAATTTGAATATAGCTATCCATGAACCTACAAGAATAGCGAGTGGAAGGTGCATTGACAATGTACTGTATAACATTGATGGTTGTATAGGAAAAAATGTAGAATTAGAAATGTCTGACCATACAGCACAGATATTACAGTGCCCAGTAGATCGAGTTTATGGTATTGACTGGTGGTATGAGTTAAAACCTGACTACTGTGAAGATAATGTAGAAACATTTACTAAATATCTCAAACAACTTAGTTTTAGTGAAATATATGGTACTGATGATGTTGATGTGGCATTTGATGCCTTTCATGACAACTTTACTTTAATATACAACTTATGTTTTCCTATAATGAAAATAAAGAGATCCAGTAAAAGGCGACCTAATTGGATTTCAAAAGGAATCAAATTGTGCAGCAAACGAAAAAGGTCTCTCTTGTGGCAATATAGAAAGAAACAGACGTTAGCCAATAAGATATTGTTTAAAAACTATGCTAGAAAATTAAAATTAATTATAAGGTTGACACAAAAAGCAAAGAACATACATGCCATTAAAATGTCTAATAACAAGTCTAGGACAACATGGAGAATAATCAATGAACATAAATACAATAAACCAGTACAGCATATAGCTAATATTAAATATAAAGGTAAAACAGTAACTGAGTCGCACCATATAGCGAAACACTTTAACGATTTTTTTGTCGATCAGGTTGGATCATCGATAAATTGTGATCTACCAAAATGTAAAAGTCCGCCATATAACAGTAGCTCTTTATTTATGCAACCTACTACTCCTGATGATATTTATAAAATAATAATGTCGCTTAAAATGACCCGTAGTGTAGGATATGATGGTGTTGATACGAATGTCGTAAAGAGGGTGAGTCATATAGTTGTACCCTTACTATCGCATATAAGCAATCTATGCATAGAAAAAGGAACCTTCCCAAAATCCCTCAAGTTGTCAATTATTAAACCGCTTCATAAAAGAGGTGATAAGGACGACATAAATAACTACCGACCAATAGCATTACTCTCCATTTTCTCCAAGATTTTTGAGAAAGTTATTTATAATAACCTGTACAATTTTTTTGAAAATAAAGAACTCTTTGCTAATGAACAAATGGGATTTAGGAAAAATAAATCAATAAATATGGCATTATACAATTTTTGCAATAAAGTCTTAACGAACATGGACAAGAGGGGTCCTACCGTTGCTCTATTTATGGATTTGACTAAAGCATTTGACCACGTAAAATTAGACATTCTGTTAGACAAATTAAATAGATATGGTGTTAGAGGTAACATTCTTCAATTAATCGAATCATATTTAACGGACAGACAACAAAGGACTGATATAAGTAAGATATGTCATAAAACAAACACTTTGACGAATTACTCATCGGACATAAGACATATTCAATGCGGGGTGCCCCAAGGAAGTGTTTTGGGGCCATTACTGTTTTTAATATATATTAATGACTTTCCAACAGTAACAACTAATTCTATGACTCTTTTTGCTGATGACAGTACTATTCTTTTTGACAAATGTAACATTAATGACATTCATGACAATATTAATCTGACATTAGAAAATACAATTAATTGGTTAAATGGTAATAATTTAAAATTAAACATTGGCAAGACAAAAGCTATTCAATTTAGGCAGAAACAATCACCCCTAAACTTGAATATAAACTATAAAGATGAAGTTATAGAAGAAGTGCAATGTACAAAGTTTTTAGGTATTTACATTGACAATAAAATGTCATGGAAACAACACACGGATCATGTATGTAAAAAATTAAACAGTTATTCCTTTGCTCTTAGGAATCTTATTAGAGTTGTCAATATTGATACAGCGTTAACATCGTACCATGGATACGTATCGTCGACTCTTCGCTACGGTATTATATTCTGGGGTAACTCCACCAATGTGGACTGTGTGTTTAGAGCACAAAAACGGTGCGTTAGAGCTATTTCCTGCCTAAAGCAAATAGAGTCGTGCAAACCACTTTTAAAAAAATTAAATCTTCTAACTTTACCATCTATATATATTTACGAAACAGCTCTTTTTGTAAAATGCAATCTACATTTGTTTGAGCATTGCACAAGGCAGCGTCACATAGGCAAATTATGCATTAGACCCTCTAAAACTGCTTTACTTCATAAAAGTGTCTTCTGCATGGGTCCTAAAATATACAATAAGCTTCCACTGAGCTTAAGAAATGAAACTCACTTAAATTTATTTAAAAAGAAATTACGTGCCATCCTGGTTGAAAGGACGTACTATTCGGTGAAGGAATACTTGGAGGAATCTGAAAGCATAGTATATAGAATGGAATAATTAATTAATTACATGTGTGACATAAGCTGTATTATTATTTAAAATTATTTGACATTAGATATTATTATTGTATAACTTAATATTTCTACACCTATTATGGTAGAATATGTATGAACAATGTAATAACATTAAGACCTCGATGTACCATATTCGGAGAAATAAATTCATTCATTCATTCATTCATTCATTCATTCATTCACGTGCGCAAAATCGCCGGATCAGGCCGACACAGGACCATCTCATTCGAGCTCGCCCTCTTCGGTTGTGAGGACCACGGAGTCCCTATCTAGCCCTGCGGTATGGGAAAGCGTGCGTTGCACCGCCGATTTGGCCTGCTTCTGCTAGGGAACTGTTCTGGTTGAGTGTCATCGTGCGCTAACCTCGGTTCCTATGGGGACGGACACACTAGATATAAAAGACCTCGAGGATCTGAGGGTTGAACAGTCCGGAGATTTTAAAAAACAGATAGATTAAAAAATATTTAGACTAGTTTAGCAAATGTACCACCGACCTGAGAAGACTCCTGCAAGAAACTCAGACTTTTTTGGTCTATATACAAACACTTGCCTAGTCTACTTAGTCTAAATACAATATTTTGCTTGAGTAGCATAGTTGAGCGAACAGCTCATTTCCAAGCTTGTTCAACGTCAACGGTGTACCATGCTGGAAGTAAATCAGTAACCTGGGTTCCTCTATCTACCTCAGTATAAGTATATAGCCGAGTCCTTGGGATAGATTATAGGTTATTTAGCATCTTGCTATGATCCTCAGGAGCTTAGTAATAGAAATAGTTCTGAGAGACGCGAGCATGCGATCTCCTGAATAGAACCGAGTACAGTGGTTGAAATCTAGCCACCTACAACTAAAATGCTGATAAAATAAAAGCGGTAAAAAATCCCTACACATTTGATAGTTCCGCATGTTTACAGTGTGGTCTATAAGACCTCCGAAACGTTTTTAAGTAAGTATGAATTATTTATGCATCTAAAAGCTGCACTAGAATTAGCGTCGTGCACTGGTTGTGACAACCGTTTACATGCGTAACGATAACGGAGCATAAGTTTCTTCTCTAACTATTTATTTAAACATCTCGTAATTAATAAGCATAAAAGTAAGGCCATATATATTATATGATTAATGTATATAATTATGTTTTCAGATGTATGTAGATTACAATTAGTATGCTTGTAAGCGTACAACGTCATTATTTAATCGCATCTATGAATTTATTTAAACTTGTATAACATTTTCTCTTTCCTAGTCAATTATATCCGCTCTGTTATACAATTGGCTCTGCCCTCTATTTTAAACGGCATATTTTATTTTAGTCTCCTCTATCAGTGATATTGCTGGAAGAAAATTATAGTTACATCAAGTTAAATTGATCTACACTACACCAAACGATCATGATAATTATGTGTATTATAAGCCGGAAAGCGCACCCGGGACTCAAAGATGTTGATATATAAAAGTCTTGATAAGAATAAATACAATCCAAGACTGATTCTGAGCCGCTAAGTAAGATTAGATTGAGTGTGTGTCATCTATGTTTCTGAAGAAACCAAAAGCTACTATATGTGCCGCTAACAAACTGACAGAAAGACAACACAGGCAAAATTCACATTTAATCAGAGTGTGTCGAGCGTACAATTTACTATGCCATGAGTATGATTTAGATTTATTATTCGCCAGAACTAATCAACTTAAAGTTAAATTAAGTAAGACCTTCTTTGACAAAGTGATGCTGTCTGCCATCTTGTGTACTTATATCATAATATCTACTATATATGCGAAAACTTATAATTGGTAATTCTATGTTATAATTATTACTGATGTGTGTTCTAGCTGTAAATTTTTATAGAAGAATAAAATAAAATAAATTATACGCTAGAAGACGGTAAAGAGCTGGACGCACTTACCGAAGGGCCAATGGCCGTTGAAGCAAACTATTACTAGAATTGTGTACCATGCATCAGCAACAACATATAAGATTTACGCAATATTTACACTTTACGGGATACGAACCAACGACTTCTAAAGTAGCAGGCGACGGGTCTACCGCCACGCCAAAGGGTATAACAAATCTTTTAAGTAAATCATAAAGCACATGACAGGAGCGTAATTTATTACCATATGCGGACGCGCATAACGCACAAAGAGAGAGTTACAAAACACAATTACTTGTTAAAGTAGGGTAATTAGCTTATTTCGCGCAAAATTATTTAAATACACGAATGTTGAACTGCGTGTATTCCATCTATTCAGTGCCGCAAGTTGAGTTGGTACATGGATACTTGTTATTCTACGGAACAACTGGGTCAGTTTTGATATAATTTTCTCCACATAATACGGTTCCTGCTCAGAAATGGAACTAATATGGCTTATAAAACTGATGAAAACACGATAATATTAATATTTGGTGTAGTGTTTTTAGGATAACTGTTAAGAACAGGGCCCTGATTCTGATATCATTTATTTCATGGGATAACCACTGCGGTACCAATGCCAATCTAAAGTTATTTAGACTTTACTGTTATATGGTTACAGTCTAAAATTAAATGACAACCTTGTAGAGTGAATGCAAAATGTTATAAACTCTTTTTCTTTTTATTTTGTACTTTAAAACTCGGTTATAATGTCTAAAATTAAATGTCATTTTATGCAATGTCAGCGGTATGACAGTAGTTTTGTTATGTCATAAAATTAGCAGAATCGTCGGCCTGGTATATCGACATGAAAGTTCTACAATATAATGTCTCCCGGTTATATTTAGTTAAATTCAATAAATTCCAGAAGTAACCCATTTTTTCCGTGGCTTAAAAGCCCTTAATCAATCTTCTATAAGATTGATTAAGGGCTTTTTTTTAAATCTAGGGCACGTCAATTGACTTCACCTCGCCAGCTGGTAAGCTGAAGGCAAAGTCTCAGGCAAGAGGGTCACCATTACATACACGTACCATGTTAAAAATGGTGGCACTCAGCTTGTCGGCCTCATCAGATGCTTTTTCACGCCCCGCTTAAAGGACCCGGGACTGTAGGAAGAAGGAAACACGTGAGCTGGCAAGGAGTTCCAGGTCTTAATGGTGCGACAAAGAAAGGAGTCACCAAACCGCTTGGTTCTTGAAGGAATGTTCTGTACCGTATGCGGGTGACATCTAAACCCTGTACGTGTTGTCCTGTATAGAAAAGGAGGGGTGGGACTAATTGGAATAGCTCATCAGAACACTCGCCATGGTAGAGACGGTAAAATACTGGTAAAATCAATCTAGATGGGTACCTCTCTCCTTTTGGCATACATCCAGTGCCTATACCATATGAGCATGAATGTTATAAACAATTTATGAGATGTAAGAACGCCTCGACTGGACTTTTCATGCTATTTTATATAATCATGTTATGTTAGAACACGACGGTATTTTCGTCCAATTGAGCAGTCCGACTGGGGAAGTATCTCCGCCCTAAAGAATACCGCGGCCATAATAACCTCGTATTGTATTCCCGGCGGTGAGTAGGGTAGCCAGAGCTCACTGGAGAGTCTTTGTGCTGTCGGTGGGAAGACTAAAGGCTATTCTACACTACACCTGATGGATACTATATATATAGGCCACGGTAACCACTTTCCATCAGGTGGACTGTGTGCTTGTCGGCCCTGCTATAAAAAAATAATAATTTCCAGGGTCATTAGGTCACATATCGTTGAAGACCTTTAGAATTGCAAGTCGACTCATCTCATCCTAATGGCCTAAGGCCAAATGGTTCAAAAGATTAGGGACGCCGTCACTTTGGTAAGTGACAGTAAGTAGGTGACACGCCGAAAATATTGAGAACTAACCGTAGCACACGGCTCCTCCTACGTGGAAGTCTGATCGCGGTCCCTCGGCAATGGGAACCTATTTCCAGTGGGGATATCATGACATTTTCTGAATAAAATATTAGAATAGAGAAATATAGGTGGTCCAACAGGATAAAAAATGCTTCTATCTGTCCCTGTATTCAATTTCGTCTGCGCTTAATTGAGTTATAACAACCATATGAACATATTCACATACACAGCATAATATTATATAACAACCCTTGAAACTTGAAGGCTCACCCTCTATTGCGTGAAATACCGAAAATCATAGATGGCGATATGAAGGTGTTCATACACCTCTGCCTACCCGTCCGGGGATTAATAGGCGTGAATATTATGTATTTATTTGTGAACCTTCGAACCGTTAATGTAATTAAAATAAAGTATTATTAAGATGATTGATGACCTAGTCTTATAAGTTACTAGCTGTCGCCCGCGGCTCCGCCCGCGTGGATGTCGGTTATCGCGAATCCGGGTATGAAAAATAGATGTTGGCTGATTCTCAGACCTACCCGATATGCCCACAAAATTTCATGAGAATCGGTCGAGCCGTTTCGGAGGAGTTTGGCAACGAAAACTGTGACACGAGAATTTTATATATAAGACTAGCTGTCGCCCGCGGCTCCGCCCGCGTGGATGTCGGTTATCGCGAATCGGGGTATGAAAAATAGATGTTGGCCGATTCTCAGACCTACCCGATATGCCCACAAAATTTCATGAGAATCGGTCGAGCCGTTTCGGAGGAGTTTGGGAACGAAAACTGTGACGAGAATTTTATATATTAGATATTATAACATACAATCATGACAATTGTTTATTATGTGTAATAGAAAAAAAAAGGAAAATATAGTATGTATGTTCAAGAGCAAGCATACTCTAGTTGCATAACCTTTCTGTACGGTTCTTACGACACTCGTACTTTCGCTTTTACAGTAATAAATGTAATTTCGCGCAATCTTAACAATTGTATTTCGCATGGCGCTGATAAGTCCTTCATTTACATAGCTAACACCCACCAATCTAATGTGGAAGTCATTAAGTAGGTAATAGTTATGAGTGTACGATTATGTTTACGTGAATTAATGCGATCCGATATGGGTTTCTATATTATCGCACGTTATATAGCTACGTTATTAGCGCCTATAGAATGACGAATGTATGGGATTTGACGTGCTCGCGAAGGAGACAGCAGAGCGGGCGCGGCGCGATGAGCGAGACAGACTCGCTGACATCACGGCACGCGCTCGAAGGCGGCTCGGGCGTCGGAGGGCGCAGACCTACCTCCGCCCCCCATGAGCGCGCCCGTCACCCTAGCAGAAGCAGGCCACGACGGCGGCGCGCATCGTAGGACGATGCGTGCCTCCCCACACCGGGATTGAGTCGGGGACCGCGTGCCCCCCCCCCCCCCCCTCCCGAGGAGGGCCAGACCGAGAGGGATGGCCCTGGGTCAGCCGGGGTGCGAGGGATATGTCGCATGACAACCTCACGATCGGCCTAGCACTACGATCAATGTATATGGCTGACATATGTTTACGACTGTCTTAATGTGATAATACCGAAAATACAAAGTCTCGAAGTAAAAAAAATCAAAAACTTGATTTTTGGGTGGTTATTAAAAAAGATAACCACGAAGGCTGACGCGCCTTAGCCTTCTAACCTAATCTATCCAAGTCGGATTGCGCGAGTGGTCACTACGCGCTTCGACATGGATACGTACAGTTTAGAAGGGTATGATGACAAATCCGCCGTACCCTTCTCGCTAGGTTTTGAACTTTCGGGATTCTGAACTTCAAATACGTAACTATATCCGAATGGGGACTGGTTACACTAGTCATATGTGCGGAAATTTTGAATGCAACTGGGAAATCGTTGTGTGGATGATGACGTCACTGACCGTTGTCACAGGCGGACTGCCTCAGAGCTGAATGCTCTCCACCCAAGGTTTCAAGGGCTACAAAGTCAGCATCCGCTATGACATCTTGTATGTGAAGATGTTTGGATCGTTGTTATAACTCAATTAAGCTCATACGAAATTGAATACAAGGACAGATAGAAGCATTTTTGCATGGACTGTAAAGTTACTGTTGGATGATGAAGTTGAATTTGGCAGCCAAAATTGTAGCAGCCAAACACATATTCGCTTTAGAAGAAAGTCTCAGACCATTTACAGGAATTTCATCCTAAATATTTTCATATTACTACTACTATATATAATAGTCCAAACCAAATGTTGCAGACCTAGTAAGCGCCAATATGTGTTTGGCTGCTACAATTTTGGCTGCCAATTTCAGCTTCATTGTTGGATGGAGAAAAGCCCTATCCCTTAGTTGCCTTCTAAGATATCTACGGGAAGAGAGTGTGACTCCCCTGGTGTTGCACACGTCCATAGGCCTCGGTAACTACTTTCTATCAGGTGGCGCGTGTGCTTGTCTGTCACCTAAGTGGTATTAAAAAAGAGAAAAGTCAGAAAAATCCTTTTACACCAACTTGCCCTGCCCAACGTACCCCGCAAGACTTTGAGCTAAATGAAGTGTGAAGCTCAACACTGACACTGATGGCGACGCACTGTGGACGCCCCCCTCTGCCACATTTAGGGGACATAGCACCTAAGTCAAAAACAGACTTAACCCGCGACTCGACATACGATAGGTATAATAGAAAGGCAGCTGAAATAAAAACCGGAAAACCTGCCTGAAAAAGGCGGTTGGGAAAGCGAAGGACCGGGTGCTATGACGCTTCTTGGCGATTAAGGCCACCAGCGGGCTATGTCACGAATAAATCCTGTGAATTGCAATCTACCCACAGTCTAGCTCTATATGTAAATTTTGTATGAGACTCGTGCGTCAGCGTGGATGATACGCATGAGGCAACGGATGGCCTAATAGCGTACCTACGAAGACAGTGGTTAATTACGGTGCGTAATTTGTTTCGTTGAAATAAATATATAGAGCGGTAACAAGTAACAAAATTCCACAATTTTTGCCTTATTAAAAATTACAGAAATGTATAAATAACTAGCCTTAACCTGAATTTTGAATGAGTCTTCGTATAAAAAAGAAATAAATATATATTTCCGGCTTCCGTCATCATCGTAACAATATTAAATATTTACTTATACCTGGTTTTGTGCTTTCGAACACAAAGAGATTCATCATTATCGATCGAGTAGTGTTGTTTGTAGAGTTGCTAGTTATTGTTACATAAGGTAAAAGCACCAATGGTAGACACTTTAAGGACAAATCAAACTTCACTCTACAAAACTTCACAGATTTTTTAAGGAATGGTCCTCACGTCCTTTTTAACTGTTAAAGCTTAATTTAGACAATAAAGTTAGCAGATAAAATTCAAGTTCAAGTTTTTATAGGTCACATCTATTAAAAATCACTACCCTTAACAAAAATCATAAGAAACAATTGGCGCCAATCCAATATTGACTGACGAGAGTGTTGCGAATTTTTGAACATGTGTTATACATACCATTAGATGTCTTATAAGTAAATAATCAAGTAAACAAGATAGTTACTTTTCTTACAGTAAAGGTCGTGGTCGTGTCGACCGTTGGGTCTGTTACCTAAGGTGAGCATTTGGCTTTTGGATTAGGAATTTTTAAAAAGGTCACCGTTAAAACCGCCTCCTCTTTTAATTTGCGCTTGCCAAATTTATTGGTACTATTATAGTGGCACTTCATTTATAGTTTACTAGCTTTTGCCCGCGGCTCCGCCCGCGTGGATGTCGGTTATCGCGACCAAACATAGCCTATGTCCTTTCTCATGGTCTAATCTACACCTATACCAAATTTCATCAAGATCGGTTCAGTGGTTTAGGCGTGAAAGCGTAACATACAGACAGACAGACAGAGTTAATTTCGCATTTATAATATTAGTATGGATTTGTATTTGCATATCTGACATTTTTGGCAAACTATTACCAAGTGTGGACGGTATACTTAATAAAGTGTTGGTCTTATATGCCTATTTGACAAGTATGGCCAATACCAGAATGAGAGAAATGTCAAATGTTAGTGGTTTTTGTTATTTGGATGGTCGTATTTGCCAGTATTTGCATATAGTCCGGTCAAATTAAACCAAAAAATAAGGGTGAATTTACATAAATATACAACAAGTTGAAAATTTGTGAAATCGTTCAAAATATAACTATAAATGAAATTTGAAAGTTCGCTATCTTTCCCTTGTGTGGAGAAAACAACAAACGCCGAATGGCGAACTCAAATAAACGTGTGAAGCGCCGCCATTCTAAAGGTATTGAGTTGGTGACGTTAGGGTAACCTCTGGATCTACTGAGCCCATTATGGAAATTCTTTTACCAATAGAAAGCCACATTATTTGTGAGTGTCATAGGCTGTCGTCTGTGTCTGGTCAAGGGTCAGCAGCGAGAACGGGATCAGAAGTCCACGTGGTTGGAGTAGCGGGCAACTGCTAGTGTGTAATAAATGATAGTATTTCCTAACGAATTTTCCCTCACACATATTTTACCAACATGCACGCGAGTGCACCTAATCTGGTTCACTCGCAGTTCTTGTACGAAATTAGTTTTTGTCACGCAGTCAGTAAGGCCACGCGTGATCTACTAGATGCCTGATTTAATATGGTCAATTAGCCAACTGCAGTCTACTGCTAGACATAACCTGTCTCTCAATGTGCGCCATTTTGGCCGATCCTCCGCCTTCTGCATCAAGGACTCGTTTGCTCCAACGGCCATCGGTCCTTCGACAGATGTGGCCATCACACCGCCACTTCAGCTTGCTTACTACGCGAGCTACATTGATCGCTTCAGAATTGATATATTGGAATGGCACTCCGATATTTCAATTATCAAGAACACTCCGGGAATGCTTACGTCGGCTGTATCTCTTGCACTTTGCAACCCGGAGTACGTTCTCCAATATTTTTTTTCTTAAGCGATCGCAACTGAACTTCGTCCATCAATTAGTATATATTTGTACAGGTTTGTAGGTGAAGTTACATCAGTTATGCCAGTCCTCCAATGGAGATTAATATAATTATGACCCCACCAAGATTTTCGGAGCCATAGCAAACCTCAGCTGCAAGCTGTTTTTTAGCTTGATGGACGAGGCTCTGACGCACGTTTTTTTCATGGGATTGGACGGTCAGACGACAGGCCTCTAGCTCCAGTAAAGGCAGCTAAGCCGAATGTAAAGGAGCAGACGGAGTAAGCCTTGGATGCACAACGCTAAGACTATAATATAACGAATGCAAGTAGTTCAAGGTCAACGAGAGAAGACGAAAGACGAGACGGGTTCGGTCTACCCTAACAGAAGCAGCTGAAGCAGAGAGAGATACCGTCTTGGTCACTGGTCCCACACCCGCATCGCCATCACGGGCCCTGGGTCAGCCGGGATGCGAGGGATATGCCAGTGACACGACACACGACATCAAGTGACCCAGTACAACCACTTCCACTGGCTCACATGAAATTTACTCGGCTTCGGTCGTGAAGGCTCGTCAACATTCGGTTGTACATAAATCAAAGTGCCGAGTGTGAACGGCGAGGGACTTGTCAACACGCGCGTCGGTTCCATAAAAAATTACTAATACGTTTACTCAAATTCACCCCTATAAGTCCCTGAAAAGGTAAGCAGAAATGTATTGACTCGGCAGGGATCGAGGGTGAGAATATATTCCACTAGAGTACGTGCGCATTGCATTGCGCATGAGTATCGTATAACAACGAGCGATACCGCTTTTCTTGAACGTAACTTCTACGCGTGGAGACGGGCGTGTGTGTTGAGCCTTCTTCTTTCTTTTTTTCGCGGGCTCGTTTTCCGAATGTGGTCCCTTGTAGTTGGGCCTTTTTGCGTGATCAGATTTGCGTGTGTTGAGCCTTATAATGCCTAATAATTGTACTAGCGGCTGCGTGCGACTTCGTGCGCATGGAGTGAGATTGACTTTCAAGGTGCTATCGTTTCTAACATTTCGTGATTAATCAGTGAGTGGTACTTCGCTTTTATATATAGATTCTACAACAGTTACAGACTAGACTCACCGGCTGTGGAGTATATCGTGCTGGGATAGAGGCGGGTCAGTCTCAGAGCTTCTTTGCTGTTCCTCACTGATGTGCCAGTGACCATAATCTTTTGGACACCTGTGGACATTTGTATTGATTAGAAACAAACAAAATTTAAAAAAAAAATTGAATGAAATATCAAACGACTTTTGGTTGTACAGGACATACTAACACCTTTGGGGCCAAATCAAACTCACTTACTGGTTGATATACCAACTGAACAACACTCGCAGGCTTCCTCTCGGGAGCAGACATCAATCACACAAAACAATAACCATGGGTGTGGATGTTTGGTTAAAAGAGTGAATTTTGGATAAAATTGTAAAATACCTATGAAGTTTCAACATGGAAGATATACATATAAATGTGTGGAAATTTTTTTTGTGGTAATCAACTAATGACATGAAAGATTTGAGAATGGATAAATTTAACCATAGTATGACATTTCATTATCAATTTCATATGTGGCTGAAGTGCATGTCCATTATTTTGAAATAACTAAATAGCTATTTTCTTTTTTAATTCTAATTAAACATCAATTATCCGTTAAACAATTTCTTTACTTCTTATGAATATAAATATGCAGTATAAATTATGCAATAAATTATATTAATAATGCGAAACTAAATAGTGTTCTTAGGTAATTAATTGAATATAAAATTATTATTGTGTAATTACACTAATTACTTATCTTCCTCTCATTATAATTTCATAGCATCTATGTCTTGCTTCCAACATTAAAATATCATCTAATGAGTTTTTACTAATCACTCCTTGCTTTGTTTATTTTAATTATCCTTGTGTGAGAGTAGTCCTTTTAAAAATAAGAACCTAATAATTTCCTATATTAAAAAAATGAAATTTCTAATTTTTGCTATCAACCCCTCAAGATAAACTAAGTTGATTGGTATTAGGAGTGTGTTCACATAAAAAGTCAGAAGGTTTAACCTGAGCTCTGACTTCACCCCAGCCTCAGATGTGATAAGGAAAATATGTCTGTGTGATATGAACCCACTCATCATAATGATGATGAGTGGGTTCATGTCTGTAGGGCAATGATCAGGATCCTGACAGATACTACGGCTGCCACTTTATCACTAAGCTAGCAACGCTTCAGTTACGTTTAGACTTTGGCAGTCAAAAACGTATTTTAAAATATATGTTTCCTACACATGTAATGACTAAATGATATAACACAAAATTTCCTAATTATAATAACCTATGCCCAACCTGAGAACTGCACATGAAGTCATCAGCAACTCTGGAGTTGTATTTATTATTTATGTTATGCATTACTGGTAATGCATAATAAAAATAATAAATACAGTTAAATCAACAATGTAAATGCACACTGTTAAACACAAAGAACTTTAAAAAAACAGCAATTAAAAAAATTGAGACTAAAAAATTGTTTACACTACATAGGCAGTTCTGATTACTATAAAAATAGTACATTACTACAGAGGCCGGGATGAAAGGGGTTGCCGGCCGAAGACATATAGACGGCCGAGCGAAGCGAGGCCGGATAGGTCTGAGGCAGGCAACCCCATATATCCCGCCGAGGTATGTATAGTGCTTTTCTCAAACATGCCAACGAAATAAACAACAAAAAAATTAAAGATATATTTTTTTTTTAATACGCATAGTGGCAGAGTGTCGATGCCTTTGCCACAAATTTATGTGAAATCGAAATTAAAAAAGAGGACTTTGCCGGCCTAGGCCTGCAAGATTTGTATGAAATTCCATTGCCGGCCTCTGGTCCTAGCCGCGCCTGAAACGTCATACTTCGCAGCCTATTAAGAGGAACGTAATGTCAATATTTCATTGCATGTTTGAGAAAAATATATTTTAATGTCACTTAAGCATAAAAATACAGAACCTTCTAACATAAACAGAATAAAGCATGACAATAACCCCAATGTGCAATACATCATGAATATTTTACTGTTTACTTTAACGTACATCGTTAAATCACTCGGTCAACGTACGCAACCTGCTCACATATTTATATTTTTTTTAATTAAAATATCACCAACCTGCATCTTTTGCCCTTTGCACAACAGAATCGAGATCACGGCCGTATTTCTTGTTCGTCAAGTTAGCGCCAATGTCGATTACAATAAGATTCTCATAACAACCCTTCAGCTGTTCAGATATCGGAGTTTCTTCAGACGTCATCCTCGGTTTTGTATGAAGCTTATTATACGGTGTTTACCTAGAATTTGACACTAAAATTATTTATTTTTCTACGTTTCCGTACTCAGCGGATGTTAAGAATGAACTCACAAATTGTATCAAACACTCTTGCTAAATAAGCCCCTTTAATTTTTATGACTAGTCGTAAGGTTCACCCTCTTCACTGAGCTGCCACCATGTTTTTGTGGCCAGTTTTCCACACACAACGAACGTCAAAATAATGATTTATGTCAAATTGCTCGTATAGCGTCTGATGATTGGCTAAATCTCACATTCACCGCAAGCTCCAATAGGCTGTGTTATGTAAACACAAAATGAAATGGAGCAGTTCCAATAGTTGCGTTTTGTTATGTTTCTTTATGTTTAACTTATGGGAAACAAATTATTAAAACTTAATAATTTATAAACAAATACCTATTTTATCATAATAACGTACTGTTAAGAATTCTCAGATTGCTTAGGGAATGATATAAAAGCTTTCACATCAAACTGAAACAAAACGCATTGTGCATGGTCGAAAACTATATAAAATCACTTGTTGTTTAATAAATGACCCAAAAAAATATTACAGTTATTAATTAGAATGTAAATGTTGCTTGAAGTCAAATTGCTACAGGCTGTAATTTTTATTATCAATTACTTGTTTGAATAAAAACCCATAATCACATTGTTCATTTACGAGTTCCTGAAAACCATCCGTTACTATGAACGTTACTGACAGCTGCCTGACAGCTGTTTTTAT
This sequence comes from Eilema caniola, assembly GCA_949126895.1. Lineage (NCBI taxonomy): Eukaryota > Metazoa > Arthropoda > Insecta > Lepidoptera > Erebidae > Eilema > Eilema caniola. The sequence goes on from OX421481.1 coordinate 19,129,089, forward strand.
TTTTATAAGAACGCTAAATTAAAAAGTTACCTTCTTCACAGATCTGCCTTTGAATCTCACAAAAAGGCAAAGAACATCTAGTCTTTCGAAATTAGTATCATTACATAAATAAGAAATCAAGGCTGTCACTAGAAATATCATAACCTCTTACCCAAAATTTCTATTTTGGGCAATAAAAAAGGATAAAACATTGACCATGGCAGGGCCATCGTTCATTAACAGGAATTTAATAGTTATTGTAATGGTGCCAATGTTGTTCGGTGCGCACTACACCTGGTACAAATTGCAGCAAGTCGACTCGCTGGTGACATCCGAAGAAAGGAATAAACTACCGATTACAAGAGTAATTGCTCAGATATTTCTTAAAAAGCATGATTCTGAAATCCATTAAATAATATTTTATCTAAATAAATTAAATATCTCTTAATTTTTGATCTATTTTCTCATAAGAACTATAATGTCCACTGATGTTTTGATGTTTTCCTGTTTTATATAATATTTCACTCTCTAAAAGCGCTATTACGGTAGCGCTATTGCAAATAATTAGCTAGTTCTTCTATTCTATTCACATAATTATTGTTCTTTGAATAGTACTCATTGCATTTTATAGACTTTTTTTTTCTTTTTTTTACAGGCTCTTCAAAACATGTCCTTTAAAAAAGATTGATGGCTACTCGTACCAAAGTAATGACTTTACAAAGATTCTCTAGCATTTTAGTTAAATTTAAGGTGAATTGTAAAAATAGCATAAACTATGAATAAATAAAAATTATATTTATTTATTTAGTAGTTTTAATATTTGCAGACCTCTCTTGTGATTACAGGTACAAACTAGTCTTGAAAAGGATTGTGTGCATAATGAGTTGCTGATAAAGTGATAAACTCATTAAAGCCTTGTGCCTTCCCATCTTCCAAGAACGACGTTCTGCACTTGTGCTGCTGTGGCATCTGCGGATGTGCACAAACGGCGAAAATATGATAATATTACCAGCAATTATTTATTTGAGCCGTTTGGGCTTGAGACGCTGTTGTTGTGAGGTCAGGGCGAGCGGTCGCTTTTCAAAGAAATTGCAAAGTGACTAGTTGATGCTTCACGTGACCAAAGGGCTGGCCTTTTTTTGCACAACAAATAGGTATTTCCATCCAACGGTGCAATGCCGCCATTCTTGGGCACATTACCAGGCGACATCGAAGGGGAGGAATTCTTCAACGCCTGAATGCTTTGGCCTCTATTCCTCTATTTTGTTAATTCTTGTAAATATTTTGTTAATACGTTACAGTATTAGTTTGACTTTAAAACAAATCCTATTACATGGATTCTAATAGTTATTTTATTTTGTTTAATGTACAAAAAAATGTTACAGTAAGTATAGTCTTTGTTTATTGTTTAATGATGATACTATTATAACCATTATGCTTATTATTAGGTATAAGGAAATAAACATTTTCATCTTTATTTTTTAATGTCCTCACTATTCCAGAGTTTCCATTGCTTCATAGTATCGGTTTGAGAAACAGTAAGACGAAAAGAAAAAATAAAATCAGTCAAGTCTTACTATTACTTATGGTAATGGGATAATTAATCCCAGTAAAAATACTGGTAAGACCATGGGTATGAATAAACGGTAGTACTACTGGGAAAAGCCGCAATATTCGACAGTACTACATACTGATTTGTCTCCATTGGTTAGTTCTGCTATTGCACGATAGATGGCAGTGTACGAAGCACCGTGTGAATTTTATTATACGTACTAACCTTTGCCCGCGGCTCCGCCCGCGTGGATGTCGGTTACCGGGACTCCGACCCTCTACTTCCCCAGGGGAGATCGGGTATCGTTATAAATTGTAGCCTATGTGTTATTCTGATGCATAAGCTATATTATTGTAAAGTTTCATTAAAATCTATTCTGTAGTTGTTACGGTGAAAGAGTAATACATCTATCCATCCACCCATACTTACAAACTGGTTTCTCTCGAAAAAAAAGGGTGTTGAGGAACTATTTATTTTTGCTTCCAGTAAGTTAATCTAGCTACTGAGTATAAAATACAATCAAATGTCCCTGGGCCAGTTGGGCTGTTGGGCTTAAAAAAAGATATGTCTTTGGCAATCTCTCAACTAGTATCTGAAGAACCAAGAAGGCTAGTGGTTTTATTCGCTTCGAGTCTGCCATAACCACCCCCGTCGGCTTGGGCTTCTTGTGGGCTTTTTTATGCCACTGCGGTGGCAGACAAGCACACGGTTCTTACCTGATGGAAAGTGGTTACCGTGGCCTATGGACGTGCGCAACACCAGGGAAGTCACACTCGCGCTGCCGACCGTGACTTTCCTGTAGAGTGTAGAAGGCAAAGCAGGAATAGCCTTTGGTCTTCCCACTGAAAGCACAAAAGCTCTTCAGTCAGCTCTGGCTACCAAACTCACCGCCGGGAACACAACACGAGGTTATTATGGCCGCGATATTCTGTAGGGCGGAGGAACTACCCCAGTTGGAGTACTCAATTGTACGGAAATACCGTCGTGCCCTACCTCCTTCAAGTATTTCCACACTCAAAATAAAGGGATAAATAAATAAAAGTGTATATGAATAAGAAGAGCCATTTATTGCCGCGAGATCGCTGGCTGCGTGCGCGCTAGTCAGATGGTCGGCAGGTGCGCCTCAGCGCGCTTGCCGCCCGCGCCCGCGCCCCCGCCCGCGCCCCGCGGCGCCGCGCGCTCCGACACGATCAGCTGCGGCAGCAGGGGGGACGACTGCACCTGGAACACGACACATAGATTTAGAAACCATTTAGGCACGCGCTGTCTGATAGGGGGGCCTGATAGATTATATATTTTATCTACTCTGATACAAACAAAACTCTTATGACAAACATTACGCACAGGCCAAAAAAAAAGTTTTATTACGATACAGGTCTTGTATGGACACCTATATCATTAAATAACTTTTTAATCATAACGATACACCTATATAACCTCCATCTGGACCAAGAAGGTTGAACCCGTTACTTTAAAAAAAGAAACCGCCGATTCGGACGAAAAAAAAAGAAACACGCATGCGCAATCGATGTTTGGCGCCAACATTTTACATTTAAATTAAAAAAAGTTTGGTTTTGTTTGTAAAATAAATTAGTTTATGTATTATAGTATGAGAGTAGATAAAGTAGTGTATGACACTGTACATAACTTGGTCTTATAACACTCGTGTGATACTATTAAAAAATGTTATAAGAACCGTTATTATGCAACAGTATCATAAACTACTATTATCAAAACAGAAACGGTTGCCAACACTACATAAGACTATAACTCTCTAAAAGTACCTATAAAACTGTCAGTCAGATGTACGATAGAGCTCTTCTTGCATAAGCCTTCACCTTTCTTTCTAAATACATCACATCAGTACCTACCGCAGGCATTCAAAAATATACAGAAGGATGTCACCAACAGTTCGGCGGCCAACCGTACACCCCAAGACAGCTAGAGCAGTCGTACTACAGAAACAGCATTTTATTTCAATTTAAAAAAGTATGAGTGCACCTTTACATACAACTTTATATGAAAAAGTGTTACCGTATCTCCTTTGTCGACTGTACATCTAACTAAAGTTACATAATGAAATATCAACGTATTAAGTCATTAGTTTATGCAGAAGGGTATCACTAACAGTTCGAGGGCCAATCGTACACCCCAAGACAGCTATACCACTAGAGCAGTTGAACTACGGTCACTTTTTGCCCTTCTTCGCACGTTGGTCGTCTGAGCCGTCCGCTTGTGATACAGGTGTTTCTGACATTTCTTGGCCTCGTGTCATAAATTCACACTGCAGGGGCAATTAGTAGGTGTAAGGTATAATATTCAAATATGAAGAAATACTAAATAAAAGTACCTACAGCACATTTCGTGGGCTCGAAGGACCATACAACGAAATATGATCCATTTGCCTCTACTGTATGGTCTTTCGAATCAAGTGATGCAAAGCAATGAGTTCGATTATCTCTACTAAAAAGAACTTTCCGTTCTAGATAGGCTTTCTCACTAACCCTCTCTCTAACCTAACCTCTAACATTATGACGGATTTATAAAGTTAACCTAATGCCAAGAAATGAAACATAAGCATGTTTAAAAAAGGCAAAGATGAAAAATTGTGTACAGACCTATAATTTCTTCTCTGTAACCTGGAGGCCTATGACCTATGTTTGGAGAAAGAAAGATTTGCCATATATCCAATATAGTTTCTACATCCCTCTTGCTCACGTACAAAACGAACGTTCATAGTACTCGGTAAATCGCTAAAGATAAATTTGAAATAGTTGTAATGTCGAACCTGTGCTCTCCTGGCCTTCTCGTACTCCTCGTGATTGGATTGAGGCACTGTGAACAGGAAGTTCTCGAAGATGGGGTGCCTAAGCAGCTGCTCGCACGTCCACCTTATCATCGGGTCTTTGTCGAGGCATTTCTGGAACAGAATTTATATATTTTACTAAGAAAGACTGAGAGTGATGCTGGATGCAGCTACGGCATATAAAATTGAGGTACGGTGTGTCGCTATGCTGTGGAGATAATCAACATAATTCATATCGCAATTGGTTTCTATTGCAGGAGAGTCTTCTTTACTGGTCTTTACGTCTTGCGGCAGGAGAAGATATATAGGTCTTACGTCAACTTTAAATAGCAGTAAAGCCTTTCGTATAGCAGGTAAAAGGAAGGTATTCCTGCCCTCCAAGCCTATTTCCTATTATTTTCTGTATCCAGTACATTTTGCAACTCCAATGCACGCAACGTGCGAACTCTTGGTGTTGCAAACCTGCTATTTCCAGTTATTGGAAATTATAATTAAAAGGATTGCCTTTCCAGTTTAACTGTGATGCGGCTGAACTTCGATATTTTTCCTTTAACCGTCTGTATCCTTCAATCAGTATTTACTTACATTCAAAAAATCTAAGACGAGTTCGTTATTGTTGTATCTGTTTGGTATCTTCCTCTCCAGTGGCTCCAACATATTTGGCTCCGGCAACACCATACCCTGGAAAAGTTTAAATATTATTTTATTCATCTCCTTAGTCTTCAGTATTAGGAAAGAGCACAGTTGACCTAAATTTTAAGGTCAAGAGCGCAACGCAGCGTAACTAGCGACCCTTGAATGTACAGGGCTCCACCAAGATCTTTCAGTAAAATTTCATTTGTGGTCCTCTGATGCAGACATTCCTTTCGAAATTGTGGGGGGAGAGCCCGTTGAAGAATAAAAATGAAACTGACTAACTTGAAAGAATGAGTTCTGCGATAATATCGTCATATGCCTGGGCAGTAAGTCGCCGAGGGTTTTCCTAATAAGGTACAACTGGTCGAGGTCGCTTTTGCCCGGCCATAACGCCTCGCCTGACAGGAGCTCTGCAAACACACATCCTGAAAAGAACACAACACGAATTTAAAAGACTTACGCTACTTAACATCCATAACGATGCGCATGGATGGTAAGTTTTTGAAAAAGGTCGCCTATATTGGTGGCCAAGGCCTGCCGGGGTCTCTTTCTATCCTTTGGTCGGGATAAGTTTCCTAGGGCATACTAGATTTCTTGACAATACAGGACAACACCCCATGGTTTTTGTCAGTTGGAGTCTAAAATACCCTCTCGACACTTGTGGTTGGTTACGGTGATGTTCCCGAGGGCGATGTCGCACACAAAGAAAAAGAAAATAACCTAACATACAAAGCTGCATTCAATTTAAATTTTCAGTTGTGTACTACTATTACACTACTACACTACTACTGAAGGTTGAGACAGAAATACAAGTGTACCACACGGTTCCGAAGAGGAAATTGTTCCCCTCCAACAGGCTGTTACACCTGCACTCACTAAAGTTATTGCTGATTGCCACATAAGCTTCTATCTGTCTCCAAACTCACCAATGGCCCACACATCGACGGGTGTGCTGTACATCGTGTCCCCTACCAGCAGTTCGGGCGCGCGGTACCACCGCGTCGCCACGTAGTCTGTGTAGCTCTCACCCGGGCCTGGACATGTAGTGCGAAAGTACTCTGTTAGTTACTGCTACGAGGCTTCAGTCTTTAATGTTTTTTATTGAAATGAAAACTTCTTTAGCGGCGTTGGGTGGGTAAAAATTGTTAAACTCGCGCGTCATGATCGCTTGACCTTTGGACCGTAACCGACGACTGAAGTCATACAATATTAGCTATAGACTGTCCATTTTGCAATATACTATAAATAGCTTCGCAGCATAGCGGTAAACGCATCGACTGTAAGTCCTTAAGGTTTCAGATAGTACCGGGTTCAAACCTGGCCTTATGACAATTTTTGTGATTTTTTTTTTCTAATTTATTACTTTTTGTGATAATTTTATCTTTTTGTAATTTATTAATGTCTTCTGATAGAAAATTAGCAGAAAATTAGTGATTATGATTGGCGCTGTATTATAGGTATGGTATGGTATGGTATGGTATGGTATGTTTTTATCTTTTTCTATGTATATAACGAAGAAAGAAAGAAAGAAAAAGTTTTCACTTCTGTCGGCACTCCCAGAATGCACCCGTCTTTTTTTTACACGTTTAAAAACATTGTAGACTAAATAAATAGGAAAGTAGCCCGTGAAGGACGGAAGCGCCGAGAGATCCACGATGGAGCGATAAATCTTACGCGTAATGCGGTGAAAAACCCCCTTTTTTAGACATCCTACCAATATTATAAATGCGAATGTTTTTAAGTATAGATGGATGGATGAATGTTTGTTACTCTTCCCCTAAAAAGTAGTGAATGGCCTTTAATGAAACTTTACTACAATATAGCTTACAGATCAGAATAGCACATAGGTTACAATTTATAACGATAAGGCTTTACTTTAGTCTGCTCGCGTGATGGATTCTTTTAGGGTCATCACCTAAAAGAATCAATTCCATCCACTGATGACCCAAAAGAGTCCATCACCATTCTTTTTTTGTACTTTGCGTTGCCCAGATCCACCATGAGAAGGATTTAAAGTCATGGATAACGTAAGTAACATCTATAGGTATTTAAACTATTATGGTCACTCATATTACGATATTTAAAATGTAAGTATTGTTTATAGTGAAAGTAAAACCAGTGCCCCAAACACGAATAACATTATCACAATATCAATAAACAAATAACAAAACAAATAACAATAACATTGTGATTGGTTTACAGTAGGCAGGCGCCCTATCGCATTACTGCGTTCTCTGGTAACGTTAACGTTACAAATTCGAATACTTATCATTCGTGCTCGGGGCACTGTAGTAGTGACGATGTCGTCGGGGACCGTGTGGTCCCCCTCCCGAAGAGGGCCAGTCCGAGAGGAATGGCACTGAGTCAGCCGGGGTGCGAGGGATATGTCGCGAGACAACCTCACCTTCGGCCTAGCACAACAACCCACAGACCACAGATGAGATATGTTACTTTACTATTATAATCCGCACGCTGAATCATGATCCCTATGACAGTTCGTTAGCGCTTAACATTGTACTGACGTCCTATCACATCAAATCCTTTAGAGGTCCATTAAAAAGACGAAAAAATCATAATTGTGTACAATTGTAAATTATAAAAATGAATATTAGGAAATTATTACGTAATGTTCGGAAATAATAGAAAAAAACTCAATGCAAATGTACATGGTACGTGCTGCAAAAGTTACGTCGTCAAGCTGTTATCGACTAAGAAGGGACACAATATCATTGACCAACCGTTAATAATAAACGTCACGGATAGCTGCAGTTCAGACTCAGATTTTGAAGATCCGATTGACCCTGTATCAGATTCAGATTGATATAAATAAAATACAAACTCAAAGCATTTGTTTTATATTTCGAACAAATTATCGATATTTTGTTTATCGATGTGTCCCTTCTTAGTCGATAACAGCTTGACGACGTAACTTTTGCAGCACGTACCATGTACATTTGCATTGAGTTTTTTTCTATTATTTCCGAACATTACGTAATAATTTCCTAATATTCATTTTTATAATTTACAATTGTACACAATTATGATTTTTTCGTCTTTTTAATGGACCTCTAAAGGATTTGATGTGATAGGACGTCAGTACAATGTTAAGCGCTAACGAACTGTCATAGGGATCATGATTCAGCGTGCGGATTATAATAGTAAAGTAACATATCTCATCTGTGGTCTGTGGGTCGTTGTGCTAGGCCGAAGGTGAGGTTGTCTCGCGACATATCCCTCGCACCCCGGCTGACTCAGGGCCATTCCTCTCGGACTGGCCCTCCTCGGGAGGGGGGACCACGCGGTCCCCGACGACATCGTCAATGATATCCCAGTTTTGTAAGCAAATTTTCTTCGTTCTTTCGACCACTTTTCGCCAATCGTCAGCTGTCACTTGAGCGCAAGCTTCTTCCAATAAAACCATCATTTTATTTGCCGCAACAAACAGCGAAACAGAAACAAAACTCAGCTAGCAAAGAAAGACGTGGCGCATACAAGGCGTTAGAGCACTCGTATGAAGCGATGTGATGCGGTGTGATAAGAAGACAAAACAGACTGACAAGACATGACATGACTGAATTAAAAAAATACGGTAGGTCTATGGCCTCCTTTTAAATACTTTTCCATGTAATCCATAATTGCCAGCTACAATATTTTTCACGTAGCATGGGTACGGTGACGTTTGGGATTTGAAGTTACTAGAGATGTAGTCAAGATAAAATCGCATGAAATAAAATCGATTATATATCTTATCGAGATCATTTATTAATGAAGAAGAAATCGATTCTATTAACTAATAATTTTGAAGAAAAAAAGTAAAACAAAATTGATAACCTGTTTAATTATTTATTAAAAATCAAACATGTTCATCATCTTCATCATCATCATCATCATCATCATCATCGTCATCTGACTCGTCGACGTGAATAATTATTTGGGAATCAATTATGCAGTCTATTCTAATGTCTCGCTCCCAGTCATGTAAGATTAGATTTTTGGTTTTCTCCACTACTTTCTTCCAGTCATCGCCAGTGACATTTTTGCATCCCTCTTTCAATAACCCCATCATTTTTGTGGCTGTAAAAGGCGGAGCTGTATTTTTTCGTGCAGCGTATCCTGAAACAAGATAAAAAACAAATTGAGTCATAGAATTCAAGTAATAAACATAATCATATTTTTGTCAGTATGTAAATAGACTATGGTTAAACAAGTTACCTTTGATTTGGGCCCAAATTAATTCAATGGCATTGTACTGACAGTGGTACGGTGGAAGCCTCAGGACTTCGTGACCATATTCGTTTGCCATCATATCTAATTTGTATGTCGTTTGGGGCTTGTGCATTTTTACGAGCTTCACTAGCTCCACCTTTAATTTCGTCTCATCGGCTTCCACATTATTGGCTTGGAGCCACTCGATCAACTCGCTCTTCTTATTGGAAGAAGTCGGCGGTTTGTTCAATTGCACGGAGTGATATGGGGCATTGTCCATAATAATTGTGCTGGGTTCTTCTAAATTGCTAAGCATATTTTGAAACCACTCCGTGAATACTTCCGCATTCATATCTTCGTGATATTCTCCCGTCTTTTTCGATTTAAAAGCAAGTAGCCCATTTTCTACAAATCCTTTCGATGTGCCTGCGTGACAAATATTCAATCTCTCTCCTTTTCCTTCTGGCACTTTGGTCGAGGCATGAGGTGTATCGTCAGTCCACACTTTACCGACCGTATATAAATAAATAAATAATAAATAAAAAAAATATTTCTCACCAACAACCAAATTACATGCAGTGTTTACACAACTTAGAGTATACAGAATATGGCTGTGGATCGCTGGTGCCTGTTGTAGGTAAAAGATTACCTGTATTACTGGTCACCAGGATTCCACTATAACACAATGAGTATGTAGTGCTCAAAAAAAGAAATAACAGGATAGTCGGTATTGGTACAAAATATGCTATCGATTAAAATATATAAAGCATGAATGTGTGTGTGTGTGTGTGTGTGTGTGTGTGCGTGTGTCTGTGTGCATTAGAATTAGAATTAGATGATCAAAGACTTTGTCGTCATTTTAATACTTTCAATAATTGTTCTATGTCAGAGTATGTTTGACAGAGAAGCCATTCGTGTAGAATAGTTTTGCACTTGTACATATTTAGACCATAAAGACACAAAATTTTATGCAATTTATTATAAAGGTACGGACCCAGAAAAATAAAGAATTTTTGGCTAAATGATGTCCTGACCCTCGATGATACAGCCACTAGATGATTGCGGCGAGTGGTGTCTGTCCTAAACTCTGTTAAGGAGTGCTGTTTGATTATAGTAGCTAGAACAAAGAGCTGTCTAACGGTCAGTACTTGGCAGTATTCATAAAGCTCAGTTGTAGGACATAGGCGAGGCTTAAAAGAGCAAACCTTCAAAACAGCCCTCTGGGCACGCTCCAAAACGAGAAAAGGAGTCTTATCAGCGCCACCCCATGTTGTGATGCAGTAACTTAAAATAGATTGGCATATCGCGAGATATACCATCTTCATCACGTTCGGGTCAGCCGAGTAACGTAATTGCCGAAAGATATAAATGAGTTTGCGGACCCGACCCGTCAGGTAGTCAACATGTGGTTTGAAGGTTAAGTTTTGGTCAATTACAATCCCTAGATATTTGATGGATGAAACTCTCTCAATGATGCAGCGAGCACCAGCTAAGAGCTGGCTGTCAATTGGTGAAAAAGTGATTTGTAGCGAGTTTTCTGAGGGTAGATCAAAGTTGCGAATTTTAAAATGAATAACCTTAGTTTTAGTCACGTTTAAAGTTAGTAAGTTTTCCCTAAGCCATTGGGTAACGGCATTAAATCCGTTTTGAGCCAAACCGTAAGTCCTGGTCAAGGTATCGGAAGAGAATACCAGTGCTGTGTCATCTGCATAAGAAAATATTTGTCCATTGTCAAGTCCAAGATTGCATAGGTCGTTTACATAAACTAGAAACAGGCTTGGGCCAAGGAAACTCCCCTGAGGAACACCATACTCAATGGATTTTTCAGAGCTTGCATAAAGGCCAATCTTAACATACTGGGATCTACTAGTAAGATAACTCTGGAACAAAAGTAGCTGATTCCCTCTCACACCCAATGATTCAAGCTTAGAAAGCAAAATGGGAATCGAAACCGTGTCGAATGCTTTCGCAAGGTCCAGAAAAAGTGCTACACATTTCTGCTTATCGTCTAGTTTCCTAACTATGTGACCCACTAAGTTGTGCATAGCATCGGCAGTGGAGTAATTCCTCCTAAATCCGTACTGGTTCATAGATAGAAGATCACATGATTCTAGGTAATTGACAAGCCTGAAATTAATAATTTTCTCTAGAATCTTAGACATCGCGGGCAAAACTGATATTGGTCTGTAGTTTTCCACACGGTTACGATCACCCGACTTGAATATAGGATGAACAATGGCTCTTTTAAAAGCTGTGGGAAATATTCCAGTGTTCAAGCACAGGTTACATATGTATGTAAGAGGTGGTACGATGATGTTCCTGTGCTTTTTCAAGAACCCAGCTGAGATTCCGTCCCAGCCCGAAGCACTGTCGTTCTTTAATGACATGAGTACACGCTCAACTTCCGATGCATCTGTGTCGAATAGGACAAAAGAGTTAGCACTGGGGCATAAGTGATTAGTCGCACGGTCTATGCTAGAAAAATTACTGTGGTGCATTTTCTCTACCAGTTGCCTGCCAATGCCAGAAAAATAGGTATTTACCCCCTCGACACACAGTTGTTTATCATCCTGGAGGCTCAGAAGTTCATCAGCCGGGGATTTCGCTTTAGCGGTACTGGTGACCGACTGAATAACCTTCCATACTCGCTTGGAATTGCTACCAGCTTTCTGAAATTCGAGCTTTTCAAATGCAGTTCTAGTCTTACGCAGCAAGTTAACGCAAAAATTTCGATATCGCCTATAAGAGAGCTTTATTATTTCATTTCTAGGTTCTTTTTTCATTTGTTTGTAAAGATTGTCTCTGTGACGCATACACCTAAGTAAACCTGGGGTAATCCAAGGTTTGATAGGTCTTTTCCTTCGCGACAATTTTACGGTTTTGCTGTTAGTAGAGATAGCAGAAAGAATAGGCTCATACAAACGTGTCAAAGCGAGATTAGGGTCATCAGCCGCGTAGACATAGTCAAAGTTTATACCCAGTAGATCATTGGTCAGTTTGTCGTCGTCAATTTTTGTTACAGAGGTCCGAGTAATAGATTTTTTCTTTTTCAAAGACAGCGCACCAACAATCGCGAAGTGGTCAGTGACGGTCGACTCGACCACTAGTATCCGAACAGGTAAACGTGACCTCAAATTCAAGTGGTCAAGGCAAGTCAGGCGATCATGAGTCAGAAAAGTATGACCTAGGAAAAGTCCATGTTGGGCCAGAACATCCATGTAGTCAATCGAGTATTGATCCAATTGACCATCGGCAATATCAATGTTAATGTCGCCCATAACAACTATACTACTATACGCCCTAAACCCATGCAGAAGGCTGTCAAGCGATTGGATGAATCTTGTGGGATCTCTGAAAGCGGAAGGTCTATAGACGCCAAAAATAACCAAATCTGTACCCACCGTAACCAACAGACAGCTTGAGTCCTGCAAAACGGGTTCTGTGACCGTTACATTAGTTAATGTTGTTTTAATATACACCACCACTCCATCGTTCTGATTATGCATTATTAAAGTTTGATAAGAATTGTATCCATCCAGTACAGGGATAATAGGATTCTGAGACAGCCGGCACTCACTTAGAATTATAATGTCGGGATAATCGCCAATTCTTTGCATTAAAGATAGGAGTCCCGAAAAGTTCGCGTTAATGCTACGTATATTTAGCGATAGTAAAGTGATACATGAACCTGACATTGATAGCAGCCCAGAACACTCCTCGGCACTGCACTCTATAGCCTCACAGAAAGTGATGTTAGTAAGGTCAGTAAGTCATTAACCGCCGCGAATTTTAGTTGCAATGATCCAAAAGGCGGAAACTCGATGTGTCCATATACCTAACAATAATCTACCCGTCCGGAGTCTCGGAGGAAAGATGTACACGTTAATTTCCATTTTGGCCAGTGATACGTTACTAGAGTACCAAGAGGGCCAACAGAGCCGTAAACTTTCCGAGCATAACATGATTATAAACTTAGTATTATAGTAATGGTAAGACGTAGCTAGTTTAGGTGTAAATAAGTGCATGTTATGTGATTGAGTACAGCTAGTACGGTGTGCACACTGTGCAGAGATGGTGTCTGTAAAACTTGTGTTGATGCGAGTACAATTTATGAACATCATTAAACAGCAACCAAGATCTTTATGAACAAGGAAAATAGGTATACGTGAAGACAGTTTAACAAAGTTTACATCATTCATCCATTGTGAAAATAATAATTTAAAATTGAATAATTCAACATTATAAGTATTAAATGTTTTAAAAGTGCTCCGCTTTTGTTGTTTGTGTGAAATGTAGGTGTATTTATGAATGTAAAAGTTGATTGAGTTGTCGATGGAAACGTGTGTGTAGGTGTTACGATATTTGTTTACATTATTCATAGAGATAGTTAGACAAACATTAATAGAGATTCTATAACAAAGTGAGAAAAGTAACATAATAAATAAATCCCTGAATATATCCCCGAACATAAATAACATGCAATATAATAGTAAAACTGGAGTCTTCAGATGCAAATAGTACAGTCGTAAGGGTTCGATGACAGTTGCCAATTCCAGTCATTTCTGTAGTTTCAGTTGGTGAATCTGGTCTTCGTTTCTTAGGGTAATAATTGGTGATTGGTCATCCTTTCTTACATACACCTTCCCATAAGAAGTCCAGCAATACTTAAATAGACCAGATCGGGCTAGGTCTCGAGCGAGGAAGTGTAGGCGGGACCCCTTTGGGGTCAGATGTTCTGAGAGGAAGATGGGAGTGTCCTCATTTGTAGTTAGGCCCAGTTGCTTACAGGAGAGTCTAGACCTATGTTTACCATTGTAAGCCTTGCTCATTTTCAAAACTTCCGCCCTCAAAAGTGTCGAACCGGTTTCAACTATTATCGGTGTATTACGACGTTCATTTTCCTTGCTATGAGATCTATATATGTCTTTTATATCCGATTTCACAAATTCGCAGTCCAAGTTACGGGTGAGACACATGACCATTTGAAGAAGGTCTTCCTTAACTTCATTGTTTCGCCTAGGCACATTTTTCAGAACGAAGTTGGATTTACGGTTACCTATTTGAATATCCTCGATTCTAGTCTCGAGCGCAGAAATACACAATTTGTGTTCTTTGGCTTGCCTCTCTAACAAATTAATTTTTTTCTGGAGTTCCTCATTCTGCCCGGCTAAAAACGCAATAGAGTTCTCAATGCTGACATTCGACTGTTGGATTTCCTTTAGTACATTATTAATTTGCTGAACCTCTCTCCCTTGTTTTTCGGTGAAGGTATTCAGCATTTGTCGCATTTCCCGCTTAAATTCTTCCAGTTGTGCACAAATTGAGTCATCTCTATCAACCCAAGTTCTTTTGCGCGTCAGTACATAATTGGGAGGCGTCCTGTTAGTCTTATTACTCTTACCCAAACAGCTCAAATCTGTATCTGACAGAGATTTGTCCGTATTTGGAGTCTTTAATTGTTCATCTGTAGCACTAGTTGAGGGCGGTGATCGTGCAACCTTAGACATATCGATATTGTAGTTTATTTCAGTGACTCCAATAAACTTATACTAGTATTTATTATACAGTATATAATGAATTCCAAAACGAGTCAAAAAGGCGACAAAACTTCACCGCAAAACACAAAAAGCAGGAGTAAGATCAAAAACAAATGCAAAAAGACAACCCTGTACAGGGCTCGAACTCATGCCGCACTGCTTGCCAGAATGCCAGGTATTCAGCCAAGTTTCATCCAGGAAGACGACATTGCTCCAATCGGTAATCGCTTTAGCCTTTTTCAAAAAGGTAACCCGCGCAAGTGCTATATCGCCCCTCTCCATGACAATTTTTCTTTTGTTTACTTTTTTGAATTGGAAACCAATGTCCTTCAATACGCGCCACAAGGATGTAGGACTTCCAGTAAACAAATCAGCATCTTTTAAAGACTTGACCAGCTTTAGAAGCGTCGGTAATTCTTTATTCTGGTAATAGTTATAAATGTGGCTCCGTATAGCATCGGCCGCAAAACTGTCTACATCTGTTACAGATGCCTTTTTGGTTCGCTTTTTATTAGGGGTGGACAACTTATTTTCTTCTGTATCGTGAGCACCATATTTTTCTCGAGTGATTCGAGAAACCGTGTTCCGCCCAATGTCTAACGCATCTGCCACTCGATCCAAAACGTTGGACACAGGCAATAGCGTTCCGCCATTCTCACGTTCCCGCTCAAAGTAATCCCGCAATCGAACTACAAATTCACGGGCTCGACTACCAAGCACAGTCTTTTTCGTTCTTTTTGGCATTCTGCCAAAAAAAAACAACAAAACAAAAGTCAATAACAAAAAACGGTAACGATAACAACAAAGCACAACGATAGTCAATAACAAAAACAAGTAACAAGAACACCACGCAAGCTCAAAACAAAGAAAACAGACCGCATACAAGGCAGACGCACTCGTACTGAGTTGATATAACAAGATGGCTGCCAGCTCATGCTTAAGCAGTGTTGCTATATTATAATAAAGCTCCACAAAGACAAAAATGCTTTGTTTAAAGTTTATTATTACATAATTATATTTTATAATCGTATTTTAGTTAAAAATACAACTAACGATTTATGATACTTTATTCGACAATTTATCGATTATAACGATTTTACTATGTCAATCTCTAACGCAACCTGTTCCGATTCACGCATCAAGAATTATATATTTGGAATGTTTATATTTAAAGTTTAAATAATTACGGAGACATAAAAATAGTTTTAAGTTAAAAATGCAAAATAAAACAGTTTTCTTTTTATCTTCGTATTAAGTGTTGTTTCCTGTATTCCGCGTTAGGTAAATTGTTTCGAAATGAATCATGCATGAAATGGAATTAGTCAAATGTCACCGTACCCATGCTACGTGAAAAATATTGTAATTATGAATTCTTTAAAATTCAATTCAAAAAGAATTTTAAATTCTTTAAATTATGCAATTTGAATAAAAATTAAAGTATAGTAAAATAAAATATAATAAGGCTGTTACTTTTTTATCTAGTGTTTTATGTCCATCAATGCGCGTAGTCTTTTTTTCAAAATAAATAAATATTGCTTATTATGTTGAATGACCTGGCTGAATGACATGACATTTGCCTGAAAAAACAATATTTTATCGAAATTGTTTCGCATAACTAATACAACTGTCAGTTGAAACGTCATACGGATCATCATTCGGCGTGCGGAGTATAGAGCTACTATTTTATCATGACGTTTAAAGCGTCAGTGTTCCATGCGAGAAAAAGTAACTACCTACGCTTTGCAAAGCCATATTCCCTTATAAGACCCACCGCAAATATAAAACTTTTACATCGACTCAACTGTTTTGTCAAGTTGTATACCTCTCGCGATTTCCACACAACTAAACCGTTTAGTTGATGGAGATGCGCATACAATCGATGCAGTCGATCGTCGATTTCTGAAGTGAAACCTTCTTTAGCGGCGTTGGATGGGTGTAAAATGTTAAGGAAGCGTCAGGATTAGTTGACCTTTGAACCATAACCGACGACTGACGTCATACAAGATTAGGTACAGACTATGTATTTTGCAAGTTACAATAGATATCGTCGTAGCTTAAACGGTAAGCACGTCGTCGTCTGTAAGTCCTTATAGTTTCAGATAGTATCGGGTTCAAACCACCTGGCCTTCAGGGATTTTTTGTGATTGATTTTTCTTATTATAATTTATTACTTTTGGTGATTATTTTTTCTTTTTGTAATTTATTACTTTATATGATAATTTTTTCTTTTTGTAATTTATTATTTTTTGTGATTATTTTTTCTTTTTATAATTTATTAATTTCTTCTGACAGAAAATTAGCAGAAAATAAGTGATAGGTTCTATGATTAGCGCTATATTATAGGTATGGTATGGTATGTTCTTTTTTATCTTTTTCTATGTATATAACGAAGAAAGAAAAAAAGAAAATGTTTTCACTTCTGCCGGCACTCCCAGAGTGCAACCCGTCTTTTTTTTTAAATCGACCTTTCTTATATCAGCGTCGCGACGCCTGAGGCAAAGTGCTACAAGTTTACAATGTCAATTAACAAGAAAATTCTAGTAGTTGCTTTGCTTTATAGACATTTTTTTAAATTAAAAAGAAGATACCTACCTATTGCGTACATCCTATACTCAGTGACAGATTATCTTAGTCGCGGATCGACTAATAGTCGATGGTGGTAAGTGGATGGTGATACATATGCGCAAATAAATACAATGCAACACAAATTGAGCATTAGATCGATAGTTGTCCAACTTTTTAATTAATAGCAGATCGACTTTTTTGTCGAGCAAATATCGAGTTGACAGTATGTGCGCCACAGAATAATTCTTAAACTAAAAGTTGTATATAGGTATGCGGTAGGCCTAAATGAACACTGTCATCAATGCGCAATGTAACAATGCCTTAAAGGTTAAAGGTAAAGGCCATGTGTTACAGGCGGGGACTACCCCAGCACTATGCAGATACTTTGATTAATGGTCTCACCCCTTCTATTTACGGTGTTATTTATAAACTTAGGAACTAGGTTAATCAAGTTGCTGAAAGTTAACTTATCTTCAACATCTTGGTTTAAAAATAGACTTTTAGCTGTTTATAGGTTAGCTATAAATTGCCGGCGTGTGAGGGAAATGCCGTGTATGAGTCACCTCACCTTGAAGAACCCAGTAGGCGTGCGGTTTTAGTCCGTCCAAGTCCAACGTAAACGGCGGAGGTACCTGTGGTAACTTCCTCACGACAAGAAAGGATTAATAGGGATATCATTCGCCCATTGTGCATTTAACTGTAAGTACTGTAATATACCCCATGCCCCAATACCTGCTTCCACACGTCCCGCAAGGGGCGTAGTGAGAAAGAAGTGCCCATGTCCGCAACGTTTCAAACCCAAACGGCTCAAATACATAATCACCTCATCATCACCATCTCTTGTAATCGAATGTTGGTGTACAATAAGGAGTTATATATCTATCTATCTATCCTTTATTCGTGTGGAAATGCCCAATTAACCTGGATCTGGGTATTTATAGGTGAAAGGACCGGATCCTGGTTATTACCTCTTTATATGAGGCTTGAAACAATATCTATCAAAGAATCAAAGATTCAATTTCGTTCATTCACAGTTTAGGCCCATAAAGAACACATATGCAGAAATATGTATGTAAAGAAATAGTTTTAATAATATTATAAATGTAATAATATAAATCATTTGAAAATTATTCTTTCGCAAGTTCGGTAAGTTGGTGTTTGTTGTGTTGGTTGTTTGGAGACCACGCCATTAGAAGAACCAAGCACCTTGCGGATATGAAAGCAGGGTTGGTCTGGACCATCCTTTAGCAAAAAGTTTTAGCACATTATAAATTTATCCAACTTATGTATTGAGAAGAAAGGTAGGTCAGAAGCACTCTAAACTAACGATTTAATATAAAAGGTTTAATGACAGTAGAGGAACCTCGTGAAAAATGTTATCTCTGCTTACCCCGTAGGGAGATAGCCGTGAGTATATCATCGTGTTTGTATTTAGGTAGACATCAAAATTTCTGTAACTGACCCTATTCGTCGAGCGTATTCATGCGTGACGTATGTTTATTTCCTTCATTGAACCGAGTAAATCAGGGTGATTACATACCGATGTGGAGTGTTCAACATTCATTTCACATAAACGGTTACATTTACAACGATCGATAATTCCATAATCACCGCAAATGACAGAGGTATTTGTGATTTTGAACATTCCCGCGTTTATTGTTTTTTTTTGAAGTAAAAACTTCTTTAGCGGCTTTGGATGGGTAAAAAGTCTTAAACTCGCGTCAGGATCACTTGACCTTTGAACCGTAACCGACGATTGACGTCAGACAACATTAGCTACAGATTTTTTATTTTGTTAGGTATGCTAAGAAGCTTCATAGCTTAGCAGTAAGCGCTTCGACTGTAAGTCCTTATGGTTTCAGATAGTACCGGGTTCGCACCTGGGCTTCTGACACTTTTTGTGATTATTTTTTCTTTTGGTAATTTATTACTTTTTGTGATATGTTTTTGTTTTTGTAATTCATTAATATCTTCTGACAAAAAATTAGTGATAGATTCTATGATTGGCGGTAAATTATAGGTATGGTATGGTACGGTATGGTATGTTCTTTTTATCTTTTTCTCTGTATAT
Organism: Eilema caniola; assembly: GCA_949126895.1. NCBI lineage: Eukaryota > Metazoa > Arthropoda > Insecta > Lepidoptera > Erebidae > Eilema > Eilema caniola. Next base: position 19,148,441 of record OX421481.1, read on the forward strand.
AACGAAGAAAGAAAGAAAGAAAAAGATTTCACTTCTGCCGGCACTCCCGGAGTACAACCTGTGCAACTCGTTTTTTTTTGTTAAGTACTGTCTGTTGCCCTGTTAGATTTAGATTAGGGACTCTTCTTCCCGTGGGTGTAGTAGAAGGCAATTATGGGATAGGGCTGTTCTCCAGCCAAAAAATACCGCCCATGAAAAAGTGCCCGCTTGCCGCCAATGGTCTCACTACTACACCCTATTACATAATTAGCGAAATGTGGGATGTAACACCTATGTCTACTCCTTCGGGGATTGACAGGCTACGATAAGCTAAAACCTCCGAAAAAAACAATGGCAGGTATAAAACCGAATCCCGCAAGAGATAAGGTTACCACTTCCCTAAAATGGTAAGGGATCCGCCCGGCTCCTGCTGTGCAATTAGGTATTTGACTGAGCAGCCCAATTAGTTACTTTTTACTAAACGTCAAAACGGTAAATTATAAGATAGATTGTATTAAAAAATTATTTGAGACGTCATAATATTTAATAGTCAAATCATTAACTATTAAAGGTTGAGTGGATGATATAAACGACGATATAAATACAAAAACGATGAAATAAGAACCGACGCATCTGTTTTCACTCTTGTCCTATTCTTTCTTTAATGAGTGCAGCTAAATAATTTATTTTAACTATAGGAGGAGGAGGTCTGTAAAAGTTGTCGCAGCGCTAAGCTCGACGCTATATGTTTAGAGATTAGGGTTGCTGCATGACCCAAGTGGACTAGGGCTAAAAACGCCAATATTCATTACGCTAAACCGACTTAATGAATCTAGCTACTCGGCAAATAGCTTTGGTCATGCGACGTACGAAATATTAAGGCTGGTATCTAGCTGAAATTTGGTACAGGGATAAATTAAATTCTTAAAATTTTATCACTGAAATAGGTCGAAATCCCATAGGTTAGTGGATAGGGATAAGAATTCGGATCACGGAAGCACGGGCTTATTCACGAGTAACACAGCTAATAGGTACTTCAAATCAAATATGGTCTCACTCAATAGGCTTTTTGACTATATTTCTGTTTATTTTTGACAAATGACCACTTTTAATAATACACACACCGGCAGAATTAGCGGAACACAAAAAAGGAAGGTATAAAATAGTTAGCTTTATTTTTAAACAAACAATAATCAAACATGATATAACAGTTAAATTATAATATGTTCGCGCCGTGTCTACGACATAGATGCGATATAGCAAACCGGTTCCCCGGACGAGCTTTGTCCGCGCGCCCCACCTTCGCCGGACCACCGCGCCATCTTCTATCCACCGATTCAACTAGTGTTCGCAACACGTACACATTAAAATTCTTTGTAACTAATTAATAAAAGCAATTAAAAATACATCTGAATATTGGACGTGTCTCTCAGATTTTATTTGTACAATCTACTATAATCAAGACCCCAGTATTCAACATATGGTGACTCCGACGTGATTGTACACTTGTTTGCCACGCCCGTAAGCTCAGTTGTGAAGGACAAAAGGTCACGGATTCCGGTCACCGCCTTGGACTACGAAGCCTGGTGTGAGAGAAAATATTCCTGACGCTCGGTACAATCCTACACGATCAAGAAGACGGAGAACGCCGAGATTATATTTTTCATTGAATCTCACGTGAAGACTTTTGCACCCATACCACAGCTTCGAGCAAACCCTCGCTTCAAGCCAGCCGGTCAGCGTTCGTCGCTCGCAGCCAAGGTTAAGCCAGGGAAGTGTACCAATTCCTTTTTTTCCTACTTATTATCTCCAATCCTTCGTTTACATTTTATTTGATTGCAAGTTGTCAATTCTAGTAGGCTCAAATGTTCTTCCAATTAGTTATATGAAGCTTCGCCTGCACAAATAAGCTTTCCCTATTTCTTTGCAAGTAAAGAATAAGCTTACGCTCGATTCATTCACAGTTATTTGTGCCAGTAGGTACCTACCAGCGTGCCTACCTACCTACGCCTATTTATCAGTGCGTTGCGTTGCTTTGTTTGAATCTATTTTTTACTCGCTTTGCTTAATTTTATCATAAAAAGATATCATCAATAAAAAGATGGCTGACCTACCTACCCTCATTGTTACGAGGAGCTCGATAAAGGGCCGAATTACCAAGTTTAGAAACTATCTAGCCAAAGTAAATGACTATGATACTGTTTCAAGCGATGAAATAGGTGAGCTTGCAACAAAACTAGATCGTTTTCGTGACTTATTCCGACAATTCGATGCCGTACAATTACAAATCGAAGTCTTATCTCCGACCACTTTAGACGCGGAACTTGATGCGCGCGAGGACATAGAACAGGATTTTATTTCACTAATAACAAGCGCTCAGAAACTTGTGGATACATCAACCGACAAGCCTGAGTTCGCCAGCCTCAAATCTGAGGGCTCGCAATCGCATTGCAGTCATCGTGATGACCTGAATTTTAGATTACCCATCATTAAAATCTCCAATTTCGATGGTACTTATTTCAAATGGTTGGAGTTTCGAGACACTTTCAATTCGTTGATTCACGAAAATGAACACATCAAGCCTATTCATAAGTTTCACTATTTAAATTCATATTTACAGGGAGAGGCTTCCCAAGTAATTGAAAATTTAGAGGTTACGACCGCTAATTACGCGGAGGCATGGAGCCTACTCTGTGAGAGGTACAATAATAAGAAAATATTAATAAGCAACCACCTCGACTCTTTACTCAATATTCCCCCAGTAAGTCGCGACTCAAGTAAGGGTTTAAGGGGTTTAGTTGACCATATCTCTAAAAATCTTCGAGCCCTAACCACACTGGGTCAGCCGACTAATAATTGGGACTCAATTATCGTACACATGGTCTCTAAGAAGCTCGACAGCAATACTCATTTAAAATGGGAGGAGCGAACCAGCTCCTTGAAGGACATGGCCTCGCTCGCCGAATTCAATAATTTTCTAAAGGCTCGCGCCGATATTTTAGAGTCTGTCCAACGTAATAAATCTGAGCGTGTCGCCACTCATCCCCATTCACATAAGTCACCGGTGAAATCATTGCAAATTTCAGCTACTTCCAGCGCTGCAGATACCGCTTCTGCCACATCAGCAACGTGCGTCTTCTGTGGCGGCGAGCATCGCATCTACGACTGCTCTTCATTTCTCTCGAAACCCATTGAGGAGAGGATTTCCGAGGCGGTAAAGATGAAACTTTGCATTAATTGTCTGCGCAAGGGTCACACGTCTCATCGTTGTCGCTTGGGCCCCTGTTCAAAATGCAGAAGGCGCCACAACACTTTATTGCATAAAGAGGTATCTCAGGCTAGCAACTCCCCGGTAGACCAGCCCCCGCCGTCTGACCACCAGGTCACGACCGGCATGGCGACGTCTTATAACAATGTTTTACTGTCTACGGCGGTCATTGATGTTATCAACCCGAAAACCAACGCATGTCACACCGTTAGGTGCCTTTTAGATAGCGGGAGTCAAACTTCTTTGATCACTTCTAACCTTAAACAACACTTACAGTTGACTCCTCAGCTCAATAATACAAGCGTAGTAGGTGTAGGTAACATTCCACTGTCTGCTACGCCCGAGCGTTGTGACATACGCATTAAATCTAAACATGATAAAAAACTTATATTGAATACGTCATGTTTAGTATTGCCTACTATCTCCGGTAAAATACCGCATCATTATTTTGATATTACGCAATTTAAACTCCCTCCTAAAATTAAGCTTGCAGATCCCAATTTCAATCAACCAACATCTATAGATGTTTTAATAGGCGCCGATCTTTTTTGGTACCTCATTGGATCTGAGCAGATTGCTTTAGGAAAGGGCTTTCCTATTATGCGTAAGTCTAGGCTAGGTTGGATATTAGCTGGCCCCATGTATGAGAGGTCTCCCACAAAACAGTCTTAATTTCATTCAATCTCGCATTGCAACCATATTACTACAAATGATACTTTAAATGATGAGTTAATGAAATTTTGGCAGCTTGAGCAAATTCCCCAGCCTACCGCACTTCACACGGACATAGAAGCTGAATGTGAACAGCATTTTGTCAGTCACACATACCGCACTAAAGAAGGTAGGTTTTGTGTGCGACTTCCTTTAATTTCTGAGCCCGATTGTTTGGGTAATTCGTACAGACTAGCTAAAAAACGTTTCATCGGTTTGGAACGACGTTTTAAGAGGAATCCCGAACTTAAAACTTCCTATCAACAATTCATCGCCGAGTATGCTGATCTAGGCCATCTTACTGAGTCAAAGTTAAGACTCCCTAATAATTCATTTTTCGTACCACATCACCCTGTCCTTAAACCATCTAGTGAGTCCACTAAAATCCGTGTTGTGTTTAACGGTAGTGCCGCCACCACATCCGGCTATTCAATAAATGATCTCCAGATGGTTGGGCCATGTATACAAGACTCGCTATTCAATATTTTACTTAGGTTAAGAACTTATAAGTATGTTTTGACAGGTGATGTGGAGAAAATGTATCGCCAGATCTTGTTGCAAGACTGTGATTGCAATTTACAATTAATTTTATGGCGAAACAATGAAAGTGAACCATTAAAAACGTTGAAACTTAAAACGGTTACCTACGGCTTTTCTAGTGCCAGCTTTTTGAGCACGCGTTGCCTATGGCAACTGGGAGAGGAAGCCGCGGACAGTAACATTAGAACTGTAATTCAAAATGATTTTCTAGTCGATGATCTGTTAACAGGGGCAGACTCGGAGCATGAATTGTTAAACATTAAGGTTTCAATTGAAAAGGCCTTATCCGCCGGTTGTTTTATATTACGCAAGTTTCGGTCAAATTCATCATATGTTTTGAATACTTGTCAAAATCTCAGCCCCCCAGGCAGTCTTATTCTAAGCTCACACTCACATACCCTAGGAGTAGGCTGGGATTCTGCTGCTGACATTATACATTTCCCCACTCAATACATTACAAAAAATGATTACCCGACCAAAAGGTCTATTTTATCTGATACTTGCAAAATATTTGACCCACTTGGTGTTCTATGTCTAGTAACTATAGTGCCTAAATTATTGATACAAAAATTATGGCTTGCTAAAATTGATTGGGATGAACCCGTGCCTGATTTCATTGAGAAATCTTGGCGACAATTTGTTAATGGGTTGATTCAGTTGCGGTCGCTGCGAATACCTCGGCATGTGTTATGCAATGTCCCTAGCTATATAGAAATGCATTGTTTTTGCGATAGTAGCAACAGCGCGTACGCAGCTTGTGTTTACCTAAAGTCTATGAATGACCGAGGCGATAGCACTGTCCGTCGCCTTTGCGTTTTGAAAAATTCCTCCATCACTAATGCGTCCCTGGCCACCAATATCAGCAAAAATAAAACGGTAGTCTCTGTCAACTAAAGCCATTAGTATGATGCTATATGTCTGCTTATAATTATAATATTGTGAGCCACTGTGTGGTGGGCAATTAATTACAATATGCTTCCCATCTATGGCCCCTACACATCGTGGAAATTTTTTTCTAAATCCCTCTTCTATGAGTAACCATTCTGCTGGTGTTTGTGGTAACTGAAACAATAAAAAGTAATACTATTTTTTTTTCAGGATTTACACAATGAAGATGAACAAATAGAACAACATGTCGAGATGCAAACTCCATCACCATCACAGCCAATCACTTTGTCTTTACAACCAGTCTCATCGCCACCGCAAGTACACCATAGGCCAAACAAAATAAGAAAGAAAACAAACACAGACGAAGCAGAAAATAAAATATCGCAGACTTTAGATACTTTGAACCAAGTACTGAAAGATAAACTAAATAAAGAGAAAGAAAATCATGAAGACGAGTGTGATATGTATGCTAAACTTTTAGCTACAAGATTACGAAAATATCCCGAGCCAATGCGATCAAGAATAATGTACGAAATAGATGGTTTACTTTTACAAAATCCGGTTCATCTACCATCAAATGTGTATCCACGTAACTCAACATCGCTATCACAATATTCAGATAACCAATACCAAACTTCAACATCCTCTCCAGTGCAAGCTTCAACACCCTCGCCAGTGCATATCATTCCACAGTCTCAACAATATGTTTATCTCACGCGACCACGAGTGTCAGAATCTCCAGCACAGATCAGTATCCCGGAAACTAATGAGATTTTAACACATTCATCAACTCATTTCATTCCACAAACTGCACAATCTCGATATGTTAGTGTCATGCAGCCATCAAATTCTGAATCATCGGTAGAGCCTAGTCCCATTATCGAGGAAACGAATATTATACCTCAAAACGAAATTAATCTGATTGAAAGAGCATACTGGAAAGCTACACAAATGTAAATTTCATTATTTTTTTTTAAGTTTGCATTACTAGACTAAGTAATTTGATTAAACATAATTTAAAACTACTTGTGTTACCTTTATTTGATCCTTCAAAACAGAGTTGATAGCTTTGCATACTTCAGGAATAATTAAGGAAATGGCTGATGTAGATATCTTGAATAAGTAGTGGAGACTTTGATAACTATCCCCTGTCGCTAAATATCGTAAAGTTAATGCTAAACGTATTTTTGGTGGTATGGGCATTCTCAGTCTAGTTTGGTTTTTCTCTATCATAGGTTCAATTTTATTAAGCAAGAAATCAAAATCTGTAGGTGACATTCTACAAAATTTAGAAAATTCGCTAGCATCTTCCGCTAGTAACTCTTTAAAAAAAATGTCCATACTGATTCTGTAACAAAAATAAATATTATACACCATTTTTGCAGTTGTCGGAAAGTATTCAAAAATGTTTTAAATTTGTGTTGTACATTGCTGGTTTTGTTAGGTGTAAACCATAATAAATTCATACGTAACAGGCAAAGTCCAACTTCTTTTTAGATGACAAAGAACTGAATACGGGTAGGTACTTACGGCGTTCTATTCTGATGAATTTCTCTCATCCACCATCGTCTTGGACGACGGCGGCGTTTTGTTTCTTTTTCTTTTTTTATTACACGCAAATAGTTGCTTATACTGAGCAAACATAATGCTGTCGCCCCAACAACTTCGACGTCAGTCATTGTTAACGAGTCGTTTGGTAAGTGAGCATGAGAGCTGAGTGTAAACACTCACTCGCGTCGATGCTGCCACAGAAGTAATTAGGCCAATATTTCCGGAAGCGGCAGGAGCAGTGGCAGGTGCTGAGTGTAAATAGGGCTTAAGGCTCGCGTGAGTCCTGTCGCGCCCACTACCATTCCTCGACTGGAGCTCTGTGCGTCAGTACTCGGCGCTCAGCTGGCTACTACAGTTGTGCGCACGCTGCGTTGTAAGGTAACGCGCATTTGCTACTGGACTGACTCATCAATCGTATTAGCTTGGTTACGAACTAGCCACAATAAATTAAAACCTTTTGTTTCGAACCGAGTGGCTACTATTTTAGAGCTGACTGAAGGTTCTGTCTGGCGTCACGTACCCACTGCATTCAACCCTGCTGATTATGCATCGCGCGGTGTTGATGCACACCAATTAAATCAACTTGATATGTGGTGGAACGGACCCCCTTTTCTATATGAACCTGAATGCAATTGGCCACAGTTGACCACTGATACGCTTATCGATAACGATACTCCCGAATTAAAGGTTAACGTAACATTAACTAGTCAAAATCAGATAAATGCGTCGCTAATAGATTTTAATAAATACTCTAAACTAAAAACCATTCAACGTTCTTTTGCATATTTGCTGAGATTTTTGCATAACTGTCGTCCTAGTAACAGTAAACTCATTGGAGTTTTGCAGCCTGAGGAGCTCGAATCCTCTTTTAAGCAATTAGTGAAAATGTCGCAATCTGATAGTTTCCCTGTTGAATTAAATATTCTTCAGAATAAACAAACTCTTAATTCGAAAAATTGTCTCGTATCTTTAAATCCTTTCTTAGATAGTGAACACATTCTACGTGTAGGTGGACGCTTAAATTCCCCATTTTATTCCTTGAGAAGCGCCACCCTATGCTTTTACACGCTAAACATAGGTTTACAAAACTACTCTTTCAGCAGGAGCATCTGCGTCTTCTTCACGCTGGGCCCCAGCTTCTTCTTGGCTCCATAAGGGAGTACGTCTGGGCTATTGGCGGCCGCGACTTAGCCCGCACTGTCGCGCGGCAGTGTGTCACGTGTCGTCGTTTCGCTGCCAGATCCATCACCCCCCTTATGGGAGCGCTGCCCCCTGCGCGCATAACTCCTGATTTTCCATTTATAAGTGTTGGTGTCGACTTCGCCGGACCGTTTTTGATTTCTGACAGGAAGGGAAGAGGTTGTAAAATTACAAAATGATATTTAGCCATATTTGTTTGCACCAGGTTCAAGTGTGTTCATTTGGAGGCCGTGAGACAACTATCGAAAGAATCATTTATTTTATCATTACGCCGTTTCATCTCGAGGCGGGGGAAGCCACGCGAAGTTTTCTGCGATAACGGTAGGAATTTTGTCGCCACCGCCAAAGAAATAGGTGATTTTCTAAAATCAAATTCTTCTTCTATTTCCTCTTTCGCATCAGATGAAGGAATTAAATTTAATTTTCAACCGGCTTACGCCCCCCATTTTGGTGGTTTGTTTGAGTCGGGCGTTAAGTCTGCGAAACACCATCTAAAAAGAATTTTAGGCAATAGTCATTTAACTTACGAAGAGTTGGCAACTTTGTTCAATCAAATAGAAGCCATCCTCAACAGTCGTCCTTTATGTCCGATTTCTTCGTCCCCTAACGATTTCCAACCTTTAACTCCAGGTCACTTCATCATCGGCCGCGCCTTGACGTCTCTGCCATCACCCACTTTGGTTGATATCAATCAATCCCGCTTAGACCGCTTTCAGAGACTCGAAGCATTGAGGCAACACTTCTGGAAGCGCTGGCAACTAGAATACGTCACCGAGCTTCAGCAGCGAACCAAGTGGCGTGTTCCTGATCGCCCCATACAGTTGGGTGACTTGCTGACTTGGTGCTCGTCAAGGAGGAGAATGCACCCCCTCTGCACTGGCGTCTAGGACGTATCTCCAAGCTGTTTCCCGGTCCAGACAGGATCTCGCGTGTGGCTGACGTTGCCACCATCGCTGGCACCTATCGACGAGGGGTGAAATATTTATGCCCTTTGTTTGATCCTACAGAAGCATTGAAGACAAAGGTCTTCAAGGGCCCCCAGGATGTTCGCGCCGTGTCTACGACATAGATGCGATATAGCAAACCGGTTCCCCGGACGAGCTTTGTCCGCGCGCCCCACCTTCGCCGGACCACCGCGCCATCTTCTATCCACCGATTTAACTAGTGTTCGCAACACGTACACATTAAAATTCTTTGTAACTAATTAATAAAAGCAATTAAAAATACATCTGAATATTGGACGTGTCTCTCAGATTTTATTTGTACAATCTACTATAATCAAGACCCCAGTATTCAACATAATACCATATTTAAAGTTTTGCAAAATGCATTTTTCAAACATCATTCGCAGCATGCCCAGACGGATGGAAACCTTAATCAGGGCACGAGGGGGAAACACTTGTTATTAAACATTCATTTAATTAATTTTATCTACTCTGATACTATAATACAAAGATTATAAAATTGAAAACAAAACTCTTATGACAAACATTACGCACAGGCCAAAAAAAATTTTTTTGTTACGATACAGGTCTTGTATGGACACCTATATCATTAAATAACTTTTTAATCATAACGATACAGCTATACAACCTCCATCTGGACTGAACCTCTACTGTAAAAAAAAACCGCCGATTCGCAAGAAAAAAAAGAAACACGCATGCGCAATCGATGTTTGCGCCTTGGCGTTCAACATTTTACATTTAAATTAAACAAAGTTGGGTTTTGTTTGTAAAATAAATTAGTTTATGTATTATAGTATGAGAGTAGATAAAGTAGTGTATGACACTGTACATAACTTGGTCTTATAACACTCGTGTGATAATATAAAAAAACTCGCCTACGGCTCGTTTTTTTAAAACACACTCGTGTTATAAGAACCCTTATTATGCAACAGTATCATAAACTACTATTAAACCATCATAAAATCGAAAAAATTCAACTGTTTCTCTGTCACTACGAAATCTAAGAAAAATGCAGTTTGTTTAGTTAAGTTTTTTTTTTATTAAACTTTAAGTAAGTATGGTGTTGCAAATTAATGTCAAAAAACTGTTATTTCATGTTTAATTATGATCTATTTATACTCTCCTTTTTTGTGCTCCACTAATTCTGCCGGTGTGTGTATTATGAACTATCAAAGAGAAATTTAAAATTCTTACGACAAAGTCATAATTTCAGTTTAGTTAAGCAATATTTTATTTTGCAAGGCATATTTTTTCAGAACAGTATTAGGAAGAATCGACGACCGTCTATTAGCCTATTACAATAATCAACCTCAAGGTTCTCACATTACAACTCCTTTTGGTCAATCGTGTAATAAATATCAGCTGATTATACCTAGACGAGTAACATTACACGCTTAAAAAGTAGCAATCGATATCTATACTATGGTTTTTAACCCTCACGTGCTCGGCAAATAGCTTTGGTCATGCGACGTACGTAATATTAAGGCTGGTAACACTACTTATTATACGTAAACGGTTAACAAAATGTCGAGAAAATATTCGAAGGTAACGAACGAAGTTCTTGGCAACATTTTTATCGTAATCAGCATATCGAATATTCTAAGAAATAAGCGGTTTGTTAAGGCTTTAATAACGATGACAGTTGACGGAACCAAGACCTCGGGTTTTCATTCAAAAATTGTGATATAATATCCGATATAGCTATCTAGTAAAGTGATCATACCGGTCAAGTTATACATCATCGCCTTACCTTAGTTATTCAAAACATAATAAACAACTGTCATAATTCTCAAGCATGATCTATCACATTTATTATTCATAGCCTTAGTATATCATTATAGGCGTTTTACCGATCCATTATTACGGAGACATGGCCGAAGCTATTTCTTGTACGAAGTTATTAGTCCTTGAAGTTTTAAATTGGGTACTTTCCTGTAGTTAAAATAAATTATTTAGCTGGACTTATTAAATTAATAATGGTAAAAGAGTGAAAACAGTTGCGTCGGTTCTTATTTTTTCGTTCTTATTTATTTTTAATCATCCATCCAACGTTTAATAGTATATGATTTGACTATTAAATATTATGACGTCACAAATATAGTTTTCATACAATTTTCCTTAGAAATTACCGTTTTGACGTTTAGAAAAAAGTAACTAATTTGACTGGTCAGTCAAATACCCAATTGTATACCTACGTAATTTCTCAGCTAGTAGGTCTTTCGGGGGCAGGGTGGAGACACCATAGTTCTCACACCCTTGCCCTTGGGTGTGAGAACCATTATGTCCCCACACTGGAACCGAAATCTTTAAACCGAAGATGACCCGGGGACAGCCGGGGTACGAAGTCGTTCTCAAGGCGGCGTGCAGTATTGGCCTTTCCGAATCCAACTATGACCGCATTTTACAGACCAGCGCCACTATCTTTTTGACTATCTCAGCCGGGCAGTGGTGAAGGAACACCGGAAATATAGACTCAAATAAGGCCTACGCACAATGAGCATATTGATTAGACGCGATGGTTTTACAAATACGGAATCAAGCTAGCGATTTCTCAGTTAAAAAAATCGATCGAAAGTCAGCCTCCTCGATAAATTGCAAACGACTATCTTAAATGTTAAAATACTTGTTAATCCCATACATTGATTTATTCTACTAACGATCGTGCCACTTGTCTAGGGGGTTACAACTGATGGACAAAAGGCATGGCAGCCTTTTAACAGCAAATCTGAACCCAACACAATAATGCCCACCCTGGCTATGTTTAAACCGTCGATTCGCCCTTATCGTAGGCTCAATCTACGGCTGAAAGGGGCCGATTGCCGATAACCCCAGGCCTAGAAAATGGTTCGTTTATCTTCGCCTAGATCGGATTTCTATTATGGTCAGGTCTGTTGAGCAGTACGGGGAAAGTTGTGTAATGAAATATAGAAGGGTCGTTGACACACGTAATAACACCATTAGTACCTAATCAATTAGGAATATGAAAATATGTTCCAAAAATAACTATAAATAACGATTAGTTATAAGTTTTTAAGTTATAATATTATAAATTATAAATGCGAAAGTATGTGAGTATGGATGGATGGAAGGATTATGTAAATGGATGGATGTTAGTTACTCTTTCACGTAAAAACTATTGAATGGATTATAATGAAACTTTACAATAATATAGCTTATACGTCAGAATATAAGCGGAGCAGTAAGCATTTATGTCAACAAATCCGACTAGCATATACAGAGAAGTGACAGTTTAGTTATTTCTGATGCCAAAAGACGGCGCTGAGCATCACGCAAGCGCGCGGAGCGCTGTGCATCGTGCAAGCGCGCGGACTTAGCGGGTGGCGGTCGAGCAGGCCGCCACAAATTATTTGAATGCCGCCTCTGCCTCTTCGACAAGTCAGCGTTTGCAGAACACACCCAAGAGCATGGGAATCATAACATTGAATTTCAGAACACGAAGGTTCTAGCTACCACTACACATTTTTTCCCACCTATACTTCGAAAAGCCATTGAAATATTCAAGCATCCCAACAACTTCAACCGGAAAAACGAGGGATTTCAGCTCCAAAAAGATTGGTACCCAGCACTGAAAGCCACTTGGTATCACAGTGCAAACGACAAATCAGGATCGAGTACGTCGGTGCCACAGCTCTCGACCAATCAGGATCGAGCAAGTCGATTCCCCCCTCCGACCGCGCCTATGAATACGCCAGCGACTCAAGATACCACATCAGTCGCAGTGAAGCCGCCCACGAGGCAAGGTCTCCGAACACGTCGTCGCCCGGACCTGCGCCACTGAAGATGTCGACCGCTGTGATCGACGAAACGTCAACGTCATGGACCACGGCCAAACAGCCCGGAAGCAGTATATTCTACATACAACGCCGGCCGTGAAAGCCTGAGGTATTGATTAGGTTCATTAAATAGATACTGTCTCCCAAGATACAGGCTTTGGCCTAGTTTGGGAGACAGCATTGTATGTTTTTGTGTTTTTGATTACCTGTTTTATTGTTTTGTAAATCTTTCAAATTGTGTACTTTGAAGTGTGAAAATAAACTTTACTTTTACTTTTTACCTCTAACTATAGGTACTTTTGAACCAATAAATCTCGTTTAGAACTGGGTACTTTTCTACACTTTGTTACTTAAAATAAATTATTTAACCGAAGGCAAGGCTCGTAGTAGTTTGTAGTTAGAAATATAAACACCGGTACTATCCTAACACGCATAACTGTAACCCTAGCACGAACGACTATCGTAATTGTATTGTAAACGTATTGAGAAAACGGAGCATTGCGATTGGTCGGCTTCACATACACACAGGTTCATAGCAGGCAGGCGGCCAATAGCATTGCTCCATTCTCTCAATACGTTAACGACACGATTACGATAGGCGACACGATTACGATAGTTGTTCGTGCCAGGAGTACTGATTAATACAGGATCAAAATTAGATAGTTACTAGTCCTCTTCCGCACGTCCACGCCGAAGGGTATCATGGTGTGCACTGAATACTCCGAGGAACAGCTGCCACCTGGTCAAGGAGAGGGGGAGGATTATGGATGGGAATCTGGAATGGACGGAGGGAAATCGGTCCTGAATCTCATAATCATCTTCTGAGAGGCAATTCTGGTGGCAATCAAATCTTCCACTTTAGAGCCTGGGGTCCGCTCTCCTTTCTATGAATGTTTAAATGTCATCCTTCACAGAAAACGGATAAGGGATTGGGAGGTCTGACGGGAGTCTCCCTAAGAGGAATTCATCATTTAGCAAGTATGTATACCGTCTTGAAAGCGAGGTTGGCTTCGGCTCCGAAAATCTTGATCAATCACCATACACCCCTAAATATTTATTAGTAGATATGTATAAATGAGGATATTGCAAAGGAAAAGAATAACTGAGGAGATGATGTCTGACAGGAAGGTATGGAAAAAAATGATAAGACTATACCGTATACCGTAATACTTACCTAATTTGAATAAGAGCACGCAGAAGATGACATCATAGATGATAGTAACCAACTTATAATATCTAAAAACGTTGAAACTACTTCTATAGAACTACATGAAAAGGTACGCACTGATCATCCTCGCGAACCCAAAGTCGCAGAGCTTGACGACACCTTCGCTGGTGAGTAGTATGTTCTCTGGCTTCACATCCCGGTGGATGCAGTTATGTCGGTGGCAGTACGCCACGCCCTGCAGCGTTTGCCAAATTATCTGCTTCGACAGGAGCTCTGGACAGCCCTGGGGAAGGATGAAAATCTTTAAGACCATTACGAGTGTGATATTATTGACGTATCTTAAATAAATGTTTTTATATCACTTATGTGATAGACAAGAGCACGGCCCACCTGATGGAAAGTGGTTACCGTGGCTTATGGACGTGTGCAACACCAGGGGAATCACACGTGCTGCAAACCCTATAAAAACAGAGCGTTACTGTGTCGTCAGTGTAGAAGACAAAGCAGGACAAGCCTTTGGTCTTCCCATTGACAGCACAAAAACTCTGGTTTTGTGGAACGTTCTAAATATCACGTTTTAGATGAACTTGATATGCTTTTAGAGTAGTAAAAGTCGAAGTTTTTCTTTTAATATCCATTCATATATATATGTCACCCGCATACGGTGCAGAATATTCCATTAAGAACCAAGCAGTTAGGTGACTCTTTTCTTTGCCGCTTGTCGCACCAAAAAGTCTTGGAATTCTTCTTTGTATATATGGTAAGAAGAAGGAAACACGTGTACGACACGTGTTTCTTTCCTCCTACAGTCTGCACCCTTTGAGCGGGGCATGAAAAAGCATCTGATGAGGCCGTCAAGCTGAGACTCACTATTGTAACATTGATGGTGTCTGCTATGGTGACACTCTTTCCTAAACTCTGCTTTAAGATTACCATCAGGCGAGGTGACGACATATTAACGTGTCCTAAATGGTAAAACGAATAGAATTTACTACTAACGATTTCAAACTTTCAGTTCGATGTACGACACAGAAAACGCTCTTTATTTCAGTCTACATATTCATGTCATATGTCATGCCTAAGTACGAATACGACGGAAAATCAATTGATAACAAGGTTATACCTATTATATTGTGATTCTTGTAGTGTGGATGTCAAAATTATTTTCCACTACTGAATAGATTGCTCCACATTTAATTGTCAAATTCTGTAGAATGGAGCAATTGTCACACATATGTCAAGTTATAGGGTCAGGGAGGACGGCGTCAACTTGTTTGGTATTGGGGTCGATTGAACGTCACTGTTTAGTTTCCAGCTCCGTTCAAAAGTGTATGACCCCGCCTGGAAATAATGTGTCATTTATTTGAATTAAATTCATAAGCATTTTTCATGTTAAATATTCTAATTGATTTAAATAGCAAACAATTAATAGGTCAAGGCGATGTAGTCAAAATTCAATGTTTATAATTGATTGAAATATCATTCATTGGTTCTTTCATCATTCATTCAATATATTTGGTAATACACACTCCTCTGTCGCCACAAAAACAGACATAGGAGAAATTTGAATTGGTTAAAGCGAGGTCTGGTAGCTTAGTGGTCAAAGCATTGCCCTCACGGAGGACAGAATATGATTAAGTAGCGGAGATGCCATAGTCAAATTTCTCTTAAGAAAAACGCGTGACCAAGTGCGGGTAGGAAGGGAGACGTTGTTATGTTATACCCTTAAAATGCTTAAATTGTTTTTCTTTATACTTTGTGCATCCTTACTGCACACTTCATTCTAAAACCAGGTTAAAGCTATTTTTATCGTTGAACTTTTGACCAAAAATGACAACCGAACGCAAGGACGTTTCACTAGAACTAGATGGTGACGTCACAGGCCAATTGAGTCGTTTTGACATATGAAAGGCTCGCGACTCGATTGCCTTGCAACATTTCCGCTATCATTTCCTTCTCCATGATTGCCCTCCACCCCCCCACCCCCCCTAAGGCAAAGATCGCGGGTTCAAACCCCGCCTAGACGGATTAATTTTTTTCTAGTTAAATCGATGCTCATTTATTATTTAGTAATTGTACTTATATCGAAAAGAATTCGAGTTTTGTAAGTACAAAATGATGAATGAGTGTGTTGACCCATCATCATCAAAATTCCATTATAGAAGAGGGTGAAATTATTCGAACTAACAAATACCAGGTACTCAATATCCAGTGTTTAAGTACTTTTGTGTGAGGTGAGCATTTGTTGATAGTGTCATAATTTTTTCATTTAACTTAACAGATCCTATCAAGTCCTTATGTGAAATAAAGTGTAGACTATACAGTCTAGTTATTAGTTACCCGTCGAATTCTACTGGGGGAAATTGGAAATCTGCAACTTGAAAAGTTTGGCTCAGCAACAATAATTAAGAATAGCGTAAAAAGTAACGTGGAAACTACCGGTAGAGCTAGTCTATAAACTAAAACTCGCGCAGCGGGCTATGGAGCAAGCTATGCTTGGAGTTTCTCTGAAAGATAGAATTCGGAACGAGGTCATCCGAAGAACCAAAGTTACCGACATAGCTCGCAGAATAAACAAGCTGAAGTGACAATGGGCTGGCCACGACTGTCGAAGGACTGATGGCCGTTGGAGCAGACGAGACCTAGAGTGGAGACCGCGAGAAGGCAAATGAAGGGTAGGACCGCCCCCTAGCCAAATGGACCGATGACTGGACTGCAGTGGGCTAAAAACTTAACATGGAATCCCTCTGCAATTAACTTGCTCATAAATCCTAACAAGTGCAATTTTGTATAACATCATTTTCACTAAGACAAACTTGTCAAGAATAAAAAGTTAAAGATTACTAAGTACTTACTACATTTATCGATACTTATCCGAAAAATCATTACACATTGAAAATCGAAAAGTCGTGCTTCTATTTTTGGAAACCGTTTACATGAGGTAACTACGAAATATGTAAATACATATATCCAATCACTTTGATTAAAGCAATGCGACAGTAGAGCTGTCGTATCGTCTAATGGTTCAGGGTTCAACGGAGGTTCGGTTGAACCTTGTAGAAATTACTAAGGTATTAAAGTGATATCTTTCTATTGTGACATCATTTAGGTATTGTTATATTTTCAATGACCATTTTAAACTAATGACGGACTCCATATTCGTTAAGCTGAGACCCGTAATCATTCAAAAATTATGATATAATTTCCGAAATAGGTATTAGTATCTAGTAAAATGATATTCTTGCTTTGTCTTCTACACCGACGGCACAGAAACTGTGTTTTCAGGGTCGATAGCACAATTGTGACTCCCCTGTTATTGCTACAAGCACCTCCACATACGTGGAGTCAGCTACCATTCCAAGTAAAGCTAACGTTGAAAGAGGTCATAAATCTTTACGGTTTCTTTCCTATCAGCCTTACAACAGAAAAAAGTTGGTGTATTTTCATCATCGAGTTGAACATAACATGTAAAAGTATTAGATTTACATAAAATTTACCTACTACCGTTATAATATTGAGGAATGGGGGACCCGCAGGTTGTACAATTAGGCATAGGTACTAGGCTCGTCACGCGACCTACAACATCACTCTCGACATGAGTTTTACGTACACAATGAAGTACATCAATACTTTCTTCAGCTTTATTTGATAATAAACATTGTATGAGGAATCTTCGTGTTGTCTTACAAAAATAGAAATACGAATATAAGGTCAAACGCTAACTCAAAAGTAAGTGGTATTACCTAACCAACGTTTGATTTTGCGCGTTGCGTCGGGAATTAAAGTAAGAATCGGCTCATCGGTTTGCTATCTACCTATACCTCTATATCGGCTTTATAGTTCGATAAATACCTTCCTCCCGTACTACCTACCGAATGTATTTACGTAGATACGGCACATCGTCGCGTCGAAACGGATTTGCCCATGTATTTTTATGAAATACAGGCTATCGACGTATCGCTAGCTACGGAACGGACACACCCGGAGAGGGCCAAATCGAGAGAGATGGCCCTGGGTCGGCCAGAGTGCGAAGTGTAATGTGCTCCCAGAGACGACGTGCGTTTAAGCCGGCTCGAGTCCGACATAACCTACCCATCCGTCTCCGGCTGGGGCTGTGGTTAGTATTCGTGGGGATTTTGCGAAGAAAAAAGCTGCGGAATGAAAAGTTTTCGTAGAAATACCATATGTATAAAAACTTACTAGTATTTATTGCACATATGGAAATACATAGAAACGTAGAGTGGCAGCGACAGCGTCGTCTGCTGCTGCTATAATAAAATATGCGGTCGATTACTGCTGAAGTCATGTTTACAGATTGATTTCTTGTTCGAATAGTTAAAATCACAATTATAAAACTTGTAATATTTTAGAAACACATACGGTTTAAACTACTCTATAAAGGATTTTTTACTGTCATTCTGAAAATAGACGATTCCTACCTCTAGAGCGGAAAACTATCGTAATAATTTAGTATCTATCGTTAAAGTATTGAGAGAATCGTTCACACTGTTCTTCCTAACGTTACGATGTGTTAAAAAATCGAAAACGGAGTAGGTACTGAATCATTTTTATTATTCCTCTCACCTTGGTGCCAACAGTCAAACTTCCTAACCTTCTAATTTCACGAAGGTAACAAAAACTAAGATAAGTTCTAGTCGAGAACATTAAAATTAAAGAAATTTTTCTATGTCATAAAAAATTGTTTATTGTTCCGTGGTACAAAAGTCAAAACGGAAAACCAAGGGCGACTCTTTGCCTGCGATAAGAGCCTAGAGGTCACGGTTTTATTTAATGATGTTGCCGGTTATCTTAGAACCTTAAATCGATTTACACCTTTTCCTCCTTTCAATTAATTTGGCTTTTATTCGGCTTTAATTAGAACAATGAGGATGCCGACGCAAAACTAATTGTAGATTAGCAGCAGCATATGACCAAACTGTAACAATTACAAACTCAATGCTGTCAGATTTGAAGAGACAAACAATGAAATCTACGTAGAAGACAGTGACATTACCTAGCCATTACGAGGCGCTCCCTCTAGGGATAAAAGCGCAGGCGGTATCCTCATTGCCGCCTGACCTCCCAACCTTAAGAAAAAAGCCTGCACTAGAGCCTCATCCGTTATACCTATTATATTCGCAAGTGACATAATGTTCGTCTTATGTCAAAATACGATTATTGCTCTAAAATTCAGTTTAGATAAACACTATCAACATTCAATTGCGAGGTAATTCTCGCCAGGCGTGAACGAACAAGCCACAATTGTTTCGGCTGGTGTTTAGACGAAGCAACTTTATACAGTCCTTTCGAGAATCGTATCTTGTGGGCGATTGAGTTTCCTCGTTTTGCAGGTGAAGTTAACTTAGTCCCGAAGGTCTTAGCGGATTCCTATACACCCCCTGAGGTATTCCGTAGTCGACACTCAATACAAAAATTACCTCAATTTTCCTCTACCACGGAAAGTAGTTTATTATCACATATCACAAAAACTCAAAATGAAAAGACCAAGGTCACGCAGCAGCCATTTTATTTTCGAAAAGTCATTAACCCTCCGCCTGCGATTAGAGGTCACGGTCCTATCTAATGAGTGCTTCGGTGTAATCCACGATAAATACACGAAACTTTAACAACATGGAACCAACTTGTTACAACTTTGTTCGGCACGCGACGCCAAATTATATACTTAGAACTCACGTTAAAAAGTCGATAGGGGGAGTGACGGTTGGAACTTGTATTGGATTACCTCTAATTATAATTTCCCCCCTTAGCCTTCTAACCTATATTTATCCATGTCGAGGTGCAGTATCCACCTCTCATATTTATCATAATGCCCGGGCCTTATAATAATAATTTATTATGTGGTCCATAAAATAGATACTTTCAATTATTATTTTACCGAAGTGCGCACGAACTGGATAAAAGGAGGAAGCCTATATAAAAAAAAAAATTGCGAGTTATACAGAGCCGCGGTACAGCACAGTGACACAATAGCGCCGGCTTGTGGTAATTAATACCCTATGACCTTCACTGAGGGGCGACTTTGTACCCAACGACCTCTCTACGTTCTCCTATCATCCTTAACTTCCCTCTTGCTATTAATCCTTTCCTATACAGGACGACACGTGCAGGATTTAGATGTGTGATGAACCTAGCGGTTCGGTGGCTCTTTCCTTTGTCGCACCATTAAGACCTGAAATTCCTTGCCAGCTCACGTGTTTCCCTCATTCCACAGTCCCGGGTCCCGGGGCGTGAAAAAGCATCTGATGAGGCCGTCAAGCTGAGTGCCACCATTGTTAACGTGGCACCTGTATATAATGGTGTCCCTGTTTCCTGAGACTTTGCCTTCAGCTTACTATCATGCGAGGTAAAGTCAAATTGACGTGTCCCATATAAAAAAAAATCTTAATGGAAAAAAATCAAAATCGGCTTGTTTAAATGGTGAATTCTTGAAATGAGGAATTAAAACAATAGTTTTTGTGGTATGTCGTCCCAATCGTAACGTGCAAGTTAATAAACTATACCTAATACAGGAATCTCATTTTCCTCATAGCCAAAAACGTAATTATAGTTAATTATCTCACATTTCATGACACATTCAGCCAAAACTGGTTACTTAATTAATAAAATGGCATTAATATTTTTCCTTATAATATATAACTTTTTCCTTATACAAACAAATCATGTGAACGTCATGTGAACGTCGGTGATGATGCGAAGGAATTTCACGACGAATTATGTATGTAAATATTTCATTAGTTCCTAGTTATAATTTTAATTTAGTATCATTTATGTTATGTAACGAATCATTATATTTGAAACAGCAGTGCAACGGTTTACTTTCATATCCATAATTTATAATATTAAAAGTCCTGACTAATAACAGTGACTGACTGACAGACTTAAAGACAAAGTCGTGAAGACTTAATATTTTTATATACATAAAAGATTGATACGCTTTAACTTTCATCACAAATGGGAAATGTACATGTAAGTGTAGTAAAATAGAGTATAGGTACGATATATTTTAATAATAGTCCCAGTCGCCGTCACGTTGTTCCTCTCTGTACCACGCTATGGACCCGGCGACCGCACGGTGAATCCATGGAGTGCTGAGAATCGGATAGTCACATAAAAATCGGTTACTGTGCACTACAAAGTGACCGTGCATTGATATTGTAAGGGGTGTTAAGACAAGACATTGTAGCACTTACTGCAGGATATTTCTCCAGCTCATGCAGCACAGTGTGGTCGCAGTACTCGAAGACAAGGTGCAGCTTACGCTTCCTCCGAAACACTTCAATAAGATTCACCAGGTTTGGATGCTTCAGATTCTGTACAGACAAATAATAGGGGGTTGATTTAAAAAAATACAGATTCATCTATCCATTTCCTTTGACACTTCTGCGTGGCACTACTAGTAGTGTCATGTGAGATATTTATTTCCTGTGTAGGGTTACCATCCGACAGGGACTTTTAGACACTTGTCCGGACTTTGTCCGGCTACTTAATTTGTCCGGATTTATATATATATATTAGATGTAATATGAGGAATATGAACTACATACTATGTAATATTAAATAAGTCTTTAATCTTTATTAACTTGTTATTTATCTAAAAACAAAATTTAAAATCCTCTTTAACAATCAACTTAAGAGATCAAACAATAAATCACTTATTTTTTGCAAACAATCAACTAGTGCAAACTTAAAATAAGTAGGTACTTTCTTTAAAAAAAATCTAAGTTAACGCAAATTTTTGGTAAGTATATTAATGTTTATACTTTTCAACAATACTTTACTGAGCAACTCGGATTCATTAAAAGCTTTCTTGTAGAATTCGCGCACGGATTGTTTTGTAATAATCTATGTTTGGTGAATAATAGCTCGTCCACCGCAGTAGCACTCCTTGCTATCCTCAATAGACACCCAAGAAACGTGTAATGCGCCTTTAGAGCACATTAGGTCCAAGATATATATTATGTCTCGAGCAATACCATGCTATTGCAACCAAGTGTCCGGCCTTTTATCGAAATGTCAGGCTTTTTGTCAGGACTTTTCAGAATTTTAAATGGTAACCCTATTCCTGTGACACTACTATTCTCATTGGCTGGTTAAACTCTTATTTAACCAACAGTACATTTTTTAAAGCCTTTACCCCAGAATAGATCCTACCTTTGCTGTATTACGAGAGACTGAAGAACATAGTTGGCGTGGCGTAATCATCAACATTTTAGCGTGGGAATCAACCGAGACTTTTACCTTGAAGCCCGGGTTTCGCTCGCCTTTCTTCTTCATCGTACCGTTAATCCCAGTCGCATCCGAAGTTTCCAACTTGGTATATGAGGTCCACCTTTATCATGTTAGACCAGATGATGGATTTTTGTGGGCTCGATCTACCCGTAACGACTACCATAGATGTTCGCATGGCAACCGGGACCGACAGCTTAACGTGCTCTCCGAGGCACGAACAGACACATGTAAATATCCATATTCATATAACTATATTGGCATTGAGCGGGGAGCCTCCTGCGTAGCGGCCGCGTTCACTACCGCTACGCCACAGAGGCTGTCCCATTGACTCGCCTTTCTATAATTTAGTTTACTTTTAGGAAAGTGACTGTCATTCCCAAACCTCGAGATTATGTGGCAGTGTTTATGGAATAACCCGAATAAGCCCACTGTCAATATTCACGTTTATATAGCCATTAGTTATACCAGGTGCCGAAAGTACCCACTAAAAGGTTAGTCTACACTACTATTATAAATCTACAGCGGCGGCGCGCATGGTAGCACGATGCCCCCCCATACTGGGGGCGAGTCGGGGACTGCGTGGTTCCCCCTCCCGAGGAGGGCCAGACCAAGAGGAATGGCCCTGGGTCAGCCGGGGTGCGAGGGATATGTCACGAGACAACCTCACCTTCGGCCTAGCACATCGACCCACAGACTGCGTGCGGTTTAGTCGGTTCGAGTCCGACTGACCTCCCCCTTCGGCTCCGAAGGGGGAGGTTATGTCGTGATGTCGTAATGTCGTATGTATCTGTGGGGATTTCCCGCACGTAAAAAAACTACTATTATAAAGAGGAAAGATTTGCATCTTTGTAATGAATAAACTCAAAAAATATTGTGCCGATATCAAAAATTCTTTCACCATTGGAAAGCTACATTTATGCTTAGAAACATAGGCTATATTGGATTTCCACGGGAACGTTTTCACTACCCGTGCGAAGCCGAGGCGAACCGCTAGTACCTAATAAAGTTCTGCCGTGTTGATACCAGCTGGATTAGAATAGGGCCACGCCTATTTCAACCACTGATGTGGGAGACAAGCACACGGTCCACCTGATAGAAAGTGGTTATCGTGGCTATGAACGTGTGCAACACCAGGAGACTCACACTGGTGCTGTCAACCCTGTAAACACAGAGTTTCTGTGCCATCAGCGTAGAAGACAGAGCAGGAATAACCTTTGGTCTTCCCACTGATAGCACAAAAACTCTCCAGTGAGAATTTCTAGAAGGTGACTAAGGATTAGGGGCTGTTCTCTATTCGACAATAAACAAAAAGCCCATAACAAAAAACCCGCTTACAGCAACAGGCTCGCTCCCTACGTGAGACCGAAAATCATAGTAAGTAAAATGTATCTGTTAATAGACCTCTGGCTACTCCTTCGGGAATTTACAGACGTGAATATAATGTATACGCATGTAGTAGTGATAACAGGTAGGAGTGCGAGGGTGGAGAGAAACACTAGGCTTAAATTTCAATGGCACTGTTGGGCGTCCGCACTCGTTCATTTCTGGTAATCGATAGCACCAAAATGCGTCATTGCGGTCTTCATGCTCATTGCGAGTGCACGAATCGATATCCTGTGGCTTGCTTCTTAAATAAAAGCTCCGACCTTGAGCAAGGTCGCAAACTAAATAAAGCAAAGGCCATTGGAAATATATTTTTATCCATAGTGGCAAATCAACTTGATAGATCAGTGTCTATTAATAGTAGGGGAGCCCACGAGGCTAAATGGGGATTTACTCGAGCGTCGTAGAGACCTATTGGGATGCAAAGCTTAGATGATAAGAAGAAAAAAATGTTATATGATATATACCTTTACATCGGTGGGGGAAGCGGCTATCGATTTTTAAATATGTAAAAAAAAACTGTTGCATGGACATCCTCGAGCGCGTCAGATATTGATAGCATCAATGCCCTACGTATTTTTAATAATGTACGTATGTTAATCTGATCGTTTGCATGATGAGGGTGGTTGGATTTAAGGGTTGAAAATGAAAAAAAAAAAAAAATTATCGAGCACGTCAGATTTTCTAAGGGAGTGTTAAGTGCACCAAAAAAAAGCTCTCATTCACTAATCTGACGATTTCGATGGGACGCAAACTCGCGGCCATTTTCATAATATGCAAAAAAAATTCGCCATTTTGAAATACTCAAGCGCGTCAGATTGAGATAAATATGGTTCATCTTTATGTTCTAAACGTACTGTCTCATAATCTGACGATTATCTAGAGGGATTCGCCTGATCTGACAAAAAAAAATTAGAAAAACGGTTCACCTTAATGGCCATCCCTACAACTTCCCGCTAATTCCATTCCTGGGCGCTTAAAATTGTACTTATGACATTTTTGAGCTCAAAATATAATTTATGTGATATTTTGAGCTCGCTGAGTTCAAAGAAATAATATTTCTATGCATTTGAGCTCTCCCAGCTAGCACTGTGCGTGATATAAATCATTTAATGATGATTCCATCGACAATTCGAGGTTATCATATGTTCCTCGAGACTTTCGGATAACCGGCTTGCTCCGACGATATTCCAAAATATTTACACATTTTTTTAATGTTTCTACAGTAAATTTAATGGTTTTTTGTAAGGTACTTTCACCACAAAATACACATTTCAAATTAATAGCACTCATATTAAATATTTGTAAACTTTAATTCACACAACTAATATTAAAATGTCATGACAATCATGGCGTCATGGCAACAGAAACCAGAGTGGACGGAGTGAGAGAGTAATAGATAGAGAAAGAGTGAGAGAGGAATAGAAACGCGGAGAAGGAAATGTAGGCATCACGCAGCTGCACGCATTTAACTTTATCGACGAATTTTTGTTATTTCGGCTCGCGGAAATCGTCAGATTATACATTTTTCATTATTCTTGAATTATTTCCTTCAAAATAAAAAAAAGTTTAGCTACGCTCGAGAATGTCGAGATGACGTTTTTTTTTACAACTTTGTTGCCCTCCCCTTTTTTTACGTCACTCTCAAATTGTCAGATTAGTGGAATATAAACTTTTTAGGATGTAATTAACTCACCCTACCTTAATCTGACGCGCTCGAGAATTTCTGATGGTCATTTTTTTTTTACTAACCTGATCCTGTATCCTTCACGGGCGGCCTTATATATGGGCCTCATGTTTTGTGGAGGTACTTAACCGGGTACAAGGTATCCCCCTGTATATTAATCTGCCGCGCTTTAGTAAATCCCGAAATCCCCGCTTGGGCTCCCCTACCATAATACATACATCCCGGTTGCCCGTCAGTTGGCAACTCAATTTCCCCCCTTCTCACTCTCTCTCTCTGTGAAATCCTAGTTATTTTTGCTTTAGCTGCAATTTTGATCCCCGCTCAGTGCAAATATTTGTATGCATGGATATGGTTATTTGCATTGGTCTGGTCGTGCCTCGGAGAGCACGTTAAGCCATCGGTCGCGGTTGTCATACAAACATCTATGGCAGTCATTACCGGTAGTTGGAGCCTTCAAAAATCCAACAACTGGTCCAGCTGCAATGCTTCGATATCGCCTTTGGGTTGTGGAGGTCAGATGGCAGTCGCTTCACGGAAATTATCGAAGTCTAGCCAAATCTGTAGTTAGACTGGTGAAAAGCGGACCCCAGACTCCAAGTTGAAAAGCTTCGGATGCGACTGGGATTAACACTACGATGACGAAGATGGGTGGGTATGGGATTTCCCACAGACACTTTTATGGCACTAACACACTACCTATACACACCAGAACCATCCTAGTTCTAGAATTACAAACCAAAACCTATTCATTATTAATTAAAGTGTCGAATAATGTGTCGAGAACTATTTAGTATCTAACGAGGTCTTTTGAATACATTAAGTATTCCTTTTACAAATTAGTGGTAATTTAAAAATTGCGTGTAACGCGTCTATGGATCACGATTTATTACAACTTTGGTTGGAGCTTAACAATGGAAATTCATAAAATCTTTAAGACTTTAACTACGATATTTTTATATGATTTTATACGAATTAGACGCTGGCAATAAGCGCGCCATTATTACCAGGAGGGGTAATAAAAATAGACGAAATTCGAAATTTAATTTATCAAACGTCTTTACGAAGTGAGTTCGTGAGGAACGAGCTTTAACAGCGATGACTGAAGATAGCATCAGTGTAATCTGCTGTTCCCTTCGTGTATATCCATACTAATATTATAATACATACATACATACAATCACGCCTTTATCCCCAGAGGGTTAGGCAGAGGTGAATTAACACCCACATTTAACCAATATGTTTTCAGAAAGAAATGTACACATTTCTGTCTGATGTTGAAGTTAATCAGCCCTATCCCTTAGTCGCCTTGTACGATACCACATGGGAAGAGAAGGGGTGGCCCAAATTCTACTCTGCTGGGAATATTATAAATGCGAAAGTAACTGTCTGTCTGTATGTTACGCTTTCACGCCTAAACCACTGACCCGATTTTGATGAAATTTGGTATAGGGCTAGATTAGACCTTGAGACATAGGGTATATTTTGTCGCGATAACCGATATCCTACGGGCGGAGCCGCGAGCAAAAGCTACTCAATACATAATGCCTACTTGTTTATTACAAGTTTTAACGTTTAAATGCACGTGACTTAGGGATAGGGCTATTCCCCATCCGAAATTAAACATACAGCTCATGACAAAGTGCCTGCTTGACGGGAATAGGCTCACCCCTTATTACGTACCTAGTTGGCGAAATGTGGTGAAGTATCGTATTGTACTTTTTACGGATTCTTCGGCAGTAAAATGACACTAA
This sequence comes from Eilema caniola, assembly GCA_949126895.1. Taxonomy (NCBI): domain Eukaryota; kingdom Metazoa; phylum Arthropoda; class Insecta; order Lepidoptera; family Erebidae; genus Eilema; species Eilema caniola. Next base: position 19,175,576 of record OX421481.1, read on the forward strand.
AGACGGTATTCTTAGTAAAAACCCGTCTCGTAACTACTGCATTTGAAACTGGATGTCACTTGGAATAATTTCATAGTCTATACTATTATATAAATTGTAAATTACTAGTATATTTTTGAAGATATTGAAAAAAAAAATACTTGGGGTAACGATACTGAAAATGAAAATGATATTTTTTGGAATTCCTGTCTGTTTGAGACACAATCTACCTCTACCCACGCGTTCGGAGAAATACCGAGAGGAAAGCCTACGCCACAGCCTGGTCCATTAGTCAGCAGGCGTACCCGGTACAGCCCCTACAAGTGGCAATTCGTTGTCCGGCGTTTAGCTTGTTGGCAAAGTTAATTTGGGCTTCGTAGTACTTGGTGGTGTGCCCAAACATCCAGAGTATTGTATATCAATAAATTAACTTATTGCATTTCACTGCTGGACTTATATTTCTCCCAATTCCTCCATAGTTTTCGATCCTCCACCTTGCGCACCCACCAAAACGAATTTCATACGTCATATCTCAACATAGTTGTAAATGCTGGACGAGGAATGTTTGATAACAAGCAAAAACGAGTGTTACGATGATATAAAATCGTATCGCGTGTCAGTCGCGAGTCGTTAATGTTTGTCAGTGGAAGTGTCACAGTTCATGGCTTCTGCTGACATTGAAACTTAAGTTGTGCAAACACTCGTGTGAGTTTGATTTCAAATAATAAGCAAGGGTGAAACGTGGTTGGCACCGAAGACACGCCGTCCATATGCGTTTGAGCATGGCTATGAAGAATGCGACTTAGGACTAAAATAATACCATTGCCTAGACTCGTTATACTGTGGAACTACCATGTGAAGCCACTTAAAGTCATACTAAAACAGTATTTGATATGTGTACTTTGTGTCACAAACGAGATTAATTTGTATCAAGCTTTATGATTGCTTGCTTGATACTTATTCCTGCCCCGAGAGATTTTTGAAGTGACTTCTTTAGTTCTTTAGCTGCGTTGGATGGGTAAAAAGTGTTAAACTCGCGTCAGGATTACTCGACCTTTGAACCGTAACCGACGACTGACATCATACAACATTAGCTACAGATTGTTTATTTTGTTAGGTACGCCAAGAAGCTTCGTAGCTTAGCGGTAAGCGCTTCGACTGTAAGTCCTTATGGTTTCAGATAGTACCGGGTTCGAACCTGGGCTTCTGACACTTTTTGTGATTATTTTTTCTTTTTGTAATTGTATTACTCTTTGTGATTATTTTTTCTTTTTGTAATTCATTAATTTCTTCTGACAGAAAATTAGTGATATGATGATATATTGATTGGCGCTATATAATAGGTATGTTATGGTATGTTCTTTTTATATTTTGCTCTGTATATAACGAAGAAAGAAAGAAAGATATAGTTTTCACTTCTGCCGGCACTCCCGGAGTGCAACCCGTCTTTTTTTATACCAATTAGTTGTCAGAACAGCACACGGCCCACCTGATGGAAAGTAGTTACCGTACGCTTTTGGACGTGTGCAACACCAGGGGCGTCACACTCGCGCTGCCGACCCTGTTAGAACAGAGAGTTTCTGTGCCGTCAGTGTAGAAGATGAAGCAGGACAAGCCTTAGGTCTTTCCACTGACTGCACAAAAACTCAGTGAGCTCTGGCTATCCTACTCACCGCTGGGAACGCAACACAAGGTTATATAAGTATAGGGCGGAGATACTTCCTCAGACGGACTGTTCAATTGGACGGAAAAGCAGTCCAATCAAAACCAAGAATCCATAGTTTTACCGTCCCTTATTTTGAAGATGCCACTACAACTTCTAACAAATAACCCTGAAGAGATCGAGGGGGTCTCTTCGAGATAACTTATTTGTTTTTTTTTTCTCTCTTGTGATTGTGTGCTCTCTGCTGATTAAAAGGTGACATAAAGGTACACGAGCACTACAAAACATGACCCCTTCTGCATCGGCAGACGCAATCACAGAGATAAAGATTGCCATTGGTTGATTTTGAGTGACGTCACTCAGCCCGACCAATAACAATTTCTATCAAGGCTGTCGCAGCGATGTGCTCGCCGCTGTACGCTTAGAGCAGCGTTTCCCATTTGCCGGGTCGCGACCTGGTACCAGGCCATCAAAATAAAATACAGGGGTCACAATCCCCGCCCTTTAAAAAAAAAACCTACTATCAATCGAAGCATCGTATATTAATTTAAATGAAGCTAGGCTTTCAACGGTTACGTATCATAATATCTAAAGTTATTTCAACTATGTTCAAGATAACTACAGTTGATTCACATAATTATGGTCATAAGTTCATAACGCATATTGGTCGACTCGACTACTGGTTCATACACACAATTTCGAATAAACTAAAATTATTTGAACTAACGGACGATTAATATAATGTTCATTTAAGATATTGGACATGTTGACTATGTTTGAAATACCTAACGGTCGATTAGCCATATAAAAATAAAATGTAGAAACCGACGTGAAGTGGAACTAGACTTCTTCATGAAGTCTTCTTTATCTTAAAAGAAGACTTTAGTATAAAATAAGCAACAGCTCCATACTTCCCACTAAAATTTAGTGACTAAATAGGTGATATCAAAATATTGTATGTACCTATTATTAATAAACATTTCTACTATTAATAAATGTGTATTAGGTATTAATGGAACTAGCTTGGGTTAAAAAGTATTCAGTGAATCACGAAGGGGCAGTGTGAAAATTATCGGGCCATAGCAGAACAATGTTTGGAAAACACTGGATTAGAGAATTGTACAGCTGAACAACGAGCTAATCTCTATAATAATGATAGAGGTCTCAAATTCTCCAGTGGAACATATGAACGTAAATCGAATGCTATAGATTACCTTGAGCATCCGAATCTCCCGTAGTGCGATCTTCCTGATCAGTGGATCGTCTTCGTTTTCGACGAACTTCTTAACGGCCACGATTTCGCCGGTGTCTCTGTTGCGGCACTTGTAGACCAGGCCATAGGACCCTTCGCCCAATTTGGCCAACTTCTCATAGCGCTCCATCGCGCGACTGCTGGCGCGCGATCTGGGGAAGAAGACCGTTATAAGTACAAGCTAACGGAAGAACTAAACATCTTTCTATTGCACCGGTTCCTAAACTCTTGTAAACAACTTACAATAAACACATGAAATTAATTTGAACTCTACCTAATCTTACAAAATTCACTTTGTGATACCTTTCCTTGCAATACGACCTTACTATTCAAAAGCATTCAAACCTAAAATGAAATTTTGCTCAAGTGGAAGTTTCTCGTTTCGGTCAGACAGGTACAAACTTATCGATACAGGTAAGAACGTAATGCCTACTTACAATGCATTATGAAATCCTACCTTAAACGTTGGAGCATAATCCATCTTTGATTAACAAAATTACGCTCTCTTGTTCTGCCATTACCATTAAATACTTAAAACTAATTATCGTAATTACATACTGTGAGATAGACTGTCAAATTGTATATCATGTTATAAAAATTTGCATGTCTGTCATTATCTGAAATTGAGCCATGGCCAAGTAGATAATAGGCATATTTCGTCAGGGTGTTCACACGCCTTAATATGGGTTATACATATATGTTCTTTATAATGCCGCGTACACAGCGAACGAAGCCAAACCTTCTGAAGACAAAGATGAAGGCAGGCGAAGAAGAGTATATCTATATGAAGGGCAGAAAAAGGATAAAAATCCATTCATAATTAGGTATTGGCGTTTTAATCGCTAAACAAGCGTTTTTAAAAAACATACTGACCGAATTGATAACCTCCTCCTTTTTTGAAGTCGGTTAAAATGTGCAGAACGAATAGCATCCAGAGGTGAAAGCATGACAGGGAAGAACAGCGTGGTAATTAGGTACAGTAAAAGTGAGACTTTTAGGTATATTTAATAAGTATCTACTAATGCTAAATTAAACAGCTGAATGGATTTGAGTGAAATTCGCAATATATTGGAGATATTTTATATCCTGGCTAATCAATTTCAGTACCTACCTACCGTCGAGTAAGTTGAGAGTCGACTGTTTCCTACCGTACGATAGCGTGCCGGCAATGATCTGATATTAGTAACACAGAGACTACGTAAAACAGTGCAAGCTATTTTGACCTTATTGTCATTTTCTTGATTAACACAAATATAAGGAAAATACTCGATGCTTTGCGAAAATCGCTTGCACTACATTATATTCTTATATTATTACGTGAAAAGTATTGTGTGTAATAGGTGCAAGCTATTTTTGCCCTTATGGACTATGTACAGAAAATTATTGTGTGGAATAGGTGCAAGCTATTTTGGCCCTTATGGACTATGTACATAAGAAATATAGATGATTATGTACGTAAAATTAATAAAATCTTAGTAAAAACTAGTGAAGACTAAAAGCATAAGATTTTTTTATACTTTAGTCTGAGGTTATTACCTCATATTAACAATTAATATCTCCAGGGTAAATTTACGGGTGAGCCCCTGTGCCACAGAATAGATAGATAATACCTATTTGATATTAGTTACAATATGGGGTTCTTAAAGAAGGGTATAAGAAGGTTTCTACAGGGTCAGCAGCGCGAGTGTGACTCCCCTGGTGTTGCAAACGTCCATAGGCCACGGTAACCACTTCCCATCAGGTGGGCCGTGTGCCTGTCTGCCATCTAAGAGGTATAAAAAAACTATAACTACGTACTGCGTGCCTGTGCGGCTTAGGTCGTGTATATATATATAACTTATTATTTTAACTATATAATGTTACTATTCCAAACCAAAACGGCTTGACGGATTGGGATGAAATTTTAAATGGACATGGCTTTACCTGGTTACTGTTCCTGGATAAACTAGAGAAGGATTAAATAACGATTGTCTCACCTCGCAGTGACAACTTCGGGCGATATTATAAGCCGATTTATTTTGCCTTTCATTTTGCCACTATAATTTTAAACTTTACCAATAAAATACATTTTTTGTATGTATTTACACACCATTAATATTTTTAGCTTTCAAACATAATTTATATAAATAAATACACAATAGGTGTGTATTTGTATAACAATTTATTTATAGCTTTACATAATCTACATGTACTGCTTGATAAAAACATCAAACTATTATGACATAAAAAAAATCATGTTTCAGCCTCTGACACTAGTCTGACACGAAGAAGAATATATTCATAAAAAATCTGTAAGGTATTTTACGGACGCAAAGAAGTATAAAACTCGCACCGAGATGCCACTCGTGTTGGGAACTTTTTTTTAGACTACAGACATAAAAGTAGGATAATATCCGTTCTTCTTCTTTCTTCTGCCAAACCCCAGGGTTTAGAAGTCGAAAGAACTTCCTTAGTTGTAGGTACTACTGCTGTAGCAGGCCAACCCGACAGCGTTCAGTGTCAGAAGTGGCTTACGGAAAATGCCCGCCCGTCGTAGGCTCTCTGCAGGTTGGATGTTGTTTGAAGGCGGGGGGAGGGGTCTTCTGCAGGCTGGACAACATCCAGCCTGCAGAGAGCCTACCACCCGGGTATGAACTGAACTGGGTCATCTGGAAGTCCCTAAACAGGTTGAGGTCTCAGGTCTTCTGCTGTAGAACGAACCTAGTAAAATGGATACCTGGACGCGAAGGGTGGTGCCTGTCACTGTGGTGCAACCCTGCATTCGAAGGTACACCTCCTGTAATGCCAGCTGAGCCCCTATACCTGAACTATTGACGATCTGAATGATACGACGGAGGATGCGGGCAATGTAACAGTTTTAGGCTGGTCGCACCTAGACGTTTTAAATTGCTGCCATTGACACGAAAAGAAGAAAAATACTCGTTTAAAATACCCATAATACAGGCTTGTTCTTTATCCGAGAGTGGCAACAGTAAACATACAGCAACCCAAAGTGTTCCACGGCCATAGGCTTGCCCCCTATTACATGGGACCACGGAGGACATAACGAGTGTTATTAGGCCGTCGAACTGAAAATTATAGTTGGCGCAATTTATGTACTTCTGTCAACCACTTCGGGAATTTACAGAGGTGAATTTATTTAACAGGTCACAGGCTACAACTGGGTTGATTGTGGAAACTAAAATTCCCTCTCCCTATTTGTGGGTGATATTAGTGCATGCACGTGTCGTACCTACGTCCTTCAGGGATATACCGGCTTGTTTTTAGCATAGTAGATATAAGTTAATACCTATATATACTTAAATTAGTCATGTGATAAGGCTGCCCCTTTTAATTGCTTCCGTAGCGGCAGTGACTTTCATTAAACACATTTACCTGGTAAGCAAAAAAGTGTACAAGAAAATTATATGAGCATGTCGCCATCATACATTATTTAGGTACAGATCAGATATTAGTACTCTTAAGAGCCTAAAGACACCAGGAAAATAAGTACCTATAACAACAAGTGTAACAATTGCTGATTGACGGACGAGCCTCTGAAATAAAGCAGCAGAAACAGGTGTTTTTCGACCGCAATCTCGAGAGATTGGGGTACAAAAACCCGTGTGTCTCCAGCGAATTGAACTAAATTATGAAAAGGAGAAGAGGGGAACCCGAGCACCAAAGTCTAAGCTTTGAATGCAACGGAGAATGATGCTCCATGTAGTAGAAAAATAAAATAAATGAGTTGATTAATTAAAATAATTTATTATAATAATGAATTTCAACAACTTGTGTGAATCCATTCGCACAGATTGTCGGTCTGTTTTCAAAACCTGTTTTAAGTGATTCATTTATCACTGTTTCTGTTGAAGTTGAATTACCTTCATTTAAATCTACATAATGTATTGTTTTGAAATTGCAAAGGTCTACACGGTTCGCTGATACAACTCCTCTGTTCCCCGGGAGCACTGTAAGAAAGAGTTAAAATTATAAAACGTAAAAATATGGCTATGAAAAATCACATAGCACCGCCTCCCAGTTTGACCCGCAAATATCAAAATTCCGTGGCAATATTGGGATAGAAAGTAGCTATGTTATTCGGGGATAATGTAGCAATCCAATGGTGAGAGAATTGTTGAAATCGGTCCAGTGGTTTTTAGTTCATTCGTTACAAACCAACAAACCTTTCGTCTTTGTAATATTAATTATCATAACGCAACGATCAGTATTAAAGTAACTGTTGTAACTGCTCCTTTTTAATAAATACTATGACTAAATAGGTAGGTACTCACATAAACTCCCCATCGTCACGATGCAAACCAACAATAAGAGATTCTTGGAGAATGACATGTTGCTCGCCGTGGCTTGCTAAACAAGTATGTGACGGCACTGGCGATATTGCAGAGAATTCTGTATATTTATACCATGGGCTTATCAAAAGTAATGCAGCTATAGTAAGCGTCAACACATTTTCCCGCTCTGATATAAATAAATTCCCTATATACTGTAAAACGGCACATTTGTAATGGTTATTCCCGTTTTCCTTTTTTGGTTTTGTCGATACCTATAGGGAAAATTTGAATTACGTGACAGCTTCAGCGTCCACAATCACCTTTAATTCGTCATTTGATTTATTACGTTTCGAGGAAAATTACGAGGTTCCTTTTTCAGATCGAAATTCTCAGAAAAAAAAGCCAATATATAAAATTCTCGTGTCACAGTTTTCGTTGCCATACTCCTTCGAAACGGCTTGACCGATTATCATGAAATTTTGTGGGTATATCGGGTAGGTCTGAGAATCGGCCAACATCTATTTTTCATACCCCGATTCGCGATAACCGACATCCACGCGGGCGGAGCCGCAGGCGACAGCTAGTAAAATATATAAAATGATCTTAAAAATATATCTTCACAGTCGCTCCAAAAATCACCTTTGTAATTCTTCTTCATCCCAGCGTTAATGCCAGTCGCATCCAAAGCTTTCAACTTGGAGTCTGGGGTCCGCTTTACCAGTTCAACTGCGGATTTGGCGAAATTTTCCATGAAGCGACTGCCATATTTTGACCTCCACAACCACACGGCGATATCGAAGCATTGCAGTTAGACCAGTTGTTGAATTCTCGAGGGATCCAACTACCCGTAACGACTGCTTATGGAGCAGCCCTACTGTCAGTGTATACGTTTCGGCATTGTAAGTCATTATAGGTAGGATGCACTGGTCAAAGACCATTGTTTTCAGGCATTGCGGTAGGTGGGAAAAGAAGACTTGACGTTGTTGCGTTTACTTTAAATAAATATGGGAGGTTAGGAGAATGGACGTCCAAGATCGTGTGAATTGAAAAAGCCGGAAGACGGACCCTGAGCTCCGAGAGCATCTCGGCCACGGATGCAATTAGGATAACGTTTAAATGTCGATAAATGAATGAATGAAGGTTACAAGAATGATCTTCAGAACTTTTTCCCGAAAAAAAACGGCCACTCAGGTAGATACTATTAAATATTAAATTACTATGTACAGACAGCAAACGGGATAAACTAGTTTTCATATAAAGTTGAATGAAAAGGTGTATTGTGTATACTTATGTCATTTTCCGGCTGTACCTACAACGAACAACGACCTATGGTGGCGTAGCGGCTGAGCGTTCAATTGCTATGTCATTGCAATAATTTGTATGCATGAATATATAATTATACATATTTCCATTAAAATAGGGGTTTCTATCTATAATAATAGGTATGGTATCTGAGTACCTATATTTATCCGCATTCTGGAATCCATAATAAATGCCAGACAAGCTATACATACCTACTCTGGGTCAATAACGCTGCGTAGATTCTTCTAAGTATTGTTTGACATACAATCGTAAATAGTTTAGTGTGCTGAGGTGGTTCGTCAGTACCTATGAGCGGGTAGGTAGGCTACTGTGCCAATGAATGCCACACCAAGTAGGTATGTGAAGTATATACGGCAAGTAAGTGAGCGGGCTGGTTCGACAGATCCGTTCAGCAGGTTTTACATGGAACAGTTATAAAATATTCATCAATTCTCTCATTTTAGGGTAGAAAGAAAAGCTGTAAGTATCTCAAAACGAAAAACGGACCCTTATAGGATCACTTTGTTGTCCACTGTCTGTCTATATGTCATTTTTTGTGTGTTTTTCGTGTGGAGGCATTAATTTAAAATTTATTTCAAATACTCAGGGTCTGCAATGTCTTGAATCAGTCAGAAAATCAAACTTCTAAGTGTGAAGTTAATAAAAATAAATTTACTACACGACTCTCCCAGTAAAGAGGAAACACGTTTTTTAAAGAATCCCAAGTATTCATGGTGTACCACTAAAGAGGCTGGTCCTGGATGGAATGGGTAGTGCCTCTGAGGATGCCATCTCAGTCTTGCACGGTTGTACAGGGAGAGAGTGAACTGTGACTGTATGCGAAGGTGTATGTATATTGTTATGTTTTTTTTTTATATTATTTGTGTGGGTGTTCTTTCGTATTTTTTTTTTGTATTTATGTGTGTGTATGTGTTTGTTTAATAAACGTATTTTCTTTCTTTTCTTTCTTTCAAACTTATCGAGAGAAATGATCAAATAAACTTGGGGCGCCCCAGACTACATTAGATTGAACTAAATCTTAATGTTCGAAACGACACGAGTACTAATGGTAATTACCTCTTCCACTATGGAAAACGAAAGCCCTATTGTATGTACAGTCGACAAAGGAGATACCGTCACACTTTTCCATATAAAATTGTATGTAAAGGTGGGATACAAGTTTTAGATAAAAAAATACTTTGTATCATATCGATGTGTAAAAACCAAATGTCTAAAACGTTTATAGACTGAAGGTATTGCTTAGATAAGCGAAAAATAAGGTAAATAAATAGGGTCCGGTGTATTACAACCTAGGTATTCCTAAAATGCCTGAGACCTTAATACGCCTAAAACTGAAATCATCTTTATGTATCGTCCTACTTGGGAATTTTGGAATGAAGATGTTTTGGACATCTGAATCCCAAAATGCCCAAATAGGACTGCGTTCACTTTGCGAAACCCTGGTCTAAACTGAGCCACCATTATTGGTAGCCTTCATTTAGAACGTTTTTCCTCCTTCCTTTAACAATATCTCTCCACTAGTATTTTACTCCAAACTGCCATTATTTTGGAGAGGTTTTTTGACCGTCACCGAGACAGTTTTGCTTCTGATGAACGATGACCCACCATTCCTGCCGTTACGTTTTAAGGAAATAACTCACACTCTACTTCTGTATGCCCGGATCTGCCTGGATCAACAGCAATGACTCACCAAACATGGAATAAGACACTTGAAGAGACACAGGGAAAGTTAAACTAAACATCCTTAGCAAAATAAAAACACAACAGCAAAGAATTGAGCAAATACCTAGCATACAAAAAAAATAGGGAAATATTTTAGGCTTATAGATAGTAATACCACAGTATAACGAGTAATTTTATAAAGTATGAGTCGTTAGGCTGTGGTAATACTGTTGTATTATCATAGTAGAATAAAATCAAATCAAATCAATCCTAACACTAGCAGAAACGCTTAAACGCATGAAAGTTGAAACAAGAGCCGCAATGTGTTTTAAATGCAATTGAGGGCTTTCATTGCAATTACGGCAAAACATTTTCCCTTTTTAATGCATATTTCGGTGCAAGCTAAACCTCGGTACTTGACGGCTTACTGTAAATCCTGTTTCAACTAAAGCGTGACCATGATATCAGATAAGATCGTATGTTATTCGGAATTAATTAGGATATTTTTCGGTCGATAACCGAATTCTGACTAACCGTTAACATTTCAATCAAGTAGTAAGTGCAATATCAAAACACGCTTCAATTTTCATAATGATAGTAATCATTATGAAAATTGAAGCGTGTGAACCAACGCATGGTGACCATGATAGAAAAAAGACATCAATCAACCTTTACTTCTTTCAATTATTTGGGATCATTCACTTTCATGCTTTTTGTCATACGTATTGTCTTCTTAAAAAAACGGCCACTCATCCTCAGGCCGTCTTCTAGGGCCGCTCCTCATTCCACTTAAGTGATTCTGCTAACCAGGCACTAAGTAACTAAACAGGCTCATGGGTGTTGGTGTCCCTAGATGTTGTCGGCCTAATTGATTGTCCGTTTTCCCAGACAAATCCTCGATGCTAAAGCCAGAGGGGCACAGTCGATCTAATAATATCCAAGCAGTGTGCATAGCCTGGGAATGAGAGCAGTACCTACCTATTCTACAAAGGAATCGTCTCATACCTACACCTATATGAGTATGTCTTCTCACCGTTCGTATGTACTTAAGTGGCCACTTACTGAATTGCGTCTCTAAATTAAATTTTACAAGGCAAGGCAAATACAGCGCAATTAAAAGTACATAACATAACTTGTGATCATCGCTAGGATGATGATAAGGTGGGCAAGAGAGGGAGAGCGAGACAGGGTTATATTATGTACCTACCTATATTATGATCTTTTTATATAACGATGCAAAAAATTTGCAAGTAGTGAAATAAACTGAATTTTAACTGCTTAAAAATTGTATAATGTTAAAATATGTATGTACCTACGTGTTATGGTTTGTCTAGAAAAAAAGAAAAAAAATGCAATTTTGGAAAAAAAATTGCAAGTAGTAAAATGAAGTTAATTTTATCTGCTTAAAAATTGCATAATGATAATATATGTATGTGTTTTGGTTTGTCAAGGAAAAAGAAAAAAAACAATGCCGCTCTAGAAGAATGTCTGATGCATCGTTGAATCTTTTTCATAACATTTCTCAATAACAAATGACTTACCTTCTTGGTAGCAGCGGCAGGTTGTTACCGAATAACCACAGCCGTTTATCACCGAACCATTTCTCCATACAGGATGTCACGTTATTCCACAGTTTGATTCGCGAACAATCCCACAATATAAACAAGTCCGTCATTCGCGTATCCGAACGATAAATCTCGCGTTCATTCCCGCCAAAATAGTGTCTGTCAAAATTCGCACAGATTAAACAGATATCGGAATGACACTTTCGTATTTTTATTTTTACGAGAGTGTTCAAAGAGGAGTTCTCTTTACGGGTGCTGCACAGCTTATAGTTGTGGTTCTAAGTAATATCGATCGACGGTTTGTTTACAGTTTGTGTCGGGCTGTGTACATGACAACCGCGGTGGAAGGGCGAAATGTAGGCTAGCGGATTGACTTTTTTATTTCCATTGTGTGTGTGTGGTAGTAAAGTATCGGTATGGTTGAAAAACCTGGACATATATAAAATAAAATGTTGTTAGAGAGCTTTAAAATATTGTGAAATAAAATACACACACCGGCAGAATTACCGGAACACAAAAAAGGAGAGTTAATAATTAGCTTTATTTTTAAACAAATAATAGGTAATTAAACACGAAACAACAACAACATGTATAATTAAGCCCTGATTAAAGTTTCCATCCGTCTGGGCATGCTGCAAATGATGTTGTCAATGATTTCTTGGGGCAATCTCTGCCATTCTTCCACTAATGTGTTTCGCAGCTCGCCCAGATTGTTAGGAGGTGGCATTCTTAATTTGACACTCTTCTTTAGCAAGTCCCAAACGTGTTCAATCGGATTCATATCCGGGCACTGTGCTGGCTATTCCATCACCGTAACACCAACATGGTTTAGGTATGCCTGAACTGAGCGAGCACTGAGCCCGAGCATTATACTGCATTAAAATGAAGTCGTTTCCAATAAATGAGGCAAATGGCACAACACGTTCCTCTAAAATCTCCCTAATATACCTACCGATCAGCAGTCAGATTTCCGCCGTCGACTACCACTAACTCCGCGCGAGCTCCTAAACATATCCCTCTCCAGACCATAATTTTGTGTTCCGCTATGTGTTTAAAAAGTTAAAATAGATCAAATACTAGTAGATATAGATTCCTCGATTCTACTAAAGTAAAACCATTATCATACCACATGCAGACACTGCAAAAATTACCCATTTAATTTTAAACTTTATCGACATGGACTTAAAGTCTAATATTTCTATTTTTTTATAATATTTTTTTTTACGCTTTTTGTAGAGTGAATGAAAAAGTGAAATGTGGCACTCTTCATTTAATTTTGGACTTTAAGCTTATATACTTAAGTCTAAAATTTAATGCCATTAATTGCAGTGTCTGACGTATGACAATTGATTTGACTTAAACAGAATCGAGGGCCTGTTGATCAGAACGATGAAAGCGGATGCGTCCGGGACTAACACAAGGATGATGATTATGATTTTGTTTAGGTACAACAAAATAATTGAGTACTCGCATTACTAGTCTACTGTTCCCGCAGTACCTAATTTGAGTTTTAACTTATCTGGAGAAAGATAACATGGAGAAGTATCAGTGGCGAGCGGTTCCTATAACACAATTCCTGCCGGCTCGCTCTGCAAAGGGAAATCGTAGAAAAGATGTTTACATTGGTAATCGAATTTTCGCCCTTCGCCACTAAGGAGTATGAAGAGGAGGAGTAACAGTCGGAAGTCGGAGCACGGGAGGCGAGAGCCTCGGATGCGACTGCAATGGAACCAACGCGAGATCCGAATCCGTTCTGACCTCATCTCTGCGCAGTGTCTACTTGACGCATCTGACCACAACTACTCTCTACGACGCTACTCTCTCGTTAGCCACTGACATGCCGTCGCTTTTTAATTTTAGCAGATTACAAAAAGGCAAAATTATTCCGACGATACACCATGGAAAAACTAATCAATTAGCAGACTTTGCCGCCCGAAGGTTGTAATAGCGGCTTTGCTATCCGCGTTGTTGCAAGTCCATCATCAATAAAATAAATTATTAAAAATAAAAACCCCACTGATACCTACTGAAAAAAATCGAAGCAAGCTTTATAGCAGTTATTTAGTTGAAAATGAAAATGAAAATGTATTTATTACAGCAGCAATACACAATGAAAATACAAAAATGCTCACACTTATTAACTAGAAGACTCACAAGGTATAATAGGTATAACATTATAGTTTATGTAAGACGTTATGCATAAATGCTGCAGACTAGATTTGGTATGGTTTAACTATCCGATGGCTTCCTCACTAGGCAAAGCCTGTATCGAGGAAGCCTGTATTGAAATCCCAGTACACAGAAAGAGTTACCATTAATAATAATACATATACATACACACATACATATACATACACACATACATATACACACACACACACACACACACACATATACATACATATATACATATATATACATACAGTTATATTTCATGTACCCAAGAACACTTGGCAATAAATACTATTATAAAAATGTTAAATCCCGTCCTACTCGGGGTCCGTGCTCCTTTCTAAATAGATTAGTAAATCGTGCATTATACAAGAGCGACCACCACCTGATCCGCCAACCCGAAAAGAAACTCCATGCCTTTTTTTTACGTGCGGGAAATCCCCACGGATACCCACCCCTTCGGAGCCGGAGGGGGAGGTTATGTCGGACTCGAACCGACTAAAACGCACGCCGTCTCTGGGTCGTAGTGCTAGTGCTAGTGCGTAGTGAAGGTGAGGTTGTCATGCGACATATCCCTCGCAGAAACTCTATGCCAGAGCTTTAACCGTCAGTCAGCAGAAGAGCGCTTGCAGATGAAGCTAAGTTGGCCTTAACCAAAGGTTGTGGGGTTGGGCGCCCTTTGAAGTTATAAGATATTATAATTGTAAATGTAAAAAGTAATAACCCTAACTTAAATAGGTACCTAATGGGTATTCAATTCGAATAATCGTTTGTAATTTAGAACATTTTTACACGCGAAGCATTAAGCTCATTAAATGCACAGCCACCGAATAACGATAACTTTACGAAAATTCTAGCCTAAAGGTCTATCCACACACATCAAGGCCGTGCCCGGGACGTGACCGGGCCGTTTCGTGCCAAACCAAGGTACTAAAACTCCGTCACCGGTCCCGGCAAAGACGTTTGTGAACGAATTCATATAAAATCTACACACTGATATTTTCTTGAGCTCGTGATAGGACAGGTTCCATCCACGTCCCAGGCACGGCCCTGATGTGTGTGGATAAACCTTTATAGGCGAGGCGTTTATTATTATTAAGAAAAGTTATTGTTATTTTTTCTCAACGGTCAACCCCTCTGATCGTAAATAAGTGTGTACTTTTAACATGGAGGGGTTACAGTCGGTAAGGGCAATACAAGCAGACAGACAGATAGACAGACACAACGTTTAATTTTTTTTTATATGTTAGTTCTGTCTTGTTAACTACATACATACAACTATATAATAGCTATTATCTACGTTACAAACGTCTGTTTGAGATACAAATTTACTTTTGTATAGAAGACTAGCTGTTGCCCGCGGCTCCGCCCGCGTGGATGCCGATTATCGCTTTCCCGCTTTTCTGTTGAAATTTTTCCTGAATTTTCTTTGCTATAAACCTCACGGAGCCCGAGACCTTTCCAACGAATGCAAAACCGTAGAAATCGGTTCGTGCGTTCTGGAGTTATAGCGTCAGGAAGGAAAACCCGACTTATTTTTATATAGTAGATAATAAGATTAGGATTCAGGGATACCACCATTGCGGCGGTGAGACCGATCATGAAGGAGTGGTTGAAGAGGCACCAAGGTGACCTCTCCTACCGGATGTGCCAGATACTTACCGGGCACGGGTGCTTCGGTGGGTATCTATGGCGCATCCACCAGGAGACAACACCGCAGTGCCAACACTACGAGGATTCTGGCGAAGACACGGCGCTCCACACGTTGGTGGGGTGCCCTGCGAGGGAGAGTCAACACCGGGATCTCGTCGCGGTCCTGGGCGTGGACGTTCTTTCTTTGGAGACCATGGTGAGGGCCGTGGTCTCCGACGGGAGCAAATAGCACGCCGCCGCCGCTTTCTGCGAGCAGGTAATGCGCGCGAAAGAGGCGGCGGAGAGGGAGCGGGAGAGAACCCTGCCCCCTGAGTTCCGCAGTCGTCTACGCCCGGGACTACCGACCTCCATGATCGGGGCCTGAGGACGGCAGTTGGCCGACTCACCGTCCTTACAGAAGCAGGCCGTGGCGGAGGCGTGTCGTGTGTGTCCTACACACGCTTGCCAACTCACCGACGCGGGATATAACCCGACCCCACCAGGACACCGTGTGGTTTTAGTCGGTCCGATTTCGACAAGCTCACCCTATCGCCGGCACCGATGGGGTGAAGCCCGTGGGGGTTTCCACACGTTAAAAAAAAAAGGATTCAGGGATAAGTTTTAGGTAGGTGTATATATATCGCCGCCAATTATCTTAATCAGCCGAACAATTAACTGCTTAGGCAGTTAACTAAACGGCGCCCTTCCACTAACGGCCTGAATGATATTCACCCATCTCGTTTATTACATCATTTAATAATCTGGCTGGCTAATGCTTAGGCCAATCGAAATATGGGGCACTACCTTGAAATAAGAAAGAAAACGACATACATACTACATATATATACTTACACCTGTAAATCCCCGAGGGGGTAGACAGAGGTGTATTCACAGGAAATTAGTGATAGGTTTATTGTGATTACTGCGCAATGCAACTTGGTTAGATTAGGTTAGAAGGCTAATGCGGGAGCGGAGCGGAGCCTTCGTGGTTATTTTTTTTTATAACCATGCAGAAACAAGGCATTTTTCTAACTGTTTATTTAAATGGCTAGGCAAGTAGTTAAACGTCATCGATCCAAGCTATTTGCCTAGGCATTTAATTAAATGGCTGAACGCCATTCAGGCCGTTAATTGAATGGCGCCGTTTAGTTAAATGCCTAGGCAGTTAATTGAACGGCTGATTAAGCTCGTTGGCGGCGACATATATTTACCTAAAACTTATTCATTTGTTACCTTCCTTCTTCCTTTGCAGAAAGAAAGAATAAGAAAATTATTATGAGTTTCAAGTGGGTGGAGCCGCTGGCAACTTTTTTTTCCTTTTTTTTACATTATGACTCAGCAGGCAATCGCCTTGGATAAACTTTGAGGGGTGTTTTAAATTTCCACTTGAACAAAAGGGTTGTTTTGTATGTTTTCATGTAAGGGTGCCGTTTAATACCCACACGCTATTCAAAGCGGCCACTTCATTGAAATGTAAAATGTATTCATTCAATGTATTCCTATTCTAATACATATTTCATTCAAAATATATATATCAATAACGCAGTTAAACATGTTTTTTATATGAAGGTAAGCTAAAGGCAAGTCGCTAAAAACAGGATCACCATTACAGATAATGGTGGCCCTGTTTTTTGCGAATGGACCATGTTACAATGGTGGCACCCAGCTTGTAAGCCTCATCAGGTGGCTTTTCACGCCTCAGGCTAGACATGTTAGGCCCCTCTTTCCCCTTGGACACTCTAGGTATTTACCTTGCGCTCTGAGACCCGTAGGCCCATCTGGTAGGTACGACCTTATCGATTTCGATCCCTACTTATTTATTTGAAAATGACAGTGGGTACAATATTATTATTCTTGGAGCCTTTTTGCTGGACTCGACTTTACAGACTAAATGTGGAGCGGCTGAACTCCCATATTTTCCGTAAAGTGACCTCCACCTCCACAGCAGATTGGGTAATTTTCCTGTTTTTAAAAAAAGTTAGATAAATAAAACTAGCTGAACTAATTAGCTGAACTTATTAAATTAACAATGGTAAAAGAGTGAAAACAGTTGCGTCGGTTCTTATTTTATCGTTTTTATTTATTTTGAATCATTCACCCAACCTATAATAGTAAACGATTTGATTATTAAATATTATGACGTCACAAATAATTTTTTCATACAATTTTCCTAATAATTTACCCTTTCGATGTTTAGTAAAAAGTAACTAATTTGACTAGTCAATCAAATACCCAACTGGTAATATACCTACCTAATATTGAAATTTAGATAAGTAGTTGTGCTAATACAAACAATTCTACCAGTAGGGTTTGTTGTACCGTCTTATTTGTGTTTATCAGTTACTTATTCACTTATTTTATATGTAAATCAACTTAAACAGTCATTATTAGGACCTTCACTTAATACTTTCTGTGTTAACGCCTCCTATATTTTGAATCATGCGAAGAAACCGGCTCTACGAGTTATTTTATTCACCCACAGATGGCTCTGTAAGGTTCCTTTGAAGTTTTGAAGTACCTATTATTCCGCCTCCGCCTCGTACTAACATAAGGTTTAGCCGTTGCTATCCAGCGGGGCAATGCATGCCGCCAGCTTCTTGGACACCTTTGCCCCTAGTACGGGGAGGAGCAGTTTAATTGATTAATTTTAATTTTGACAATGTAAGATGACATTTGTACATTAAATTGTATGTTATGAATAAATAATTTTTAAATATAAATATTATAATCTACAAGACAGGAATAATAATATTATTTATCTATCTCAACTATAATATTTTTGAAGTTGTTAGTTTTTTTGTTTTTAATAGATGTTGATAGAAAGATAAATTTTGAAGATACATAGAAGCATAGTAGACAGATATATACAGCCCAAACTCCGCATCAGATGCGTGGCTCGAGTCAACAAAAGTGCCCAGAATACGGCAATAGGCTCACCCTCTCTATTACGTGGGACCGAATACACTGATTGGTGAAATGTGGGTTCAATTCACGTATGCCTAACCCTCCGGGGATAGAAACTTGATTGTATGTCTGATTTTTGTATGTCTGTAGTTTTTTCTTGTTTTGTGATTGATACCACCGTGGATACCACAGACAGAAAAACAAATTACTAACCACGCTTCTGCTATTCCCCGACAGATGGTACTTGTTTCAGTATATCACTTGGGTGCAATCGTTTTCTGTATTCTATTTAAAAATTGACTAAAATGCTCATACTACTATGCATTTTATTTATATCTTTTATATTCCCCCTTATATTTTAATAAATTTATTTATAAGTACTTATTTAAGAAATATTAGGGCGTATACGGAATTGTAATGCTTTAAATATAAAAACTCTGAGGATATGGAACGCTTGCCATCAAATCCATAAAAAAAATCCACAGCTGTTTGAATCACTTGTCTCAGTCCAACATGAACTAATATATGAAATTTGAACTAGTTCTATCTCTTGTTTTCTAACTGTACAATTACAATATTTAATGCACGAGCGTAGCTGCGGCGCTGTCAGTATGTCATTTCATTGCTGTCAAAATTTCTCATGTGAAAACACGTATTTGGTTCAATTTCTCTATCAGTGGTCATTGTTTTTGTTATTGAACAGTGTAATGTAAAGATAATGTAGTCGGTCGTCGCGTGCGCTCGTGTTTTCGGTATTATAAAGTTCATTCGAAAAATACATTGTGCATTACACCCGGTGAACATTTTGCGCTTATTACGAAATAGTGAAACATTACCTGCCTTTAAGGGTTTTGCAAATTGTCTCTTAAAGCAAGGTCGTGACTGTTTAAGATAAAAATCTTGGCTATATAGTGAACTAATGCGTACTCCCATTGTTTCTAGTACGGTTGTGTGTTTCCAAAATATTTTTGTGACAGTGTAGGAAGCTACATCGACAAAAATGGGCTCCACAGGACTAACGCTGGCAGATTTGCCAAATATTTTTATTATGATCGGCGCCTTGGTGGCGCTTTTCGTCATGTTAGTCATATTGCTCAGGTGAGTTAAGTATTTTGTATTTTAGATAAGGAATGCATGAAATAAGTCTTTATCATTCTTTGTTATCATACAGAAAGTGGAAGATTATTACCTACTGTCAATCTCATATTTCTGAATATACTTTGATTTAACATGTCTTTTCATTATTTTATAATCTCCAATCGAAATTAAAAGAACGACTGAAGTTAAATTACTTCATTGTCTTCTTCTAGGCTGAATAAACAAGATACCTTGCCAAACAAAAAACTAAAAATAAGGAATTGATATTGTGTAACTCTAATAAAAGAAAGCTACATTTCAGAACCTTCTATTGCCTACTTTCTCTATAATAATTTATCACAACTGAGATTCTATAAACCAACTGATTGCTTGAAAGTGAATAAAATATACACTTTGTATAATGGAGATGCTCCTTAGATTCTTACTTGATGTCATAAACAACATTTTTGGTGTTGATCTCATAGAATGAAACTGCAATTATACTTTTGACAACATAACCTTCTTTTTGGTGAAATACACTTGTATCAGAAGGTCACACTGGCATTATATATTTATTTATAAATAAATGAGCTATTTCGTAAATTATTTAATAGAAAGTAAAAAATATAATGTTCCATTTTGTAATAGAGTATAATTTATTTGCTATTAAACATTAATTACAAAGTCATAAGTAATTTCATGCTAACAAGACTAATTGAATTAATAGGAAACAAGGTACTTTATACCTTTTCAGGATAATATAAAGTTATCCTGTTCATGTTTACACTGGGTATTGCAATTAAGAATCTATTATTATGTAACAAGTCAAATAGTTTAAATTATACTTCCAAAACTATATTAATTAAATTAATTGACAATTAATATGTTATTTTGCCTTGTTTAATTTGTTTGTCCTTGGTCCTTTTTGTTGGTTCTATGGCTGTGATTCCTTGGTATTAAAAAAAAAAATTACTAAGGAACAAACCTATGTTGTAATAAAAAAACTAGAATTCAGTTTTGTTTGATACAAACATGCCATTTGTTTGTAGTTTGAGGTCTATGTCCAGCAGTGGACTGCAGTGGGCTAATTGATTGATACAAATATGTAGGTCTATTTCTGCTTTAAAAATAAGTAGCAGTTCTACTTCTCATGTTGGCCCTATGCCTATTTTGTACTCTAAGGCCTATATTCTACAATGTCACTCAGCTGAGTCTTGATTTATTTTAGGAAAAATTGTATAGACAATCTGCCAGACAACCAATCAAATTTGTTAATATTACAATCTTTCCCCAGAAAAGTTGAGGTTCAGCTGAGTGGCATTCAAGAATAAGGGCCTAAAAATAAGTACCTGTGGTTTGCAGGAACGGTGTCAAAATGCGGGTAGAGCCATAGGTATAGGCTAGTTAATGATAAATGTCAATAATATTGTACACATGCTATCAATTGTGAAACATAGTATCGTTATGCTTCATAATAGTTATCAATATGATTAGATAACTTTAAAAGATAATAATGATAGTCAACATTTTGATAGGTGTAAATTAAATATTACTATCTAGCTGTTGACGGTGGTTCCATCATCATAGAATATTGATCCCGTTACCCATAAGAACCTATTCCCAGGATAAAAAAATTGCCTCATGTGCTCTACCAGATTATTATCTATCTCTGTGACTTGGGCCCTGATGGAACCGATCCCCAACCAGTCTTGGGGTACAACACTGGTCTATGAAGTATTAATGAATAAATCTAGTAAGGCAGCCTTTATAAATGGTGATGCCAACTGCGCTTTTATCCCTACAGAGGGTGTATCGTTATGGCCAGTGTTAGCTGTCATCTACGTAAATTTCATTGTTTGACAGCTATGATTGTGTTATTGTAAGGTTATTGTTGTTTGTTCATTTGCTGCTGCCATCTACAATTCGTTTTTTATCGGCATCCCCATTGTGCTATAAGAACTTCATTGGTGTTTTTTGGGGTTCTGTTTGCTTGTTTGCTACCTCAACAGTAAAAATAGTTGTTACCCAAACTTAGTTTTGTATTAATACATAACACCAGCACTATTATCTACTCTGTGTTAATGCTCACAATTAAATGGGTACTATTAAATAGGTAATAGCGTTTGAGTGTTAATTACAATAACAGATCTTTGTTCCATAGTGTTGTTATTAATGACTAAGTGCAATATTGTATTGAGATATCCTTTTTCCACGTCTGTATAATATTTGAAGGATTTTATTAAAGGCGCGACCACACTGAGCGAGCTGTCTCACGAGGCTGCCTCGAATGTTTGCCTTGCGAGGCATCCTCGGACGATTGCATCGCAAGGCAGCCTCGGACTGTACTTTCTTTTGCATTAGAATACCGCGTGCTGTGGCCTGTGCCACCGCTGAGCCACAGTGAGGCTGAGCGAATAAAACGTTCTATTCAACATGTATTCAGGCATATTGAGTATCTATAATGCAATCAGAAGATTGTTCGTCCTAAGTCTAATATTAAAGATACTGTTCTTTACTCATGATACCAACAATTCTATCATTCATCGCACAAGTGAGGCCGTTTGTTCGATGCGATAGGCAGACCAACTGGGGCATTTGAGCATCAATGAAAACTGACAAAGTTCGACTTGGGCGTCCACACCGACGCGACTGAGGCATTACCCCGCGCGGCAGCCTCCCGACTCGCTCGGTATGGATTTAGTGCTATGCTAGCTTCTTAAAGAAAAAAAAGGAATCCAGGGCCTTGGAGAGTAAGCCAACCTGATCTGTATGACGATGCACTTGTTAAACAACGGTCGAGCCACTGGCGCAGGCTTGCATCTTTGTGTGGACGATGGTACCTAGCACTATGAAATGTCTATGTCGCAGCCAACAAGCTTAATCAGCCGTTCATTTAACCGCCTAGACCCTTTACTGACCGATGCCGTTCAATTAGCGGCCCGAATGGTGTTCAGCCATTTCAATAAACGGCTAGGCAAATGCTTGGGTCGATGACCTTTAATTACATGCCTAGCCATATAATCAAACAGCTATTAAAATTACTTATTTCTGAATGGTTATAAAAAAGTAACCATGAAGGCTCCGCTCCGCTTTGTTCCCGTATTAGACCTAACCTCACCTATCCAGGGCGGTTTGCATAACACAATGCAGTGCTCGGCCACCCAAATACAAACTTTAAACGTTACTAAAAAATCGCTAATGTCGTTCTTAAACATTGTGTTACGGGTAAACCGTTTTTGACATTTAGGAGATTGAGATCGAGACTTAATTTTGAAAAGATTTTCATTACGAGAATTGGCCGTCAGATTTTGATTATTACATAATTTTATTGTTCTAAAGCGGTGTCCAAAAGCGAAGCCGATTGAAATCGTATAACATAATCCCTCGCTCACAGTCATATTATTATATTATATTACAAGACTAATTAAATACATACATAATAAAATAATAAATAGTCACTTTTAAGCAGTAATTACTCGAAGTGGTGATTACGCGCGATCTATCAAGAGGTCATAACTCATCTTGTAGTACAACACTATAATTTTACTACAATTATTATATTAAATTACAAACTCTTGGGACAATATATATACATGTTCTAGGACATTCTACACGGCTCTATCTATACTTAAAAGTAAGCTTAGACTGTGGCTTAGGTTAATTAGCTCGTGTTGCGTAAACATACTTAGTTAGATACTTTTTTGTACAGAAATACTGTAGGGTATATCTATTATTCATAAAAACACCCAGAGTATAGAAATATAAAATATAAATGCACTGAGCGGGAATGGACCTCCGCCCTACAGAAAACCGCGGCCATAAAACCTCGTGTTGTGTTTCCGGCGGTGAGTAGGGTAACCAGAGCTCACTGGAGAGTTTTTGTGCTGTTAGCGGGAAGAGCAAAGGCTATTCCTGCTTTTTCTTCGACACTGACGGCACAGAAACTCTCTGTGTTTACAGGGTCGGCAGCACGAATGTGACTCTCCTGATGTTGCACACTTGTTCAAAGGAAAGCAGTAAGCAGTTTCTTTAATTTGGAGCTTACACCCACTGCATATTTGGCATATACCTTATTCGTGAGTTTCGTGCACGTTTCCGTGTATGACGATTTGTTAAGTAATATAATTTTATTATTCAAATATAGCAACATTGTTCTTCCTGTTTGATTTTTAAAATTTATTAGATGCAGCCCACTAATACACGAACCTGTTTCTAAAAATACTATGCGGGAATGTTAAAAAAGTAAGTATTATTTTATGATACGAGACTTTAGAGCGTTCGAAGGCTTCGTAAGAGATCGCAGGTTCGATTCCCGCTCAGTGTAAATATTTGGATCTATGAAAATTTACTAAAGCGTTCATAAGTATGTATATATATAGGAATATATTTTTAAAATTTAAAGGTTCTTAATTCTTTTTTACAACACACATTTGCACATTTATTTAACTTCCTCCCTTCACCTCCTATACCTCCGCCCTACAGAATACCGCGGCCATAATAACCTCGTATTGTGTTCCCGGCGGTGAGTAGGGTAGCCAGAGCTCACTGGAGAGGTGTTGTGCTGTCAGTGGGAAGACCAAAAACTATACCTGCTTTGTCTTCTACACTGACGGCACAGACACTCTGTGTTTACAGGGTCGGCAGCACGAGTGTGACTCCCCTGGTGTTGCACGCGTTCATAGGCCACGGTAGCCACTTGCCATCAGGTGGGCCGTGTGATTGTCTGCCGCCTCAGTGGTATAAAAAATGTAACTTTACATAACCTCAGAGAGGCGATAGGTAGTTATAAACATCTAAATGTCATTAAATGATTATCACTTATGGAAAACCAGCAGCCTTAGCATGGCGCCCGAAGGGAGCCAGCTTGAAACAGATGGCATTGGATCAGCCTCGGCCCCGGCAATATTGCGAGAGGTATCTCCGGCAGCCTACGACCCACAGACGGCGTGCGTTATTAGTCGTTTTCTATTATTTGACTAGCCATCCATTCCTTTTTATATTCTAAATTCTGATCTAATATTAAAATGTATTATTATAGCGGTAACAGAAATACATTGTCTGTGAAAATTTCAACTATCTAGCTATCACGGTTACAGTCTGCCCCTCTCGACAAGTGGCAATTTGTTGGCCGGCGTTTGGTAGAATAGAACGACACATGGGATTTGACGTTTATGACATGCGTTAAAGACTGTCAAATACGTCAAATCCCATACATTCGTCATTCTATTCTATCAAACGAATTGACTAGCAAACGGACAACGGATTGCCACATGTTTGTAGGGGCTGGTGACAGATAGACAGTGAGGTCTTATAAATAGGGTTCCATTTTGAGGACGGAACCTTAAAATGATACTTCTAGTATCTAAGAGCGTTTCCATATTCATCCGATATTCGATATCAGTGTCGGACACCGCTGCTGTTTTCATAAATATCCGATAAAATCGACCCGATACGGCAATTTAATCGAAAGCACAGACTAGTTAGGGGTACTAGGGATGAAAAAAAAAAAGTGCAAGCAATTTTCGACCTTATTGACATGACATGGTGTCGAGTTTTTTTTCTTATGTTCGTGATCAGCGTCATCAATTAAGGCAAAAGGATACGTAACTAAGAAAATGTCATTAAGGTAAAGAAAATTGCTTATAATCGCTGTTTTAGTCTCTTTGTGATCCGATATCGGGCCAAAACAGTGGTGTTGGCTCCGATAACCGATATCGGACCGGACAATGTGAAAGAGAGATACATAATATGTCATAAATTTGACTTACTCCGATATCGGATAATGTGTAAACGCTCTTATGTCATTGTTGCGTCCAATTATATACAATTTCGATTTCGTATACCTTGTTAACAAGCCATCGTCACCTTGCAAAATCAATTCTAAATCGCACGGCTATTTCACTTTGGGCCAATTATCATGCGTATACTCACCGGATATGGTTACTTAGCTATAATTTGAGACTCTTCGTCTCGCTGCATTATTGGGGGTCCGCTCGTGTGACCAATGCCTTACTGCTGTAATGGACGTTTATTTAACGGTGACTTAATATCTAATGCTTGCATCAGTTTATGGCCGTTACCCCCTTATAATATACCTAATAAAAAAAATATATCTTCGTGGCACAAGTCAACTCGCTCATGAGGGTTTTACTGGTCGATTTTAGCTGAGCGGCTTGTCTCTTTACTCTCATTCCTCACTAAGGCACGGTTAATACAGAAGAGACGTGGCGGGGACGTATGACGTAGCGGACATTTTAGGTAACACAATATAAACCTGAAGTAGTGTGCAATAACCTCGTTTTTGTCTTAGAGGAGAATTGCGTCCGCGCCTCCAGGTGACGTCCCGCACTAAAGTGACGCACCATTGCATCGTGTGGCGCGCGTCACGACATTGACGTTATTATACACTATATTACAAATTTATATTGTGTTACTTAAATTATCCGTTACCGCCTTGTCGAATTGTAGCCAAATTGCCAATCAAGCAGTCGACTTTTGGCTAGCGGCAAAAATCGTGCGGTTTTGGTGACCCGTGTCGACATATAATACATTAAAAAAATTATAATACATTATATATTATGCATTAAAGTGACTTAGGCTAGCCATCGCAATCCAGCGTGGCAACGCGGCGAGTGTGATGGGTACTTTTGCGCCGGGAACTGTCAGGGACGGGTTATTTGATTAATGATTAATTTATTGACTTGACTAAATGGTATTTTGTATTTAAATACTGTATAAAGATGTTATTTCAGATATTATGGTGTATAGTGTACATTTTTATTAACTGAAGTGACTTATAATACACTACAAGTAGGTACTATTATCTATTCTGTGACTACAGTCACTTCATTATCCGACACAGACTGCCCTCTCCTAAACTTGCACTTTTCTACTATTTCTTATTTCCAAGATCAAATCAACACACCTTGTCTCTCCTTGGCCCCAAAGTTCATGGTCTCCATTAGCTTAACTACATTATAATTTATTCATTATTTTAAACAATCAGACAATGTTTCGTCTTATGAGAATAAAAGAAAAAATAATAAGAACAAAAAGGTTCAAAACCCACACGTATGTGTATTATTTAAAATTATTCAAATGCAAACGATGAATAAATGAAAAATAATTATAAGTTCATTATGTAGTCATAATTATGTCTGTAAATGTTCATTGTTATTAGTCATTAGTCGAGATTGCGTAATTACTTGAATTGTATAATGATTCGTTTGACTATTTGGTATCGTGGCACAGGTTATAGGATAGGTAAAATTTATGTGTGATCGTTAAGTCCTGGGTTTGAATCTAGATAAGGTCGTCGTCTCAGTGTCTAGTCTCTGTTGCGTTCACCTCGGAGCTTGAAATGAAATTAATTAAAGTTTAATATTTTAATTACATTATTATAAAAAAATACTAATTTAAATTCACTCTGCACAAATCGTTCGAGGTTAACTGGCTCTATTATTTTTAGGTAATTCGAGGGCTGCCTTTTAAGTTGTCGTTCGAAATAAGTACCTATAGAATCTAATAGATTATTACCATTTATTTTTGTTCAATGAATTCTCCGCGATATTTAATACACTTTTGCGTGCATTCAAACATTTATTTCACTGCGAAGTGGGGTAGTCAAAATGGCCGTTTTCTATGGTCAACACTCAACAGCTCCTACGGGTGAGCTGAAACGTTGACCACGAAGACTGCTTGATTTTGGAAAACGTAAAAAAAGCTTTAGGACTAAGTCAGGGCTGTAAGGCGCATGATCTAAAATTTTGACTAGAATCAATACCTATCCATAGATACCACATAGGTATAGGTTTAATAAAAAAAATGAGTTTCTGTTCAAAATATGGGGAATCCTTTTATGATGAATAATTTTTTATTTTTGTGTGAAAATCTTATTACGGTTCACAGAATACATCTACTTACCAAGTTTCAACAGCATAATTCTTATAATTTCGGAAAAAAAATGGATGTGACATACGGACGACAGACAGACAGACATGACGAATCCATAAGGGTGCCGTTTTTTCCCATTTGGCTACGGAACCCTAAAAATGTCAGTTACAAAATACTTAATACTTACGTCTTTTTCACCCTGGGTTAGATAAAGGAAACATCCGCCTTCTGCTTCTGTCTATTTAGTAATTCGTATTTATTACCAGTACATACATAATATGCCCAGTAACTCCGCTCCGCCTGAGTGGGATACCAATCACGTAGCCGCCGCTCGCATGATCATATTCTCGTAATATAAAGTTGCCTATCTCCTATTTCCGGTCATAGTTTATCTGCCCCTTTAGACAAGTGGCAATTCGCTAGCTGGCGTTTGGTGGAATAGAATGACGAATATATGGGATTTGACGTATATGACAGTCGTTAACGCATATCAAATACGTCAAATCTCATACATTCGTCATTCTGTTCTACCAAATGCCCGCCAACGAATTGCCACTTGTCTAGAGGGGCTGGGCGTTATTTCAGCCAAATCCATCTACCCATTTTTTAACTTTTTATAATATTACTTCATTAGATGCTGCCTGCCCTCGTTTATAATAGGCCTTATACACCCAGTCTGGTGGAGGCCCTATTCAAGAAGAAAGAATACAAGTATCACCACCCCATCTTATTCAAAGAGTGTCGTAAGAGGCGACTTACGGAAAAATACGCAGACGATATCACTGCGAGAGGAGGAAATCTCGAAATAAAACTCTGTTCAAACCCGTCTGGCCAACTGTGGGCCAAAGCTTCCTTACATTCAGAGAGACCTATATCCAGCAGTACATTGACACCCAGTATGGTTAAATGAATTACGGATGTTTAGCGAACGAAGTCACGAGGACTTAGGTAGATTGGTGTAATCCAGTTAGAGCACCTAGCCGAAAAGCATCTGGCCTAGTCCACAAAATGATCGAGTCATTGTGGTGAGAGGATTGGTCAGCCTAGACTCTGCGTTACCGAGTCTAGCTGCTTCCAGTTGCGCCGCGTGGAGGCTCCTTCGGCAGGTTTTATCAGACCAAAAGAAGAACTGCCGCCTGGACATCATCTCCAGTGGCCAACCTGGAAGTCATTAAATCGCCTGCGGACCCAAGTTGGCCGCTGCAAGAAAAATATGGCAAAATGGGACTATATCGACCGATCGCAAGTGGACTGCGAGTGTGGGGCCCAATCTCAGTCCATGTCGCATTTGCTCTCTTGCCAACTGTGCCCCTCCACCTGTACTACCGAGGACCTGTGTTGGGCAACGGAAGCGCTGTGGCTGTGGCCAAGTTTTGGGCTGTCAAAATATAAAAATCAAGCCACCAAGTCTTGTATCTGGCCATTGACTCCAAGAAGAAGAAGAAGTCCACGAAAGGCACCTATCAAATCTAGGGTTAGAGGTACTCAGGCCTTCAAGAATATTAAGTTATTGTAATCAAATCAATCAATCAATGGTTTTATAGTAGTCCACTGCTAGACATAGGCCTGTTCCATGTGCGTCATTGCTCCCGATCCTCCGCCTTCCACATTCAGGCTATCCTGCCCTGGTGACGTGAAAAAGGTAGTTCCTTTTTTAGGTCGTCAGTCCATCTCATTAAGGAGTGCCCCCCTCCCAACCTTTCGTTTGCCTTCTCGCGGTCTCCTATCTTAGACCTCGTTTGCTCCAACAGCCATCGATCCTTTGATAGATGTGGCCAGCACACTGCCACTTGCTTTTACGGTAGCTACTATGTACTTGGCTGCTTGCATGTATTAACTAAATAAAATAAGTGCCGTAATGACCGTGTAGCGTAAATCGTACAGCTAATAGCAAATGGTTATATGTAATTGATTTAACATTGAAAATTAAAATATTTGTTGTGAAATATTACATTTAAATGTTAATTTTTGATGATATTCCACGTAGTCTGCTATTTAGTTACAAGGTAAGCGGCTGTATTGTGCAATCGGCTTGATGGGTATAAGATAATAATGGATAGCTACTCACACCACGGCGGCGGCGCGCATCACGTGATACGCGCCTTCCCATACCGGGGGCGAGTCGGGGATCACGTGGCACTCACTCCCGAGGAGGGCCAGACGCCAGACCGATAGGGATGGCCCTGGGTCAGCCGTGCAAGGCCGTCAAGGTCGTTGTGCTAGGTCGAAAGTGAGGTATGTCGTTGACAACCTCACTTTCGACCTAGCACAACGACCCACAAAGGGCGTGCGGTTTAGTCGGTTCGAGTCCGACATAATCTCCCCCTCCGGCTCCGGAGGGGTGGGTATCCGTGGGGATTTCCCGCACCTAAAAAAAGGGGGGGGGGGGGGCAGGCTTGTTGGCAATGTTAATTTGGGCTTCGTAGATCTTTCGTAGGTCCGACCTAACTCCGGACGGGGCATCTGTGAGAATTTCCCGCACGTAACAAAAAAGCTATGGAACAAAATATAGAGTAATTTTTCTAAAAAGGATTTTCGGCCAGTCTAAATCTAAACCTGTCGTAAATATTGACTTTTCTTAATTCCTCGTGAATTAAGAAAAGTCAATATTTTATGTGTATATGTATTACTAGCTGTCGCCCGCGGCTCCGCCCGCGTTGATGTCGGTTATCGCGAATCGGGGTATGAAAAATAGATGTTGGCCGATTCTCAGACCTACCCGATATGCCCACAAAATTTCATGAGAATCGATCGAGCCGTTTCGGAGGAGTTTGGGAACGAAAACTGTGACACGAGAATTTTATATATTAGACTAGCTGTCGCCCGCGGCTCCGCCCGCGTGGATGTCGGTTATCGCGAATCGGGGTATGAAAAATAGATGTTGGCCGATTCTCAGACCTACCAGATATGCCCACAAAATTTCATGAGGATCGGTCGAGCCGTTTCGGAGGAGTATGGCAACGAAAACTGTGACACGAGAATTTTATATATTAGACTAGCTGTCGCCCGCGGCTCCGCCCGCGTGGATGTCGGTTATCGCGAATCGGGGTATGAAAAATAGATGTTGGCCGATTCTCAGACCTACCCGATATGCCCACAAAATTTCATGAGGATCGGTCGATCCGTTTCGGATTTCGGAGGAGTATGGCAACGAAAACTGTGACACGAGAATTTTATATATTAGATTATATGACAATATAAGGATCATTGTACCCTCAAATTCAAAAAACATTTTCTTTAACCGACTTCAAGAAACAGAGAAGATGGTCAATTCCCTGGATTTGTTTTTTTGAATACCACTTATTTTACTTAAAGAGGCAATTTTCCCTTTATTTTTAACAATTATAAGAGATAAACAGACCCTTGGTACTTAAATAACGGTATATTATTTCCAGATTAAGACGAGACGTTCAATAACTCGAGTACCTATATAATAAGCGAGTCCAGAAATAACTACGGCTTTTGAATGCCTGGTGTGGCTTCCCCGGGACAAAAATAACGAGTGTCTCGTCCTCTCGTCTCATCTCTGAATAGTTTGATTAAATAAAATTGACGGTGAATAAAGACATTGACGTCGAAAAAGAAGGGTCAAGTTCTTAATTCATCAGGCAATGGCCTTTTTTGTTAACGACGCACAGTGTTTTATTTTGCCTCAGTAGCGGTCATGCGGTATGTTTGACGATAGATAACTACCAAACTAAATTTGTAGTAAAGCTCCTAATTTTTTATCTCTCATAGTTTTAGAGAAATTGAAGAAATCGAGAAAAGTCCTTAGAAACCATATAAACCATTTATCTCCTTTGTTGTTCGTTCTTATTCCCGGATTCTTTTTTGTATGATTCTGTTATAATTAAGGCACCGTTTTATGAAAAAAGTAACCTAATCTCGTCAATTTTAGCGAGCACATATTTTTTAATTATTATTTCATTTATTTTTTCAAAGACGCATCCCTTGCCGGTCGCATTTTGTTTATTGTCTAATTGTTAATGGCAGTTATTACTACTACCACAAAAATAATCAAACGCTACCAGTACAGGACAGCTGTGATATTCAATCTTTAAATATTGAGTTAGGGTTGTCTCACGTGGTCTATGGTAAAGTTGAGTTTGGTCATTATATTATTTTATTTTTTAGTATGCACTACTTATCTACTTACTAATATGACAAGTACACTTAATTTCAGTAAAATAATAATAATTCTTAAATATATTTAATAAAATTTGTAAACTAGTTATCTTAGAGTTTTGTACCATTTTGGAATCTTAATTAGTAGCGTCAATTTTAAAAATAACTTGCCGTAGTGGTGCCCATACTTTTTTTTTACAAGACCATTAGTCAAAGTAGAGTGAATCTAATTTTTTTGTTTAAATTTAAGGGAAAAATATTATTTTGATCAATTTTTGTGTAAAAACTGCGGGCATTTTAGTAGTTTTAAGAGTTGTGGTTAATAGGTATCCGATACAAAAAAACCTTAAGCATATTTGAGAAATTGTGGTCGTGGTAACTCAAAATATCATAAAAGGTGTAAATTTTCAAAGTTCGAAATTTATGTTGTAACCAAAAAAAAAATTTGGTATATTTTTTTAATTTTTTTTCCTCGAGTGCTCATGAGCAGGTCTACCTTTTGGGGCCCGCTTATCGTTGAATTTTGGGACACGTTGTATATTTCACCATTGATTAGTAATTTTTACTTAGATAAATTACTACTTAGATAAATACTACTGGCCGTATTTAATATACGCCTAAACCGTTGAACGTGACGTGACGTGGGCGTGACGTGATCTTCACAGGGGTTCCATGATTTTGGTTTACCCAAAATTTTCTACGAAAACTGCCCAAGTAGCCAAAACAAGTTTTCATAATACAAAATAAAAAGTCAGTGTGTGATTGTCAGTTGGCGTTATACAGTAATTTTCAATGATCAAATTCGCCACTTAGAGTAGTTATGTGTACTCTATTTTCAATGGTGTGTCAGATGAATGATGAGAAATGTCGTAGTAATTGATATTATTATCTAACATTTTATTTCAAGGATACGCGGATCTCGGGCGGAATCGGTGCAGGCAATGTTACCTATTCATCATCATCAGGCTATATTAGTCCACTGCTGGACATAGCCCTCCCCCAATGAGCGCCATAGCGCCCTGTCTTCAGCTTGCCGCATCCAGCATCTGCCTGCAGTCTTTCTTAGATCGTCATCCCACCTGGTCGGAGGGCGTCCTACACTACGCTTGCCGAGTCGCGGTCTCCACTCAAGAACACGTTTACCCCAACGGTTGTCGGTTCTTCGTGAGATATGGCCAGCCCATTGCCACTTCAGCTTGCTGATTCTTTGAGCTATGTCGATAACTTTGGTTCTCTGTCGGATGTATTCGTTGCGGATTCTATCCTTCAGAGAAACTCCGAGCATAGCTCTCTCCATAGCTCCCTGAGCGACTTTGAACTGATGGACCAACCCTGCCGTGAGTGTCCATGTCTCGGCTCCGTAGGTCATGACGGGTAGGACGCACTGATTAAAAACTTTCGTTTTCATGCATTGCGGTATAGATGACGAGAAGACTCGGCGTAGTTTCCCAAACGCTGCCCAGCCCAGCTGGATCCTCCTCTTGGCCTCCCTCTCGAAATTGTTTTTACCTAACTGCAGAACCTGCCCGAGGTAAGTGTACTCAGAAACGATTTCGAGAGGGTGACCATGTACGACGACCGGCATCGGATCAATGTGGCCATTGATCATGACTTTGGTTTTGTCCAAATTCATGCCAAGACCGATACGTCGGGAGGCTGAAGCTAGTCCGCCCAGCATCTGGTTCAGCTCCTCTAGCGATTCCGCCATTAAGACTATGTCATCTGCGAATCGTAGGTGTGAGATGTAGTCGCCGTTTATGTTAATGCCCTTTCCTTTCCAGTCCAGCGTCTTAAACATATCCTCCAACGCGCTGGTGAACACTTTCGGGGATTTAGCATCCCCCTGTCTCACACTCCTCTGCGCAACTGGATCGGTTTAGACTGCTGGTCCTGTACTTGGACACTCATAGTGGCGGCTTCGTACAGACATCTCAGCACCTCAATATAACGATAGTCTACTTGGCATCGCTGTAAGGATTCCAGAACAGCTCAGGTTTCGACAGAGTCAAAGGCCTTCTCATAGTCCACAAAGGCTAGACACAGGGGCTGATTATACTCTTCGGACTTCTGTATAATCTGCCTCACTGTGTGAATGTCGTCTATGGTGCCATATCCTCCGCGAAACCCGGCCTGTTCCGGCGGCTGGAACTCGTCGAGTCTCCTGGCGGGACGATTCGTGACCACTCGTGAGAACAGCTTATAGACATGGCTCAGGAGCGAGATGGGTCTGTAATTCTTAAGAAGGGTTTTATCACCCTTCTTGAAAAAGAGCACCACCAAACTCCCGCTCCACGCCTTTGGAGTTCTCCCACTGTGAAGGACGGCGTTGAAGAGGTTCTGTACTTCCTGTATAACAGGGGCTCCTCCAGCTTTCAAAAGCTCTGATGTTATTCCGTCCTCACCGGGGGCTTTTCCATTTTTAAGCTGCCTCAGAGCTGACACGATCTCGTCTTGACTGATGTCAGGCAGTTCGTTGGTGTAGTGGCGTGTCAGGGTGGCTCTGGAATCGTGGTCATCTCGTCGAAAAAGAGAGGCATGTGAAGCGTATAATCGGCCGTAGAAATCTTCTATCTCGGCGAAGATCCCTGGCTTTGACAAAACGGTCCTCCCGTCGTGCGTTTTTAGCTTCGTCAGATGGCTCCTGCCAAGCTGCTGAGTGAATACTTTAGACCCTCGGTTTCGCTCTATCGCCTCTTCGATAAGGCGTGTGTTGGAGCTCCGAAGGTCGCGCCGTACCATCTTCGCAATTTGCTTGTTCAGGTCTGACCTCTCGGACGAAGTCGCTTGGGTGGTTTCCCGTCTTTTTGTCATCAACCCGAGAGTCTCAGCCGAGAGTTTGGATATCCTGCCAGTCCGCTGCGTTCTACAGAACTTGATGCCCTCATCCCTCAGAGTTTCGACCAGATTGTGTAAGCTCTCGTCAACGTCGTCGATGGGTTCCAAGGCAAAAAATCTGTTCCCGAGAAGCTGCTGGAACTTCTCACCGCCCGCCATGATATGGATTGGGTTAGGTCGGAGCGTGGACTTCATCAGTCGGCTTCTTTCAAGCTTTAAGTTGATATTCAGAGAGCCTCGGAGAAGTCGGTGATCAGATCCGGTATTAAACCTGTTGATCACTAAGACATCTCTGAATATGTGCTTGCTATCCGTCATGATGAAGTCGATCTCATTTTTTGTCACAGTGTCGGGGCTTTTCCATGTCCACTTTCTTTGAGGCTGTTTCCACAGATAATATAATATAATATACTTTTTATACAGATGCAAACAAAAAATGGTTACACTCGTAACTTCAATAAGCTGGCACCATTTTTTAGTTCAGGAGTTATAACTAGATGGCGACATTGTTTTGGCAAAATTTTTATAATTTTTAGTAGGTATTAAAATTAACTTATCAAAAATAAAACATACCCAAAACACATTACTGAGCATGACTGAATAAAACTATAAATATTCTAATCTATATTGATTCTGGCAAATTGTAAAAGTGACAGACATAATGCCCTGGAACGCTAGATGGCACAAAAATAAATAAATAAATAAATAGCACGATTGTCACGAAATCTTTATTTATTACATTACCAACGAGTTTTTTATGCTTACATGCTTACCCTTGTGACCGTAGCCTTTGTTACCAATATTTGTGACATTTACCTTGAATTTTTTTTGTTATCGATAGGAACTTTTCACAAATTCATTTTAATAGTAGAATTTCAGTATCTTTTTGGAATTAACCTCTATTTTTATAACTTACCGGAGTATTCTTATTCTACTAAGATTTTTCGCTATACAGGGTCGGTAAACGATGGGTCATTATCCGAAATTCTTCCTTCAGCGCTGATACACAGTTTATTGAACTATAGCATTAACTGTATTGAAATGTCACCGGCTAATGGCACAAAGGTTGACGGCCACACTTCGTAGGTAGATAATATTAAGAACATTAAAGCACCTTAACTGACTGAGACTACAGAATACCACCCCACTGAGTCCTACTGATCGTACCAGCGAGGGCAACACTGTTATTAACAGCATTAAGGCTGAGGAGTTTGTTGACATGTCCGGCCTGAATTACGGATACCTATATTTATGTTCCTTAATGTATAAAGATAATGTGGCAAAGGGTCAATTCTCGCCAAACGAGCAGCATCCGGATCTGGAATTAATTGCAAACTAGCTGATGCTTTGCCCGCGTGGAATTTTGTTCCCGATACCGTGACGGTTTACCTAGCCCTTTTTAATTTTTTTCTCTTTGCGTAAGAACCATTAGTAAATCTAAGTCATTTGAAATTTATGCAAATATAAATGTTTCTAGCTTCTGCTCGCGGCTCCGCCCGCGTGGAAGTCGGTTATCGCGACCAAACATAGCCTATGTCCTTTCTCAAGGTCTAATTTACTCCTATGCCAAATTTCATTAAAATTACTTTCGCATTTATAATATTAGTATAAGTATAGTATGGATTGTATGTCAAACATTGATTATGTAATAAGTGTGAGACAAGTATTTCTGTTAGCTGTAACTTTCTTATAAAAAGTTTCTTATAAAAAATGATATTTTAGTCTATCACATACATTCACCCTTTTTCCCTTCGGGGTAGTAGGCAGAGACATGAGCCCGCCATCTGTACTTACACACTTCACAAGCTTCCTGTACTGGTATTAAACTTTTTATGCGAGCCTGCCATTTTCGAAACTTGCCATTTTTTTCAATAGGTACCTATTTACATGTTGTTACATGTTTTGTTTTTATATTTTTAAATGATTACTTACATCATTGTATAAATATCAAAAAAGAAAGGGCACTCTTTCCATTATCTAAATATATAAAAGAAGAAAGTGACTGACCATCAACGCACAGCCCAAACGGCTGAAGCTACAATCATGAAACTTGGCACGTAGGTTCCTTTGGTAGTGTAGATGAGCACTAAGAACGGATTTTTGGAAATTCTAATTTTAAGGGGGTTAAAAGGGGGGTGAAAGTTTGTATGAAAATCCGTCAGTTTTGAAGTAATGATCTTATAATTTTGTGTTTGAAAAAATAAATTACACGTGTCTCAGCGATTTTGATTATTACATCCCCATGAGGGTGAAAAGGGGGATGAAGTCATGGGAATAATGAAATCGTCTAGAGACTTGAAATTTTTGCACATATATGCTTTATATTGTGCAGGCATCTACTAAGAAAGGATTTTTGTAAATGCCACCCCTAAGGGGGTGTAATAAGGGATGAAAGTTTGTATAAAAGTCGGTCAGTTTTGAGTTAGTATCTTCGAATGGGTTTGGGCTGAAGATTAACGCAAATTAAGGTTTTTTGGGAATTCTGTCCTTGGGGAAGGATCATGCGGGATGAAATGTTGTGTAAAAAATCTTTACAAAGGCAAAATTATTAAAAATACTTTTAAGTCTTTACAGTCTGTTGGTAAGTATAAAAAGGCTCAACGCATAGATATAGGAATTAAATAGGGACGGGATAGGGATAGACCTAACTTATCAATGTTAAACATTGACGTGTAACAATTTTACCGATGTAATTTTCATTTTAAATCGTTTTAATTTCATTTTCTGATAAGTACATAAGGGGTCAGTAGTGTAGCAAATCAAAAATAAGAATCCTATAAAGAATGTATTACCTAACAATTACTTCTACTGAGAAATTTAAAACCCCCTAAACTTTGTAACGGAACCAGGCTACAAGTCAAAGCTTTGTCACGCAATGTGGTAGAGGCAACTATTTTGACCGGCCCTTCTCAGGGTGAAACTGTGTTCATACCACGAATTCCATTGATTCCTACTGATGTTCCCTTTGAATTCAAGAGACTGCAGTTTCCTTTGAAAGTCTGCTTTGCCATGACAATTAATAAGGCTTAAGGACAAACTCTGAAGTATGCTGGTGTCGATTTGAGTGAGAATTGCTTTTCTCATTGACAGTTCTATATAGCGTGTTCACGTGTTAGCTCATCAAATAGTCTGGTGATATTGGCACCGACATCCAAAATTATTAAAAATGTTGTTTATAAGGAAATACTTTAATTTAATTACTTACTTATGATTATGATTTCTTATTAGGTATTAGTCATGGATAAACACAAAAATAGTGAAGGGATAGGGACAGGGCAAGGATACAGCGTATTCATGATAGATAAAGTAGGTAAGTATAAGTCTCTCCTAAGAAACGCACGTTCACATTACATTATTTTTATCATCATCATTTTCTACTTTTTCTCTACATACTGTTAAAATAATGTTAAGGAAAAGCATGTAGTCCACGCGTGCGAAGCCGCGGGTAAAAGCTATTTTGCGCCTCACAGCGCCTCATTCTTTAACTTTCCTGGTAAAACTCTTCGCTCAAAATTACAGTCACATTTTCTATCACTCAAAGACTTTAAACCCATTGATAGTTAACTCCAAATTTTAGCAAATCAGTGACAAACATCGTCAGCTCTCTTGGTAAAGAGGAAGTTCAAGGGAAGAGAAGAAAGAGGAATGGGATCTTTATTTTCTTGACTCTGAGTAGATTAAGTCAGGGAAGGAAAACTGAATGTCTCAAGCGGCATCCATACTAATATTATAAATGCGAAAGTAACTCTATCTGTCTGTCTGTCTATATGTTACGCTTTCACGCCTAAACCACCGAACCGATTTTGATGAAATTTGGTATAGGGGTAGATTAGACCTTGAGAAAGGACATAGGCTATGTTTGGTCGCGATAACCACATTCACGCGGGCGGAGCCGCGGGCTAAAGCTAGTCATTGTATAAATATCAAAAAAGAAACGAACAACATTTGGTTTGTTAAAAAGTTTTAAAATAGAAGGCTGATAACAGTTTTTCAAACGCCCGCCATGTTGGCGCGCTTGTCGTGACGTCGATGTACATGACAGCTAACATCTACATGATGTCGTAAAAATATAGTTGCAAAAGTGTTTTGGATTGTATAATATTAATATTTTGTGTTTTACTTCAATTTAATAGTGCAACTGGACAATTATTCACAACAAATAGACACTAGACGACACAAACTGATATTTTTATTATGGGATATGATGTCAAAGTACACTCCGAGTCGGAACGCCGTTGGTCGGAACTGTGTACCAATAGCGTTACCACGTTTTAACTCATTTGAATTTCCCTCTTTTGGCAATTATTTTAAATAATTGCCAAAAAGTAGATTAGAAAATAGAAAATGTACGAAAATCTAAAAGAAAAGACAACTTGTAAAAAAAAAAGTGCGGTATTTCAATCACATGCATATTCCCTATTCTCGTAATAAACTTGTCTCAATCCAATCAACCCCCAAATGTCAAAAATGATCTCGATATCAATATTCGATCTTGGAAATTGTACGAGAATACCGTTTTAGACATTTGGGAGATCGAGACTGAGTTTTAAAAAGATTTCTATAACGAGAATTGGCTCTGACGTCACGAGTTGTTAACCCTACCTCTTTGTGTTGTGTGGGGTCATGAACTCAAGACCTCCAACTCCAATGCATTCGCTCTTTTGTTTTTTTACTCGTATTCATTGTATTGTCGACGACTTGTTGCAGGCGATCACATACCTAATAATATTGTATTGCAAGTGCAGTTACTGAGATGTGCAACATTTGCAACATACTTAAGTATGAATTTTGCAAACTGTCTCTAAACTACCTAGCTCAAATAATCTAAGATTTAAGAATCGCGTGTTTTTACATCAAAATACACACAGTAGACAAATAAACGTAAAAGCAAAACCTAAAGTAAATACTTTCATCTAAATCTAAATCATTATTATTGGTTTCTTCCAATAGTGCCTTGTTAATAGTGCCTTTTAGATTAATTTTATTATTGCCACAGAATAAACTAATGCTATTAATTCGCTAATGGTGTAAATAACACCGTTACCCTTATTCAAATGACACCGGTTTCATTGTCAACATTCGTCGAGGGCGGGGTCATGGCTCCTTTTGTTTGAGTACCCTTTTTATGACCACTAAATGTCCTTAGGTCTTGGGTTGTATAATTAATCTTTATTAATATAGATTA
The DNA here is from genome assembly GCA_949126895.1 of Eilema caniola. Classification (NCBI taxonomy): domain Eukaryota; kingdom Metazoa; phylum Arthropoda; class Insecta; order Lepidoptera; family Erebidae; genus Eilema; species Eilema caniola. Next base: position 19,215,117 of record OX421481.1, read on the forward strand.
AACATGATGTCGATGTCTAGTGACGTAGAAAGAATACAATTATCACCGCTCCATCTCATCCGAAGGGTGTCGTAAGAGGCGACTAACGAAAAATCGTTTAGTCGCATAATGCCCAGTTCGCAAAATGCCTACCGTGCCTCAAAAGGACTAATTCGCGAAAGGACAAATTCTCAAATGGATTAAAGACAAATTTTTCAAAAGGACTAACATTTTTCGGTACAAATATATACAAAAATTACTTATTTCTCTGCATGGTTATAAAAAAATAACCACGAAGGCTTAATGCGTAATAGCCTTCAAACCTAACCAAGTAGGATTGCGCAATCTAATATAATCAAGTGTAAGTCCTTTTGAGAATTAGGCATACTGCTAATTAGTCCTTTTGAGAATTTGTCCGATCGCGAATTAGTCCTCTTTTAACACGGTAGGCATTTTGCGAATTGGGCATTATGCGACTTAAGCCGAAAAATACGCAGACGATATCACTGCGAGAGATGGACAACTCGAAATAAAACCTTGTACCAACCCGCCTGGCCAGCTTGGAAACAGCGGGCCAAACCCTTTCAACATTAGGAGAGGCCTATGTCCAGCAGTACTCTGTGATAGGCTAATTGACTGTAATGTTGGTGCTTAATATCAATTTACTAACTGACCCGGAAAACTGCGTACCGCCTCAGAATTAATTAAAAAAAGTTGCTATTTAAACCTTACCTGGACATCCGCAAATATTTCAAGACTAAAATTATCCAAATCCGTTCAGTCGTTCTCGAGTTTTAGCGAGACTAACCGAATTGCAATTCATTTTTATATAAGAAGATTACGTAGGTAGTTAGGTATCTATACTAATATTATAAATGGAAAAGTTTGTGTGTGGTGTGTGTGTGTGTGGTGTGTGTGTGTGTGTGTGTGTGTGTGTGTGTGTGTGTGTGTGTGCGTGCGTGCGTGCGTGCGTGCGTGCGTGCGTGCGTGCGTGCGTGCGTGCGTGCGTGCGTGCGTGCGTGCGTGCGTGCGTGCGTGCGTGCGTGCGTGCGTGCGTGCGTGCGTGCGTGCGTGCGTGCGTGCGTGCGTGCGTGCGTGCGTGCGTGCGTGTGTGTGTGTGTGTTAACCATTGAGCCGATTTTAGTGAATTTTGGTATAGGGGTAGATTAGACCTTGAGAAAGGACATAATAATATAGTGTCATGCAGAAAATTTATCAACATTCGAGCGCCAATCTCGGTCGTAATCGATGTCACCAGTCGTGTGAAGTAATAGTGTAATAAATATTTATCTAATAATATTATGTCATAAGCACATATATCTGCGTTCTGAAACTCTACACTTCTACAGAGAAGATGTCAGAATAAGGAGGGCCACACACAAAAACGCCACTTGCTGCACACACAGCACCCATCAATTAATCATTTAGCCTTTCGCAGTTCACTGCTGGCCTCTCCTAATATTTTTTTGGCCTACAGTTTTCACGCTGGCCAGCTAGGTCGCCAGAAAAATTGACAAGAATCCATATCCATAGATCCCGGTGACATCTGAAGCTAACAGTTTGATACCCAAAGTCTGCTTTCCTACAAGCTTAATAATCGTCTAATTAATTATCTGTATTGTTACAGGAACATGGAAGTCATAGGCATAATGGGAGAAGGCAGGGAAGACGCGTGGGGACAGACGATGCAACCGCCCCGGTTGCTGATGCAAAGGGTCCATATACCGTTCACTTTTAAGCTAGAGGAGAACGCGCCCATTGGGTACAATGGTGAGTTTATGTTAAGTTTAATTTTCGTATGAATATTCGCTGACGGAAGTCGAATTTGTGGGGAGACACGCTGTCTGCAAATGGAAGTCGCACAAAGTCTCGAGAATTCGTATGGAGATATGGTACTAGTTGTCGATATCTTTTCTAATTGTAAACCTTACCGGAAAGTGTAATAAGTGTTCCTAAAGTGAACATTTTATAAAATAGACTAGACAAACATTGGAAAAATTAAAAAAAAACACAAGTGAGGTATATACACGCCTCAGTTTAAAAAAATCGTAAATTTCGTTCGTCGTTTCTTTATACGTAAGTAGTAGACAAAAATTCGCGAGAAAACACGCTGTTTTCATATGGAACTCGCGCAGTTTTAAGAATAAAAGCTACTTGTTCTCGATTTCTTTTCGAATTTAAACCTTGCATCGCCGATATAAAAAAATCAAATTGATACATGTACGTGATTCTATTCCAAAATATCGTTTCGGGAAAAGTCTCGACATTTTAGAGCGTAGAGTTCTTGTCAATGTATAATTAAGTATTTATCATAAGACTACCCTACTTTCATCCCCACATATGTCCACAGCTGTGCCCGAGGACACGGCCTTAAGGCAAAGTAGAGTAAAAAATCAATATCTTTATGCATCAATAAAATCTATATTTAGAAGTTCTTTTGTAAAGTTCCGTTTTATAACAACGTCCTCTTCCGATGTTCTGGCCTCGCCTTTAGTCATGCAATGCATTTGTTACAACCAAGGTCTGTTGTACTAACAGTAACTAAATATACCCTGCCATTACTTTAGCCCGGCGAGGCGAGGACGAGGCCTTAAGTTTAATGGGCGGAGTAGTCAAAAGTAAATGTTTAAAAATGAATGAAATTTTGAAGCATTTACTATGGTAACTTTTCAAATCGATTAAGATAGGAAAAAGTGAATCGCTCAGGCGGGACTCTAACCCGCAATCTTTCCCTTACGGGGGAATGCTCTGACCACTGAGCCACTGAGCCACACCTGAAGCTATCCAAATTCTCCTATATTACCGTCTTAGGGCGACGGTGGGAGCTATCTACCGACATTCATACGAACTATCGGAAACAAGGGAAAGATCGCGGGTTCGAGTCCCACCTGAGCGATTCACTTTTTCCTATCTTAATCGATTTGAAACGTTTAAAAATGATTGAAAAATCATTCATTGGTATAGTTCGTAAGAATATCGGTAGACGGCTCCACTGTCGCCTCATAGACAGATATAGAAGAAGAAATTCGAATTGGTTAGGGCGAGGTCTGTGTTAGCTTAGTGGTTAAAGCATTGTCAAAGATTGCGATTTGCCGATTTGGCCGATTCAATTTTTTCCATTTAAGTCGACATTAAGTTAAAGTTAAAATCAGACTTAGTACGACATTATTAATTACACACATATATTACTTATTTAATTGGGTAGTTTTGTACAGTTTCGTTTTTATAATGTCGTCCTTTTACGATGGCCTTGCCTAAATCTTTAAATACTTTTGTATTAATGCGTGTTGTTAAAAATGTTATGACCTACCAGGCTAATTTATTTATTTATTTAATTAGGACAGCTACAGATACTATACAATTTCACACATACGCTTAAAATACTTTTTGATTGTTTAACCTTCTAAGGCAGCTACTGCTTGCTCAAAGCATTGGTCGAGTGCAAGGTTAGGTAGCCATGTAAGTCAGCTTGACTTAAAAGGCTAAGCGCCATTGACCATTTCAGACAAACACAAAAGGAACAATCAAAGAGGAATACAAAAATAAAGAATAATACTACAAAACATTAAAAAAAAGATTTAGAAATTTAATTTATATGCTCAAAGTACTTGTGGCCAGGAACTTTGAGTGCTACATATTAAGGCACATAATATATAAAATGCACGTGTCTTTTGTAAAATATAAATATACTAACATAGATTAAAGTGTTCAAATGTAACTAACAAAATAATGGATTTTAATTATCTGATAAATAAATTAATTTTTATATTATTATTATTATTAACTAAATAGAAGGTTCCTAAAACGATATCATTTATTCATAAAAATATCATAAAAGTGATAATTGAAATACCGTCGTCCTAAGACGGTAGTATAGGAGAATTTGGATAGCTTCAGGTGTGGCCCGGTGGCTCAGTGGTCAGACCATTCCCCCTGTAAGGGAAAGATCGTGGGTTCGAGTCCCACCTGAGCATTCACTTTTTCCTATCTTAATCGATTTGAAATAGAGAATGAGTCAAATTAATGTTTAAGAAACATATCAAGGCAAAGATATTGAAGTCGGATCTTATGAGGATGATAAAAGATTTCGCTTGTCAGAGAAATCGTAACTATTTTTCATGTGAAACAAACACCTGCCGATTTCGACACTTAAATTTGTTTACAAAAAACTAAGAGCTTTCATTTTCGGCTCTCAATTTCGTGAACAAAAAACAGAGAGAGCTTTCGTTTTCGGCACCCAGTCCAGTATAAAAAACTACGAACTTTTTAGTCATTACTATTCTTCAACGCTGTTATTTGTGGTGAAAGCTGCCAAAGTAAAATCTAAACTTAATTATTGTGTACTAGAAGTGTACAGTAAAGAGATAAATACATGACACATGTTTTTTATACAACTTTATATGAAAAGGTATGTAAGTACGAAATTATTTCTTTGCTGACTGTGAATCACTAGTGGATTGACTATTGACTATATTATACGCACATATCCACCCCCTACTGGAGAAGTTCTACTCTACTCCAGTGCACAATTTCATCCAAAACCATCCAGCATTTTTTACAAGAATCTATATTTACCTATACTAATATTACAAATGCGAAAGTGCCTACGTCTGTTTGGGGTCTGTCTGGTACGCTTTCACGCCAAACCAATACCGATCTTGATGAACGGTCATAGCCTATGTTTGGCCGCGATAACTGACAGCCACGCGCGCAAAGCCGGGGGCAACAGCTAGTATCTAATAAATGAACAGACTCGCTTTCTGATTAATTAACGTCTATTAGTTATGTTAGGATTCACTTTCTGATATGACGTGAAAGTAGAAGGAAATACTACAGTTCGCAAGCCGGTGCTTATTATCCCGTGTAAAGCATAAAAGTGCTTCGAAGGAGAGAGCTGGTAGGTGGCTATTTGTGTCCATTGTGCTAGGAGAAAGGCCATGGGTTGATAACCTGTTACGTCGCGTTTGTGGTTATGCTATTGACGGCTGTGACATTGCGTTAATGTTACTTCAAGTTCAATATAACTTGGATAGAAAAGTTCTACTATAGTTTTCCACACTGGTGGTGGAAATTTTTTACAGCCTCTGTGGCGTGGCGGTATTGAACGCGGCCGCTACGCAGGAGGCGCGGGTTCGATCCTCGCTCAGTGCAAATATTTATATGCATGAATATGGGTATTTGCATTGGTCTGGGTGTTTCTTTGTATAATATGTAGGTATTTACAAAAAAAAAGTATCTAAGTATGTTTATCTGCATTCTAGATTCCATAACACAAGCTAGTTAAGCTATGCTTACCATGGATTTAGATAGCGTTGTGTGAAATGTTGTGGAATGTTTATTTATTTATTTATTTATAAATTTGATGGCACAAATTTGTCACAAATTTCGGCCGTTCGGGTACCATACCACCGTGCGAATAACCCTCCATAGTAATCCAATCTCGTTTGTCGGGGTCAGCAAGTGCATAGCTTAGCATAGGGGATATTGTGGTCGCAGCACAATTGGGACTGGTGGGTGACACGGGGTGCTGTGACAACAATCTTCTTTTGATGAGGCCGTCAAGCTGAGAACCATCATTGTTAACATGTGTGCGTGTATGTAATGGTGACCCTCTTTCTTGAGACTTTGCCTTCAGCTTACCATCAGGCGAGGTGAAATAAAAAAATATCGCAATTTCATCGTCTTTAGCGTTGTTACCGGTTGCATCTCTGAATTCGGAATCTGCTTACGCCTGCTCCTGCTTTTGGGTTGGTTTATCATAGCTTTTAAGGCAGGGTCTGTCACGATCAAGATCTTTGAAGTTCAAGCCAACTTCAAGCTCTCTGGTGCTCATTCTAATTAATAGGCAAGACACTGACGCATGCTTTCCTTCGCCAGGTTTTCCAAGGTCATACTGTAGTCGCTTCCTTAAAAAGCAAAACTATAAAGTCCAATTTGGAAGGAAAATAAAGAGTAAATAGACTTTGAGCTCCATGGTGAAAGCCACTTAGATACAACTGAAAGAAAGTAACGTTAAAATAATAATGAAAGTATTGTTTATATACTCAGGGGCGGATTTGATGCGTTGGCTGCCCTAGGCCTACGAAAGATTGCCGTCTCCCTATGTGATGTAAAGCATGTAAAATTTAACAAACTATAGAAAGTCAATTAAATATAATAGGGAATTAAATAAAAATTAAAATCTGCGAAAATCTTAGTAACTATTTAAAAAAAAACATCCCGACCAAATTTTGCCGCCCTAGGCCTGGGCCTACACGCCCTATAGGGAAATCCGCCTCTATTTATACTATATTTATTGTTAGTGTATACAATATAACTATTTACTATTATTCATTATTATTTTAGCAAACTTTATAAAACCGGTTTCTAGACAGATAGGAAATCGACGAGCGTCGCACCAAGTAACGAAGCATCAGTTGGCAAGATGTTGTGACATACTGCCAATTAGGCCGAGATGCATTCTATAATGCATCCATGATGCAAGTGCCATTACAGGTATACCGTATACCTACCCTGAGACGCAGACATTGTCAAAGGAACCTTATGTACCGAGTGGCAGGTATTAGATTGCAGTGGGTGAGTGCAATGTGATTCGAGGTCTAGAATGTTTTTGATGTGTTAGGGAATAAATGCGATAGTGCGCCTACTCAAATATTTCTACTTACGGTGTTAAAAGAGACGACGCCATTTTGCTTTTGTTAAGGTTATGCTCATTATCATCAGTGTAGTGGTGACATCTTTATAATTAAGTTTGAAGGTCAATAGATAAATCTTTCTTAGATGCTGATAGTCTAATCTATTTCTTAGAAACAACGAACCAAGTAATGATTATCTGAGCATAAATCACGGCTGCCACTAGCCGTCGAAGTTCTGCTTCTTCATTGATCCAATGGCTAATAATATTCCATCTACTTGATAAATACTCGGCCGAATACTGGAAGTTAGTCACTATTCGATAGCACTGCTCGGTCAAGGGTGCAAACGCAACATGGACTGGGACATTCCATGTTGTTTGGCCCCCAGGCTCAATTGTAGGGCATTTACGTCTCCTCAATACATTTAAGTATCCTCAATTTGCCATATAGTTCTTGTCAACTAAAGACTGCAATTGCTTCAGTGTCTTACAAGTTGACCACTGGAAGTAGAGTAGACTATCTACATCGAGGATCCATATTAAGATCAGCTCGATGGCATCATATTAATGTGTTATCGATAAAATGTCGCATTCTTACAAAGTTTGAAATCAATTTACACGCTTATAATCGGCGATTTGATTACATTCGACTTTCAAGATTATTGTTTGACTTTGAAGTCCTAGGCGAAGCTAAATGCATGAATGCATAAAACGTAGGTATGCATTGTTACGCTGTTGTGCATAGTATCGTGTAACTGACTACAAAAAAAGTATATGTATACTGTTATCTAATGGCACTTGGTGGAACTTGCTGGTTGAATTAAGTTGTGGCATTTTCACATTTCGCCTCAAGGCATTTTCCAAGAGGCCTCTAACCGGTTTCGCCTCAGGGCATTTTGAAAGACAGGCATTTTTAAAATGCTGTGAGGCGAAACCGGTCAGGTTTAGTAAATAAACAGTATGAAACAATACAAAAATATATTCATTCAAGGAAAAAGCACGCTTTTTAATCATTGGGAATGGCAAAATTAGCCACTAGAGTATTAATAGTGTCTGTATATTTAGAACGTTGTTGAATTTTTACCTGTTTACGCCAAAGAAAGTGCTAGGTAACCAGCTTGATTAGTAAATCACGTAAGTAATGAATTCATAAACGTCGGAGCAGGTCTGCGTGTACCGGTGCGTAGGCGCACATTACGTATCTTTTATATAAGGTTACCTGAGTATTACCCCTACCTGTGATTAGGACTTACTAATCAGTTTAAATATAAGCTAAGTGTGAATATATCGACTTTAAAAAAGAGTGGCTGTACGGGGAACAGATATCAACCAATTCAACTCTTTGTTCTAACAGGATCGGCAGCGCGAGCGTGACGTCCCTGGTGTTGCACACCTTCATAGGCCACGGTAACCACTTTCCATCAAGTGGGTCGTGTGCTTGTCTACCACCTAAGTGGTATAATAAAAAAAATCAATCGCGGTCAACGGCTCGACACTGGCCCCTTCCCTACCAATAAATAATAAATAAATAATTATTCTACAACATTCTACACAACGCTATCTAAATCCATGATAAGCATAGCTTAACTAGCTTGTTTTTGGTAAATACAACATATTATACATAGGAAACACCCAAACTAATGCAAATATACATGCATGTTTACAAATATTTGCACTAAGCGGGAGCTTCCTGCGTAGCAGTCGAACGTACTACCGCTACGCCACAGAAGCCGTCAATGTCGGGAGGCTTGACGCTGACCAGGCGGGTTGGTACAGAGTTTTATTTCGAGTTGTCCTTCCCTGCCTCGTAGTGATATAATTTTTATTTGCGTATATTTCCGTAAGTCGCCCTTCGGATAAGATGGGGTGGTGATACTTGTATTCTTTCTACACTACGGCTCCTAAGATCTTATTGGCGCCCCTGTCTAACTCTTAAATGTAACGTAAAATATCAACCCTAGTTCATTTTCAGAATGAAATGGATTCAATCAATTATTACCGTATTCATGATGAATCAGTTATAGCAAAATTATGCCATATTCGACCCCAATACCTTCCGGCCCGTACCACGTTACCTCTCATCCTATATAACCTCTCTATAAATATAACGTCACGATAGCTTAGCCTTCCCTCACCATAAACAACCGTTTCTGATTAATATAACAGCATGTATTATTTATCAATACCAATACTTCTTACTGTGATGACGAGATTTACTCACGCAAGTCTATTCACAAGTCTATACCGCCAAAGAAGTAGACAGAGGTAGGGTATTGCACACTATCCAATGGGGACGCCAACTGCGTTTTTATCCCTACAGAGGGCGCATCGTCGTAATGTCCAATGTTAGCTGTCATCTAAGTAGATTTCATTGTTTGTCTACAGAGGGCGCATCGTCGTAATGGCCAAGGTTAGCTGTCATCTAAGTAGATTTCATTGTTTGTCTGACGATTTTTTATGAATATACTATATCATACCGCTTTGTTCAGTACCAGGGTATAATTTTAGTGGAGTGTATTTATTTCCTTAAAATACTAAGCTAAATCTGCCTACACTATCCAATTCCATCAATTCCATTGTTTTTTAATCACTAGAAGGTGTCACTTATATATTTGCTTTTTTCAGGACAGTTACAACAACGCAAATACCTAAAAAAGGAACAATTCCAACCCATAATAGTTGGACAGATACAGTGTTTTACGATAGATATTGTGTTTTTTTGTTGCATTAAGAGTTAAATAACACGATATCTTTTAAAAATATGTTAATTTTAAAGATTACCTTTCGATGAGGTTACCTTTCTTTACAGTTAAAGTTCACATCTTTGCCGTAATTCTGCTTTGAGTTGTTGCATATTCCAAGTTGAATACATAGTAAAGCAAGGCCTGATCACAAAAAATATCAACAAACATGATAGATAACAAAAACAAGTCTCTTCAAATCTGACAGCTATGAGTTTGTTACTGTTTGGTCATTTGGCCCCTGCTGCCATCTACAATTAGTTTTGCGTCGGCATCCCCATGCTGTGGTAATACAAGTAGGTAAAGTCGACGAAGAAGATACGGCCGCACTTTTTCATACAAACATGTATCTATCTGTGTACCATCATCAGATTATCTTCGAAAGTGATGAACTATCATAGAAACTTTCATCCCCGATTTGATTATTATTCCCATTTTTTCGCGATAAAAGGTTGCTTGGGTTTTTTCCCAAGCTCCAGTCTATCTCTGTACCAAATTTCATCAAAACCGGTTCAGTGATTTATGTTTCAAAGCGTAACAGACATACAGTTTCTCTCGCTTTTATAATCCTAGCGAAAGTTTGTAAGTATGTATGTATGTATGTATGTATGTATGTATGTATGTATGTATGTATGTATGTATGTATGTATGTATGTATGTATGTATGTATGTATGTATGTATGTATGTATGTTTGTTACTCTTTTACGTAAAAACTACTGAATCGATTTTAATGAAACTTAACAATAATATACTTATACAACAGAATAACACATAGGCTACAATTTATAGCGTAACCGATACTATAGCGCCAACCGACATCCACGCGGGCGGAGCCGCGGGTAAAAGCTAGTATACTAATAAGCATGGATTCAGTCGAGTGCATAAAATGATTATGCATTTGATGCAGCCTGATAAATCTATCGTACGATCTATGTAGATAAACATAGGAGCACGTGGAGTGAAATGTACCGTGAACGTGCTCAGTGTCATGGAAAACAAACAACTGACATATCCACACAAACCACATATTTAGAGAAGGCTAGATTCATTAAAAATTAACTCTGTTTTGTATTATTTACATTTTTTTTTATTTCTCTGAAAATTTTCGTTCAATAAAGGCAATAAAAAGGATTATTGGATTGTCTGGTTAAATATTCTTGATGGTCTTTAAAAACTACTTACATATTTTAAACATGTTTAATGTAATTTTATTATACTTATGTCAAAGGTAAAAATAAATTTATTTAGTCAAGAAAATCCTCTTAATAAAATGTCAAGATGTTCAAAATAATGGTGATTTACAAGTAATCTCGAAAGGTAATAAAAAAATCATTTTATAAATTCGGATAAAGTACTGAATTATAATAATACAATTTATAAAGTCAAATAAAGTATGGAATTATAATAATCCATTTTATAAATTCAAATAAAGAACAGCATTATACTCGTATGCAGAAGTCATCGGTAAAAAGATGAGTAATATATTGGCCATTTTACATAACACTGCACACAGTGAAAATAGTTTGCCGACAAATCTTTCTGGGCTTATTTGAGGACGGTCAAGAAAACGCTGCAAAGTGTAAGAGAGAAGAATACAAAACAATTCATGAAAAGGTCGTTGTTATGTATAAGGTAAGGTGACAGAAAGTTATCGGGAATTATAAATACTTATCAATATTGATGGCCTAACGTGCTCTCCGAGGTACGACCAGGCTAGTGCAAATAGCCATATTCGTGCATAAAAATATTTGAACCGAGCGGGATCGAACCCGCGCCTCCTGCATAGCAGTCGCGTTCACTACCGCCACAGAGGCTGTCGATTGGTGTCGTGGGGTCATCTTATACGGCGGCTATGTTAAATCAGGTTTTGAATCTTTTGAAATATCCTATTAGCGTTCAACGACACCACCTTGCCCACCGCCTTATTTATCTAAATTGTTCATTAGCATCACAAACAAGGGAAATTTTGCCATAAACACTGAAATTCCGCACTGTTGTTTTGACCTCTAAAAGGCAAATAGACAATTTAAAATCTTCGCATATTGATTTTGGAATTTTGAACTGATCGAGTTCATTGACTTTATAACCTTTTGGTCATCAACCAGTAGGTACCCTCTGTAGTCGCCTGATGGGTCATTTTAATTTAAATGTCCCACAAAACAAATTTATTTAATATACATATTAAGTGGTATGACCTTATCTGTTACAGAAATGTATTGAAACCCAATATCGCGACAGCACCAGTGTCTCATTGTCAGCTGACTTTACCCTCGATTACAATAATACTATGTTTATTTTGGTCTAGCTCAAAATTTCTTGATAGTATCTCTATCATAAAATATTTGCTGTAAAGCTGTACACGATCTTTTCTACCCGACTACGACGAAGCCAAAGGAGGCTTATCATTTAGATTTAGACAACTTTAAGTAATACTTTTTAGCGTCGCGCGTCGCCCTCAAAAGTCGTTTCCACAATTCACGTTACTGGTCATCTTTACATTGAAATAACTCAATCAATAATTTGATTTAAGTACCTAAGTCATCATCATCATCATCATCAGCATATCAGCCACACTAAATCCACTGCTGAACATAGACCTCTCCTATAGACTTCCAGAACGACCGATCTAAAGTAGCCCGCATCCAGCGCTTCCCGGTGACCTTTCCGGTACCTATCTAAAGTCACGTAATTTTGTGAAGTGAAGATGACAAGTTGAATGAATTTACAGTTTTGTTATTTTCTATGAAACGTTTGGAACTAATGTTCTCGGTGAATGTACATTAATACTGAGGGCGACTGTACAGTACCTCAATTTTTTTTACTTGATTTAATCTTAATTGTGAGGCAAATAAGATTGTTGTGTTTGTAGCGAAACTCGTTGGCGAAGCCATTTTTACACACAGTTGTACCATGTTGTACACATAATTACAATTTTACTGGTTATATTTCTTCGCAGGTACATGTACAGTTGTTGTACCTTCAGCACACAATAGATATAGTACTGTCTTTTGATCGTGGTTGTACACACTAGTTGTAGTGTACTACATTTATTAACTCTACTTCTCAACCATTCATTTTTTTTTGTACACACAGACACAGTTACGGGTTTATTGGTAATTTTTTAAATATTTTTTTTAACGATTTTGTGCACAATTGTACATTCAATAATAATTTTATTGGTTTCATTTTTATTAGGTAATTCACAAATCTTTATTGTAAACTGTTTTTAAGAACACAATTATTGTACGCTCAATAAAATCATAGATTTTAGTGTTTTTTTTTTATATATTCCTAAATCTTTATGGTATACATACAGTAAATAATACCTTTTATCATTATAAAACCAAGTATGTATTTCTGTGTAGTGACGGAGAAGGAATACAAGTATCACCACTCCATCTTATCGGAATTGTATCGTAAGAGGTGACTACAGAAAAACACGCAGACGATATCACTGCGAGAGAAGAAAATCTCGAAATACAACCCTGTACCAAACCGTCAGGCCAGTAAGAAGACAAAGCTTCCCAACATCGGGAGATTATACATACCAGAGGTCTTCCATTTCTTACCCACGAAATTGTACCCACAAGCTAAAAGAATAATAATAATTCAGTCTTCCACCCACTGCAAAAGTTCATGCCGAAATTTACCCTGACGTATTGTAGCTATGCATTTGTTTATGATCTAATAAAGTAATACTTTGATACTCACACGTGCATGGTTAATTTAGTAATGCCCCACAAAACTGTGTTATCGGTTTGTTTGTTAAAAGGGGGATATATTAAATTGTTGTTATTAATACGTTTCGTACTTCGTTTGGCTGACATCATTGAGCTCGTATTTACTTACATGCGTGAATGCACACAACACGACGATACGACAAATGTTTATTTAGTTTGAGGAAATATACATATCTATTGAAGCTAATATTAGTTTTGATTGTAGTATAGTTTACATTGTTAGGTTCTGTACGATGCGATTAATAGCTTACTTAAAATTTTGAATGTAATTATTAAAACATTTATTGCGTGCAAAATATTCAAACCGATTGAAATAGGAAAACTTTGAATCAGTCTGGGCGAGGTCTGGTAGCTTAGAAGTCAAAGCATTGCCCCTGTAAGACAAAGATCGCGGGTTCAAACCCCGCCCAGACCGATTCAAATTTTTCCTATTTTAATCGAGCTTACTGAAAACTTGAACTTCAACCAGACATAGCTATGGTAATTACAATAGTTGTGCCCGGGTTCGATTGCTGATTTTCTCTTTGGAATTCCTGCTGCCCCATGTTTCCATGGGGTGATGAATTGACAACCTGAAAATGGTGACTGGGACAGACTGGATACGGAGGGCGAAGGGTCGGGAGCAATAGCGCACATTGGGACCGGTCTATGTTCAGCAGTGGACTAGAATAGGCTTGTTCATTGAATGATTAAATTCTATAGAACCAGACACTTTTTACAGCCGATCTTGTCGTACAGGCATACCCAAAATACGTTCAAAGTTTGCGCTCTGTTGTCCGTGGTCCCCTTATATTTATTTATTGGTATGTAAGCTTTTTCGTAGTGACTCCCGTTGAGCTCCCAGCCCCCAGAAGAAAGCTTGCGCCAGAATTTCGTCCATTAGGTGCTGTTGAGCCTATGACCTAGCTAATAAATAACAGCAGATTGATTAGACCACCCCCACTGGTTACCCATTTTCCAGTAGGTCACAGGTTAATAATTACCATATACATATTATTATACCTCATTAAAAGTAGTGCGTGTATTACAATATCACGCCAAAGCTTGATTTAATTTTGATAACATCATTAAAAAAATTGTGATTTCTTTATGAATTTGACTCGCATAAACTTACTACCGTCTTCAGGTTCGGCAGCGCGACTGTAACGCCCCTGGTGTTGTATACTTCCATAGGCCACGGTAACCATTTTCCATCAGGTGGGCCGTGTGCGTCTCTGCCACCTATGTCATAAGTGGTATGAAAAAAATCTATCACACAACATATGCTACCCTTGTGACCCCAGGCGAGAATGACCAATTTTAACTTAGGACATTTAGATTAGCGACAACTAATCTACCGACGCTAATACACCTTACAGTTGAGCGATACCGGCAGTGGCGTAACTTTACCATCTGAGGCCCGTGGCATTTTTTTTGGATGGGGTCTGCCCAGCGTCCTAGTAGAAATAGTCACGTTAGAATTTAATTTTAATAAACCACTGATGTAAGTAGTTACCCAAAACTATTAATAATATTGTGTGCATTTTAGTTGAATATCTAATAAGTTTTATTTTCTGAAGCTTAAGTTTATACAAATATTTATAACCCAATACCTAACAATTTATTTTAATAAGATTTTTTTATTAATTAAATTCTTTTCTCCGAGCTTTCTGTTCCGCAAAAGTATCTATAACATCATCAAAGTTTAAAGATAGAGCCATAGAATTTTCAATAGACAGAATAGCCAAGTTACGTAGCCTGTCTTGTGCCATAGTGCCATTTTGCTTTTTTATCTTAAATTTTTTTTTTAAACATATTTTTGGCTTACTAAGTCAACGCGTTCCAAGTTGATTTTATTCATATATTTGTTCACTACCGATTTACATATAAGTTTTTCAAGTCACTGGCTCCTAGCCTAATTGGTTAACAAAATGAGGGAATTCCCGGACCGTCACTAGCTCGCCCGCATTACCAATGTAAGTAGGTACCACGTCAAAAAATGAAGCAACCAATGGATGCGTTCTCAAAATCGACATCTTTTTGTTTTGAATGTGTTGAAATTTTAGCCAAATTTTTAATGATTAGTTTAAATTTTTATATTTATGGTCTTCAGTTGTGCCATCCTTTGATTGATTTTAAGTGTTTAAAAAAATTATAATATTCAAGCATTTAGGTACAAAAGTTATTAAAAATGTTAGGTTATTCCTGAGCTCGGGGCCTCTTGGGCCGGGGCCCTCTTGGGTCGGGGGCCCGTGGCATTTTTCCAGCCCTGCCACCCTATAGTTACGCCACTGGATACCGGGTTCGAATCCTTGTCATTACACTACCTACATGAACCCACTCCTAACACGGGCAGTTTAATTTAGCTTTACCCCTAGCACGAACAACTATAGTAATCGTATGGTAAACGTATTAAGAGAATGGTGCATTGTGATTGGCCGCCTGCCAACTGTGAACCTGTGTGTATGTGAAGCCGACCAATCGTAATGCTCCGTTCTCACAATACGTTTACGATACGATTACAATAGTTGTTCGTGCTAGGGGTACTGGAGGTGTTATGGGAATACTAGTAATTTCGGTTACTAGGTACTTACCTAGTAACCGACATAACATGAAGAAATGCTCATTCAATCGTGTCTGTAAGCTTTAGGCACACTGCACACTGTTTCGCTAAAATCAACCGTTTAATACAAACATACATCGAACCGTGTTCGCAATATAATCCGTTAATATGGCAGCAGGCTTATGTCTCCCCTAGTGGATATACTAGGCGAGACATAAGCCTGCTGCGTCTCCCCCTATATCTCCACTAGGGGAGACAAAAGGATAGGAGCCGTGGCTCCTCTAGGTGGGGGCAGCAAGGTCCTCCTTCTTTCTATTATTTTATGGTGGCCATGTCTCCCCTGTGCTTAATAATGCCAGGCTCTGATGTAGATGTAGGGTTTTTGATTTCTAATGTAGCTTAGTCAATTCATTGAATTAGTCAAATAATCCGCCCCTGACCGCTCCCGGCTCAAAAGTAGGTACCCATTGGATTGCGATGCCCAGCATTTGCATCAGAAACGGTCCGGAACGGGAGTCACCCCTCCGATTTTCTTTACAAGGGTTTAGTCTCACTATATTTAAATTATTACTTACCCGTTTCATAATTCCTTTTTATTAATTTTGGTTTTTAACTGACTTCAAAAAGAAGCAGGTTCTCAATTCGATTGGTATTTTTATTTATTTCGACGAAACATTCTGATTAAAACAGCCTCTCTAGACAAGTGGCAATACGTTTGTAGAATAGACTAGAATTGATTAATCAATGTATAGCAGTGACATTTGACGTTTATGACAGTTGTCAACGTACAACTGTCATTTACGTCAAAATAGTTAATCCCAATCCATCTTTCTATTCAACAATGGGAGTTTTGGCGGGAAGACGCAGAGTGGCGCATCGTCGTGCTATTTTATTTTCCGAAATTGTTGTGAATTCGAGTTTTTATGTGTAAATACGGTGGATTTTTAGTCATAACATCTTGGACAACGCTCACAAGTGTTGGAAAATGGCATATTACAGTGAATTGTGACTTTTCGGGTTCGAGCCAAATCTCCCTAGGGAGCTTCTAGTAAAGGCCCACAACTTTACTGAAGCAGTAATCATCTCATTGATCGCCATCATCATCATCATCAATCCATTATCATTATCATCAAAAAATGAAGATATATAAATGAAGATGTGACTTAAAAGTCCAGTGACCATCGTGTATTGCCACTTGTCTAGGGGTCTGTACAACCGTTTGCCGTGAAACCACAGCTTAGTTCGCCTCCGTCCTACACTTAGCAGGTGCTAAATTTCCAGTTAACCTGTAAATACATTGCAGCACTCACGTGAGGCGGCTCTCGTAACCGCCAGCCAATGTTGGCTCAAACGTGACCGCATATATTTAACGCACTAACTAGCTTAAATCAGCTATTTATAACAACACTTTCCATTTTTGACACGCGACTAAAGGTCACCTTAGTTTTTATGTTACATTACTTGTTTTAGTGTACACTGAAATTGTAGGTGAGCTAGTTTGGTAGGTATATAATATTAATTTCGAACTAGCTGTTGCCCGAACGAAATTTTGATCCTGTTCCCGCTACCCATAGAAACATATTCTTGAATAAATATATTCCAGGTGCGAACCGTGCGGTATAAAAGGAACATCATCTCATGCAAGGTCAGGCTGTGGAATGAACTCCCTGCTGTGGTTTTCGCAAGCGACTACAATATGTGGTTCTTCAAAAACGGCATTAGAAGGTTTCTTCAGGGTCGGCAGCGCGAGTGTGACACCCCTGGTTTTTTTTTACGTGCGGGAAATCCCCTCGGATACCCCCCTCTTCGGAGCCGAAGGGGGAGGTTATGTCGGACTCGAACCGACTAAACCGCACGCCGTCTGTGGGTCGATGTGCTAGGCCGAAGGTGAGGTGTGACACCCCTGGTGTTGCACATGTCCATAGGCCACGGTAACACGTTGAGTCATTACAGCGTGATTCAATAAATAAATATCCAAAAATCTTCACAAATTTTCACAATTTCTAGGATTACTAATATTAGACCAAGAAAAGTCATCTCATCTACAAGTCGGTACATCGGTGTAGTCCACTTAGAGCACCAGTCCAGGCTCTGGCGCAATTTGCACTCAGCGGGTAATCGAATCCGCGACATCCGATGTAGCAGACGAACACTAATGCCACCACAGAATGCCACAGAGGTCGCCAATCGTTTAATGCTTGTCATGCAAGTCAAATTTTAATGCCGCTACTTATCTAAAATTAAGTTATTAGATTTATGGCGTAAGATTATTTAATGACTATATAACGCCCTCGTCACGGTTTTTGAATGCCAAGATCACTTTACGAAATTAAGAATATATTATAAGCTGTTATTCAACTATTTGTATACAAAAAACATTCTTAAATTTAAAGAAGTTAGTGCAAGAAAAGTTAAAGAGATGAAATAAGTAAGCAGGCCTACGTCAGGGCCTTGTCAGTCAATAAATAGATACACCGCCTTACTGGTAAAGTTGGTTTACTACACGTCCATACGGAACATCCCGGTATTTAAGTATTATTTAGGCCTACGACACGCACAAGCTTCGCCACAGCTCTGCTTGCACACGGAAAGAGTGAGTATTTGTAAAAAACATGAGCAATACAGTACCCCTAGCACGAGCAACTTGTAGTCATCGTATTGAGAGAAAGGAGCTCTGTGATTGGCCGCCTGCCGACTTTGAACCTGTGTGTATGTGAAGCCGGCCAATCACAATGCTCCGTTCTCGCAATACGTTTACGATACGATTACGATAATTGTTCGTGCTAGGGGTACTGGTGAAGCTTGTGCGTGTAATATAGCTTATTCTTTTTATATAAGTTACTAGCTGGCCCGGCGAACTTCGTACCGCCAATGTTTTTCCGCCTGCGTGGCGTCAGATGTCAGCTGCACCCTCTACTATATTAAACATGTATTATATATACAAACCTTCCTCTTGAATCACTCTATCTATTAAAAAAAAAGACGGGTTGCACTCCGGGAGTGCCGGCAGAAGTGAAAACTTTTTCTTTCTTTCTCTCTTCGTTATGTACGGAGAAAAAGATAAAAAGAACACAAAATGAAAAATAATCACAAAAAGTGCCAGAAGCCCAGGTTCGAACCCGGTACTATCTGAAACCATAAGGACTTACAGTCGAAGCGCTTACTGCTAAGCTACGAAGCTTCTTAGCGTACCTAACAAAATAAACAATCTGTAGCTAATGTTGTATGACGTCAGTCGTCGGTTACGGGTCAAAGGCCAAGTGATCCTGACGCGACAAAGGTCACGTGATCCTGACGCGAGTTTAACACTTTTTACCCATCTAACGCCGCTAAAGAAGTTTTCACTTCAAAAACCGCATCAAAATCCGTTGCGTAGTTTTAAAGATTTAAGCGTACAAAGGGTTATAGGGACAGAATGCGACTTTGTTTTATACTATCTATGTAGTGATCATATGCTATGCGTATATCATGTGCTATGGCGCACATTGGGATAGGACTAAGTCCAGCAGTGAACTGCAATGGGCCAGTTGATTGATTGATTGAAATGATAGTGACCAACTGTTTTTTTTACGTGCGAGAAATCCCCACGGATACCCCCACCCCTCCGGAGCCGGAGGGGGAGGTTATGTTGGACTCGAACCGACTAAACCGCACGCCGTCTGTGGGTCGATGTGCTAGGCCGAAGGTGAGGTTGTCTCGCGACGTATCCCTCGCACCCCGGCTGACCCAGGGCCATTCCTCTCGGTCTGGCCCTCCTCGGGGGTGATCAACCGTATGAGATTCGAAAATTCTTCGAAAATCAGATCCGACATGCCTCCGTGTGAGCGCG
Organism: Eilema caniola; assembly: GCA_949126895.1. Lineage (NCBI taxonomy): Eukaryota > Metazoa > Arthropoda > Insecta > Lepidoptera > Erebidae > Eilema > Eilema caniola. The sequence goes on from OX421481.1 coordinate 19,234,583, forward strand.
CGCAGTTAATAAGTATCTACCTCTCCATACACGCCTTAATTAGCGAACGTCCCAACAGCAAAATGAAATGCTTCAATTACTAAACTACTATATTATTATTGAAACTGATTCTTATTAATATGATACTGTATAGAACACAGGCTACTCATATTTCCAATGAATTGTTAATAAATGTCAACGGTTCAAAGACTGTCGGTAATGGCTGAGTAAGCTAACGGCATCGCGACCTTCACAATATACCTTATACCTACATGTGTATCAATGTACTTGAACTTTAAACCGTTAGGCATACATACATTACCGTTTTCCTCGAAACAGAGATAATTTCATATTCTGTACTATATTTAGCAGTAGCGAAGAGTGAATGTTTTTTATGTGGTTTACGGAATCTAAATATATATTATCTATATTTTTATCTGTATCTGTAACTAAGTGTGCCTTCGTCAGTTTGTCCGCCTTTGAGAATGCCGTGTGACGAAACCGGTCAGGTGAAAAATAAAAAATACCTACTGAAAAAGTAGTACAGTGTCTTATTCAATGCTAGCTTTTGCCCGCGGCTCCGCCCGCCTGGATGTCGGTTATCGCTATAATTTTGTAGCCTGTGTTATTCGGATGTATAAGCTATATTATTGTTAAGTTCCATTAAAATCCATTCTGTAGTTTTTACGTGCAAGAGTAACAAACATTCATCCATCCATCCATATTTAGTAGGTTGTTATCCGCATAGACTTAGTACCTAGTTATGGTTTTCCTTTGCGCGACCTAGGGAAATAGCCCTAGGTCCAGCCATCACGCGTGAACGGCTTTACCGATTTCACTAATTCTTTTTTGAGAGTATTCCTTGCAGCACGGGGATGGTTGTAACGCAGAAAAAATAATTAAAAAGGGTTAAGCTGTCACAGGAACAGCAGCAGAATTCCACGCGGGCGAAGCCGCGGGCATCTGCTAATTAGATATAAAAAAAACTACTAACATCTTAATTACTTCGTATGCGGTAATGGTTATGCAATCTCGACTAGTCGACGTCTGCTCGCATCGCGCGGTGACTAGTTCTGGCGCGTGACGTAACGCGGTCGTGACCTTGTGCCTTAGTCAATGTCGAGTCACGGGGTTTTGGTTTAACCTCTAAACTGAAGTAACCTTGATTAAATACATTACCAGAGTGCCCCCTTTAATTTTCAAATTATTCTGAGTTATTGATGTTGAAAAAGGATATTTTCTTGGAGAGAAATATTTATGGCTATAACAAGATTACAAGACTAACTGCCATCGCTCAAAAGCCCCTATAAATAGTTATTGCACGATGTTTTCACATTATTTTAATGGCGTAGCATATTTTACCGTAATCCTAAATAATATTCAAATTATATAAGCAAAACATTTAATATACTAAAGACCTGCTCCGATATCCGGTTTAATAAGTATTTTTTTTGTTTTTTCCTTTTAAAATATGTACCTATAAAATAAAGTGATCAACTGCTAGAATTTCAAGTTAATTGCTCCAGCTTTTTCTATAAAATTATTAAAAATAACTATACCTGCATCGACGAAAAAATCAAGGTCGTAAAAAAACATATGTTGTGGCCGTCAAGATTGGGAACACCTTTCTAGGATAGCATCTGTTATGGCGGCCACTAATCTTTGGTTTGCATCTCAGCCCAACATCAGGCGGGTGGTATCTACCGTATATATACCTACGTAGCTTCATTTCAGGTGTGATACAGATAATGTAGGTACGTAGTTAATTCTGACCATCATAAATGTCACATGAACAAATGATTTACTTTCTTGTTACCTACAAAGCAACTACGCACACCGTTCTAAATTAATCTACCAGCGCATGATCCACATTTATCTGAAGCCATTTGCCAAATCTTTTTTGAATAATATAAATAAAGCTTTGTTGGTTCCAGATGAAGTAGAATAAACCATTTCTTCCTGTGGGTGTCTTTAAAGGCGAATAGGGGATAGAGCTGTTCTCTATCCGACATTAAACATACAGTACAGGCCATGACTAAGTGCCCTCTTGACGGAAATTTTCTTATTACATGTGACCGAAAATCATAGTTGATGAAATGTGGGTGTTAATACACCTCTGCCTACCCCTTCGGGATTTACAGGTGTGAGTATATGATGAATAAATAAACGCATATCTTGTGCTGTGTGCGGGTTATCTTAATTGCACTAGAAATAAATAAATGCATCAATTAAGAAACGATTCTCGAAGTGCAACGAGTCAAAGTTCGAAACGATACACAATGATTACAAAAGCATGAAGTAATTATCTGATTAAAAGTGTGTGAATGAAGGTTATTTTATAATAGAATGTTATAGAACACTAGACGATGATATAGAACTTAACATTGGACAATAATATAATTAGAACGCTAGGCCCGTGTTTTAGAACGAAACTCGGTCCTGCATCTCGATTCAACTGAGGACAGACTTTATAGACAGAATGACGGATGTCAATCTGTCAATCATTTGATATATTGTCTACATCAATACAATCTATCCGCAGAGAAAACGAGATTTGGGACCGAGTATAATTCTCGATTTATTTATTGTCTGTAAACTTGACTGTTGACGGATTGTGTGTGCCACTTAGCTGAATCGTGATTTATCTGAGGAACAATTGTATAGACAATCTGTCAGACAACCTGTCAAACTTTTCAATGTGTATACAATCTTTTCTCAGACAAATCGAGGTTCAGCTGAGTTTCATTCTAAAATACGGGCCTTAGATTTTAAACTGAGTACCATTTTAGAATACGGGTTTAAAGTCTATATCAATAAAGTTTAAAATTTAATGGCATCTTTTGCTGTGTCAGTGAATAACAGTGCTTGACAATTACGTATACAATCTTTAATACGGACGTTAGATTTTTGAAAACCTATTTCCACAAGTATCAGTAACGGCCAAATCAGTCAAATCGAGCATTGTATTAGTTACACATAATATTATGATTATTATTTGAGACAAGTTAGCGACGTGGCAAGCTGAGAGAAAAGTTTCTGCATGAATTGAATTAATACACTTGTGCTTTTCCACAGTTTATTTTCACACGCATTATTATCTTAAATCTTTTATCTACTTCGGTTTCGTTATATTCGGATTTTCAACTTGACAACGGTTTGAATATAGTATGCATATTGCTATACTGTTTCAATAATGCAATACTGTATCAATATGAATCCATATTGAAACAAGGTTGCAATATACGAATCGTCATAAATTCTAAAATAATATGAGCAAAGACATTTTCACATACAGCCATCTGTAGAATATACTTCGAAATCAAGTCAAATTCAATAAACTTTTTGAAAATGGAACGCAATAGCATTCGATTCTTTTGATTTAAAATCAAAACAATCGAATGCTATACATATGGCTGTTTATGCTTGAATACCTTTGCGCTATAAAGACAATGTAAATATATTTAAGAATACACTTTATTATCTTTATCTGTGTTTTATTTGCAACCTCGTAGATAAAATCTTGTATGCAACTGCACGTTATTGGTCTTTTAATACTCGTGCCCATCTATTTCGGTATTCGCTTCGCTCTTGCGCTCATACGAAAAATGGCACTCGTATAAAAAAAGGGGAGGGGGGAGGGGCTCGGGTGTCATCCCGCTTCTTAGAGGGGGCGTGAGTGAATCCCTCACGTCACGCTGTCTTCATGGGCCTGCTTCTGTAAGGACGGTGAGCAACCCCGGTCATGGAGGCCGATGGTTTTCGGCGAAGACACGTCGGCGGCGTCCATCCGCCGACTTCGGAACTCTGGTGGGAGAGTTCTCTCCCGCTCCCGCCCCGCCCCCTCTTTTACGTGCATGACCTGCTCGCAGAAAAGAGACTGCGCAGTCCCACTTTACTCCCGCTGAAGACCTTACTCCCGCTGGATTATTATCTATGAAACTGAGATTAACATAATGTCTACATGCAAAAACGATTGACACGCTATCATAGAAGCAGGCAGGGTAGCTTACAACTTTACTGACGTTTACACACATTTCTTCTTCTTCTCATATGAGTGAAGTTTCATCTATGTGTAAAAAATACTAATAAATATGGTATAGACATCAACCAGGAAATCAAATAGACGATGAATTTGCTGTAAGAGGTTGGTATGCGTGGGTGCGCATTACCGACTATATTCTACAAAACATCTTGATACTTCAATTTACATACAAATAGTTACGCCTTTCTCTCAGTGGGCTGGCAGAGACCATAATGTTTCCACTAGCTACGATAAGAATATTTAAAGCTATTTTACACATCTTTCGCTTCTCTTACTTTCTTTTAGGTTAATATAAAGACGCCGGTGTCGGGTACTCTTTAAGAGATCTTCTATCAGGGCCCATTCTCGTAGTAAGAATTTGTTCAAAATGCATTCTGTCAAAATTATCACGATGTTTTGACATTTAGGAGATTGAAATTGGATCGAAATAGATTTTTACTAGATTCAGTCTGTCTGATGATCATTTTATCATGGAATCAGACTTCTATTAAAATATGGTAATTATCAAATTATATAATTATTTTCATTTGCTGACGGTACCTACTGATGAACAAAAGTATGTCCTAAACAAATACTTAGCTACAGTACGTCAGGGTAGAAAACGGAAAAAACTTTTGCAGGTGGTAGAAAACGGAATAAATGTTATGCTTTTAACTCGTGGGTACAATTTCGTGAGTTGTAATCCTCCATCACTCCCTGAGAATTAAATAACAAACAGATAGAATTACGTGCGTTCTTTCACTAATTTACTACCCAACAATAAATTGTAGATCTAATTGAAGTCATCGATCGTCCTTGATTTTATTGATATATCTGCTGTCATGACTTCATTTTTTCTATTGAAAATTAGGCGCGTTTAATACCTAATAGTCCAAACCGCAGAACTTATCTATAAATAATGATATATTTGATTAGACACAATAAAACCATACAAGGAAACCCATCGGAACAAATATAGCTCGGTAAATAAATAGAATTTAAATATTTGTCTAGTTTAAAAGATTTTTTATCAATTGACCGACTACGTCATACTCGGAGCTAGATATTTTATTATTTTCATGCCGAATTTTAATTTAAAGTGGAATTAAAAAGGTAAAGATTTAACTTTGGAAGTATTGTAGACTAGAACTAGAGTTGGATAAACCGCCTTTTTCAAAACTACTACATCTGCAATTACTAGGTAGTCTCGCTAACCCCTCCAACAAACCAGACCCTTTTTTATCAGGCGGCGGGCGCGGTTATGTCGAATTTGAACCGACTAAAACCGCAAGCCCATGTGTATGGTGGCTCATAAGGTTTTTCCTGCGACAAAATAAAATCTAACACCAAAATAACTCGAGTAAGGAGCAACATAGTCACATCACTATGTATTATTCGATCAAGCAGTAATCATTAAAATTACTCTTGGATCGTATATCTGGCCTCTTCTTAAGGCTGAGACCTCACTACACTACTATTTGCTATAGGATAAAATTAAAAATAACGAATCCGTGAAATGGTTAAAATGTTGTCACTGCCAACTGCATACTGTTTTATTGCACATCAAAGTAAATTTGATAACATGGAATAGTGGCAGAATATGAAGAACCGAAGTACCGTACCATTTATTGTACCATATTCTAGCATATAAATATTTTTTAATTTGATTTGAAGGGACTGACATCGTTCACAGATTAGTTTGCACGACTATAAATGTGATATGACTTCATTAATTACTTTCGTTAAAAATATCTTATTATATTCGCTAATAAATTTGCGTAAATTTTTCTGATTTAGCAGTTACTGTGATTATATAAACGTTGTTTCTTTTTCGAATGAAGCAAAGAAGAAGTGGACCACTTAAAATGTTTGTTCAATCCGGTATAGCAGACTTAAAAAGACAAATAATAGTTCTTTAAATTCCACTTCCAAGATTTGCTTATGTTTATTTGTTAGTTAGTTACACGTCTTCTAAGACATTAAAGAGATGCTAAATTTAACATTTTCTCAGAATTAATAGATCATTTCGGGCAACGGGGGAAGTACCAGCTTATTTAATATTGACATTACGTAGTCCTTAAATGACTCTTTTATACGCCATGGTTATATTTTAACATTTTTACGGTTTCATTTTCTAAGACTCAAACTAAATCATAAATTTATTTGCTACTTTTGCATTATACAAAAAAGATGTTCCCGTTATAATATCTGTATAGTATCCAACCAAGACCTGCGGGCTCCAAGTTCTTTTTAGGGCTAGCTCAGTATAAGCTAATTGAAACAAATTATAAAAAGGAGAGCTGACTTCGAGCTACTAAGTTATAAGCTTTGGATATAACCGGGATTCTTAATTAACAAAAAGTGTACAAAGGTAGGGGATAACGTATTGTTCACAAAGAACACACTTTTTATCCAATGATGAGAATAATCTCAAAAGTAAATTTATAACTTGCAGTGTACGCAGTCTTACACCGACCTTGAACGCCGATGCAAATAAGATGCATCACTGCATCAGTAACGTTAATCACACGACTGTCGCGCAAACGACATTCATGGTAGTGTCAATTAAAAAAAAACGCATTACTTATGACACAAACCTTGGACCGAATGAGTCTGAATCGAGAAGTTATTGCGCAAATCATTTTATTTTAATTCAGGTATTTAGTAAATTTCGGCCCAAGAGTAAGCAACAGACAAATGAGGGCCTACGCTGCGTCATGCGAGTGCATGTATGCGGATGCCTGTTTCGTGCGAATTATACTGAGTAAATTATAGAGTCCAAAGGAACAAGCTAGGAAAGCTATGCTTACTTCAGGTTTTAATTTATTCTTTATATATTGTCTGTGGGTCTACACAGCGACGTGAAATGCGTACCTATGTTGTAGAATATTTATTATTCATCAATTAGATTTTTATATATTCATGAATTAGATTATCAGTGTCTACTACTGGACATAGATATCTCCCAATGTGCGCTATTTCTCCCGAGCCTCCGCCTTCTGCATCTAGTCTGTCCCAGCTACCTTTTCAGGGCCTCAGTCCATCTGACTGGAGGAAAAACTTGTTCAGTAAACGTTTCAAATATTTGAAATAATTATTTCATCATTTTAAAATCATTAAGTTCAAGTAATTGTCTAATTACAAATTAAATATGTTAAAAAAGTCAAATTTCGTAACACCGACGACATTGATGAATTTTAACGACAAAAAGTTTGCAAAAATACTATTTAAAAATAATTACTTACTTGCACTAATACGTCCGCTCATTTTAAAGGACACGTCCTCAATTGACGAAATGTAGAACGATAATTACTATTAGTCGTAAATTACTACTAGTAATCAGTAATTTACTAGGCAATAGGAGGACTGCGACATACAGGAATCTTTACCCGGCATCACCATCGTTATCTCAATGGACGTTTCCGTTTTCAACTCACTTTTTAAAATAATAAGTGAAACTATTATAAGTGCCGGCAGCTTAACACCTTGAACATATAAAACAATACTGAAAAAAGGTTCAAAATAGTATATTATTTATTAGCACAAATACAAAATAGTTATTTATACTCTAGCGGCGCCCTCGTGGTTTATTTTTAACGTGCTTTTATTAGCCAGCTATGTTTGTAAACAAGTCTTGAAAATAGATTTAACTAAATTCTAAAGAGAAATTCATCAATGTGAATCAGTCTTGTTACAACCGGGTACCTGAAAAATACCAACGATTCTGTAAAATGGCTGAAACCGGAACTACGGCTATTGTCAATGCATACTGTCTTATTGCACATCAAAGTAAATTCAGCACATTATCGGAGAGACGCCGTTCTACAGTTTACGGAATTGTTGATTCGACTATACAACGGATCTAACGGAATATGGATGAAGTGACTGAAGTCTCCGCAATTTATAATTTTTAAAAATTTAAAATATTTTACTTACACAATTTACAACTATATTTTACTTGAGACTGGTAAAATTACGGCGATTCTTTCGATAGCAGACGCCTTTTATTAAGAGAACAAGACTATACATGTACAATGTAAATGCGATGTCGATGTCGACTTGAAGTAGGTACACGTAATATCTTCACAAAACAAACAATAGACATGGTATCTTTCTATTTAATTTTCTAATAGTCGACATGTTATTAAGTAGTTTTGAATACACGCCAAAACTAGACACTGTCGCACGGCACTAATTATTATCTTTATGAAACGAACAATACGAATGCTAATGAGGTTTAATTTTGTCTGATTTTCATATTTACATAAAGACATCACAAAGAGTACTAATTGAATCGTGTTCAGAACACGTGAGAAATATTACATTTTACTAGCGTATACCCGTATTTCACAGTCAACAGAATCTTAGGATAACAATTAACGAATGTAAGTCCCGGTTGTATTCTACTTGCGTGCAAAACTTCAGCTTATTGTAACGTACATGCGTAAAAATAGTATTTGACCCTGGCCAAGATTACTTAGCTATTGGTATAATAGGCCTCTCCCAATGTGCGCCAATTCGTTCGATTCTAATATAATGGCCTACGTCCAGCAGTGATTGACTAATTGATTGATTGATTGGTCTAATAGTCTCTTGAATGCCCTGTATAAGGCACAGTCCCCATGGGAAGAAAATCCCTTGTTCTCTTCTTCGCAGCGAATAACAGGTATATTATATCAGAAATAATAATATCGCTATAATTATGCACAAACATAGTTAATATTTATATCATTTGCATATAAACAGCCGTCAAGATTGCGTAAGATCCGAGTGTCGAAAGTGAAGGAGCGTTCAATGTCATCGCGCGCACCGGCTCGCCGTGCACGTGCGATCTAGATTAATCAAAGCACGATGCACACGCGACATACACTGATATAATAATCAACCTGTAACTTGAACTACATAGGAACACACAGAACAATGCAAATAGGCTTACCAACGGGTGAAAGAAAGTTGTCAAACGCCAACCACAGAAAAAAACCTCCATCACATCAAGGGCAAAAAACTACTGAACTGTATCGATTTTAAGTATCAAAATAATGTTCTAAGGCGAGAAGGCAAACAAAAGGTTGGACGCCCCTAGCTAGTTGGACTGTTGTCTTGAAAAAGTTGGAATAGACTGGGTGGGGAAGGCGTAAGATTGAGAGTAATAGCGCAAAATGTCAGCCCTATATTTAGCAGTGGACTGCGAGAAGTTAATTAAATGAATTGAATGTTCTAAAGTTGCCTGGCCTGTTTGCTCATATGATTCAAAGAGATGAAATTAATGTCGTGTAGAAGCAATAAGAATGGAAGTGAATGATGACAAGGGCAGAGGAAAACGTAGGAAAAAATGGATGGACTGTTTAAAAGATGATGTGAGCAGAAAGGGAATGAACGTTCAGTGAATGGAAGCAGAGATAAATAGTAAATACAATAACACCAGCTCCAAATGAATATGGAATAAATCCAGGAAAATCCTCTAACATCGCGTCAGAGTCTACATCGATGGCAGGCAAGGCCGGTTGGAATCTCAAAGACCTATCTCCTTTTTAGGGCGTACCTAGTTTGCCATCAATATGAGCAGACGGGAAGGAATAAGTCGATACTTCAATTCCAAGTCGTAAAGCAGGTGCAGGTCGAGAGGGATTACGCATGTAAAGGAGGGCAGGAAAATGATATGATAATGTTATAAAATATCATCATAATCCTAGCGTTAGTCTTGGTCGCAATCGAGGCCTTCACCTTCAGGGGTCCGCTTTCCACTTTAACTTCTCCACTTTGCAGGTCGTACGATCTTGGGTATCCTAGATACCCGACCGTTGGCATGAATGTCACATGTCACCCTCTACGTCGTCGATATTGCCAAATTAATGAATTTAATTATACCTTGTGTATGTTTACCAAAAGCGGAGTGTCATAATTATAGTTTTTATTAACAGCGATGGTAAATTTATATACTTTGAAGGACAAAAGACAAAGCTTGGGCAAGTTTTTGTACTGTAATTGTGTAATTTGTAAAAATATAATCATACCTACTGGAATAAAAGTACGAAATGATTAGTTGATTACGCTCCCGTAGGGTTTAAAAAATAAAGTTTTTCTTAATAATATAGGAACACTGACAAAATATAAGAATTATAAAATGACTGCCAATTATGAGTTTTCACAAATAACAATGTGTTTTTTTAAGTCACGAATTATGTACAAACACAATCAAAAACATGTGCGTTAGTATACTTAGCATAATGTAACAGCTGATTTCCGTTTTCTACCCACGGTGTTTTACCCAGGAATATGATTCCTGTTTCAACCAAGATTTCATGGGTTGAAAAAAGAAAGATTCCTTTTTCTACCCCCGATATTAAATTTAATTCTTTACTTTAATTTCGTGGGTTCGCGTTTCAAAATGCGTGTTGGAGCTATATACGTGTTTGGGAATACGCATGTTGGGGAAACATGCGTGTTAGGAAAATATGTGCCTTAATTGACATACCTGATGTGAATATACAGATGTGTGTGTAAGTTAAAACAAAAAGAGAGTTGAGTGTGAACTCCGAGTCCATTGTTTAATTTCCCGTGACCCCTGTAACGTAAGGTTTGCCGGGCCAGGGTTTGATTTCGATAATTAGCATCCGTCTATCGCTCATTACGTATGCAATGACCATTAGTAAAGTAAAATAGGTGGGTTTTTTGTAAGATATAGTATACTCACACTTGTTTATCCCCTGATAGGGTAGGCAATCAATGGTTAATATTCAAATTTTGTAAATAGTTTTTAGACCATAGGCTTACGAAGGCTTAATAGAAATTGAGTTGGCTACACACACATTGCAAGGTTAAGCTATACCACAATCTTAGTAAGCTTATAGATAGCTATACTGTGACAATATTAACCACATCAGTTTTAGGATGGGTCATCATCATCATCCTGTCTGGTCGTATTTATATCCGAAGCTTTCTAGAAATATAGTACACATCAATAATGATTATTTCAATGATACAGAGACATTATGTAGGCTCGAGTTATTTAGGTCATTTTAGACTTTGTTTCTATTGTAGAACTTGTTTATCATTGAATTGTTATCACTCACTGAAAGTACCATACGGGTACCGGTACTTCGAGATAACTAGTGGCACCAATAATAATAAATTAGTAGATTAGATACCTATTTCATTTTATTTTAGAACAAAGGATGTGTCTACCCGTGGATTAAAAAAAAAAAATTCTTTCATACAAACCTTGATCGAATACAAAAGTTTTATCCATTTTTGTGCAGTTGTTCTGGAGTTACATGTACGTTTACGCGATAAAGTTTTATACGGGAAGGGGATACTTTGTAAATACACTCTGTATCAAGTACTCTTCTTCTTCTTTTTCATCATAATAGCGTTAATCCCAATCTTGTATGGCGTCCGTTTTACCAGTCTAACTGCGGATTTGACTAAGCTTTGATATTATCTGTGAAGCTACTGCCACCTGACCTCCACAACCCAAAGGCGATATCAAAGCATGGCAGTTAAACCAGTTGTTCGATTTTTAGGGCTCCAACTACTATGACAGTCGTTACGGACTGTCATAGATGTTCGTATGGCAACCGGGACCGACGGCTTAACGTGCTCTCCGAGATCCTGTATCAAATACTGGTTAAATTTCCACCAACGCTTTTTAAAACTTAAGGTATCCAAAACCGACCGCTTACGACAACCAACTGCTGACGCGTGCAGTACATATTATGTCGCCGCCAACTAGCTTAATCTGTTCAACTAACTGCCTAGGCAGTTAACTAAACGGCGCCATTCAATTAACGGCCTGAATAGTATTCAGCCATTTAATTAAACGGCTAGGCAAGTAGCTAAACGTCATCGATCCAAGCTACCGCCGCCACTTAATTAAACAATTAGAAAAATGTCTTATTTCTGCATGGTTATAAAAAAAAATACCGCGGAGGCGAATGCGGGATAACCTAACCTAACCAGCCCCTCTAGACAAGTGGCAATTTCGCTAGCAGGCGTTTGGTGGAATAGAATGACGAATGTATGGGATTTGACGTACATGACAGTCGCTAACGCATGTCAAATACGTCAAATTCTAAACATTCGTCACTCTATTCCATCAAACGCCTGCTAGCGAATTGCCACTTGTCTAGAGGAGCAGGTGGGATTGCGCAGCTATCACAATAAACCTACCACTAATTTTCTGTGAATACACCTCTGTCTAACCCCTCGGAGATTTATAGGTGTAAGTATATGTATGTAATTTTTTATCTCATTTCGAGGTAACGCCCTATTTACGATTGGCCTAAGCATTAGCCAGCCAGGTTATTAAATGATGTATTAAACAAGACGGCTGAATGTCATTCAGGCCGTTAATTGAGTGGCGGCGCTTAGTTACCAGCCTAGGCAGTTAACTGGATGGCTGATTAAGCTAGTGAGCGGTGACATATACATAACATACATTACTCGTTAAACTACTACTACGGATAAAGGGGGACGATTGAGGAGCCGCAATGAATTACGCGTATCTGCTGCGTGCCTCTGCAGTTGTCGTATGCGGTCACCTTCAGAATAATAACTTCAATAGCTGATAATTTAATCAAAACAAGGTTTGTTAATGAAGTGCCTGTTTCTTTCCATTCGATAATATTTTCTATTTGCGATAAGAACGTTACAGTGTGTTAATCAAAAATTGATTATTTGCCTATTTAACGTAAAATGTAAACAATCATTAAACCATATCGCTTCAGTCTGTAAAGTTTGTACAGATTTGCCTACCGGTAAGGTAATTTACATGATTTTCCTATAAGTTTTAATTAGTGAACTGTGTAAACAAATTTACTACGCAACGTAAATAAATTAATATTACAAAACGCAGAAAAACAAGTTCGGCTTGTTATTATTTGTAACTAGCTGATGCTCGCGGCTTCGCCCGCGTGGAATTCTGTTCCCGTTCCCATGACGGCGACGTAACCTTATTTTAAATTTTTCTCGGCATAAGAACCGTCCTCGTACTGCAAGGGATATTGTAAAAAAAAGAATTAGCGAAATCGGTTCAGCTGTTCTCGGGGTTTGCTCTTAGCAACACATTCAGCGGTTCATTTTTATTTTATAGTTTTTTTGAAGAATATTAGCAACCGAAATTCACGAAATTACTAATATTCCCTCTAACCCCTCCAACTGAGCTAAATTGCTTGTACTAGGAGTGGGTTCACGTTGGTAGTGTAATGGCCAGGATTCGAACCCGGGACTTCTCGATCGTGAGGCCGACTCCTTAACCACTAATCTACCGACCTAGGTTCTAGAAGATGGTAAACATTTTTTTTTATACATTATGCTACGCACATACGATTTGAATTATTCTAAGTAAATAACGCAAAATTATTCATGCGTAACATCAATAACATGACCAAACTGAATCTATTTTGTTACCATCAAATTTTTACCGCCGTTATATAATACGCGAATAATAAACGACTTATCAGTAAAGAGACCTAGTAACGTACCAGCGGGTCTTAAAAGACCACATTGGAGCAATTCCGCTGAAGATGAGTAACTTCATTAATTTCCGGTAAATCTCAATAGATTCCTATAAAATTCGTTAAATAGTCACTGATATGAGCAGAATCACAACCATTAATTAACTAAGCTTATTCTAATTTCGTGCAAATATTGCTGCATGACAAAATTATTATCCCGATATAATTTCAATAAAAAAACCAAGTTTGCCGATCACTATAAAAGTCATGATCGGCTGCTTAATAATATTCGACGGCTTAATTAATATTATTTAGAGTCGGCAGCGCGAGTGTGGTGTCCCTGGTGTTGCACACGTCTATAGGCCACGGTAAACACTTTCTATCAGGTGGACCGTGTGCTTGTTTGCCACCTAAGTGATACAAAAAGACCAGCTGCTATTCCTCGATTTTCTTGTTATCAAATTTTCTGAATTGCATCCCAATATGTCAAGTGTACGAAAATTAACTGTCCGATGCACGATGTAGGTAATAAGTATCTATGTAGCCCACGCAGTGCATTGAAGCGAGGCCACTTAGACCGCCACGCCATCCGTGCAAAAACATGAAAGTCAAACAACTACTTACTATTAAGAAATCCTTACCTTATTCCATTGACTTAATTATATGGTAATAATATCGAGGTTATTGGAATAATAATAAATGTTTCTTTTCACTCGATTGTACTTTGCATAAAGACAATAAAAAAAATGACTAATAATATTTCAAAAATGTTGTCATTTCAAATTCGAATTCCGCGGCATGCTAGTGTGTAAGTAAGAATCTTTTAAGTCTAATATCCACTAGGCAATATTCCCATAATTTGCTATAGTTGGCGGGTTACTTGTAGAGCCCCTCTAGACAAGTGGCAATTCGCTAGCCGGCGTTTGGTGGAATAGAATGACGAATGTATGGGATTTGACGTATTTGACATGCGTTAACGACTGTCATTTACGTCAAATCCCAAAATACCTGCTAGCGAATTGCCACTTGTCTAGAGGGGGAAGTCAGACGTCAGTCGCTTCAGCCGCAACACAGTAAGACTGGCAAACCGACCCGAACTAAATTGGGAAAAAGAATGATGGTTTGGTCGGCGGAAGCGATAGGAGTTTTCCTTCTTTCCCTAAGAGGAAAGTTTATCCCAGCTGGTCTACCGACTTTCAGGTTCTACATATCTTGGTGCAGTTTCACAACCATCCTAAAGGTATGGTTCTGAAGCCAACCGCATACGACAGCATATCAGCGTTGATACAGCGTATACAAATACTTTCTAACTTCGATACGGGTAACATTGAGCAGCCGCAATGAATATTATGATAGATACTAAAAATCCATACAGTACAGTACTTTCTTTGCCCTTATTCGGAATTAAAATGATTTACTTACTTACTTACTTACTTATTTACTTGATGTGATGGAGGTTTTTGTTCTGTGGTCGATAGGCATTTGACAACTATCTTTGACCCAGTCTCCTAAATGTACCGAAACCAACCGATACGACAGCACATCACGTTGTTACAGCGATCATTGATACAGCGTATACAAATATTTGTTAAACGTCGATACGTATAAAGGGGACCATTTAAATGCATACAGCAATTAAATATACACATATATTATCTGCTGCGTGTGTCTGCAGTTGTCTTATACTGTCACCTACAGAATCAGACCCTTATTTTACGTGCGGGATATCCGCCCTCCGGAGCCGGAGGGGGAGGTTATGTCGGACTCGAACCGACTAAACCGCACTTCGTCTGTGGGTCGATGTGCTAGGCCGGTATGGGAGGGGGGGAGCACGCATCGTTCTACGATGCGTGCCGCTGCCGTAAGGAATCAGACCCTTACACAAAACATCTAGTACTATTCGCCATGGTATTTTATTCGGAATAAAAATACTAGAGTTAAAAGTACTTCACCAGGCCCCCGATTCTACTAATTTTAGGACATAACAAAACCACAGTTATACCGCTGACATTGCATAAAATGTCATTAAATTTTGACTTTATGCCCGACTTGTAAAGTTCAAAATGAATGACTTTAAAACATTTTTCAGTCCCTCTACAAGATTATCATTTAATTATAGACTTTAACAGTTCAAGAGTTAAGGCTAAAATTAAATGGCATTGGTTACAGTGTCTGTGGTGTCGCAGTGGTATTGCCATGACAAAAATCATAGCGGAATCAGGGCCCAGTCCGGCGAGACCAAATGCAAACAGTACCTCGGAACACTATCTGTCCTTCTTGCTCCTCTGTTAGTTTCCTAACAAATGTATAAATTACTGTCTCTTCTTCGGCAGGTGTGAACTGCGTGGTTTCTTCTACAGTGCGCTACTGGCACGCTAGCTGGTGGGGGGCCCCGGTTCGAGAGCTGCACAGGACGCTGTGGGGCTCTCTCGCCGAGATACTGGCTTCGAACAACTTTCATTTCACAAAGTAAGTACCTCATCTTTTACTCAAACTACATAGAAGTCGTATGAAACAGCCTAAAGTAAACCCTTAAGTAGTACCAATAATTAACATCTCATTTCGTCTATGTTACTTTAGTGATTCCGTAGCCAAATGGCAAAAAACGGAACCCTTATGAATGAAAAATGATAAAACAAAAAAAATATAGGATGGACATTACCATGCAAACTTCCACCGAAAATTGTTTTGAACGAGAGCTTGTAAGTAGTTTTTTTAATAGTTATAAATCGTAACCCTACACGAACTTTTATATTATGTTACTTGCTGCTACGGAACCCTTCATGGGCGAGTCCGACTCGCACTTGGCCGCTTTTTTTTGTCTGAGTTCGTTTAATAAAGTTTGAATTGGGGTTGGTCTTAGGTTTCAGACTGGTACACGCTACCAACATGAACCTACTCCGAATACTCGCAGTAACTGTAGGAGTTAACAAAAATTTCATAAATTTGGTTATTTGCGTTCATAAATACCAAGAACAACAAGGCTGGATTTCACCAGTGAACCACATTTAATTAAACTAGCCATTCTTGTTTAACCAATGAAAGTCTTCAAACAAAATTAATGTGATATTGATTACGTTCAAAAGGAACAACAAAAGAAAGTTTTTTTTTAAACTGTATTTTTTTAATTCGCGCACAAACAACAATAACCGTGTCTTCAGAGACATCTAGCTGTCTACCAATATTGTCTTGCGGCTGGCATGACGCATCAACGCTGTGCCAATTAGTGGATCAATCATTGAACGCAGAGGTTGGTGGAACTTTTGGCAAACGGTGATTCATTCCCACGAAGCAGACTTGTGGTGTCGTGGAGTACTTGAATTCAAGATTAAAACCAACCTTTATTCATATAGATAGGTCATTATGAAACAAACACTGTTGAACGGGCAGAGTTAACAATATCTCTACAATAACAGCCAGATTGGCAACGCAAGGCTAGTGTGCATTAACTCTTTTTTAAGTATCCTAGATATTTTTCTAATCCGACATATTGTCCTAATTTACCTAAGCTAAAAAGTCATGAACGAAGTAGGAGCACAGATAACCTAAATAGTTGTTTGGAATGGCTGATAAGTTACAAAATGTTCCGGATTTAATGGTGTTTAATAAATAATAGTGGATTACAATATATTTTTCTCAAACATGCTTGGAAATGTGAACATTATTTTGACAACCTTCTTCGAGATAAATCGGCCCGCATACTTCACGATCGTCCGGCAACACTACACTTGGCGGCCGCGGCAGTAATGTACTATTTATCTTGACGAATATTAAAATACGGCCTACAATCTACCGAAAGAAATTTCACCCCTTTTATTCGTACGAAAATCCTTTCGGATCCGATTCCGAACCCCCCAACGTCATGGTGCGTAAATGCTACTCCGTCTTTCATGTACTGTGCGGCCATTTCAGATCATTATGGCCTTTTTGTATCACAAGAGGCTTTCTTGAGCCCACACACGTGTTTCTGTTTTTCCTATAATCAATCAACTGAACGTCAACTTGACAGGCGGAATATAGAAAATGAACAGAAGTGTTGCTAATTTTTTTTTTCTATGAAACAGTTTCTTTTTGTCTACTTTTTGCGAAGTTTTAATGGACTTAAATGTGAAGTGTCACTTAAACGAGGTTTTAAGTAATTATTGTTGAATAATCATTACTTTTAGTTTTTCGCTGGTATGCGGATGTAATATAATACATATATAATATATGTACATTAATATCTTAGATGAAGAATGCTTGAGTAATACTGTCCTCTCACGACTCACGATGTTATTGTTCTGTAAAAGTAAGTAAACAAACAACGTAGTAAGTAAAGATAGATTTTAAAATGTAGGCCTCTGAGTAGGTCCATAGTCAGACTGCGAGAGTCAAACATGACCCAGTATGTGAAGCTTAATTTTTTTGAAGTGAAAACTTCTTCAGCGGCCTTGGATGGGTAAAAAGTGTTAATCTCGCGTCAGGATCACTTGACCTTTGAACCGTAACCGACGACTGACGTCATACAACATTAGCTACAGATTGTTTATTTTGTTACGTACGCTAAGAAGCTTCGTAGCTTAGCGGTAAGCGCTTCGACTGTAAGTCCTTATGATTTCAGAGAGTACCGGGTTCGAACCTGGGCTTCTGACACTTTTTGTATTTTTTTTTTGTGATTATCTTTTCTTTTTGTAATTCATTAATTTCTTCTGACAGAAAATTAGTGATAGGTTCTATGATTGGCGCTATATTATAGGTATGGTATGGTATGTTCTTTTTATCTTTTACTCTGTATATAACGAAGAAAGAAGTTTTCAATTCTGCCGGCACTCCCGGAGTGCAACCCGTCTTTTTTTCTTATTAAAAGAGGCACAATCATTCAATCAACTAGCCTATCATAGTCCACTGCTGTACATAAGCCGCTCCCAATGTTGGCAGGATTTAGCCTAATGCTTCTACGCTGGCCAGACGGGTTGGTACAAGGTTACCGGTACCCCGTACTAACTTATTGAAACATGCTCCTTACGGGCGAGCCACGAGTATATTAAATAGTATAGCACAGAAAATGGATATCTTTTGTTGTTCATTCGCGGAATTAGAGCGGGTGACACTTCCGTGTTTAGAGTTAGGAACCTTCTAATGTCATTATATGTAATTATAAGTAATCATTATATGTAAATTTATGTACTACATTGTTGTCTTGGATAAATTCTGTCAAAACAATGTATGATTCGATCTAAATAAATAAATAAAGGTTTCATTTCGAGTTGCCCTCCTCTCGCAGTGATATCGTCTGCGTATTTTTCCGTCAGTCGCCTGTTAGCGACACCCTAGGACTGGCAGACACATACGATATTATTTCTTTTGATTCTTATAACTGTTAATAAAGAAGCTAAATTAAAATAAGTACATTATATATTTATTATTAATTCACGTATAGTGTATTAGTTCCACTCGCTATTACGGACACTTCGACCCTATTGGATCCTTTGTGTCAACTCCAACCTGGCCTCTACGTTTGAGGAGGGATAGCCCTCTCTATTTAGGTGGCTATTGCTCTTAATTGTTGATGCCTGTAATCCTCTGGTTTTGGATAGCCCTTCCCGAGAAGATTCATACGATGTCTTCCTAAGGCGTGGCACTCACACAGTATGTGTTTCATCGTTTCATCGCCCTCCCCGCAGTGTCTGCATTTTGGGTCGTTTATGATACCAATCTTGCTCAAGGTGTACTTAGTGCACTAGTGGCCAGTGAACGCTCCTATTCTTTTGTCCCCGCTGAGAATAATTATTATAGGTCAGAACCATAGTCAGCAACTAATGTTTACCTATAATTCATCACCATTCACCTACTGTAACCATTCAGTCCTGTGCCACTGTGCCAGTTCTTAATACAGCAAAAGGCCTTATTTGGTGTCATCTCATTAGCAGGTCTACTCTAAGTCGCACACCTAAACAATATTCTGTAAGTAAATAAGAGTAACGTTCGTTTACCTGTCTGCTCAGTGCGAGTTGCGACCGTGAATCACAATTCACAATAGCAAACGGTGTATTATAAATTAGCGGGCGTGAGCCATGAGCGTAAGCGATTCGGAGTACAGTCAGCTATGTTTTCAACTAGTTTTCTAGATCTCAGCGTATTGTAAACGCTACCACTTGTGTAACTTTTAGTAGTCAGAAAAAATAGGGCTGATAAATCTGTTACAAGGATAGTTACTATGGATATAAAATAATAATGTTCGTGGACAGCTCAGAATTCGTTTTACAAGGTAGTTTAGTCTATACACCAAACTACCTACCTTGTAAAACGAATTCTGGGATACAAATAAATATACTTAATAAAAAATAATAGTAAATACGTATATATTTATACATTACAGAATAATGTTCAATTATTATCTCATGTAACTTACAAGCAATTACTTTTGATCTTATGAGGCAGTCATAATTGATTTGAGTTTTAAAGGCGAATGAATAACGATCTTCTTCAATGCGTGACCTTTTACTGGCGACTTTTTAATTTAGAGATTAAGTGTTCAATTAAGTTTTTATTGCAAAATTAATTAACTGTTTTTTTGTTATTGCACCCTCTTCCATTACAGTTTAACCGATTTCAAAATGTATTAACAATGCGAGAGAATAAACCGAGGTTAATGCCAGTGGTATTGTGGTAAAGGCTTCAGACATGCGATCTAAAAGTTACGGTTTCGAATAGTATTAATGCGAGGTTATCGTGGTATACAAAAAAACGCTCCCAATACCAGAGATTATTTCGCATAATGTCTTTATAAGTCAAGGCCAAGAGAATAAATTATTGATAAGGCAAGAAAGTCATCAAATTGCTACTTAATGTCGACATTAAAGAATATGTGACCCATATTCTTGGAAGGCTGTTTTAACAATTGCGAAAAAATGAAAAATTCATTGCGTATCTAATTGCAGTTTTATCATTGGTCATTGACCAATTTTGGGCACGACAAAATGATAAGATTACGCATGTCACATCAAATGCAATAACTTTATCAGTGTGTCCATTAAATGTTTATGTTTTATGTAACGATATCACGTACGGACGTGGTTTGTTCAAATGGTTAATAATCTGCCACGTCCGTTAAAGAAAACAAGAGTTTCCTTCTTATTTTACGAGTAATTGAATACAACATTTCTTTTGATCGGTCACAATTTGCTTTTAAGTTGCGTCATCTTTCTCGCAAAAGATACTCAACAGTTATAATTTTAGGACCCATAAGAAATTGGTGCCCATTACTTGGACTAAAGAATGCTCATACTGCTTATTCTCGTTCTCACCATACTTATTCTTACCACTAACCACGCTATGCTACGCTATTCACAACAGCAATATCATGCCATCCGCTGCACTACTTTAAAACCGCTGACCCTTACACCTTGCGCCGCAATATTGTAAACAAACTATTAAGCTATGTTTACACTAGCACAATAACAGTACCGTGACACGGTCACGGTACGTACATAAATAGCAAGCGCTACATGTCATATGATACCTATGTCATTAACACATGGATTCCTGTTAACTTTCACTTATTTCGCACAAACAAATATCACGCCTCTTTTCCATTAGGGTAGACAATGGTAGGTCAGCTGGGGTGCGAGGGATATGTCTTAGGCAATCTTACAACCTTTCTTTTTTTTTATTTGCTGGAAATCCTCACGGATACAACCCCCGCCGGAGCCGGAGGGGGAGGTTTTGTCGGACTCGAACCGACGCCGTCTGTGCGTCGCATTGCAAGGCCGAAGGTGAGGTAGCTATAGTGCAGGGCCATCTCTAACGATCTGGCCCTCTTCGGGTGGGGGACCACGGGGTCCCCAACTCGTCCCCGGTATTCGATGCACACCACCGCCGTGGTTTGCTTCTGCTGGGGTGACAGGCGGCTCCACCTGTCACCCTCAAGCCCGTGTTCATGGGAGTCTTACAACCTAGCTTCTGAAGACCGAAGACGGCGTGTGGTTTTAGTCAGTTAAAGTCCGATATAACCACCACTGCCGGGCGGCTAGGGGATATCCGAAGGGATTTCACACGCAAAAACGGGTAGGAAATGGTAGCTTTCCACTTGCTAAGATCCTAGAACACAACGGTAGACGGTATTTCCGTTCAATTGAGCAGTCCGACGGGGTAGTACCTCCGCCCGACGGAATACCGCGGCCATAATAACCTCTTGTTGTGTTGCCGACGGTGAGTAGGGTCGCCAGAGCTCACTGGAGAGTTTTTGTGCGGTCAGTGTGCAGACCAAAGGCTATCCCTGCTGTGTCTTCTACACTGACGGCACAGAAACTCTTTGTGTTTACGGGGTCGGTAGCACGATTGAAACTCTCCTGGTGTTGCACACATCCATATCATTGTAAATTCATATGGCAAATCATGATACCATTCGTTAAAAATACCTTTTTTTATACCACTTAGGTGGCAGACAAGCACAAGACCCACCTGATATAAAGTGGTCACCGTGGCCTTTACCTAGTTTTATTTCAATATATTGATTCTTTCAGTCAAGCTGTGTCAGATCAGGTACGGTATTCAGGTAACATTTATCTGCTCCAGATGTGAATCATCTATCAATTATCTTTGACAATAAAATGCACGGCAAAGCTTTTGTATAACATAGCCTCTGTATACAAGTAATTCGCCTTTTTATATCTAAATTATTTTTGTAATTTCACTGTAATACCAGTATACTTACCTGTTGTTAATTCTCAAAAAATACAAAGGTATGCTCAAGCCTATCTACCTCAGGGGTAGGCACAACTTTTACTATGCATTCATTCACATACTTCATGAGCGTCCTCTGCTGTCATTAGACTGGAACTCCTCGCCAGCTCACGTGTTTCCTTCTTCCTACAGTCCCGGGTCCTTTAAACGGGGCATGAAAAAACATCTGATGAGGCCGTCAAGCTGAGTGCCACCAATGTTAACATGGTACGTGTATGTAATGGTCACCCTCTCTCCGGAGACTTTGCCTTTAGCTTACCATCAGGCGAGGTGAAGTCAAATTGGTGTGTCCTATATAAAAAAAGAAACCTTTCATGCAAGCCAACCGTTTTCGAATTCTATTTTTACCTGTTCTTCAATACCTCATTAATCAAAAGAATAAGATATATAAACAAAACGTGCTATATACGGCCGATAATGTATGTAAACAAGGATGGTTAACTTGTCATAAACGTAACACGTTAAGTGTTTGTGGATATCCTTGAGTAATTATTATGTTCATTGGGCTGCTATCTTAATAGCCGAAGGTTAATTATACTAGAGGCACCTACTGATTAGGCGGACCGTGTTGGTTTTATCTATTTCAGTAGTTCTTTTTTTTTACGTGCGGTAAATCCACACGGCTCACCCCCCCCCCCCCCCTCCGGAGCCGAAGGGGGAGGTTATGTCGCACTCGAACCGACTAAACCGCACGCCGTCTGTGGGTCGATGTGCTAGGCCGGAGGTGGTTGTCTCGCGACATATCTCCGCATCCCGGCTGACCCAGGGCCATTTCTCTCGGTCTGGCCCTTCTCGGAAGGGGGGACCACGCGGTCGTTAGTTGTTTACATGCATTTGGTATTGGTTCCCGGTGAAAGAGAATAGAGCAGAATAGGCAAATTTATCACAAAATGCCCACTTGACGCCAAAAATCATAATTGACGAAATCTGGGTGTTAAGACACCTCTGCCTATCCTTGCGAGGGATTCACAGGTGAAATAAGTTGTAACCGAGTAGGTTAGCTCATTGCAAGGTTAAGTCCGTCCGTTAAGTAACCAGGTCAGTCTTAGGGTCAGGGTCGGCAGCACGAGTGTGACTCCCCTCGGTAACCACTTTACATCAGATGGAACGTGTGCATGCCTGCCACCTCAGTAATGTATAAAAAAACTATTCTTGGCCACTCACTTTACAGTGAAACCCACCTTCGTTGACGCAGAGATCTCGCCATTGGTCTTGATAACCACACGAACATCTTTTGTATTCATTACAGGTGGTTGAAGACCTCACAAGTCCTACACCTACAACATGGTCTACCTACAGAACTTTGACAGGCAGTACCATGGTGAATGTTCTGATGGGTTATTCCAATTAGTCCCACCCTCTCCTTTCCTATATAGAACAACACGTACAGGGCTTAGATGTCACCCGCATACGGTGCGCTTCGGTGACTCTTTTCATTGTCGCACCATTAAGACCTGGAATTCCTTGCCAGCTCACGTGTTTCCTTCTTCCTACAGTCCCGGGTCCTTTAAGCGGGGCGTGAAAAAGCATCTGATGAGGCGGTCAAGCTGAGTGCCACTATTGTTAACATGGCACGTGTGTATAATGGTGGCCCTCTTTCCTGAGACTTTGCCTTCGGCTTACCATCAGGCGAGGTGAAGTCATATTGACGTGTTCTATATAAAATAAAGATATCACCAATGGGTTGTGGAGATCAGGTTGCACTCACTTCACGGAATATATTGAAATTCAACGGTATCGTAATTAGACTGAAAGCCGTGCCCGCGAGCAAAAATAAAATTCGAATTTTAAAAGTAAACGTATCAAAAGAAAGAAGCAATGCTATTGGCCGCCTGCCTAATGTGAACCAATCACAATGCTCCGTTCTTTTGATACGTTTACGTTACGAACTCGAACGTTATTCGTGCTCGGGGCACCGATCCCAACTGAGTTGGGTTAAGACTCGAAGGTTAAGATACTGACCCATACTTTAGATTCTTGAATGCATATGCAAAAATGTATTTTACCCCACGTATTATAGATATTTTGCTATTTTATATGACCACTATAACTGACCCGACGAACTTCGTACCGCCAATATTTTTCCGCCCGCGTGCCGTCAGATCCCGTTCCCGTTGCACCCTCTACTACATTAAACATGAATTATTCATATAAACCATCCTCTTGAATAGCTCTATCTATTAAAAAAAACCACATCAAAATCCGTTGCGTAGTTTTAAAGATTTAAGCATACAAAGGGATATAGGGACAGAGAAAGCGACTTCATTTTATACTATGTAGTGATTACCACTGTACCATCGGTCGTCATGTCTGCCTCCAGTAACAGTAAATTATTTCGAATACAGCTTGAGGAAATGCCGGCCGGCTGGCTGATTGATGGACAATAATTGTCTCTTTAATTAACAATTAGTTTTCCATTAATTTTAATCAAGATTTATTTAGGGGGAGTTTGAGACATGACGTCAGCAAGGACGTCCTCGGTTATGTATATATTCCATATATTTTGCGCTCTTGTCTTTGTAGGAGGTAGGACACGACGGTATTTCCGTCCAATTGAGCAGTCCGACTGGGGAAGTACCTTCCCAGTCGGACTGCTCCCCAACAAAAGCCCCTATAGAATATCGCAGTAATAATAACCTCGTGTTTTGTTCCCGGCGGTGAGTAGGGTAGCCAGAGCTCACTGGAGAGTTTTTGTACTGTCAGTGGGAAGACCAAAGGCTATTATTCCTGCTTTGTCTTCTACGTTTATGGCACAGAAACTCTCTTTGTTTATAGGGTCGGCAGCACGAGTGTGGCGCCTAGTGTTGCACACGTCCATAGGCCCCGTTAACCACTTTTAATCAGATGGGCCGTGTGCTTGTCTGCCATCTCAGTGGTATAAAAAAAAGTTCTTTTATTATATCGTCAGTTGAAGTGATGATAAAAGTGAGTTTAAGAAAACTTAATTGCTTGACGCGACGTGGTCCTCGGCAGAGTAGAATTTGGGCCACCCCTTCTCTTCCCATGTGGTGTCGTACAAGGCGACTAAGGGATAGGGCTGATTAACTTTAACATCAGACAGATATGTACAGCCCAGACTCAGCCTCAGATGCATTCGATAGTGCCCGGAATACGGCAATAGGCTCACCTCCTATTACGGTGGACCGAATAACCATTGGTGAAATGTGGGTGTTAATTCACCTCTGCATAACCCTCCGGGGATAAAGGCATGATTATATGTATGTATGTATGTATTTTTAGCATGAAACAATAGCAGTTGCGGATCGAAGTTTCGGAAAATCGGTTCTATGAAGCACATTTGCGCTGGGAGATAGTGACGTCATAAAACAATAGGATTTATCACCTTTATATGCCTCTAAGACTATAACATACTATGAATGAAAACATACCTGCGTCGGTACGTTCCAATATTTGTTTAATGTGTGTTAAGTTCACTACTGTATATTTACCATTGTGTACAAAGAGGCGATTATACGGCTATAATATAGCCGTGTAGCAAAGGATCCCTGTAACCCGATTCCTGCCGGGTTCCCAATGGGTCGCATTGTGCATGACAAACAAGATCGGCTTCAATCGGCTTCCCTTTAGAAATTTGTAATAGCTGGGAATCCCTACGGATACCCCCCTCCCCCTCCCTCCTCCAAAGCCGGAGGGGGAGGTTATGTCGGACTCGAACCGGCTAAACCGCACGCCGTCTGTGGGTCGTTGTGCAAGGCCGGAGGTGAGGTTGTCAGACGATAAATCCCTCGCACCCCGGCTGACCCAAGGCCATCCCTCTCGGTCTGGCCCTCCTCGGATCTGACACCACGCGGTCCCCGACTCGCCCCCTGTGTCCACGTGGCCTGCTTCTGCTAGGGTGATTGGTGGCTCCACCCGCCCCGCGCTCATGTTGGCGACGGCGCGCGGTTTAGCCGGTTCGAGTCCGACATAACCTCCCCCTCCGGATTGGGGAGGGGGGGTAGGGATTCCCAGCTATTACAAATTTCAAAAGGGAAGCCGATTGGAACTTCTTTCGATCTATGTTTGTCATGTCGTGCACAATGCGACCCATTGGGCGACCAATCCGTCGTCCTGCGCCTTCCGACGCCCGAGCCGCCTGCGAGTAATAGCTGTGTAATGTAAATGTAACTATGCAACCTGGTTCATGAACGGCATAGTTCCGATATGTTTCCCACGACTGACAATCTCCGCTTTCTCTGTGACATTGCATTGTTTAACAAAAATATTATTCTATCATACTGTACCTATCTGGATTGTAATATAAGCTTGTTTATTCACATTATTGTACATGTTTATAAATAAAATACTTGCATTGTGTATGTAGTGATGAACGTACGAGCTCTCTTACCCAGGGCGTCTAGTTTCATCTCAGTCCATCTGAATGTTATTATTAATCTTATTAGACTCAACTTGATAATAACCACTACTGGACAAAGGTACCTATCTCCCAATGTGCGCCATTTCGTCCGATCCTCTGCTTTCTGTATCCAGTCTGTCCCCAGCCACCTTTTTCAGGTCATCAGACTGATTGCTTAGGAGGTGACCTATCTTCTGTTTGCCTTCTTGCCGTCTCCACGCGGAGGGTTGTGATTAATTGATTTATCATACCCAGGGTTTTCTAAACGGAAAAACCTCGACCATTGGTAGCGTCTATCACAGAACAATCGCAGATGACTATATGAAGAAATTGTGTTCATTAAGTATGCTATTCCCGTGCAAGTGTAATGTTATTCTGTGGCTGCACGGCCGTGACCGAACATGACATCGAAGCGGTGATATAACTTGTGTCTGACCAGAGCATACTTATTAGCTGCGTATTGTCTTCGATTGAAACGGATCTTGCAAGCCCTTGAGAGGTATCAGACACGGATGACATAGTGTTTGAAATGGTGCTATGGTTGCATTGATTTATCCTCATTTATCTCTCATTATATCCGATAACACGAATTATAGTCCGTTTTTTTTATTCAGATAGTAAATTCACAACTGCAAATGTCAAATTGTAAAATAATGATACCAGGTTTCAGTGCTTAGTGACGTGCTCGAAACTATCGACAATGTTTGTGGCTTAGATACAAGTGGATTGGCTTTATTATATTTTTAGGAAAAAAATTAATATTCAAAGGTTTTTTAATTTCTTACACTATTAATATAAGCTAACAATAAAATAACCTACAAAAATCTGTGCTAAATTTAACTTATCGACAACTTTCGATACTGGTGGCACATGACTATTTTTTAATTGCAATAAACCGGCTACACAGGTAATCTCATTTTACTATCTCAAATAAAAAGAAACAGACTATAGTTAGTATTAAGCTATGCTTACTAGATAGCGTTGGGTAGAATGTCCTAAAATATTTATTTAGTATAGAGAATTCAGAGGAAGAACAAAAGCAAATTATTCTATGCCACTCTAATCCACTGAGAAATCAACCGGTGGATTCAATTCCACTTATTATGCCACTCGAATCCGTTGGTGGATTTGATTCTACTTGATGAAACTGATTACGAGGCGAGACTGAATGTATCTATCAGATTAAGAAAGTTCTTAAGAGTACCCGCAACTGACGAGTGAGTATAAAAACCGGCCAAGTGCGAGTTGGACTCGTGCATGAAGGGTTCCGTACCAGAAAAAAGGCTAAAAGCCATGAAAAAGGGCTAAAATATCACGTTTTGTGTATGGGAGCCCCCCTTAATTGTTGTTATTATTTTGTTTTTAGTATTTGTTGTTAGAGCGGTAACAGAAATACACAGTCTGTGAAAATTTCAACTGTCTAGCTATTACGGTTCTTGAGAACAGCCTGGTGACAGACGGATGGACAGCGAAGGGTACGGAACCCTAAAAACGATTATGAATGAAGAAGTAGCGAAAGGTAGTGTAGGTGTCAGAATCGTAGCAAGTGGAAACATGTGGTTGGTAGTATCACAATGGGCAAAAGGAGTAACTGAATGGATATTATTACTTAATGGTTTTCAGGCCAATGTACTGTCGACAAAGGAGAGTATATTAACCATGTCTTATACATATGAAACTTCCTCTTGAATCACTCTATCTATTAAAAAAACCGCATCAAAATCCGTTGCGTAGTTTTAAAGATTTAAGCATACAAAGGGATATAGGGACAGAAAAAGCGACTTTGTTTATGTAGTGAAGGTGCAACCGTATTTCTTTTGCCGACTGTACTTTACACCGTTTATACTGAGATTATACAAATTTTCACGGTCTATACAATTTTTCCTGAAATAAATGGCAATTCAGTAGAGTCATATTCCAGAATATGGGCCTAAGACCCATATTGTAGAACGTTACTCAGCCCTGTATCTTCATTCATCTGAGGGCAGACTGGATAAACAGATTGACAATCTACCGAATGTTTGTTTGACAGATTGTCAATACAACCTGTCCTTGTATGTGTTATTTTCAGATCTGTTTACCATTAAATTCTGGCCTTTACCCCTGGTTCTACCAGTATGACCCTCTAGAGTACAAACGGGATCTCCATCGTCTTCTTTTTTTTTCATAATCCCACTGCAATTCAGTGAGGCTACGAGTAATAAATAGAAATGGTATCAACGACTTTGTTACCTACATACCTTTGTATTTCTCTATGATTGTGTGTTTGCATGTTGTACAATGGGAAACCCGTTTCTCCTTTTCATATTTTGACACATACGTTATTTTTTACAAAATGCTGTCGACTATATTAATAGTGATTTATGAAGGCGTCCATTAACTCATTCAAAATAACAGCACCATTACGTTAACATTTAGCTTTTTGTAACTTCTTACAATTTGTTTGACTATTATAAGCAAAAAACTTAATAACTAAAGTATCTTTTTATAAAGTTTTATTTGGGTTCCCTTAATTTTGATTGCGGCTAAAATTCAATACTAATATTATAATTGCAAAAGTAACTCTGTCAGTTACGCTTTCAATCCATTGAACATATTTTGGTAAATATAGGGATAAATTACACCTTGGGAAAAGACAAAGGCTATGTTTGGTTGGTAACCGACAGTCAAGCGGGCGGAGCCGCGGGCAACAGCTAGTAAGTTATATAAAATGAAATTAGATATAATAAATCTTTTACTGCAGTTATAGAAAGTACATAGTGTCACTTGTCACTGAATTCCTCATGGACGTGTCCCATTCGTTCTTCTACTAGTAGTACTAGTACTAGAACTATTGACACTGTGGATATCATTTTTTTTACGTGCTGGAAATCTCCACGACTACCTCCCCCCTCTCCCCCTCCGGAGCCGGAGGGGGAGGTTATGTCGGACTCGAACCGTCTAAACCACACGCCGCGCGCCGTCTGTGGGTCGTTGTGCTAGGTCGAAGGTGAGGTCGTCAACGACATATCCCTCGCACCCCGGCTGACTCAGGGCCATCACTCGGTCTGACCCGCCTCGAGAGGGGGAACCACGCGGTGCCTGCAGGGTGACAGGCGGCTCCACCCGCCACATTCAGGCCCGCGCTTATGGGGGGCGGAGATCGTTCTGCGCCCTCCGACGCCCGAGCACCGTGGATATCGTGTGTCAAATCAATCAATTACCTTATCTCTGCCAATGTTGGGAAGCATTGCCCTACTGTGTCCACGCGGGCCAGGCGGTTTGGTACCTACAGGGTTTGGGGTCTATCCAGCCATAACTGGGATGCGGCTGAATTTTGATATTGTCTTCTCTGATATGATCTGCACAACTAATTTTCGATACTGAAGTCCTGTAGGTAGACGAGTTGGAGATTTTTTAGGGCTCCTAACTTCCACTTATTACCATGATCATATCAGCCGCACATAGTTCACTATTGCACATAGGCCTCTCCTATAGATTTCCAGCTGAAGCAGCCCGCATCCAGCGCTTCCCGGCGACCTTGATGAGGTCGTCCTGCCACCTGGCCGTTGGGCGTCCTACACCGCGTTTGCCCGTACGCGGTCGCCATTACTCACTCCTCGACTATTTAAAATTATGTACAACTTCTTCTTAATTTCGTTGAAGTAATTCAACTTATCAGGTTATAAGATATTTCATAATGTATAAGAAAGAATTTAAGAAACTGAAGAATACAATTGAATTGTTTCTTACTTATTTCAATCAAGTACTTATTCAAGTTTCACAATTGTATTGTTTTCAACGAAACTCTTTATCGAGTGATAAGAATGGAATTGCAGGTAATTTCGTTTCTTGTTAATTACTTTTGTAATTACATACACATTTGTTGTACTAACTGCTGTGAATACACACGTAGGAACAACATACATAGGTACCTACATGCAATCAGGAAATTCCATTCCATGCTAAATATTCAAATCGAATTAAAGAGCAAAAATTTAATCGGTCTAGGCGGGATTTGAACTTGCGATCTTTGCCTTACAGGGGCAATGCTTTGATCACTAAGCAATCAGACCTCGAGCTAACCAATTCAAATTTCTCCTTCTATATCTGTCTTTCCTTCGGAGGTTAAGGAGAATATCCAATCACTCTAAACGTTAACAAAACCTGCTAAGTGCGAGTCAGATTCCCGCACGAAGTACCATTATCTATATAACTTTACCAATAATTTATTTTAATTTAAATTCATCATTATCCTCATCGCGGCTTACCAGTTACCTCCAAAATTTATGCACGTAGCCCGGAGTCCACTTATAGTTTTTGATTCGCATGTTGGCGTCCCGAGAGCAACAACCGTCTGACCTACCAATCCGGAGACGTCACGACGTTGTTGGTAGAGCCCAGTACACCCCAGTCCTTCATTTTAATAGACATATTTTATTAATTTAGTTTGTTCATTAATATTAACGATAAATTCCTAAAGCAACTAACCTTACAAGGAGGCAAGGATAGTGAAGGGAACATTCTAGTAGGTATTAGACAAGTACCGATTAGTCAATCATATTGTGTTGAAACACTAGTTGAGACGGCTCAGCATTTTCGCACCCATTCGGTCGACTGACTGAAATGGAAACATATCTAGAGAACACTCGTATTTGCAATGTATGCCACACAACAGTGTAGGCCTTTGTAGATTTTTGTAGCAGGTAGGACACGATGTTATTTCAATCCAATTGAGCAGTCCGACTGGGGAAGTACCTCCGCCCTACAGAATACCGCGGCCATAATAACCTCGTGTTGTGTTCCCGGCGGTCATTGGTCTCTCGCTCATTGGTACCTACATTCTACATCTTTTACCCGTTTTGTGCGGGCCCGAAATTTTGAATTGTAGTCCCCAGGTTTTTGAAATCTGTATGAGAGTTAGAAGATAGTTCAATTCGATTCCTAAAATTGGTTTAGATGTTTGATAGGGGCCTTAACAACATCCTAGGGTCTGAACTGACCTCTCCTGCTAGCCAGTGCACTTGCGTATCAAAGGACTAGGCTCTGTGGAAGCGGGGTTGGGAATTCGGACGGACGTCGCTCTTACAATATCTATATGTATTATCATTGCAAAAATTTAATAAATTTAAAGAGTGCTCACAAAAGGAATTCTATGTAGGATTGCCACTCGCATCAGGATATATGATGTTTGGACGATTTATAACATGTCTTTAAGTAACACTCCGTTAAATTTGTAATACCTATATCATTGACAAAAGGAAAACAGTATGAAAATACTAAACCGATATATATGTGTTCGTGATTCATTTAAATTTAAAAGGTAAAACAAAAGTTCAAATGTGACTTGATACTTAGTAGGTAAACAAGTGACTCATTAGTCACTGTATCGTTCGGAAACTAAGGTTGCTGGTTTCAGACCATACGTGACATACCACCTTAGGTATTACAAAAAAAATATGATCAGATCCCCGATTCTGCTAATTTTAGGACATAAAAAACCACAGTCATACCGCTGACATTGCATAAATTGTCATTAAATTTTAGACTTTAAGTTTGAGCAATCAAGTTCAGAATGAAAAGAGAAAGATTTTAACACAATTTTTCATTCACTCTACAAGATTGTCATATAATTTTCGACTTTAACATAGTAAGAGTTAAGTCTGAAGTTAAATGGCATCACTTACTCACTCTCACTTTTGCCATGAAAAAATAATAGCAGAATCAGGGCCCAGATCCGTTGCAGGGAGTTGAACTAAATACCTCTTCCTTAGTTTTTATTCGATAATCATGGTTCGTTATTGTGGAATGCAGTTATCAAGTGTAGTGTGCCTCTTGAGAGGTTGACGAGAGTCGAAAAATATCCTGAGGTTATTAAAGGTCATTCGCCTTGTGCCTCGTCATAAAACCAACCAAACAACCAAAACACAAGCGATAACATATATGGTGTAGCGGTAGAGCGCTCGTGCTAAGTTGCGGTTCAATTCCCACTCAGTGCAAATATTTGAATCTAATTTTTTTTTTAATTATACACGTCAATTTGACTTCACCTCGCCTGATGGTAAGGTGTAAAGGGTCACCATTACATAGGTACACGTATCATGTTAACAATGGTGGCACTCAGCTTGATGGCCTCATCAGAAGAGGATTGTTCCAGCTGCCCTTTTCGAATGCCACAGTTGTATGGTAGCCGAGATCGACGCAGCTTAACAAGGCCCTGAGGGTCTCCATATGCTAATAATGGTCACCAGTTTTATGAAAACCATTGCCCAACCTGACAATGTGATAACCTGTACTCCCGGCGGCGAGTAGGTTAGCCAGAGCTCACTGGATAGTTTTTGTGCTATCAGTGGAAACACCTAAGGCTTCTCCTGTTTTATCTACTACACTGACGGCACAGAAACGGTTTTATATATGTTCTAACAGGGTGGGCAGTGCGAGTGTAACGCCCCTGGTGTTGCACACGTCCATAGGCCACGGTAACCACTTTCCATCAGGTGGGCCGTGTGCTTGTCTACCACCTAAGAGGTATAAAAGGAAAATTCGGTTGTTGAAGTAGTAACTCAACCACAATCCATGTGCAGCATACTTGAAATCCATACTTCCATAAAATCTTATCTTATATGTATATAAAAAAATTTCATGTCAAGAGGTATGTTCGCGATAAACTCCGAAACCACTGAACGGATTTTGATAAAATTTTGTATCAATTTATAATATGGTCCAACTTAAAAGATAGGAAAGCTAAAGTCTCTATTTATAGCCGCAATCCGAATTCCACGCGGGCAACAGCCAGTATTATTTATGCAAAAGCACGTCTAAAACACTGAACCGATTTTGATGACATTTGGTATAGGGGAAGAATAGACCTTGAGAAAGGACATAGGCTATGTTTGGTCGCGATAACTGACATTCATGCGGGCGGAGCCGCAGGTAACTGCAAGTATGATATACATTGTGGTTTTAAATTACATAATTATGTAATCAAAATTCAACTACCAATCTAACTTTCAATTAGTATTCTATGTTCTCGTGAATGCAAAATTTATTTGACCTTGAGCGGACCTTGAGGGCGCTTTGAAGATTAATGCAAACAATTGAATAACATCTTATTTACATCTCATAATTATTAATTATGTGACTATGTATAGTATTGTAACTGACTTAATAATACCATTTTTATGTAATACGTATCGTCAGTCAGGAGATATACATATTCCAAAATATTTGGATTTGAAAAATTTCGCAATTTAGATGCGTTTTTGTCGCTATAAATTACTTCATATAAACTTTTTAATTTAAAAATGTAATCGACATTATTGAAATACAACTGTTATAGGTATTGCTCATTCCTCCCGAGCTCCAAAATGATTTCAGTTCATTGCCAATTGACTTTCAGTTTTTTTATGCAACTTAGGCAGCGTACAAGCACACTGCCCATCTGATAGAAAGTGTTACCGTGGCCTATAGAGGTGTACAATATCAGAGACGTCATGCTCGCGCTGCCGACCCTGCAGAAACCCTTCCTCATTGAGGAATCCCTTATTGTAGTTGCTTGGAACAAACAATGTAGTTCCCTAGGATTTTCGCAACGAGCTATAGAAAGAGCTATGTTAGGAGTTTCACTGCGTGATAGAATCCGTAATGAGAAAATCCGTAGAAGAACCAAGGTTACCGACATAGCTCTTAGAATAAGCAAGTTGAAGTGGCAGTGGGCAGGCCATATAGCTCGCAGAACCGATAACCGCTGGGGAGTAAAGGTTCTCGAATGGAAACCGCGAATTGGAAAACGAAGTGTAGGACGACCACTCGGTGGACCGATGACATTAAAGCGGTCGCAGAAAGTCGGTGGATGGTGAAGGCTCAAGATCGGTCGTCATGGTACTCTTTGGGGGAGGCCTATGTCCAGCAATGGATGTCTATTGGCTGATAGATAGATATAAAGACAAAGTACAGTGTTAAATATATTATTCTTTTCTTATTATTAGAGGTATGGGATATTTACCATGTTGCATTGTTACGAGTGCACGATATCCTTCCTTTTCGATGATCCGATTATCGATTTTCTATGTCCTTTCTCAAGGTCTAGTCCACCTCTATTACAAATTTCATCAGAATCGGTTCAGTGGTTAAGGCGTGCAAGCCTGAGAGACAGATAGTTACTGCGGTTGAGTGTTAACCGAGTATAGGTTAGCACATTGTCAGGGTGGGCAATGGTAGTCAAACATGGAAAATATCCCAATACCTCTAATAATGAGTGACCGTGATAGTTTAAATACCTTGTTCCTTTCTGTTCTAGGAGCAGTCCTCACGACGAACAGCCTCTTAATCTAGCGACTGAAGAACCGCTGCAGCTGGGGCCCCCGCCTCGCTCGTGCTATCCACTCGTAGTGATCTTGGCACGGGATGTGCGGGATACGGGCGAGCTCAGGCCTGATGATACGGTAAACGCCTCAAGGGACAGAGCCTGGTCTTGATTTAAAATCTAGACAAAGTCATAAGCGGCCTAGATGCTTATGTAAATGCTTGATCATTATCTGTTCTTCATGCCTTATACTGTGGACCTACACTTTCGAAGAATATGCCTTAGTTTGGCTAAATTTTCATCTTTTTTTATACATTTATATACATATAAGGTATACATTTGCATTACACTTTTTTTAGGTACCAGTAAACCCGAAGGATTTGTATTGGTACCCATTTGCACTCTTTCACTTACTTACTATATACCCTTAATCGCTCTTGATCATACGTCATTCTTCGTGACCAAACTATCTTAAGCATATCCGTTATCTATTTTAAGCAGCTTTCCTTACATTTTCTTAACTAATGGCACAGAATAGATAATAGTACTAGAGTACTAATGGGTAATGGCAATAGGCTCGCCACCTATTACATTGGGACCAAAACATAAACTGGCGAAATATGGGTGCACCTCTGCCTACCCCTTCGGGGATATAGGCGTGAGTTTATGATTATGTTTTCTTTACTATTTATCTCAATAACATTGTAATAAATATTAGTGATCATCAATTACTTAGATATTCACGCATTATCGCTCACGAATGCTGCCGAG
Source organism: Eilema caniola (assembly GCA_949126895.1). Classification (NCBI taxonomy): domain Eukaryota; kingdom Metazoa; phylum Arthropoda; class Insecta; order Lepidoptera; family Erebidae; genus Eilema; species Eilema caniola. The sequence continues at coordinate 19,270,174 of OX421481.1, forward strand.
CAATATGAATTAAATACGTACAAGGCATACTTATTGATGTGCCGCTTTAAAAAGATCCGCACAACTATTGTTTCTGCCTCCGTTTGAGATTACTAGTAGATGCTCCATGCAGTCAATACAATACTCACCATTGTAGTGGGTCTTGTTGGTGGATACCTAAAACTTGAGTCACCCTCTGTTTTCGTCAGAACACGACAATTCTCTGAAATCCTTGGTGAAAATTTTTAGCTTAGGAAAGAAACCTATAGAAGTCTGAACGCTGTTTTGGATGAAGGGAGAGAATGTTTATTCGTAAGTCCTTCACGCAGAAGTGCTTGTCGATGCAGGTGGCGCTAGTCAGTGTTGTGCACATCCGCGACGACAATTGCCCGCTGCCCAGCGGCATCATTGCCCAGTACCTGAAGCAGGCCAACGGGCACCTGTCCTGTTTGAAGGTGAAAAACAATATTTTCTTGCATGATATTCAATAGATCATAAAGGTTTTAATTTAATCTGAAATAGTTGAGTATAAGATTTAATTGAGGAAAACTGATGTGTGTGTTTGAGAGCAGATTTCTCGTATTTGAATTTACCGTAATTATCCGTTTTTAAGATTCTTGTATATGATTGATGTGATGAGCACCGTGTCGTGATTATCGATATGATTTTTTCATTGAGTACCTTTGTTGATATCTCCCGACTTCTTTTGACTTTGTACGTCATAGACAGGGGTAGAAGGATATATTATGATTGTTAAACAGTAGTAACAGCGTAGTGCGACCACCCACAGCAACTGTACGTGAGCGGCGAGCTGGGCGCGGGCGCGGAGGGCTACGAGGCGGGCGACGAGGCCGCCGCGCTGTGCTGCGTGTGCGCCGCGCAGCCGCTGTCGCGCGCGCTGCTGCCGTGCCGCCACGCCTGCCTGTGCGCCTGCTGCCTGCGTGAGTACACACCCTGTCCCCTAGCCGCTGTACTGCTGCCTGCGTTATACTGCCATATTCCCCCCTAGTCACTGTTCTATTGCCTGCGTGAGTACTGCCAAACTCACGCGCGAAGCGAGCTGTACTCGACCGCGCCTAGGGTTACCATCCGTCCGGATTAATCCGGACATGTTCGGAGTTTTAGATATTTGTCCGGACTTTGTCCGGCTACTTAATTTGTCCGGATTTCATTTTATTAGATGGAATATGAGGTATATGAGTAATAAAACTACATACATACTATGTAATATCATAAATGAAGTTGCGCACGGATTATTTTGTAATAATCTATGGTTGGTGAATTACAGCTCCCCTTGCTATCCCCAATATACACCCAAGAAACGTGTAATGCGCCTTTAGAGCACATTAGGTCCAAAATATATATTATGTCCCGAGTAATACCATGCCATTGCAACTAAGTGTCCGGACTTTTATCAAACTGTCAGGCTTTTTGTCAGGACTTTTCAGAATCCTAAACGGTAACCCTAACCGCGCCGCCCTGCGTGTGTAGCAGACACGCCTGCATGAGTACAGCAACCCATCCACAACCCCAAAACCCCCCTCTCTCATCCCACCACCAATAACCGCCATTTTTTAGAATAAAATTGAATTGTAATTATTATTTGACATTTCACCTTATTTATTTAATCTAATTACCACATACTAACTCAGGCGTACCACTTTAACTACCAATTGTTTTTTATACCAGGAAAAACATGTCTTCCCGCTAACCCACGATCGTATTATCGCTCGCAACCTTGAGTGTGTCGATTGCCTAACACCGATTGTTATTCCGAACGATTGCTATATCCGATAGTTCGCGTGGTTCATACAAATAGGGCGATCAACCGATGCGTCGAATGGCGACCTCTACCCGATGGCTCTTAACCTTTTTAACATAGTTTTAGTGCCGATAAATAGTAACTTGTGCAACGTTTTGTAAAACAATGAAATTACTACGATTGATTAAGTAAGGCTAACCGCACACACTCAATAATAATATGGACAAAAAAATACATATTGTAGAATATACTGCTTCCGGGCTGGTTGGCCGTGGTCCATGTGAAACTTGCGTTCCAGACGTTTCGTCGATCACTGCGGTCGACATCTTCAGTGGCGCAGGGCCGGGCGACGACAACTTCGGAGACCTTGCCTCGCCGGCGGCTGACGTGCGAGTGGCGCGATGGCTTGAGTCACGGCTGTATTTATAGGCACGGTCGGAGCGGGTAATCGACTCACTTGATTCTGATTGGCCAAGCGCTGTGGCGCGGACGTTCTCGATCCTGATTGGTTGTTTGCACTGTGATACCGAGTGGCTCTCAGTGCTGGGTACCAATCTTTTTGGAGCTGAAATCCCTCGTTTTTTCGGTTAAAGTTGTTGGGATGCTTGAATATTTCGATGGCTTCTCGAAGCATACGTGGGAAAAAATGTGTTGTGGTAGCTAGAACTTTCGTGTTCTGAAATTCGATGGTATGATTCCCATCCTCTTGGGTGTGTTCTGCAATCGCTGACTTGTCGAAGTGGCAGAGGCGGCAATTACGTTCATGTTCCGACAGGCGGGTCTTAATGCTTCTTTGGGTTGTGCCCACGTATACCGAGCCACATGAGCAGGGGATTCTGTAAACTCCAGCTGACGATAGTGGATCACGTGGGTCCTTGACCGAACGGTGAAAATTCCGTAGCTGCGTCGTGGGCTTGAATATCGGCTTGATGTTACAAGCTTCTAGCAGTCTTCCGATACGATCCGTAATGCCACGAATGTATGGCAAGAAAGCCTTCCCTATCGGAGCTGGTTTTTCCTCATCCTGGTTTGTCTGCGAAGCTTTCTTTGGGTGAAGAGCTCTCCGTATCTCATGTGCAGAGAATCCATTAGCTTGGAAGGCCGAGTCCAAGTGGCGTAACTCGTTTTGTAGGTGTTGAGGTTCACAGATGGTCTTAGCTCGGTGGACCAGTGTCTTGATAACTGACATTTTTTGTCTGGGATGGTGGTTGGAGTCCTTGTGTAGGTAACGGTCTGTGTGTGTCGGCTTTCGATAGACTCGGTGACCAAGACTGCCATCTTCTTTTTTGGATACTAGGACATCTAGGAATGGTAGCTCCCCGTTCTTCTCAACTTCCATGGTGAATTGGATGTTCGGATGGATGCTGTTTAGGTGATCCAGGAACTTAGTCAGCTCCGAGTCCCCATGAGTCCAAACCACGAAGGTATCGTCCACATAGCGGAACCAGACCTTAGGCTTCTTGGGAGCTCTATCCAGAGCATCTTCCTCAAATGATTCCATGTAAAAGTTCGCGACTACCGGGCTGATGGGGTTACCCATGGCTAAACCGTCCACTTGCTCATAGAACGTGCCGTTCCACTGGAAGTAGGAAGTCGTCAACACGAACTCGAACAGATCAGCGATGTCCTTGGAGAAGAGTGGTCGGATACGCGACATTGCCTCCCTGACCGGAACTCTCGTGAACAGAGAGACAACGTCGAAGCTGACTAGACGATCGTCCGGATGTAGTTTTAGGTTCTTGAGTTTCTCCACGAAGTGGCGAGAGTCTTTGATGTATGACGAGGATGATCCGACATGTTGTTGAAGCAGTCCGGTGAGATACTTCGAGACTGGATGAGTGGGTGAGCCGATAGTACTCACGATGGGCCGGAGCGGTACTGAAGGCTTATGGATCTTTGGTAACCCATACAACCTAGGTGGAAGAGCTTCAGACTTCTTGATGAAGCTTTGCGTTTCTTCTGGGATAGATGAACCCTTGATCAGGTTGTTTACCTGTCTCAAGATTCTTGCCGTTGGGTCTTTTGGAATCTCCTTGTAGGTAGCTGGGTCGAGAAGATCCTTGATCTTGGTCTCATAATCCTTGGTGTTAAGAACCGCTGTGGCATTGCCCTTATCAGCTTTCAGGATAACAATATCCTTGTTCGCTCTTAGGTACTTTAAGGCTTTCCGTTCTTTCTCTGTGATATTGCTCCTCGGTGGCTTGGCCCGCTGTAGAACTCTACAGGACTCTTGGCGGACCCTCTCAGCCAGTTCTTGGGGGAGTTTCCGTAGGCTTGCTTCGACGTTTGCGATAATATCTTCCACCGGAACTGATCTTGGGGCAATGGCAAAGTTCTCACCTTTGCTTAAGACTGACATCTCCTCCTCGGATAGTTGGTGGTCTGACAGGTTCACAACTACAAGTCGTTTATCCAGACTTGGACCAGACTCTTGTGCTCTTGGGAGCCTGTTAAACTTCCTCATCTGACGTTTAGTAGCCTGCTCGCTTTCCCAGGTCATGGTGTTGAAGGTTAGTTTTTCCAGGCGGTCCCAATCATTCGGTGAAAGCTCATGGGCGACTTGAAGGTGGACTCTGAGAAGATCCTGACTGAGTAGTGCCAGGGTCCGACGTGTACTGTGAATACGTTCTCGGAGAAGGGCTTTCTCTGTACGATCGTAGATTCGGTGCGAAGCGGGACTCTGTATGATCCTCTTCTGGCGCAGAAAGTGGGGCACGACGTTGCTATCCCGACAGCGGAGTAGAAATGCCAATGAAGATAAAAGATGGGCTTTTCTTTTTCTAAGTGACTCAAGGCGGCGAACTCGCTGGTGAACTTCCTCCCCGTAGAGGCGTTGAATATAAGTCTTCAGGCTTTCACGGCCGGCGTTGCATGTAGAATATACTGCTTCCGGGCTGGTTGGCCGTGGTCCATGTGAAACTTGCGTTCCAGACGTTTCGTCGATCACTGCGGTCGACATCTTCAGTGGCGCAGGGCCGGGCGACGACAACTTCGGAGACCTTGCCTCGCCGGCGGCTGACGTGCGAGTGGCGCGATGGCTTGAGTCACGGCTGTATTTATAGGCACGGTCGGAGCGGGTAATCGACTCACTTGATTCTGATTGGCCAAGCGCTGTGGCGCGGACGTTCTCGATCCTGATTGGTTGTTTGCACTGTGATACCGAGTGGCTCTCAGTGCTGGGTACCAATCTTTTTGGAGCTGAAATCCCTCGTTTTTTCGGTTAAAGTTGTTGGGATACTTAACAGGCTCCCAAGAGCACAAGAGTCTGGTCCAAGTCTGGATAAACGACTTGTAGTTGTGAACCTGTCAGACCACCAACTATCCGAGGAGGAGATGTCAGTCTTAAGCAAAGGTGAGAACTTTGCCATTGCCCCAAGATCAGTTCCGGTGGAAGATATTATCGCAAACGTCGAAGCAAGCCTACGGAAACTCCCCCAAGAACTGGCTGAGAGGGTCCGCCAAGAGTCCTGTAGAGTTCTACAGCGGGCCAAGCCACCGAGGAGCAATATCACAGAGAAAGAACGGAAAGCCTTAAAGTACCTAAGAGCGAACAAGGATATTGTTATCCTGAAAGCTGATAAGGGCAATGCCACAGCGGTTCTTAACACCAAGGATTATGAGACCAAGATCAAGGATCTTCTCGACCCAGCTACCTACAAGGAGATTCCAAAAGACCCAACGGCAAGAATCTTGAGACAGGTAAACAACCTGATCAAGGGTTCATCTATCCCAGAAGAAACGCAAAGCTTCATCAAGAAGTCTGAAGCTCTTCCACCTAGGTTGTATGGGTTACCAAAGATCCATAAGCCTTCAGTACCGCTCCGGCCCATCGTGAGTACTATCGGCTCACCCACTCATCCAGTCTCGAAGTATCTCACCGGACTGCTTCAACAACATGTCGGATCATCCTCGTCATACATCAAAGACTCTCGCCACTTCGTGGAGAAACTCAAGAACCTAAAACTACATCCGGACGATCGTCTAGTCAGCTTCGACGTTGTCTCTCTGTTCACGAGAGTTCCGGTCAGGGAGGCAATGTCGCGTATCCGACCACTCTTCTCCAAGGACATCGCTGATCTGTTCGAGTTCGTGTTGACGACTTCCTACTTCCAGTGGAACGGCACGTTCTATGAGCAAGTGGACGGTTTAGCCATGGGTAACCCCATCAGCCCGGTAGTCGCGAACTTTTACATGGAATCATTTGAGGAAGATGCTCTGGATAGAGCTCCCAAGAAGCCTAAGGTCTGGTTCCGCTATGTGGACGATACCTTCGTGGTTTGGACTCATGGGGACTCGGAGCTGACTAAGTTCCTGGATCACCTAAACAGCATCCATCCGAACATCCAATTCACCATGGAAGTTGAGAAGAACGGGGAGCTACCATTCCTAGATGTCCTAGTATCCAAAAAAGAAGATGGCAGTCTTGGTCACCGAGTCTATCGAAAGCCGACACACACAGACCGTTACCTACACAAGGACTCCAACCACCATCCCAGACAAAAAATGTCAGTTATCAAGACACTGGTCCACCGAGCTAAGACCATCTGTGAACCTCAACACCTACAAAACGAGTTACGCCACTTGGACTCGGCCTTCCAAGCTAATGGATTCTCTGCACATGAGATACGGAGAGCTCTTCACCCAAAGAAAGCTTCGCAGACAAACCAGGATGAGGAAAAACCAGCTCCGATAGGGAAGGCTTTCTTGCCATACATTCGTGGCATTACGGATCGTATCGGAAGACTGCTAGAAGCTTGTAACATCAAGCCGATATTCAAGCCCACGACGCAGCTACGGAATTTTCACCGTTCGGTCAAGGACCCACGTGATCCACTATCGTCAGCTGGAGTTTACAGAATCCCCTGCTCATGTGGCTCGGTATACGTGGGCACAACCCAAAGAAGCATTAAGACCCGCCTGTCGGAACATGAACGTAATTGCCGCCTCTGCCACTTCGACAAGTCAGCGATTGCAGAACACACCCAAGAGGATGGGAATCATACCATCGAATTTCAGAACACGAAAGTTCTAGCTACCACAACACATTTTTTCCCACGTATGCTTCGAGAAGCCATCGAAATATTCAAGCATCCCAACAACTTTAACCGAAAAAACGAGGGATTTCAGCTCCAAAAAAAAAAAAAAAAAAAGATTGGTACCCAGCACTGAGAGCCACTCGGTATCACAGTGCAAACAACCAATCAGGATCGAGAACGTCCGCGCCACAGCGCTTGGCCAATCAGAATCAAGTGAGTCGATTACCCGCTCCGACCGTGCCTATAAATACAGCCGTGACTCAAGCCATCGCGCCACTCGCACGTCAGCCGCCGGCGAGGCAAGGTCTCCGAAGTTGTCGTCGCCCGGCCCTGCGCCACTGAAGATGTCGACCGCAGTGATCGACGAAACGTCTGGAACGCAAGTTTCACATGGACCACGGCCAACCAGCCCGGAAGCAGTATATTCTACATGCAACGCCGGCCGTGAAAGCCTGAAGACTTATAAAATACATATTATTGTCAAAAATATTATGTGTAGACAAATAATACAGATCACACATTGTCGTCCCTTTCAATCGTCGTATTAAAAAAAGAAATTTAAGTTTTTAAAACCTATTTATTTTACTTTAAATTAAGAGGACCTATCGGTCCCCTTAATTTAAACCGATTCTTGTCAAAGTTCAGAATAGACTGATTGTACTGGCACGGCGAAGTGCTGACCAGTAGGCATACATGACATGGCTGAGGGCATGGCATGTCATCAATTTGGCTTACGGTGTACTGTCATAACACCTCCGCTCTTAGAGTGAACTTTGTGGTAAATACCGAAGTTAACTCTAAAATGAGGTCCTTAATGTTGGAGGAGGAATCTCATTGATTGCATGAGTACGCTCCCTCTCCATAGAATTTTCTCTAGAATTCTTTGATTTGCGTAAATTTTGCGAAAGATTTTCGAGGCTGCAGCCAGGTTTCCAAAGGGGTAATGCGATTTCATTTAAAAATTAACTTAATCCTATAGAGTAGTTTGTCCCATATTAATTAACAATGTGGGAAACTTCTTGCATCTTTTTAATTTCTGTAAGTGTGGTGAGACAGTTTGTTAACTTCAACCATACTACTCAGGCTAATATCTTCTATATGAGCAACAGGCGAATTAAAAAAAGAGCAGCAACAGGCAAATTAAAAGAAGCACGATAAAAAAAAGAGCATTGATCTGAAATATAACATTTTAGTTTAGATTCTGAGCACCGCTTAGGTGGTACCCAAACTTTCTAACGAATCTTTCTATGTACGATTGCAGCGAAGCTGGACAAGTGCCCAATCTGCCGCAGCGTGATCACAAGCTACTTCTGCCTACGCAACGACGACGAGCCTCTGTCCGAGCTCAAGCAGCAACGCTTCCCCTTCAACAGACGCCTCTTCAACCTGTTCCATTATCACTAGCTAGGTGAGACCCCGCACAACCATCATCATTGTCTTGGCCACAGAAATATATTAGGATATAACGGCCATGTGAGCGCGGAACGCGTGGCAACTTTTTATTCAATTCCTGTCCTATGAGACAGGAACTTTCAAACGCTTACTAGTTATTATTAAGAATAGCTTGTAATAACATGGTTAAAAATATCGTGAATATGCCATGCCATATTGTGCTATTTCCAACTGTAGAATAATGCTAAATTTTAGAAATAATGTTACTTCTTATCTCTCGTGAGTTTTTATTTACAGTGTATAAGTCGGCACGCAGGATATGAAGGAGAACACTGGAACTATGGCCGTTCTATCATTAAATATTTCTGTTGTCATGTCAAATATTAGCCGCAGAGCTTCCCAACTCAATTGAATTCGGCTTCCAGTCTAAGGACGCAGCAGCTTGAACTATTGTGTTGATATCCTTTAAATTAGAAATGAAAAAATGCTTAATGAAAATAGGTTATTATAGAGTAGACGAATATCTTAATGATAAAAATGCATGTTCACAGCCAACTAGCTTATTCAGAGCCGTTCAATTATCTGCCTAGGCTTTTAACTTAACAGCTCCTTTCAATTAGCGGCCTGAATGACGTTCCGCCATTTTATTAAACGGCTGGGCGAATGGCTTGCATCGATGATGTTTAACGACTTGCAAAAAGCTATAAAAATTACTTGTTTCTGCATAGTTATAAAAAATAACCACGTTTTATTGTTTTGTAGTTGATTGAATTTGTTGAAACTTCTTGATGGAACTTCATTTTACTATTTTTATATATTAAAACTCACTTTACAAATTAAATATTAGTATTATATAGTGATTAAACTTAATATAATTGTGTGGAATTTTTAAAGTGAGTTTTTAATATGTAAAGATAGTTTTATTGTTTTTTTGTTTTGATACTTACAGTTTTCTACTGAAGAGAATAGAATCATGAACGGTATACAAATCCGATCTTTTAACATTTCAGATGATGGAGACAGTGCGAGACGAATTATGACAAATGTAAGATACCAATTTTGACAGTGTGTGTAATATCTTAACGACTGATGACAAGAAAGTGAAATTACGTCAAAAAAAAAGAAGTAAAGTGGTTCAAAAGACATGGTTTCAGAGCTGCAGAGACTGTATTTAGAATATATTAGGCCTCGGGGGATGCTGCGGTTTTAATCTGCTATTAACTTTCAGCGGTCCTCTAGACAAGAAATTAATCAATTTATGGGATTGACATACGACCATTGACCTATATAAATAGCTGGACTGCCTATTCCATAGAAAATGACAACTTACTTATTGTGTTGTTTTGAAGCGCCACCGTGAGTGTACTGAGAACTAATTAGTTTGCAAATGGATGTTGTTCGTTGTTTTTATTTATGTGTTTACCATAAAAATGTCTAAAATGGCCATATTGTTAACTTGATACATAAGACTCATCGTTTATATTAAATTATCGATACCAAGACAATTGTTCTCCATCATTAGTATTAGTTCCAAGTACACTCACTACTGCGTGCCGCAACTATCAGCGCCAATATGGTGATATTCAATTGGACACAATATATTGTTACCGATCACTAGTATAGTACAATACTATTACAGGTCAATTCATACGACTGTCAAAAACGTCAAAATATATGTCAATGCCATACATTAATCATTGTTCCACAATATGTCAACGAATTTTCACTTGTCTAGGGCGGCAGGAGTTACGGGAATAATACCAAGGGCCCTGATTCTGCAATTTTTTCATGGCCAAACTAGTACCACAGAAACTGTAAGCAATGCCATTTAACTTTAGACTTTACTGTCATAATGTTTTTGTGCTATCTGTGGGACGATCTAAGGCTATTTCAGCTTTATCTCCTACGCTGAAGGCACAGAAACTCTATGTGTTTAAAGGGTCGGCAGCACGAGTGTGACTCCCCTGGTGTTGCACACGTCCATAGGCCACGGTAACCACTTTCCATCAGGTGGGCTGCGTGTTTGTCTCTGCCACTTCAGTTGTATAAAAAAAGTCTAAAATTAAATAACGATCTTTAAGAGTGAATGTTATAAACTCTTTCACTTATCATTTTGGACTTCGACGTCTAAAATTTAATGACATTTTATGCAATGTGACAGTATGACAGTGGTTTTAGTTATGTCATAAAATTAGCAGGATCGGGGACCAGAAATGAGAACCTTCCTTTCCTAATAAAATGGCGATTGATTGTAAATTGTATTCACGATGCTAATTCTTTGCAGTTAAACTGCCATGGTGAATATCCATGCAATTAAAACCTGCTGCGTTACGATACTAACGTTGCTGTGCTGCAGTAAAATGCCATATCAATTAAATCCCTTACAGTATAATACCGTTGCTGTTAAAACCGCCTTGGTTAAATAACGTCGCTGTTTAAAAGTACCACGGATTAATACCGTTTCTATTAAAACCGCCACGGTAAATTCCGTTACTGTTAAAACCGCCGCGGTTAAACACCGTCGTGGTTAAAATCCGCCGCGGATAAACACCGTTTCTGTTAAAAACCGCAGCGCGTCCGGGGCATTACAGTGAAATATTTAATAATTATTAAGTGTGGGTGCAAAATATGGAAAACTGTGATATGATGCTTTGTGAATTTGCTCTTTATATGTAAATATATATAGGTTATTGTCAAATTAGGTGTGTGACGTGGATGATACGCCCTTTGGATCTTGGCGTACAGGGTAACATTGCGAAGTATAACTTTAAGTAGTGTTAGTTCTTTTTAAAATTTGTTCACGTTGCAGCTAGAAATAGCGGGTTCGATAACCAATCATTACATACGACTCTAAACACGCTTAGTTGTATGAGTTAATGAAAATGACATTCTTAAAAAAAAACTTTTTCATAAATGTATATATACTCACGCTTTTCTCCGCCGGTATAAGCAGAGACAACAGCCTCTGCTTTTGACCTTACGCACTTCGCGAGCTACCTCTACTGTCATTAATTAAGCCCGCTGGTTTCGGGTTCCTATCCTTACCCAACTACTGCGAAAAGGAGGGTTATGCTTTCAAGACACCACCAATTTGATTGGAATATATATTCTGCCAGATATATCGCTACTAGTCTACTCATTTATATTTTGCCTTATATATTTGTTTATTCAATAATTTTCTCGAAATAACCACACGGTTACCTAGCATCATCAGCCGTGTGATTGTCTCACTTAAGTGGTATAAAATAAATTATAATATGTGTATGTTCTAACAACCTGTGTGACAGGTCGTTACAACGTTCGACTGCTACGACAAAGTTCGTGGGTTTGATTCCTACTCACTGCAAATATTTGTATAGGTATGTATTTGCATTAGTCTGAGTGTTCTTATGAATAATTTGTATTATAATGCATGTTTATCCGCTTTCTAGAACTTATATTATGTGCTATGCTTTTGAGTCTAGATAGTGCTGTATATAAGATTCTAGATGATTGCTTTATTATTATTTGAATACCTGAAAGTCCACCAATCAGATCTAAATCGGTATTAATCATTTAGATTTACGAATTAGATTAGATCTAAAACTGCCAGTATCCAAAAGGTTAACAGTAAAGGGTAGTATATGAATTCCTAGTTAAATATTAGAAGATTATTTATAAACTCAAGCATTAGATACGACTGTGGGCGTAGGCAGGGTTTAGGTTAAGCGGGGGGGTATAAAAAATACAAAAAAAATTGTTGAAAACGTAACGTTACAAACTTGAAAAATGTTAAAAAAAATATCCAAAGATAGATTTTTAGATTATATTTTGGGGTTCATCTCATAGTAGCGACAAAATACGCGACATTTTATTATAGTCATCAACATCTTCATTTTAGAAAGTGATCGTCCTTCCGAATCTCGTGGGGAGGGGGGGGGGGGGGGGTGGACACACGGAAACAAAGTTACTCGCGTGGCTAACGTACACTTCACATTGGCGTCTTGTCATTAATAATTTTATAATACATTCGACTTGACATTGGCAAAATTGTGGCGATTTGGTGTAAAGGCCATTTTGAAGAAGTTGAAGTTTCATTAAGAAAGATTATTGCGTCTGAGGCCAGGATGCCCTCGGAGCGCGGGGCCCGCCTTCCGGCTCCTCCTCCTTCACTTCGCACGATCTTAGGCGTCCATGATATTGAGACCATTTGCACGCATGTCACCCTCCACGACGACAAGCTTACTTATAATATTTTACGTTTGTTATAGTGACCGTACAAGATGTCGACCGAATGAAATTGGTAGGTACCTCGGCGGTCAAAACATTCCCCCTGTTAGGAACTGGTCGCGTGTTCAACTCCCGCCTAAGTTGTTTTCTCTTTTTCCTATACTAATCAAATATGTCGACTATTTGCGCTGCTACAATAGTCAACGACAAAAAAATTCTAGATAGATCAGAGGACTGATTGTGTTTCCGATGAAAGTTTTAATGTCATTGTGAGAATCTAAACAAAACTAAGCGCTGTTCTGGAATAGAGGCTTTTAAGTTTTGGTCAAATTGATTTGGATGTCCATCATTGCCACGATGCATGCTTTACATATAAAAAAATTAGAGATTACAAAATAAATAGTCTTTTTTAATAACTAATCATATTGTAATACTGTCTGTCGACATGATATATTGTACAGTCGCTTTAATAAATGTCGCCTATATTTTTGTCGCAACTATGCGCGCGTGTAGACCTTTAAAACGGCACTTACAAAACGTCAAAAAATCAATATCATAATCCTGTCAATATTGATGATATTGGTGTGAAAATGCGCTTTGTGATTATATTATTGGATTCATGATACTGGATCACAATATATATTGTTTATCTGTCCACACGCGCCTAGGGAATCGATTCCCTAAACTCCCTCCCCTGCCTACGCCCACGGATACGATAGCCAATATAAATAAATGAATGTAATGAAACACTGTTAGGTACGTTAAATGAAATATTTTTCTATGATCGTGCTTAGATTAAATGTAATATTTTAGTCCTATGTAGTCTTCCAAGTACCCTAATTTAGATCTCATTTGAGTTACAATAAATATAATTTACAATATTATGTGCTTTTATTTACCTTACCGAAGTGTAATATTTCCGGTACACGTTACTATCCAGAATGAAACATTCATAATACAATTTCCAAAGTGTAAATTTCACATTACACTTTCTAAAGTTCTCTAGGGTGGTGAGTAAATAGACAATGAGCCGGTGCTGAAACTAAGTCCACAGAAGAATCCTTAAATAATATAAGTTTTCATTTATAATATGGTTTGTCAACCGAATTTCATTCTATACAATAAATATAACGGGAATTTACGCGATCATGGTATAGATACATACAATGTACATACCTTTGATTGCCTGACGTTTCGACGAGGTTACACCGGCCGTGGTCACAGGCTGACTGGCTCAGCGGTGCACGCCCGCCGTCTTCGACTCCGTGAGGTAGTAGGTTCTTCACATTTTGAATATTTTCTTTTCGCCATCTACTATCAGCTTCAGAAATATCTTGACTAAAAGGTTTCAAAATGATCTTGAAATTCACGTTATTAAGTGCCATTCAGACTGATTTATTGATTTAAATTGTATTATTGTCTGAACTAAGGGTGTGTACCAGATATCAGTACAATCAGTCAACAGGAAGGTGAGGAAACTAAGTCATTAATATCATTTTGAGTACTTTGTTCGTCCGCAATAACCGCGGTAGCCTAGTGGTTTGGGTAATGGACTGCAGAGACGAGGTCTCGGGTTCGATCCCAGGTTTTACCATGGCACACACCAATGACTTTTCGATGCTTTTCGAAGTTATGTGTGTATTTATCGCAGGTTTATAAGTGCCCGGTTAATGGCAATAGGCTCGCCACCTATTACATTGGAACCTAAACATAAACTGGCGAAATGTGGGTGCTAGCACCTCTGCCTTCCCCTTCGGGGATACAGGTCTGGCTTTATGTTATGAGATGTGATGTTCATCGAGATCAATTTGATGCTCACCGTACCATGTACCAATGCACGGCATGTGCCGGCAAGTAAATTATTATTGTATAATAATCATGAAATGCTAGAGTTTAAAAGTTAAGCAAAAGGATTTCATCCTACTCTCTCATCCTAATACTCCTAAAGTTTAAAGTTGACAACCGATTCTGGTGTGTGTGCTTGGTTTATTGGCTTTTACAAAAGGGTCTACTATCTGACTTCCTTACCTGGCCACGAAGTGTTGTGTTGCCGGACGATCGTGAAGTATGCGGGCCGAGGCGCAGCCAAGGCACGCATTACAGAGTCCGGCAACGCTCAGTTGTGGCCAAGGCTCGTATAGTGCTTAAACAATGTGCGGAAATTAAAACTAAGTAGTATCTAGGCATAACTTTATAGTTACCTACTTTTCAAAATCAATGACGTATAACGAACAACAGTAATTTTTCACGTGGCGAAATGTTCATTTGTTTTTTTATTTTTCTTAATAAACAGCATTCTGTGTGCAAGCCAGTTCTGTATTTAAATAATGCCTTGGATAAGTTACCCTCTTGGTTGCTATGGAAAAAAAAATAGCGGAACTTATTAAATTAAGAATAGTAAAAGAGTTAAAACAGTTGCGTAGGTTCTTATTTTATCGTTCTTATTTATTTTTAATCATCCATCCAACCTTTAATAAGTAAATGATTTGACTATTAAGATATTATGACGTCACAATTTTTTCCATACAATTTTCCTTAAAATTTACCGTTTTGACGTTTAGCAACTAATTTGATTAGTCAGTGAAACATCCAATTGAAAAAAAAACAACTTATAAGAAGCAACCATTTATTCTTAACATCACACGTTACTATCAGTAGTTTCCTTCTGCCTCTCAGCATACAACTGCGAGTTTTTAACCGCGGAGTACAGACTAAACAGCAAGTGTAAAGCCTGTATCCTGTCATTCAAGGTGTCTCCCCCTACGGGGATGTCGCAGATCCCGCATACCAGGTCCACGTACTGAGAGAGGGAGCAGTCGATGGTCGCCGGGGGAAAGCCCACTTCGTTGAGAGTCTCCTCCATTGATTCCGGCCATTCCTCCATTAGGTTGTCTATGTCGGGCATTTTGCTGAAATTGGAAATTGATGGGATTATATTAATTTTCCAATGCACGTGTAGTTTCAAAGATTAAGGCCTTCAAACGAACAGGCAAAATTCATCAGCTTAATTGGACGCAGCAGGATTTCTTTTCGACGTCGATTTAACACAGAAGAATACTTGCATATAGCTCACACCTTTTTTTTCTACGGAGTAAGCAGATTAAGGAAAAGGGCTGTGCCCCATCCGACAGGAAACATACAGCCCATGACTAAGTGCTCGCTTGACGGCAATAAGCTCGTCCCAATTACGTGGGACCGAAAATCGTAGTTGGCGAAATGTGGGTGTTAATAATTCAAATTCAAATTTATTTCTTAACAAACATAATTTGTGTCAAAATCTAAATTATAATAATCCGTACATGCAAATAATGAAAATGTCAATAGTAAATTATGGAAATTATACAGACTAAGTGAATGTCATTGGTTATAAACAGAGAATGTCATTGGTTAAGTCACGTTAAATTACAGGAGTCAGTCATTCATTCAATATATCAATTAAAACAACATTCATTAAATATAAACCATGACTTTTACATACTTATCTACTTATTTCTACTGTTCAAGAATTCATCAATGTCATAATAACATTTATACAATAAACCTCTACCTACCCCTTACAGGATTTATAGGCGTAAGTATATGTATGTACTTGTATCTGGGCAATGACAAAACAGCTGACCATCTACTTCTGCCCCTCTAGACAAGTGGCAATTCGCTAGCCGGCGTTTGGTGGAATAGAATGTCGAATGTATGGGATTTGACGTAAATGACAGTCGTTAACGCATGTCAAATACGTCAAATCCTATACATTCGTCATTCTATTCCATCAAACGCCGGCTAGCGAATTGCCACTTGTCTAGAGGGGCTGATCTTACTCGCTTCATGAGTAAGTATAGATACACCTATATACCTACATTACAACGGCTTTTTCTTCTACGTAAGGATTGGGACGAGCCCATCGACGTCAAACTTTGTGTAATACGAGAGTTTCCGAATGGAATAACCTAACTTGGTATTTGGACCCTGAACCTTTTTTTTTATACAACTGAGGTGGCAGACAAGCACACCGCCCACGTGATGGAAAGTGGTTACCGTGGCCTATGGACGTGTACAACATGGGAGTCACACTCGTGCTGCCGACCCTGTAAACTACGTCAGTGTAGAACACAAAGCAGGAGTAGCCTTTGGTCTTCTCACTGACAGCATAAAAATTCTCCAGTGAGCTCTGGCTACCCTACTCACCACCGGGAACACAACACGAGGTTATTATCGCCGCGGTATTCTGTAGGGCGGAGGTACGTCTCCAGTCGGACTGCTCAATTGGACAGAAATACCGTCGTGTCCTCAAGCACTTACACCCTCAGCTACTGCACCATCTATACTAAAACACAAAGTCAATAGATATGTCGTCAATTACTTGCTATATGCGACGGTGGGCGCCGGCTTAGACAAGTGCAGTTCACTGACATCCTTTATCCAGCGCTCGATAGCCTTCGAGTTCTTTTCTGCGTTCTCTATCTTCTTGGTCAGCTGGGAACAGAAACTTTAAATTAGTACCGAGGGGCCGTCGATGGCCCTGGGCCAGTCAGTCTGCGAGGGATATTCCAGAGGCTACCTCATCTCCGGCATCTTATGGGTCCAGACGGCCGTGCGGGTTTGGTTGGTTCCAGACCGTCATAACCACCTGCGCTGGTAACAACGCGCGGCGGAAGTAAGTAGTACCGTAAAATTGTGTACATAGCCAAAAGTCAAGGGATGAATAGAAAAGATCATTAGAATTTTTTTAATTTTTTTTTTACGATATTTCAATGACAAAAAAAAACAAAGTATATCAGTTTGAATGAAATTTTTAAGCATTTTGGCATGCTAAATATTCAAATCGATAAAGATAAGAGAAATTTAAATTGGTTCGGGCGAGGTCTGGTATCTTAGTGGTTAAAGCAAGGCTTGCCCCTGTAAGGCAAAGATCGCGGGCTCAGACCCCGCCTAGACCAATTCAATATTTATTTATATTTAGATATTTAAAGTAAATCAGATCAAGAGAAAAAGTAGACAAACGAACCAGTTTACTTTATAAAAGCTTTAGACCCTCCTCTCTCCTTCTCTTTCCACTACTTGCTTTATTTTGTCTTTCACGTGAGCGACTGCCATCTGACTGCGATGTTGATCATGAATAAATGTAAGGCCTTACCACAGTGGCCTTGGCGCTGCTGGTCTTAGAAATGGCCCTGAGCTGAAGGTGTAAAAGCGCGGAGTCGCTCTGTTCGGCCGCCGGCTCGTCCAGCACTGTCAGACCTGAAAAAACAAACAAATGATCTTTTTGTCTAAGTCTCGATTGCATCCAAAGCTTGTAGTTTAGACCACCCTTGTTCTTCATTTGGTCTATCTTGACTTTTGGAGGAGTGACTGTGAACTGACCTCGCAAACCCAAAAAGCCCAAGTCCCTTAAAACAGAGCAAGTTCATAGCAAGCCTGCAGGCCATTCACAGCCAGAATCTCGCCAATAACATGTATACGGACTTGCAGATTAGGTTAACATGGTTAACATTACTTCTTCTTCAGATGTCATTTCCAGCCCCGAGGTCGATCGTCGATCTTCAGTTATGCGAAGTAACTCGGCTGTGCATTACTGGATGATACTAAATATCTTAGTGGAACCCACTCAACATACCTTACCTTACTTTACCCTACCTTATAACGACGTGTACATATTTTCGTGGGATACCCCCCTTCTCCACGTCTCGGGTATTCAGTATGCGGTAAAACCCCACTAACCCAAGTTGTCGATGTGCTCGAGCGCGTTGTCGGCGAGCGGCACAGCGCGCACGTTGCACGCCGGGGTGGTGACCTTGATGAACGCGTCGATGTCGCCCACCGCCGGCACGTACTCCTGCACGAACGGCTGCAGCTTGAAGTCGATGTCGATCTTCTGTGGGGTGTATCTAGAGAGAAACAGGTTGACATCTCGATCATCAATCAACACTGCTGGATATAGGCCTGTACCAAAGTTGGCAGACTTTGGCCTATTATTGTACAGGGCTTTATTTTGAGTTTTCCTTCTCGCGCAATGATATCGCCATGTATTTTTCCGTTAATCGCCTCTTACGACACCCTTCAGATGAGAGGGATAGTGATACTTGTATTCTTTCTCCGTCACCAGTGTCACCACACATCTAGTTGATCGACGTCTATTTGGTGAGATTTTGTTCAAATATTTTACTGCACATCGCTCTCCAGACCCAAAATAAGTAAGTAAACCTTTAACTAACTTGTGTGATGTGTTCTCCGTTCTAGATTACGAATAAACATACTTGTATACGTCCTTATCTTGTGTAAATACTTACATAGGTAGGTATTATTCATAGAAACACCTAGGCGAATGCAAATAGTTTAGATGACTCCAGCTAAGCTTCCGTAAGGCGAGTCCGTGATAAGGAATGAAAGGCGGACTCCTTAACAACTGAACTACCAAACTTGATACCAAGAAACAATTTTCGTTACGAGCTATAAGTTTTATGAAAAGCACCCAATTCACACACACAAGTAAGTGCAGAACTGAATGTCCTTGGTGAGATTGGTGCAACATCGCTCCAGATTCTGAGTTTATCGGCCTCTGCCAGATGACATCAATTGGCTAACGAATTTATCTCCCAAGAGCGCAATCAATCTCTAAATTCAGGTTCACTTTAATTGAATGATTAAAGGTGTAAATAGAACATGATTTGTGTTAACTCAATCCAATCTGCCCAATATCCAGCCCTTCAAACGTTTCATTTTGTCACAGTATACCATGCCACTCTTCTGGTTTAAAGTATCTCCTTATTGATAAGGCAATGCGAAAATAGGGCTTCAATTCGACTAGAAGGTAGAACCATGCAAATACGCCAATACAATAATCAAAGTATACCTAAACATACATACATACATACATATAATCACGCCTTTATCCCCGGAGGGTTAGGCAGAGGTGAATTAATACCCACATTTCACCAATCTGTATTCGGTCCCACGGAATAGAGGGTGAGCCTATTGCCGTATTCCGGGCACTATTGTTGACTCGAGCCATGCATATGAGCCTGAGTCTGAGTCATGGGCTGTACATATCTGTCTGATGTTAAAGTTAATCAGCCCTATCCCTTAGTCGCCTTGTACGACACCACATGGGAAGAGAAGGGGTGGCCCAAATTCTACTCTGCCGGGAACCACGCGGCGGTATACCTAAAATATGTTCATAATAACTACAACAAATTCAATGTTTCAATAATTTATTAACGTGCATAAAATTAGAAACATCGGCCTCATTACAATGAACTACGACTTCATGTATTGCAACATAACACATTTTATACCTTATGTCTTATGAAATACAGTTGAGATTATTGTAGAACATTGATAAACTAGGTTTTATTCAGGCTAATGTAACGAAATTTTATAAATTCAATTTTGAACTTTGTAGGCTAGTAACACAGTCGTATTTCTTTTGTTGATGGTATATGAGGTCTGGTTCATCTGAGAACAAGGTTGGGAGTGGGTGGCGCCTACGATCCTGTCTCGCTGAGACATAGGGTAATAATGGCCTAGTCGCTGGATGACACTTTCACGGCCCAGTTATATAATTTATGATGTGACCTAGGGATCGCTTTTAGATTTTCGTTTGGATTTTGAACTATTCAGTAAATTTTTGCAGTGATAGGTGTGTAGGTATATTTCGCCGCCAAGCTTAATCAACCGTTCAATTAACTGCCTAGGCTGGTAACTAAACGGCGCCGTTCAATAGGGTTGGGACAGCCGTCGAAATATCGTTTACAATAGGTACATACAAATTAAATGTAAGTGGATAAAATACTCTTACTTACTTCATAATATACTGGAAAATGTTCTCCATATCGGGCGGCACCTTCAAGTCCTGGAACATCTTGGGGTCGTAGGCGCCCTCTGCCGGGATCACCACCCCACCGCGCTTGCGACCGCTGCCCAGCACGGGGTCTATGCGCTCCGGCTCTAAGTCTAGAGAGTCGGAATCTGGAAAACTAGTCTTATTGACACACACGTCAAAAAGGCTTTTGTTAGTTTTTTTTTTTTTTACAAAGCATATTAGCAACCGAAATTGCTAGACATTCGGTTAGGTACTTATCTAAACGCTAGCTTTCGCCCGCGGCTCCGCCCGCGTGGATGTCGGTTATCGCCATAATATCGGTTATCGTTATAAATTGTAGCCTATTTGTTATTCTGATTTATAAGCTATATTATTGTAAAGTTTCATTAAAACCCATTCAGTAGTTTGAAAGAGTAACAAAATATCATCCATCGATCTATACTCACAAACTTTCGCGTTATTATATTAGTAACTAGGATAAACAATCTTAATGTATCTTTTCAATGTGTTATTTAAAATCACTACATATTATTATGTCTCTGTGATAGTATAAAACAAAGTCGCTTTCTCTGTCCCTATATCCCTTTGTATGCTTAAATCTTTAAAACTACACAACGGATTTTGATGAGTTTTTTTTTTTAATAGATATAGTGATGCAAGAGGAAGGTTTATATGTATAATACATGTTTAATATAGTAGAGGGTGCAGCGGGAACGGGAACTGACGCCACGCTGGCGGAAAAATATTGGCGGCACGAAGTTCGCCGGGTCAGCTAGATAGTTTATAATCTTTTTCTGTACCTATGGACACTAATTTTCAAGACTAAATACTGGAATTGAACCACTACTTAGTCAGTCAGTAAGCCTAGTTTATTTGTTTAATATGTGTTTTTATAAAATGTCACCACAAAATTGTTTACCTTTAGCTAAGTTCCTAACCGGATAGAGTCTAGAGAGTATTCCCGCTACGTCCATACATAGGCCACGGTAACCACTTTCCATCAAGTGGACTGTGTGCTTGTCTGCCACCTAAGTGCTATAGCTGACTAAATTACTTTGATTAGGATTGGGTTTCAAGTCGATTTCATGGTCAGGATTCAAACGCGGGACCTCTAGAACGTAAACCGGACTTCTTAACCGCTAAGGGGTCATCCATAAATTACGTCACATGTTAAGGGGGAGTGAGGGAGTCGACAGGTGGGAGGGGTCCTAAATTTCGTGACGTCACATTTCAAAATCCATTATAATCTAAGTGCTAAAAACACGAACTTTAAACTATTTCTTAACGAAAACCTCGAAAACATATGAAACATACAGTGTAGCTTATGCTGATAAAAAAAAAAGAAACAAATTGTAAGTACAAGAAGAAATTAACAACTTCTAGAAAAGTTTAAAAAGTAGTAATGATGTTGTAGGTAACGTGAAATCTAAAATCAAAGAATTGTAAATAAAAATGACGAGAAAGAATACACTTATGAAGAGTCTATATTGATACTATATTTGTGAGAATCTATGAAGAGAATACACTTCTGAATGTTTTTCTAAAATTCCATCGTCGTTCGCAAAATATGTAGCGTTACACTAGGGAAAGGGGAGTCTCATGAAATTCGTGTGACGTAATTTATGGATGGACTCCTTAAAGCTGAAATAGCAGTATCGTATACTATCGGAAACTTTCCCTCCACACTTTTAATAAATTCGTGATACCGAACCGTCATTTTAACTTCATTGCACTTTTTGTAAATGATGAGTCAATCAGAATACAACACGATCTTGACACAAAATCGATAGAGTCAATGAACCTCTACGTGCAGGTCATTGTAGTTTGTGCTTATAATAATGTTTTGTTATTGATTATCACAAAAAAAGTGGAATAAGAATTAAGAGACCCAAATCAGTTGATTGTGATGTTTTTTTCAAGTCGATTTAAATGTCGATTGATAGAATAGCACTGTCGGTGGCTTAAGCTGATTTTCCATCAGAGGGGCGAGACGAGACGAGGCGAGAAGAGAATTGAAATCGCACTGAGGATTGAAAATTTGTTATACAAATTTCAATTCTCTCCTCGCCTCGCCTCGCCTAGCCACTCTGGTGGAAAATCACCTTGAAGGTGATTTATACTCTATTTTGGAAACAATACGGTTCATTTTTGCACAAACAAATATTTCAATTCACGCCTCACATATTCTCGTCAATCCACACAGTTTCCACCAAAGATACGCTGGGAGAGGATTGAAAATTTGCCATAGAAATTTCAATTCTCTCCTCGCCTCGCCTCTTCTCGTCACTCTGGTGGAAAATCACCTTTACGATCGATCGAGACTTCTCGAACACTACCGGCGTGCACCCACTTTTAATACCTACAAGTAATTTGGCTAGAGGGGTGAGCGGGCAAACTAGCAATTTCAGTTACTTCTTCCGCTTAATTGTGTCAGTAGCGACAATTTAAAATCTAATGCGCCCGGCGCGGTGGATGTCGGTTACCGCTATAATATCGGTTATCGTTATAAATTGTAGCCTATGTGTTATTCTGATGTATAAGCTATATTATTGTGAAGTTTCATTTAAATCCATTCAGTAGTTTTTACGTGAAAGAGTTACAAACATCCACCCATCCATCCATTCATCCATTCATCCACACTTACAAACTTTTCGTGTTTATAATATTAGTTATTAATTATTATTACAAACGTTTTTAAAACATTGTGATATAGTCAGTAGACTCAGTATGCTCGTCTGAAATCGTTGCAGACAGTAATTCATATTTAATTTCTTTTTTTTAATGCATGTGGTCACGGTATGGGCTTGATTACTAAGTATTAATACTTAATTATGATTAAGAGTGTTCTTCTTGCACGAGTGTACCTACCTAGTGTTAAAGTTAAGTCTGGTTAAGTGTAGTTTAGCCGTATAACAATTAGAACCGTTCTGCTGTTATGATTTATGGTGGTAAACTGTATTATGGTAAGAGAATTTATTGATTAATCACTGTTGTGTATTAAATAATAAACAATTATTTTACAGATATTATTGTTCACTATGTAGTGCTGTTTTAAAGTTGTGTTTCCATAATCACTACATAGTATAAACTAAAGTCGATTTCTCTGTCCCTATATCCCTTTGTATGCTTAAATCTATAAAACCAAGCAACGGATTTTGATGTGTTTTGTTTCAAGAGGAAGGCGTGGTCCCCACCTCCCGAGGAGGGCCAGACCGAAAGGGATGGCCCTGGGTCAGCCGGGGTGCGAGGGATATGTCGCAAGACAACCTCACCTTCGGCCTAGCACCACGACCCACAGACGGCGTGCGGTTTAGTCGGTTCGAGTCCGACATAAC
Source organism: Eilema caniola (assembly GCA_949126895.1). Taxonomy (NCBI): domain Eukaryota; kingdom Metazoa; phylum Arthropoda; class Insecta; order Lepidoptera; family Erebidae; genus Eilema; species Eilema caniola. Next base: position 19,293,703 of record OX421481.1, read on the forward strand.
CTACCCACCCGTATCCGTGGGGATTTCCCGCAAGTAAAAAAAAAAAAAAAAAAGTATATTATATTGTAATTTTAGTCGTGCCACATTATAGGTAGGTGTAGGTACCTACATACCTACCTACGTGTTATTCTATTGCTCTCTTTGTTTCTTTGTTGCTCATGCAGTCTCAGTATAGAAAGATTATATTTATTTATTCTATGATGCGGTTCATTTGGCAAAAGTTTTCGATACAGTACAATCAGTATCAAAAATGGTTATTGATTGTAACTATTAGGAAATAAAAAATATGAATGACATTTTTTATTTACAGTATGTATCATCAAATTTCAAAATATTGTAATAGAATCTATAAATTATTTAAAGGCTAAACAGTATTCTCATCAAAAAAAATAAATGACATACCTACCCATATTACCCATACCTACTTTGTACACTTTTTACATCTAGAAACATTTTATATCGATGTCTAGAAAATGTCTAGAAACTTTTTTTAAATGCGAAATTGATTGTCTTTCTTATCTATCTTATTGTATACTTTTGACGTCAACTATATTTTTTATACCTCAGGGGTATAAAAAATATAGTTAAGTTAGACAAGCACTCGATCCACCTAATGAAAAGTGGGTACAGGGGCCTATGGACGTGTGCAACACAAGGGGAGTTAGACTCGTGCTGCCGACCACCCTGTAAATTTGTTTCTGTGCCTTCAATGTAGAAGACAAAGCAAGAATAGCCTTTGGTCTTCCCACTGACAGCATATAATTATAAATGACCACCACGCGCAGGGCACGCCGTGATTGCGGCGGTAAGACCCATCATGGGGGAGTGGCTAGAGAGGCTACACGGTGGCCTCTCGTACCGTCAGACGCAGGTCATTACCGGACACGGTAACTTCGGGCGGTACCTGCATCTGATGGGCATAGAGCCAACGCCCGAGTGCCATCACTGCGACGCGAGCGTGGACTCGGGGCTGCACACGCTCACCGAGTGTCCGGCGTTTGAAGCGCCGAGGCGGGAGCTTGTGACGGCCCTGGGGGTGAGAGTGCTCACGCTCTCCACCCTGCTCGCGGCGATGGTCCGCTGCGCGGATGCGTGGGCGGCCAGCGCCTCCTTCTGCGAGCAGGTCATGCTCGGGAAGGAGACAGCAGAGCGGGCGCGGCGCAGCGAGCGAGAAAGACTCGCGGATATCGCTGGCCGCGTTCGAAGGCGGCTCGGGCGTCGGAGGGCGCAAACCGACCTCCGCCCCCCATGAGCGCGGGCCTGAGGGTGACGGGAGGAGCCGCCCGTCACCCTAGCAGAAGCAGGCCACGGCGGCGGCGCGCATCGTAGGACGATGCGCCCCCCCCCCCCCCCCTAACCGAGGGCGAGTCGGGGACCGCGTGGTCCCCCCTCCCGAGGAGGGCCAGACCGAGAGGAATGGCCCTGGGTCAGCCGGGGTGCGAGGGATATGTTAAAAGACAACCTCACCTCCGGCCTAGCACATCGACCCACAGACGGCGTGCGGTTTAGTCGGTTCGAGTCCGACATAACCTGCCCCTTCGGCTCCGGAGGGGTGGGTATCCGTGGGGATTTCCCGCACGTAAAAAAAAAAAAAAAAAAAAGCATATAATTATAAAAGCTCTCCAGTGAGCTCTGGCTCTGGTTTACCGAATAGTGAGCACACCTGGGCCCTGATTCTGCTAAATGTTTTTCATAGCAAAACCACTGCGGTACCACAAACATCATAACAAATCCTATTGAACTTTAGACTTTAAAAGTATGTTATTAAAGTCTAAAATTAAATGACAATTTTGTAGAGTGAATGAAAAATGTTAAAAATCCTTTCTTTTTTCATTTTGGACTTTAAAACTACGACATGAAGTCCAAAATTTAATGACAGAGGTGTTGTTATGTCATAAAATTAGTAGAATCGGAGGCCTGGCCACGAGCCGCCCGTGCTGCCCGTGAAGCTAATATGTGGGATTTAATTTACCTGAGTGTGAGGAGTCTTCTCTCTTCTTCACAGGCTTCCTGCCACTGTTCGCCTTCGGAGCTGGTTTCTGAACCTCCAACGACTTATCCGAGGTGTGCGACTTATTGTCGAGCTGACCGCCATGAAAAAAAAAACATTTTTTAAAATAATTGCATATTGCTGATGTTGGTATTTTTATTATAGGAAGAGCAAACGCAGAGAGGAGGAAAAAGTAACAGTGAATCTCAAAGAAATTCTGACGTCATCGCAGTAGGCGTGGCCTAAGTGTATGCACTATCGGCGTAGGGGTTCCAACCAATAGGTAATCTGTGGTAGGGGGCCATGTTGAAAGAGATTACCCTGGGTCGGCCAACGTGCGAAGGTTATGTCACCGGCAATCTCACCTCCTGCAACCTATGACCCACAGACGGCGTGCGTTTTAGTCGGTTCGAGTCCGAGAAAGTATACTATCGGCGTTCGTCCTCTTCATCAATCCCTCATCCCCGCAAAGTGGGCGTAAGTAGCCCACTTTGCGGGGATGAGGGATTTACCGTACGAGCTCAGAGTTTGGACGTCATCTGTAAATTTAAATGGGTCGTACCTACGGTTGTTTTTGTGACACGCGTTCTTCATAGGCGCGGTTTATACAAAAGAGACGTAGCGAGGACGTATGGCAGTGATGGAAAATTTAACTAACACAATATAAGCCTTATGTAGTGTACCTTATAAATAACGTCAATGTCGCGACGCGCGCCATTCGATGCGATGGCGCGTCACTTTAGAGCGGGACATCGCCTGGAGGCGCGGGTGCAATTCTCCTCTAAGACAATAAGACAGTATTTTATAATATATAAGGTTTACATTGCGTTACTTAAATTTTCCGCCACCGCCATACGTCCCCATCACGTCTCTTTTGTATAAACCGCGCCTTAGCGAAATCTAAATTATGAGTAGGTGGTATTAGTAGTAGGTAAAACTCTTCTCCTCCACATTATTCTGCATGGTTCGCTCATTCTTTTAAACTAACATGTTCATACTTTGCTACTTGGTACATCAATAAGTGACAACCTTAGACGATGAGTACGGACAGGCTGCAAGTCTGAAGATTAGTAGTTACCCTGGCTATTGTATTTTTGGATTTACTGTACGAGTTTATTATTAGCTTTATTGAGTCGTTTAAAGTGTACGTTATTAGTGATGTGAGAGGACGTAAACATAATGCTCGCCTCGAAACGGGGACAGAATAATGTCCCCGTGTTGCTATAATAGGACAAATGAAAGATGGGAGACACCGAAGTTTAGTTTCACTTTATCGCAGTTCCTGCGATTGCTGCAGTGCACTCTAAATAAGTATAAATTACAAGCACTTTCAAACTTCAAACAACACACACAGAAGTCAGTAGGTATTCCAAAACAAATGTAAGAATTTCCAGGAAATGCTTTCATTGGTACAGGCATCCGCTGTTATCATTATATCATATACTTTTTAAATTAATCAAAGGCGGGCATGGCTTAAAAGTGATACGGGATATCTAAATATGCCACGGGCGAAAAAAGGGCCGGTAGACTAGCTCCAAAATTAAATTGTCTATGTTTATACATTGATGTTTGTTTATACCGATCATAAACAACTAGAGCCAGACAGTTGGCGCCAAGCAAGCTATGGAGGAAGGAAAGAAAAATGGCGCGACCATAAAACCTAAACAATATGGCTGCTATTCATAGCAATTGTCTATTTGCATTCCTGACATTCTAATACGCAGCTAATTAATTCCTTCGAAGTAGTCTTGCAAGTAACTTCCTCATAGCTGAAATTATATTTATACGCGGTATATTTTTTATTTTGAAGTTTGTATGTAAGCACATAGGTATACGTACTAATTAATTTAGTAAATATAGGTATAGTTATAGTAGATATAAGGCCGTGGGAATATAATAAGTATGTTACACAATATTGAATCTAGAAGGTCTATGTCTAGTGCGTTATTATAAGAAATTTACTGAAGTTAAGTACGTTAGTTTAAAATATATTTTACAAATTATTGCATACAGTATTGTCTTTTTCCTTATGAGGTAGGCAGACACCACACGTTTACGTGGGATGGCTTGGAGCCCAGTGGCTGACGTTACCGCACCTGTGGTCGAAGCAACCAAATCTATTTTATTTAACTATATTGCACTTAATTACTACACTGTAAGTGAAAGTGTTACACTTACGGCTGGTCCTAATATGTTATCTCAAGCCAAATATTATGTCAATCCGAAAACAGAATTTCGATCGATACGTTGCTCAAAATGTCTATAAATTCAATCGACGGATCGCTTTGACCACACTTTTTCACTATCGATTCCACATAATGGACGTTTTGAGCAACGAATCGATCGAAATTCTGGTATCGGATTGGCAGATTTGGATTGAGATCGCTTATTAGGACCTGCCGTAAGAAGGTAATAATTCAATCTCCTTATCACGAACCTCAGAATGCTGAAATCGGTGGGTAGAAGTGTGGAATGTTCGCATTTAGTGCAGGTTTCGTGAAGGGCACGTCTCATACCGTGCAATTCTTAAAATGATCTGATCACATCTCAAAATAAATGAATATTGAAAATGGTTTTAAAAATAAATATCGTCCACTTTTTCGTAGCGGTACACATTTACGGGTAACAGCTAATTTATGTTTTTTTTTAAATCCATCAATGTGGTAGTCAAGCACACGACCCACCTGATGGAACGTGCTTACCGCGGCCTATGGACGTGTGCAACACCAGGGGAGTCACACTCGTGCAGCCGACCCTTCTGATCTTATTCGCTGATTGTAGTCGCTTGGGAAATCAAATCATTAAATAAAAGTTAGTCAATAGAATACAAAAAATCCATACTAATATTATAAATGCGAAAGTAACGCTGTCTGTCTGTCTGTCTGTCTGTCTGTATGTTACGCTTTCACGCCTAAACCACTGAACCGATCTTGATGAAATTTGGTACAGAGGTATATTAGAGCTTGAGAACGGACATAGGCTACCTTTTATCACGAGAAAGGGGGTTTAAGGGGGGGAAATAGGGGATGAAAGTTTTTATGAAAGTTTGTCATTTCTGAAGATATCTTAATGAAATATGGTACAGAGGTAGATTAGAGCTTGGGAACGGACATAGGCTACCTTTTATCGCGAAAAGGGGGGGGTAGAAGGAAGGGGGACTAGGGCCTTGGGATGAAAGTTTGTCATTTTTGAAGATTTCTTGATGAGATTTGGTACAGAGATAGTTTAGAGCTTGGGAACGGACATAAGCTACCTTTTATCGTAAAAAGGGGGGAAAAAGGCGGGGGAACAGGGCCTTAAGTTTATCGTTTTAAAAGATTTCCTGAAGAAATTTGGTACATAGATAGTTCAGAGCTTGGGAACGGAAAAAGGGGTAGAAGGGGGGGGATATGGCTATGGTTGGAAATGGACATAGGCTACCGCTTATCGGGAAAAAAGGGATAGAAGGGGGAGGGTGAAGGGGAATAGGGCTATGGGATTAAAGTTTCTAATTTTTCATTGGCACAAAAAAGGGGTGAATATGGCATAAATAGTAAGAATTTCTTTTAAGATGTCCTCATGATATTAGGTACAAAGGTGAATTATAGCTTCGGAACGGACATAGTCGAGTAACGAACTAATTTAGAAGCGAGTGGAGAGGCGAATAGAGATTGTTATAGGGACGAGTGGACAGGCGTGTAAAGATCGAAAGTCGAGTAGAGTCGACTACAGGGGCGAGTAGATATGCTACTAGAGAGCCAAATAGAATGCAATAAAGGGTTGAGTAGAGAGGCGAATAGAGATCGAATAGAGAGTTGAATAGAGGTGCGAGTAGATAGGCGAGTGGGGAGAGTCAAGTAGAGAGGCGAAAGGAGAATCGAATGGATGGGCAAGTAGAGGCCAATGGAAAGGCGAGTTTAGAGAAGAGTACAAGTCGAGTAGAGAGGGGAACAGAGAAGTCAGTAGAAAGTCGAGTATAAATTCAAGTATAGAGGCGAGTAGAAAGTCGAGAACAGAGGTGAGTACCTACATAGTTGAGGACAAAGTTAATCGGATCAACACTAAGCGATAACCGACATCCACGCGGGCGGAGCCGCGGGCAACAGCTAGTTATGGCATAGATACCTAACAAGGTTATGTGTTTCGAGTTTCTGAAAAAAAATTTTTTTTTTTTTATTTGTATTGTGAACGACAAATTTGTTTTATTTAAATTTACCTCTATTATGAATATTATTAAGTATCTGCTGATAGGTGATGATGTGGTCTATCATTATTATCATGCTGCGAAGATTTCCAGGAGGAAAACAGATTCAGACAGGGAGATCCACTCTTTTTAGTTGTATCTACGCATTGCCACAGTGTTTTGGGCATAAGAGTAGAAATTGCACCATGTACCTATGATGTAATCTCTTTAACATCAAAAAAGCAATTTTGAAACATTGGAATATGATACACACACGACCAAGTTAATATAATTTCTGGTTCCGTTACTTACCTTCTATTTTCTGAATATTGTAAGTCAAACTGTGACTGTCACAGTACATTTGAATTTGTTAGTTACTTTTGTCGTTGAGTGTATATAATTGGAGCACATTTTCCACATAACTATTGTGAAAGTCATATTATAATAGATATGTCATCACACTAATTTTTTTTCTTCGGAAGGTCATCATGATTATTTAATGTGCTTCATTATTGTATTGTTTTGACGTTGACGCCACTTGATGGTGCTGATTCGACTTATCCTTTTAAAAATACCTACTATTAACCGAAATTATCTACTAGTTTTCTCGTAACTCCTTCATTACAGCGTTGTATATGGTGTGGTCTCACAGCGGACCCAAAAGGTACAAAGACCTTGTGGTGACCTAGAGAAGAAAAATGCGGATCACAGCCCGGTGTCTCCTTTACGTTGTTCGGCGCATATATAGATACCCTATGGCAGTAAGAACATTAGAACACATATCACCTTCCAGGCGTCAAGCTAGCACAGCTTTACATGACTTTCTATTGAAACGTTTTCGACTGCAGGGCTATTTTTTCGACTGCAGGGGTACTGCGTATCTCCATTGACAGCTCGAGTGCTTACCACTTCTTCAAAGAGCTCAACTCGTGGCTCTCAAAGAATAAGACACCGATGCAATGACTCTGAAGGCAGTGAAGGTCACGAGGTGGACAACGCAAAAATAGCCAAGAGGGCCAGACCGAGAGGAATGGCCCTTGGTCAGCCGGGGTGCGAGGGATATGTCACGAGACAACCTCACCTTCGGCCTAGCACATCGATCCACAGACGGCGTGCGGTATAGTCGGTTCGAGTCTGACATAACCTCCCCCTTCGGCTCCGAAGGGAGGGAGTATCCGTGGGGATTTCCCGCACGTAAATAAAACCCCATGATTGTTATAGTTTTACGGTATCTGCCAGGAGTATTTGCACTCAAATACCTACCGTATTTGAATGGAAATAGTCTTGTTCAGTGGTCTTGTTAAATCAATAGAAATGAACCATAATTGGCGCGCGATACAGTTAGTGACCCGGACGTGCAATAAAGATAAGATTGTCACTGTGCCGAGTTAAGATATAAACAAACCAATGTGAAAAATATGTAGGTAAGTACCTAATGGATTTCACCAATAGATATGTAAGTTCTTGTAGGAACAAACATACCTACCTACATTGTAAGTTCAGATTTGGCACGTTCTTTAATTGATAATTAAAGAATAAAGTCTAGCTAATTGGCTAAGATCTGTTTTCGATGTTTTATTACGCAATTGGACGTATATTAGGCACAACTAGGTTTTACTAAAGTAGGGAAAAGATAATAGGTCACTTTTGACATTTCATCAAAATTCAACAACGTAACCTTGTAACGGCGGGCATAAAATAAGAACTGCACAATTGCTTAACTTTTTTCAATTACGTTTACATATTTATTGTAATAATGACCGATACGAGTAATTTTACGATTTGCTTTCACTAATAAACCATTCTAAACATAATAAACATGATCTAAAGAACTGAACGTCGTTACAATGTTGCGTCAGTCAACCCTTTTTCTTTTTAAACACTAGGGATGTTACTCTAAAAATCGAAAGCTGATAGGATTGTAAGTTGAATCGAATGCAATGATTACTTGTGAAGAAAAATCACCATAAATTTATAACCACGTTGTGATTATAATAAAACCTAATTATACATATTTATTATTCTTTTAACTAACTATAAAAATACAAAAAAATAACTAAATAGAAAGGTCATTGATGTTGGGTGCAATTTAGGTGGATGTTGCTGGCAACACCAGTGCCTGTCGATGATGCATGTCATGTCGCCATGACATGATGATGACGCAGTCTTTTGTTGTTGTGCGAAGTGACTGTGCGTTTTTGGTGTGCTCTCTGTTATTTTCTTCTGATCCGGCTTTTTCATTGAACTGATCTTACTGACTACGTTTACCTGGCTATAAATTGGACTCCGATTGCTTAACGATTATTAAACAAGAAAAACATTACAGTCTTACTATGTCGAAACGGGGGAAAACTCAGTCAATCTCGCGAACTAGTGCTGAAATTGTACAATTATTTTGGACGTGAATCAGTTAACGATGGGCCTCTTTTACCATTGAAACCACCGAGAGAACGCGTTGCCGAAGCATTGGGAATAGGGAAGAAGACAGTAACTCAAATTCTGAAAGAGAAATACGGACCATCAGGCTCAGAAGATAATACTTTACGTACACCGAAAAAACGAAAGAGGGAGAAGAAAATTGTTGACGTTGATAATTTTGATGCTGCTGCAATTCGCAACCACATTTATGGATATTACTCGAGAAAAGAATATCCTACACGGGAAAAGCTATTGAGTTCGTTAAAAGGCGCAGGCTTATTTTTTTGGAGGCAAATCGTCTCTATCAAAGATTTTGAAATCGATTGGCTTTAGATTTAAAAATCCGACAAGCGGAAAATCCTGCTAGAACGCTACGATATTATTTTGAAGAGAATAACATTCTTACGTCAGGTAAATAAAATTACGGATTGGGACAATGTCGTGTTTATTGACGAAACATGGTTGAATGCGAACCATACGGTTGCGCGGACATGGACCGATGATACAGCGGCCTCCACCTCAAAAGTTCCATCGGGAAAAGGAGCCCGACTTATTATATGTCACGCGGGATCAGCTTCTCAAGGTTTTATTCCAGACTGCCTCCTCGCATTCGCCTCTAAAACTACAACAGATTACCATGAGGAAATGAACTTTGATGTTTTTAAAAAGTGGTTTGAGAAGCTGCTAGTCAGCTTAGAAAACCCATCGAAAATTATAATGGACAATGCTCCGTATCATTCTGTACAAGTTGATAAACCACCAACTCAAGCAAATAAAAAGCAAGAAATTGTCTCGTGGCTGGTAAGAAATGGTGTGGAGGCAAGTCCAACTTTATTAAAAGTTGAGTTGTTAAATCTGGTAAAAGCAACTAAGCCGTCCAAGCTCCGCTATGTAATCGATGAACTAGCCCTAGAGCATGGACATGAAGTTATTCGATTGCCTCCCTACCATTGCCAGTATAACGCCATCGAGCTTATTTGGGCACAAATAAAGGGTCATGCAGCGCGGAACAATACTGAACCACCCTTCAGTACTGCTAAAATGATGACTCTGCTACAAACTGCATGTGCAGAAGTCACTACAGAAGACTGGCGAAAAGTCGTGGAGAAGACAAAGAAAATAATTTTACAAGAATTTGAACGAGATGTGAGAATAGACAATATTATTGAAAATGAATTAATAATATCTCTGAGTGCTGACAGCAGTGATGAAGATAGCAGTTCCGATAGTTCAAGTGAATAAAAGCAATTTTTTTGTTAAATTACGTAGGTACTTGTCTTATTTTGCTCCTTTAATTTATGAAAGAAAAAATAATAATGGGTCAGGGATTCGCATGATCATTTTTAAAATTCACATATGTTTCAAGTCTGTATCGATTCATTCGATTCATTCATTTAATCGATGTTTTTAAGCAGGTCACCTCACTATGAATATAAAACTGACATCTGTCAAAAGTGACCTATTATTTATATTATATTGTCCCTACTTTAATAAGATATCTATCTACTTGTACCTACTACACGAAAAAACAGGAGTCCCGATATAGATGATTAAAAGTCACTTTTTTCAAGCATTTTATAATAGCTAGTTAATTAAATTATAAGTTTTCTAGCATTCCAGAATTACCTATGATACCTATGCTACTCTATTCATTATATAAATATAGCCAAATAGCCAATAGCACATTAAAAATATATCATGAGAACATAATTTTCAAAGTTCTCCAATAGAACTTTGAAAATTATGTTCTCATGATATTTTTTACCATTTGCTGGCAAATTATTTATTATAGGTACTAGCTGTTGCCCGCGGCTCCGCCCGCGTGGATGTCGGTTATCGCGACCAAACATAGCCTATGTCCTTTCCCAAGGTCTAATCTACCACTATACCAAATTTCATCAACATCGGTTCAGTGGTTTAGGCGTGAAAGCGTAACATACAGACAGACAGACAGATAGAGTAACTTTCGCATTTTTATTATTAGTATGGATTTTTGGTCGATAATTAGGATTATCAGAACACATTTTAACTCAACACCTTTTTAACCGCTTAAATGAATGATAACTAAAAGGTACACACCTGTTCCTCTCCTGATCCATTATCCAAAAACTTTTCCGGTTCCGATTCCGTCTCCGTATCAGAATCATCGAAGTCATGCCGCGCTGTATGCCTCACCGGGGGGTTGAACTTCGACATGGTAGCTTTAACGACTTCCTCTTCACTAGAAGGACTATCAATTTCTCTAGCATCAACCACATTCACTGTCTCGTCATACATAACGTGAGCATAGTCGGCACTGTTTTCTTTACGAGCTCTTGTAATCGAAAAGGTCTGACAGTGTTTGTCGCACGTTGCCATGGCAACCGCACAGAACCTCCTTCGAGGGAGTCCTATTGAAGAAAGGCGGGAATCTCATGGCCGGTTATTTTTTTAAGTAATAAGTACCTTACTGGTGGTACCGCCTGGCACTGTGGGTGACATACATACATTGGAGACGAACCACTATAAATCAACGAATGTAGCGTTTGGTCTGCGGATCCCTCGAACTACATTATGTAGCTGCATTTTTTCATGGTTGATTCGGTCCGCGATAGGCTATTTCTGCAGTCAAATAATAATGATAATTTAATGGAAGTGGAACACACGCCGCGTGTAATCGCATCATTATATTAGCCGAGTACAAGAGTCGCTTAGTGTAAATTTATTCAAACCTCTGTAGGTATGTACGGTCAGCAAAAAAGATTCAGAACACTAACAAATTCAATCAATATTAAGATAAGTTAAGATACCTTCATAGTCTTTTCGTAATCACCAGAAACAATTGTAAATATACCTATTTCATGTTAAGTTTGATGGTAAGGATGTTCGAGTTATATATTATCGACGGGAGTCGATTCCCATACAAAGTAAATGTTTATGTGCATGAATATTATATATATTAATATTATTACGAGGAGGTAGGACACGACCGTATTCCCGTCCAATTGAGCAGTCCGACTGGAGAAGTACCTACGGCCAACAGAATACCGCGGCCATAATAACCTCGTGTTCTGTTCCCGGCGGTGAGTAGGGAAGCCGGAGCTCACTGGAAAGTTTTTGTGCTGTCAGTGGGAAGACCAAAGGCTATTTATTCCTGCTTTGTCTTCTATACTGACGGCACAGAAACCTGTCTGTGTTTACAGGGTTGGCAGCATGAGTGTGACTCCTCTGGTGTTGCACACGTCCATACGTCACGGTAGCCACTTTCCATCAGGTGGGTCGCGTGCTAGTCTGCCACCTCCGTTGTATAAAAAAAAATTATAGTTGCATTGGTCTTGTGTTATTATGTATATGTCTAAATTAAATTTATCTATACCATATCCTCAACATTATATGACAGAATGCTTAGTGGGTGTCTACATAGATAGCGCTATGTAATCCATCCTAAGAAAATCTATTATATAAAAAGTTTTAAAGTCAAGATGATCTATAACTTGGACCGTATTAAGCCACTTTTGCTGCTATCTGTACATTCCTTACATTTAATAGTGATTTCACTTGCCGCTGACAACTAACACTTAAACCATAAACCATAGCGTCTAATTATCGATATTTCAAAGAATTGTTTCAATTAGATGTCAATGGATATCCAATTAGAAGACATGAGAGAAATAATATTCTATACTAGCCGTAGCCCGCGGCTCCTCCCGCGTGGATGTCGGTTATCGCTTAGTGTTGAGTCAACGCTATTGAGCATTACATTTTTCTAAAATATTGCACAACATATTGCACAACATTTCACACAGCGCTATCTAGACCCATGGTAAGCATAGCTTAACTAGCTTGTATTATGGAATTTAGAATGCGGATAAACATACTTAGATACTTTTTTTTTTGTAAATACATACATATTATACATAGAAACACCCAGACCAATGCAAATATACATATTCATGCATACAAATATTTGCACTGAGCGGGGATCGAACCCGCGCCTTCTGCGTAGCGGCCGCGTTCACTACCGCCACGCCACGGAGGCTGTCATAAAAGTAGCCTAAGTTACTCCTTATTACATCAGCGACCTGCCAATAAAAGTCCCGTCAAAATCGGTCCAGCCTCTTCAGAGATATTCTTTTTATACATATAGGATACGTCAATTTGACTTTACCTCACCTGATGGTAAGCTGAAGACAAAGTCTCAGGAAAGAGGGCCACCATTATATAGGTACACGTGCCATGTTAAATTAGCCGGAACAAACAGAAAGACAGAAAAAAATTGAAAAATAAAATTGATGTATATACCGTATTATATTCATATGCATTTAGTAAAAAACGGTTTATTTTAGTATTACAAACAGACACTCCAATTTTATTTTGTTTTTTTTTTTTTGTTAGGGATTCATTAATTCAATAACTTTTAGTACCTGCAACTGGCGAGCATGTATGAAAACAATTATGAAAAAAGAAGCAAAAGGTATCTATTGTAGTATGCCATGATCTGAGCCACTGGAAACATGTGACATCCACTGAACTCCATTAAAAAAGACGCGTGGTTGTATGTAGGTGTGTAGTCTACGTAATGCATATCTACAAAATCATAATCCTTTCACGTATATGTACCTTTGTACCTTTGATTCTTTTAAAAAACAGTGCCGGTTCATGAACACCTGCATAATTTAGCATTGCGCAATGTAATTAACACAAATATAGCACCTCTGCTTTTGTGGGAATACTTCAGTCAAAATACGGTTAAGTATTATCTACTTATTTTCTCACGTTCGAATTCTAGGCAGGGTAATCAGATTTAGCTTATAAATAGAATAAATAAGATTAGAGATTATGCGTGTGCGACCCATATACTTACCTACTTAATTAAACTTACTAATTGCATATAACAAACAAAAGTCTCAAGTGTGAAGAATTAATCCATACCTAGATAACAAAATTGTACGAATTACATATCTCTCATTCAAAGCACTAGGTATTTTATTACACTATTTTTATACCACGTCGTCCACGTAGGTGGCAGCACACTGCCCACCTGATGGAAAGTTGTAACCGTGACCTATGGACGTGTGAACACTAGGGGCGTCATACTCGTGCTGCAGACCCTGTAAAAACTTTCTCAGGTCTAATACTTATAGTTTGCATGTATCAGCGTTGAAGTTGCCATATGGATAAAAGCACATAGTGTTCCGTCACGCGAGTCTATTTGCATTCCCCTAATGAACAACGATTAATCTAGTGGTGGTAGTTCCATGGTCCATTGTAATCGCTTTAGCCGTTTTGGAGTCCACAGGGAACAATACGCAAATCAATAAATGTGTCGCCGCCAACTAACTTAATCACCTGCTCAATTAACTGCCTAGGCAGTTAACTAAACGGCGCCATTCTTTTACGGCCTGAATGATATTCAGGCGTCTCGTTTATTTTATTACATCATTTAATAATCTGGCTGGCTAATGCTTAGGCCAGTCGTAAGATGGGGCAGGTATTTAATTAAACAGTTAGAAAAATTATTTCTGCATATTATAGTTATAAATAAAATAAGCACGAAGGCCTAATCTAACCTAACCTGACCAAGTCGGATTGCGCAGCTATCACAATAAACCTATCACAAATTTTCTGTGAATACACCTCTGTCTACCCCCTCGGGGATTTACAGGTGTAAGTATATGTATGTTTGTACCTATGTAATTTTCTATCTTATTTCGAGGTAGTGCCCCATCTTACGATTGTTAAGAACCCATTCTTGTAAGTCGGTTAAAAATAACTCGGAATCTTGAAATAAATGTAGGTATGTACTTTATATTTATCGTTCCGCATAAACGGAGCCGAGAGCACGGCTACATTGTATACATTTTCATCGATGATTGACTATTATAGAAATTATTATTTATAATGATAATGAAAGACTGAAACGACGCGTTGCGGTGTTAGTTTTCTAATTGAGTTTGTCTGGACGCGGATAAGTATGTACCCAACTTAGTAAATATTAGTAATCAGCTGGGAGGAAAAGAAACCTACCGACTTCTAAAATACATGATTTCTATAAAATATACCCAAATACTTAAGAAGTATCTACATTCGATTCTTCATGAATTTTGACATCTGATCTTAGCCAAATTTTCATGAAAACCTGCCTAGAGCGACGCTTTTCTAACAAACACATTTTACAGTAGATACACTGTACGGAACAGTGGTTGTGGTCCAACTATTGGATAACAACTCGCCGTTTTCTTACTCCCTTGATTCAAATTTACTGAATGTTATTACAACAAACACATTGATAAAGATGATAATTATATTCGAGAATACAAATACAATTACTCCATTGATGTTCGCTGCTGGACATAACCATCTACCAATGGGCACCATTGTACCCGATCCCGGTCATGTTCTAGATAAATTTCGCTAAATAAAAGCAATTATGTGTATTTTAATTTTTAATTTCAATAAATAGCGAACAATATGTAATAATACGAGGATCTATTAATATTCCCGTGGCCGCAAACCAAACTTCCTTGTCTTTAGAGTGGGTTTACGTCATTAGTGCAATAACCCGATTATTTAAATCTAAGCCGGTAGTTAATGGTTACGTCATAATTTTGTAAATTGTAACAGTGAATTGGACCATGGAAATATGAAAAGGAGTGGCAAACCAACTAGTGAAATAGTTGGATCACGACCCCACGGGCTCATAGTCCAAAAGTTGGACCACAGTTCGTACCATCGCGCCGTAGACACATGTTCGTGGTACAAAAATCAAAACACAAATAGTAAAAAAAAATGTCAACTTTATTCACTAAAATAATTACTAATTTCTATAACACACCACAACAACCCATGCATAGGTAATCGCGATGTAACGTATTCATACTATTCATTTAACATCAATCATTTTATAACGAATTTAATTTAAGAGATCCATTAAGATGGAACATTATTAGACGCGGGACATGTTTAGCCCAAGAAGATCGTTACATCAAGACTGCTTTACAATAAACACGCATCAAATAGTACAGGCGGAAACCAGTCGTAAAAATACGTATTTGATTTTAATGACGTAGTCTAAAAGCAGCCTAATGTCGTTATTACAAGTATAAAGTCATCCATATAAAATCTACTGTACTTTTTCATGAATAATTCTACAAAAATATCATATCAGATGTAGGTACAATCCCCGAAAAATATGGACAAAAAATTTTAACATACAAAATAAATATCTAGGCACTTTAAATTACAACAGTTCTACATACATGCAAAAAATATACATTTCCATCTATTAATAAAGTTAAATGTCCAAGTGAGTGTTATATAATATAATGCACATTTTAATTACGGCCGGCATAACTTAATAGTGCTGTTTGAAAAATGTGAAATACTTCGTGATGTCTTTAGAATTTCATAAATACACTGAAACATGATTGTAGAAATTGAATGTATCACAATTTACAGTCTTGGGTACATAATAAAGGAATAAGTTACACTAAAATGATTTGGCACAATGTCGCAGAGACTAGGTATGACTTAATGCATCCTATCTAGTGATAAGAGCAAAAGCGAGTCTCGAAGAATCCGCCTAGATCACAGACATGACAAATGTTCAGATAACACTAAAATGAGTTCACCCGACTTTGTTAATGAGTTCATCGCATATGGCCGTGAGCTCCTTGTTCGCTTTAATCTTCTGGTTGAGGGATTCTTCCAGTGACGTAGCATGCAGTTCCTTTCTTTTGATCATGGCGTTCAGTTTCAACACTTCCGCCTCGTGCGTCCTATTTATCTTTTCCATTTCCTGATTCGCATGATTTAGCTTAGAAGTCGCGTGCTGTTTCAGTAGCTCGTAATTATTTTGCATTTTTGTAAAGTTTTCTTCAAATTCTTTAATAGATTTTTTGTAAGCGTCTTCATTTAATTTGCAATTAAGTATGATTTGCTTGCTTTTTTCGTATTTGCTGTGGAGATCACTGAATGAGACCTCCATACTGGCAAGGTGCGCGGTCTGTTCATCTCTTTCGTTAATTAATTTAATTCGTTCTTCTGCATGCTTTTTCTTGTCTTGTGCTGTCTCCGCTATCAAACTAGCAATCGTTCTCTCATATTCCTCAACTACAGCCGCCATGCTCCTATTGATCTTGGTCTTCTCCGCCAATGTGTCATTAAGTTGATTAATTTTCTTTAATCTATCTTGACTTTCAGCTTCAAGGTTTTTAACATGAGTTTCTAGGGTATTCAATCTGTCCCTTAGTTCGTGGCTTTCAGATCTTAGATTGTAAACGTTTATTTCTTTCTCAGCTAATAGCTCTCGTAATTGTGAGAGAGCTGAATCAGCTTCGTTTTGTTCCCTACTTACTTGTGTCACAGTTGTATCATGTAACATTGAGTTGTTGCCACTCAAAGACAGTAGTCGATCAATGACAGCCATGGCAGGAGATGTGAATGTAATTGAACGTCTGTTTGATCTATTAGGAGTCAAGGATTTATTTCTAGGAGTGACGGAATTGACAGCAGGGGGAACTGCCATCATTGGCTTAGATGTGGTAATGTTAAGATCATCATTCGAGTCTTCATTATGTTTTATACCTTCATCGTGCGTTATGTTTATGTTAGAGGGTCCAGCCACTGGCATATTTTTAGGTGAACTTTGAGCAACTTTGGTAGGAGTACTTTGGTTTTTCTGGAGCTTAGCTAAAGAAGCAACAACACCATCTGATGTAATAGCTGACATTCTCTTTGCAAACAAAGGGTCGAATTTAAGGAACAAACTCTCTTTACCACTGTCTATAACGGTGTTAGTCTTATTTTGATTTAGAAGGAATTCAAATGCTTCTGCATCAATAAACATCTCGCCATCATCTACATTTTCTTCATTATTGTGTGCCGGCATATTAGTAAACTGCATCATATCAGGGCTTTCACCATCGGAAATCGACATTTTTTCGTCAAGATTCAATTCCTCCACTTCAAGAAAAGGTCCTTCAATGGTGTCTTCGTCTTCAGTATTAATCTCTTTAGTTGTTACATTTCTTTCGTCACTTACTTTTGAAGAATCAGTTGTGTTGCTAAAATCCCCTGCAGCATCTTTTTCCATTAATTCTGTATCTATTTTGTCAAGTGAAATAACTTCTTCTTTCTCTACAAGTTCAGGAGGGACTAGACTTTTAGCAGTAAACAGATTGTCTACGTTTAAGGTTGGGGGTGGGGACTGGCGTATCATCGACTTTGTCGCAAAAGGATTGAAGTTTATATCATCAATTTCTGGTAGATTGAAAACATTTCTAGAAGGTATACTACTATCACTGGCCGTGCAGTAAGCTGATAGCTCAGATGATGACGTGACTTTTAGATCATTTAAATGAGAATCGATACTGGTTTGGTTATATTCAGTCGATATGGTTTGCTCATTGTTATTCCCAATTGTGATTTCTGATTCAGTCTGTATTTCTTCATGAACATAATATTCTGTTTCTGGTGGTACATCAGTTGATATTTTTTCATCAATTGCTACATTATTTGGGTTCAGAACAATAGTATCTGTTTTAATAATACCAGAATTAAGAATATTGGAACAAGTTTCATCTAAATTATCATTTATTTTGGTAATCAGTGTTGGATTAAACTTTTTTCTTGGTGCTGAAGACCTTTTTCTCTCCGATTGTGTCTGCCGCCGATTGTCTTTTTTAGGGATAGGCTTATCTACACTTTTTGCAAAAATCTTCATTTCAGGCGGATTTTTTGGCGACTCAAATGATGGCGACATTCTAATGTTGGTTTTAGTGGCAAATGGATCAAATTCTATATCATCGAAATTAAAGTTATATCCTTTCGATGTTATTGGAGGCGAGTTCGGTGGTGTGAGTACCAGTTTAACTTTTGTTATAGCTAAATCCTCCACGTTTACTGTTTCAATATTTGCTTCAGGCTTAGTTTCTGAAATAATATCTGCTGTAACCAAAGTGAATGGACTATTATTTTCAGAAAGTATAATTTCTTCTACAGCTTCAGCTTTAGAAATTTCAGCTGATATGTTCTCTCCTTCCATAGGCAATGTTACTTTTTCAATATGTGGGTCAGTTTCGATAGTTAAATTCGTTTTATTAAATTCAATGGGATCAGTTACATTTTTATTTATTCTAATACTATCAATAATAGTTGAAGTAGAATTGTTGGGAAGATTCGCACTCATATTTAAAACTGCATCAGAAGGGAGAGACATTTCTTGATTGACTTCACTGGTTTCAATTATTGTTTGAGATTGATTTAGAGTTGATATTTGTCCTTCTATTTCTTTTAATACTTTTGACTCCACTTCAATATTTCTGGTATCCTTGGGAATTATATCAATGTTTCCTAGTTTATAAAATTCTTCTTCACTTGCAGGTACAATAATTGTTGACTCTTTGTTGTCTGTGTTCGACATTGTGATAGTTTGGTTGATAACATCAGGCAATGGTTCAATTTCACAGGAATTTTCAGCTTTAAGTGCATTATTTAAATCTACATTCTTTATTCTATTCACATCATTGTCTATGACACTAATTATAACATCATCCGCTTTTGGGATAGACATGTTTTCGCATTCATTAACAAGGATAGTGTAAGATGAAGAGCTAATTTTAGGTAGTATGTTAATGCCTTCTGTTGGTTTATCAAATTCTGGAATATTAAAATTGACAGTATTTTGTTCAACAAATTCCTGTAAGTATTTATCTGTTTCTTTGCTATTCAAGTCAGGGGCTTCGTTGTTAATATTACAATGGTCTTGAAGTACAGCTAATGATGATGCATGTAGCTGGTCTGGAACAACTGTCTCATATTCATTCGCTTTTTCAGTCAATACCTCACTTTCATCAGTGATAATGTTATGTAGCTGTTCTATGCTGCCAGACATAAATTTTATGTCATCAACATGATCAAGGGGCAGATTACCAGCTAATATATCAAGGTCATCTTCTTCAGGTAAAGGAATGTCAACTGGCAACTCAATGATTGAAGTTTTTATGATTTCAGTTTGTGAAATAGGAAGTTCATTAACATTTGTTGAATCATTTGGTTCAGTTAATGTTGTATATAGGCCATTATCAACATGCTCTATAATTGAGGTAACTTGAGCATCAAAAGGCTTGTTATCTTGTGAAACTGATTCATTAAGTATAGTAGTATTTTGAGATTCAGTAACTGTTAGTTGCTCTTCTGTTTTAGTGGTACCTAAAATACTTTCATCAGTCTTGGTAATATCAAAATTCTCACCTTGAATGTGTGTTGCATCTGAGAGTGTGGCATCAAATGAATGATCATCTGCTTGAGTTACTGTTTCATCTAATTGTAATGTTGAATTCTCAGTAGTACTTGTTTCACTGGTTTTTTCTCTTTCTGGTATAGGAATAATTTTCTTTGCTTCATCAAAAACTTCTGGAAGCAAATCTTCAGGATTTACAGAAAGAGTTGCATTTAGAATGTCTTGGGTAGTGTCTAAAATTATTTGTTTCAGTCTGGAACCACTGTCATTGTTATTTTTAATTTCTTGTGTCAAATTAAGTTCTTGTGTTAAATTCAGCTCATGTGTAAGGTCACCTACAGGAGTTTTATCAGCATCTTCAGCCAGATGGCCATCATTTTTAGTAAATGTTGTTTCGCAATCAACAAACTCACTATCAGATTCAATGGCAAATGTACTGTCAGCTTGCTTGTTATCTTGAATACCAGTAACTGTTTTATCCATTATAGAATCATTGGAGATATCCATATATTCAACAGTAGAATTAAGATCCAGTGTATCATCTTTAGGCACTTCATTAGCATTCTTATTTATTTTTTTACAGTCATGCTGTTGCGGTAACATTAATTTGTGGACGGGAATTCGCTCCTGACTAAAAATTATTGTAGTTTCATCTTTCCATAGTAGTTCCTTTTCAAGGTCATCATTGAACACAATACTAGTGTCTCTTTGTGGGCTACTCCTCTTTGTCGGACTCATTTCTTTCTTTCGATGAGCAGCAATTGGAGTCGAGGCTAAAACTGCTTGAGACTGGCTCTCATGTATTGATACTTGCTCATCCACAGGGCTAAGAATTTTGCTTTGCACTGTATTCTGGTCTCCAGCAGGAGGTATAGGACTCTGAGATGATCTAAACATACTAAGAACACTTTTCAGCCCCCTCATAATGGGTGACCCACCATCTTTAGGGGGGATATCTGTAGTAGGTGTTGTGGCCTCGGGAGTTTGAATCGCAGATGATACAGAACTAGGTACAGATGAGATTTCATCAATATCGCTGGGAGGGCTAACAGTGACTGTAAGGTGTTTATTGTCTAAAGGCATTGTCGACTCCAAAGGTCTAAGAACAGAAGTATTTCTATTACTTTCAATATATTGCTCCGTAGGGATTGTCTTAAGAGGTAATCCTTTTAGAGATCTCACAACATTGTCATTTTTAGTCATTGTTGAGTTAAGCGAGCGGGTCAAATTTGCATTATCATTCACTGTAACACTTATACAATCATCACCTGAATCAAGAGCCTTGTTTTCGAAGCAATTAGCTGTGTAACTCCTGGACATGGGCGAGGCTGCAGGAGTGACAGAGTACCTTAGCTTCATGTTAAGTTCGGACACATCCAACTCTTCGTATCCTTTTTCTGTGAACGGTAGTACATTGTTATGGTGTAGGCTGTTTTCTTTGTTATCAAAATCACTGTCAATGTCCATAGGCTCCACGTGATGAGCCATTTCTCCAATCCACTGCGCACCACACTGATATACCTTTACACTTCACTCGAATTTCAGTCTCATTACCACTCACATACGATATTCCATGCCAAGGTGTCTCAATATGAATCCATATAAGGAATAAATCAGTCCAATGTTTACAGTTAGCAGATATCAGATAGTTTCACTTAGATTTCTAATACGTTGTAAAGCGGCGACGCGCGTATGTATGTCATTTGAAAACAAAAATGTCGGTGATGTGAACACGCAACTCACTCCGAAAGTCTATTTTTAACCTTTTTGTGCGGCACGAAGCGCGACGTTCATTTTACGTAATGCGCGCGCCCTGGGGAATCTTGCCAAAAAGCAATGCAGTGCAGAGCTGTTGAACTGAACCCAAATACAAATTCGACGTACGATCTACGACCGTTTGAAATCCGGTAACTTTTTTATATTTGAAATGTCAGTTACCGAAGGCCATGTCCACATTATAAATAACGTTTAATAGCAGCTGCTATTTTTAACTGGTTATCCGCTTAAAAGCTTATAATTTAATTACATGATTTAATAGATGTGCTGTATAGATAGTCCCTGTAGCATCCATTCCGAGCACATCATCTTGGAGTCCAGCGTCCGCTTTTCCAGTCTAACTGCGAAGCAGCTGAACTTCGATAATTCCTCAACAACAACGACTGCCATCTGACCTCCAAAACATTGGTTCTTCTTGTTGTTGATTCCAGCCTACTTATACATACATTATACTCACGCCTGTAAATTCCCGAAGGAGTAGGTACCGGTGTATTAACACTGATGTTTTGTCTGATTTTTGGTCTGCATGGGATGTCTAGATGGGCTGTATGTTTATTGTCGCATGGAGCCTTATCCTGTAGTAGCCTTCTATGAGACCCACACACACACCCACGGGAAGAGATGGGGTGGCCCTTTTCTACTCCACTGGGATCCAACACGGTCCAAAACTGTCGAATTTCTTTATTTTAAACTTGTAAGGGTGCTATCCTAGCAAATAAAAGAAACCATCTTCATCAAACAATAGTTTCTAAGGTAATTATACAAATTCATACTAATGACTAAAAGTGAAAGTGACCGTAGTTACACTTAACTTACGGCAGGTTTTTCTTACATTAACTTTCATATAATACGTTTCGCATGGAAGGCATAATTGTTCCTCACTATTTTTTTATAACTCCTTCGCCAATAAAGCAAGTATAAATCGATCAATAGCAAAATCTAATTTCAGTAGCAAAGTCTACAATGAAAGCTGAAAGCGAAACCAATCGTCAGTTAGTAAGTACAAAGCCCATATAACTGTAACGAATAGCATAGCTATCGTCGATAGCTTTTAAAAATTAGCTGCCACACTCTGCTCTTGGCCTTATTACAAACGTCAAAGTAGAGTTGCATTCGTAAAGCTCGTTTGAAAAAAAAACTAAAAAAAAAGAAAATAATTTCCGTACCTAATTCATAATAGCTGCATTTTCAAAGATATAATCATTCTGTAAGAGAATATGAAAAACCAATTTTATTACATTTTGCTTACTTTCACCTGACTCAAGTATCAAAACAAATTGGAAACCTACTTTATAAACAGTGCAAGTCGTGAGTGTTAATGTTTTGTTGTGGTCTTTTTGAATGTGATAATATTTCTTTCAAGGTTGAGGTCAGTTGAAGTTTTCATAATGCTCATGTAAGTAAACTTCATACGTAATATTCAACGTAAAATTAATTATTATCATATTATATTATTCACCCCTTAGCGTAAAGTCTAATTTCATAACCTCTTTAACATGTTGTGGCGAATTTATGAAAACTCGAATGTTAGTGCTATTCAACAAAACTGTACAATTAACATGTTTCACTAGCAAAATAATTAAATAATCATAACATCATCAACCTTTATGTTCTACACAGCACAGTGAAATATGATATAAGTATAATTAAACCTGTTTTACTCTTCGTCTTCAATATAGATTCTGAAACCGCGCACTCGTTTGTCATTCATTTCGATACAGTTCAAGTGCGACACTGCCGCTTTACAGACGTATACTTATTATATAAATCACTAAATAATTACTAATCTTAAGTCCATTTTTTGCGAACTCTACAAGTTACTTTTTCACATATTGGATAATCCGTTTTCTTGAACGGTTTTTAGGTATGTTTTGGAATATTTTTGTGAAGGTTTTGTGTTACAAAGGTCGGTGAAAGTTTAATCATGAAGTTACCATGCTGTGCTTCAGTTTTTTATTGCAAAATTTGGATCAGTGTGTGTAATATGTAAAGGTGTATGTATAAGAACTATTTAACATTATTTTGATTCTTGATTATAGTTAGTTAATTAAAACCTTATTATTTATGTTCTCAGTTGATTTAATCATGTTTGTCACAGACAAGAAGGACACTGATGTTTTTTATTACATAGGGCAAGTCAACATGACTTCACCTCGCTTGATGGTAAACTGAAGGCAAATTGTTTGAGCAGTTTGATGATGTTAAGTAATATGATATTAATCTTATCTATATGAGTTGAGTTTTAATGGATAGGTATTAGGTACTTCTATTTGGAATAGCATACAATAAACTATCATTAACATTACTAGTGTATAAGCTTGTTCATAATTCAAATTACAACCTTATTATTATTAAAAACTAGCACTGCTTGCTGCTTCATCATGGAGTTAGATTTGGCCTTTAATTTTTAATGGAGACACTACGATAGAAAAAAAAATCTATAGTAAAATAGTAGTCTAAGTTATAGGTAACTTATAACATCAACTATTTGCCAGTGAAATTCCTGAAAAACATACAAACAAACGGGCAAAAAAAAATTAACATTGATACTGACTGAGCTGACTGCTCTCAGCTGCACAAGCAAAAGTAACTAGTTCCTATAAGGACATTAAACTAAATAGACTCATAATAAGCTTTTAAAAACTTAATCTTTGAGTCAAAATACAAAAATCTGTTATTTTTTTAAGTCGATCTATCAACTATAAGGTACTTTTTGAGCTTTGCAACCACAAATATTTGGTAAACATAGAACATGTACATACTAAAATGCGTACAAAAATGTTTTGTTGTCCCTATATATGAGTCATATCAGTTGCGCATAAATATTTGAAAGACATTTGTTACGTATCCCTAATCTATGGATATCGCTGCGTCAACTTCAACCTCAATAAACATTGCACATGGCACTTGGAGACACAAAGTGCAAGGCGCTTGGCGACACAGAGTGCACCATCAGCGACACGTGCATCGCTTTGACATCATCGGCACCGATCCTGAGAAACCGCTAATAATTTGGACTCATATTTGTTTCACACTTCGCAGCATTATCATTGTTCCTACTAGCTATAATTTTTATTCTGTAAAATTACTTTATAATGAAATTTAATTAAGTCAAGTTGGTTTTTTTTGGGACCTCGGCGGCAGCTAACGTAATTCATTAAATTAACGCATATTGTTTGTTGTTACAGGACAAAATATGGAAATTGAGCATGACGTGACAGTGAAGATACTATTTTTTGCCAAGTCCAAAGAGCTAGCAGGCACAAGAGAAACGACTATCAGACTACCATCAAAAATCAACTATAACAAACTCATCAACATTCTAGCAGAGAATTACAACTTAGGAACGATTAAAGACAATATTTTGATTGCAAAGAACGAACAAGTTTGTGAACGAGAAACTGACATTGAGATTAACGATAGAGATAGCATTGCTGTCATACCTCCTATTAGTGGAGGCTAACTCTAGCTCAACTGTATCCTTATTAACATAGAATTTTGAATCCGTTATAACGCACACAAGCCAAACTGTCTGCCTCTCTAATATTTTATTATTTTACCAGCTAGAACTACCTCAAAGATAGCTAGAATACCTTAGAAGCTGGTCTTCTTGACTAGATAAGCTAGATTATAGAAGCTAGAATGGATCACTTAAAGCTAACGGTGGATAAGTTATCCGTGGATGAGGTGAGCGAGCTGGTGACTGATGATTCCTGTGGCGCAATCTCCATGTTCATCGGCACCACAAGAGATAATTTTGAAGACAAAAAGGTAAGTGTTTTGTGTGATTTATCTGTTTGACTAAAATTCTCATTCATACGCGTCAGTACCCCTAGCACGAACAACTATCGGAATCGTATCGGAAACGCATTGAGAGAACGGAGCATTGCGATTGGCCGGCTTCACATACACACAGGTTCACAGTAGGCAGGCGGCCAATCACAATGCTCCATTCTCTCAATACGATTACTTTAGTTGTTTGTGCTAGGGGTACAGAGCTTCATGGCTACGGAAGTAAGTCTTTTTTTTAAAAGTAGGAGTAACCGAAATTACTAGTATTCTCTTTAACCCATCCAGCAGCATAAGCTAAATTGCTTGTGTTCGGAGTGGGTTCACGTAGGTAATGTAATGGCCAGGATTCTAACCCGGGGCCTCTCGATCGTAGGCCGAATCCTTAACCACTAAGCTACCGAGTACGTCTGGTCCCTAAAGATTTGTGGATACCTAAAGAAGGTAGAACACGACGGTATTCCCGTCCAATTGAGCAGTCCGACTGGGGAAGTACCTCCGCCCTATAGAATACCGCGGCTATGATAACCGATAGGAGGGTAGCTAAAGGTCACTGGAGAGTTTTTGCAATGCGTTTCAAAATTCCTTCATTTGTGTGTCTGTTGGGCAATGCAAGGCATGTCTCGACGCGCACTTCGCGCTGGCGATCATTGAGTTTGTGGGGCACCCATTTGACAAGCTTTTTTACCTTGCAAATTTGACGCAAATGGACCAGTATTGTTTTGACGCTAACGTCGAAAGCTGCTACTAATTCAGCCGTAGATTGTGTACCATCGGCTTCCACAATTGCCTTTATATGAATACTATCAGTGGGAAGACCAAAGACTGTTCCTGCTTTGTCTTCTACACTGACGGCACAGAAACTCTGTGTTTACAGGGTCGGCAGCACGAGTATGATTCCCTTGGTGTTGCATAAGTCCATAAGTCACGGTAACCACTTTCCATTTAAAAAAATGCAGAACGAGACGGGTATGGCCATTGGCCATGTGCCAATTGAAATAATTTCGTCGCGTGCGCATCACACCATCATACCAACTGCATTCGCAATTGTTGTACCTATATAGATTATTGTGTAGTAGCTACTCTGTCTGGTACTGTTTAATGGCTTATCATTTCAAACTTCAATACCCGACATCAATGGTACTTCTCTATTTAATGGGAAACTAGCTCGTTGGTCCTGATACATAAGTTTGCTTGTGATCGTGCTGTGTTCGATTAAAAGGCTGGACAAAGTTATTGGCTTTGCTAAAATTCTCAATGACTCGCGCGATGTCTGAATATCTACGTATGCGCGGTGCATGAACTCACCACCTATAATACTTAAGTGGAAACAAAAAAAAAATGTTAACTTATATGTGAAACTCAGTGACATAAACCAGTTTGTCCTTTTCAATTTCGCCAGACGATATTTCGGATCGAATAAAAATAAAATGTCTTTAAGTGTTTGCGCACTGCGTCAGACTCCGAGAGAATGCGGTTCTAAAAAATTTGGAACCGAATTCGGTGAGTCTGAACTTCAATCAGAGCAGTCCAGAATTATGGGGTTTAGATATAGTGTGAAACCTATCACACATTCATTTTATTATCGGCATATATCTTGACCCCAAGTCGCAAGAGAAACAAGCCTCTGGTGGTGCCCGCTAATTGTTTT
Organism: Eilema caniola; assembly: GCA_949126895.1. Taxonomy (NCBI): domain Eukaryota; kingdom Metazoa; phylum Arthropoda; class Insecta; order Lepidoptera; family Erebidae; genus Eilema; species Eilema caniola. The sequence continues at coordinate 19,320,710 of OX421481.1, forward strand.
GATATAATGTATAGTTGGTGGATTTCAACTTCTCCGCCGCCGTATCACCATAGCGCTATAAACGTGTGCTGCTCATATAAGACTATAATATATGCTAGTCACTATACAAATAGTTCTACTGCTAAGTACTTAGAATCGACATTTCTCGGATTCAGATTGCACACAGTCTCGCATTGTGCCAACAAAGTTCTTCGCATTCAAAAACTACCAATACAAACTGATAAACAACCACTTCATAATTAGTGTTTATCGATAACAATGTTGACTGACACGTTTAATTAAATACAACTACCAAAATTACTGTTTATCTAAACCAGTTTCGTATGTCTGTAGACTGATAGAGTAATATAATGTCTGAATAAATTCTACAATAGTAAGAACTTACTAGGGAAGTAAGTCGTTATATAGACGACAGGGTCGGACGGTTTACCTGCAGCGCAATTCGCTAATAGAGATGGTCATTCATTTCATTTAATTCTAGTGACGACGTCACCCAGTCCCACCGATGAGAGTCTGTACGAGGGTCAAACTGAAAGTTCTTAGAACTGGCCACTTATAAACAATATAATAAAAAAATAATTCTAAAATTTGAAAATAGAACTCTTTGCCAATATTACTGAGTATATATTTCATTCATTTGTCATTTGTTTTACGATTTGGCGGCAAATTGAAAATTGTCTGTGTCACGGCAATATGAATTTAACACGAGAAAATTTTCGTGCAATGATTTTTTATGACTTTCGATTTCATTTAAGTCAACAAGAAAGTTATGATAGACTACGATTGGCCTTTCACAATGAAGCCCCATCTCGTGCGACTGTTTACAACTGGTTTAATGAGTTTAAACGTGGTCGCACTAATCTCACTGATGATTTACGTGAGGGACGGCCTTCTACGGCGACGGCTGAAGATAACATCTGTGTTATGCGGCGTATGATAGAGACTGACAAAAGAGTGACCTATCAGCAGATTCGGACAAGCTTAGGCATCGGTATGAGTCAAGTGCACAAAATCCTCCACGAACATTTAGCGGTCAGGAAGCTTTGCGCCCGGTGGATACCTCATAATTTGACTGAGGCTCAAAAACTCCATCGTGTGGATTGGTGCCGTATAATGATTGAAAGATTTAACGGAGGTGACTCAAATGCTGTGTTCGACATACTAACAGGTGACGAAAGCTGGATTTACTGTTATGATCCTGAAACCAACAGACAATCTGCTCAGTGGGTGTTTCCTTTCGAGGAGTTGCCAACTAAAGTAAAGAGAGATCGAAGTGCGGGAAAAAAAATGGTGGCCTCGTTCTTTGGAAGGATAGGTCATTTCGCAACAATTGTGTTAGAGGATCAAAAAACAGTTTCTGCAGAATGGTACACTACCAATTGTTTGCCACTTGTCTTGGAAAAAGTTCGAGAGAAACGACCTCGCAGTAGGATCCTCCTTCACCACGACAACGCCTCGTCGCACACCGCCAAGCGAACGATCGACTATTTGGCGACATCAAACGTTGAATTACTGGGTCACCCGCCGTATAGCCCCGACCTCGCGCCTTGTGATTTTTATTTATTTCCAAAAATTAAAGAAAAACTTAAAGGAAAGCGGTTTATGTATGCTGAAGAAACGGTGGCTGCGTATCGCGATGCCATTGAAGAGACCTCTAAGGACGAGTGGGCAAAGTGCTTTTCCCAGTGGTTCCATCGCATGCAGCGGTGTATTGACGTGAATGGACAATATTTTGAAAAGATATAATAAAACTAATAACTTGCTAATGTAATCAGTTTTTGATTTTCTAAGAACTTTCAGTTTGACCCTCGTATCAAGGCTGTCGCAAAGCTGTGCTCGATGCTGTATCCTTAGAGAATCGCACAGCTGGTGGAACCGTCTATCATCCTAGCAGAAGCAGAAGCAGTGCGATGTGCCCCTCCCCCCAACCAGGGAAAGATGAGGATACTGTAGTCTCACAGCCGAGGAAGCCTACGACAGCCCTGGGTCAGCCAGGGAGTTAGGGATATGCCAGAGGTTACTCCACCCTCGGTAACTGATGTCGCACTTAAAAAAAGAAAGGATAGGGTGGTCTTTCTACCGCGAACCAATGGTGCGGTGGGTCAACCGTGCGGTGTGAAAAGAACTTTAACCCACGCACGCTCAAGGTGTGGAATGAACGCCCTGCTGTTTGCCTAAGCGACTAAAATATGGGATTCTTCAAGAAGGACATTAGAAGGTTTCTTCAGGGTCGGCAGCGCGAGTGTATCGCCCCTGGTATTGCATACGTTCATAGGCCACGGTAAACACTTTCCATCAGGTGGGCTTGTCAGCCACCTATGTGGTATAAATAAGAATCTGAATGCGGCTGCCTATGTTCCACGCTTGATTGATCAATTACATCAGCGTACAGTTGACTGCTGGATAAAAGTAGTCTCCCAATGTACACCATGCCATCTGGTCTTCTGCCTTCTATATCCAGTCTATCTTACCTAATTTTGTCAATTTGTAACCTTTTTTAATCGCGTGCTGTAACGAGTTACCTAAAAATAAATGATCATCGTGTGTCGTAAAGCAAGTTACAAACAAAGTTGTTACAAATACTTTTTATTTAGTTCTTATGTTTGTGCAGGTGTTGAGGTTGGAATACGAGGCGTACGAGCCAATGGCCTTAAAAGCATTGAAGGCTATTTGCGAAGAGATACGCCAAAAGTGGCCAGCGGTTCACAGCATAGCGGTGTATCACAGGTATGTACAATTTCGGGGCCTTTATTCTCCGGCCTAGCACCACGACCCACAGACGAGATATCGTATCTCGAACAAACCCCTAGTAGGACACTGTGAAGTCAAGTCCTTAATTTTTTCGCCAAGAACTTCCGCTCACCCAATACGCAGCCTTGTTCGGCATTATACAACAAAGACAATGACTTAGATATCATAAATAAATAAAAAATATAATAAATATATTAGAAGAAAATACTTAATGTGCACATTAACCCTAATCTAAGTCGTTACTAACACTGAATTTGAATTTAGAGGATACAGGGACAAAATTCTTATAACAAAATTTCTGTGCGAGGAGACATTATAGAAATACACAATGCTAAGTTTGTGATATGAAATGGGTTTTAAAACCATCTTAGTTTTTTTGTAAATACATTAAAACTAAGGTTTTATTTATAATTTTGTGTACCATACACAAAATTATAATATGATGTATAAAATGCAAGCGATTCACATTTAACTAAACAATTTCACCTTGACCTTCGCTCTCTTCAATGCTCCGCTTGTCATCCAATCTAATAAGTAATAATAATATACATACATATAACTTCTACATAGAGAATCGCAATAATGCAGCGTGACGTAACTTCAAATCATACATACAGACATACTCACATAATAAAACTAGCCCATTGCCGATTACCGAAGTTGAGACCTAAACCCATGCAAGGAAGATGGAAAGCCAATTATAGGTAGTATGAATTTTGATCGCCAAATAGCTAACATCCAGAACAGCATTTGATTTCATGACCAGTCCCATTGTAGCGGGCATATTCTACCCAACTGAGATATCTAAATCTGTCATGGAATCCAGAAAAAGTCGAGTCAAATTCAAGACCTGGATCTTATCTTGTCCTATTTCAATTTAGAGGAAAATTTAGTATACTAAATTACTTTTCAATTTCATTTTCGATGAAACTGTACGCAATATGTTTTGTTATGAAAAATAATAAACATCTGAGTAAACCAGACAGAGCAAACGCGACACATATATTTACCAAGTTGGTTCACATCGAAAACCTTTGGAATATACCCTCGAGCCCAGAGATACAAATCTCTTCTTGCTTCATACCTTGCGCTATATGGTAAATAAATACGTGTCCAGCCCCTCTAAACAAGTGGCAACTCATTGCCCGCCGTTTGGTGGAATAGGATGACGAATGTATGGCATTTGACGTTTTTGACAGTCGTTAACGCATGTCAAATACGTCAAATCCCATACATTCGTCATCCTATTCCATCAAACGCCGGCCAACAAATAGAGCATATGCATGTTTTGTTTTATATTTTTAAATGATTATTTACATCATATTTAAAAAAAAAGAAACAGTGCCAAACAGACAATATTTGGTTTAAAAAAAAGTTTTAAAATAGTAGGCTGATATCAGCTTTTCAAACGACCGCCATGTTGGCGCGCTTGTCGTGACGTCAATGTACATGACAGCTAACATCTACATGGTGTCGTGAATAGTTGAAAAAGTGTTTTAGATTGTATTATATTCATATTTTGTGTTTTAATTTAATATAATAATAAAACTGGACAATTATTCACAAACAAAAAACACCAGACGACATAAAATGATAATTTTACTATGGAATATGTCGCCAAGTACACTCCGAGTCGGATCGCCATTGGTCGGAACTGTGTACCAATAGCATTACGTTTTAACTCATTTGAATTTCCCTCACAACTTACGCACTTTTCGGCAATTATTTTCTTAGACCTGCACGTGTTGTTCTGTATAGGAAAGGAGAGGTTGGGGCTAATTGGAACACTCACACTGGTAGATTGTTGGGTGTGTTCTGTTTTTCGGTTCTTAAGTAAATCCGGTCCGCGGGTCCCCAAATCACTTATTGCGTTCTATTTATGTCACCGATTCAAAAAAATCTTATGGGTTATCGAAACAGGTCATTCCGAGACGATATCATTCAACTGAAGCGATATCTACAACACTCCTGTACACTTTTATTCTCATTTTGTATGTGATAAAGCCATGCTTTCACATCATTATTGATTTTAAAGCTGTAATTTGTAAGGTGAGTGAAAGTGCTGTTCGTATCCCGGTCGAATGCGACAGGCATAACGTTATTGGGTTCCTAAGTGTGAAAATGAAGAAGAAGAAGAATGTTCTCAGCCACTAACCATCATCTTAGCATTGTCCCCATCCGAGGCTTTCACCTCGGAGCCCGAGGTCACCTTACTCTTTCTGCTCTTTGTTTTGGGTTTATACGGCTTTTATTGGACCGACTGCTATCTAAACTCCCTACCCCGAGAGAAAAACCTACAATGGAACTGTAATATAATTAACTTTTAAACTCTCGCGTTCCATGATCTATAATTTAGAAAACGGGAAGTAACGCGATCATGGTATAGGTACGTGGTCACAGGCTGACATGCGAGCCTGTGACCACGGCCGGTGTAACCTGGTCGAAACGTCAGGCAATCAAAGGTATCTAAGTACCTATACCATGATCGCGTTAATTCCCGTTTTCTAAATTATATGTAATATAATTCTTATACAGATGTACAATCAGGAACTAAAAATGGTTAAACTCGTAACTTCGAAAAGCAGGCAGGCAGCATTTCAGTTTAGAAGTTATAACTAGATGGCGAAGTATTTTTGGCAAACTTTTCTAATTTATAGTATTAAAATTAACTAATCAAAAATAAAACGTACACTTAATACATTATTGAGTATGCCTGAATGAAACTATAAATATTCTAATCAATATTGACTCTGCCAGATTCTGCAATGACACAAAAATAAACAAATAGCACGATTGTCACGAAATATTTATTTATTACATTACCAACGAGTTTTATATGCTTACATGCTTACATTATCATGTGTTTAAGTTCTGAAATAATTTACGTGATTCTAAGTCAGCAATTAAGCGTTTAAACTTTTTTATTTCTTTAAATGAGTCCACTAGTGCCATCTATTTTTGAGTATTACAGATATTTTGTTAATATCGGTACCCCAGCCATAATGGAACCAATATTTAGGGTCAGGAGCGTTTATCAGGTAACCGGTGACTGATAAACGCGATTGAACGTAAATATCGGTTTGTATCTTCAGATGCACTCTTTGCCGAGTAAAAATATTTTCAAATCGCGCCGTAATCCACCTGTGCATAATTTCAGTCGAATCTATTTAGCAATTTTGCGTGAAAGAGTTAGAATATCGTACTACTTTACATACATATAATATCGCCTTTATCCCCGCAGGGTTAGACAGAGGTGAATTAACACCCACATTTCACCAATCTGTATTCGGTCCCACGTAATAGGCGGTGAGCCTATTGCCGTATTCCGGGTACTATTGTTGACACGAGCCATGCATCTAAGGCTGAGTCTGCTGTCTGTTTAAGTTAGTCCCTTAGTCGCCTTGTACGACACCACATGGGAACAGAAGGGGTGACCCAAATTCTACTCTGCCGGGAACCACGCGGTGTACTATTTTAATAGTCGTGTTACTTCAAGAGCGGACCCCACTTTTAGATCCTAATTGTATTATTGTTCCGGCGACGAATCGCGGTACCAAAGTTGGATCAATGTCTGTTGTTTTTTGCATCAGTTTTATCTTGGCACAGAGTGATGTAATAAATAAACAATATGCTGCAATATGCTGTTTATAGAATAAGACTACATATAATTATGTATGTATATATTTATACAAGTATATGCTATTAGTTGCCTGCAGTTCTACCCGCTAATGTGCCTATCTTCTCGTATATAGAAGCGTACCTACGCATGTATGAATTATGTATGTATATTCGATCTAGACAGCTGTTTACAGATAATAAACAATAATTGAAAGGAAGTCTACGATTTACCTAATACTGGTACATAATAAGCCGTTTCTACAGCAACCTTGAGTTTGCAACACAGGTTTTAATGTATTTTTTGTACGTGATTACGTACAAAACATACATTATAAAACAAAGCTAGATTACAAAAAACTAGTTTCATGACGTTATATGTGCCGGCAAGATTCTTGAACAAAATTCGGACCAACTAAAACACTAACAAAAGCCAACCAATGACGCGAGTCCACGCACCCGTAATTGGTGTGATAGGCTATGATTGGCTAAGCATAAGGATTGGTACTTCCCTAGTTGGTTGTTGTTGGAGCTTTGGGCCTATGCCAACATCAGCTGCAGGCAGGCCTGGAGGTACTCCCTCCGTCCGGCCTGTAGTTAATAGTTGTACCGACACACTTCTCAAAGTTGAAAGTCAAATGGTAGTTGATTTCTTAAAGGCGGAAATCCAAACCGAAAAAGATACTAGTACCTAGGTACTGCCGGACGAGCGCGTGACGCCGCCGCCATCTCTGGCGCCGCGGTCGCCGCCGTCGCCGCCGTCGCCGCCGGTGCGGTCGAGGTCGCCGGTGCGGCCGAGACTGCCGCCTCGGGCGCGGCCGGTGTCACTGGCGCCACCGCCGCCGCCTGTACCGGCGCGTTTACCGGCCCCGCCGCCGTTGCCGCCGCGTCTGCCGGCCCCGCCGCGCCTACCGGCCCCACCGCCGCCGGCGCAGCCGAGGCCCACCAATCCGGTGGAGGCCTGCATGGCGACGATGGCCGCCATGGAAAAGCGGCAGGCGGCGCACGAGGAGTGGACGCGGAGTTGTCTGGAGGCCATCATGGACTCCATCCGTCGTCCGCCCCTGGCGCCGCCGAGCGGGGGCTACGCCGGAGCAGTAAAGCGGGGCCCCAGCCGTACGGTGACGGCGGGGACCTCGCAGGAGTCGGCCCGCAGTGTGCCCACTGCGCCTGCTGCTCCGGCCGCTACCGCCGCCTCAGCCGGGAGCGCCCAAGCCAAGGGCAAGGGGAAGGGGAAGGGCAAGGGGAAGACGTCCCAAGTCCCAGCCCCGGCCCCGGCCCCGGCTTCGGTCCCGACTGCCTCCACGAGCTCCGCACCGGCAGGGGGCTGGGAGGTGGTCGGCGAGGCCAGAAAAAGCCGGAACGCCCGTAAAAAGGCAGTCAAAAGGGCCAAGAAGGCCCAAGCTGCTGCGAAGGGTGCGCCAGGAAAGCTGCGCGTCCCCCGTACCACCGCTGTCGTCTTAACGATGACACCGGAGGCGACGGCGAGGGGCGTGCAGTACGTGGACCTGGTGAAACAGGCGAGGGGCCTCATTGATATGAGGGCCCTCGATGTGGCGGGGACTCTCCGAGTGACACACACTCGGACGGGTGCCCGTCTCATCCACGTCCCTGGCGCCTCCAGTGGTCCCAAGGCCGATGCCATTGCGGCTAGGCTGAGGGACACGTTGGATGCGGCCGACGTCCGGGTGTCCAGGCCCACCAAGTGCGCAGAACTGCGCATTTCGGACCTGGACGACTCCATCACGGCCGAAGAGATTCGGGTCACCGTGGCGGAGGCCGGGGGTTGCCCCCTGGAGGCGGTTAAGGTCGGAGCGATCCGCTACGGCCGTCGCGGACAGGGGGCAACAGTTGTCGGCTGCCCCATCGCAGCAGCCCAAAAGGCTGCCGACCGGCGGATTCTCGCGGTAGGCGGCGTTGTAGGAGTCCGGGTACGGCTCCTACAGGCTCGGCCGGACAGGTGCTTCAGGTGCCTGTCGGCCGGCCACGTGGGTGTACAGTGCAGGGCGGAGGTGACGGTCGGCGACCGTTGCTTCCGCTGCAGCCAACCCGGTCATAGGGCCGGTAATTGCGAAGCTCCGCCGCACTGTTTCAGGTGTGCGGCGGAGGGCAAGCCGGCCGACCATAGGGTTGGCAGCAAGGCCTGCACCCGCGGGGAGCCGCTGCCGCGAGGCGGGCGTTCCGCCAATGGTTCGGGGCGGGATGCGGAGATGGTTCCATAATGGATCCTCATCTCCGCATCCTGCAGGCGAACCTGGGCCACGGTGTCGATGCTAAGGCACTTCTGCTCCAGAGCATGGCACAGTGGTCCATCGACGTCGCCGCTGTCGCCGATCCATACACTCACCGGCCCCTCGGGCCCGCCTGGGTGGTCGACCTGGGTGGATCGGCGGCACTGGTGCATAACGCCGCTGCGGGTGCCCCTCCCCTTGTAGTGATCGCAAGGGAGCATGGCATCGTAGCGGCGCGTGTAGGGGAGATTGCGGTCGTGGCCGTTTATCTCACGCCGGGGTCACACCGACTCATTGGGCAGTATCGGCGGTCGCTGGAGCGGCTGACCGACGTCGTCAATGCCTGTACGCCTCGTCAGGTTCTTGTGCTCGGGGACTTCAACGCCTGGTCTCAGGCTTGGGGTTCCCGGCGCACAAACGCGCGGGGCAGGGCTCTGGAGAGCTGGGCCGATTCTCTCGGCTTAGTTCTCCAGAATCGCGGGGCCGAAGCCACGTATGTGGGCACCTTTGTGGCGGGGGAGCGCAGGTCGATCATAGACCTTTCGTTCGCGAGCGCTTCCCTGTCACTCCGCGTGCGGGACTGGCGTGTCGCCGTGGAGGTGGAGACACTATCGGATCACCGATACGTTCGGTTCGATGTCTCCCCTCCTGCGGGTGATGCGCCGGTCATATCGGCCCAACGCGAGCCGCGCTGGGTGTTGGGGCGACTGAATCGGGAGGACCTCCTGGAGGCCGCCATCGTACAGGCCTGGGCCATTGCGCCGGACAGGCCTGTCGACATAGACGATGAAGCGGCCTGGTTCCGGGAGGCCATGACACGGGTCTGCGATGCGGGTATGCCTAGGGCTCCAGCCTATAATCCGAGGCGTCGGGTCTACTGGTGGAATGCGGAGATCGCGAGGCTGCGTCAAGCCTGCGTGATCACGCACCGCCGGTGGGCTCGACTCCGTAGGAGGCGTAGCCGTACCGCAGATTCGGAGCCCCGACTGGCGGAGCTTCACGAGGGATACAGGGAGGCCCGGAATGCCCTCCGAGCGGAGATCAAGCGGTCTAAGGCCGCTTGTTACCGGGAGCTCCTGGAGACGCTGGAGCGGGACCCATGGGGGCGGCCTTACCTTATGGTAAGAGAAAAGCTGCGCCCCCGGGCCCCTCCGCTGACCCAGGTGCTCGAACCGGCTCTGCTCGGAGGAGTGGTCGACTCCCTGTTCCCGGCGCGAGCGGAACATGTTCCGCCGCAGATGGCTCCGCCGCCTCGGTCGCCTACGGCACCCAGTACGGCGCCCAGTGCGGTGATTGACGACGACGTGCCCGAGGTCACTTGGGTAGAACTAGAGCTGGCGGTGCGAAGGCTGAGGGCCAAGAAGAACACCGCCCCGGGACCCGACGGCATTCCAGGCCGCGCGTGGGTCCTAGCTCTAGGGGAAGACGGTCTCGAACCCCGACTGAGAGGGTTCCTCAGCGCATGCATGGAGCGGGGCCAGTTTCCGAAGATGTGGAAGACGGGGAAGCTGGTCCTCATCCGCAAGAAGGGACGCCCGGCGGACGAGCCGTCCGGGTACCGGCCCATAGTGCTGCTCGACGAGGTGGGCAAACTCTTTGAAAGAGTAATTGCCAAGCGCCTCGTCGAGCATCTCTCTAGAGTGGGGCCGGACCTGGCGAATACCCAGTTTGGGTTCCGCCGGTGGCGTTCCACTGTGGATGCCATCATGCGTGTGAGGACTCTGGCGGAGGATGCGGTCGCCCGGGGCGAGGTGATGTTGGCGGTGTCCTTGGACATCTCCAACGCCTTCAACACCTTGCCCTGGAGTTGCATCAGGGAGGCACTCGTGTACCACGGTGTGCCTCTCTACCTCCGCCGCATAGTCGGGGCTTACCTAACGGAGAGAGCCGTCGTCTACCCGAGTTCGACCGGAGTCGGTAGGCGTGAGATGTCGTGCGGTGTCCCACAGGGATCGGTCCTGGGGCCGTTACTGTGGAACATCGGTTACGACTGGGTGCTTCGCGGTGACTTCGCGTACGGTGCCACCGTCACGTGTTATGCGGACGACACGCTGGTGACGGTGAGCGGGGCTACGCACCGCGAGGCGACCCTGAGGGCCACGACCGCGGTTGGTCAAGTCGTCGAACGGATCCGGCGGCTGGGTCTCGAGGTGGCTCTGCACAAGTCCGAGGCCATGTTCTTTCATGGTCCTCGGCGCAGGCCAGGCCCGGGAGCCAGCCTTACAGTGGGAGGCACTCCCATCGACATCAAGCCCCAGCTGAAATACCTGGGGCTCGTGCTTGACGGTCGATGGGACTTCGGACAACATCTCCGAAGCCTGCGCCCCAAGTTGGTCACCACGGCGAATGCCCTGAGTCGGCTGTTGCCCAACTTGAAGGGCCCAGGGACCTCCTGCAGGAGACTCTACGCGGGTGTCGTGCGGTCCATGGCCCTATATGGGTGCCCCGTGTGGGCGGACACCCTGGGGGCCAGATTCCTGCCTCTGCTCCGTACGGCGCAGAGGACGATGGCCTCCAGGGCCATCAGGGGATACCGCACGATATCCTTCGAAGCGGCGAGTCTCCTGGCCGGATCGCCACCGTGGATCCTGGAAGCGAGGGCCCTTTCGGCACTATACCAGTTCCGAAAGGAGGCGCGGGAGCGGGGATTCGATCCCGAGCCCGAGGACATTCGGGCCGAGAAATCCCGGCTCCACCAGGTCATGGTGGCCGAGTGGGAGCGACGACTTGGGCAACCACGCGCAGGGCACGCCGTCATTGCGGCGGTAAGGCCCATCATGGGGGAGTGGCTAGAGAGGCCACACGGGAGCCTCTCGTACCGTCAGACGCAGATGATAACCGGGCACGGTTACTTCGGGCGGTATCTGCATCTGATGGGTATTGAGCCAACGCCCGAGTGCCATCACTGCGACGCGAGCGTGGACTCGGGGCCGCACACGCTCACCGAGTGTCCGGCGTTTGAGACGCCGAGGCGGGAGCTTGTGCAGGCCCTGGGGGTGAGAGTGCTCACGCTCTCCACCCTGCTCGCGGCGATGGTCCGCTGCGCGGATGCGTGGGCGGCCAGCGCCTCTTTCTGCGAGCAGGTCATGCTCGCGAAGGAGACAGCAGAGCGGGCGCGGCGCGGTGAGCGAGAAAGACTCGCTGACATCGCTGCTCGCGCCCGAAGGCGGCTCGGGCGTCGGAGGGCGCTTACAGACCTCCGCCCCCCATGAGCGCGGGCCTGAGGGTGACGGGTGGAGCCACCCGTCACCCTAGCAGAAGCAGGCCACGGCGGCGGCGCGCATCGTAGGACGATGCGCGCCTCCCCACACCGGGGTTGAGTCGGGGACGGCGTGGTCCCCACCTCCCGAGGAGGGCCAGACCGAAAGGGATGGCCCTGGGTCAGCCGGGGTGCGAGGGATATGTCGCAAGACAACCTCACCTCCGGCCTAGCACCACGACCCACAGACGGCGTGCGGTTTAGTCGGTTCGAGTCCGACATAACCCACCCCTCCGGCTCCGGAGGGGCGGGTATCCGTGGGGATTTCCCGCACGTAAAAAAAAAAAAAAAAAAAAAAAAAAGTACCTAGGTACTCTTTTTTTTTAAATAACAAAAATTTTATCAATCACGATTTCTGAGCATCCGTCGTGATTAGTTTGGTATTGAGTAATTGTCATTAACCTGTTATGAGCGCATACATACTAATTGTTACTCGTTTAAGGCGTTAATAGAAACATAAAATTGCATAACTTTTTGTAAGTATGTTGCAATCGCGCGAATACAGTATTTTATTCAGGGCAGGAGTTAATTTTGTAGGAATATCTATTTAAATACTTTGTTTAAATTGGATATATTCCTGTGGTTAAAATAAATTTTAAGCTGAACTTAGCTCGTGTTGTGTTTTCGGCGGTGAGTTCGGTGGTTCGGAGCCAGAGCTCACTGGAGAGGTTTTGTGCTGTCAGTGGGAAGACCAAAGCTTTTCCTGCTTTGTCTTCTACACTGACGGCACAGAAACTCTGCGTTTACTGGGTCAGCAGCACGAGTGGGACTCCCTTGGTGTTTATCAGGGTCGGCAGCACGATTGTGATGACTCTGGTGTTGCATACGTTCATAGGCCGCGGTAACCACTTCCCATCAGGTGGCCCGTGTGCATGTCTTCCACCTAAGTGGTATAATTTTTTTTATTAAATTAAGTACAGTAAAAGAGTGAAAGCAGTTGCGTCGATTCTTATTTTATCGTTCTTATTTATTTTTAATCATCCAGCCAACCTATAATAGTAAATTATTTAACTAAGAATATTATCACGTCACAAATATTTTTTTCACACAATTTTCCTTTTATCTTACCGTTTTGACGTTAAGTAGATAATAACTAATTTGACCCAAATACTCAATTGGTCAAAATGGGTTAGGTTAAGTGACAGGCAAGAAATTCTCCAGTTAGTGGGGTTAGCACGCCTTTGGCTTCCATCGTAAATTGTGTTTCGTGCCCAGTTTCTATCGAAGTCCTTTTGTCCTTGGTCGTAACCAGTTGCGATCGAAAATATTTTTCGGTGATTATTCAGTCAATGACTTCTGCAGGAACAATGTCGATTGGAACCCGTTTTCTAATTAGGTAGACTAAAAATCAACTCCAACAGTATTATTCAAAAGAAAGAAGAACAAAAGGTTCAGATGATAATAATGATTTGCAAGGCCCCACTTTTGTTGATAAAAATATGCGCTCTCTTTCTAACCTATACCTATCCGTGTCGGGGAGCAGTATCATATTGTGCTGATAATAGTGGATATTATTTAGGGTCAGATGTAGATACCATATTTTTTTATTTACCATTTTCATGACCCTGAAAATATATAAACTTTGCTGAAAAAAATAAATCCTTTTCCTTTGATCAAATATTTCTCCATCTTCCACAGGCTGGGCATGGTACCATGCAGGGAAGCGTCCGTTGTAATCGCAGTGAGCAGTCCTCACAGGCGGGACTCCTTGGATGCCGTGGCGCACTGCATCGAGCAGCTCAAGGCCAGCGTGCCGATTTGGAAGAAGGAGGTCTACGAGACCGCTGAGCCGGTGTGGAAGGAAAACGTCGAATGTGCGTGGTCTAGTAAACATAGGGCATGTAATAAAACAGTAGGTTAAGTTTTTGAATTATTAAACTGCGTTTACACTAGACGAACCAAGCACGAAATACTTTAGCGTGGACAGATTGTGCAACACTGATTGTTTTCTGCCAGTAAAAATAACGGATTTTTACGAACACAATGAAATTTTGCACCATGATTGGTCGTTCGTTCGTGCTCGGTTCCTCTAGCATAAACGCACCTTTAAAATATCGGCAACGGAATGTCTCAGGAACTTTTAGGGGAGACTAAAGGAGACTAAGGCACAACTTATCCTAATTGCCAGCCGGTGGGATCGTGGCACAGCACATTTAAGTATCTAGCTAGTACTTACAAGAGCGAGCCGCGAGTATTTGGTCCGTCCGTCCGTCTGTGCAGCGCCTTAGTCTCTGCTCTTTTTAAAAGTAAAAGTAGACCGTGTCTCCTGAGATACTTATAGTTATTTATTATTAATGCAACTATTTATTACTACTCTTACGATTTCTGTCAACACCTAAAAACGTCAATGCATATAACTATGTTTGTATGTTTGCAAATTATATTACGATAAGTTTTAACTACTCAAGCAAGCAAGGTTAAGGTTTATAAAACTCGCTTCCGTAAATTTATAGTATGTTATTTTTTTTTATTTAGTCTATGAAATAACTATTAAACTATGCAGTTTTCAGCATATAAGGTAAATTACACCACGATTCAGTAATTCATATTTTCTAGTTATTAAATTCTAATATTTTGGCTCAAGATTAATCAAATTAATCGGACAGCTGTAGGTAGTATCTATGTAGGTATGCAGTGTAAGGTATGCACTGCAAATTCAAATCTGTGCGGTAACTGAGTCCGCGATTTTTTTCTATTAACTTAGCGAACATTTAAACCGCGGCGGTTACGAAACTAAACAAGCATTGTTTTTTAAAAGTCAATTAATATTTTCCAAGAAAGTCGTTTGTTTGCGTCATTCTTTGTAAAACAGAGCGCGGGACCCCGGTGATTACGAAACTAAACAAGAGCGGCTTTTAAACTAGTCAATTTATTCATTCAAGCTAGTTCAAATGACTCGTGACATTGGTGATTTACAATTTTTCTGAACTGTATTTCTCTTAAGAACCGAACCAGGGCGGTTACGAAACTGGAATATGCAGTAGACTTTTAGTTTTTATAAATGCTGTTTGTCTTTTTTCCAAAACTTAATAGGTTATAATAATATAAGAAAAGTTGCGTTTTATGAATAAATAAGTCAATATTAATAGTTACCTTAACAAACTACCAGTTTTTAAAACGGTATTGTATTACGCTCTGAACCGATGTTACCAAAATTCTACCTATTAGTATGGAATATATAGGGCAGGTTCCTATACTGCAAATCTTTTAATAACGTGTTTGATAGATAGGTGAATAAACTACCGTTTGTATAGATAATTAATCGTTTAATTGATTCCACAAAAGTCATCAAGAATGATGAAAAGTCGAAATTCAATGAGAAAAAGTCCCTCGAGCAAAACATTCGAATTCATAACGTAAACGTTTTGAAAGAATGGAGCATTGCGATTGGTTCACAGTAGACAGGCGGCCAATCACAATGCTTCGTTCTCACGATACATTTACAGGGCCTGATTAACCCTTAGGCTAATTAGGCTGCAGCCTAGGGCGCGAGGATCGGGAGGAGGCGCGCGCGAGGATCGGAGGTGAAATCGTGTCTTTGCATGCACTAATCTATCATCATTGCATCTACCCTACATATTTCAACTAGACTGAGACAAAACACTAAAATTAAATGCGCGTGAGAGTCTCAAATTTTAACAATAAATTTAAAAAAATTCTAAAGCGCGCGTACATCAGACACTGACTTGTTACTCGAATCGGTCCGTGGTCGAGCGAGTGGGTGAACTGGCAATAGAGTGCGTAGTGCGAGTTTTGTTTCATCCGCCTCGCAATAACGGACGTAAAATTTAACTTAATTTTGTATGGGAAATTCGGAATTTAAACAGTGCAGCATAGTTGTGCCATGTTGAAATTTTCACACTACTACTCTACCCACTACTTTTAGGCCGTCCGTAAGCGTCCTCATAATTAGCCTAGGGTGGTCAGAACTCTTGATCAGTCACTGCATTTACAATACGAATTCGAATATTATTCGTGCTCCAGGTACTGATTCTTCAATTTGCACTACATAATATAACCATTATTTAAGTTTGTTGGACGTGGTACATTTTTTTTAAGATTGTTATACATTTACATATTTATATTAATTACAGTCTTTGTTTTGTCGTGTAACGAAATATAAATTATGAATCATAAAAAAATAGTAAGGATAAAAAATTACTAAACAATGGAAGATGTGATATGAAAAGATCGAGGTAGTTATTGTGATTATATTTTTATGAGAAACAAAAACTAGATTATGTTACTTCAAGTAAATAATACTAATTTGTAGGTCGGGATATAGTTGAATGAATTTTTTAAGGGGGTTCGAGTAGGCCGATTCAAAAATGTTTCTTAACTAAATCGATTTGAAATTTAACATGAAAAATGCTTTGTAAATTTCATTTAATTGTTTGCGCGGAGCAGTCAAAAATCAATGTTTAAAAGTGATTGAAAAATCATTCATTGGTTCCGATAGTTCGTGAGAATATCGGCAGACGGCTCCACCGTCGCCTCAAAGACGGATATAAGGAGAAATTTGGATTAGTACGGACGTGGTCTGGTAGCTCAGTGGTCGGAGCAAGCCCCCTGTAAAGGAAAGGTTGCGGTTTCGAGTCCCGCCGGAACCAATTGAAAAAATCCTATGGAAATCGTTCGGGAAATAGTGTACATACAATAATCTAAGTAATACAAAAATATATATTGTGAAACTCTTGTCTGTTTCTTCGCGATAGAAGCAAAAATCTATTGAACGGATTTTGAAATATAGTTTTTTTTTTTTTTTTGGAAAGTTCTTGGTCCCGTACTTAAAATCTTACGTTTGTTTGATCGCAATCGATTAAGTAGAACCTGACATATAGCTAAATAACGCGAAAAAAGATTTCCATTCGAGGCAAGCCACGGACATAGGCTACTATTAAATAAAAAAACCATCAAACATTTTATCTACAAGATAATGCAAGTGAATGCAAAAATGTTTACTTTACACTAATTGCTCTCCCATAAGCGTACGGCAATTTGTATATAAAATACTTTTATCGTTATCAGCGACCGCAAGCATTAACTTATCGTCTTATCAATATCATTAAATTATAATTCTTATATAATCATATTCGGTATTGTAGAACATTTTGGCAAATATTGTAATCAGGACGTACGGAGTGTGGCCAGATCAAAAAATAAATTTAAAACACAGGCATACTATTATTTTTGTTTTTAATTATTTATTTTGTTGTTTGTTTTAAATATAAAGTGCTAATAAAGTATACAGTTCACTAATTTGCTACAAACTGTTTGCTCTACTTCTATTTAATTAAAAAAAGAAACTATTTACTATGGTTAGGTGAATGTTTTGTTATAATTTCTTTTAGTTTAATAGTATATTTATATTATTCTGTATTGGTTGTGCCTTAGAGAGCACGTTAAGCCGTCGGTCCCGGTTGCCATACGAACATCTATGGCAGTCGTTACGGGTAGTTGGAGCCCTCAAAAATCCAACAACTGGTCTAGCTGCAATGCAAATATCGTCTTGGGGTTTTGAAGGTCAGATGGCAGTCAGCCAAATTCCGCAGTTGGACTAGTAGTACTCCACATTAAAAGCTTCGGATGCGACTGGGAGTAACGCTAGGATGAAGAAGTAGTATATTATATTATTCTAATATTAGGTAGGTATAGGTACCTATAGATGTAGAAACTATATTCATATTTTTATATATATAAATATTTTTTTTTGCATTGGTAGATGTATGTCGGGACTGAGTATGGTTAATTATAATAAAGTTGTTTTGACAAAGTTGTTTGTGTGTCATAAATAAACTGCAACAGTTTCTCAGTTGCTTTTATTGTCATTTCATTGACATTTGTCAGAGGTCGCAGGTTCGATTCTCCATTTGTGCAAATATATGTCTGCATGAGAATATCTATTGTAATGGATCTGGCTGATATCTTTTTCTGTGTAGGTAAAATATGTATGTATTTACATAAATAATGTATTTTCTAGACTGAGGATACGTTCTAGAAAAACCATAACTGCAATCTAGTTAAGCTATGTTTACTTTGGAGTCAAGTTAACGCTCTGTAGAATGCGGTAGAATATTTATTTAATATTATTGTTATTTATTATTTAAATGTAAATGTATATATGACATAAATAAAGGGTCAAATTGTTAGATACTGAATTATTCTTAAGTAAAATGCAATAATAAATATTTTCAATTGTTTGTCGTAGTTTTTGTTCGTCGTTCCGAAATCCTTGAAGGCAAAGCAACTACATTGAGGGCGTTGATATGTAGATTATTATGTCGTTTACGAGACTTACTATGTCGCCATGACATACAATATCGAATTACATTGTCTATCTAACTAATTACACGAATGTCTCACAACCTAAACAAAAAAATATAGTCGAATTGAGAACATCCTTTTTTGAATTCGGTTAAAAACGAATTTAAATGTTATTTCACATCACCAAATTACTTTGAAGCGTCTGTAACTTAGATAAGTTAATGATCAGGTCTTACAATCAAGAGGTACCGGGTTAGATTCCTGGCTATTACGCTGACGTGACGTAAACTCACTCTAACCACGAGAAAATCATCTTAAGATCTTTTCATCATTTTTTCTTGCTATGTCCTCTTTGCTGCCGCGTCTGGTACTCATATCTGAGGAAATACACCATACATTCGACTATATTAGGTCAGAGGGTGTATCCCCGGTCAGGCCACCCCATTCGCCAGCCCACGAGCAAGGAAAAAACTGGTCACGACAAACAGCGCCATTTACACCTAAACTAAGCATGGAATATAAATTCTAGAATGTAGACAAATAATATACAGTTTCAAACGTCATTCATCTGCATTCTCCGAAAAAATCTTATAAATACAATACAAATCTACAAATTCTACATAGATCTAGATCCAAAGGAAGCATAAATTAACTTGCTTATAGAATATAGAATGCATTTGCACTGAACGGGAATACCATCGCCCTACGCGACAACACTTTCATCCTCACCACTTGGATGGTTGGCAGTCCTCAACTGTGCGTTTCTCCAGAAACTTCCTGCCTCGCACAGCTAAACTGTGGAATGAACTGTCGCCTGCGGTATTTCCGGACCGATACGACCTTCAAACCTTCAAGAAAAGGGCGTACTCCCACCTTAAAGGCCGGCAACGCACCTAGAACCCTTCTGGTGTTTCAGATGTCCATGGGCGGCGGTGATCGCTTACCATCAGGCGATCCATCTGCTCGTTTGCCTCCAATCAATCACTTCACCGCTACGCCATCGCCACAGAAAAGCAAATAAGAACTTATGGCGCCCTCCTGACGAAAAGTGGGCTACTTGCCTGATACTGAACTGAGCTTAAATTGCATGCTATCCTGCATGAGGTCGTAGGTTCGATCTCAGGTCGTACGAAACGTTTTTAGCAATAATGTGAGTTAATTCTTAGGTGCTGAGCTGAGTCTCGGTTCTTGTGCCAATAAAGGGCCTAGATATACGTTTCCCAATAATATAAAACTGGGTGATGTAAACCATTCTGCTTGAAGAAAAAGGCATGATTGAATGAAATTTTAATTGAATCGGTTCGAGGGGAGGAGGGCGGCGCGTGAACAAAGATCGCGCGTACATATTACTAATTTCATCGAAGGTATGCTGAAATTCCACAGATCTATGAATACTGGAAGCTTGTTATATCTTTTTCCCATTCTCGATTTTATCCTGAAGGTGGCAAGTAACATCTCTAATGATGTAATCGTTTATAGGCCACGGTAACCACTTTCCATTAGGTGAGCCGTGTGCTTGTCTGCCACCTAAGGGGCATAAAAAAATTGAAATTATCTTAATAAGTACTTACCTTTACAGGTGCTGTACCAGATATTAAGCCCATAGTAACCCATAATCCAACCCCGCCAGTGAATAAAAACCTTGTCCAAATCAACGTCACAAGCGAGGAATTACAGCAGCGGATACAGAACTTTATGGAAAGAAAACGGGCACAAGTCGATATAAGTAATATACACGATTTCATACCGAGTAAGGCGGAGAGCGAGATAGAGGAGACAGATACGTGTGCGAGAGTGAGAACACAGTTCGTGAGGAGAAACGATTCTAAGGGCCATTTGAAAGGTATGACTATATATTTTGCTGGTCTTACTATGCTAGTTCTTTTTACCCTGCGGAAGGCGTTACTACATTTGGCAGTCTACAAGGGGCAATTCGTTCTATTCTATTCGTATGAGATTGACAGGTATTTTGTCTTATATTACATATTTTGGCGACTGTTATAAAGGACAAAATATGTGTTAGAGATGCATCATTCTATTGTTCGATACTCCCCCAGAGAAGTGGCAATTCGCTCGCTGGCGTATCGTCTAATAGAATGACGAATGCAATTTGACGTAGGGACATTTGTTATTCTATTTCACGATACGCCGGCGAGCGAATTGTCACTTGTCTAGCGGGGCTGCACACACTACTGATTGAATCGAAATTCTGCAGTTTAATCTGTTAGTGGATTTATTTGGCCTCAATAGAATAGGAATCTTAATTTTATGCAAATACAAACTACCCTTTTCGAATGACAGATGTTCATATGGCAACCATGACTGACAGCGACGGCTTTACTGGCTTTCCTACTTCTACCGCTAACCAATGAGCCCCTCAATTATAAAAGGAACCTATAAACTACAAATATTTCTGCTTACAACAGTCCGCAAAGTCAATAACGAGTGGGGCCCCCAAACAGTATCATCAGCTGCCTTCCACGCCGACACGGAGAAGCAATCCGACACGTATGGTCTTCCATCCTCCATAGCGGAGCGAGTGGTGGCTATAGAGAAGTATCTCAACATCGGCCCCGTTTCCAAGGACATATACAGGAGACTCAAGGACATGGAGGATAAGATCGCTTATCTACAGGCTGTTTCGCCTGAATACGCACAGTTTTGGGTGAGTTGTTATATGTAAAAGTATTAAAATTAATTGATCTAATGTGGTGCATTGATGAACTGTATGTTCAAGTATGCAACTCAAACAAATTGTTGTAGGTACTTATATAGATAACGTGCTAATATACAGGGTGGAAGATTTTAACCTTACCTGGAGGGGAAGTACTCTAAATACTAGAGATAGCTAATTTCACTCAAAGAAAGCGCCGGATGCGACTGGGAATGTGTGATGCGAATGGGACAAAAATCTTAGAATGCCGTTTTATTTCTTTAAAAAAATAAAGAAATGTTTCCTTTGAGCGAAATTCGCTATCTCCAGTATTTAGAGTACTTCCCCTCCAGGTAAGGTTAAAATCTTCCACCCTGTATATTTTTTAAATATTTTTGTGAATAGATGAAGTCCATTTATTTCATAGTATGGAAATTTGTCGGACTCGAACTGTCTGAAACCGCACGCGATCTTGGGTGATCAATTACCGAGGAGCTTACTCAAGGTCATCGAAATGGCCCCTTCGGTTGTCCCCTTCTTACCTCGGATAGGGGGCCAAATTCGGCAGATTCCCATACATTACTTGAAAGCCGGGGCGGGTCAACCAGTATTTTATTTATTTGGCGACAGATCTACCATGTTTGGTAGGAACTCACCATTTTAGGTGACCGATAAACAATTTTTACTACGAATGTTTGATGAAAAAATGTAAACTTCGCTTACAAAAAATATATTTCCCTTTTTTTAACAGAAAACCACGCGAGATGACGACGAGACAAGTCAAGATAAATTGGTAGACTACACGTTCTCGGCGGACGACATAGCGCGCAAGATCGAACTACTAGAAAAAGGAGCTGCATAGTATACCACAGTTTAGTTTAATATTTACGTTGACTACTATTAATATTTTGGTGTTATAACCTTAGATTACATATTATATTAATGATCTAAGATTATAACACAGCGATATCTAGAAGTGTAGTACCTAACTACATAGTTGTATTATTTTGGTTAAGTAATTTTAAAATAAAACGTTATATTGATATCTACCTATTTTTATTTATTACAAACGTGTATAAATATAAGACTTTAGGCTTTTACGGCCGGCGTTGTATGTAAAATATACTACTACTACTTGTAGTTGGGTTTACGGTTAAACCAAATTCAGTGGACCAATTTCTTAGCTTCTCGAGATTCGTGTTTACATCTTGAATCGCTTCTGTGATATTCTCTGCATGAGAATAAAGCTATAATAATACAGATGGTACGCACATTGAAGATTGTATGTGACGAGATTGATAAAAATAGAAAACAAAAGAGGAGAAAGAATACCGCCTTGAGGGACACCAGAATCGAGAACGCACCAGTTCGATGAGGACTCATCAATGCGAACAGATTGCTAGCGCCCCTGAAGATAAGTTGAGAAGAAATCTAGTGCTTCCGAGGATATCTTAAGATAGGAAAGGATAGCTAGTAAAATTTCGTGGTTGACGGTATTAAAGGTATTGGAAAAATCCATTAGGACGAGTACTGTTGCCTTCGTGGCATTCATACCAGTCCCAATATCGCAAGTTACCTTCAGAAGAGCGGATGTAGTGCTGTGGCCAGATCTAAAACCTGACTGTAAGGGACTTAATAAGTTGTTTTTATGAATAAAGGAGGAGAGTTGTTTATGCACACAGGCCTCAAGCACTTTAGATAAAAAGGGAAGTATAGAGATGGGACGAAAGTGACGGGAGTGAAGGATTTGATATTTTAGGTAAGGGAATTATATATGCTTTACGGCAAAGGGAAGTATACATTCCGGAATAAAGGGAAAAATTAATTATATGGGAGATCGCAGGTAGTAGCTGATCGATGATAGTCACGATCATACGTTGGCTTACCATATCAAAGCCTACCGCATTGGATTTGATCGATATGATTGTCTTTTTGATATCCTCGGATCCCACAGGAGAAATTTTAAAAGCGTGTATGTCGGGGCTTCTAAGGCCAGCTATAAAATTCAGAGTACGGAATTTAGTTTGGTGATCTAAGGGAGTAGTGGTGGAGAAATGTTTATTTAGCTCATCCAGACCAACCGTCTTCTGAATTTCCACACGTCCTGGACTAGATTCCCAATGGATGAAAACTCCAAGCGGGCATCAGCTTGTTCTTAATAAAGATTATACGTTCAAGATATTCCAAAGGAAGGAAGTCTCGCAAGTCCACAACCCTCTCTTGTGTACCGGGTGTAAGGGGAACGCTCCCGAAGCTGAAGGCTCGTGGTAGTACTCCGGGTATACTACATATTGACTTTATTCGATTTGGTGAAAAAACATTTTTTTTTATTTTTCTTTTATCGTTTTTTTAGCATTACTTATTCTATCCATCGTATTAGGAAAACTCAATGAAAAGGCAATTTCATAAAAAAACATGACTACCGAAAAAAACAAATGGCGCCAAGCGTGTGCTTGTTTTGTAGCGATGTTTTTGTTATGAAATTGTCGTTTCATTTAGCTTTCCTAATATGATGAACAATAAATAATGTTGAAAAAACGAAAAAAAAATTGAAAAAAGGAAATGCAAAATTGTTTTTTCCAACAAATCGAAAAAAAAAGCCAATATTTAGTATACCCGGAGTACTACCACGGGCCTTCGGATTCGGAAGCGTTCCCCTTACACCCGGCATACCTTGGAAAAAAATCGCTAGAGAAACGAGGCCATGGCGCGCGTGTATTGGTTTAATATAATCTATAATTGGTAGTTTTGAGATTCACTGCCCCGTGCTATCCTCAAAAGATATCCAAAAAGCACGTACTGCGCATAAAGAGTAAGTATCAGGTTTTATGACGTGTTTATGTTCAAAATATATGCCGGTGACCCGGTAACTATACCACACAATAGATAATAGTACTAGCGTAACCATACATCTGAGTGCGTAGTAGATAGGTACTGAATGTGTCTGGTTAACATTATAAAAAATCAACTATTAGAAGGCACTTCTGCATCCCAGCTTTAATCCCAGTCGCACTAACTCACTTAACTCTAACCGTGGGCTGAAGCGACTGCCATCTAAACTCGACAATCTATGGGCGGTATCAAAGCATTTGCAATTAGACCAGTTTTTTTAGGGCCTCAACTACCCGTTACGACTGCCATAGATGTTTCGGTGGTCTAACGTACTCTCCAAGGCACGGCCAGACCAATGCAAATACCCATATTCGTCCATACAAATATTTGCACTGGGTGGATATCGAACCTGCGCCTCCTGCGTAGCGGTTACTATATAACGCCACGCCACTGAGGCTATCTTAGTCTGACTTAGACATGGTACAGAGAAACAGCTAGTTTTTCACACTTATACCAGACTTTTTCTGTTCTACGGTCTTAGGAAGCACTCATTGGGTAAAATACACTTTTTTAAATATTTTATTCACAACATTTGATTTATTAAATTGATTTACATTTTAAACAGTCCCAAAATGCCCAATAGTTTAATTTTTTTCTTCATAGTTTTATCAATCGCAACACTGGCAGTGCACTAAAGTCAACTAAACGTAGCATGTTAAAAAGACAACCCTTCTTGGCTGTCGGGCTAAAATACTCCATAAGGATATACTAATTTTTGAGTACCTAATTATTATACTTTATATGGTATAATATTAAACTAAAACTAATTTAAGAACTTTACTAACCAAGTACTTTTTAATCCATAAATTGAAGATACTGTTTCGTTTCTATACAGTGTATTATCTATAGCTTTAGCGTCAGTTTGTCGATCCGTTTTCGATTTTAGTCTGTGGTTGGCGTCAGCACGCATTAAGCGAATAACGACAACGTTGTGTCAAAGAAGGGTGTGGAATTGAAGTTGTACTGTCGATCGCTTATTATTTCACGCGAGAAAAGTAACGTGAAAACGCGAGCGTTCTCCAACACAATGTGCGAAGAGATTACCTTTCTTCCTGAAGCTGATTTAAGGTATAACCTATACTGTTTCTTTTTTGCTACAGGTATAATATTTAGGTATACGTAGTTAACACGAAAACCTGATCCTTTTCATCTCGTTTATCATGGCTGGAACAACATGGGATCAACAATGCTCATGAACTGTCTCGACAATAAGATACAATAAATGACAACAATCACATAGGTATTATTAAATTACATAAATTCTGAGCAAATGAAGTGCTTAAGGGTAAATTTTGTTCTTTTAGTCACTATTTACCTAAAGTGATGAAAGATTTAAGCATTCGCTAGTAAAACTCTAGTAATAAAATATCGAGTCGAGCATTCGCCGTTCTTGTTGCCAATATCGCTACTAGGTATTTTAGCGAACGCTGTCATACGCTGTAGTCCAGCGGCTCTTAACCTTTTTAGCTAGTGACCCAAAATATAAATACACACATCAAAAAAGTCTAAGCAACATGTACTAATTTAAATTTTAGGATGGTTCTTCACATTATAACGTTGTATTTTATTTACACACCTTTTACTGCCTTGTCCTCTTCTCCTCACTACAGAATTCATCAATCTGTATCGTTTGATGCTAGGATGAATCGTTGATAACGATCGACGAAGTCTTGTGGCAATCGATTGACCATTTCTTCTCATTTCATCTGCCCTGATGAATTCTGGTAGCGTTAAATCAGGCATACTCAAATGTTCGCAACTTATCAATAAGCCAGAAAACAAAAGTCTCATAAAACTGCAATACAATGTTTTTCAAATGGAATTTACGAACTTTACGAAAATGGAAAATGTACTTCGAAGCAGTCGATGGAGATGTATGAAAGAAAAATTAAAACATACAAATGAAAATAATAACTGTTTACTTGTTCCATTTTCAAATTAGACGTTTAAAAAAAAAAAAATATTCCTTTTTTTGTGTTCCGCTAATTCTGCCGGTGTGTGTAGTAGAAAAGTCTTATAATTGTATTACTGACTGCTCTGGTGCTGTACTTTTGAGCAAAGAAGATTTATACGCGAAGTTAAGTTTATTGAAAGTGCACACTGCATGTCATGCTGAGGATCCAGTGTATATATTGGTTTTTAAAACAGTAAAACACGGCAATTTTGTTTCATATAAATAAGTAGTGGGAAATGATGGCAGAGCCTTTTCAGCTTTATTGCTGAGAACAAACAAATTCCCGGATGATTCTGCCCAAAATTTTGTGAGACTCATTGTGGCAAATATTTCTTTTATAACTCTATCACCCTACAATTCAAGCTGTTCTTATTGTAATCCAGTCGTATGATTTACCTCACATTGATTTGTTACCCAACTTTATTTCTCGATATTAACATTTTGTGGAATCTATGTTGCTATTTCTTTTCCAAGTTTTTTTTTTGTCATGTCTGAAATGCGTTGAAAAGATAGTCATGGTGTCTAGAAAAATATTGTTGTCGCTAAGATCTTCTAAAACAAGTTGAATGTGGCAAACGTTGCTAATTGACGATTTGCAATTTTTTCTTGCCAAAGTTTTGTGTTATTTTTAAAAACAGCAATGACACCAATTTTTTTTTTTTTACAAAAGAAATTACGGCGCTAACATTGTTTTTTTTATAAATCCCTTCGACCCATACCAAAACCGCCTGCGACCCAGATTTGGGTCCTGAACTGAGGTTAAAAAATTGTCATACATTCATACATATAATCACGCCTTTATCCCCAGAGGGTTAGGTAGAAGTGAATTAACACCCACATTTCACCAATCTGTCCTCGGTCCCACGTAATAGGGGGTTAGCCTATTGCTGTATTCCGGGCACTATTGTTGACTCGAGCCATGCATCTGAGGCTGAGTCTGGGCTGTGCATATCTGTCTGATGTTGAAGTTAATCAGCCCTATCCCTTAGTCGCCTTGTACGACACCACATGGGAAGAGAAGGGGTGGCCCAAATTCTACTCTGCCCGGAACCACTTGTCAATATAACTCAAATAAGGCTGCACTACAATATTATGAGATTGCTGAACTAATAACCTAGATTTTGATAAATATATAAACTTATTTCAAATAAGTTGATAACTGTCATAATGACATTTTGATACCTGTTGATAACTTCATTGTGTAACGTAAGGTCAGCAAATACATTTTTATACTTCACTGTTGCTGGACACTAATAATAGTACTTAATATATTTCTAATTAAATATTTATGATGATTGTTGAACCATATTCCCTTTTCAAGATAGATAAGGATAGGGTAGGATAAGTACATACACAATAAGTAAGAAATTAAATTATCGGTTCATTTTTATATTTTTTTATTTTTAATCGGGCGGTAATTATGAATTTTTGAATAATTATAATTACTAAAAAAAAATATGTGCTTAATGAAAAGAATTTAATAATTAAGTCGTTGTTACCATACACGTATGAACCTGTCCGAAATGGAAATTCTGTTGTTAGCTGTACATTTTTGATGAATACGGAATGAAGTTGCCGCGGTCGCGATTATCTTCTCATTTGAAACGCATAGTAGGTAAATAATTTTTATACTTACCTACTGAAATTGCGTAGGTACCTTTACCTATTAGGTAGCTATTATAGTATGTATCGCTCGTTAACGTTATCTTGGACCTAAATCGCAATATAGGTACACGGTTACGACGTATTCCAGTCAGGGGGTGTTAGAGGACAGAGGCCCCAAAATGCTACAATTTTGACCCCCCATATGAATGGCCGAAAGTCAAAAGCTTTCGAAATAATTGACTTTTTGATTTTTTTCTGTATTAACCCAAAATTGAGCCTTCAAGTACAAATTACGGAGTGGGAATCATTCTAATTTATTTTTGTCGGTGATAAATTGACTAACCTAAATTAGTAATAATTTTAATTTAAAAAACTCTTTAAATAAAAGAAAGTTGTGGACCACCAAGGATATCTTAATATATATAAATCTCGTGTCACAATGTTTGTCCTCAATGGACTCCTAAACCACTTAACCGATTATAATAAAATTCGCACACCATGTGCAGTTCGATCCAACTTGAGACATAGGATAGTTTAAATCCACGCGGGCGGAGCCGCGGGCGACAGCTAGTTTTATATATAATTTTGACTGTAGCATTTTAGACGGGTGTGCGTTGTTTTATAGACAATTGTTTAATACAATTTCGTATTACAGAAAATGTTTCGCATAATTTCGTTTCATAGAATAATCAATATACATAATGCTTACTTTAAAGAATTTTAAATCATTGAATTTTGTTTCATATAAAGTTAAACATTAGAATAATCATTTCATAGAATATCAAATCAAATATTCTTAATCATTATATTGTTTATTTAATAGAAAACTTATTACAAAGAATAACATATTATCAAAGTGACAGTTTCTAAACGTTTCAATTCATAAAATGTATACCCTCATTTTAATGGGACATTTTTTTTATAAACTAAACAATTGATGCGTCTACAAGGTCGACGGAGCCCCGCTACGCGGGGCTCCTACTTCTGGGTGGTTTATAAAAAAATGGGATTCCATCTTTTGTCATAATAGTTTTTGTCCTAATTTAAATTGCCATAACAAATTAGGCATAATTTTCTTTGTCATAATAATAGTCTGCCATAATTGGTTTTTAGCATACTGTGTTATTAAGCATAAATATTGTATATCCTAATGTTTTTATTCATAACATTGATACGCATAAAGTTGTAAAGCATATTGTTTATTTGTCTAATACTTATTTGGTATAATGATAAACGCCTGCTAACATGGTGCTAGCAAGCTGGCAAGGATCTGGATGCAATCTGGACTTTAGGGCACCCCGACTCGGATAGGTTAGGTTAGAAGGCTAATGCGGGAGCGGAGCGTAGCGAAGCTCCCGCATTAGGCCTTCGTGGTTATTTTTTTATAAACCACCTAGAAGTAGGAGCCCCGCGCAGCGGGGCTCCGTCGACCAATTAGATCAAAAGAACATTAGGTTAAATGAACTTTGATGCGCCTACAAGTTTGACAAGAGCAATGTATAAAATAGTGTAATATTGTTAATAAAAATTTTGTAGTGATTTGTTCGGAATAGTTATGGTTATGCGTGGTTATGCTTAAGTAAACTTATGCTTTGGTATATTATGCTTATTAAATATTATGCTTATAGTAAATAGGAGTAAAAAAATTATGCTTAAAAAGTTATGGCAAACGAGTATTATGCGTAAATAATGTTATGACAAGTAACATTATGCAATGTTAAATTATGACATAAAATTTTAGGAATAAAAATAGAGAACCTAAAAAAATAACCACGAAGGCCTAATGCGGGAGCTTCGCTACGCTCTGCTCCCGCATTAGCCTTCTAACCTAACCTATCCGAGTCGGGGTAATCTGAGTCGGGGTGTTAACTATATTGTAAATGTAACAGTTAAAAATAAATGTGATTTGGAACATTATAAAGGTGGTTTAATATTCTTTAAAAAATAATTCTACAGTTTGATAAGTTTGTTAAACAAAAAAATGTGATTAGAAATTCGTTCAATTGTGTTTCTGTGAAATATGTTTCATTGTAGTAAATTGTTTTTGAAACAATAATATTCGAAATAAAAATATAAGAACCAAATATTATATGAAACATTTTCTGTGAAACGAAATTCTATGAAATTTCTTTCTACGAAATAAGGGGCTCCCATTTTAGACCCTCTAACACCTGACAGGAATACGTCGAGTTAGGTCTGATATTTGGAACAAGCTATAACTATAGATAGATAGGATCTATTACGAAGCTCCACCAATAGATCACAACGGTTCTCTATTTTTATTCCTAAAATTTTATGTCATAATTTAACATTGCATAATGTTACTTGTCATAACATTATTTACGCATAATACTCGTTTGTCATAACTTTTTAAGCATAATTTTTTTACTCCTATTTACTATAAGCATAATATTTAATAAGCATAATATACCAAAGCATAAGTTTACTTAAGCATAACCACGCATAACCATAACTATTCCGAACAAATCACTACAAAATTTTTATTAACAATATTACACTATTTTATACATTGCTCTTGTCAAACTTGTAGGCGCATCAAAGTTCATTTAACCTAATGTTCTTTTGACCTAATTGGTCGACGGAGCCCCGCTACGCGGGGCTCCTACTTCTAGGAGGTTTATAAAAAAATAACCACGAAGGCCTAATGCGGGAGCTTCGCTACGCTCCGCTCCCGCATTAGCCTTCTAACCTAACCTATCCGAGTCGGGGTGCCCTAAAGTCCAGATTGCATCCAGATCCTTGCCAGCTTGCTAGCACCATGTTAGCAGGCGTTTATCATTATACCATTATAGACAAATAAACAATATGCTTTACAACTTTATGCGTATCAATGTTATGAATAAAAACATTAGGATATACAATATTTATGCTTAATAACACAGTATGCTAAAAACCAATTATGGCAGACTATTATTATGACAAAGAAAATTATGCCTAATTTGTTATGGCAATTTAAATTAGGACAAAAACTATTATGACAAAAGATGGAATCCCATCACAACTGCGTTACCTACGATGCGATAGCTATTACAGAACGGTATGATGAGTATATCAGCCAAAAGAGCCAGTTAGAGTCGTCGATATATCGCGCTTTCTACATTTGTATATGTTGTATCAATACTTGTATCCGACCTCCGCCCCCCGCCGACCTCCGCCCCCCGCCGACCTCCGCCCTCCGCCGACCTTCGCCCTCCATGAGCGCGGGCCTGAGGGTGACGGGTGGAGCCGCTCGTCACCCTAGCAGAAGCAGGCAACGGCGGCGGTGCGCATTGTAGAAAGGGCGAGTCGGGGACCACGTGTTCCCCCCTAGGGCCAGACCGAGAGGAATGGTCCTGGGTCAGCCGGGGTGCGAGGGATGTGTCGCTAGACAACCTCACCTTCAGCCTAGCACATCGACCCACAGACGGCGTGCGGTTTAGTCGGTTCCAGTCCGACATTACCTCCCCCTCCGGCTCCGGAGGGGGAGGGGGGGGTGTTATCCGTGGGGATTTCCCGCACATAAAAAAACCGATACTTGTATCTACATGTTTAACCGACGGCCGTTCTCTCCCGCAAATGCCCGGATAAGCCAATCAAGAGAAAAAGTAGGAGAGCGGCAGCTTCAAATTACAGGTTTTGAATCCCCACTGAAAAAGCGGCTGGTAGCGGCTGGTAGCGGCTGGCGGCGGTCAGTTTGTTACAATTTTGTTTTTGTACAAGAAATTATTGCGAGAAGGCTCGCAGCCCCGCGTGGCTCCTTCGCCTTCAAAT
Source organism: Eilema caniola (assembly GCA_949126895.1). Classification (NCBI taxonomy): domain Eukaryota; kingdom Metazoa; phylum Arthropoda; class Insecta; order Lepidoptera; family Erebidae; genus Eilema; species Eilema caniola. The sequence continues at coordinate 19,351,705 of OX421481.1, forward strand.
GACTATGATCTTTTCCTTCCGGAGATAAGATTCAAAATGTTTATTAATTATTTTGCCTCAAAAAGCCGCAGCGCGTTGGGATTGACCATTATGCTGTTATAATGATGATGGTGTGTGGAATATGAAAAACTGACTAAAATAACTTGTTGCTTTTTTTAGCTTGCAATGCAGACTCAGAGCCATCCCGAAACAGTTTCTAGTTCTACTGAGGTTTATGGAAAGGTATGTATAAATTCAGTTATCGATTTATTACTTAATACATATTAAATACTGACCCAAATCAAATTTTATTTCACTCAATTTTTATAATGGGTTCATAATCTATCGTGCATTGTTACATTGTGCATGAGTAGGTATCTAGTACGTATAATATACCGGGTGTACTGGGAACCTACGTAGATTCTACCAAAACGATCTAGTAGCTTTACTAGAGTACTGAAGAATTATTATATAAAAAGATAATTCACGGTTGTTAATCGCCGACGGGGTAGACAGATGTGTATCCCACATACCTAAAGAGGTGGCGAGCCCTAACCACTCTTATCCTCGGTATTTTTTTCTTTAACATGGATATAACTTTTCAAGGCATGGTGATTTATCAAGACCGGGAGGGTTAATTAATAATAGATCATCAAAGCACGTAAGCCGTATAAAGGCTGAGCAACTCTGGGAGGAAGTGGTGCAGGAGCTCGATTCAATCGATGGAGGAGTCAAGAAGTCATTGGATAAGTGGAAAAAAGTAAGGGTTTACTGTACTTAACTACACCTCAGGACACGTATCTTGTACCTAAATCACGATGCCGTAGCGCACGCGGATTGTTTTGTAATATGTAGAATATACTGCTTCCGGGCTGTTTGGCCGTGGTCGATGTGAAACTTGCGTTCCAGACGTTTCGTCGATCACTGCGGTCGACATCTTCAGTGGCGCAGGGCCAGGCGAAGACAACTTCGGAGTACTTGCCTCGCCGGCGGCTGACTTGCGACTGTTAAAATAAATATGCCTGGGCCCTGATCCTGCTATTATTTTTTTCTTGACAAAACCACTGCGGTGCCACAGACACTGTAACCATTGCCATTTAACTTTAGACGTTACTGCTGTAGGTACTGTTGAAGTCTAAAATTAAATGTCAATCTTGTAGAGTGAATAAAAAATGTTAAAAACTCTTTCCCTTTACATTTTGGGCTTTAAATCTCAGACATAACGTCTAAAATTTAATGACATTTAATGCAATGTCAGCGGTATGATAGTGGGCCTGGTAAATTGGAGCTCGTGCATCGCCGCCGTAGCGTCCCGTACTATACTCAATAGACACCCAATTAAGAAACGCGTACTGTGCATATAGAGTACAGTTTGAGCACATTTTAGTTTCAAGATGTAAGTCCTGAGCAATACATACTTTTATAATATATAGGGTGTAAGGGGAACGCTCCCGAAGCCGAAGGCCCGTGGAAGGTGGTAGTACTCCGGGTAGGTAAAATATTTGGTGAAATTAAATTTTCATTTTAATTTTTTTTATGTTTCTGTTTTTCATTTTTTTAGCATTATTAATTCTCCATGGTATTAGGAAAGCTCAATGAAACGATAATTTCATAAAAAAACATCGCTCAAAAAAAGCACGCGCTGTTTTCGCTTGTTTATATGTAGTGATGCTTTTTTTAATAAAATTGTCGTTTCATTTGCTTTAAAAAAAATAATTATGCCAATATGTAGGGTCCCCGGAGTACTACCAGGGACCTTCGGCTTCGGGAGCGTTGCCCTTACACCCGGTATATCCACAATGTAGTACCTGCTTATAACACTCCCTCTTCTTAAAATCCCGGGTCATTTAAGCGGAGCATAAAATGAGCGCCTGCGGCGGTATCTCGCTCGCTCTCGTCTCATGTGCTCTTTCTTTCTCTTTCTATACCCCATACCCCACCACGCCGCTTTGGCGCGCTTAGCTGTATTTACCGCGCTTGCGGTTGGTCTATACTTTCTGCCCTTGTCCCTTACCAAATTCAAAGTTCAAAACTCATTCCCGCGTCACATTATTCGATCACATAACGGTTTTAGTCGTCGATCCGATATCGGAGGGAGTCAGATTCATGAAAAATGTACCTATCTACGGGTTTTATGGTTGTAACTGTAATTTACTAACTATTGTAATCTTACGTAAATAAATAAATAAATAAAAATCTGCCTTTCATATTGTTTGGCCCGATATCGGATATCGGAGCCTTGTGCTGGCAGCTATCGGCTGTCGGCTTTCGTTGTCCGACTCCGATATCGGATCAAATAATGTGATAACGCTCTAACCCGTAAAATATCTGTTATTCTAAACATCTTATCTTGGGCAAACGTAGATAATATATCAAAGTGGTCCGTATGGTGACGGAGAAAGAATACAAGTATCACCGCCCCATCTCATCCTAAGGGTGTTGTAAGAGGACACTAACGGAGAATTACGCAGATGATATCACTGCGAGAGAAGGAAAACTCGATATAAAATCCTATACCAACCCGTGAAAACAGTAGGCCAAAGCCCTATGTCAACACTATGTGGAAGAGGCCTATGTCCAATAGTGGATTGCTAAGCTAATAGGCTATTTGACAAATTTTGAAAAACCATTTTAAATTATTCCTTAGCATATAATATGCATACTACATCGATATTTCAAAAAAATATCAACGGATTTCAACAAAAAATCGATGTTTAAAGTTTAAATTTTCAAAAACGCGCGAAAAACGCTGTCACCTTGTATGGAGCCGATTACGTGACGTCACACATCTTGTATAACCTTAAAGCAGTGAAGTCAAAGTAAATAATAAAGTTTTTCTTCAAACTTTGTGAATGTACAAATACGTCTATAGATAATCCACAAAAACTGTTTGTTTCTGTTCTGTTCTGTTCTGTCACAAAGCCGTGTTACTTGCGTGTGACGTCAGCAGTGCTGTGATCGATCACAGAGCGTTTTCGTCACAGATAAAAATTCGAAAAAATATTAGATATTTTTAAGCGAAATTCTCAAAAAATATGCTTATTTTAGTTTAATTTATAGTTTTAAATGTCTACGCTATTATCTGATAGGATGACCATTATTTGTAGTATTTTTTTAATGTTGTCAAATACCCCATTGACGATTGATTTCAAAGTTATTTATAATAGTAGTTTATGCAACTGTCATATAAGAAGGGGTATTAAAACACGAGAGTCTGTTATAGCGGTACTATAATGAGTTTTATGATACAGTTGGCGGTACATACTATAATAAGTTTTATTTTTAATTTTATGTATATGCGTTTATAAAGTGCGTATGTATAGAATCGTCTTTGAATTCGTAATTCGTATTTTTCGATTTGAGTGTAGATAAAAACGATTTTTTACACACTATTCTAAAACGTGTTTCAGGTATGGGCCGATTGGAAAACAAAAACAAAGAAGAAAGCCAAAATGTTGCGCAACATGCATGGTGTTCCGAAACGTCTCAATCTCACCAACTTAGAAAAGAGGTTGCTGGCTGTGATGGGCTTGGCCACTGTTGTCACTCGTGGCAACAAGCAGAATGCATCGGATGTTAGTCTTTGCTGCATTTTTATTGCTTTTTATTATAGTCTCATAATCATCCTCATAGCGATTTCTCAGTTGTTTTTTTATACCGCTTTGATGGCAGATAATCACACGGCCAATCATGGAAATATGTTACCGTGGCCTATGGAATCAACGTCAAAGTCAAAAATCTTTATTCTGTATAGACCATTTAAACGGCACTTACAAAACGTCAAATTTAAAAATCTAGTTATACTGTTGATTGATGGCACTTGGTGGAACTTGCTACACATCTTCAATGAAATCACTTGTACTGTTCCACATTATTTATTGATTTCCTGACCGGTTTCGCCTTACGGTCTCATATTGTGATTCTCCCTAAATTTTGGGAAAATTTATAAAGTGGTATCCCAATATTTTTGTCTACCCACACCACGGAGGACAGAATATGATTAAGTAGCGGAGATGCCACAGTCAAATTTATCTTAAGAAAAACGCGTGACCAAATGCGGGTGGGAAGGGAGACGCGGGGGGCATGACGTCATACCTCGTCCACGTCGCCATCTAGTGCGTCATAGCGAAACCGAACAGAAACAGACCTTGTCATTTTTGTTATATAGTTTGACTATTCGCCACTAAGCGCTACACAGAATTCTAGAATAATCTATTTTAAGGAAATAATTTTCAAAAATAAGGCCATCTTTTGGATTATAGCAAAATCATTTAGGGGGCTAAATGATTTGGCCTTATACCGACAGATGGCCTAATTTTTTTTACTTTAATTTTCAATTTTAGCAAAATATTCCATTTAATAAATAATATAACATTTTTGAAATTGCTAATGAAGTCGAGCGAGATTATTGTGATCATTTTCATAAAATGAATTGAGTTATTATTACAACTAGTATACATGCCAGACTAGGTTACTTATTTCTTCTCTACGCTAGATGGTTCTGTTAAGACATTTTTTTCGGAAAAATTAAAATTTAAATATAGTGGACTTACTGATGAAATGTTATACGATTAAAATGTTGAAATTGTTTATTTTTACACTTTGTACATCCTTGTACTGTACACTTCAGTCTTAAACCAGGTTAAAGCTATTTTTATCCTTGAACTTTTGACCAAAAATGACAACCGAACGCAAGGACGTTTCACTAGAACTGGATGGTGACGTCACAGAACAATTGAGTCGTTTTGACATATGGAAGGCTCGCGACTCGATTCCCTTGTAACATCTCCGCTATCATTTCCTTCTCCATGACCCACACAGTCAATATATTACTCTAATTGACATCTGATACCCAAAAAACATGTATTAACCTTTGATAATGCCGTAAGGCGAAACCGGTCAGGAAATCAATAAATAATGTGGAACAGTACAAGTGATTTCATTGAAGATTAAAAATCTAGACTAGTTTAGCAAATGGACTAGCGGTTCGAAACGCGGCTCCGACCTAAGAAGACTACGACAAGAAAGTCAGCGGACATTTTTTCTTTTGTCTGTTTACAAACATTTGCTAGTATGGACGTGTGCAACATCAAGTGCGCCACTCTCGCGCTGTCGACTCTGAAGAAACCTTTCTAATAGTTCTTCTTGAATAACCTCATATTGTTGTCGCTTGAAAAAACAAGTTCATTCCACAGCTTTAACGTGCAGGGAAGTTTCGTTCATACCTCACTGTGCGTACTTACTGATGTTTCCAAAAACTAATGTCCGAAGTTTGCAATGTGGAGTCCACTATTGTATGTTATTCAGTGGCGAGAGGTCCCTTTAACCACATTCCTGGGCCCAGAATCTGCTATTATTTTTCCATGGCAAAACCATTGCGGTACCGCAGACGCTGTAAACAAATGCCATTTAACTTTAGACTTTACTGTCATACTGTTAAAATCTAAAATGAAATGACAATCTAGTGGAGTGAATGAAAAACACTCTTTCTCTTTTCATTTTGGACCTTAACACTCAGCCATAAGGTCTAAAATTTAATGACCCTTTATGCAATGTCAGCGGTTTGACAGTGGTTTTGTTATGTCATTTGGGAGCCTGACGACTTCCCAATGGGTCGCATGGTAGGTGGTTAGATCAAGGCAAGATATCTACAACTACCTTCCCTTTTGAGAATTTTCAACCCTAGTCACTGTTGTGATTGGTAAGTCAGTTTTTTCGGAAGCAACTGTCGTTTGACCTCCCAGTCCGAGGCGAATGCCAGCATCAGAGCCTCGTCTATTATTTAATAGTTGCACCAACGACGGGTTAGGTTGGCTTGGGCCCCAAAGGTGTAGATAGGGCCCTGTGGTTTTCCTTTCCATTAATTTATATTCCTTCTTATTAATTTTTAGGATGAACAACTACAGCATGATTCTACATTAGTAGAAGAACAAGGCACTATATATATTCACACGGACAATCAGTCGGAGGATGGAGAAAAAATTATGTTTGAGATAGCTCCTCCGTTTGCCGCTCATTCCATGGAAGGTATGTTATTCTATACATCTATATATATACATATAAATATAATTGGAGTGTTTGTTTGTAATATTAAAATAACCGTTTTTTACTACATGCATATGAATATAATTCGTTTTATAATTATAATAATATAATTAGTATGTTCCGGCTAATCTCTGAAATGGCTGGACCGATTTTGACGGGACTTTGAATGGCAGGTAGCTGATGTAATAAGGAGTAAGTTAGGCTACTTTAAGAAAAATAGTGTTGACTCATCACTGAACGATAACCGACATGCACGCGGACGAAGTCGCGGGCAACAGCTATAATAGTAGTTTATGATACTGTTGCATAATAAGGGTTCTTATAACACGAGTGTTATAAGACCAAGTTATGTACAGTGTCATACACTACTTTATCTACTCTCATACTATAATACATAAACTAATTTATTTTACAAACAAAACCAAACTTTGTTTAATATAAATGTAAAAAAAAAAAAAGTTGCCGCCAAGCCAAGGCGCAATCATCGATTGCGCATGCGCGTTTCTTTTTTTTTTCTTCCGAATCGGCCGTTTTTTTTTTTAAAGTAGAGGTTCAGTCCAGATGGAAGTTGTATAGGTGTATCGTTATGATTAAAAAGTTATTTTATGATATAGGTGTCCATACAAGACCTGTATCGTAATAAAACTTTTTTTTTGGCCTGTGCGAAATGTTTGTCATAAGAGTTTTGATTTCAATTTTATAATCTTTGTATTATAGTATCAGAGTAGATAAATAAATTTAATTCTATTCATCAGACAATTAACCTCCATTTTTGTTAGTAACATATTATGTAGGTACACTTAAATCTATGTTAGTACTTATATTCTACAAAGACATTCGAGCATTATATATATGTGACTTAACACTCATAGTTCCACAATTACTTTGCGCATACTATTGCCGCCACCGCGCATTCATTACAGCATCGACTTAATTTTTTTGCGCCACAAAGCCGAACGCTTTATCATAGGCATGTGTTTAACGCGGCGAAATGAATCCGAATTTGGGGCTTAAAAAATATTAAAGTGGGTATCAACAGTAATAGATTGGTGACAACAGTGCGGTATCATTTTATTAAGAAAGTAGCAGCTAAATTAATCACTTGTAAGCTTTCTTTTAATTTAAACTGGCATCGACTTTTTGTTTTGACAACTGAATTTATTGTTAAATAATTGTACTGCAAGTCTGTAAAGGTGATTTTCCACCAGAGGGGCGAGACAATTCTCTCCTCGCCTAGCCACTCTGGTGTAAAATCACCTTGAAAGTGATTTATACTCTATTTGGAACCAATACGGCTCATTTTTGCACAAACAAATATTTCAATTCACGCCTCGCATATTCTCGTCAATCCACACTGTTTCCACCAAAGATACGCTGGAGGAGTTGAAAATTTGCCATACAAATTTCAATTCTCTTCTCGCCTCGCCTCGTCTCGTCACTCTGGTGGAAAATCACCTTTATACAAGGAATAAATATCATTTTTCTCTAGAAATAGAAGAAACTGCCAGTACATCATTACAGCAACCTCACTCTGAAGAGCCCCAAAGAGAAACAACTCCTGCGCGGTCGGCTAGCCCTGCGCACTCATCCATTACGGTCACATCCGACCATGGTAGGCAGGGACGTCAGCAGTCAGCAAGCCCGACTCCCTCTTCAAGGCCGCGACGCCGCGCGCTTCACCAAGCTCTTAAACAAGTTAAAACTGCATTCCAACAAAGAACCCGCGAATTTGCGAGTGTAGAGCACCGTCGGCTCCGACTGGAGGAGATCCGAGAAAGAAACGAACACCAGAGGAAAACGGAAAAGCTGCGATTGGAGTCGAGAAGGATCGATATGGAGGAACAACGTAATGCGATATTCGCTAGCATTGCTAACAGTTTAGCAGATATTTTGTCACAGAACTCTTGATGGTCTGGCGGTAATTAGTTCGGCCGATATACCTCATTTTTGATTTCCGGCTTAATATCGTAAAAACAATATTTCCCGGTTCCTATTAGTACTTAAGCATGAAAGTAGAGGGACGAATGATAGGTATGCCAGAGTCGTACCTAATGTGGGTACTAGTTGCTATCACTACCTACCCAGAATGGGAAAGAATTGTAACTTTTGGTGTTATAAATGTTAACCAATATATTTGGTTGTAAACTGAATAACAATTAACAAAAAAATACTTCATTTTCTAATTAAAATATTATATTGTTATTAATAAGTTGAGATGCGAAAGATGTAAGGTTACTTCAAGGTCGGCAGTGCGAGTGTAACGCCTCTGGTGTGTCCCATAGGCCACGGGAACCACTTTCCATCAGGTGGGCCGTGTGCTTGTCTGCCACCTAAGTGGTATAAAAAATGTATGTGTATGTAAATTTTATTTAGTTAAATTGTACCTATAGTAAGTAGGCAAGGCATGTTTTTAATGTTTATGTAGGAAAGCTCACTAAGATTCAGTCATAACTGGGGCCTGTTTCATAAAACTACAATTTACAAATTACAAGTACAATTCGATGTACACTGCGTAGTTAATTGGCCACATATTATAAAACCTATTTAAATGACCAATTACCTACGCAATGTACATCGAATTGTACTTGTAATTTGTAAATTGTAGTTTTATGAAACGGGCCCCTGGTGGTAAGCTAAATAAGGTACATTTAAATTTGATATCTATTTTTGTTGTTCTTCTTAATCTGATTGATAATAAAGATAGTGATTTTGTTTAAATAACAGTTTTTATCGTGCATTATTGTATCAAAATGATACCTGAAACTTGAAATAAAGCGTTATTATTTTGTATCATTTTTCTTTATTTATTACTCTCATTACATTATATTTTATTTAACATAAACACACCACCAGAATTAGCTGAACACAAAAATAGGAGAGTATAAAATAGCTAGCATTATTTTTAAACAAATAATTAAACATGAAACAACAACATGTTTAATAACGAGTGTTTCACCCTCGTACCCTGATTAAGGTTTCCATCCGTCTGGGCATGCTGCGAATGATGTTGTCAATGATTTCTTGGGGCAACCTCTGCCATTCTTCAACTAATTTGTTTCGTAGCTCGCCCAGATTGTTAGGAGATGGCATTCTTTATTTGACACTCCTCTTTAGCAGGTCCCAAACGTTCAATCGGATTCATATCCGGGGACCGTGCTGGCCACTCCATCACCGTAACACACAACATGGTTTAGGTATGCCTGTACTGAGCGAGCACTGTGAGCCCGAGCATTATACTGCATTAAAATTAAGTCGTTACCAATAAATGGGTCAAATGGCACGTTTCTCTAAAATCTCCCTGATATACCGATCAGCAGTCAGATTTCCGTCGTCGACTACCACTAACTCCGTGCGAGCTCCTAAACATATCCCTCCCCAGACCATAATTTTGTGTTCCGCTAATTCTGCCGGTGTGTGTATAAAAACACCCCAATAGCACAGATTACTTAATAGTTACTGCCAATAGTTTATTTTCTTGTATTTATTCTTGCCGATATGAATATGACATTCAATGTTTTGTTGATTTTAAGGGCCTACCCTTAAATAAAACTCAAGATAATTTACATAACAATTTATTAAATATTTACAACAAACGTCCACCATGTCTTGTTCACCAATCACTTCACTACATAATTTACTTATCTACTCCATCACAAGAATTGGGTGCATCAATTCACTAAACACATCCATAGGTCGAACTATCCGTCTCATTTGTGGCATGAGTGACAATATATTATTAGACAGTCAATAAATATGGTGATATACGCGATCTTACCGATATTATTAAAATTATATTACTACTTTCTCTGGCTGCGCCCGCGAGGGAATCAGTTGTGCAATGGAGAATGTTAACTAATATTGTATATTAGCTATCCATATTCTGTCAAAAATAAATAATACGTGTGAAAGAATTACTTCGATACGTCAATTAGTTTCTGATGATTGAACTGCTGCTGAAATTGAATGAATTGATGTGAACGTGCGATGCGGACTCGTACTCGATGCGTATGACGGTGTGACGTCATCTTACAACACCGCTCAATCCGCTAGCGCTCTCAGCAGGTTTAAATTATTATTATTAATAATCATAACAATATTTTAATTAATTAATTAATTTATTTTTTATTTATTCGTTTTTTTATATGTATTTAAAAATATAATTTGTGAGTTTTTAAAATGAATAAAGATAATAATTATAATAATTATTAATTTATTTGTGGATCATAGGTTTGTGTACAGTTCATAATCTAAGTTGGGTCAGTTAAGTTAGGTTAGTCTAAGTAAATGCCTATAAACTACAACAAAAACTATTATATTTGTGTACATACAAGCTCTACTGTAGCAAATTTTCAACCGATTTGGCATACCTATTAACATTCTCCATTTTCTAAGCATACAGCGTCGAGCATAGCGCTGCGACAGTCTATACAAATTGTTATTGGTCGGGCTGGGTGACGTCACCGGAGATCGACCAATGAGAAGCTCTATCAACGTGTTACATCGCTGTGCTCGACGCTGTATCCTTAGCTAATTGCACAGCTGATCCCGTGCCGATAGATGGATTGCGGTCGGTGGCTATTCAGGATAAAAAGTGCACAATATAAGCCTATGACTATGCCTGGAAGACATTACCACTACCACTACCAGCGATAAGGCCGGCCATTGTACATTAAACATACCTCTATACATATAAATAAAATTGGAGTATCTGTTTGTAATATTGAGACTTTTACTGGCACCTGCCAGTAAAAGTCTCGTCAAAATCCATCCAACTGATGTTATAAGGAGTAACTACTTTTATTTTAGAAAAATAGCGTTGACTCAACACTAAGCGATAACCGACATCCACGCGGACGGAGCTGCGGGCAATACCTGGTAAATAATATAATTATCTATCTATGTGTCATTACAGGCTATAATCTATACCTGTAACCAATTTCAGCCGTTAGAACGTGATCGTGACTATGAATATCTATTATCTTCACACATTATCCCGTTTATAATATTAGTGTAATTATTGAGGCGAAAACGTATTAAACTTGTATTGAAATTGGTACTTGTATTGAAATTGGTATGCGATATTTATTGACTAGCTAATGTTTGCAATATAAAGATGTGTCCTTAAATAAGCACTGAGAATGCACATAGCTTGTTTTACTTTACTTAGGACACGGAGATTGAGACATACCCAATTCTTGTCATCGATTGGCAGTCGTATTGACACAGGACCTCCTAAAGAAACTGTTTTAAAGTGTTATAAACTAGTGTAGTGTGTATAGGCACAAGTGTGTAGGATTACATTTCTATTCGTAATCTAATATTGTATGTAATAGATCATTTTGAGTAGCAAAGACTTAGTTAAACTTTACTAAAATTTTGTATTCTTAGTAATGATTATGGTAATCCTGTCCATTACTGAATGTTGCCACTGACGTTATCGCTAATAGAATTTCACTTTGTCTAGAAGCTAAAGCACCTCATGCGAAAATCCTAAAAAAAGGCTATAACCGTATTGCAATGCCTCCCACTGCGTAAAATTCATTCGACGGTAGCAAAGTAAAAAACGGACATCTGCATTTTTGCGATAATCTTTTCTTTACATAATCGAATTTAGAATTTTCTCTTCTATCTAGACATGCATTTTTTTTAGTAAAAATCGAACGTTTAGTCGATTTTTGCAACGTATATAAAGACACACAGAAGATTTACGAGGTAACGAAGTACACACTGACATATGACACTTGTTCGCATCGTACAATTTGGCACATCGCTCGACGTAAACAAAGATATTATTCCGCTTTTTTTTAAATTATGCATATGTTAGTTAACCTTCACTGTTTTCTCTCAGATGTTATTTCAGTAAAGTATCGCAAAATTGACGAAGCTAGCTTTGTACTTGTAAAAGTTTTGACTTTTTGCAGATGTCCTTTTGTAATGCGCTGCCATCGAATTGTAAATATACAGCATTTTTTCTTTTCATATTGATTTTCATGCCTCTTTCATAAAAACTAACCCTTAATTCACTTCCTACGGGGTAAATTTAAAAAAAGCTGATATCATGTTCAATTATTTCTGATGAAAGTTAGACATACATTTCGTGCTGCTTAAAAAAAAAGATAGAATTCCATACAATCGTGCGTCTCTTATTTTACCCCCTTGAACATTATTTTGTTTAATCGTAGTCGTAAGAGTAGTTTGTTAGATTTAAATTGCTTAACCGTTAAAATATAAAAATATGTGGCAATTGTCTACCAAATTAAACTACACACTTTACTATAGGTACTGTGTTTGGTCACTTAAACTATAGGTAAACATTCTTGATGCGTATTTTTACACTAACTCATATTAAACAAATAAACTACTGCTTAAACTAGTGGTTTGATTTCGATTTTTTTTATCGCGTTTTTAAACAAGGAAAGTTTTATAAACTGGGTTTTAAATCGAAATTATTCAAAGACATTTCAAGATTGTCTATGAACCAAACAGTATAGTAGTGCCCTTAGACTATATACAAACTATAGACGCTGTAAGTGTCAATTCAACGCGGCGTAAAAATGGCAACTTATTCGGCATAATACCCTGCCTAGACCGATTTTTTTTCTTTTTAAATCGATGAGTTGATATATTTATTCATCCCATAACATGCGCACATTGACTGTTTAAAAAACACTGTTTTCATTAGCGTTCTTTGCGATGCATTTTGTTAGCAAAGCATTGTCTATATGTATATAGTCTAAAGTAGTGCCACACATAAATACCAAATTTGAGTCCTACAAACACTTTAAAACTGCTTCGAAAGGTCCCGTGGCAATACACTACATAGTTACCCACTAGGCCGCAGCCTGTGGAGGCGGCCTTCTCAGGTATACCACCAGGCCGAGCGCACCCAGGAGTGCTGTTATGAGGTACAGGTCCCAGTTCGACAGGAACGCTGAGTCGCCCGTCAGGAATATCACAGCCAGCGGACTCTGTAAGAATGACTGATGATTATTTACACTTTGGTGGGTGTCTTTTTGGTATTATTAAAATATAGTAATGAATGTGGGAGAACGTGAGATGTTTCGTACAAGCGTATAAAGGTAGGACGTACCGTACGTACATCTAGTGTCTGCTGCAGCGTAGGGGTGGTGCGTACGCATATCTAGTGTCTGCTGCAGCGTAGGGGTGGTGCGTACGCATATCTAGTGTCTGCTGCAGCGTAGGGGTGGTGCGTACGCATATCTAGTGTCTGCTGCAGCGTAGGGGTGGTGCGTACGCATATCTAGTGTCTGCTGCAGCGTAGGGGTGGTGCGTACGCATATCTAGTGTCTGCTGCAGCGTAGGGGTGGTGCGTACGCATATCTAGTGTCTGCTGCAGCGTAGGGGTGGTGCGTACGCATATCTAGTGTCTGCTGCAGCGTAGGGGTGGTGCGTACGCATATCTAGTGTCTGCTGCAGCGTAGGGGTGGTGCGTACGCATATCTAGTGTCTGCTGCAGCGTAGGGGTGGTGCGTACGCATATCTAGTGTCTGCTGCAGCGTAGGGGTGGTGCGTACGCATATCTAGTGTCTGCTGCAGCGTAGGGGTGGTGCGTACGCATATCTAGTGTCTGCTGCAGCGTAGGGGTGGTGCGTACGCACATCTAGTGTCTGCTGCAGCGTGAGGGTGGTGCGTACGCACGTCTAGTGTCTGCTGCAGTGTGGGTGTGTACTGTATGTACGTCTAGTGTCTGCTGCAGTGTGGGTGTGTACTATACGTACGTCTAGTGTCTGCTGCAGTCTGGGTGTGTACTGTACGTACGTCTAGTGTCTGCTGCAGTGTGGGTGTGTACTGTACGTACGTCTAGTGTCTGCTGCAGTGTGGGTGTGTACTGTACGTACGTCTAGTGTCTGCTGCAGTGTGGGTGTGTACTATACGTACATCTAGTGTCTGCTGCAGTGTGGGTGTGTACTGTACGTACGTCTAGTGTCTGCTGCAGTGTGGGTGTGTACTATACGTACGTCTAGTGTCTGCTGCAGTGTGGGTGTGTACTATACGTACGTCTAGTGTCTGCTGCAGTGTGGGTGTGTACTGTACGTACGTCTAGTGTCTGCTGCAGTGTGGGTGTGTACTATACGTACTTCTAGTGTCTGCTACAGTGTGGGTGTGTACTGTACGTACGTCTAGTGTCTGCTGCAGTGTGGGTGTGTACTGTACGTACGTCTAGTGTCTGCTGCAGTGTGGGTGTGTACTGTACGTACGTCTAGTGTCTGCTGCAGTGTGGGTGTGTACTATACGTACGTCTAGTGTCTGCTGCAGTGTGGGTGTGTACTGTACGTACGTCTAGTGTCTGCTGCAGTGTGGGTGTGTACTATACGTACGTCTAGTGTCTGCTGCAGTCTGGGTGTGTACTGTACGTACGTCTAGTGTCTGCTGCAGTGTGGGTGTGTACTGTACGTACGTCTAGTGTCTGCTGCAGTGTGGGTGTGTACTGTACGTACGTCTAGTGTCTGCTGCAGTGTGGGTGTGTACTATACGTACGTCTAGTGTCTGCTGCAGTGTGGGTGTGTACTATACGTACGTCTAGTGTCTGCTGCAGTGTGGGTGTGTACTGTACGTACGTCTAGTGTCTGCTGCAGTGTGGGTGTGTACTATACGTACTTCTAGTGTCTGCTACAGTGTGGGTGTGTACTGTACGTACGTCTAGTGTCTGCTGCAGTGTGGGTGTGTACTGTACGTACGTCTAGTGTCTGCTGCAGTGTGGGTGTGTACTGTACGTACGTCTAGTGTCTGCTGCAGTGTGGGTGTGTACTATACGTACGTCTAGTGTCTGCTGCAGTGTGGGTGTGTACTGTACGTACGTCTAGTGTCTGCTGCAGTGTGGGTGTGTACTATACGTACGTCTAGTGTCTGCTGCAGTGTGGGTGTGTACTGTACGTACGTCTAGTGTCTGCTGCAGTGTGGGTGTGTACTGTACGTACGTCTAGTGTCTGCTGCAGTGTGGGTGTGTACTGTACGTACGTCTAGTGTCTGCTGCAGTGTGGGTGTGTACTGTACGTACGTCTAGTGTCTGCTGCAGTGTGGGTGTGTACTATACGTACATCTAGTGTCTGCTGCAGTGTGGGTGTGTACTGTACGTACGTCTAGTGTCTGCTGCAGTGTGGGTGTGTACTGTACGTACGTCTAGTGTCTGCTGCAGTGTGGGTGTGTACTGTACGTACGTCTAGTGTCTGCTGCAGTGTGGGTGTGTACTATACGTACGTCTAGTGCCTGCTGCAGTGTGGGTGTGTACTATACGTACGTCTAGTGTCTGCTGCAGTGTGGGTGTGTACTGTACGTACGTCTAGTGTCTGCTGCAGTGTGGGTGTGTACTGTATGTACGTCTAGTGTCTGCTGCAGTGTGGGTGTGTACTATACGTACGTCTAGTGTCTGCTGCAGTCTGGGTGTGTACTGTACGTACGTCTAGTGTCTGCTGCAGTGTGGGTGTGTACTGTACGTACGTCTAGTGTCTGCTGCAGTGTGGGTGTGTACTGTACGTACGTCTAGTGTCTGCTGCAGTGTGGGTGTGTACTATACGTACATCTAGTGTCTGCTGCAGTGTGGGTGTGTACTGTACGTACGTCTAGTGTCTGCTGCAGTGTGGGTGTGTACTATACGTACGTCTAGTGTCTGCTGCAGTGTGGGTGTGTACTATACGTACGTCTAGTGTCTGCTGCAGTGTGGGTGTGTACTGTACGTACGTCTAGTGTCTGCTGCAGTGTGGGTGTGTACTATACGTACTTCTAGTGTCTGCTACAGTGTGGGTGTGTACTGTACGTACGTCTAGTGTCTGCTGCAGTGTGGGTGTGTACTGTACGTACGTCTAGTGTCTGCTGCAGTGTGGGTGTGTACTGTACGTACGTCTAGTGTCTGCTGCAGTGTGGGTGTGTACTATACGTACGTCTAGTGTCTGCTGCAGTGTGGGTGTGTACTGTACGTACGTCTAGTGTCTGCTGCAGTGTGGGTGTGTACTATACGTACGTCTAGTGTCTGCTGCAGTGTGGGTGTGTACTGTACGTACGTCTAGTGTCTGCTGCAGTGTGGGTGTGTACTGTACGTACGTCTAGTGTCTGCTGCAGTGTGGGTGTGTACTGTACGTACGTCTAGTGTCTGCTGCAGTGTGGGTGTGTACTGTACGTACGTCTAGTGTCTGCTGCAGTGCGGGTGTGTACTGCACTTACGTCTAGTGTCTGCTGCAGTGTGGGTGTGTACTATACGTACATCTAGTGTCTGCTGCAGTGTGGGTGTGTACTGTACGTACGTCTAGTGTCTGCTGCAGTGTGGGTGTGTACTGTACGTACGTCTAGTGTCTGCTGCAGTGTGGGTGTGTACTGTACGTACGTCTAGTGTCTGCTGCAGTGTGGGTGTGTACTATACGTACGTCTAGTGCCTGCTGCAGTGTGGGTGTGTACTATACGTACGTCTAGTGTCTGCTGCAGTGTGGGTGTGTACTGTACGTACGTCTAGTGTCTGCTGCAGTGTGGGTGTGTACTGTACGTACGTCTAGTGTCTGCTGCAGTGTGGGTGTGTACTATACGTACGTCTAGTGTCTGCTACAGTGTGGGTGTGTACTGTACGTACGTCTAGTGTCTGCTACAGAGTGGAGGTGTACCGTACGCACGCCTAGTGCGTACCGCAGTGCGGGGGTGCCTACGTACGTCCAGTATCTGCTGCAGCGCGGAGGCGGCGTTGAGGCGCGCGAGCGCGAGCGCGGCGGGCAGGCGCGCGTCGGGTGAGGTGTCGGCGGCGAGGTCGTAGCAGCGCTTGGCGAGGTGCGCGTCCTGCGCCAGCCCCAGGCCGCGCTCGTGCATGTAGCCCAGGTTGAACGTCGCCTGCGCCACGTGCAGCTGCTCCGACGCGATCCTGGGGGGACAGCGCACCACAGTGAGTAAAGCAGCAGAGTTTGGGACATAGTTATGAAGAGTTGGAGGAGGGGTGTTATATAGTTTTGGGAGTAGCTATGAAAGGATTGGGTCGGGGGTAGTTATGAGGAGTCTGGGGGGAGGGGTAATTATAAAGAGTTTGGAGGGAGGTAGCTATGAAGCATTGGAAGTAGTTCTGAGGAGTTTTGAAGGGTAGTTATGAAAAGTTTGGGGGTAGTTGTAGTTATGAAGGATTTGTACGTGGGCTCTCACCTGTAGTGGTATGCCGCGGCCTCCAGGTCCTTGTGCGTGCCCAGCCCGTAGTAGTGGTAGTCGCCTAGCTTGACGCGGGCGGCGCCGCAGCCCTGCGCCGCGCCGCGGGCCCACAGCTGGAGGGCGCGCGCCCAGCGCTCGCGGGGCTCGAACATGCTCACTTCACCTGCAAGAACACCGTACAGTACAGAGAACTGACTCTTAAGGTGACCTTCACCAGTCAGAATGGAACAGGCGAAGTAGAAGTAGAAATCCAAAAGGTAGACTCCGGGTTTCGAAGAAATCTTTGGATACAATACGAAAACAGACACCGGGACACCAAAAGACAAAAAAAGCCCTATAAGTTTCTTGTCGGAGTCTTATTAGGACGGAGCTGCGATTCAAAACGGGTCGTCCATTTGCTAAGCTAGTCTTAAATATTTTTTAATTCTGATATTTCGTTAGTGCCGTTTTAATGGTCTATACAGAATAAATTATTTTGGACTTTGACAGTACAGACTGCTTTAGGTTGATTTCATCAGTTTAGTGACCGACGCGCTCGAGTAACTACCGAATTTTCTTCTACGCCTCCCCTACTATAATAATGAAGCCAAATCAAGAGAAAGAGTGGGAAACTACACCCTCGACCCCAAAGACCACGCTGTAATGGTGATGAGTACTGACCGTTGTCCAACAGGAAGGCGGCGTTAGTCTGCGCCAGCTCGTACCCCCTCTCCCCTAACGCCAGGTACTGCAGTAGCGCCGAGTCGGAGTCCCGGGCCCTCCAGGCCGCATGAGCCAGCATCAGGCGGGAGCCCCACGGACCACGCTCGCATACGTTCTTGAACAACTGAACAAACACAGTTACAGGATGTAATAACTAAGACAAGGGTCTATAGTATGCAGTTGGGCCAAGAAGTCCTGGCTTAACGTCGTAGAGGGTGACATGCGTGCAAATGGTCTCACTGCCATGGACGCCCCAGATCGTGCGAAGTGGAGGAGGAAGAGCCGGAGGGCGGACCCTGAGTTCCGAGAGCGTCTTGGCCTCAGATGCAATCAGGGTAATGTCTAACGTCTGATGGTGAAGGGGCTATATATAACTGCGATCGCAATCGTACCCTATATAGTACTTGGTTAGGTATATAACTAAATAACAACCTTATAGCGAGTTATTATGAAAACACATATTAAACAAACTAGCTTTTGACCGCGGCTGCGCTCGCGTGTATGTCAGTTATCATACTTACAAACTTTCGCGTTTATTATTATTATATTATTATGATAAACTAGGCCAACTAACTGACTAAGTAGTGGTTCAGTTTCGTTTTTTAGTCTTTAAACTTAGTTTCTAAACATAAAAATATTTATAAACTGGCGCGGTACAGCGGTTACCGTCGGTATATAGTACACAGTTTAGTTAAACAATTCGTAGTCAAAGACGTTAATATGCGCCAAATAAACTTTAACCAGGTCAATGACGCTCATATGCGTCACAGAAACAAAACATAAAAGAAGAAAAAGGGTCAGAGGATAATCTACTACCTTTTTTATACTGCGTAAATCCCCTCGTATAACTTTCTCCGCTTCGCTCCGGCCTGCAGGGGCGATTATGTCAGATTCGCACCGACTAAATCCGCACGTCGTCTTCAGCCTTCGGGGTTTAATATTGCCTAAAACATATCCCTCGCTCCCTGGCTGACCCCCCGGTTTCCAAATAGCCCCCTCGAGTGTGAAAACCACAGTGGGATGACCCAGTACGTACCTCCACGGCGGTAGTACAAGAGCGTAGTACACCAAGCCCCTGAGCGTGCATCTGTCCTAGATGGTACAACGCTAACACGTGGCCCGTCTGAGACGCTAGCGAGAAGTACTTGTTGGCTTGCTTGAAGTCTCGCCGGACGCCGATGCCGCCTGTGTCATAGGGAAAAAATTGGATTAACTGATAGTTTTTTTTTTTGTTATACAACTGAGGTGGTAAGCAAGCACGCGGCCCACCTGATGGAAAGTGGTTACCGCGGCCTATGGACGTGTGCAACACCAGGGGAGTCACACTCGTGCTGCCAACTCTGTAAACACAAACTCTCCAGTGAGCTCTAGGTACCCTACTCACCGCCGGGAACACAACAGGAGGTTATTATGGCCGCGGTATTCTGTAGGGCGGAGGTACTTCCCCAGTCGGACTGCTCAATGGGAGTGGAATACCGTCGTGTCCTACCTCCTTTAAAACAGTTGAACAGTGAAACAGTTCTTTAAAACAGGTGACAGTATTAGATCCATATCCTTCCTGACGAAAATAAGGATCCGGGACCATTTGATGTGTGAATGTGGTCTTGAGGAAGGAAGTGTGGATCACATTTTTTTTAGCTGCCCGAATATGCAATGCTCCCTTAATGATATTCTTCCCCCTGCTATCCCCCTTCCTACTTCCTTCAAGACTATAATGTCGCTAATATACTCCCCCCTCAATAAACTTCACCCTCTGTAAATTTATAAAACTCAACAATATTAATCTTTAAAAGTATGCCTGCATTCCATGCTGATTGATGTATCCTCCCCTCCCCTCTTCTTTATTTGGGTTTTTTCCTTCCCCCCATTTTTTCTGAACATTTGATGCATAAAGATTTGATGATTAGTTTTTGCTATTTAGATCACTACTTACTGGTGTTTTTTCTTTTTTCTACAAATTATTAATTAATTATTTTTGAACCAATCACTTTATCTTGAAGTTTATAACACTCCTGGACGTTGACACTGGCAGAGTCGCAGCAATATGCAAGCGGAGACATAAACCAAGAACTGAACTGAACTGATCCATATCCATTCTAATATTATAAATGCAAAAATAACTCTGTCTAATTGGCTAATTGAGTGCAAAAGTTCATGCAAAATCTCCTCCCCACCGATGTCGACTGGTAACGTGCTGATGATATTAAAACAAATAAGTACCTAAAAAAACATTTTGTTATAAACGCACAAATAGTTAAAAAAAGATTGGAGAAAGCGCTCACCAAAATACATAAAGCCGAGATGCAGCTGTCCCTCCACCCAGCCCTGGTTCGCTGCCATTGTGAAATATTTAAACGCTGCGTTATAGTCTTTGGGCACTCCGCGACCCTGTGAAGACAGGAAATATGTAAATTATACACACACAAGTTTTAATATGGTTAACAGTGCGACTGTGGATGAAAATATACGGGAATGACTTTCTGACATTAACTAAAATTTCTCCCTTATTTTATTTACAAAATACCCAGGTTTTTATTACCATTACTTTTCATCATTTTGTTAGGATCGTGTTAGGCACAAGATTTGCCGTCAAAAGGACATTTTTCCGCATTTATGCTGATAGAAAATATCAGCATCAGTAGCTTAATGGTTTTTAATTTGTCGGCCTTACGGTCAAGGGGTCTCAGGTTAGAATCTTGGCCATTACAATAAAGTTTTTTAGCCAGAGGGGTTACTGAGACGACTAGTAATTTCGATTACTACATTATATTATAAAAGCTCATCACTATGCCATGCCGGACTCCTTACAAAGCAGTCCTCACTTACCTGCAAATACATAATACCAAGCCCACTTTGTCCAACGGGATTATTAAGCTCCGTAGCCTTCTTGAAGTACTTCAAGGCGGTTTCATTGTCCGCCTTGATGCCGTCTCCGCCTTCAAGGTAAATCTTGCCGAGGAAGGCGTTGGCGACGGCATTGCCTGTCTTCGCGGCTTGTTGGAAGTAGTGTAGGGCTTTGTTGATGTCCAGGGTCACGCCGCGTCCGCCTTGGAAGTGTAGCTGGCCTAGGCCCACCTTGGAATTTGATAATAGAGGATGCATTTTAGGTCAGAATTGAGTTTAGGATTGTGAAGTTATTATTGTGACTCGCCTGGTGTTGCACACGTCCATAGGCCACGGTAATCACTTAACATCGGGTGGGCCGTGTGCTCGTCTGCTACCTAAGTGGTATAAAAAAATACCATTCAAAGGTTGCCTGGCAGAAAGCGATAAGGTCGCCCATTGTACTGCTTCTGTAGTCATAGACTTTAATTAAGTATTTTCAATGGTGTTTAATAAATAAAAAATAGTTAAAATAAGTAAACAGTGTACTATAGTCTGTGGTCATTTATAATATTATTCGATGTTGGTTTTCATCTATGCCCCCTCTCTACTGTGACCGGCCAAGATGTCGGATTGGGCATTATTAGAAAGTTAATAAAGAAGTGGTTAAAAACAAATGAATCATTGGTTTTATTGACAACATTACGAACAGTGTGAGCCCTATGTGTATGATGCTCAGTTGGATTGCCGTCGTGGGAGTCAAGATATGTTGCCCTATCTGTCAGTTACGCTTTTACACTTAAACCACTGAACCAATTTTGATAAAATTGGGTACGGACACGAAATAGAGGTTGGAAAAGGGTATATATAATATAAACTATGTTTCTTAGTAGTGAAAACCGACGTCCACGCGGGCGAAGACGCGGGCAATAGTTCTTTCACAATATTCTATTCTAATCTCGAAGTCATAAATATTGACTGTTATACTTGTCCTTTTTTTTTCACACAAAGGAGGACGAGATGAAGAAACAGCATGAGTCGAGAGCGAGCGAGATACCACCGCGAGCGTTGGCGGCGGACTGACCAAATCTGACGCGCGATTGGTCGACTCTCTCCCCGTCTCGCCGCGCACATACCCAAGGCGCGGAACAGCGGTTTCGGTTTTTTTTATATATAGGACACGCCAATTTGACTTTACCTCGCCTGATGGTAAGCTGAAGGCAAAGTCTCAGGAAAGAGGGCCACCATTATATACACGTGCCATGTTAACAATGGTGGCACTCAGCTTGACGGCCTCATCAGATGCTTTTTCACACCCAGCTTAAAGGACCCGGGACTGTAGGAAGAGGGAAACACGTGAGCTGGCAAGAAATTCCAGGTCTTAATGGTGCGACAAAGGAAAGAGTCACCGAACCGCTTGGTTCTTGAAGGAATGTTCTGCACTGTATAGGGCTGACATCTAATTCCTGTCGGAAACCTACAATATAGCGCTTAAGGTGTGGTCCCACATCTAAAACATTCCAGTACTCCATACCTGAGCCTGCACATCTCCTTTCTCGGCCAACAGCTGGTAGTACTCGATCAGGTCGGTGTCGAGAGCACCTCCGCCTCCTCCTTCGACCTCATCGATGAGCCTTGTCCGTTGGATGGCTGGGCCTCCGCTGAAAGTCACTTGACTTGCCACTGACAATTGAAAAGTGTACATTGTAGTAAAATATTAAGTGTACGAAAATGAATATGTATTTGTGTAGGAATGTGTTTTTGGTGGTAACCAAGGCGTAAGTTAAGCAGAAAAGGCGAGCGCGATCGCAGAACCAAATCGTATTGAAACATGCAATTTTGCTTTTATGGCTTACGCCTCAGTGACAAACGGTGAAAATTCCGAATCCAAATTTTGTATACATAACTTACATTTTAGTATATAACTGTATGCCTCGATATCCAGTTTTCAATGAACCATGCAAATTAAGCCGGCATTGGTCGGGATTGCTAGGGACCCCTCGCCACTGTTACGCCTTATACCTTTTCTTGGTATTTCACGTTTAAAGTTGCCATAGCGTAGTAAGCTCAATAGTAACGCTGCTGATAGTCATCAGTTCAACAGCCATTAAAGTTATTAAAGAACTCTTATAGGAGGGTGTATAGGTTGTCGTACGAACATCTATGAATATGGCAGCCATTACGGGTAATTGGAGCCCGAAAAAATACGAATAGTCCCACAGCAGAACTTATATATTGCCTATTGCTTGTGGAGGTCAGATGGCAGTCGCTACACGGAAAATATCAAATGTCACTGGAATTAAACTGGAAAGCCGAGCCCAACTGATCGGGAAAAGACTCAGAGAATGATATTTCCTACCTTTCGAAGCCACCTTCATATACAAGTCCATGGCCTTCTGGCAGGAGCTAGGCACGGTGTTGCCGCTCCAGTAGCGGTAGGCCAGCGCCATCTGAGCGTAGTCACTGTCCCCCAGCGCGCCCAGGGTGTAGTGGACGAGCGCCTTGGCCTGCGATACCGGTACCGCGATACCTGTCGCGTGTAGGAAACCCATGCCCTGGATAATCAAAACATTGTTCTTCAAGAAGGGCATTACATGATATTTACCCGTTTATAATTACCAATCGCAGGCTCTAAAGACTCACTTCATGGGTTGATCAGTCCTATGACTAGTTTTTTTGTTGGTTCAAGTCCACATTGGTCTGAAACTTTCCAACGTTTGTTCAAAATATTTGATATAACTAACTTTTAAACTTTCGCGTTCCATGATATACAACTAGTCTGTGACCAAGGCCTGTGTAACCTGGTCGAAATGTCAGGCAATTCAAATTCTAAATACAGAAATCCTCACATATTGCAATATACATCAAGATTGCACATCTAGATGGATATTGCAATGTAGCAATAATTTACTCACAGCATGAGCGTCTGCGTTCCCTTCTGCCGCTAGCTCTTCAAAGATTTTCTTCGCCTTTTCCAAGTCGAGCTCCACTCCTTCTCCAAAGAGATACGACCAGGCCAGCTTGATCTTGGCTGGGACGTAGCCAGCATCGGCTGCCTGTTTCACTTGCAGTATGGAGCCACGGAGGTCGGGTGACCGGCGGTTGAGTTTCGCTATAGCAATCTCGTACAGATCTTTAGCTGGTGAAGGAATGACATTTTTTTACCATTTTAAAATATCAACTAAACCAAGTTTTTGAAAGTATAGTACAAGAACTGAAGGCAATTCCAGGGTAGGGTAAATGTATTACTAAGACTTTTTCGTAAGTACCTAATTACTCAGTAATTCTGACTATGAGCTATTTTGCCTTGTAGGTCATAGTGGCAAAGGATGGGTGTTAATACAGTTCCAGTAGGCAGAGGTGCATTAACACCCATACTTTGCCATTGCTTCCAGGTTTAACAAGGTTGTTTATATGTCATGTGCCTTTTATAGTTTAATAAAAAATGCCTATTGGTCAATGAAAACTAACAGGATGTTACCTTCTTTCAACTCTGGTGTCAATTGTTCTTCGTCCGCTTCAGGCAGTGGCGGCAGAGTGTCCAGGATGTCTTGTGGGTTCTCTTGCAGCTTCTGTAAAATGTAATTTTAACAATATTGTAACAATATTAGAATGTATATAGGATATATCTAGATGAAAAATTATTTTATTCATCAAGTCTTGAAAAACTTTCTATACTTAGGAGATTTTGATTTTTCTCATATGCATTTGGTGTTTATGGGCCCTTCGAAGATCTTCGCCAAAGCAAACCTTACTTGCAAGCCAATATATCTGCTGAATAAAAGATGAGGCTCTAGTGCAGGCTTGTCTTAAATCAATTTAGATGGAAAAAAATTAATCGGTCCAGGCGGGACTCGAACCCGCGATCTTTCCATTACTACTCTGTCCACTGAGCTACCAGACCACGTCCGAACTAATCCGAATTTCTCCATCTCCTTCCGTCCATCCGTCTTTGAGGCGATCGTGGAGTCGTCCGCCGATATTTTATCAGGTATAACTATGGGAACCAATAAATAATTTTTCAGTCATTTTTAAACATTGATTTTTCTCTACCCCACCAAAACAAACTTATGTCATAAAATTAGCCAGTGAGACTCGCTCCACCAATCAGGCTTGGAAGCCACTTCCAGTGAAGCCATATAAGCCAAACCAAAAGTAGGAGTTAAAAGCCTTGAAAAAGTGGAGTTTGTTGCGCTGTTTCATCTCCACCAGCGCCTTGAAAGTGGTGGTAAACTTAGGTTAAGTAGGATTTATTATTGATGTCAATAAAAAACAACCATGTTGTTCTAGATTGAATAAATATCTTTGACTTTGACCAAGAACAACAATACAATGATTATGACATCAAAGCACCTGCTACTCTTGCTATTAGAACCCTCCAAAATTTACTTTATACAACTTTTCTTATATACCTCAAGATCATTCTCTGATGGCAACCCAGTCTTGGGGTCATGTAGCCAAGTAGTCTCCGTGTGCCTCAGTAGACTTTTCTTTAGCAGTTTCAGGGTGTACTCCATTTGATCTAAATGGCTATCTGTAATGATAATGTGGTAAAGAAAAGCGTAGCATGAGATTAATTATTAAATGACAATTAAAATTATCTCTAATTATAGCTTAATTAGTTTAGGGAGCGATCAAGGGTGGGTTGTTTGATTAGCACAGAATGACTGTGCCCTGTGTTTTATGGACGGTATTGTTTGTTGTGCAATTTAGACGTTCATCATTGTGAAATTAAACATTAGTTTTTCATTTGGGAAAAACTAGCAGTTTGAAATAAATAAATGAACATTTCCAGGTATGTCCCATCGATGATACTCTTACTTAGTGGAGTTCCTTCTGGATATCTCATATTAGAATCTGAGTATTTGGTGTATGTGTTTATGAATCTACTTTCAAGTGAAGAGGAAAACATATAATAAAATCCATAGTTAAAACTTATTTCTAGAAAAAGAATTTAAAAATAATAGTAATATTGCGAAAGCACATAAGATTTGAAATGAGGTCATCCAACAAAGAACCAATGTTACGGACATTCGCAGAATAAGCTAGTTGAAGTGGCAATGATCATCATACACATACAAACATATATTAACACCTATTTTACTCCAGGGCAGGCAAAAACATACATAGTTCAGTTTGGCAGAAGTAAAAATATACACTAATACTAATTTTCAAAAATGTCTCTTTTCAAAAATAAAACAAAGGAAATGTTTATTGCACAAAAATATACAGATACCGTAAAATAAACATTATTATTTTTTTTTTTAATGAATATTTTACTGTTTGGTAAGTAACCATTAACCAATTGTATTATAATATGCAACCAATGATCACTAGCTCTTTTGTACATTACACAAGCAGTTTACAAAAAAAACTGTATCACTTCCTGGGTATGTAAGAATGAATCTCAAATATCATCTACAAACTATGGAAGATATGACATGAATGAATGAACTTGCACATTATTGGTTCGTTCACATTAGTTCCATTTCTCAATTCAGATTTTTTTTGCATTAATACCATTTATACTGTGTCTAAATGGTACTAATGCGAAAAAAAATCTGAACTGAGCAATGGAACTAATGTGAACGAACCACATTATTGCTCGTCAAGTACATAATAATTTATTTTCAGGTCAATATTTTGTTACATACAATCAGTCTAGTTGCATACATACAAGTAATTGCCAATTACGCTAAGGTGGATTACATGCTATGGTCGGTAACCAAGTAGGATAGGCTCGAAAATTGATTATTTAAAACTGGTGCATACCTTTGTTATTATCTTCATCTTTAACCCCCTTTGAGTTTCTAAGGGCATCAGCATACTCTTGTAGAGTCACTATTTCTTTGTTCATTGCCTCAGTCAGGTCTTTTAAATAATTAGCTTCAGGACTGCTTGGCTTATTCTCTAGCTCATCACTAACTACTTCCGCTTCCTCTTCATTATTCTCACTTTTCTTTCGTTCTTCAGGTCCGAGAAGCTCCGCGGTAGTTAATAAAATACACAAATACAACACATAAAATTCTAAATTCCTCATATTTTCAGTTTTTAGGCTCGCATCGGTAAAAATTGAGGACTTACGTGTCCCTATGCAGATAATATTTTTTTTGCTCTAATTAATGTTTATTTATGCACAGAGGATAAACAATAACACCATTAACAAACATACACGTGTACTATACTGTTACAAGCTTTAGTATTACGATAATTAAATAATTTAAAATTAATCCCTTTTTCTCGAATGTTTGCGTTCAGTAACTTCCCAATGACCAAAAGTCATGCATGTCCCATTGCAATCTGAAATATGTCAAATTAAATTAAATGCATAAATGTTTCGTTTTATTCGTCTTTAGTCGATATCTTGATTTATTAAAATCAGATATCAAACTCATCAGAGATTGCAATGAATGTTTATGAATGACCTAACAATACCCAAGACTAAATTTAAATACACCACCGACATTATAATGTTTATAAAAACCAACTTTTGTCTTGTAAACTTCAATTTCTCTATGAAAATCTAAAGAAAAACATGGAAAAACAGATTTCATTTATAATTTTAGTCGATTAGCAAACAGCTGTTTTATTGTGAAAATCACAGGTGAAAATCGTCTCGGCTGGTTAGGGAATGGAAAGGTGAGTTCTTATTTTAGTATTTTTAGTAAACTGTCATAAGCTGAAGTGTCAAAAACAAAAACTTGACAAATAAAATTATTGAAGTGAAGTTTGTTTTTTTGGGTAAGAGTTTTGCTTTGAGTTTGCTGCGGAGTGGACATACAGAATTTTTCAATTATAGACATTAATTTTCATGAAGATTGGTTTTAAACTTCTATAAAGTTCCATTACTTCACTACAGGTCGCCTGAAAAATTATTAATTACATGTACCGTTATTTCATAACCCAAAATGATCCGAATACCGGTCGCTAAGAGACGATTTTTGCATTACTCTAATTCTCGTTCAAACTCATCGAGCAGTTTTATAAGGAGCAGTTTTATAGAGTACTTTGTTAAAAGCCATGGACACACGCAAGTTAAATCTAGTTCTGTTGTCCCCCTGTATGACCCTACAGTACCTTTCGTGAACGCGGGCATGAACCAGGTAATTTACTAAGCAAATTCTCTATGAAAATAGTAATTTTCCTCTATACTGTACACTTCTAAGCTTGAAGTTATATGGTTAACAGTAACGAACAAGACAACAGTGACAGCATAATATTGGTTCGTATTTGACATATTCATGTATATAAATATTTCTAAAGCAGGAACAAACCTGCTCCCCCTGCATGGTAGTGAAATGCACTACTGCCGTGCCATCAATGATGCATCCACTAAAACTTCCCTGAGGATTTAAATTTTACTCCTACATTAAATCATTTTAACATTGCAGTTCAAAGGAGTGTTTCTTGGTAAAGTAGCACCTCCAGCCGTCCGAGTGGTGAACTCACAGAAGTGTGTGAGGGTCGGTGGCAAACACAACGATCTGGACATAGTGGGCACTGATGGATACCATCACACATTCTTTGAAATGCTTGGCTCCTGGTCTTTCGGTGATTATTACAAGGTAGTTTGTGCTACATTTTTTCTTTTGTTAAGTTCTACTCCTCTCCTCCTTTGATTTATTTCTCTAACCACGGACATTGGTGAAAGAGAATAAAACACATCTATCAACCAATTTGAACTAGTCCTTCCATACTTATTGGAAAGATGGCACTAAAAAGCAGTTATTGCAAATATCTATCAAATGACCAGTTAAATTCACAAGATTATGCGTCAATTGAATGAAGTATTTGTGAAAAACAAACTGCTTGATCTGCTTAATCATATTCATTGGCATAGACCAGAATTTGGATAAAGCAACATGCACCATTTTCCATTTTAAATTTATAATAAAATTTCAGAAAGAAGCGTGTCAGATGGCCTGGGATCTACTCCTGGGTCCATACCGGCTGAAACCTGAAAATCTATTGGTTACATACTTCACAGGAGATGCTGCTATTGGTCTAGTGGAGGACAGAGAAAGCAGGGATATTTGGAAATCTATTGGGTATGGTTCATTTATTTTTGTGTGTTTTCTGTGCTATTAGCTCATCAACACCCTAGAAGCCTCTCAAGAAAATTGTCCCCAAATAATTAATGTAGGCCCGAAATTTTCACACACATTTTATTAGTTATTATGAAACATAATAACTTTTTTTCTCGCAAGACATTTGCTAACCAAGGCTGCTCACTGTCTGAGCCTATTTACGCCATTTAGTATTCACTGTTCTAATTTTCACCCTATCAACTTAAAACACAGTAAAACGTTGTTACAAGGCCTGTTGCAAAGCAAGTATTACGTAATGAGTATGAGGAAACAAGCCAAAAGTACAGTCGACAAAGGAGATATGAACCCACTTTTTCATATAGATTTGTGACTATATAATATATCTCCTTGGTCTGTACATATGCTGTTAACTGCAAATGTAACACACAGCGTAACGCTGGTGTGATACGTATTAGGATTGTGCTCAGTTCTATTTGGCACTTTAATTTTTTTTTTAATAATTACAGTGCTACCTATTTTTGAAACAGACTAACTTTGGCAGCTTAACATGCAACAGGCTTTCTAACTTGCTGCCACTCTTCCATTACACTTACAACTCTAATAAGTTAATTACTACTAAGTATATTTTTTATTGTACAGTGTACCAGCAAGCAGAATAAAAGCCCTAGGAGCTAAAGAAAACTTCTGGGAGATGGGAGTGACCGGCCCATGCGGGCCTTGCACAGAAATCCATTACATCAGCCCCGATGGGTCCCTGACAGAGATCTGGAATCTCGTTTTTATCAATTTTATCAGGTGAGCTGATAATGTATTTTATTACGGAAAACATAATAACTAATCAGAATCTAATACTGATAAGATTACATTTTTACAAGTTTACGCATTTATTTTGAAGTGATATTAGGCTTTTCGCGAAAGGTCGGTCGCTCGCGTACCCTGGACAGCCATCGAGTCGGTAGATTTGCGACGGTATTTAACCTCAGAAAACAGATATTGATTTATGAAGAAATTTATCCCTCTCGAAGGACCAAAACGACGCACGTAGAGAAACGGTTTTATGCTTGATATAAAAAAAAATTTTTGATTGATATTTAGTAAGAAAGTATTATTACTAATTGAAATAAAATGATGCAATTACATTACTATGGTAATGAGTGTATGTCTACCGTGATTCTGATACAAACTTTGATTGATGCAAATGAAATATATGTATGCAATTGACATGGAGGTGCACCAGGCAAGGGAAATGATTTATTGGGCCACCTTACTTTTTGAGAGCCGAGACGGCGTTTGGTTTTAGTAGGTTCGTTAAGTCGAACAACGGACATGTTGAAAAATTGAATCTGGCTTTACAGAGAAGACGATGGACGAGTGAAAGGCCTGGGTCACTCCAATGTGGACACCGGCATGGGCTTGGAGCGCATGGCGGCCATACTGCAAGGAGTGCCGTCCAATTATGATACGGATCTGTTCCAGCCCATCATCAAGGCTATCGAGAAGGTAAGTTATATGGGCGTTAAGGGTAGGTATTACCATGATACCATATAGGTGGGCTGCGCATGAGCATGAGAATTTACATCATTATTCATCATTATTTTGTAATATACATATACATTGTCATGCTTATATATTTTCAGTGGCATACTCATTTTGAAGACTATTTTAAAGAAATATTTTTAGATTGTCAAATGTGTTCGATGTCTCAGGCAGAAGATGGCCCATTGAATGAGACGGTGGTATGATAAAACACATACAGAGGAATCACAATGCACAGCTATTTCTATTTAGATCGCCTCCTCTCTGTGTTTGTTCTGTTGGGTCGCACTTAATCGTTCTGGGTTCTGGTTTATCCTGGGCAAAGTTAGGTTTTATTTATTTTTGCCTGCATGTTGATCCTGTTGACCACCCTTGTTGTTGATTGGTTGATCTAATATTTAGTACACACCTTTAGTTTACAGGACAATACAATTTCATTTTTAAACTCTCGCGTTCCATGATATACAATAAATAAAACGGGAACTAACGCGATCATGGCTGATTTTTCGACCAGGTTACAACGGCCGTGGTCACAGGCAGACTGGCATACAAACTCACTGACAGATGTGATCAGTAATTCTCGTTATCTTTATTGTATGATACAATTTCAATCAAAAACACTTCCTTGGCCCTCAGATAATTTTTTTTATTTATTTATTTGGTTCACCAACAATTGTTTACATTTATTTATGCAACATGAGCTTGTACAAAAGAAACATCGGACAATGTAACAATTTCTTAAAGGTAAACACCACATGCCATTATTTTATATGAGATACATACAACCAGTTCTACACAATGAAATTAACAGACGTAGCTTTATATAGTTTTATAGAATTATTACAACTAAATATCCAATAGGTGGCTTAAAATCAGTTTTTGTTTTGTGACGGTGTCGAAGTGTATGTCAATCGAGCTGCTCAAACCATTCACGATTCCAGACAATCTGGCGTAATAATCCGTTTGACTTTTTATTCTTTTTATTTTTTATTATAGCCTTTGATCGGAATAGTTACATTTTTTTTTAGATATTATTATAACGTTGTTAACATTGAATTTAATTATTTGTAGTCTATTCCGTGTGCCCTTTGGCAAAAGCCTCGCCCAACACTCTCCAGTCATCTCTGTCCTGTGCCAGTCTCAAGTTTTTCCGGCTGTCCCAACCAAATCACCCTCCCACCGCCTATATGGTTTTCCTCGGATAATAATCCGTTTGACTTAAAAATAAAAAAGATTTGAATAAAATTTTGAAGCATTTACTATGCTAACTTTTCAAATCGATTAAGATAGGAAAAAGTGAATGCTCACGTGGGACTCGAACCCACGATCTTTCCCTTACGGGGGGAATGCTCTGACCACTGAGCCACCGAGCCACACCTGAAGCTATCCAAATTCTCCTATACTACCGTCAGACAGATTTATTCCTACGCCTATTGTCCAGAACAGTAAAGGCGTGCCTGCGTACGGTGGTAAATTCGACAGCTCGGCGACGCTGGACTGCGCGTATCGGCGCCTGGCCGACCACGCGCGGATGGTCAGCGTGTGCCTGGCCGACGGGGTGTTCCCTGCCTCCAGGTATGTAGAATTACATAGGAAATTTTTAGGGGTGTATGAAAATAGATGAGTCAATAACCCGCCATTTGCTCCTGTAGCAAATAGCGAGCTGCTTTACAAACTTTACTTTTTTTTTATGCCACTTAGGTGGCAGACAAGCACACGGCCCACCTGATGGGAATTGGTTACCATGGCCTATGGACGTTTGCAACACCAGGGGCGTCACAATCGTGCTACCGACCCTGTATATACCTTCTAATACCCTTCTTGAAGAACCCCATATTGTAGTCGCTTGGGAAAACCACGGCAGGAAGTTCATTCCACAACCTGAGCGTGCGTGGGATGAAGTTCCTTTCAAAACGCACGGTGCGCACCATTTCCGGTCGCAGTGTGTGAGGATGAATTCCCTGCCTATGGCGAGTGGTGCGATGATAGAATGCAGCGGTGGGCATCATGTCAAACAATTCATCTGAGCACAAACCATTGTATAGGCGGTAGAACACACACAGCGAGGCAAAGTCCCTTCTGAGGCTGAGAGGTTCCACATCGCCTGTGAGTATGGGATTGTCGACGAGCCTCAACGCCCGTCTTTGCAATGAGTCGAAGGGGCCAAGCTGGTATGCAGGCGCTCTGGCAAAAAGGTGACAGCAGTACTCCATGTGGGGCCGAATTTGAGCCTTATAAAGCAGAAGTCGTTGCCCCGCAGTGAAGTACTGCTTCGCCCTGTTGAGCACTCCAAGTTTCTTTGAGGCCAGCTTGACCTTGTCCTCCAAATGGTTGCGGAACTGAACGTCGCTTGAGATGTCGACACCTAGGATCCCAATACTCGAAGAGATGGAAAGTGGTGTGCCCAATAATTGCGGCGCTACAATAAATGGGGTTTTCTTAGCGGTGAATACACATACTTGTGTCTTAGTGGGGTTAAATTGGACTAGGTTAAGTCGACCCCAATCGGATACTCCCGAGAGAGTAGTCTCGATTTCAGACACAAGTTGTTCGCGTCTCTTCTCCACCTCGAATTGAGGGATATTTGCACGACCCGTGTAACACGTATCCCCGGTACTGTCGTCCGCATAGCAATGAATAGATCCATCAGACAGCATGTCATTGATATGCAGCAGAAACAGCGTCGGGGACAACACGGAGCCTTGTGGGACACCAGCGTTTATGTCCATGCGGTCCGAGCAGCTGCCATCGACGACGGCTTGGATACTTCTGTTGGACAAAAGCTGGCAATCCATTCGCAAAGTCCCTCGGGGAGTCCGTAGCGTGGCAACTTCGAAAGAAGACCTCTGTGCCAGACCCGGTCAAAGGCCTTTGCTATATCAAGGCTGACCGCTAGTGCCTCGCTCCGACTCGATAGCTTGCGCCCATCGGTTTGTGAGATACACAAGAAGGTCACCAGTGGAGCGACGGTGGCGAAAGCCATACTGTCGGTCGCTCAGTAAGTCGTTTCCCTCAAGGTATCCCAGGAGCTGTGCGTTAATCACACGCTCCATTACCTTCGAGAGAAGGGAGGTTATAGCAATAGGCCTGTAATTGGACGGGTCTGTCCTGTTCGTGCATCCTGTGTCTTAGGCACAGGATGCACGAATGCAGTCTTCCACGAGGCTGGGACTTGTCTCGCGGAGTAAGAGAGCGCGAAAAGCCGTGTAAGTACTGGGCACAATTCGGGGGCACAGTGCCTGAGCACCATCGCCGGTATACCATCCGGCCCACTCGACTTCCGAACATCCAGGGACTTGAGTTCCCGCCGAACCACCCGTTGTGTGATTTTAATTTCAGACATGAAAGTACCACAGTTGTGGACAATAGGTGGCTCGGCATTCCCGTCGTTCATCGTCGAGTTTGACGCAAAGAGATTACCTAAAAGATCGGCTTTCTCCTTAGCGCCATGAGCTAGGCTACCTTCGGGTTTTTGCAGCGGCGGAAGGCAGAAATGGCAAGGCAGGAATTACTATCAATATAACTTCTACTTCATCAAATAAAGAGAAAAAATTTAATCTCTCTCTAGGCGGGGTTTGAACCCGCGATCTTTGCCTTACAAGGCTTCATCTTTGCTTTAATCCCAGTTGCATCCGAAGCTTTTACCTCACGAGTCCGGAGTCCGCTTTACCAGTCTAACCACGTATCTGGCTAAACTTCGATATTTTCTGTGAAGCGACTACCTTATAACCCCAAAACTCATTGGCGATATTGAAGCATTGCAGTTAGACCAGTTGTCGGACTTTTTAGGACTCCCAAATACCCGAACGACTGCCATAGATGTTTGTATGGTAACTTTACTGTCAATATACATAGCTAACATGTATTCTCTCCTTAACCAAGCGGGAACTGAATACATTTCCTAACTTAAAAAAGTAAAAAAAAAACGTCAAATTTTTAATGTGTTCTATAATGACTGTATTATAATCGAAATAGAGCCTAACGTCCCAATCGAAGATAAGCCTGGGTGCGAGAGATATGTCAATGGCTATCTCGCCTCCTGCAACTGAAGACCCAACGCGACGTGCGATTTTAGTTGGTTCGAGTCCGAAATAGCTACACCGATTTAGGTATCCAAGGGCTTTTTATTCCGTGCTACATGAAAATACCTGAAATACATTAATTATTGTTATTTTTTTATCCACAGCTTAAACCTAAAACAAATAATGCGAAAGTCTTTCAAGATATCGAACGAGGTCTTCCAAAACCCTCGTATCCTGAACATCTTGTACGACCACGTCACTGAGACCCTAGGCTCAACGTACCCCGAGCTGGCATCTAAGGAAGCTGATGCTAAGCTCATCATTGAACATGAGGAGCAAGCCTATGCCAAGATGAAAGCTGGTCTCACGAAGAAGATGAAGGAACTGGCGGTGAAGTACCCTGAGGTGGAAGCGTTAAGTGATGTGGAACTGGCCAGTTTTGCGTTAGGGTATAATGAATTTAAACAGGTGAGTTATAATTATTACTATCCTAGTGATTGATGGACAAATATTCTGATGAAGCTTTTCTCTCTGAGTTAGGGTATCAGAGTCCTTGGCTAGGCAGCCCATGTGGCGATGCGCTGTGCGGTTTTGTCTTTTCTTTCGGGTCTAACATAATTGATAGTACCTGTAAAAATAAAGCAAACCATTGAAAATTGGAATAGAAAAACTGGCCCCAAGTTCTAAGGTGATTTAGATACCACCAGAATCATAGCTACAGATTCAAGCCATAAACTTAAATCTTGTTTATAGACGATGGCGAAACAAAATGAAATCCTAATCCCCGGCGACTTAGTCTTCAAGCTATACGACACGCACGGGTTCCAAGAAGACCTCATACAACGGGTCGCGGAACTAAACAAAATGCAGATCGACAAGAAAGGCTTCTGGGCACTACTCTCCAAACACAAGAGCAGACATAAGACCGCCTACAAAGAACAACAAAACAATAAATCACATTTGTTTGCACAAATCATCTCAAAATTAAACAAACAAGGTCATACTTCAACCAATGACAACCCAAAATACGATTATGAACTAAAAAATGGACAGCTACAATTTAAATTATTAAAAACAAAGTTATTAGCAATACTAAACGAGGACTTAACACCTATAGATATACTAGAACCGTGTGAAGACCTACCTTATTACCTGGTAACGCAAGACACAAATTTCTATTGCGAAGAAGGGGGGCAGAGTGCCGATGATGGCATGATATACATCAGTGAAAACGTTGCTTTGCAAGTGGACAGTGTATTTAAAATCCAAGGGTTTGTATTCCATAAGGGGTATTTTGCTATTGGAGGTGCTAGACGTTATGTTAGGTGCGATGAATTTGTGAATTTAGAGGTTAACGAAGAAAGACGGATGAAGTTAATGAAAAATCATACTGCAGTTCATTTGTTGAATGCGGCTGTTAGGAGAGTGTTGCCAAATAGTGTTGTGTGCCCTGTGGGGTCCAGTGTGACGGAAAGTGGACTCAGTTTGAACCTGTCGGTTTATGGAGAGAAGTTATCGCAGAGTAAGATATTGGAAGCACAGAATCTTATGAGGTAAGTTTTTTATGATACTGTCTGAAGTTTGATTTTTAAGTGACTTCAAAGAGAAGGAGGTTCTCAAATCAAATTTATCTCATTTTTAGTGATTTTAGTAATGAAAGCAAATTATCGGTAGATGTCTCCACCCTCACCTCAAAGACGATTACAGCGTAGAATTTCGAATGTCCAAGACGTGTTCATTTAACTCAGTTGGTCAGAGCATTCTCCTTGTAAGGAGGTCGCAGGTTCAAATCCCGAGGATGTTCACTTTTTCCAATATACATTGATACTTGTCCGTTGAATTAAATTTTGAAGTATTTAGTCTTCATAGAGCATTCAAATCGATATTCAAATGTTTTGATCACTGAGCCTCCGACCTGGATGGCATCAGGCGTGGTTCGGCGGATCAGTGGTTCCCCTGTAATGGAAAGATTGCGGATTCGAATCCCGCCTGAATTTTACCAAACTTAATAAATTTTTAGTCGATTTGTATATTTATAATCATGTTGTATATTGTTCAGGGAATCAATTCAATGCAATGTGCCGGTAACGACTCGCGTGGTGGACAGTGTGGAACTGGCTGCAGAATCTTCCGTGGTGACCATACCTGGTGAAAGGTACCCGGAAGTTGGTCTAAGGCTCGTCACCGCTGGTGCACCCTTACTGTCCAAGTAAGTATGCAACGCGGCTGCACAGCCTGATGGTATGGTATGGTGTGGTGGAACGATAGGATGACCGCGATCACTGTACCGCGCTTTAGGTACGTGCGGCGTGGCGGGGGACGAAGTAAAGAACGAGGAAGAAAGAGCATGAGTCGAGAGCGAGCGACATACCTCCGTGAGTGTTGGTGGCGGACTAACCAAATCTGACGTTCGATTGGCCGACACTTCCCCCGTCTCGCCGCGCACATAACCAACGCGCGGTACAGCGGTTACAGTAGGTCCATAACGCAAGGTTGATGAACTCGTATGCCTCGGGACACATATCCTGGACCAGAAATCGCGAGACTAAAGAAGCCATAGCGAATTATTTTGTAATAATCTACGCTTCGGGAATTTGAGCTCGACCACCGCCGTAGCACCTCGTATTATCCTCAAATGACACCGTGTGCTGCGCGTAAAGAGCACATTTTAGACCAAGATATGTCTCGAGATAACCAAAGTTGTCCCCTAGAGTGTACAATCCCCCCCCTCAGGGAGCTGTGCTGCGGCACGCACGTGCCCGCGACGGGCCTGCTGGGGGACGTGTGCGTGACCTCCGTCAAGGGCGCCGGCAGTCACACGCCCACTGTGCACGCGCTCACTGGGGACGATGCCAAGAAGGTAGGTTTTGAAGGATTTTTATATATCGAAAAGTGCTAACCTAATTATTTTTATCTACTCTGATACTATAATACAAAGATTATAAAATTGAAATCAAAACTCTTATGACAAACATTACGCACAGGCCAAAAAAAAAGTTTTATTACGATACAGGTCTTGTATGGACACCTATATCATTAAATAACTTTTTAATCATAACGATACACCTATACAACACCCATCTGGACTGAAACTCTACTTTAAAAAAAAAACGGCCGATTCGGAAGAAAAAAAAAGAAACGCGCATGCGCAATCGATGTTTGCGCCTTGGCTTGGCGTCAACTTGTTTTTTTACATTTATATTAAACAAAGTTTGTTTTGTTTGTAAAATAAATTAGTTTATGTATTATAGTATGAGAGTAGATAAATTAGTGTATGACACTGTACATAACTTGGTCTTATAACACTCGTGTGATACAATAAAAAAACTCGCCTACGGCTCGTTTTTTTAAAACACACTCGTGTTATAAGAACCCTTATTATGTTACAGTATCATAAACTACTATTAGATGTTATTATACAGGAACATGCTCAGATACAAAGTGTGAAAGTAAATAAAAATTAAAAATATAGTGGAGAAACTGACTCTAGTGAAAGTTTGTCCTGTACACAGCTCGCATGGGTCAAACACTGACAGTACACTGATATCAAGTAGACGTTGTTCTTTATTATGTCCTATACGTCGCGTGAGTACATCACGTGAAGTATGAAAAAATATGTCACGCATCGTCGACAACGGAGCAATCTGACCGTGCATGCTATGCCATAATGTCAGGCCCCCGTTAATAATAACAGTACATAGTTACTTACACCGTCCTCTTTTTGGCTTTATAGAAATTTATAATAATCACGTGAGGCTTAAAAGGGGAGGGGAAGGGCTTTGAAAATAAATCACGAAATATCACAAAAAGGCATGGGGGGTGTAGTAAGGTATCACGTGTAATTATTTTTTCGTCAAACGCGCGATTTCTAAACCCAAAAGTCTATTCTATTCTGTCTAGATTTTCTTATTATGGTCCTTTTCAGAATAAAATAAGATTATACTTTTTAATATCTGTATTTAAAGACAGCATTCTAAAATTGAATGAAATTTTGAAGCATTCACAATGCTAACTTTTTAAATCGATTAAGATAGGAAAAAGTGAATCCCTCAGGCGGGACTCGAACCCGCGATCTTTCCCTTACAGGCTACGCGCGGCTCGGTGGCTCGGCCCTGTAAGGGAAAGATCGCGGGTTCGAGTCCCGACTGAGCGATTCACTTTTTCCTATCTTAATCGATTTGAACATTCTTAAAATTTTAAGATTCTTTTTCTTTTACTCAAAATACACGTGATGTCGGGGAGGGGTATCATCAAGGGAGAGAGAGGGGTCAAAATTGTTAAAAAAAGATCAAGAAATGATTAATGGACCGCCCCTTACTAGCTGGAGCGGTGACTTTGTACCGCCAATTTTCTTTCCGCCCGCGTGGTGTCTGATCCCGTTCCCGCTGCATCAAAATCCGCAGCGTTGTCTTAAAGACAGACGGGAAAAGCGACTTTGTTTATACTATGTAATGACCACCAATTTGAACTAGTCACTTCACACCAACTCTTAGGCCCGAGAACTATTCTGCCGCGCGCAGAAGCTTGAACAAGTCATCGAGCTGGTGGACCCTGAGAGGAGGAAAGAGGAGGTGAATCTGATCAAGAGGAATCTGGCGGAGTTGTGCGGGACTAGTGGCGCCCCCTACGGAGAGTATGCGGAGTGTCTGAAGTTGCTAGATACGTTCGAAAAGAAGGCAATAAATGATAATCTGTTGGCGTTGCAGTGAGTATTTAATTTTCAATGGTGAAGAATAATTGTCTTTGTCTCTTTCACTATGTATATTATCTCTTTGTATAATTATTAATTTGTGAACTTCTCATCCTAATCCGATTTATTTCACATCCCATTAAGGACGCTTTTCAGGCTACGAAACGGTATAGAATTTTATCAACTGAAATTACAAAAAAATCGTCGAAAGTGTTCGCTCAGCAGTTGGAGAGGCCCCATCTGTCAAAACTTAAAACTGTGGGTGGCAAAATGATTGCCTCAAAGATCGGGATGCTCGAAGAGATCGAGAAATTCTATGGACAGCTGTATGCATCACGGATGAGTAAACCGATGGGACACAGTGATGAAGACCACAGAGCCCCCCGCTCACCGTTACACCGAGGAGATAACCGATGTCGAGCAGTGCGAGATAAAGGCGGCTCTCAGGCAACACCTAGGGCATGTAGCGGGAGTGCGGTGATACTGTTCTTCAAAGAAGGTGACAAGACCTTGCTGAAGAACTACAGGCCCATCTCACTCCTGAGCCACGTCTACAAGTTGTTCTCGAGGGTCGTCACAAATAGCCTCGCGGGTAAACATGACGAGTTCCAGCCACCAGAGCAAGCTGGGTTTCGAAAAGGCTATAGCACAGTGGACCACATCTATACTGTTCGACAGATTGTAGAAAAAACTCAAGAATACAATCAGCCGCTGTGTATGGTGTTTATGGACTACGAAAAAGCCTTCGACTCCATCGATACCCGGGCAGTTCTCGATGCCCCGCAGGATTCAGCTGGGCTGGGCAGCATTCGCAAACTACGTCGAGTCTTCTCTTCCCCTACCGCAATGCCTGTAAACAAAGGTCTTTGCGTCGTACCTGTTACGATTTACGGTGCCGAAACGTGGACACTGACGGTAGAGCTAGTCCATAAACTAAAAGTCGCGCAGCGGGCTATGGAGCGAGCTATGCTATGGAGTTTATCTGAAGGATATAATTCGGAACGAGGTCATCCGACAAAGAACCAAAGTTACCCACTTATCGTTGTCGAAGGACCGATGGAGCAGAGGAGTCCTAGAGTGGAGACCGTGAGAAGGCAAACAAAGGGTAGAACGCACCCTGGCCAAATGGACCGGAAAAGGTGGCTGGGACGGATTGGATGCGGAAAACGGAGGGTCGTACGAAATGGCGCACATTGGGAAAGGCCTATGTCCAGCAGTGGACTGCAGCGGGCTAATTGATTAATTGATTGATACTTATGAAGATAATCTTATTTTGTTCTCTCAGCACGATAGCCGAGGCGGAGGTTCGCGACGCCGTCTCCGAGGCAGTGGCGTCAGGGCGCAAGTTCGCGGTGCACTTCCTGCGCTGCTCGTACCTCATGCAGAGCTGCGGCCTGCAGCCCGTGCTGGAGACGCGCCACGCGCTGCCGGCGCTGGTACTGGGCTGCGCCGGCGGAGTCATCGTCGCCGGGGCCACTGTGCCGCAGGTGAGCAGGTGTTCCATCACCATTCTAGCTTGTACCTGGAATGAGGAACAAGGCGAGGCCCCGCGGGTGAAGTTGGATTCAGCCTCGAAGACCTTGGTGGAGTCTATACACCCTGTGCGTAGTAGTTTTTGTTCTAATTATGCTGTTCTGCCCAGGAGCTGGTATCAGAAGCCTTCACGGCCCAGAGCTGGCTGAGCTGCGTGGCGCCGGTGTTCCAGGCCGCAGTCCTGCCCGCGAGGCCCGGGCTGGCGCCCAACACGTACGCCGAGATGAGTCCCGCTAAAGTGAGTTCGGACACATTGTATTTTACCCACTACACTTTTTTTACGTTACATTACCAGACCCAGTGGGCTTTGCCCGTGATTATGTCAGAAAGTAAGTGATTAGTATTTCAGCTGGTTCACTATTGTTTGACAAAAAACGTATGACAAACGATCATTTTACAAACAACGTTTGAAAAACTAATCATTTGACAAAGTTTCATTTTGCAAACATATTACTTCAAAAATAATCATTTGATAAATGAAGGTTTTGCAATTGTATCATATAGAAAATATTTCAATTGGGTATTTTCCTGATGTTAAAATAAATTATTTAGCTAAACTTATTAAATCAAGATAGGTAAAAAAAGTGATAATAGTTGCGTCGGTTCTTATTTTATCGTTTTTATTTATTTTTAATCATACCAAACCTATAATAGTTATTGATTTGACTATTAAATATTATGACGTCACAAATACATTTTTCATACTATTTTCCTTAT
This sequence comes from Eilema caniola, assembly GCA_949126895.1. NCBI lineage: Eukaryota > Metazoa > Arthropoda > Insecta > Lepidoptera > Erebidae > Eilema > Eilema caniola. The sequence continues at coordinate 19,392,936 of OX421481.1, forward strand.
AACTTACCGTTTTGACGTTTAGTAAAAAGTAACTAATTTGACTAGTCAGTCAAATACCCAATTGTTAAAATTTTATTTTAAAAATGTTCATTTGACAAAATAAAGTCAGTTAACAAACAATCAAACAAGCAAGCATAAACCCCGCGTATAGCATACAGTAGGCATGTAGCATGTAGCAAACATCGTTTCTGTGAGCTCCGGCGCTGCGGGGCTCTGGCGGCCCCACACGAGCTTGTCGTCGCAGATGACTGTAACGCCCACCACCGCAGCTTCGGCTTGCTGGCCGGCCCCGCCGGCCAACCTCAGCTGCGGCTGTGGACTTTATAACCACCTGCTCCTCAGCTCGTGGGCCGCCTTACCCCTCCCCCTCCGTGCCTGCGCGGGCTTAAATAACACTCTAGGGGTAGGGCAAACAAGACCACGTGAAATCGGATTTGCAGAGATTCATTTCTGCCACTAACTTTTGACTATTCAAGACAATAATTGAAGGGTAAAACTGGTTTTGCCAACTAACATGTTTTAAAAATAATCAATTTGTGAAATGATAATAAGGCATAATGAAATTTTAGCAAATAAATATTTTGTCTAATGATTAGTTTATTAAACAATAGTTTGTAAAATGATAAATTTATCAACTATAATTTTGTAAAACGTCTGTCAAATCAAGATTTGTCTTTCGTTTTTTTGTCAAATGATTGGACACCGTTTCAGCTAGAGGGCCCATTACCAGAGTATACCCAAGAAAGGAAGGTCAGTAACACTGACAAACATTTACCACCTAATATTAGTGAAGGTGATATTATCATGAAGTGCGTGGGTGGCAGCATTCCGAACCCTGATTTTGCTAATTGTCAACCAAGTCATATCACTGACATTGCAACAAACTAAATTATATTTTAAACTTTAATTATATAAAGTATAAAATTAAATTAAATAGAAATCATACCTCTTTTCTGTACATAACAGTAAATTAAATAAATTTATTACGGCTACACTCACGTAAATCAGCATCCTGGCGCGGCGACGTCAGGTGCTTCACTGACGTCGCCGCGCCAGGATGCTCTGCTCATGAATAAGGACTCCGGTCGGGTGCGAAACTAGTCTGGCGCATCCAGGCGATTTACTGTGAGTGTAGCCGTAATAAATTTATTTCATTGAAAAATGTCTCACGATAGAATTTACACGAACATAACAGTGAAATCTAAAATTAAAGGACATTTCTGCAGTGTCAATGACGAAGCGAACGAAGCGTTAGGCAGAAATGGATTAACACCCATAATTGGCCAACTAGGCGCGTACATGACGACGCGTCATGGACTGTATGTTTACCGACGGATAGCGAACAGCCCTTAAGTCGGTTTCTACGACACCCACAGGAAGATATGGGTGGCCTACTCCCATCATCATCATCATCAGGTTATATTAGTCCACTGCTGCACATAGCCCTCCCCCAATGAGCGCCATAGCGCCCTGTCTTCAGCTTGCCGCATCCAGCATCTGCCTGCAGTCTTTCTTAGATCGTCATTCCAACTAGTCGGAGGGCGTCCTACTACTCCCTGGGAACCTTATTTACATAGATGTCTTATAATGTCGTAGGTATCGCTAATAAACTGCGAGCAGCTAGTCCAGGACGCCATGCGCATCGCGATAAAGTTCGCCCAGTCGCACGTGAAGGAGACCTCCACACGCCACACACCCACCAAGAACAGACAACAGAACTGAAACTACGAGACTTTCTAGTTGGACACCTCTCTTATACACTATAGTGGCCGGTAAACTTCTTGAGAATGTTGTTAGTTGCATGTAACGGTATCTCTTTTGTCGACTGTAATTCTTCAGACTTCATAACGGATTTTTTTTTTTTTTGCTCTTTTTTGCCACCACCGATCCGGATCGTAGTTCTCTGCACCACCTAAAAGGTTGACTGGTAGAGAATGCCTAGGGCATTAAGTCCACATGTGTGTGTACATGTGTGCATGAAGTTTAAATAAATAAAAACTAAATATTTTTGTCTCTGTTGGTAAACGTGACGCATGCCATTAAACCAATCATAGATAAACTTAAATCACGCGGAGGCCGCGTCATTGGTCAGACCTTTAGTTGATGTTTGATTGTTCCGTATAAAGCACGTAAGCAAATTTTCTGCCCTTTATTTTGTGTTTGTTCAAGAAGTTTGCCGGTATCTCTAACATGTATTCGTTGTCCCTTATCGTATAACGAAAAAATATAAATATTGTACGACTACCCTCACTTGTCTTCTCTTTAAATTAAAACTAATAATGTATTCGTGAATTAATTCGTGAAAAGTCATATCCTAGTCTTGGCCGTTTACGTGAAACAAGGACGGTTATGTGTTCAGCGTTCTATAAATTATAAGTTTGTGTCTTTTCAACCCTGTACATCCCCTCCAGACAAGTGGCGTTTCATTGGCCAGCGTTTGGTAGAATACATGGAGACTAGAAAGAGGACAATCTAGTATATGAAAAAGTGTCCGTCAAAATGTATTAAATTAGGGTGGCGCCACATTAGCATCAAATCAAATCAATATCCGTACTATTTACAGTTTGCGAAATAAAATTACTCTAGATGCTCGTTTTCTTTAAGGTTAAGGTACAACTTAAGAAGTTGAAATTCTCAATAATTAACTACTTTACTCGACAGCTGCTATTCATAACATACCCTGTGCCTCCACCAGCGCCATTGTGACAGGTTTTTGAACTGTTATTTAGTGCATACATCTGGACACTTTTTCAACTTTTCTCCCACATGAGATTGTCCTCCTTCTACTCTAGTCTCTATGATAGAATCGAATAAGAATGTATGGGATTTGACGTATATGACATGCTTTAACGACTGTCACATACTTCAAATCCCATACATTTGTCATTCTTATCTACCATACGCCGGCCAATGAAATGCCACTTGTCTAAACGGGCAGTGCTATTGACGTGTGCGCTACTAAAATTGGTAAGGCTACTTATTAGACCTGCATGTAGCCTGAATATTATATTTGTAGTGTTATATATAAATCCTCGAAGGGGTAGACAGAGGTGTATTAACACTCGCGTTTTGCCAACTACGATTTTCAGTCCCACGTAATAGCAGGCGAGCCTATTGCCGTGTAACTAGCCATTTTTGTTCACTGTTGGATGAAAAACAGCCCTATATCCCTTAGTCGCCCTTTAAGACACACCGCAGAAAGAGCTGGGGTGGGGTAGTTTTACTCCATCGGAAGCTAACACGGCAGAAAGGTCATCAAATTAAATATCTGCTATGAAGGCACAGGTATCAATTATTTACGTTACGATCCAGATCTAAACATTGTATTTAGGATATACTACGTATATGATTGTGATGTGTTTTGTGCATTTCAATAAATAAATGAAAAAAGATTATTCATGCTAGAAAAAAATTTACACTTTTTTTATATTTAGAGACGCGCACATGTGTAACTAAATAAATATTGGCGATTCCATAATTTTGATAACGTTTTTATCGCTATTGAATTTTATTTTTGAGTATTATTTTTTATTGTATTTCTTTTTAATGCATTTAGTGAGAACTGATGATATAACTTACATACCTATATTGTTGCAATATTTTAATGTATTGCTAAACTGGACTAGTGTACTGCACAATCAAAACGTTTCTAATGTTGTTCTAGAGGTTCAAATGTTATTTGACTCTGTTCTTTCAGTTGAATTGGCCGGAAAGCATTATTGTAGTACACAATTTCTTTTTATATGCATCATGAAAACTGAAGCAGCTAACATATTAGTCTGACGTGTTGTTTCGTGATGCTTCATATCTTTGTCGCCCTGTCGACACTACACAACACAGTGCATCATACAAAATGTGAACGCGCAACCATGTAATCTTCGTCCCTGTATAATATACAAAATATATTTTTGTATGGCACATAAAATTATCACTCAGAAATAGCGGACTCTTGCCTGTTATAAAGTATAAACTGTAATGCATTATTCCTCTCATCCATTGGCGCAACTTAGGAGCTTAGGTTGTCATTTGATGACAGTGCATAAGTATTTGCTGGGATTCTAGAATTGGTACCACTTTATCCTAGTCAGAGATCTAGTGTTATCTTATCATATATGAAGTTCAAAAAAAAAACATGTCAAACTAAAACATGTTCATTTCTTTCGCTCTTATGCGTATCATGCATATGGAAAAATGAGATAGTCACAGTGCAAGTAAATTAAGGTTATATTCTGTGTTCTCTAGTACGCATAATACTACTAGTATAACTTGATCGCGAAACAGAAAAATGACTTCAATAAATACTTAGCATGTCTTATTTTTATTCTCAAATAATTTCATGGCATATTATGATTATCTTATATTTTTTTAATGAAATTAATACATGTGTTTTGTCTTCCTATAAATGTAAATATAGCTACCTCAAATTTTGTAAATAAACGTTGTTAACAAAGTCGCTTTTTATTTAAATAAAAATATTAAATAACAAATCTATGAAAAATAAACAATTTATTATAATATAGGCCTTTAGGCTTTCACGGCGGTTGATTATCGCAAGACGGGCGGTTAAACGATCAGTTGAGTTCCAGACCGCCATGGACACACACCAGAAACGAGCTGTTGCGTTATACTTACTTCACAGAAGAATTAAAAAAGAATCGCAGGGCCGCACCCGCGCCCGCCGGCGCAGCGGGAGCCGCAAACGCACATGCCGCGAGCGTAAAACGCGTTGTGAAATGTGCTTAAACTTTGAAGTGAAAACTTCTTTAGCGGCGTTGGATGGGTAAAAAGTGTTAAACTCGCGTCAGGATAACTTGACCTTTGAACCGTAACCGACGACTGACGTCATAGAACATTACAACAGCAACAGATTGTTTATTTTGTTAGGTGAGTTAAGAAGCTTCGTGACTTAGCGGTAAGCGCTTCGACTGTAAGTCCTTATGCTTTCAGATAGTACGGGTTCGAACCTGGGCTTCTGACACTTTTTGTGATTATTTTTTCTTTTTGTAATTTTTTTTTTGATTATTTTTCTTTTTGTAATTTATTAGTTTTTGTAATTATTTTATCTTTTTGTAATTTATTAGATTTTGTGATTATTATTTCTTTTTGTAATTCATTAATTTCTTCTGACAGAAAATTAGTGATAAGTTCTATGATTGGCGCTATATTATAGAAATGGTATGGTTTGATGTGTTCTTTTTATCTTTTTCTCTGTATATAACGAAGAAAGAAAGAAAGAAAAAGTTTTCAAATCTGCCGGCACTCCCGGAGTGCAACCCGTCTTTTTTTTACATAAATATCTGTATTCTACAAAGGCTCGCAGCCCGCAACCGCGGAGTCCTTACCTTAAAGTGACCCGCCATCGCGTCGAGTGGCGCGCGTCATCTCATTGCGTCACGTGATTACACACTACATAAGGTTTATATTGTGTGACTTAAATTGTCCACTACCGCCAAATGTCACCGCCACCTCTCTTCTGTATAAACAGCGCCTTAATCGATGATAAATAAAACATGTATTTTGTACAAAATTGTTTATTTTCGTTAAAAACTACATTAAATATTATTTACAGTTTGAGATCCCTTGGATCGTATCACACGATACAGGAGGTTCGACCCCCGGGCTGTACACGTCTCTGCGCTATTTCGGATAGCCTGCCTTTCCCCTTAACGACTAGCAGTTCGAATGAAGTGTATTTGTAGCGACAAAGCCTTAATTATGAACTTGTTGATAGACATATTAGGCGATTCATTGCCACATTTATTTTATAAATTAAAAAGTAAAATTACGAACTTTGGTCACAAAGATTGTCAAATATAGAGACCATTCGTGACGTCATAGCCATAAAATGTTTTTAGCCCCTGACTTGGATTTTATACATTTTCATTATGTTGAATTAATCTGGATATCTCTTAAATGTATCCAACGTGTTTTTTGACAGTTCTGTCGTGACGCATATACGCGTCATCGACTTGCAAGTGAAAAGTTTTGACGCACATTCCGTGGTTTGGGCTCGTTGGCTTAAGTTTAAGTTTGTGGCTTTGATTTTCGGTTCAGGCAAAATATGTTTTTGTAAGTAAATTATAAAAATATATATAAAACTATATCTGCTCTCCATAATCCTCAATAATAATTATATTTCGTAAAGTAATCCAGCTACAAATTTCCAGCTCTTTTATATTTTACTTCTAAAAACAGCAATCGATTGTGAAGCCGCCTAGACTTTAAATGCCAGACGTTTTACTGAGCAGTGACGTCATCAGTTCAAACAGTTATCAAACAACAAAATTAAGTCACAAATTTAAAAACTATACAGATTTTATCACATGATCAACATTTAATTTTCATCATCACTTATCGACAGGTGGGATAGTGGTCAAACTCCATTAACCTAATTAATATCACCAATTTTATTGACTTATTTTATGTTAAGGGTTTTTACCGACTACGCCGTTTCATACCATGACCGTGCTGGACCGTATCAGACACGAAAAGTGACACGATACGACTCGCTGTGCCTACTGAAATGGATCGACAGTGTTAAATGCCGGTGTGCATCCCGTATGTTGCCCGTGCGTAATTTACAAACGTATCCACAAAAATAGATAGTGTTGTGTATTTTATATGATTCAATTCAATTCTTTGTTAATGGCTTCTGTGCCTCAGCATCAATTCTGCCAATGTCCCGTACATAGAGCTATTAACGAAGGAGATAAAGTGACACAGGATTTGACCGGTTGGCTTGATTATGAAGTCTCTTCGTCCAGAATCTAAACAAAAGGACAACACAAATACTTGAAATATACATAAACACAAATAAATTTGTATTCTATATGTTGAACGCACTTATAAATCTGTCATTGTCAAATTCGGCGTTCTTTTTCTTGCTACTTGTGAACCTATGTCGTGTGCTCTTTGTAAAAATAAATCTGGTTTTTTAACTTGATGCCTTATGCCTTTTTTAATTAGAATAAGTTGAAGTGAAGTAAATACAATCCACTTTAATAAGAAATTTACGCAAAAGATAGAAAGCCGTTTACTTCTCACGTGTGTATCGTTCATGCCTAGACGTCTTGGGAGTGCTATCTGGTTTTAAAATAATAAAATAAGTATGGCTATTAAAAGATTAATTATTAGACAACTGGCAATGATAGCCATATTATTGGATGAGGAGAAGAGAACCAAATATCCACTCGACGCTACGGGATTCATGATTCTATAAAATAACGAAAAAACCGAATGAGAATATTTGACGTTGTACAGGCATTTAATTGAAGATGAAGAAAGAAAACAGGTTTGGCAACGGCGGGCACCGGATTTGCAACCTCGTGGGCCATGCACGGAGCCTATTACCTGGGCACCGCCAAAAAAAAAAAATTCTCGCCGGCAATTACTGACGGCCCGTGCATGGCACGCGATGATGCTGATCGGTGACGGAACGGTGTAGTGGACAGTCTCATACTCTTATACTAAGTATATTTTTTGTCTGACACGCTTCTAGCACGGTCCTGGTTTGATACGGAGTAATGGGCCGATTCCTTAAAGCGAAAGAGACTCATCTCCGTCAGTACTGTATGATACTATATCGATAGTCAAACTTCAGTCTACTGTTATACCGCTGGGGTATAGCAGGTGGGGTGGGAGAGACGTGCATAGGGGCGGTGACGTCAGGGCTAATGGTTGTCCATGTACTGCAGCTCCGACAGTAATAGTACGGTGTTGGGCAGGGGCCGCGGCTGGGGGGATAGGATCGTCAGGATCTGGCGTTCTACGTCCACTGCCGTCCTGTAGAGGTCAAAATAAAATTGTGTAAAATTCATGAAAAGGTTTTCTGACACACTTTTCCCCTTCACGAGGACAAGGGTCAATCCCCACTGAAAGCGCAGCTACTTTTTAAAGCAAAATATAAACCCTTTTGAATGTTATCTACACGAGAAATAGATTATAATCAACTCGTCATTCTAAGGCGAAAGAGCCTGCTCGCGATCATTTTTAGTACAAAAGTCTCGATGCTGCTGGCTGCTGCTCTTTCAGTGGGGACTGACCTAAAGCTACACAACATAGCCGGATGCTTAAAAATAAGGACTCGAAAGTCACGGGTATATGCCTCCCCCCCCCCCCCCCCCCCCCCCCTCACATAGTCATAAATTAGAATCCCCTCAAATGAGTATATTCATTCATTTATCAATTTAGATTAAAAAAAGTGAATGCTCTCAGACATGCTTTGAAACCGCGACCAATCGGGCAGGACAACTATAGACACCCGGGAGCATGTCATACTCACACGCAGACGAACCCAGCGAGGTTAGAATGCAGCACGTCGTCGTCGGGCGCGGCGGCGAAGGACACGGCGAGCAGGCGGTGCGCCAGCCCCGCCGCGCTGCCCACCGCCACCAGCTTGGTGAGCGCGTCCTCGGCCGACATGCCCAGCGGCATGCACGACGACGGCAGCGACGGGGCGCCTACCTGCATTCACACCATCGACATATTGCACTTTGTTGCCCATGAGTCACGAGTTTCCCATTTAGTTCGATGACGCATATATTCGTCACAAAATTCGGCTTTCAATTGGATGACGCATATAAGCGTCATAGTAGAATTATCGAAAAACGCATTGAATATATTTGATAATAAAAATGTTCAGTGTCTCAGCTTAATTGAATTTGATGAAGTTCATTTCGTGTGAGGTTGTCAATTTAAAAAATATAAAATCTAAGTCAGTGGTTAAAAACACATCTTCACGAGTGGCCTTTATATTCAAGCAATATTTGGGCCAGTGGTAGTAATTTAGGTGATACCAATGAATCGGCTAATGGGTTCAGCTAGAGAGGATTTTACTGGTTGAAAGTTGAGAAATATGACATCTCTATGTAGTTACGAAAATTTTAAAAGAAATGAAAAAAATATAAAATATACAAAGACATTATAACATTAAATAAAGACTATTTGAAGACATTTAAGCGGCAAAATCAGCAACTAGTTTTTTACCATTACAATATAATTTTATAAAATATGCATTATTCCTAATAAATCTATAAATAACTTATTTTTAAGAAACGAAATCTTATAACAAGATCAAAAATGGCAAAAAGTAAATTCCGCAGTCGGTAGGATTCGAACCTACGCTCCCAGAGGGAATCTGATTTCTAGTCAGACGCCTTAACCGCTCGGCCACGACTGCTTTTTAAAAGAACTCGAAATTATTTATCAGCTTGTAGGGATTATTTCTTTTAGCTTATTAGTTCGTTTAGTTTTATTGTATTTTTTTTATAATAGTAATAAGTATTATTATAATGATGTATCTATACTGTCCATCATACACAACTGCATAAATATATACTAGTAGGGATTAAACTTTTCACTATTCATTAAATTTTCCTTATTTTTCTCATTATCATTACAAAATAAATAACTATAAACTTTTTCATAACTATCTTAATAACTCTGCTGAACTCTTACCAACTGAATTTTATCTTTAGTTTGTTATTATTTACATACACTTAGCATTTATACAAACGAGTGAAATATTATTAACAATTTCGACTAAAAACTATATAAATCTGATACCAAATTAAATAAAATTTAAATAATATCATAAACTGATCTTAAATTCCAAAAATGCATTGAGAAGCGAAAAATTACTGTTTTCTAAGTGTAATCTATCTCTAGCCAATATTATATTCAGATTCGTTCTGACGTGATTGCGTAACTAATGTCCCATCATCCGAGCCTCCACATTTCTAATAGTAAGATTGTTTACCTTGTATATCTTCAGATCGGAGAACTTGACATCAAAGGAATGCGGGTAGTAAGGGGTTCGCTTCCCGTAGAAGTACTCGCGGATGCGCGCGTCTCTCGCCTCACTGCGCTGTGACGATGATCTCTCTACCACCTAGAAGATCGTACATATAGCAATGTAAACAACCACGTCTTTATTGAAAGGGTCTAACAGCAATACTTCAAATTCGCTAATGGCTCTTGGAGGTCAGATGGCAATCGCTTCACGGAAAACGTGGCACTGGCAAAGGGGACTCTGGACTCCGAGGTGAAATCTTATATTTTTTTAAATGCGCTGACGTGGCAGGCAACCACTCGGTCCACCTAATGGAAAGTGGTTACCAAGGCCTATGGACGTGTGCAACAGTGTAGAAGAAATACAGAGTTTCTGTGCCGTCAGTGTAGAAGATAAAGCAGGAATAGCCTTTGGTCTTCCCACTGACAGCACAAAAGCTCTCCAGTGAGCTCTGGCTACCCTACTCACCGCCGGGAACACAACACTAGGTTATTATGGCCGCGGTATTCTGTAGGGCGGAGGACTTCGCCAGTCGGACTGTTCAATTGGACGGAAATATCGTCGTGTCCTACTTTTTTGAGGATGAGGGGATGGGATGGTTTTGGAGTCCACCAAATGAATTGGGCTCTACGCCACCAGTCACAACACCTGTTAATGGATTCAGGGTCTCACATCGAATCTAGGGAACGAGTCGCTCTTGTAACAGGTAAACTAAATTATGGTAAGCAGGAATAAGAGATAGGTCCTCAAGCTTCAAACTGCAAGCTTTAGCAGCGACCAGGATAGGTCCTAGGATGTATATCGGAAAAATTTATATTACTTACAAGACAAAGTATCTAGCCTATACTAAATCTGTGTACGGAATCCTAAATAAGTAAAAGACTCACAAAATACTCACACCACCACTTTTGGGAAGGTAGACCACCTTGACGAACTTGGGCATGTCTCTCTTCAGCTCATTGTACAGCCTCTCATTGTCCAACACCAGTATCACGTCTACCTGTTTAATAGTCGTTGGAAAAAGTCAACATACAGGATTGGACTGTAACCCAGTTTTGAGGGGAAACATTCTGGCCAACTGAGCTGCTGCCTCTGTGGCGTAGCGGTAGTGAACGCGGCCACTACGCAAGAGGCGCGGGTTCGACCCCCCACTCAATGCAAATATTTTTATGCATGAATATGGGTATTTGCATGTGACGTTAAGCCGTCGGTCTCAGTTACCCTCTATGGCAGTGGTTACGGGTACTTGGAGAACTCAAAAAATTCAAAAATCCAACAACTGGTTGTGGAAGTCAGATTGCAGTCGCTTCACGGAAAATATCGAAGTTTAGCCAAATCCGCACTTAGATTGGTAATAGCAGACCCCAGACTCCAGGTTGAAAGCTTTTTCTTGCGATTGGGAATATGGACCAACTGAGCTATCTAGACCAGCCCCTTTTTTTTTCTTTTTTTTACGTACGGGAAATCCCCTCGGATACCCCCCCCCCCCCTTCGGAGCCGAAGGGGGAGGTTATGTCGGACTCGAACCGACTAAACCGCACGCCGTCGGTGGCTTGATGTGCTAGGCCGGAGGTGAGGTTGTCTTTTGACATATCCCTCGCACCCCAGCTGAACCAGGGCCATTCCTCTCGGTCTGGCCCTCCTCGGGTCCACGCGGTCCCCGACTCGCCCCCGATATGGGGGGGACCAGCCCCTCTAGACAAGTTGCAATTCGCTAGCTGGCGTTCGGTGGAATAGAATGACAAATGTGTGGGATTTGACGTTTATGACATGCGTTAACGACTGTCAAATACGTCAAATCCTATACATTCGTCATTCTATTCCATCAAACGCCGGTTAGCGAATTGCCACTTGTCTAGAGGGGCTGTACAGTTAAACTCTACCATATATACCTATAAGAAAAAGGAGTAAGCTATATAGTGCCTTTTCCCTGTCTCATAAAGAAAAAGAAACTGAAAATTTATGGACCCAGGCTCACAGATCACTTAATGTATTCTCCATTCAGATACATGTGAAGTTAGACATTTTTTAAATAGATTGCAAATATATCATAATTCTCACCTCGAAAGCTTGAGCTGCATGGCTGAGGACCTTGTACCCTGCACCTTTAATCCAACCACATGTGTTGATTATGACCCCGGATGTTGATGCTGAAACAAACAATAGAACACTTTATAGCCCACTCATTCATCATCATGTTTTGAGCACCAGCCCAGGTTGCATCGAAAGCTAGCACTATGGAGGTCCGATAAGTGCACCTGGTACTCCAAATTTAAGTGATAGGGCAAAACCATGTCTGTCTAGTAGTACCAGGTAATGTCCAAAGTGGCTGGGCCTGTTTTGATGGTATTTTTACTGCCGATAGCTAATGTAATAAGGCCTAACTTAGGCTTTTATTTTAAAACATTTACTATGGTGCCCCCAATGGAACTAAGTAAGTAGTAAGTAAGTGTGCAGTGAAGAATAAAATAAAACCCATATTGAAGTCTAAGCAGACAAAGTCTTGCACCAGCTTGTTTAAAAAAAATTATTGCAATTCTTGCATTTAATACCTTTTGTTTGACATACTCACACGTTAGTTACCTACATTAAAACAACACATTCTTACCTTTCTTATTATTCTCACACCGTTCAGCAATAACCTCGGCTAGCCTCGACACAATTGTGTTATACAGCTGTAAATTGTCTCCCGGAGAACTGTGTCCAAAATGGTACACTAACGGCGCCTGTTGACTGAAGCCCTCCTCTATTGATGCTGGTCGCTCTACTAGTAATGCCCCTAGATAAAAAAAAAAACAAATGTAAGTTTTACAGGCTAATATGATTTTAAAGCATTTTCATCCATATTATGTGAATGCCAATACAAGGCTTGTACTTTGCAGCCTAGGTGGGGTCTACTTGCTGCCAGCATGGGGTGCCTTAACAGGATGGGTGATCTGCCCTTTGTTGTGGACCATTTCACCCATTTTTCTTGTGGAGATGGATGGGGTTTCCATAATGGTTTACCTACGCCAGTAAATCCCTGAGGAGGTAGGCTGACGCATATGGACATAACACGCATATTTCACCATATTGATGGTTTACATGAGTTTTACATTAGAAACTGGCATCTTATCCTGCAATCGGAAGAGGAACGCGTGCACCACAGTCTTGTTTGTAAATCAGCAGGTTTAACAACTTGCAGGTAAACTTAGCTTAGGCAAGATTTTTTTTATGTGCCTGGAGGAATTTCTATTTAATATACCTAAGTAGAAATTTCCACTCACCAACAGTACCAGGAACACTGATATGACCCTGTCCCACATCAAGGTCTACATAGATAGGCCTGCGACCCATTCGGACTGCATAATTTAATAGTATCCTTGTGAGTGTGGATTTACCAACATCGCCGGGACCCACAACCATTGTAACTGGCCCTCGTGTTGACTCCTGCTCTGCTGCCACCCTCTGTTGTTCTAATGCTGCATGAACATTGAGGTATACCACCTGAAATAAAGTAATTTATTTACACTACAAACTGATTTTCACCAATCATATGTGCTATGAGTGTAAATATTAGTCTAAAACAAATACCACATGCCTTATATCAAATGCAGAATTTGGAACTCATCAAAAATCCAAATGAGCCCCAATTTAAGGGGTTTACTTTAAAGCAGTAGTAATTTTTTATAGTCAACTTAAGGACATCAGAAATAATAGATAAATAAATTAAATGCATTTAGATATGTAAGTATACAGTCATAATATTATTACTAAAATGTCTATGAAACCTAAAAATGGATTTGAACAACCAAAAATCATCTTGAGTTAAGTTTCAAACAGAACTATTGCAATACTATTGCACAATCAATCAATAAGCCCACTGCAGTCCACTGCTGGACATAGGCCTCTCCCAATGTGCGCCATTTCGTACGATACTCCACCTTTTGCATCCAGTCCATCCGAGCCACCTTCAGTAGAAATCTGTCTGTAATAAATGTGGATGTCAAGTGTCTTTCAATCTTACCATAGGGGTTTCTTTCGCCAAGTAGCTGACTTCAGTCTTCCCTCTCAGCTCCACAGTGCAACCATGCCATGTGAACACGGCGACTTTGGCACCTGTATGGAACTCATAGGGCTTGCCTTTTACTAGTTCAGTACCGAATAACTCCGCGTAACCACTCTTGACCTAATAACAAAACAACAACTTAACCTTAAACATATGGATCTAATTACATCAAAGATACGTTAATAATGGTCATTTTTATAGCAATCACGCTGAAATTTATGTTATTTTGTAACATAATTACCTCTAAAACCACTTTTTCATTCTTCGATTCAACTTCAAACCTCAGTTCAGAATCGGGGTCCAGCTTAAACTCTTGTAACTGTACTTCTGTCATTGTGGATTTAAGCTAATGTGATGTGAAATTTCAACCGAGTTAATATTTATAGAATAGTATATAACGATTCCGCTTTACAGCTGAATTTATATACAAATTACAAACTTCGAAACGAAAAAGATTCGTCGTAGAGGATCCACCAAATACAAAACAAGTGATACGAGTACATAAATACGGGCATTTTAAGCATCATGAGAACTCATCTTTGTCTCCCCCAACGTGAAACAAAGAGATAGTAAAATAATAATGTACAAAATAAGGAATAGTGCAGGAACTGGAAAGTGCCAATTTGATTTGACTGGATTTGACGTTCAAATTGACTATTGAGTTTAGTTTACAATTATTATTAAAATTGATAATTCAAATGAAAATGTTCTCCTGGCTTTTACTTAAATACGTAAATATAATAAACATCGTGTATTATATTGACAAATATTTTATTGATCACTCTTCCTTACCATTGAAATAAATACGTTTCATATTTATTCATAATTTATTGTGACATGACATAATTAATTGATAGCAAAAACCGAAAACAAAACGTCGTACAAACGACAATTTTGCTTTCAAAAATTGTTTTGATTTTAAAACATTACTAATAACACATTTTTAAACGACTTTAGCCATATTTAGATTAGAATTTTAATTACATACTTTATGTTATTGTAATAAACAAGTGAATAAATACCTACACGATGGATGAGAACTCATTTTTCGAATATCGCGACGCTACCGCAGCGGACAGTGGTTCAGATTCAGAATTTATTGATAATAGTTTAGCTGAAGAATCGTACAGCGCAAGAAAGAAAAACCATACGGTTTATGTGGCTGAATCGGAGGAATACACAGACGGTAACCATTTTAAGTTATCGTACAGATAATGCTCAGGTTTATATGAGAACAAAAATGATGTGTTATTCCGATTACCAGGTTGTGCTCTTACTCCAAATCTATCGAATTTGTAGTCCAAATTCAGTCCACTGCTGGACATAGCCCTATCACTTTGTACGCTATAGCACCCGATCTTCCACCTTGTGTGCCCTGTCTATTCAAGCCACCTTCCTCAGGCAGATGAACCAAATTATATCAGTTTGAAAAATTGAGCCTATCGTTTTAATTTTTTGTTTTAAATTTATTAGGGACTACAACTCGCCACAATATATAATACAATACAATATTAACTAAGCAATATTGTGGCATTTGTGGCCTACTACGCTATCCACTCACATTTAATTTAAATATATATTCTGACTAGCTGTCGCCCGCGGCTCCGCCCGCGTGGATGTCGGTTATCGCGAATCGGACTATAATTTGAGATTTAAACTATCCTATCTCTCAAGTTGGATCGAACTGCACATGGTGTGCAAATTTTATTATAATCGGTTAAGTGATTTAGGAGTCCATTGAGGACAAACATTGTGACACGAGATTTATATATATTAACCTGTCAAGTGAGTAAACAATAGACACAATAGGTAAACAATAGACTCGCGGTGCGATCGCACCGCTTGGGATCTTAGAGTTTAAGATTGATTATTTTTATTTTTTGGATATATTTTAGATGAAAGTGAAAATGAGGAAAATCATCCAAAAAAAGCATCTAAACCAGCGGTCAGACGTAGCAGTGGGACTGATAAACATGCTATATCCAGCACTGACGATGGTAAGTTTAGATCACTATCACGTTTAGATCACTAACACCTGTGGACGGTAAACGCTAGCCTAATGTGGGTATTAAATCATCTGTCTACCCCTTCACAGTTATACAGGTAAATACACTAATGAAAAAATACAATAATGAAAAAGCTGCCAGTAACGTAGTTAACAAATCAGCATAAAAAAAAAAATTATGGTTTCTTTTTTATTCTTCCTTATTTTCTTTCTCTTTTATGTTATTTGAGTTATTTTATGTTTTGTCATTGCAAGTTGCAAGGTAACATGAGTATACATAATCTGCAAATATGCACCACTTTCAATTTATATTGGAATAAATAAAACATCTAATAATGTTCAAATGTTGCAGATACCAGCAGAAGAGGGAGCAATCAAAGGCAGTCGGAGTCTTCTAGTAAATTAGCTCTAAGTTCTTCGGATGAAGATGGTAAGAAGCAGATGTTTGATTTGTCAATATATTTCCATACCTAGCGTCATTATTTTGACGAATGACGAACAGAGTAGAAAAAATACTAGCCAAATTAGTAGAGTCATTCTCATGTGTTTTTTGTAATCTAGTTTAGTGCTTTTATTTAACTTCTTTCCATTCAACAGATCAATGCTCTCCAGAAATGATACCCAAACGAAGGCCACCATGTAAAAAGAAATCCCCTGATGCTAACGAATCGATAATAGGACGTAAAACAAGAAAGCGTATCATGCGTCTAGACTCTGATACAGAGAACTCTATTATAATAGAACAAAATAACCATAAAAAACTTCAATGCATGAAAGACACACCATTGAAAATAGCAAGTGCTAAAAAGGGTATAATACTAGACAGTGATAGTATAGATGACAGTGACCAAGCTACGAAAATCAGTAGTGATGAAAATGAAATAAAAGCAACAGACAGTGATGAAAATGTAATAAAAGAAATAGACAGTGATGAAAATGTAATAAAAGCAATAGATAGTGATGAAAATAAAATCAAAGCAGTAGACAGTGACAAATCAGGAAGTACAATTGAGTACGAAGTTGATAAGAGTGTACTGAATAGAACAAGTAATGTTCATAAAAACAGTTCAGTAGATAATAGCAAAGCTTATGACCATGAAGAAGTTATTGGTGGTACTTCTGAAGACGAGGGACCGGATGAGGATCAGATGGTGATGTCTAGAGCAACACGGATGAGTATCATGGGTGTGATACCGAAGGATGACGGCAGTAACTCTGATGATTCAGATTTTATACAATCTGATGATGTAAGTATATATAATTTTCGTAGCTGAAATTCAAATTCATACATTTTGTATTTTTCTGCTTGCTCAACAATGGTGACAATTAACCCCATGACCCTAACAAAATAAATAAATATTCTAGCACATTCTATCTAGACCCAAAGTAAGCATACCACCATGAATTTGAATTTGAAAAAAAAAAATTGAAAAAAATGGATTCTAGATATTTTTTTTTTGTAATAATAAACGGTAGGACATAAGTATAAAATAATTTATCAATGATTTAGAGTCGACCAGCCTCTGCATCCAGTCTCTCGGAGCTACCAGAAGGTCTACCATCTCAAACGCCAGAAAAATCAGTACATCAAGACCAGGATCAGGATTCCTCCCAACTATCCTGCTCACCCTTCTCAAGTCCTCTCCATGACATCACTAACAGTGCACAGTTAAGACGTCAATCTGTAAAAATTGATGAAAGTAGAAAAAACCAGGATGAATGTGTAATTATAAGTGATTCAAATGAAAATCGGTCTAGTTTTTTGAGCGAGAAAGCACAAAAGTTGTCGCAAGAACGTTTCATCAAATACGACGATGACGTCACGATTATTGCTACGGAGCCGGAGATTATTGCTCTCAGCAGTAGTGATGAAGATGATGTAAGTTATTCTATATTTATTATTTTATATTTAACTAGATATTGCCCGCGGCTTGCGTGGATGTCGGTTATCGATTAGTGTTGAGTCAACACTGTTTTTCTAAAATAAGAGTAGCCGAAGTTACTCCTTATCACATCAGCTACCAGCCAATAAAAGTCAAAATCGGTCCAGCCACTTCAGATGTAAGCTGAAACAAACTGACAGACAGACAAAAAATTAAAAATCCAATATTACAAACAGACACAATTTTATTTATACGTATGTATAGATAGAATAGGGCAACACCTTCTCTTCTCAAGGATATTAGACTCAAAGGGTAGGGCTCTTCTCTGTCTGAAACCGTCAAAGAAGGCTCTCTTCTATTACGTAGGATCGATAGGATCGATCACAGTAGGCGAAACGAAATGTCGGTGTTACAGTTACTGTTAATACACGTCTACCTATCCCTTCGGGTATTTACAGACGTGAATATGTATATATATTTTTTTAGTTACACTACCGGCACGTATGATGTCCGTTAGGTACTAAGAGAACTTGGCACAGCTTGCTTGCTCTCTCTCTTTTTTAAACGGCCGTTAAGTACCACCTTATCTACTACCTTATCAACTCAACTACAGATAACTAGACCGTTTTACTTGGCCAATATCGCAACTTAGTTAACATGTTAAAACAGCCATCATAGTGAGCCGCAAGTATAGTATTTATTTGTGCCCATTTTAACAGATTTTATACAGCTAAAGTGGCAAACAAGCACGTAAAATGTTTGTGTATGGTCACCTGTTAATCAGTACACCTGCTGAATACACGAGTTTCTGATGCAGGCTTTCCTCTTGGGTTTGAGGGGTCAGACGGGAGACGCTCTCGTAAAAACCAAGATATACCAAATCTATATATACGATTGGGACTAATAAATCTGAGTCTCCAGTATATGAGTAGATAAGCCAATATGAAGTATATATTTAATAAGCTCGATTTATGCGGCTTACTTTTTTTGTCGGAAAATAACTGATTATTGCCAGATTTATTAATACCGTACATACCTAATTATACAAACTTTGTAGGTATACACAGTACCTATATCTTCAATATATACTATTATAAAGGGGAAAGATTTGCATGTTTGTAATTAATAAACTCAAAAACTACTGTGCCGATTTCAAAAATTCTTTCACCATTGGAAAGCTACATTCACCCTGAGTAACATAGGCTACATTGGATTTCCACGGGAACGTTTTTACCACCGTGCGAAGCTGGGGTGAACCGCTAGTTATAAATCCTACTTATATTATAAATGCGAAAGTTTGTAAGTATAGATGGATGTTTGTTACTCTTTCACGTAAAAACTACTGAATGGTTTTTAATTAAACTTTGCAATAATATAGCTTATACACTTATACATCAGAATACATAGGCTACAATTTATGACGATAACCGATATGATACCTATAACCGACATCCACGCGGGCGGTGCCGCGGGCAAAAGCTAGTACATTATAAATTAGTCGGTAGGAATAAAAAAAACTCGGTATTCCGTGCTAACATTTTGAAATAAGATAATTGGTTGACATGTGGGTAGTTAATATAACGAAATTGCCGCCAACGCACCTTCAAATTCCATTTATAAAATTCATTTTATTTTGTGTGTCTTGTCAAATTGATATTTTTCTTTCCTGTACCTATTTAAATGTGTAGTCATATAATTTATTGTTAATGATATTATTCAGTGACATTTTATTTGTAAATATTCGCATGACTTTAATTCAAGTACCTAATGATAGAAATTGTGTAGTTTTTCATCATGCCTAGAAGTCCTTCGATCGTAAGTAGAAACTATCTTATATGGAAACCCTTCCCGTATTGTAATTTTCGAAATTCTATGTTATCTATGTTTCATATTGGATAGAACTTAAAAACAAAGAATTTCGCTTTGATTAGGCAAGATTCAATTAATATTTAGAGGTATATTCTTCAGTATGTTTATGCTGCTACGTAGGTATCAGACAGGCTGTTTGAGGTTATTTCTAGTACTCAAAGACTACGAGGTAGGACACGACTGTATTTCCGTCCAATTGAGCAGTCCGACTGGGGAAGTACCTCCGCCCTTCACTAAACAGCCATAATAACCTCGTGTTTTATTCCCGGCGGTGAGTAGGGTAGCCAGAGCTCACCGGAGAGTTTTTGTGCTGTCAGTGGGAAGACCAAAGGCTATACCTGCTGACTCCCCTGGTGCTGCACGAGTCCATAGGCCTCGGTAACTACTTGTCGGGTGGGCCGTGTGCTTGTCTGCCACCAGTATAAAACAACAAAAAGATTTTTTAATCCCTATTGCGTGGGCCCCCTCTCTTGTGGGGGGCTTTCCATAATCCCGGCGCTGAAAAATGATATTGAAAATTTACGATAACAATACACATAGATTTAATATCAATAGATCGCGGTGGAGTTCGTTAAAAACAGTTTCTCAAATGAATAAGTTTGGAAATATTACAAAAGAAGCCTATATACTTCCAGTTCTAAAGTTTCCATTCAATGCTTTTGTGCTAAATTATAAACTTTCAGGATATGTTTAGGTTTAAGTATGAATACTGATCTTCTATAAACAATGACTTCACAAATCGGCTGTTCAAAATTAAAACCTAGTAACTCAATTTTTTTGAAAAATCGTTTTTTTCTCAATTTTTGACTTACTAGGCATACTCGATAGATTGGGCTGCTTAAAAGCAAGTCGAGGTAATTTGAAACATACATAGAAAGTTATCAAAAGTACAAATTGAAAACATAGTAAATCCGAGAACAATTTCAAAAACCTAGTAAGAGTTGCATACTTACTAGGTTTTAAAATTGTTACGGCCTGATACTCTGTTTTGAATTTGTGTTATTCATATTAAATGCTCTCAACCAATTTAGTAAGTCGACGGACGCCGGCGTAACTTAAGTGTCTCTCCGTGTTTTTTATTGTTTAAAATGAGGCGTCAACAATTTTACCGCTCCAAACTTTCAGGATATGTTTAGGTTTAAGTATGAATACTGATCTTCTATAAATAATGACTTCTCAAATTAATTACCCCCCTAATTAATTACCAATCAATCAATTAGCCCACTGCTGGACATAGGCCTCTCCCAATGTGCGCCATTTCATACGATCCTAATTAACTAACCCACCTTAATTTAACAGGTCAAGGAGACTTCTCCCAAACCGAAGAAATCACCTAGCGTTAAGAAGTCGCCCAGCGTCAAGAAGTCACCCAGTGTCAAAAAGTCCCCAAAGTCTACGAAAGATGAAACTACGCGACCGGTATCGCAGAATATCAAACAGTACCTTGCTCCTCCGAGTTACCCGAACCAGGAAGTGGTTTACGTGAAGAAGCATATCAGGGAAACGGAACTCTTGAAGCTCAATGCGCTGCAAGAAGACCTGAAAAACATCAGAGTAAGTTTGATCATCTAATTGTGAAAGTAGAAGGTGCGAAAGATATATGCCAGGATGTTGTTACTGCTTACCCCATTGAGAAAGAGGCGTGAGTGTACAGAGCAAGGAACTGTCAGGTCGCGTGGTTCATTAAATTGATTGGGCGGAGTTATCAAAAATTAAAGTTTGTTTGAAACCCCTGGTGTTGCATACGTTCATAGGCCACGGTAACGACTTTCCATAAGGTGGGCCGTGTGCTTGTCTGCCACCTAAGTGGTATAAAAAATATATTTTAAGGTTAAGCAACTTTATCGTTGTATGTAGCAGTTGACCATCGAATCCCGCCGAACGGGGGTCGAACCTTAAAAACAGTTCCACATCTAAGCTGTAATTTATCATCATCATAATTTATAATTATTTGCAGTACCTACTGGAAGAGATGGATGTGGACACGCTACCGGATGGCGGGGGCAAGTTGATAGAGCGTCTCACGCACTTGGAGCACCAGGTTCGAGTCCAAGGGGACAAAGTCGCTAACATGGTCGTGGAACCTGGTGAGTTAAACTTTTTTTTAATATATATATAGGACACGTCAATTTGACTTTAGCTAGCCTGATGGTAAGCTGAATTCAAAGTCTCAGGAAAGAGGGCCACCATTATATACACTTGCTATGTTACCGATGGTGGTACTCAGCTTGACGGCCTCATCGGATGCTTTTTCATGCATTTAAAGGACCTGGGACTGTAGAAGGAGAGACTTGTACTTTATTATAAATATATTTAAATTTAAAGGCATTTTTTTCTGTCGTGTGGATAATTATCGTTCGTGAAATTGTAATTGTCCAGTGTGCTGCCACTTTCTCGATGCTCATGAGCTCTTTTGGTGTATATGTGTACGGGCCATGTTCTACAAGTCAGTAAGCAGGTCATATTCTGTGGATTAAGTACATCTAAGCTTAGAAACCCTTACACACAACTTCGCTTAACTGGAAGGGTTAACAAGCCAGCTTATTCCTACTGAGAAAAATGTACTTAAAAATTGAAGTGTGTATATGTGCGTGCGTGTTGTGTGTGTGTTAGTACACCGTGTTTCCACGACAGTATTTAAAATGGGGCATAATCTTTGATCCAGCGGCTACCTTAAATGTATCAGTGCCTATTCATACCAATTTTGTTTTTATGTTAAAACAGACAACCCGACGGCGGCAGACATCGCTCGAGACGGTTTCGACGCGAAGGAAGGTCTGTCATGGGACGACATCCAAAAGGCCAGCAATGCTGTACAGCCGCGCATGTTTGGCAAACAGGGTGAGTGTCATTGATGATAGCTCTTACTAACTATTATAAAATGTATGTAGGGATGAATGGATGTTGGTTACTCGATCACGCCAAAATGGCTAAACTACTCTGGATGAAATCCGGCACAGAGTTAGCTGGGCGAAAGAGATAGCAGATAAAATATCAGGGGCTCCTTTTTTTTCAGTAGTCAGTCGTCTAGACGTGAAAAGTTAACAGAAAGATCTCTGTCTGTTATCTTTTCTTACCTTACTTAAGCATAGCATAATTACGCATAGTGTAATTACGCATTAATAAGCGTAGTAACCTTTACTTACGCATTTATAATATACAGCTATGGCCACTCACATGGCCGAACGTAACCTGATCCTCGACCGTCTCCGCGACCTGTACGAAGCCCTAGCTACCCGTCCGGCCGAGACGGAACTGGGCACTGCCCCCCAGAGCCTCGTCAGCAAGCTGCTGCCGCATCAGCTGCACGCCTTGTCCTGGCTCCGTTGGAGAGAGACGCAGAGACCCAGGGCTGGTATACTGGGTATGTACCTCTCTACCAAAATTCTAATATATTTTAATACAATCTCAAATCACTCTGAAGTCACTCTAGGGGTGCTCTTAAACGGCACACAATCTCAGCAGGGCTAACATGCGCGCGTCGTTAAATATCTCGAATCGAGATGAGATATCATCTCGAGTCTTCTCGAGCGAAGTAACGTCGACATATTTTGTCGCGTCAAACTTTTTCAATTATTGTCTATGGCATGCACATTTTTAAACATGTTAGTTGCTGTTTTCACATTTATCAGATAAAATCGGCCCGATACGGCCATTTGCTCGAAAGCACAGACTAGTTAGGGATGCTAGGTATGAAAAAAAGAGAAAAAAATAGTGCAAACAATTTTCGACCTTATAGACATGACATGCTATTGAATTTTTTTTCTTATATTGGTGATCAGCGTCATCAATTAATGCGAAAAGACACGTAACAAAGGAAATGTCATTAAGGTCGAAAATGGCTTGCAGTAGCTGTTTTAGTCCAAAATGAACCGAGCTCAAGAAAAGAATACACGAGATAATTTCTCGTCGACCAAATGAACGACGGGAGACAAAACATTTTAAATGTCAAAATTCGAGTAAATAAGGGCACGTATGTTACAATTTGCAGACACCAAGTAGAGATGATTTCTTGAAGTCGAGTTATGTCGACATCTGACAGATCGCCATGAAATTTGCCATGTTACCAACAGTCGATATCGACATAAAACGGCAAAATGCCTCGAGATAGCTATCTCGTGGCGCGCATGTTAGCCCTGCAGGGCTAACATGCGCGCGTCGTCAAATATCTCGAATCGAGATGAGATATCATCTCGAGTCTTCTCGAGCGAAGTAACGCCGACATATTTTGTCGCGTCAAACTTTTTCAATTGTTGTCTATGGCATACACATTTTTTAAACATTTATCCGATAAAATCGGCCCGATACGGCCATTTGCTCGAAAGCACAGACTAGTTAGGGATGCTAGGTATGAAAAAAAGAGAAAAAATAGTGCAAACAATTTTCGACCTTATTGACATGACATGCTATCGAATTTTTTTTCTTATATTCGTGATCAGCGTCATCAATTAACGCGAAAAGACACGTAACAAAGGAAATGTCATTAAGGTCGAAAATGGCTTGCAGTCGCTGTTTTAGTCCAAAATGAACCGAGCACAAGAAAAGTTTACACGAGATAACTTCTCGTCGACCAAATGAAAGACGAGAGACAAAACATTTTAAATGTCAAAATTCGAGTAAATAAGGGCACGTATGTTACAATTTGCAGACACTAAGTAGAGATGATTTCTCGAAGTCGAGTTATGGCGACATCTGACAGATCGCCATGAAATTTGCCATGTTACCAACAGTCGATATCGACATAAAACGGCAAAATGCCTCGAGATAGCTATCTCGTGGCGCGCATGTTAGCCCTTCATGCTACCAACAGTCGACATATCGACATAAAACGGCAAAATGCCTCGAGATAGCTATCTCGTGGCGCGCATGTTAGCCCTGCTGCATGTTACCAACAGTCGACATATCGACATAAAACGGCAAAATGCCTCGAGATAGCTATCTCGTGGCGCGCATGTTAGCCCTGCATGTTACCAACAGTCGACATATCGACATAAAACGGCAAAATGCCTCGAGATAGCTATCTCGTGGCGCGCATGTTAGCCCTGCAGGTCTCAATTACTGGGGTGTAAGGTTGCTCAATAAGGCATTTATCTCACAGACTGACCTTAAGCCATCAACGCTTTTAAGATCCCTCGGGTGTGGGAAGCTCTAAGTCCCCATCGAATCCCGCATTTGAGCATCGCACTATCGCGTGGGGTCTTTAGGGAGGCAGGTGGCCTTCTGTCACCCCATGCGCCTGCGCTCGCAGAATCAGTCCGCCCCTTGCCTGCTCTCCACTGCACCCTCTGCTATTCAGAGTCATATCGTTTTGAGTTTTTGAACGCACCCCACTAGAAGAAATACCCGCACCCTGCATATGCGATGACTATGCCTACGAAGCCATACTGATCTTTTGTTTTAGAGGAATTTACTCATTACCACTCACTCCCACTAAAAAAATTACATCTCTGATTGAAAAAAGAAAATACAACAACCTGGGTGAAAAAAAAATGAAGCAAAAAATAAATACACCACCGGCTGAAAAATCATATCTGTCAAATTAGTTATTCTTTCTATATTACTGTAATATAATAGTTATTTTTGACTGCAATACCTACGACCATTTTAATTGTGTTGTACTGTTTGTCCGCAGCGGACGACATGGGTCTCGGGAAGACCATCACCATGATATCCCTGATCCTCTCTGACAAGGAGGGCAACATCGACGACGACGAAGACGATGATGATGACTACCACACTAATAGCAAGAGTGAGTATCTTGATTTCATGTATAGATAATTGCCTTGTGTGAATATGGCCTTATGATTTAGTTGCTTGATTCTGAATAGAAAGAGCTTGTTCTAGAATGTTCCTATATTTTATTTAGAAAAGCGGATGTCTCAGGCCTTTATTCGAAAACAATACTCAATTTAAATTTAAGAACAGGTTGTATCTTAGAACTAAACTTGAATGAAGATTTTATGATCGCTTATATGTGATTTCCATTCATTCCTATCAATCGCCCTATTCTTCTATTCCTGATACGACATGACGTTAACCTTCTCCTTTATTTGGTCCACATAGCTCCTCCGAGGTCTTCCTCTTCCTCTCCTACCCTCAACTTTTCCAGCTAAGTTAAGACAAGACAAGAGCGAGGCTCTTAAATTTAAATGAATGAATATGTGATTTACGTTTAAAAAATCTCCACTCAAGCTTACTTCTCTAGAGTTACAATCTGCACTTAAAAAAGTGGAGACTGAAAATTTGGTATCATTTTAGAATATGTGCCTGATCTTCTTGTTGTTATAAAGTTAGATATAAGTTGCTAGACCAAATGAAAGGGACGAGGAAATAAAAGGCTCCGTGTCAAGTACAGTCGACAAAGTAATATAAAGTCGTACGTAAAGATGAAACCGTATTTCCTTTGTCGACTGTATCTACAACGCTAAGATGACAATGTCCCCAGCGGTGGCGCGCGGCGGCACGCTGGTGGTGTGCCCCGCGTCGCTGATGCAGCAGTGGGGCGGCGAGGTGAGCAAGCACTGCCGGGCGCACGCGCTGGGCGTGTGCCTGCACCACGGGCCCTCGCGCGCCACGCAGCCCGCGCGCCTGGCCGCGCACGACCTCGTGTGCACCACCTACAATATACTGCAGCGGGACAACGAGAAGGTAGGGCACTTCTTATCCATCCCTTCCATTCGAAAAGTGTCACTTTGTTCCTCTATAATTGGGAGCAAAGTAGCACTTTTATTTTTTAACTAGCTGTTGCCCGCGGCTCCGCTCGCGTGGGTGTCGGAAAATAAAAGTAGCCTAAGTTACTCTTTATTACTTTAGCTACCTGCCAATAAAAGTCCAGTCAAAATTGGTCCAGCCATTTCAGAGATTAGCCCGAACAAACAGACAGACGGACAAAATTTTAAAAAAGAAAAAATATTTTGGTACAAACACCAAAATATTTTTTCTTTTTTAAAATTTTGTCGGTCTGTCGTATTATATTCATATGCATGTAGTAAAAAACAATTATTTCAATATTACAAACAGACACTCCAATTTTATTTATATGTATAGATTTATTTATTTCTGTTAACAACTTTTTAGCGGGTGGAAAAGGGATTTGAACTTGGAACGTATTTTATTCATAGAAATCGAACGCACATTCTATGAATTACTGGCTGGTACGTGTTGGCTGCAAGGCACGGGCGCTTGAGCTAATTAAAAAAAAACAAAGGCCTGCGAATTATGTCTCTTTTTATGCAAATGAGTACCGCCCACTGTTAACTTGTTTCGATCATTTCAGCAGCAGTCGGATTTATTATTTGGTCTGCAATGAGTTTGGTCGAAACTCAACCAATGAATGACGATAGATTGAAATGAAATAGTTTTCCTACTACAGTTTAAGCGTCCTGCATTCACTTAGTTTTGGCTCTTGGCACACACTTACGTGCCAAATGCCTCGTCTAATAGCGTCCAGTTCCCATCTATCACTTTTACTGCACTGTTTTGGCTACCAATTATAACCTATTAATATAATAATGCATAGTTAAATTTCAACACACGGTGAATCATTTTTTTATTACTTACATTATATACATTGGCAGAATAGGGTAGTGTCCTGAGTCAACGGATCATCACCAATACGGCTTAATGTCGTTGGTTTTTTTCCTAACAAACATGCATAGTAAACTAATATATTGGCTAACTTAATTAAAACTATGACTTTTCATTATTTTTAATTCACAAAATACATCAAAATACAAGCAATCGAAATAGGGGAAAAATTATAACTTAAGATTCTTTATTAAATTTAAATTATTCTTATTATGCATTGTACATGTTTGTGTGAACTGACATAAATGCGATACTCTGATATGACGTCACAGAGTGCTGCAATTTTCTATCGAGCGTTTGCCCGAAAACGGCTCGAATTTGGAATTTCAAAATCAAATATCTTTAAAATTATCTGTCACATTAATATTTCACTTTACCGGTTCATTATACTATTGTAAAAGGTACAATTTACGAAAATAAAAAAAAATAGGACACATCCATAATGTCGGCACCCGTACCGCTAGCCAGACTGTGGGTGTATGGGACTTTGGTTACTACGGCAGAGATATCGTCTGTTCTCCTGACTTTAAGAGGAAATAATACTCCAATGTCCCTTGCAGGTGTACAGCAGGTGCACCTACTTGTGAGTTCCAACCATCCTACCATTTCGTTCACTTGATACGCAGTTGCGTAGTTTTCTACTTCGAATTCCAGTATCACCCTTATATGCTCGGAATTTAATAATTTTCAAAAACGTATGGGTATCTGTCGGATTTGTTAACATTTTTGATTACTGCTCCGCTTCCTTGGAGAGCGATATTCTAAGCAATCCATGGATTCTCCGTGCGGGTGCCGGGTCCATCGCGTTGCTGAGTTGGGAACTCGGGACAGTGCCTGGGACTTGCGACCCAAGTGTAGGTTTAGAAGGGACACCTTTTGTTGATGTACATCAACACTCACCTTCGCTACCCAAGCTCCCCTCCATGCCTAACCAAATTTGATGCGAACCTACCAGTGCCGCTTTAGACAATTGTCCTAGTTATGAGCTTATTGTAGCTCTCGATAGGCCTAGATTTTGCTGGTATGCCTCTCGCTCCCACTTCTACTGCATACAAATTAACCGTTTTTGATGAATTCGTTTACGAGATCATAGTATTTTTTTTATTTTAGTCTGTGGTCCCTCGGTATATTTGTTTCCCACGGTACAGTAAGTTCCACAAGGACCACATATTTATTCGTTTTCGAATAAAGAAATATGTTAGATCTAGATGACGAAACCCCAACATCCTCCGGAATTTAGCATCACGCTACTACTAGCGTATAATATATAGCCTGACCCTTAACCTTGCTCTATAAATGGGCTATTCAACACAAAACTTTGAACCTTCCTTACAACATTACTTTCCTCTCTTATCATAATACGTAAGTCATACTAAAAGTTTAACGTTACTTTAAAAAACAACATATTATGAGCAAAATATTATGTTTATTGCGTATCAAAATACTCTCCTCTACATTTTAAACATTTTTTCATGCGATCGAACACATTTAAAACAGAGCCACCTCTCATCAAATCTTTGATTTTGGGCAAAATACAGAAATCACAGGGCGCTAGGTCGGGGCTATGGGCAGGATCGGTGACGAATTACGAATTGTACTTTTTCGGAAGGTAAGAATGACTGTTTTGTAGGCCGTGCGTGAAGAAGCGTTGTCATGTTGTAGTAGAATGCGGATTTTAGTCGTCTTTCGTGAACTTTTTCTACCAACCTGGATAAACAAATGGTAAAATACCACTTGGCACTCGTCGCAGCAGCTGCTGAAAAAAACACGCGATCATTTTTTTAGCAACGTTTCTCGCCTGCCTCATTTTGGTAGGCCTGTTCTCATTTTCATTCAACACCCATTCCCAATAGTGCTGATTTTTTTCGGGTTCAAAATAAATCCACGTTTCGTCTGCTGTGACAATTTCATAAACAGCATTAAAATGTCCGTGGGCTTGTCTATTGTTTACCCGAAAATCATATGCCATAATCATCATATTCCCGAATTTCATTTGCCCGAATTTCATTTGCCCGAATGTTTTATTTGCCCGAAAAGACATATGACATACTTTCGATTGCCCGAAACTTAGATACCATAATATACGAATGCCATAAGTATTGTTTGCCATATTTTTGATTGCCATAATAATTTTTAGACATAATTTTTAAACGTCATTATGATTATTAGACATAATGTTTAAATGCCATAATAATTCGGGTAAACAATAGACAACCTGCTAACCTAACTCAAGTGGCACATAACCAAACTACTTCTGGGTGGTTTAAAAAAAAATAACCACGAAAGGTATGATACCTAACCTATCCGAGTCGGGGTGCCCTGAAGTCCCGATTGCATCCAGTTTCTCCCGATATAACAACCGTTACACACCCAATGTCGATGGCAAATGATGTTATGGCATGTGATAATTCGGGCATTTGATAATTCGGGCATGAGATAATTCGGGCATGTGATAATTCGGGCTTATAATGATTATGCCAAATGATGTTATGGTAAGTAAGTGACTTTATGGGAAACAAAGCTTCTAGCATGTGAATATTATGGCAAATAAAATTCGGGCAAACTGCGGTATACCTGTCCGTGGTCGTACTTCAGTAGCATCTGCTTATGGTCTGCTGTCAGTTCATGAGAGATCCAACGACAACAAAGTTACCGAACTTTCAATTCTTCGTGTAAAATGTTCTGAATTTGGTCATACCAATCCTCAACAGTCCTCGAATTGTCTCATAGGTAATCCGCGGGTTTTCTTCAATTAGCCGCTTAACAGTAGCCATATTATTTTCGTTGACGGCAGTTGAAGGCCGTCCTTCACGACATTCATGTAAAAATCCGACCTCTCTCAAGTTCAGTAATCGCCTCACGGTGCTCAAATAAGGAACTTCTCTCCCAAAAGCATTTTGAAGACGAGCGGCATAGTCTTGGGGAGAGAGAGAGAACTTTTAAAATCATAAAAAATTCTCGTTCTAAAATATTTTCAACTCGGAATTTGATGTGTGATAAAAAACAATTGACAAATGATTTCCCGCCAATTTTTTTTATACGAAGAACGTTGAAACATTTCAAAAAATATAACATTCGAAATTCAAATGGTTCCGATTAGTTAGAAGTGCTAAACTTTTAAGTGTGCCCATAATATGTCCATACCACGACAGTCGCTCGCTTGTTAATTTTCATTGATGGGTGCGACTTTTAGATATAATATGCGTGTATAACGTGTACAGAACGGCGTGCTGATGCGCGTGGCGTGGCGGCGCGTGATCCTGGACGAGGCGCACATCGTGCGCAACCACAAGTCGGCCACGTGCGCCGCCGTGTGCGCGCTGCGCGCCCGGCGCCGCTGGTGCCTCACGGGCACGCCGGTGCAGAACAAGGACCTGGACCTGTTCGCGCTGCTCAAGTTCCTGCGCTGCTCGCCCTTCGACGACCTCACCGTGAGTATGCTTAGGTCGATTGCTTCCCGCCTGAGTAGAATAGAGCCACTCTATCTCTTTCCATGGGTGTCTTATGCCCGTTTGCACTGAACTTAAGAGTATCTTAACCTGATGCCTATAGTAGTTTATGATACTGTTGCATAATAAGGGTTCTTATAACACGAGTGTGTTTTAAAAAAACGAGCCGTAGGCGAGTTTTTTTATATTATCACACGAGTGTTATAAGACCAAGTTATGTACAGTGTCATACACTACTTTATCTACTCTCATACTATAATACATAAACTAATTTATTTTACAAACCAAACCAAACTTTGTTCAATTTAAATGTATAGAACAAAAAAAAAAATGTTCGCGCCAAGGCGCAACCTCACTCGATTGCGCATGCGTGTTTCTTTTTTTTCCAGAATCGGCGGATTCTTTTTTTAAAGTAGAGGTTCAGTCCAGATGGAGGTTGTATAGGTGTATCGTTATGATTAAAAAGTTATTTTATGATATAGGTGTCCATACAAGACCTGTATCGTAATAAAACTTTTTTTTGGCCTGTGCGTAATGTTTGTCATAAGAGTTTTGATTTCAATTTTATAATCTTTGTATTATAGTATCAGAGTAGATAAAAGTATATAAGACACTCTTAACAAGAAAATGTATTGCACCAACCCTAAGATACTCCTAAACACGCTAAGTCAATCTTAATTCTTATGACACCGATTAAGTAAGTCATAACGTTTTAAGAATCTCCTAACCCTATTTTTTTGACAGTTGTCAATCAATGTCCGGTATTTATATGTACTGTTTGGCACATGACATTAAACTAAATAAATAAATAATCTAAATTTATTTATTATTATTTTTAAATAAATTTATATACAACGTGGCTTACGCGACTTGACGACGAGACGAGATCGTTTTTTTTTATTATTATTTATTGGAGCTTGGCACAAAGCCATCAGCCTAAACCTTAAATATCTTCAATACAATATATTGATGAGTGATGATTGCCATGACGATGACGATGAGTGATGATTTCTGCTTCAGTAAAGTTGTGGGGACTTTACTGAAAGCTCCCCCAGGAAATTTGGAACGAACACGAAATGTCACAATTCACTGTAATATCCCACTTTCCTACACTTGTGTGCATTGTCCAAGACGTTATGTCTAAAAATCCACCATTTTTATACTTCAAAACTCGAATTCACACCAATTTCGAAAAATAAAATAAAACTGCGATGTGCGCTTTCCCGCGTTCGCGCCAAGATTCCGACGAGATCGTTAAAGAAATCATAGACAATCGCTCAATTATCATAGACAATTGGCTAATTCATTCGTTCATTTACACCTTCATTCGCTTTACTAGGCTTATCTTAAGTTAGGAATGCCCTTTCGTAAATATGTTGGTGCAATTGAAAATAAAGTTAAGATTATCCTAGACTTAGGAGTCACTTTACAAGGATTAACCTAAGTAGAGTTTAGTGCAAACGGGCAGTAGTCGACTAAGAGATAGGGCTGTTCTCTATCGGACAGTGAACATACAGCCCATGACTGAGCTCGCTTGACGGTAGTACGCTCGCCCCCTATTACGTGGGACCGGAAATTATAGTTGGAACAATAATGCGGGTGTTAATACACCCCCTCTTACCAGTTCGGACTGATACTAGCAAAACGGCAAGTACAGAGAGGAATAAACTTAAGTAAAGTGAACTTTATGTTCCTTATTCGTAGTTGTTGACGTCAGAGTAGAATTTGGGCCACCCTTTCTCTTCCCATGTGGTGTCGTACAAGGCGACTAAGGGATAGGGCTGATTAACTTCAACATCAGACAGATATGTACAGCCCAGACTCAGCCTCAGATGCATGGCTGGAGTCAACAGTAGTGCCCGGAATACGGCAATAGGCTCACCCCCTATTACGTGGGACCGAATACAGATTGGTGAAATATGGGTGTTGATTCACCTCTGCCTAACGCTCCGGGGATAAAGGCGTGATTATATATATATGTATGTATGTTGACGTATTGAAAAATGAAACGTGGACTCTTCACCACGTCCTCACCCTCAGAAAGTCCCGCGTGTTCTTTTATAAAAGCATCTTTTTACAACATCTCCTCTCTGTATTTGCTCTGTTGTTAGGTAGGTTAGGTCGTTCGGTATAACGTAAGTCACAGGACGAGTTCCGGCTTCGTGGAAGACAGCATACGTGCACCGTGTGCCTAAGAAAGGCGACAGGACAGACCCATCCATTTACACCTCCCTCCTCTCGAAGAGATATGGAGCGTGTTATTAACACACAGCTCCTGGGTGGGATACCGGTGACCTTATCTCTCTCTCTCTTATATCTCACAAACCGGGGCACAAGCCGTCGAGGCTCGAGGTGAGGCATTAGCAGTCAGCCTCGATGGACTTTACCTCGCTGTGTGTATTCTACCGCCAATACAATAATGTCGCCATAGACAGACAGGACATAAACGGTGCGCACCGTGCGGTATGAAAGGAATCATCCCACGCACGCTCAAGCTGTGGAATGAACCTGCTGTGGTTTTCCCAAGCGACTACAATATGGGGTTCTTCAAGAAGGCCATTAAAAAGTTTCTTCAGGGTCGGCAGCACGAGTGTAACGCCCCCGGTGTTGGATACGTTCATAGGCCACTTTACATCAGATGTGCCGTGTGCTTGTCTGCCATCTAAATGGTTTTTTTTACGTGCGGGAAATCCCCTCGGTTACCCCCTCCGGAATCGGGGGGAGGTTATGTCGGACTCGAACCGATTAAACCGCACGCCGTCTGTGGGTCGTTGTGCTAGGCTGAAGGTGAGGTTGTCTCGCGACATATCCCTTGCACCCCGGTTGATCCAGTGCCATTCCTCTCGGTCTGGCCGGAGGGGTGA
Organism: Eilema caniola; assembly: GCA_949126895.1. NCBI lineage: Eukaryota > Metazoa > Arthropoda > Insecta > Lepidoptera > Erebidae > Eilema > Eilema caniola. Next base: position 19,426,431 of record OX421481.1, read on the forward strand.
CCACGTGATCCTCGACTCGCCCCGGGTATGGAGTGGAATGCGCGCCGCCGCCATGCCATTTAAATGGTACTGAAAACTGACCATTTTTGAAAGTCGGGTCTAAGAATTTCAATTTATCTTTTTTTAATCGATTTGAATACCATTTTCTGATTTTTCAAATGCTTTTCCATCCCAGATGTGGAAAAAATGGATCGACAACAAGAGCCTAGGCGGGCAGGAGCGCCTCAGCACCATCATGCAGTGCCTGCTGCTGCGGCGCACCAAGGCGCAGCTGCAGCAGCGCGGCCAGCTCGACTGCCTGCCGCAGCGCACGCCGCACCACAAGCTCGTCACGCTGTCGCAGGCCGAGATGAACGTCTACCAGAAGGTACGTCAGCTACTTGCTTTTATCCTCAGATTCTCTCGGGTGTATAGAACCACAGATGCACAATCAGGAACAAAAAATGGTTACACTCGTAACTTCAAGAACCAAGCAGGCAGCGTTTTAGTTCAGGAGTTGTAACTAGATGGCGACGTTGTTTTAGCAAACTTTTCATAATTTTTAGTATTAAAATTAACTAATCAAAAATAAAACATACACTAAACAATAAACTAAATACTAAACAGTAATTGTAAAAGTTACAGATATAATGCCTTGTGCCGCTAGATGGCATAAAAATAAATAAATAAATAGCACGATTGTCACGAAATCTTTATTTATTACATTGCCAACGAGTTTAATATGCTTTACATGCTTGTCTTTGGTCGGATCTGTCAATCCGAAATCTTGGCTACCCGGTTTGAGTTAGCCGTCGGTCTCCGAAAGGGACACAAAACAACCAAAATATCCGCTGGCAGGAAGGGTATTACAGACAAAGCCATCAAAATCAGACCTGCCAGGCTTAAGGGTCTACAAACAAAACACTCAAAGTTTGTGCGTGACCTGGTCCGTGAAGTCGTCGGACATGCACAGTATGAGAAGAGGGCAATGGAGTTGCTTAAGGTGTCAAAAGACAAGCGCGCACTGAAGTTCCTGAAGCGTCGCCTGGGCACACACATCTGTGCTAAGAGTAAGCGTGAAGAGCTCAGCAACGTGCTCGTACAGACGAGGAAAGCGGCCGCGCAGGCCCACCATCACCCGCACTAAGTGTTTATTATTATTAAACTAAATTACATTATCATGTGTTTAAGTTCTGAAATAATTTACGTGATTTTAAGTCAGCAAATAAGCGTATTAACATTTTTATTTCTTTAAATGAGCCTACTAGTGCCATCTATTCATTTTTGAATACTACTAAATATATTTTCTAAGTATCGGTACCCCATAATAGAGCCCTAAGAGCTTCAGGACCAACACCACCTTCTGTGCAATTCTTTAGGCATACAGCGACGAGCATAGCGCTGTGAAAGCGACAACCTTAATAGTGATTGGTCGGACTGAGTGACGTCACCAGAGATCGACCAATCACTCAATCAATGAATTGCACAGCTGATCTCGTCACTGTAGAGTCTCGGGGTCGAGCCTTAACTAGTGAAACCAATGAATAGACTAAAATTGTGAACAAGATGATTTATCTTTATAAGAATGTATGACTGACACACAGCCCGACAAGCCCAAGGCTGGGTCTTCGTTGCAATTCAATACAATATTTGCTTACTTAGCATGTACCGTACAGCTCCCCACATCACTATCCACAGAAAACTAGTCCCCGGATAAAGGTGATCTATGGGCCATGTGGGCATGTCAGTGTACCAAATTTCTTCTAGATCCATTGCACCCGTTATTGAATAATATTAGTTAGGGTGTATAGTACACCACCAAGACCTTCGGAGCTATGTCAATTTCACACGGAAGCTCGTGTGCCTGCTGAATGACGGACAACTCTAACGCAGGATTGAATGTTCAGATGACATTCGTTCTCGCAAATGACGATAAAACTGAAGCATTGTACGAATATCGCCCGAGAGAAATTGACTGACAAAATTTGTGCCTGGCTTATGAACAAGCTTTGATCACTACTGTGAATATGACCAGTATGTGTCATAACACTTATAACCTCTATTCATCGTGCTCAATACCGAATTCGGGTTTTATATTACCGAAAAGCAGGCGTCTCAAGTTTTGACATATTTAAACCTTTTTAAAACAACTGTCAATCATCTCAATATGAATTATAAATGTCCCGTTTTAGAGACATAGTAGTCATGAAAAATTTAATGAACTCATTCATTTAATTTTAAACTTGAACTATTCGTACTAATATTATACTCGTAAATGCGAAAGTATGTAACTCTGTTTGTCTGTAACGCTTTCACGCCTAAACCACTGCAACCGATCTTGATGGAATTAGGTATAGAGATGGATTAGAACTTCAGAGAGAACGTAGTCTATGTTTGGTCGCCATTACGGTCATCCACGCGGTTAGAGCTGCGGCCTGCAGCTACTATATCAATAAAGTTTAAAATTTGATGTATGGTATAAAAATACTACCCTAAGAGTGTTCCCCCCCAGGTGCTCGTATTCTCCAAGACGCTGTTCGCGCAGTTCCTTCACCAGCGCGCAGAGAAGAACGCAGACGCAGAAGGATTCACTTCTGTGAAGAAGGATAGCGCGTACGACAAGATGCACAAGAAAATGATCGCGTTACAAGGTGAGAGTCATAAAGATCCATTGACCATTGACCTTGAATTATCATTATCACAGACTGCTGTAATTTATTGACAGCATCTTATGATGGGTAATTTTATTTAAACTTTTATAGCTATGTAACCTTCTTATTAACGTGCGCATAATCCCCACGGATACTTGATACCCCCTCTCCCCATGCAGACCTAGGGCCATAAGGGCCATTTTTGAGTTGGCCCTTTTCGGGTGCAGGTTATGAGGTCAGTCTTAGGATAGGCTACCATTTTTAACACATTACGACCCCTCCATACCTCTATGAATGAATTATTATTTCTTCACGCGAATAAGAAGCTATATTGTTTTTTTTTTATATACATATTGTTTGCACCATTTTTGAAAGCTGCTATATTCCTGCAAGCCGTGTCTATATAATAATACATCATGGAGTGTATGTATATTTCTGTTCCACTAGGCGCGAAGCCAGTAAAATCCCACGAGATCTTAGTCCTCCTGCTGCGGCTGCGGCAGGTGTGCTGCCACTGCGGCCTCATCGCCGCCATGCTGGACGAGGAGAGCGCCGCCGACGTGCAAGAGGACCCCGCCGGCCAGGACCTGCTGGCCGAGCTCAACAAGCTGTCGCTTGAGGACTCCGCCTCGAGGAGACGGGTGAGCGAATCTTGTAGCTCAAGCTGCTATTGTGTAGAATCCATGTGTCTTTTTACTTGAACGTACCTACTTGTATTATAGATTGACTGAAACCGCTGTACCGCGCCTGGGGTATGTGCGCGGCGAAACGAGAGTATCGACCAATCAGGCGTCAGATTTAGTCAGTTCGCCTCTAACGCTCACGGCGGTACCTTGTTCGCTCTCGACTCATGCTTTTTCTTTGTCGTTCTTTATCTTGTCCCCCGCCACACCGCACTTTGTAAGGGCACGGTATTATCGTAACGGTTATACTATTCTTCCTGTTGTAGCGAATCCATGTTTTCATTTAGTTAAGAACATTCAAGTCCTCTCTTGCTACTATTGAGAACTCACGTCTCTTTTTCTACTGTCGATAACCCATGTGTTTTCTCTATTTTTCTTTCTGCTATCGAAAATAAACGTTTCTTTCTACTGTCGCACATTTGCCGTATTTTTTAAAGCAACCGAAATTACTAATATTGCCTCTATAGTGGCCAGAATTCGAACCGGGGGCCTCTCGATCGTAAGGCCGACTCCTTAACCACAAAGCGATCTAATATTTCTAAATTAATCATTAATAATGCTCCCACCGTTGACAGAGTAAGAACCAAGAGTCGGACGAGGACGAGCCGGGGCCGGCGCAGGAGGGCACGACGGCGGCCGAGGCCATCCGCTCCGTGCTGTCGCCCAACAACCCCGTGTTCGAGCTGGCCCGCCGCTCCTCCAAGATAGCCGCCGTCATGGACTGCCTGACCAACGACGTGTTCGTTAACAAGGGTGAGCTGTGTCTCTTGGACACAACGCCTGTCTTTTTGTATTTATTTAATACATTACTGTGTGCCTTTCTACAAAGTTACAATTTTGTATATAAACGTAACATAAACGTTTCGGGACAACAGAGCTTTGTGATTGGCCGCCTGCTTACTGTGAACCTATGTGTCTGAAGCCTTCTAATCGCAACGATTTGTTTTCTCGATACAGTTTTTACGAATTCGAATATATTTCGTACTCGCCCCGAGCATTTTTCAACATGACAAATATCTTTGCCATTTTTACTGGCGTGTCAACTTGGGCATCTATTGATTGACTGCTCGGAAGGCTCTGGCGACGAGTTTCCTTTTGGGATTAGGGAATCAGACGGCAGTCGAATCCGGCAGAGCTAAAAACGCGTACAAAAACGATTGTTATATGTTAATAACATTATATTTGCCATTCCCCAGGTGACAAAGCAGTAGTAGTGTCCCAGTGGACGTCAGTACTACGGTTGGTGGAGGCCGAGCTGAAGAAGGCGCGCATCCGCAGCGTGACGCTGAGCGGCAACGTGCCCGTGCCGGCGCGCCCGCCGCTCATCGCCGCGCTCAACGACCCGCACTCCGACATCAAGGTACGTGCTGATAAGTTACGAGTACTAGGTACTGACTGAACCTTCCCGGCTCAGCTCGTGACTCACTTCGAAGCTCACTGCGTACCTTTACGCTGGGGCCACACTACTTTACCGTCACCGGGCTGGTACCGCAATGATTATGGCATTGTGAAGTGACAATGTCATATCAGTCTTCAGGCTTTCACGGCCGGCGTTGTATGTAGAATATACTGTTTCCGGGCTGTTTGGCGGTCCATGTGAAACTTGCGTTCCAGACGTATCGTCGATCACTGCGGTCGACATCTTCAGTGGCGCAGGTCCGGGCGACGACGAGACGACATAATTTTTTTTTTATTGGCATTGTGAAATTATGGCCTCAAATCGTGACTACACCTAGGCGTTTTTGAATAAGGCCATTAGGCCTCTTGTACATGACACGTTTTCTTGACCGTACGGCGTTTTAGTCGCAAGACGAAAAAAGCGTGAAAGCTTGTACAGGCACGGCAAAGCAACCGGCTCTATACAACACTAACGACCGTGCCTACACACGGCGAATTAACCGTGAATTTTTATAGCCAAAAGTGGTTTCGGTTTCATATCTCCCCTTTTGTCCCTCCTAGGGGAGACTTCAGAATTTTTTTGGTCCTATTGTCTCCCTTAGGCTGGGGAGATATCAGAACTTACTTTCAAAAGTATATTTTGAGGAATCGTGTCTCCACTTGTATATGTCACGCGTTACATTTAAACCGTAAAAGAAAAAATACATGTCAAGTCTTAAACTTGACTTTGAAAGATAATATAGTCTTCAACACAGTCCTATTAAAAAATACATTAATACTTATTTATTTGCATGATAGAACTGTGACAGGGGAGACATGAGTACTCAAAATATAATTTTAAACGTAAATTCAGATATCTCCCCAGCATAGGAGAGATAACAGGACTGATGCAATCCGGATGTCTCCCCTAGGGGGTATATCAGGGGAGACAAGAGACCGAAACCGAAAAAACGCTGGTGTACGTACGTGTGCCTTAGGCTATAAATGCCCTCAATTTATAAATATATATTTTATAATAATGTATCAATGGTTGAAATATGAATCTGCCGGATTTGTTGATATTTATGATTACTGCTCCGCTCTCTTAGGTGGTAGCGTGATGTTATTAAGTCATTAATTAACAATCCTCGATAAGCAAACTATTCAACACAAAAATATTTTTTTCAATTTCTACCAGTAGTTCCCAAGATTACCGCGTTCAAACAAACAGCCTTTCCTTCAAACTTCATTAAAAATACCCGCAATCACATGGTCTAGGAGTCCCAGATTTAAATAATAATAAATTAATATAGAATTTTGAAAATATAGATTTATATTTAGAAAACCCCTTGTGACCCAGGTAATGCTCCTGTCGCTTTGTGCGGGTGGCGTGGGGCTCAACCTGTGCGGCGCCAACCACCTGCTACTGCTGGACCCGCACTGGAACCCGCAGCTGGAGGAGCAGGCGCAGGACCGCATCTACAGGGTGGGCCAGAAGAAGGACGTTCACATCTACAGGTGGGTTTATTTTTTTAACATTCATCCTGTCATTATTAGCACTCCGCTAGGTGGTAAAAAGGTACAGACTTATGATAAAATCCATACTAATATTATAAATGCGAAAGTAACTCTGTCTGTCTGTCTGTCTGTCTGTCTGTCTGTATGTATGTTACGCTTTCACGCCTAAACCTCTGAACCGGTTTTGATGAAATTTGGTATAGGTGTAGATTAGACTATTTTTTTATTAGGCTATGTTTGGTCGCGATAACCGACATCCACGCGTGCGGAGCCGCGGGCGAAAGCTAGTTTTATAATAATACTCCACAACATTTCACACAACGCTATCTAGACCCATGGTAAGCATAGCTTAACTAGCTTGTGTTATGGAATCTACAATGCGGATAAAAATACTTTGATACTTTTTTTTTGTAAATACATACATATTATACATAGAAACACCCAGACCAATGCAAATATACATATTCATACATACAAATATTTGCACTGAGCGGGGATCAAACCCGCGCCTCCTACGTAGCGGCCGAGTTCACTACCGCCACGCCACAAAGGCTGTCATAATAATAAATGTACTTTGACGTCAGTGTACACTTTTCGCAGAACAATATCTTCTATACTAACTTTTAAACTCTCGCGTTCCATGATATATAATTTAGAAAACGGGAATTAACGCGATCATGGTATAGGTACTTACATACCATTGATTGCCTGACGTTTCGACCAGGTTACACCGGCCGTGGTCACAGGCTGTGTAATCCCCGTTCTCTATATTAAATACTATTAGCTGACCTGACAAATTTCGTTCCGCCAATATTCTTTCCGCCGGCGTGGTGTCATACCCCGATCCCGCTGCACCCTCTACTATATTAAACATGTATTATACATATAAACCTTACTCTTGAATCACTGCATCTATTAAAAAAACGTATCAAAATCCGTTGCGTAGTTTTGAAGATTTAAGCGTACAAAGGGATGTAGGGACAGAGAAAGCGACTTTGTTTTATACTATGTAGTGATCTTCTATAGGTCAACGGGAATTAACACGATCATGTTAGAGATACAGTCAACAAAGGAGATACGGTTGCACTTTTTTTCATATAAATTTGTATGTAGATGTGCAAACGTATCTCCTTTGTTGACTGTACATACATTCCTTTGATTTGCTTGACGTTTCGGCGGGCGGGCCTCACTGAGCCAGTCATTGTTTTGTTGCTGGTCAAGTAGTGGCCTTCTTCTTCATCCTAGCGTTAATCCCAGTCGCATCCGAAGCTTTCAACGTGAAGTCTAGGAGGATCGCCACCGTGGATCCTGGAAGCGAGGGCCCTTTCGGCACTATATAAGTTCCGAAAGGAGGCGCGGGAGCGGAGATTCGATCCCGAGCTCGAGGATATTCGGGCCGAGAAATCCCGGCTCCACCAGGTCATGGTGGCCGAGTGGGAGCGACGACTTGGGCAACCACGCGCAGGGCACGCCGTCATTGCGGCGGTAAGACCCATCATGGGGGAGTGGGTAGAGAGGCCACACGGTAGCCTCTCGTACCGTCAGACGCAGATTATCACCGGGCACGGTAGCTTCGGGCGGTATCTGCATCTGATGGGTATAGAGCCAACGCCCGAGTGCCATCACTGCGACGCGAGCGTGGACTCGGGGCTGCACACGCTCACCGAGTGTCCGGCGTTTGAGACGCCGAGGCGGGAGCTGTGGCGGCCCTGGGGGTGAGAGTGCTAACGCTCTCCACCCTGCTCGCGGCGATGGTCCGCTGCGCGGATGCGTGGGCGGCCAGCGCCTCCTTCTGCGAGCAGGTCATGCTCGCCAAGGAGACAGCAGAGCGGGCGCGGCGCGATGAGCGAGAGAGGCTCGCTGACATCGCTGCACGCGCCCGAAGGCGGCTCGGGCGTCGGAGGGCGCAGACTGACCTCCGCCCCCCATGAGCGCGGGCCTGAGGGTGACGGGTGGACCGTCACCCTAGCAGAAGCAGACCACGGCGGCGGCGCGCATCATAGGACGATGCGCGTCCCCCCACACCGGGGTTGAGTCGGGGGACCTCCCGAGGAGGGCCAGACCGAGAGGGATGGCCCTGGGTCAGCCGGGGTGCGAGGGATATGTCGCATGACAACCTCACCTTCGGCCTAGCACTACGACCCAGAGACGGCGTGCGGTTTAGTCGGTTCGAGTCCGACATAACCTACCCCTCCGGCTCCGGAGGGGTGGGTATCCGGGGGATTTCCGACACGTTAAAAAAAAAAAACGTGTCGCTTTAACAGTCCAAATGCGGATTTGGTTTAACTTCGATATTTTCTGTGAAGCGACTGCCATCTGACCTCCTTAACCCAAAGACGAATTCGAAGCATTGCAGTTAGACCAGTTGTTGGTTTTTTGAGGGCTCCGAATACCAGTAACGACTGCCATAGATGTTCGCATAACAACCAGGACCAACTGCTTAACGTGCTCTCCGAGGCACGACCAGTCCAATGCAAGTATTCATATTCATGCATACAAATATTTGCATTGAGCAGGGATCGAACCCGCGCCTCCTGCGTAGCGGCCGCGCTCACTAACGCTACGGCACGGAGGTTGTCTTATATATGTCTTGTATCAATACAATTATTTTTGTATGTATCGTTTTCAGACCCAAATGCACGATATCATGCTGTATTGATTCATAAACTTTAATTCATCTCCATCCACATGTTTCGTGTGTCATACATTATAACATTCATGAAATTAAACTGCGACTCATTTCTTTCGCTGTATTATCTGCTTTCTAAGAAAAACCGCGTGGCTTGAAATTTTCTTCAGAAGTTCAAAACATAACATAGGCACACATAATTACTATATCTCGGCCACACATTTGTGGTTGGGTGACCACACATTTATATTGACACACAGACAAAGGAGATCACTGTTTTTGTAATTCTTTTTTTCTCTGAACTCGTTTCGTGAGTCCTTAGTTTTTATATGTATGCGTTATTATATGGAAGAGTTTTTTTTTTATATCACTTAGGTGGCCGACAAGCACACGGCCCACCTGGTGAAAAGTGATGACCGTGGCTTATGGACGTGTGCAACACCAGGGGAGACAATCGTACTGCAGACCCCGTAAACACAGAAGAGTTTCTGTGCCGTCAGTGTAGAAGATAAAGCGGGAATAGCCTTAGTGACGACACAAAATCTCTCCAGTGAGCTCTGGTTTCCCTTACATATTCTTGTAAACTTCAATTAATATACTTAGACCGATGTTAATAGACATTTCAGTCGTGCATAAAAATAGTTGCACTGAGCTGTAATCGAACCAGTTATCTCTGACGTAGCAGTCTAATGCCAGACCGCTAGCCCACACAGACCGTGAATATTGCAAACTAACTTTGGCTCGCGGCTCCGCTCGCATGGCATTCCGCTCCCGCAACCCACAGAAACTTATTCCAGCTCTAAACATATAACCTATGTAGGACAGCCTCCGAGGCGGAGCCTTTGTGAACGTGGCCGCTACGCAGCGCAGGAGGCGTGGGTTCGATCCCCGCTCAGAGCATGTATGCATGAATATGGGTATTTGCATTGAGCAGGTCGTGTATCCGAGAGCACGTTAAGTCGTCGGTCCCGGTTGCCACACAAACATCAACAACTGGTCTAACTGCAATGCTGCGATATCGTCTTTGGGTTGTGGAGGTCACACGGCAGTCGCTTCACGGAAAATTACAAAATTTAGCCAAATACGCACGCGGACCCCAGGCTCCCAAGTTGATAGCTCACTGCGACTGGAATTAACGCTTGGATGAAGAGAAAGAAAAATATAAATTATATATCGTTCCTGACTATATCAGGTTCAGGCGTCAAAAAATTCCTGCCTATGGATATCAACTGGGAGGGTGGTCTGAAGGCGAGCAGCATTGTCACGTTGAACGGCAAAAAAAAAAAAGTAAAACTGTTAATATTATCTCTCAAACTGCAAAACTCGTGGTCCCACCAGTACATTGTCGCCGCTGTGGCCATTTGAATGTCATTAGGCAGTCTCCGGCACGTTTAGTGCCAAGTGCTCGTTACTGCATACCTGTAGACGCCGCACATTAAACTATGCCGAATTCAAATCTGTTATACGATTATAAATATGTACTTCTACATACTGCTCTGTGACATATTAGACATTAGTACGGTTTTTAAATCGATTAAGATAGGAAAAAGTGAATGCTCAGGTGGGACTCGAACCCACGATCTTTCCCTTACAGGGGGAATGCTCTGACCACTGAGCCAAGATCGTGGGTTCGAGTCGCACCTGAGCATTCACATTTTCCTATCTTAATCGGTTTGAAAAGTTAGCATAGTAAATGCTTCAAATTTTTTTTTAAGTACGGTTTTTGTTAGGAAATTCCCACCCCTCCGTATGGAGGGGTGTGGCCCGGCTAGTGGTTATGTCAGACTATCCGACTAAAGCACGCTGTCTCATCATTGTCATCACTGCTGGTCATAGGCCTCTCCCAATGTTGGAAGGGTCTGGCCTACTTTTTCCACGCTGGCCAGACGGGTTGGTACAGGGTTTTAATTCGAGTTGTCTTTCTCTCGCAGTGATATCGTCTGCGTATTTTTCCTTTAGTCGCCTCTTACGACGCCTTTTGGATGAGATAAAGTGGTGATACTTACTTGTATTATTTCTCTATCACCGCTCTGTAAAGTGTTTATGTCAATTACATAAAGGGGTGGATAGCTTCTACAGGTTAAGTATGGGATCAGGAATAGGACAAATAGGGTATTTATTTACTTACACTTAAAAAAAATCATAGAAATACTCTAACTAACCGGGGCGGACCGTTTTTCGTTGTTGTCTTTATTTTTTTCATTTAGGTGGCAAACAAACACACGAATGGAAAGTGGTTACTGTGGCCTATGGACGTATGCAACACCAGGGGCGCTACCGACCCTGAATAAACCTTCTAATGCCCTTCTTGAAGAACCCCATATTGTAGTCGCTTGAGAAAAACCACAGCAGAAAATTCATTCCACAACCTGAGCGTGGGATGAAGTAGTTAGTGTATTTCTTTCGATTTTTTTATGCTTCACCCGTCGGTTCGCAAGCTATGTCACGGCTTTGTTCATTATGATATAGACAATAAGTAACTTGCAGCAATCTGCTTCTGCCATCTCAATTTTTGAACTTACTCGTCGATAACACAATATGGACCTTTTTTCGAACCTCATCATGATGAAAAACTTAAGAAAGAAAAACAAATAGGAATGTTGCAAGTGTCTGCAAAGCCAGGTGCGCTAATGTCGACGGTGTGTCATAATTTCGAGTCTAATTTTATCCGCGTCTCACATTTAGTTCCAGCATAAATATGACATAGTTGAGAACTAAAACTCATATTTTACTCTTCTATGAATATCTTACTAATATTATAAACGCGAAAATTTTTAAGTATGAATGAATGGATGGATCTGTGGATGGATTTTTGTTACTCTTTCACGTAAAAACTACTAAATGGATTTAAATAAAACTTTACAATAATATAGCTTATACATCAGAATAACACATAGGTCACAATTTATAACGATAACCGATATTATAGCGATAACTGACATCCACGCGGGCGGAGCCGCGGGCCAAAACTAGTATAACTATATTTTGTCTTTCACATTTAATGCCTAGCTCACAAGTCACAATATACTCGTAGTAGGTAAGAGGCTGTGAGAAAAGGGGGAGGTAATGAAACTCATGGTAACTGTTCTCCATTGGTACAGTGAATCTAGAAGTATGTAGCTATCGCTTGAGTATGTACCTACCACAATACTATGACAATGTTCGTATCGCGATTCCCTACAGAAAACTACGGGTTATCCACATTCTACAACCCATGTTAAAAACCATGTCTAGCTTGTAATATGTCCTAGATTTTATCCAAAAGCAGTTAAACATCATAAATATGTTTGAACTTACTTATACATATTCCGTTTGACCCCCTCCAGCTAAGCGGGTGTGTTCACTTATACCTATAGGTAGCGTAATGACCGAGATACGAAACTGGGGCCTTACGATCGTAATGCTGACTCCTTAAGATAAGATAAGATAAGATAAGATAAGATAATATTTATTTGCAAAAATCCTTAAATCCTTAACAACTAGGCTACCGACGCTTATTTACAAATAAGCCATTTGTGTCATTATTTTTTACACAATATTAAAAACATAACGATCTTCCCTAGGTTCATGTGCCTCGATACGGTGGAGCAATCGATCAGAAAGCTCCAAGAAGCCAAGCTGGAGCTCGCGCAGAACGTCCTCACCGGCGCGAAGAACACCAACAGATCGAAACTCACCATAGAAGACCTCAAGATGCTGTTCAATATGGGACAGTGAGACTTGTCCACCATTGCCTCCTTTGATTCGAACTTAAAAAAAAACATCGCGCTAAAAAAAGTGAAAGCTAGATTTTTAATTGTGACATTTGAAATTTCGAGTTTTAGGCGCCATTTTTAAGATTTTGAATTTAGAAATAATATCGGATGATTTCGATGATATAAAAAGTCTAGAAGAAGATGCACGTGGGATTGGGTTACACGCGTTCCACGATCTTTGAACACGTAATTTTATTAACAGCAGAAGCAAAACACTCAATCATCTAAAGAAACACACATTTTTGTAGATTTCTAATACAAGATCCGTTTGTGGGTAACAAAGAACTAGTCCTTGGAATATGAATTATCTCTTTGTTGACTCCGAATTTTAAACATTTTGATTGATACATTTATTAAGACAAAATACTCAATCGGGCTAACTAAATAATATTTAAATTTTTCAAAAATACATATATATTGAGAAACCTGATTTTGTTTCTGATTTATACCGATGTAAAATTGTTCAAAACATGTTTTTAGTAAAGATAGACAGAAATTTAAATTAAAAAATAACATTTTGATGCGCCCGTGAGTTTCGAAGGTTATAAAACTTCGGCTTTCTTTTTAAATAATAACAAGCTTCGCCACTGGCCTTAATGGTTCTTAATTTCAAATAATTCATAAAAAAAAATATTAAACGGACGTTTTACCTCTCTTTTAGCCTCAAAAAATAATATTGAATTATCCTATTAATTTTATTGTTTAGATAACAAACTGTGAATATGTAGCGCTATGACAGTGGCAGGCGTGATCAAACGAATTTCATCACCTATACCTCAACATAGTCTGTGCACTTGTCTCTGATTAAATAAAAAATATTATCGTTGTGAATAACACAAATATTCAAAACTAGATTTTGAAAATCGAGCTAAAGCTAGAGCTACTTATACCCGCCATTTGTATGTGTTAAGCCAAGACTCAAAGGTGGCTTCCAAAGCCTCGCATTTAAAATATGTAATTAGTAAAAGCCATATAGATATTAGAATTTTAACTGTGAATTCATTGACCAACTGATATGTTTTTATTAATAATTATAATGTAAAATATAGACATAATTAGATATAAAGAATATTTTCCACACATACATGAATATTTTATAAGAATTGTTTTACAATAAATAGATATGTAATTTATTAAGTATGTTTTTTTTAACCTCATTTTATGGGCATTCGGATTCTAATCTAGCTAGCAAGGTTTAATAAAGGGGTTAGGTTGGAGACTCCACCGAGTCCAAAACCGAGAAGGAAACTTGCGCTAAAGCTTTGTCCGTTAATCAATAAGTGTATTGTCTTGCAAATGAGCTGGGCAGGGCCCCGAGGGGTCTTGGTGGGACCCTCTACTAACCTGTGGAGCTCTAGTGTTGGCAATAAAAATACGGATTTACTCCCTCACCTTAGCTCTCGTTTCTTGAAATTTCCAATGACGATTATGGACGAATCTCGACCAATGACCAATGACAATACAATGTCTGTTTTTTTAATGATCACAAGCGTGATTTATACCGAGACAAATAATCCACAAACTCATGACTAAAGCCCAAAGAACTCCATTAGGTAACAAAAATAATACTGACGTCTCATCCCTGAAAGGGAAACGAACCATTCATAAAAATTCACTGAGAAACATCACTTCGGACAGATCATTCACCGCCGGAGACAACACAGAGAGACATTTAAAAATAGAATAGGAATCACGGCCGTGCACGGTCCGAACGAAATATTACCATCATACGGCATACGAACGGAGTGAACTGAATACTTCTAACGCGAGAAAAGCTCGTATTTGTCTAAGTTATGAGCATTGAACGCAGATCGTGCGTGAGCCCTGCTCCGCACGTCACCAAGCGATTATTCGCAATACTCACGTTGATGATAGGCCTTTTGTGCATGTTTGGAGGTAAGACTTTATTTATTTACTAACAGTGAAGTTTCTGTGTGATACGCAATCGAAAGAACATGATTTGAATTGCGCGGGTGAAAAGAAAAAATTTGAACATCTGTGATGTGAACAACGTCGGCATTTTATTAGTTTTATTTTTGTAACTGCACGCTGTGACGTGTATACATGTACTCGTGTGTAGTTGTATGTGATTAACAGGTGCTTGTATTGTAAATTCTCATGTTTAGTAAATGATACGACCACCGAATAGTTCAACTTTTTTTTAAATGTTTGGCTTTTACCAGTGCCGAAATTTCACATTTGCCGCCAGCAGTGCATTCAAAATTGATATTTTGTAAATACCTTTAAATTAAAAAAAAACAACACTTCGTGGGCGAACTCAAATTTAAAAAAAAATACAAAACATTCCACGCGGGCCAGGGCATCGTTTGTCTCGCAGTTTAGGTGAATTGCTAGGTATAAATGTAATTATTAATATTCCTCCAGTTAAACTGAATTGCTTGTGTTAAGTTAGAAATGGGTTCATGTCGGTTGTGTGATGGTAGATACGAATTCGAGCCCGGGACCCCACGATCGCAAGGCCGACTCCTTAACCACTAAGCTACCGACACTTATAATTCCTGTCAATTATCTGTGCAGTCTATGAATATTTTTTTTGTTTTTTTTTTTTGTGTATGTGTAATACTTAAAAAATAGTGATTTAATTCTAAGGCTGTCTTTAAAATAGTTGTTCATTAAGCCTCTGTTTATAGTAGCTTAAAATACCTTCATAAATCGTGATACTCTTTTATGTTGGTATCCAGGATTGTATTTTTAAAGAGATTGCCTTCGTCGCGGCCCCTAGACGCGGTCCATTACGGGTCAAGGCTACGCGTTACCTAGACAGTGGTTTGACTCAGAATTAATCAGCCGTCTTCGAACGACATTGTTCGAGTTGAAAGAATTCAGAGATGACTCACGCATCCTTTTTCTCCCTTCTCTATTATGATCTTTACTAATGAGAAGTATAAATATAGAAATCAATTCCCCAAACCAAAACGTGAATCACTTTCACCTTGTTGGAACATTACCAGTAGAGGAGGTCATGCTTTTCCCAGGATGAACCTGTTTCTCCTTCAGTATCAGTCCTACCTTTTCCGTGTGGAAATCCACATTAACAACCCCACGGAGCCTAAACCTGGCGGTAACGGGTAAATCGGTTGGTCACTTCAGTGGAAACACTCTCAAAGTCATAAATGGCTCAGGGTCAGTCAAGATTCGAGGGAAATCCATTATTGGTTAACCTTTCACCCCTATGCTAGGTGATGGTTATTTTTTTCGGTTAGATCCAAATCCCTCATAATCACCCGCTGGCTGGTGCGGGAGCTATCCATGGGAAACCTAGTAAATAGGTACGACCAGGGTGACTAAAACCGCTAGTCCACTTTTTTTATATCTACTACACGTCTATTTGACTTCACTTCGCCTGATCGTAAGCTGAAGGCAAAGTCTCAGGAAAGAGGGTCACCCTTACATACACGAACCACGTTAACAATGGTACGTGTATGTAATGGTAACCCTAGTGCTGCGACCATTATCGCCCTTACCCACCTGGCTACGCACTTGCTGACCCCTGAACGCAAAATCCGACCGAGATTGGATTACTATGGAGGGTATTTCGCAATCGTGCACCATGGTACCCACAGGGTCGAAATTTGTGACAAATTTTTACCTAATTATGTCCATAAATGTCTTCTTTCCTTAAAGCTCATCAATAAATATTATCCTTTCTTTTTTAGGCTACCTACTAGGTCGCATGGCGCACAACTCAGAACCTAAAAAGACCAACGACCTGCTGACATGGAACCTCACCTTAGTATCAGATACTTTGTACAAAAAAGCTAAAAGAATCACTCCTAAAGTGATCCATCACAACGATTCAGACAAAATACACAAAAGGCTGTCGGATATATTCAACTGCAGCAGTGCTTGCGGGACCATCAACAGATATAACCTCGGCGAATACGTCAAGAATTCCATTAATTTCCAAGTGACGAAACTAATGAAATACGTTTATAACGCGACCTTGTATTTGGATAGTCTTAGCTGACATTAGAAATAGGTATAATTCACTCCATATAGATATCGTTATTAATAAAAGCACTAATGGTGGACACTGACCCAATAGTGAACACTTTCGAAAATGGTGTTAATTCGGCATGTCCACCCGATTAAACTAAACTAAACTAAAAATTCTCTTATTTTAGTTTAGTTCAACGCTTTGTCTATTCGGTTTGGCCACCGAACTAAAAATAGTGCATGCATTTTTAGTCAAGGTCACACGACTAAATTGAATAAACCCTTTTTAATCTGTGAATTCAATGAACGAATGACAACGTCGTTGTTGTTGAAGTGTGAGAGAGACAACTTAACTTCTTGTCAAAAAACGTGTTCAAATTCAAACGTGACCGTAAATTAAACCTCTGAAAAAATAAACAAACCAAAACAACAAACTTGGCAGCATGGTAATGGGAATATTACGTGAAAAGAGGAAAAATAAACAATGTATGTGTATGTCACAATCACAAAAAAATCCTCTTCGCTTAATTTAAGATGATTTTCAAGTAAGTATCTCTAACAGGAACTTGGCCGCTGATGACCCTAAAGAATTTTTTTTAATTTACGGTCGGCCATCTCAAACGGATTTGATGCATCCTTCGACCGAAGCAACCTGGCCCGTTCTTCCCGATTTCTGTAAAACAAATAAATTTCTAACCTTAAAATAAATTTCAAACCCAACCTTAATGATAATAGTTAATTTTTCAATTATTTTTATTGTTACACAATTTTTACATATATTACAGATGTATTGGCAAATATTAAATTAAATTTATAAAGTAACTATATATACACAATACTAAATATAATAAAAAAACTAAAAGTTAAAATGCGTCGTGGAATTCATCCGCATCGCATGCCTCTTTTGGTAGCGTTCCCAGAAGACTAGCAGCATTGCCACGTTGTATGGCAATACTTAATCTCTAACCTGAAATGAGGCCAGCCTTCTGGTCACGAGACGCGTCGGCCATACATTTCGCAATCTCCCTGAAGAGATTGCGGGCGCTCGGACCCCAAGGCCCAAACGTTTCGACTCCAAACGGCACACATTCATAATCTCCAATAGGATTGGAGTATTTGCGCCGCTTAACAGCCGCTGCAGGAGCTGCAGCGGCACCGGCACAGCTAGCAGTGCCAGTTATATGGGTAGGGGCAATGGTTTCGACGCATGTTGCGTCCCACACCAGAGTCCTACCCATTTTCCAAGGCATTATTGGCATACCATCCAGTCTCTTGCCATCGTCGCGCGCCAAACCGTTTGGTTCAAGCACAGCTGGCATACCAGCAATGACAAGAGCACGGCGGATAATGTCGTTGAGGCTGGCGTGCCGTGGAATTCGCCCCGCGATCCTGCAGCATGACAGGCCATGGTGTCCGAGTCGGTCAACTGCTTCTCCACAATGACATTGATGCGTAATTTTTAAATGCTAGGTCAGTTTTGAACAAATAAACACATATTTAGTTGATAAATTTTCTTATTTACCTTTCTTGCTCCTCGAAAAAAGCAGCCACAACGCATACGTTCATTTTTCTGTAATTTAAAAATTTCAACCAGCACAAACAATCAGCAGAACAAGGTTTATTTTAGTTTTATCGCGACCAAAAATATGGCCACTAAAATAAGTCGGATTTTAGTTTGACAGGAATAAAATTTTGCCTTACCGAATAGCAAAATGGAGGATTTCACTAAATTGAATTCGACTAAACTAAAAATAGTTTAGTCCTGTCAAATTAAGTTAGTTGGTGTTTTCCCGAATAAGAAACCGCAATTTGACGTGACTAAACTAATTATAGTTTAGTTTAGTCGGAATTTTGCCAACCCGAATCGACACCAATATCCTTTATTGTAAGAAAAGTAACTATTTGGTTTAATTGACTATTTACTTTAAAAACCACCTACTGGCGTCTATAATACATGTTAAAAAATTCGTAACCCTGTCGTAAGTAAATATTTGAGCCAGTCGTGTTTTGTATTTAATAATAACGATTATCACTATGTATGGATGTTATAAATATGTAAGTTGTTCACCTGCGTAGACCATTGCCGTATTTTTATGGCTAAGAAATATTAGTTTTAAGTAATTGTCCACTATTAGTACTTATAACATAGTGTATAATAAAATAATGTTATTTAAAGTAAAAGTATACTAGTATTTAATTTTTTTTTCTTCAAAAGTTAATGTCTAATATTGCTGTACGGGCTACGGCTAAAAGGATGTACGGGGTGGACACAAGTTCGGGGAGGGGGCGTCGCAGCCACGGCCTGTTTCTGCTGGGGAAACAGGCGGCTCTACCTGTCACCCGCAGGCCCGCGCTCATGGCGGACGGAGGTTGCCCAGTCCAGTTGCCTCAGTTGGCGGGCAGCTAGGACCGCGAGTCTTCTTCGCTGCCGGTCACGCTCCCGCCCCGCCGCTTGCTTCACGAGCATAACTTGCTCGCAGAAGGAGGCGCTGGCCACCCACGCAACCGCGCAGTGTACCATCGCCGCGAGCAAGGTGGCGAGCTTGAGAGCTCGCACTCCCACTCCCAGGGCCGCCACCGCCACTAGCTCCCGCCTCCTCGGTGAGCGTGTGCAGGCGGGGGTTGGGTGGATAAAATGAGAACAGACGCAACTTTTACCGCTCTTTTACCATTCTTAATTTATTAAGTTCAGTAAAAAAAAATATTTTGACTACAGGAAAATACCCAACAGCCTAATTTTATGCTTAGACTAAGTTTTTGTACCACTTAGGTGGCAGACAAGCACACTGCCTATTTGATGGAAACTGGTTATCGTGGTCTATGGACGTGTGCATTGGGTTCACTGACCTGTAATTTGGTAATATTAGTCACAATCGAATAAAGTACTACTTACTGGCTTAAAATATGTTTTTAAATTATTGACGCTATTTTATTAGGCCGCTAGGTGTTGCTTGTGACTGCGCTTGCATGAAAATTTAATCCCTTTCCCGCAACCCGTGATGAAATGCCTATTTATGGTATTTCCGACTAAAATCTAAGAGCTTTATCAAACATCTGTAGATCCGTTCTGCAATTAGAGCGTGATTGAATAACAAACATCCAAAAATCTTAACAAATCTTCAAATTTTCCAAACATCTTTGATATAGGTTGGTGACTTCATCAAAGATTGGTACAATACGCGCCACACAACTTTGCGTCTATGAACTTCGCGCGAAAGGCGCAGCAATGATGCAATTATAGTATAGGTGTCACAGGGGTAACTGCTGCGCAGCGGAAGGGGGCGGGGCGGCACGTGGCCAGCCAAGGCGATGTCAAATCGTGCATCCCGCTCTGACATTCGGTAATTTCGCCGCTTTCACTCCAAGATATTATTATTAACGAAAGAAAGTAATATTTTGTGTTATGTATTTCAAGTTGCCTCATTAGTAAAGTCATTATAATTTATCTATATATAAAAAAAGGTTAATTACTCCAGGTAAATTATTTAAGTTATTTGCTACATGAATAGATTACACTTTAAACATAATTCAATTAGATGGGAATGACTACGGTAATGAGGATGTTTCTAGACTAAACATTTACAGTACCTACTTAATCTTTAAGTAATATTTCACGCAAACAGTATGTTAGATGTATTTTAATACTTAGTACTTTCGTTCGCGACGGTACCTGCGCAACCTTGACTATGTTGCTAACTTCGTAGGAGCAAAGTTATGTGGCGCGTATTGTATTTAAGTAAATTATGAAAGCATCTTGAAACTATGTTTATATGTTTATGCACTTCTTTTTTAGAAATACCATAACTGTGGTTTCAGAACGGAATACAATATCTGTGGTTCATTTTTATTTGTTCACAACATTCAGATAAAAATTGTCAGGAAAAAGCGCGGGAAACTTCGGTTTGAGCGGGTGTTTTTTTTCTTTCGAAAATTTTAAAATTAATTTAAACGTGTAAAATAATTAGATTGGTTTGAAAATTTGTATAGTTAATAACTTAGTAGTAATCTTCTTATATTCTGTGTAGTTTAGGTGTTTATTTGGTAAGTTTATTTATATTGTTTATTATATGGTAATCTCTTATAAGGTCAGGATCGTATGAACGATCCGCCTATAAATTTCATGGGGGATTTAAGCTCTGGCTTAAATCCCCCCGTGGCTAGTTACGTCACAATCGATCAAGGTATGGACACGGACGCATCCATTCAGGGTAGCGGTAGAGATACTGATAATTCAGTAACAGGTAATGACAGAAGCAGAAAACGTAGGCAACATAGGGTGTGCAAAAGTTGTCATAAAAAGAAAAAAAATAATAAAGGAGTAGTTAACCTGAAAGAGGATTCTAATGTTTGTAATGAAAATGAGTGCAACTGTCTATCTCTTCCATCTCACAATCCAACACACACTGAGGCTAAACCTGAAATAAATATTAATAGTACTGCACCAGTCAACCAGATTGAACCTATACAAATTGGTCGGAGAGAGTACATAGAAACTGATGCTGCACCTTACTTAGTCCATGTACAACGTAAAGCTGATATGGATAACAGCCCTACTAGTTTACATCCCATTACCTTTGGTAACTTTCTGAAGAAAAATAAATTTGAAAATATAGTTACAGGTTCTGTGAAAAGGATAGGACGAAATAAATGCACTGTTTCCTTCACAAATTTTATAAGTGCTAACAATTTTATTGACAAATGTAGTTCATTAGACAGTAATCTTAAGGCATTTCTGCCAACATTTAATATCACCAGAATGGGGCTTGTCCGTGGAGTCCCTGCTGACTGGTCACTTGATGAAATTTTAGATAACTTATCTGTCCCAATTGGCTGTGGGAAGATATTAAAAGTGAGACGGTTAAATTATAAGGTCTATGTAAATGGTACATACACATGGAAGCCCTCTCAGTCTGTTGTAATCACCCTTGATGGTCAAGTGTTACCCAAAAGGGTTTACATATGCTACAATGCTCTGCCAGTTGACATCTATGTTTATCCCACTATTCAGTGCTATCGATGCTGTCGTTACGGACATACCAAGAATCAGTGCCGGTCTGGCCAACCTAGATGTTACAAATGTGCTCAAAACCATTTAGGAGAAACATGTTCTGTTGAGCAAGATAATGCTTCATGTATTTGTTGCTCTGGAAGGCATTTTGCAATTAGTAAAAGTTGTCCTGAATTTCTAAGGCAAAAAGATATAAAGCATTCTATGGCTCATTCCTGTTTATCTTATGTAGAAGCATTAAAACTTCATCCACCAGTGTCAAAGTCATTTGCTGAGGTTTTGATTTCTAGTCCTTATAAATCTGCTCAACCATCCTCCCAATCTGGTCCTAATAACATTCCGACTTCTTACAAGAAAACGGTTTGGCAAAAGCCACGTGCTCCTGCGAAATTAACACAGGGTTACGACCAAGCAGCCCATAAAGCTATCCTTAGTGAGTTTCGATTTCCAATTCCAAATGATGGTTGCGGATTATCTCAATCAAAAGAGCCCGCACAGTCCCAGTTCCATCAAAGTGATGATCTAGATTGCATTGTTGACATGATTAAAAACCTTATTGGTATGTTAATTCATAAAAAAATTATAAAGCCGTCCCACGCCGACATCAATGACTTTGCAAACATTTCCCCAAACAATCAATACAGTAATGGACAGCATAATCCAGTGGAATTGCCGATCAGTAATTCCTAAAAAAACTGATCTTCTTCATCTTGTTAATAAGTTTAATCCCGTTATAATATCTCTATCAGAAACCTGGCTATTAAGTTGGCAATTATTTGGTATTAGAGGTTAGGTACACCTGCATACGTAGTGACAGAAATGACGGCTACGGTGGTGTAGCCATGTTGATTAGAAATAATTTACCATTTACTCGTATTCCATTTGCAAATAATAACGTTTCTCTTATTGATATTGTTGGTGTAATTATTGAAAATATTTCTTTTGTGTCTGTATATATTCCGTATGCTACCAATGCTGCCATAAGAGAGTTAGAAAACGTAATTTCTTCGCTTGATAGACCTTTTTTAGCTATGGGTGATTTTAATTGTCACCATCAATATTGGGGAAGTAGCGAGACGAGAAGTAATGGTAGAAAACTTTTGAATATCTTGGACAATCATAATTTATGCCTATTAAATTCGGGTCAACCCACTCGCCGTACAGGTCCAAACCAAATAATTAGTGCTGTGGATCTATCAATATGTACACCTAACCTAGCCTCCTCACTGTCGTGGTCCCTTCTTTCATCTTCTTATGGAAGTGACCATTTTCCAATTATAATCTCCTCACCTATAAGTAGTCCTTTAATCAAAAAGCGATGCCCCAGATTAAAGTACAAATTAAATAATGTTGATTGGCACCAATTTCGAACCCAAGTAGATGCCAATATTTCACTACTACCAGAAATTGTGCGTGGTGGCGAGAATGATTGCAACGACGCTTTGGCCAAGTGTCTGATTAATGTTGCTGATCAATTGTTTCCCATTAAGAATAATTCCTCCAATAGGATTCCGTTACCACCGTGGTGGGATGCACACTGTTCTGATGCTGTTAAAAAAAGGAAAAAGGCTGAGAAAATATATGCTGAAGATATGTCACCCGAAAACTTAGATAAACTTACAAAAACATTGAAAGAAACCCGTACCATCCTTAAGGGAAAAAAGTTTCAAGGATGGAGAGCTTTTTGTGCCTCTTTGTCTCCGACAACGTGTCCTTCAGAGGTGTGGCGTAGCATTAAACGGTTTAGATCTGCTTTCAATGACTCATCCTCTCAGTATCAACTACCTTCTTCTCTGACTAACAGTTTTCTTAATATATTAGCTCCTCCTTATGTTGCAGAGAAAGACTCACACTCTCCCACCACAGCTCTTTTCCCTGTCATTCATACGGGTACTCCTTTGTGCATGCCCTTCAGTTTGTATGAGCTGAAGGGGATTCTATCGTCTGTTAAAGATTCTGCCCCTGGTGAAGATGGTATACCTTACTCTTTTCTTGTTCATTTAAGTGATGATAGTCTAAATTACTATTTAAAACTAGTTAACTCTGCTCTTGCCTCTGGGAACATCCCTTCTTCTTGGCGTTTCCAAGAGGTTATCCCAATTTTAAAATCTGGTAAACCACCCAACAATGCTGAATCATACCGACCAATAGCTCTTTCGTCTGTTCTTGTTAAAGTGGCTGAGCACCTTGTTAAAAACCGTCTGGAATGGTACATTGAGAGTAAACACATATTATCAAGAAGCCAGTTTGGTTTCCGCAAAGGAAATAGTACAATAGATAGTATAAGTGTATTCACTACTGATATTCATCTCGCGTTTTCAAATAACGAATCTGTGGTTGCATCATTTTTAGATATCAATGGTGCCTATGATAATGTCATATTATCTATCCTAAAACGCAAATTAATAGCTCTTAAAATTCCGCATCTTTTAGGTAACTTTATCTTAAAGTTACTATCCGTTAGATATGTATCCGTGTACTCTACTGATGGTAGCAGAAAAACTCATTCAGTTTTTAAAGGTCTTCCACAAGGATCAGTACTCAGCCCTTTACTTTTTAATATATATACTTATGATTTGGAGCCCTCGCTGAAGGGCACAGTTAATATCTTACAGTACGCTGATGATCTATTATTATATTCTATAGATAAATCCATTAACAACGCCTGTGAGTCGTTAACAATTTCTCACAAATTACTAAAATGTTGGCTGGATGAAAATGGACTAAGCCTATCAACTCACAAGAGCACTGTTGTTGTTTTCTCTAGAAAAAAAGCGTTTTCTGATCCCATAGTTAAATTTAATGACTCTACTTTACCCGTAAAAGACTCCGTAAAATTTTTAGGTCTAATTTTAGACAAGAAACTTACTGGAGAGCCGCATTTTATGTATGTTGTGAACAAGTGTGAACGTTTGCTTAACATTATGAGATGTTTGACGGGTGTTTGGTGGGGTGCTCATCCCACTAGCCTTAAGCTTTTATACAATGCAATCATTCGCAGTGTTCTAGATTATGGAACATTCCTTTTAGACGGGGGCAACAAAAAAGGTACCAAAAAATTAGATGACATACAATCCAAGGCTCTGAGAATCATTTCGGGCGCAATGAAATCAAGCCCCCTTAATGCCCTGCAGGTAGAGTGTGAGGATCCACCACTTTACCTCCGGCGCCAGTACCTATCGGATAGGTTTATATTTAAAATAATGGAATCAACGAACCATTTATTACATAAAAAACTAGATGCTCTTGATCAGCTTGTCCTGAACTCCAAGTTCTGGAGACGACAAAGCACTCCATGCATAATTAACAGTTATAGGAAATTTCATTCAATACATGGACGGGTCTTTCGTTCGCCATCGCTTGCCCTTTTTGACAATATATCCTATGAATCATTAACCCTTGCACCTGACATCTGCTATAGTATAGGTATAAATAAAGGAGACCCAGATGCTAAATTTAATTTCAATAAGACAGTGGACGAAAATTGGTGTGAATGGCACCATATTTTTACTGACTCTTCTAAAAGTAGTTTTACTTGTGTAGGTATAGGCATTTATCATTCACAATTTAAAATTTCACAAAAGGTTAAGCTTCCCCCTGAAACTTCAGTTTATACTGGAGAGTGCTTTGGTATTTTGAAAGCATTAGAGTATGTACTATTAGCCAAGCTCCCAAAGACTGTAATCTTTTCCGATTCTAAAAGTGCGCTTCAATCTATAGATAAGTTCCCATTTAAGAAACCATATTATCCGATTATCTTTGACATCAGAAAACTACTTAGTATTTGCCGATCCAAAGGTCACTCTGTTATATTTACTTGGGTACCTAGCCATTGTGGAATTTGGGGAAATGAGAAAGCCGACCAACTTGCAAAAGAAGCAGTTCACGATGGTGATATTTATCCTTATACCTTATATTGTCATGATCTCGTGAATTTGCCCATGAATTTCTTAACAGATCGATGGTCTAAATATTTCACAGATTCCTGTAAATTTAAAGGTAAGAGATATTTCGATGTTCAACCTGAAATCCCACGAAAACCGTGGTTTAGTAGGGTTGAATGTTCAAGGTTATCAGCTTCAATTATTATACGAATGCGGCTAGGTCATGTTTGTACTCCCTCCCACCTTGCTAGGTTGCAAATTGTAGACAGCGATTTGTGTGATTGTGGAATGGATGTTGGAGACATTGATCATATGTTCTTCTCATGTCCGCGTTATGACCGTTCCTCATTCCTGCATTCTATCATTTCCTTGTCGGTCCCTCTTCCTACCCGAATGAGTTGCTTATTAATGAATCCCATACTATATTATAATGTTATTTCCTCTTTTCTTCTACTTAATGATATTAAATTGTAATTATGACTTTTAGTTATATATTTTAAGATCCTTTATATGTATTTTTAATTTACTTTTTTGGACTTAACTATTAGGTAAACCTATCTAATTATCCAAATTCCGTTCCTATTCCTTTCCTCGGTAATACCTTTTAATGTTTAGTAGTTTCCTTAACTTTGTCGTTGGCACACAGCTTGCTAGTGCCAAAGGGAAAAAAAAAAAAAAAAAAAAAAATTGTCAGCCAATCAGCTAACACGCATTCACGTCGTTTACTGAGCGGGAAACCATTTGTCCAATCAGAATACAGAAAACGCCAGCGTCGCTGAGATGAAGCGTCATATATGCGTCACTTCGATGGAGTTCCGGTATGCCGTCTGCATCCGCCATTTTGATCGGACAATAGCGGTGCGCAAAAATCCGCTGGCGAATTTTTAAACAAAATATTATTGAAAATAAGTGACAAAATATAAAATGGTGCCGGTGAGTGCAAGTTTCTATTCGCGGCTGTCGGCTACGTGTACTCACGAACCCACTGATGAAACGCAATCTCATTTCAGCAAACGAAGGTGTTCGTCGGCAGCCTGCCGCAGGGCTCCAAGCCGGAGGACCTTCGCAAAGTGTTCGAGCGCTTCGGTGTCGTCACAGAGTGCGATATTATGAATCGATGCGGTTTCGTACACATGCAGACCGAGGACCAGGCGTCGGCGGCGATCCGGGGACTCAATAATTCAACATTCAACGGCGGCGTCATCACCGTAGAGCGGGGTCGCATCAAGGAGCGTGGCGCCCGTGGTGGTCCTGGCGGAGGTCGCGGGGGCATGCGAGGCGGCATGCGCGGAGGCATGGAGCGGCGCGGCGGCGGCCCCATGCGCGGCGGGCCTCCTCCTCGGGATTCGCCCTACGCGCGGGACCGTCCGGCTCCGCATCAGCGCGGCCCGCCGGTGGGAGCGCCGGTGCCGATGGCGCCTCGCCCCATGCCGTACGAGCGCGAGCGTGCGCCGCCTGCGGCATACGACGATCGCTACAACGGCTACGGCGGCGAGGATCGACGCGGGTTTGCACTCATGGACCGAGGCGCCCGCGACCCATACGCGGCGCCGATGTACGACGAACGGCGCTACGACGAGCTGGCGCCGATGTACGACGAGCGGCGCGCGCCGCTGTACGACGAGCGCGACATGCTGGAGCGCCGGCCCGCGCTGCCGCCCTACGAACGCGCGCCGCCGCCGCGCCCCGCGCCCATGCCCAACGGAGACATGTTCAGCCGGAGGTCACCCATGTAAGTCGAACTAACTTCCTTTAATTAAACATCTTGCTCGTACTATTATCATTTAAAGATGTCAGAAGCAACTAAAGACTCTTGCCATCGTCCTGAGTTCCTACAATGACATAATTGCATGGAGTACCTACTTGTTTAGCGAATTGGAGTAAATTGATATTGTGAAGGCTCATTATCACTTATCTAATTCAAACTCAAGCATAACATTGTTATTCCCCCATATTAGATTCATATGATGTGGATTTGTGTGAGATAGCATGCTTCATCTGGAAATAAGTTTATACTATACATTGTTAGAGCTAATGTAGCAGTAGAAATAATTTGTTGGAACAGTAAGACTGTTCAAAAGTATTCCTTCATTTCTCGCTATCAGCATTTCAAATGTTTGTTTGTCACTATGATTCAATGTCCCATCCTTAATCAATCACTGATACTTAGATAAAAACAAACAGTAAACAATCTTGTCTTGAACATAAGGTGTAGGAAAATTTATTGATAAGGATTTGGCCACAACCAATTCAATCCAACATTTTTCTTTGTTTAACACAATTATTAGACTGTAACGTTTGCATTATTCATTACTTATTGGTCGCTAACTATCTGAATAACAGATTTGCTTCAACTCTTGTAACACATACACATATTTATCTGGATATTATAATTAATTCTATTATGATTCATTTGTTATCATTACTTTTAGAGTGATGTTTCATCTACTTTTCAGTAGGCGTGTTCGCAGCCATGTAACGAAGTTGTTCCCCAGCTACTCCCTCTTTCTCTTGGTCACTCCATAACTTGAGAATGACTTGATTTCATTCATCCTTTTTTTAGTCTTCTAATACATGTAGAAGGTTCTTACAGAAAAAGGTATTAAAATGCAGATAGTGTTTTACAGGCGGAGCTGTGAACAAAAAATCAAATAATTTATTTTGTGGAATATGGGTTTATATGATATCGTTATAATTAGTTTTATCACCATACTCAACCACCAAAGGAGCTGGTTCCTATTTATAAAGGCTAGCAAAGGTACCACAGATCTGAAGGCATGTTTTCTATGTGCTGATTGAACCCTATCACTGCCTCTTCGGAGTTACACATGCTTATTACTCGCTCTTAACAGCTCATTAAGCATGCTATACTATAGCATGTGTAACAGTGCCTTAATGTTCATTAAATTACCAGTATGTTCAGGCACATAAGTGCCCCTACATAATAATATGATCTGTTATCTGACATATTTGCTTTATTATGAAATACAATACCCAAGTCAGCTATTGTTTGCCAGCTCCTTGTTTTACATTAGAAACAGCAACTAAAATTTTTTCTCAGAAATTTGTATCATCAGTTATTGTAGTGACACTTAGTGACCTGCTTCTGTAAGCAATGTGAAATATATACTAATATTATAAATTTGAAAATAACTCTGTCTGTTATGCTTTCATGCCTGAACCATTGAAATGGTTTTGATGAAATTTGGTACAGAAAGAGATTAGACCTTGGGAAAGGACATACCTATGCTTTGTTTGGATGTGATAACCGACATTTACACAAGCGGAGCCGTGAGCTGCTGCTATTATTTATATTATTCGGTTGGAAGTCAGATAGACTGCACTAGGTGATATAGATATGGTTGTTTTGTACTATGAATAGATATTAAACAGACATACTCCTACATGAGTTCTGGGAAACATGAAACTATGAACCCACGCAAAACATTAAAGAAAGTGCATTTACTCAAGTAGGGTACCATGTAGATATAGGATATCACTTCAGTTTTCTCACAGTAGAGTTTAAGCGGAACTTAAGAAATCTCATTTCAACCCACAATTCTCATAGGGAATATGCATATGATACAAATACCGCTCAATTTTTTTACATGATGTAGTATTTTGTCTTAGATTTACGTGCATATTAATTCGTGATTAAGAAAATAACTATCGAAATGAGCGTAAGAGGGAAGTTCAAATGAGTTAAAATGTAACCCTAATGGTAGGAAGTTTTGGCCAATAGCGTTCCGACTCAGAGTTCACTCTGACGTCATAACCTGTACTAAAAAATATCAGCTCGTGTCATCTAGTTATTGTAAACTTGTCCTGTTACATCATTAAATTGAAGTAAAACACAAAATATTAATAGATAACAATCTGAAACAGTTTTGTAGCTATTTACAACATTGTGTAGGTGTTATTGTTATATACCCATGCCAACTGACCTCCACAACCCAAAGGAGCTAGCAAAGCATTGCAGTTAGACCAAGATAAATAACTTGCTTTTATAATTTTCACCTGCATTTTTTAACTTGACTTTTTGTGTTTTGCAGGCGCGGTGCGGCCGGTCCTGGCGGTTACGACAGAGACCCTTACGCACAGCAGTACCCTCCGATGGGACGGTAAGATCATTTTTATACTAAATCATCCTCTATGCAAGGAGTATCAATATATCACGTTTAGATATTTTGATATTCATTGAAACAATTTGTTAATAATTATTATCATTTTAGAGTGAATCTAGAACAGATGAATCAACTATGTTCTTTTGGAACATTTATAACATTATAATGAAGGCCTACATATACAATTTGCAATCATTTATACAAATAAATAAAGAATCCAGAGTGGACAGCAGTCGACATGAAGATTTGATGTCACTGATTACAATTTCGATGTCAGATTAGCGATTTACCACTTGCTTATTAGACAATTTGTTGTTTACAATTGGTGAATTAGCGATACAATGAATATTCACAATTTGTTTATTTGGAGATTTGCAATATGATAACGACTCCTCAAAAATGTTATAGTTGATTCAACTGTTCCTAATTTCGGATTTTTCAACAATAATTCCTCTAAATATAGTCGAATGATTCGTTTCTAATGGTTTCAAAGATTTTGCTACATTGACTCGACCACAATGCAAACAGGATAACTTACAAATACCGTTTATGGAGAAACAACTGTAGTTACACAATAGTTCGCTTCTTGACACAAGGTACCCGATGACCTCGTTCTTATTTATACGTAGATACGACCTACTATGGTAGCACATACCGTATCTATCACTCTTACCAATGGCGTCATACATTCGCACGATGCTTTTAGACTTGCGGCACTAATATTCACCTGTTAAATCAATATTCAAACGTTGGCAAATACATTCTACTAAGCAAGCAGCTTATGTTCTTTTGGACAGAAGAATATAACTTAAGGTGATAAAACTTTTGTTAAGAACTAAAATATTGAGTGACGCTCGCCTGCAGACTACTGTGGAACGCTTCTCACGTCGTCGTTAAATGATGTGTCCAAAATAAATTACATTTTATTTTCTATGCGTTTTAAGGTTTCCGATTACCTATTTTTGATAAATGTCCGAAGAATAAGACGTAGTTGCCGTGAATTGAAAGTAGTCAAATTATTATGATCATAGGTTTCTATTTTTGTTTCTCTGTCATTCTTTTTTTGTTTGCGCCTAACACAGCGGCCGAAGAATATGTAGCAGTGTCGATGCGTCCCGAGTCAGTCAGATTAGCGTTAACAAATGTATTATCTCACAATCGTCACATACTCTCTCCCTCAAAAACCCCCCAGTTTCCATTGCCTAAAGTTGGGATAGGGCCCTTCTGTCTGGAGACACCGACTGTAATAATGTGAGACGTAAATTTCGCCCTGGTCGATACAGATTTCAACGCTATTAGAGTAGAGCAGTTCGCTATGGGCTGCGCCGGCGTGTCGCGCCGCTCCTCGCCGCGCCGCTAGGTTGCGATATCGCGACGATCGATCGGCGTCCCGACGTCACTACGTCCCTAGCGTCTAGCGTCCCTAGCGTACTCCGTACGAGCGTACGCTCGACCGCGTAGCTTGTAAGTCCAGACCGAGTGAAATAGAATTATGTGAATCACTTTTTAATTGTAATAAACATGAAGATAATTGACGGAACGTTTTCATTTCACCCGCAGATGTTTGACGACAATTACTCCATTGTAGCCTAAGATCGCAATAGTTTTGTATAACTGATTGGATTGAGTTCGCTATTGATAAGTCTACCGTTTAAGATCCATTTGATTAAGCTGTATTATAATTTACTTTTTAGATTAAATTTCTTAGAAAAACATTTTTTACTTTAATTACTTTTTCCGGCACTAAACTCTTCATGCATGACAATCCTAGACCCTGGCTTGGAATACTGCTTCTCCTTGGTTGCGGTACTTCTGTATAAACTTGTGGTTTTATTGCAGGATGCCTTTAATCAAACGTGACCGCACGGTCAGGTCGATCCTAATCTAAAACCGCTTCAGGCCATTCTGGATAACCTGGTGCGAGCCAGACGGGGGTGCGTTCGTTTGTGTCTAGTAGCAATGTTACATAAATTATAATCATCCAAACTCGTAATACCCGATAACGTAATTGAAACCCCGTCACAATACAAAGCAACATAATATTAATATAGCACAATAAAAAAAAAATACAAAAATTGCGTCAACGACTATGATTGGAGAACGCACCCCGGCCGAAGCGACTAATTGGCTTTAAACCCGCTGGCCCAGAGATGTCTGTCTGTTGGCACTTGGCGCCCTGTTTATCTAACGTTGGCGAGCGGCGACACTCCCGTGCGTGCGAGTCCTTTCAGATAGTTAGTTGCGGCAAGCGATGCGAGCGTTACGGCGGCGATGCGTAGTCGATGCTAGACGCCGGCGATACGCTGTATACGTTAGGCGACGACTGAAGAACCAGGAATGCGAATGATACAAATCGTAAGTACGGCTGTATAGAGCAAAACCGTTGAGCGGCGCGTGGCGTGGGGCGAACGACCCGCGCACCGACACGAACCGATAACTTGTAACGTTCGCCAGTTCTCCCACGACCTCCATGTTGATCGGCAAAACTGACCGCCGAACATTTGTGAACAGGCTTCTCCGTTCGGACGAGACATAAAACTTTCAAATTCATTGCGTTAACGTTAACAAATTTTCAAGTTGCATACGATAACGACAACTGCGCTACTAGCTTTATTTCGTGGCACTAATAGTGTTGTATTCAACAGGAGTTGGGCGCCCGGCTGAAGAGCTGAGGGTCGAATTCTGTGAACTGGACAACGAAGATACTTCAGAATGTGCCCTTCTTGGGACGCCGAAGAAATGATGAGTGATTTTTTTTTATTGAATAAATGTGTTAATATATTTCGTATTTTTATTCTGTAGCTAAAATTGTAAAATCAATTATTAAATAACCCTGGTGATCTTCGAGACGCACTCTGTCAAAAGTTCGACATTATGAAATCGTTAAAGCATTGTACTGCTAAATAAGATTTGAATTTCACTTCGCAGGCTTCATGCTAATAGGATTTTTATTATCCCGTACAGTTACGTTCTTGAGAACCAAAACAAAGAAACAAACTACTGTTGATGAGTTACATATGTAAAAAGACCTGCATTTTTTTGTGAATGTTGTCATTTTAGTTTTTCTGTTGAATGTAATCCTTTCGAGTTTTTGGCAGAATGCGATGTAATCTTGGCTCATGGACTTAGTCCAGCGTTCAGTCTAATTTGAGAGAGACTTGCTTAGCGTTTAGGCGCAGAATGTCCAATTCGCAAAATGTCCAGCGGATGCAAAATGTTCAGTTCGCAGAATGTCCAATTCGCAGAATGTCCACTTCGCAGAATGTCCAATTCGCATAATGTCCAGTTCGCAGAATGTCCAGTATTCATCATAACGTTGTCACCACTGTGGTGGGAGAAGGGAGGGATTAAAGTATGAATAAATCAATAAGTAGCCAAGTTAATAGGAAATCACATTTAATTTTGTTACATTTATTATAATTTAACATATGCCACTATATTACATAGTCTATATAATACTATATAATATGTAATTTTGACACCGTAATCTTTAATCATGAATAAAATTTAATTTAATTCCTTCAATTTAATTCAATTATAAATTTGACTTTAAAAAAAATTTAACATAAATTATAGTATCAATATAAAAAACACTGCGGGTTAGTTATTGTACAATATGTTAAACATACCCCATCAATTTAATTACTATTGGGATTTTAAAAACATTTTCATATTGCGTATTTCACGTAAAGCGACATCTAGTTTTTATAGCGAGTGCTAACAAGCGAACCGAATGCAACCGCAAGTTCATACAATAATAGGTCTATTTTTTGTGTATATTTTTTCCTTATTATTTATACGTTAATAATTCTGATGTAATGCATTTATTAAGTGAGATGGAATACCCTACCTATCTCATTATAAATTTAAATTAAACAAAACGAACCTATTCGTCAATTGGAACGTTAAGTTTTTGTCATTTTAAGAGGGTAGTTTCATAAAAATATTATAAAAAATTACAAGTAATTTACATCGACTTTAGGATACTCGTTATTGTGATAATAATATGTTGCTTTTAAGTCATATTGGCAGTGATTATAACGGTGTTTTTTAATAATTCTATAATGGATGAACCGTTAGAGTTTATAAACAATAAAAAAAATAAACGAACACTAACTCGTAATGGTATTATTATACAAAAAATGTATCTAACAAAGATGGAAGTACGCAGTGGAGATGTGTCAATTGGGAAGCGTGTAGTGCATCAGTTAGCATAAATGAAACTAAAAATATCGTTGTAAGGGATTCCACAAAACATGCTTGTCAAAGAGATCCGGAAAATAGCTCATTTAATGAATGGAAACGGTCATTAAAACAAGCTGTATGTCAAAATTTAGGTCCCATACAAAAGATCTATGAAGAAAAAGTTCAAGAGATGGGTTCCGATTGTGTACCTGCGTTTAATAGTATTAAAGATACGTTATACAGAAGAAAAGAATTTCTGACTACAAATTTTTTGTATACTTCGCAACTAGTGCACTTCTTATATGGTACACTTCTCAATTGGTGCACTTCGCAAAAGGAGCACTTTTTAAGATCAGTGGAGATTTGGCAAATTATCTAAAAATAAAATCTTTGGATTTGCACCGGTAATAAATGTAACAAAAATAAATGTGATTTCCGATTAACTTGGCTACTTATTGATTTATGCATACTTTAATCCCCCCTTCTCCCACCACAGTGGTGACAACGTTATGATCAATACTGGACATTCTGCGAACTGGACATTATGCGAATTGGACATTCTGCGAATTGGACATTCTGCGAACTGGACATTTTGCGTCCGCTGGACATTTTGCGAATTGGACATTCTGCGCCTAAACGTTGCTTAGGAGTCAAGAGCACCCAATGAGTCAAATCAAATCAATTAGCAAATAGGCCTCTTCTAATGTGCTCCATTTGGAGACTGCGAGAAGGTAAGACACCCCCTAGCCAGATGGACTGTCGACCTGTAAAAAGGTGGCTGGGACAGACAGGATACGGAAGGTGGAGGATCGGATCCAATGAGTATCAAGGCCCTATTCTCATTTGGTATTCAATCTAGAGCAATTTCTATAAAAGATCTTCATCCCTTTTTCTATTACCTGATCGTAAACGGAAAGGAATCAGGAATGACCAGGCAAAGGAGAATTGTGTTATGGTACGTTTGGACCAAACGAACATGGAGTAAGCGCTAGAACAAGAGCATTCTTTCTTAATATTTTAACCTTGTTTTCAAAGAAAGAACGACGACCGAATGTTCTGTCATAGAATTTGACGGAGAGCGGATAGAATGAGCATTCGCTCGTTTGGTCTAAACGCACCTTTAGAGCATCCTTTCTTAATATTTTAGAGGAAACGAAACCTCGTTTTCAAAGAAAGAACAACGAACGAATGTTTGTTCTAGCTCTATGTTCCTTTGGTCTAAGCACACCAGCCTTAACGGTTCTTCCCTATTAGCATTGCCTCCTGTTATGTGACAGGCGTGGACCATGGAGGAGCCTTCCTTGAGAAAGACACTTAGAACATACCGCTCCGCCGCCGTTTTAGGCCTATTTTTCCCCTGCGCTTATAGAGGATGGAAGTTGTTTAACATCACGTTTGAATACAAATCTGGCAGGTAAAGGGTTAAATGGAGAATATGTTCTGCAAGAGGCTTAATAAAGCTCTTAGAATTCAATTTCCACGAAAAAATACCTTTTTGCTGGTGAAGAACAGCGGCCGGCGACTTTACCAGCAAAAAGGTATTGACGTGACAACGTCTTATAAATTGGTTTGCCGGGTGACACTTCAAGAAACTGCGTTACGCTCCGCTCACGTTATGCGCTCACAATGAGAGCGAGTGAGAGGCACGCGTCCCTTCCACTCGGGCATGGTTAGCCCGCCTAAGAGCGAGAGAGACAGACATTTTTAAATTGTTACTATTATTTCATCCTTCTTCCTACTATACGAATGAATATTCACATTAAAATTATTTTACCACTCAAAGTCGTTGTCACGTAAAACTTTCGCCCGTATACCGACTTTACAGGCAACCAAATTTTTTTTTATTGCGATGCGGCCGTGCCCAACTATAATTTATAGTCTGTTTTTTAGTTTCAGATAGTAATGACATTACCTGTGTTGCCAGTTTATTGCAATTGAAAAATAGTCATGTGCCACCAGTATCGAAGTTGTCGATAAAAGTACCTATAGATTTTTGTAGGTTATTTTATAGTTAGCTTATATAGATAGTCATCATCATCGACATTTAGACGTTATCCCGATTGCATCCGAGGCCAAGATGCCCTCGGAGCTCGGGGTCCGCCTTCCTACTCTTCCTCCTCCACTTCGCACGATCTTGGGCGTCCAGTAGTGAAACCATTTGCACGCACGTCACCCTGCACGACGTCAAGCCAGGGCTTTTTGGGCCTACCCTTTCTACCTAGACCCGGTGGGGGCGCCAATGCCAGGCATTTGTTACCCACGTAGCCTGGCTGTTGCCTCTCTTGCATTTTATCTATGATGTCACGGACATGTAGGCCGCCGCGTATGCGAGAGTTCCTCACGCGATTCTTACGCGTGACTCTGCACATACCGCAGCATTTTCATCTCCGTGACACGCAGCTCCTGCTTATGTAGCTCCAACAGCGGCCACGCCTCACAACCGTGTAAAAGGAGAGGCCTACCTAATGATCGTCTTATAGACATGTCCCTTCAACTTGACTGGGATTTTAGGATCGCATATGACGCCAGTCATTTCCCGCCATTTGGCCCACGTGGCGGCAATACGTGCCTCGACGTCGTGGTCGAAGTCACCAGTTACGTGAAGTACAGATCCCAAGTACTTAACCTGGTCCGTGCGCTCGACCAGTTTAAGTTATATTTGTGCGTTTCCAACGTTAGAACTATATAATGTGAAAGCGCAGGGGAAAAATAGTCCTACACTTTGAAGTCTTCGACGAATAGTGTTTTGGGATACTCTCAATTCCGACGCATAAGTTGGAATGCTTACGAAACGATGAGCGAGGACGTTTTCCACTAAACTCCTATCGTCATTTGCCGTCGTCACGCGGCGACGACCCGTAGGTTTGTGGCATTGTACTGTCCCTTCTTCACACCAACGTTTCCACCAAAAATTTACCGTTTTCCTCTGCAACAATATAATAAATCCTAAATAAATATAATGGTCTGATACTACATAATATGTAATAAGTCTTCAAAGCAAAACTCTTATATAAAGAATATTATTGATTATAGAACTCTTCAGAAATGTCTGTAACCGAGACTCCATTTTCACGTAAAGCCACGATGCGATGTTTCATGTGTTCATCAATACGGTATGTCATTTTGTATAATAATTATACTGCCCTTGTTATAATAATAAGTATCGTGAATATTTTAGATAATATGAAGTGTCACATAGATAAGTCAAACTCTATAAATGTGCAATGTAATTAATTTATTTTTAAATGGAATTCTCAGAGAAGTAACTTTTTTATTTTCGGTAGCACTTTGAAATTCGAACATCCTTTTTAATATGGTTACATTTCTTTGGAACATGAAATGTATAAGGTGCATTGGGGTATTTCCGACTGAAATTTCTATGAGATGACTGAAGATCTGCTGTTCGAATTAATACTCTAATTAGTTTTGCATTTACTGCCGTTATTTTTACATCAACCAATACGTTATGAACACACTTACGATAATTATATATTAAATACTTGAATATATAAATAAGAATTTAAAATATCGCATTAGAAATATGTGTTCAAAAATTGCTGAAACAAGGGTAATTACGAAATACCTTGGGGTAATTGCGAAATCATTTTAAATTCAGTTTTATTGCAGTTTGAAAGAAGGTTTACATTGCTTTTTCGATCGTTATTACCCCATAATCAAAAGAACGGCCACTATGTAGGTAGTTTGTCTATTCTCGATTCTTGTGACTTTATATTTCGTAATAACCCCAAGAAACTACAACGGTTCTCAATATTTTCGTAAAGTATTTAGCATGAAAAATATACTTAAAAATGAGCGAAACAGGTTATGGGCTGGAGCGAAATGTAGACAAGTCGAAAGTTGGATCATTATAAGTGGAGAAATGTAAAATTAAAATACAAAATTAGTCTTTTATTATTAAGTAACAATATTTTTTTAAAGAATTAAATGTTATAAAATTATCTACCTTATAAAATTATAAATCACCGTGATAACTTTAAGCTCTTCATTTTTTACCTTTTCAATAGCTAGAGCTAAGAGTATATGTTTTAATTTGTTCTTATGTAAGTCCGGGGCATGATAACTCTGCAAAATATATTATTGTTTTTAAGAGTGGTAGGTATAAGTATGTATAATTAGTCCAAGTAGGATCAGGTAATGGTATGTACATGCTCAGCATAAAACGGATTAACTATGCAACAAGGCCAAATATGAATATGCATGTACTTTTTTAATATTGTAAAAAAAACATACATTTTTTAAATCATGCATATTCCCTATTAAGAGAAGGGTTCAGGGTGTTGGGGGTACACTGCAGCTGATACTGCATGAGACCGCTAGTTTTAAATAATTTTATGTTTTCATGCATAAAACCAGCTATATTTATGACAAATTTTAGCTCATTTACAATCAGACAAGTAATAAGCAGATAAGCGATCGTACTTAACCTTAGAGTATACATAAAAGTTTTATGTATACTCTAAGTGCTTAACATTTGACTTACCTACTAACTTAAATTAATTATTTGAAAAGTAAAAAGTTTTACATTGATTGAGAATCACTGTCCATTACTATGAAAAAACGATGTGGGGCTATTGCGAAACTATTTTATGTCGTAATAAACCCATTGGGGTATTTCCGTTTTACATTTTTTTAAAGGATTAAGACGTAGAGTCCCAATTACAAACACGTAAAAGCCGATAGTCTATTATAAAAACAAACAACTATTTAAATAACTTACCAGAATTCCAAGATAATGAAGTTGGGGTTATTACGAATCACTAGAATTGGCGCGAAAACTTCTTGCTCCAGAAAATTTATCGCGACGCACGTAATAGCAACACTAGCAACGAACAAATGACTGGTGCGGCGAGAATAATAAATTGGCCGTCTAGACAAATTTTACTAGTAGAAAAATATCGCCGCGATTACTAGATTTTTTTATCTTTCGGAATATACCCGTTTTCGGAATTACCCCAATGCACCTTACAATTTTCTTTCACAGTATTTGGATAGATTTTTAATTAAGATTGTAATTGTACATATCACAGGAAATGTAGTGGGATACATAATTATTGCGCTTTACGCGCATACATGATACTGTCAAGTTCGGTGGATATCATGTTTGTCACAATCTATGGTGAGTTCATAGTGGCACTCGCAGGGGTACATCATTTTGTAAGATTAAATTGGATACATCTCTTTGTAGTTGACTGTACAACAAAATTTGATGGCACAAATTTGTCACAAATTTCGACCGGGTGAGTACCACCGTGCACTTTTGCGAAAAATCCTCCATAGTAATCCAATCTCGGTTGGATTGCGTTCAGAGGTCAGCAAGTGCATAGCCGGGCAGGGGGGATTGAGGTCGCAGCACGAGTGGGACCGGTGGGTCTTGGCGTAGTCTAGTGGGGGGTGGCGCGGGGCGACGCGCCGAACAGGGAGACCTGTAGAAACGGTGGTGCCGCTGGCCGCCCGCGGCATAGTACAGGGGCCCAACCGGGACTAACCACCCTGGGAGGCTGCCCCACCAGGTCGCGCATAATCCCGATATGGCTCGTCGTGCCGGTTGGTGACCGGACGAGGGAGCCCGGCGACCATACTCGGGGGGGTACGGGGGCCCTTCCGTTCGACGCGTCGGCTCTCGCCATACCTCACATTCATAGATAAAACCAATATCCCACGCTTTGTCACGCTGTGCTGCGACAACAATCGCCTCTTTTTTCACGCCTTCCCTCCTCCTCTTCATTCTCATGGCGGCGCATAATAACAGTAGATTGGTCTACACAGCGGCAAGAAACTCTCCCTCGAGCTCGCTATTTGAGGTGGAGTCCATGAACATCTGTGGGCTCCATACAAACCTCAACGCCGTCCACCAACACCTGGAGACGGCGAAACCAGCAATGCTGTTTCTTACGGAGACACAAATACGCCGCCCTGATGACACGACCTACTTACTCTACCCCGGCTATGTCCTTGAGGAGAATTTCCGCGCAAAAGCCGGGGTGTGCGTGTTTGTTAGGGCGGATGTTTGTTGTCGCCGTTTGCGCTGCCTAGAGGACCCATCCTTTTCCACCCTTTGGGTACACATAGACCATGGCTCTACGAGTCAGATCTATGTGTGCCTCTACCGCTCCCATACAGGAGATGCCGAGACAACTCGACTCTTTGAATACCTGAGTCAGGCGGCAGATGATGCGCAGGAGCGGTTTCCGAACGCTGAACTGGTGTTTTTGGGGGATTTTAACGCCCACCACGAGATCTGGTTGGGCTCCGCCAAAACAACCCACGCGGGAAGAGCCGCCCATGCATTTGCTCTGGCGCATGGCCTGACCCAATTGGTACACGAGGTCACTAGGATACCAAAAAGGTCGGACCATGAGCCCTCTCTGCTAGACCTTCTGCTGACGAGTCGCCCGGACCAGTACAGTGTTTCGGTGAGCG
This sequence comes from Eilema caniola, assembly GCA_949126895.1. NCBI lineage: Eukaryota > Metazoa > Arthropoda > Insecta > Lepidoptera > Erebidae > Eilema > Eilema caniola. The sequence continues at coordinate 19,466,622 of OX421481.1, forward strand.
CCGCTTTAGGTGAATCCGACCATTGTCTGGTCCGTTCCGAGGTGCCCATTTTAGCGCCCCCACGTCCCGTGCAGGGGAAGCGGCGTCTCTGGCACTACTCGTCAGCGGACTGGGATGGACTGCGTGATTATTTTGCGTCCATCCCGTGGGTTGAACGCTGCTTTGAAGGTAAGAACCCATCTGAGGCCGCAACTGCTGTCGCCGGTGAGATCAGTCTGGGCATGGAATATTATATCCCCTACACTGATGTCGCCGGTGTCCGCAGGGCGCGCCCCTGGTTCGGGCGCGAGTGCGCGGAGGCTGTTAATCATAAACAGTCTGCGTACCGCGCTTGGATCAGGGCGCGCGCTACGTGCGATCCCAACGTGGGCCACTTCAAGCCGGCGTACAACAGAGCCACAAAGGCCTGCAAGAGGGCTTATGTCAGAGCGGATGCCCAGCGCATAGCGCGGCTTGGTCAGGAGCTAGTAGAGCATCCCACGGGCAGCCGTGGCTACTGGCGACTGGCCAAAGCCGTGCAAGCCAACTTCTGCCAGCCTTCGCTGCCCCCGCTGCGCAATCCCGATGGATCCCTGGCCCATGAGCCGCAAGAGAAAGCAAATTTGCTGGTTAATCTCTTTGCGGCCAACTCCCGAGTCGATGATTGTGGTATGGAGCCGCCGACACTGCCCGTCAGTGACCATGCAATGCCTGATATTCGTATCAGGCAACGCGATATCCGAGCAGTGTTGCAGTCACTCGATGTCCGGAAAGCCAGTGGTCCGGACGGTATTCCAGCGGTGGTTCTGCAAAAATGTGCAGCGGAGTTGTCTCCAATGCTCGCGCGGCTGTACCGGCTGTCCTACAGCTCTGGTACAGTGCCTTCGGCTTGGAAAGAGGCGAATGTACAGCCGATCCCCAAGAAGGGGGATCGCTCAGACCCAAACAACTATCGACCCATAGCCGTCACCTCAGTGCTGTGCAAGGTGTTCGAGCACATTATTAACAAACAGCTCATGCGTCACCTTGAAGATCACTCCCTAATTAATGACCGGCAATATGGCTTCAGGCCGAAACGGTCAGCGGGTGATCTTCTGGCGTATGTTAACCATATTTGGGGTGAGGCTATGGACAAGCACGGCGAGTCATTGGCAATTAGCCTTGACATCGCCAAAGCTTTCGATAGAGTTTGGCACAAGTCGCTTCTTTCCAAGTTACCAGCCTTTGGTCTGCCTCCTAGACTGTGCGACTGGGTTGCCGGCTTCTTGCAGGAGCGCCGTATTCGCGTCCTTTGTGATGGACGAGCCTCGGAGTTCTTGCAGGTAAATGCCGGCGTACCGCAGGGATCTGTCCTATCGCCAACTCTCTTTCTTCTGCATATCAATGACATGCTGTCGACCGGCAGCATTCATTGCTATGCGGATGATAGCACCCTACACGGGAGTTATCATGGACGTCCTGCGGATAAGCAGATGCATATCGCGGAAAAAAGGCAGCTTCTTGTCACTGAGCTTGACCGGATCCTGAATCACATTTCCCAATGGGGCTCTGAGAACTTGGTCGAGTTCAATGCCAAGAAGACGCAGGCATGTGCGTTTACAGCAAAGGTATCTTCTTTCCTTCCCCTTCCCACTCTTCAGAGCACGCCACTGCCACTGCGGGACAACCTCAGTATCCTCGGTATGGATGTTCGCTGCAAACTGAACAACAAAAACTACATCGAGAGTATCATCAAAGCAGGCTCGCGTAAACTCGGAGTCCTGAACAGAGTGAGACGGTTTTTCACGCCGGAGCAACGGTGTCTTCTTTACAAGACACAAATTCGTTCCTGCGTGGAGTACTGCTCACATCTCTGGGATGGATCCGCAAAGTACTTATTAGATGCTCTCGACAGGTTGCAGCGACGTGCGGTCCGCATTATCGGAAATCCTGAGGTCACGAGTACCCTCGAGTCTCTGCAGATACGTAGAGATGTTGCTTCCTTGGCAGTTTTTTACCGTCTCTACCATGGTGAATGTTCTGAAGAGCTATTCCAATTAGTCCCACCCTCCCCCTTCCTATACAGGACGACACGTGCAGGACTTAGATGTCACCCCTATACGGTGCAGAACATTCCTTCAAGAACCAAGCGGTTCGGTGACTCGCTTGTCGCACCATTAAGACCTGGAATTCCTTGCCAGCTCACGTGTTTCCCTCTTCCTACAGTCCCGGGTCCTTTAAGCGGGGCGTGAAAAAGCATCTGATGAGGCCGTCAAGCTGAGTGCCACCATTGTTAACATGGCACGTGTATATAATGGTGGCCCTCTTTCTTGAGACTTTACCTTCAGCTTACCATCAGGCGAGGTAAAGTCAAATTGACGTGTCCTATTTATAAAAAAAAAAAAAAACATAAAAGAATGTACTGGTAACTCTGTCATGGCCCCAACCAATCAACAATCAGTATGGCAGCGAGTCATTTTTAGTTCCGCGTTTTAGCGGGACTTATTTTGTGGCGTTGACTCTAAAAGCTGGTATCCGCATTATTTCACAATTTGACATATGCAGTTGTCAATTTATTATCTGAATTAAAAAAAAGACGGACTATAGGTAATGTGGCCTTGCGACATCTCGTGGCGCCATGCTGCGCCTCTTTCGCGTTCAAATGACTAGGTATGATCTTTTTCTCCCGTAATATTTTGCTTCAAAATACCGCTGCCGGCCGCTGTTTTCTCAGTGGGATTTGACCCCTGATAATGACTAATTGGGTAGGTGTACAATCTCTTTCAAAAAATGAAATATCAAAATATTTTAAACTTTTATTTAGCATATTCAAAATATATTTTCACATCATGGGATTAATTGTTGCGAATATTCTCACTAGTTCACACTTTGTACTGAAGCGAGGCTCGCCGCCCGCACCATAAGTGCAGCGTTACTTTCACACAGAATAACCTTCTGGCTATGGGCTATGGCACTAATATAACAAGCAATAGGTACACGAAGCATACATTTTCATTTTCAAATGCTAACTAAAAGCTTTTGCGGTTTTTAAAAGATTTTTGTTGAACATCACCAACGTTTACCGCCATTCTACGACAGAATAATACATAAGCAGTAGTTTTAATTGAATTTAATAGGTATCTTATGCTGATGTTCAAAATGTTGAGTAATAAATTATCTAAACAACTAGCAAAATAACTCGAATATAATTTTATAATATAGAGATCGTGAATTTCTTTATGTAATTGTTGCTGTCTCCACATTTATACATCAGAATTTGTGCAAAGTACACATAATTTCAGTAGGTATTGTGCACTTTTGAATTATCATTTAAACACAAATTAAACTAAATCCTCTCAATAGTTCCGTATGCCGTACTTATATACTATTCCGTTGCCATTTTTATTTCCTGGCAACTCTGCAACGCACCAGTACGGCAGACAGAACGAAGGAAAAGGCTAAACAGCTCGCTTATAACTAGTAATACTTTTCATAAATAGCAGTAGACATTGTAATTCCATGAGATTCTTAAATAAAATGCGATCGGACGCAGTGGACGGTAACTTATGCGTATATTTTTGTGAAACGTACGGTAGACGTATATTTTTGGGTTACCAATCTACAAGTTTAAAATTATTTACATATTTGATACTTTTTCGGGTTGCCAATCACGAATTTGATATAAACTATGTATAGATAAATTATGACATGAGGCATTTAGAATTTGAATAATATTATGTGGTATAACTTATAATAAATTAGCTGCAAAACTGTTCAATAAATAAAATAACGGTTGTGCCTTTGGCGCGAAGTCCAGTGACTTGGTCGACTAGCATCAAATGTCATCACTACACACGCAATGCTCTACACATAAATTGCATCTCCCTTCAATCATGAAACGACCATACTCAAACTTTAATTCACTTAGTTGATCATCAAATCCTTTCTTCCTTTCCATTATCGATATGCACAACTATTACAACCTTATATTGCATTGTACGGGGTTGGTACACCGTAGAGGCGTTCCTTGGAACCACATAAGCAGTGTACCATTTCCAGGCCAAACAACAAAAATCTATTGGATTCCAAATGCTAACTATTGAAATCGATTACCATAGGAAAAATTTAACCGGTTCAATTTTGGATCGAATCTCTCTAGCAAACATGGTAAAATAAATAAAACGAAATCACTGAAATTAAACTTAAATCAATCAGCAATTGAGTTTCCGAAAATCGATGAATGCAGATTTGTTTCTTATTAAAAATAAAGGAAGGTCTCCTTTCAGTAAAATGAGGCAACTTAAAGATTTAAGGTAGTTTCCCTTCAGGGCTCCACTTATTTCTCCACCTTGTATATTTACTATCTTAAGCGACCAAATTGAAATGGTGCATAATAAGTGTGGTTTCAATTAACTCCCCTACCGTGTGTATTATCTTTTAAATGCATTTTTTATATTTCAATTCATTTAAGACACTTCTGATTCTCAACCAATTCATTCACAGTGAGTGCATTAGAATAATAACATTTCTTATGTCGATTTAAAATTTAATCGTATTTCATTACAACAAAGCTAACGTAATCATGTTATAATTGTTATTACCCACCTACGTTGCCTCATGATGACCATACGGGCGCTTCACATTCTCGTGCACATCATACGGAATTTTTGCACGAATTTGTGCAATAAATAGCAAGAAATTACTTCAATAATGTTTACCCGAAACAGGCGACCGCACGTGTGCATGACGCAGCGTAGGCGTTAATCATTTCTTTTTTCAAATGTTTAGGCCCGCTAGAACGACACTCAACAGATTGTAGACAGATTTGACAGATGGTCTAAACAATCTCTCCTCAGATAAACCAATCGTCCTGAGTACAATTCTAGAATACAGGCTTTAGAGTCGTTTAACAGAAATATATCTATATATGTACAGTCGCAATAGCTAACGATACTATCTAATAAACGTGGCATTAAGTGCACAGACGGAACACAAACGCTAAGTAGCATTGGAATCACAAGGGCATAAGTACGATATTGCTATCAGTCTATAGCAGTTTCCGAACGTAGGACTTGGTACAACTGGCACACACAGACACGAGACACATCATTATACAAATTAGAGAAAACTGGGTATTTGACTCTTTAGTCAAATAATTTCCTTTTTTAAACGTCATAATAATAAGTTATAAGGAAACTAGTATGAAATAATTTATTGTGACGTCATTATATTGAATAGTCCAATCATTTTCTTATAGGTTGGGTGAATGATTAAAAATAAAATCAAAGTCACAACTTCTACAGCACTCAGTTAAATAATTTATTTTAACTACGGAATAACGTAAAACGGGGTGAATAGAGATCAATGGGTGAATAGAAATAGATTTTCTTAAATAATTTCTTTGACTAATTTTCAAGTATCTAATCAGATATCTAGTAAGTCTGTCCATTATAACATTGGTATATACCATACCTTCACTTGAAATATAATAACTACAGAATTCCGCAGACCATTTTATTTCTATTCACCCATCGATCTCTATTCACCCCGTTTTACCCGTTACCCAATTTGGTAATAGAGGTCGGGATATTAGTAATTCTTTTATTAAAAAAAAAGGAAAATCTCCTTCACGTTTTGTATTATATTTCGGAAAATCAATTTTACTAATATTATTATGTGAAAGTTTGTTAATATGTTAGGATCTTTGGTACACAATGACGTTAAAATTGGTGAACATTTTTGGCAGAAATTTGATACAGGGATACATTATAATCTAATAACACAAAGGCTACTTTTGACCCTGAAATACATTCCCATAGATTGCGGCAACGTACGCTAGTGATAAATAAAGTAATTTTTCATCCCAGTTGCACCTTGTCAAGCGGTTATCTACACCTGAAGTTTGATAACATAGCACCGACGGCCTCCACTACTGCCGCTTGTAACAGCCCTAAATCTTTGGTACGACGGAACTTATAAACTAAGGTTACAAGGCAGGTATGTGTATGAGAGGAAGATCAGTACCGTGGGAGTAGTTTATGCGACAATTTGACTATTGTGGCTAATGACTTCTATATAATTAAAACGTGAGTGAATGAAGGGGCTATCTGACAATATCAAAATATTGAGATAAGACTTAAATTGTAATCTATTTCATATGTATGTAACTATGTTCGAGTCAAGAATTTCAACTCGATTTTGAAGCAGATATTATCAACCAATTTTGATGAAATTGTGCAAACACTTTCCACTTGGATGGCAATGTATTAATATGGAACCTCTTCTGTTTTGATGATGAAGTGGGAAGGTGACGATAGACACCACTAAATTACCTTGCTTTTTGTGGTGACAACCATATGACCCTTGACTGAGTATTGCGTAAAGAAGAACGTACTGGCTGGCTTATAGATAGTAATACCATAGTTTAACGACTCATACTTGTCATACTGTGGTAATACTGTGCTATGAGCGAGTCTTGGGTGCTTTTCGGGCCATATCAAAGTTTCAGGCCCTCAGACAACATAGCTGCAAGCCTGAATAACTGATGTTTGATGAATGAGCTCACTGTGCACACTATGTAGATAGCTAAATATAACGTTTTCTAATAGTTTATACAAAAAAAAATAAAAAAAATTGTTTAAACGTAATAGTTATCTACTTCAAAGTTCACTATCTCAATATTTTGAGATAACCCCTTAATCCACTGTCGTCTGCTAGACAGGCTGTTTGAACAAAAATTGTGTAGCAGTTCGTTGGTTTATTTTAAATTTTGAAACGGGAATTAACTTGGAATGGGGTGTCTCAAAAACTAGAGTTCCGATTCTCAGCACTCCATGGATTCACCGTGCGGTCGCTGGGTCCATAGCAGAACACCGTGACGGCGACTGGTACTTGCGACCCAGATGTAGGTTTAGGGTGGCCACCTTGTGATGCATCAGCGCTCACCTCCACCGTCAGTAGTATTCCCCCCCTATCTATCCAAATTTAGTAAAGAGCTATCTATATAGGTTTCTGATTGAGATGGGAATGAATTTGGAATGGGATGCAGAAACAAGATGAATCCATTCGACAGTAAGCACACAGGCCATGACAAAGTCGGTAATAGGTTCGCCCTTATTACGTTGGACCGGAAATAATAGTTGGCGAAATGTGGGTGTTAAGACACTTCTACCTACCCCTTAGGGGTTTAGAGGCGGTGAGTATGTGGTATAGAAATTATATATAGTTTTCTTTTGTAACTAACTCTATGGACTGACGTCTGCAATAAATTATTTGAATTTGAATTTGAATAGTGCGCCTTTTGTAATGTCATCTATAACAGCTACAAAAAGAGGTACGTGGTCTTTCGTGGTACCAATTTTTTTTTGTTGCAAACAGCCAGTCTTTTTACAGGACTTACTAATTATAGCTGGCATTAATCAGTTAAACATATATTTAGGTCGTTATATATGAAATTGCGGAAATTTTCTTACAGATTCATGAGTTCGTTATTCCTGTAATTTAATAGCTATTGCCATGATTTATACTTTGTTTGAAAGTTGATTTCAAGATTTTACAACTCTGTATTAAATTTTGTTTTTATTGGCCACTTGATAAATTAAATTCGATCTTCAAAAACAGTACTTCCTAAATACTATCCATTTTGATGATAAATTTCGTATTACTTTTTTACAGCTGTCACTTTTCAAAAGTGTAATTAAAGTTGCTGTTAGTTTAATGTTGTCTCATTCATAGACAAAAAAATCATAAAATTTGGATTTGATATTCCTAAAAAAAATGCAAAAATATTGGTTTCCTCCAATTTCTTCAATGAAAATGCAATTTTCATATGTAACCGACCTATTATAACATGTTCCTGCATGGTCTGTGTTGCAAAGACTTAACTTTAGACTTGAGTTTTTTCGATTGATTAGATTGTGAGTTGCCCTTGAGAGTGAGTTTTAAATATTTTTGTTTGTAAACTTCATTAAAAACCTAAAATTCGGGTTAGTTGTATGTCTATGAAAAAATGCCAGCTCTTTAATCATATTTAAGTACAATTTGCCAGAAGTCTTAATGTTAAGAATTGAATTTATTTGTACTATGTTCTAATAATTTGAAATTGGACAGATGTGTGGAAAGGGACAGAAGATAGGCTTCGATGACGTAGCGATATAAGTAAAGCTCTTCGATTGAAGGTATACAAGAATTACATTTGATTTTTTTTATTAGAGTATAGGATAACATTGAATATTCGGGTAACTTTGAACACTATATTGAATAAGTGACCGTTATTTTCAAGTTATAAAGATTTACATATTTATAACAGTAATAAATAAAACTGAGAAATATTATCACGTTAAGCAGGACACAATATTTTTTCAATATTCTAACAGGGTTTTGGTTCCCAGTAGAGCAATATTCTACTATACCGGGAACCATCCCGTTTCCTCCTGTGGGTGTCGTATAAGGCCACTAAAGAAAAACGAAAAAGTGCCGCTTGACGCCAATAGGCTCGTGGGACCTCTGCCTATCCCTTCGGGGATTCACAGGAAAAATATGTATAAATGGGTAGCTTTGAACTACAGAGAGTTCAGATAAGTAATACCATAAAAATAAATGTACAACATAAACTTAAACAAATATTGCTACATTCTTTTTCTAAAAACACCTTAGAGAGCTCTTCCGCCATGCGCTGGGACAGCGACACAGCAATTTTGACTAGATTAGTTATTTTTTTACTTATTTTTCGAATACGCCCTTTACCCATTTTGGGTATTGTTGCACGAAGCAATATAAAAAAAATGGTCCGACCGTCAAAAAAGACTTGAGGTAAAGTATACATTGTAGTATTTCTTGTATACCTTCATCGAGAATTCTTGGATATATTAAGTGAATCGTCGCTATGAACGCGCATATTTGAGTGCTTGTGGGAGGGGTTTCTCTTCCTTCATGGAATCCTTGACGACCACATCGGAACTGGAGTTTGGGGCTGAAGTCGTTTGGTCCAACGAGTCGTCTGCTTCTCGATTTGAGCTTTCTACTGATGGTCTGTAACAGAAGATGGTTATAATTAAAATAGACAAAAATATATAAAAAATCTGCGAAGTGAATATGTTTCATTAGTCTTTTGGACATAAAAAAGCATTCATGCAAACATGCATAAGTTCGGATTTTTAGCACCCCTCTTGTAGACCGTTAAATCAACATCAACATCAAAACCAACGATGCAAGTACTTTAAATATAATAAAATGTCGGTGTACAGTGCAATAAAGGTTTTAATAAAACTGTTATTTAAAAAAAAAACAACCAAATAGAACAGTTTTGAAGATATTGATAAACACACTAGAATTGCTGCTTTGACAACAATAAGTATCAAAATATGTTAGGCATGAAAAAGTAGTTCTCGTCATAAATCAGATATTTTATAAGATTGTTACAAACACGCACCCATCAAAGCTAAAATGTCCATATGTTAGTAGCAAATATTAACAAGCTCTTGAATTAATACATACATATACATCTATAAAAACATCTCCTGAGCTGACAAGACTGACAGTCAAATCTAAAGTACTGCCGTTAGCATCCGGCTCAATGTATAGTGAAATTGTTTTCTTAAAAATCAGGGTGTTGATGGGGCTGCCGAACTACTGCAGCGTGTCCGGCATGCTCACCGAGGCGGCAGTGGACGGGTTCCACGCCATTCTGCGTAAAAGATGCGCTTCTATAATGCGCGGGTTGCGCGACAGCCCCAACAACATCCTCAATACTGTAGCAGACCGTTGGAACAGCCCTATGTGTCGTGGTCTTCCTAGGTTTTTATAAAAAACATGTTATAATTATAAAATACTAGCTTTTGCCTGCGGCTCCATCCGCGCGGATGTCGGTTATCGCGAACAAACATATCCTATGTCCTTTCTTAAGGTCTAATCTACCTCTATACCAAATTTCATCAAGATCGGTTCAGTGTTTTAGGCGTGAAAGCATAACATACAGACAGACAGACAGAGTTTCTATCACATTTATAATATTAGTATGGATTACTAAAATTAGCTAATAAGATTTATGCATACTAACAAAATGGACCATTGCCTGAATAAATAAATATATTATAATTTTTATTATCTGTGTCACTCGCTTGTTGTGACTTCAATGGTTGGACAACTATAATGCGGCGGAACTATATAGTATCTGATGCATGCAATGCATGCAAGATTAATGCAATTTTGGGTGAGTTTTAAGTGCTTATTACGGTTGTGACTGTGAAAACTAGTTTTCATGCGAGGTTGAAGGTAATTTATTCTTGACTTTCTACTTCGTCGCTACCCGAGCGACGATAAAACCAAAGCACAATATAAATACATACACGCGTGTCTTTAAAAATATATCCTGTGCTGTCAAGACTGACACTCAAACCGAAACTATTGCCGTTAGCAACAGACTCAATGTCTGGTGAAATTATTTTTAGTATCTGTCTATTACATTGGGACCTAAACATAAACCGGCGAAATGTGGGAGCTAGCACCTCTGCCTACCCCTTCGGGGATATAGGCGTGAGTTTATGTTAAGTTATGTTTTATCTGTCTCGCTCGCTCGTTGTGACTTCAATGGTTGGACGAGTCAAATGCCAACTGCCTTACTATAGTATATGTTATACAGCATTCGAGTTTCAGTAATTTTTAGTTTAACTATAACTAGGTGCTTTTTGAAGCATTTACTATGCTAACTTTTCAAATCGATTAAGATAGGAAAAAGTGAATCGCTCAGGTGGGACTCGAACCCACGATCTTTCCCTTACAGGGGGCATGCTCTGACTACTGAGCCATCGAGCCACACCCGAATTTATCCAAATTCTCCTATACTATCGTCTTAGGGCGACGGAACCATCTGAGAGCGTTTTCACACTCATCCGATATCGGTGTCGGACGACGATAGCCGACATCCGATAGACGACATGTTTTCACATTTATCCGATAAAATCGGCCCGATACGGCCATTTGCTCGAAAGCACAGACTACTTAGGGATGCTAGGAGTAAAAAAAGAAGAAAAAAGTACAAGCATATTTCGACCTTATTGACATGTCATGATATCGAGTTTCTTTTTCTTATATTCGTGATCGGCGTCATCAATTAAATTGAAAAGTCATGTAACTCAGAAAATGTCCCCAAGGCCGAAAATTGCTTGCAGTCGCTGTTTTAGTCTCTTTGTGTTCCGATATCGGGCCAAAACAGTGGTGTTGGCTCCGATAACCGATATCGGGCCGGACAATGTGGAAGAAAGATATTCATATCTCATACATTTGACTTCCTCCGATATCGGATATCGGATGAGTGTGAAAACGCTCTTAGGGTTCGAGTCCCACCTGAGCGATTCACTTTTTCCTATATTAATCGATAGGTGGTTATTATACTTATGTTTATTGTTTTCTGTGATGGATATCCGAAAATCCGGCGAAAGTTGCTACCACACTAGGATAAGGTAATATCTATTTAATTTTATATTAGGGGTTAAAGTATGAAATTGCCGATTTGTACTGACAAATTGAAATTCGTTTTTTTTTTTAATTTAACGTGTTTATTTAATCAAAATAATTACCATTATTATCTATACATTGCTGCCATCTAGTAGGAAGGTCATTTATGCCTTTGCGATAGAACTCTGGTGATCTAGATTCGACAAACTGTGTGAAAGCATTTTGTACTGCCTCCTGAGAAGAAAACTTTTATCACATAGAAAATTGTCCAAATCACGAAAAAAATGGTAGTCTGTTGGAGCAAGGTCTGGCGAATACGGAGGGTGACGGATAGTTTCTAATTGCAGTTCCTGTAGAGTTACAACGGTTTCTCGTGCTGTATGAGGTCTCGCGTTATCATGGAGCAATAATGGTGAAGATCGATTCATGAGTCGGGGCTGTTTTACTGCTAGTTTTGCTATCATTGTTCGGAGTTTGGCACAGTAGACATCTGCCGTTATTGCTTGACCAGATCGTAGAAAGCTATAGTGAATAACACCATGCTGAGACCACCAAACAGTTATCATTACCTTTTTATTGGTAAGCTTTGCTTTAGGACACTGTTGTGGCGTTTCACCTGGGGTCAGCCATTGCATTTTCGCTTACGGTTATCGTAAAGAATCCACTTTTCATCACATGTCACAATTCGATCCAATATTCCTTCATTTCTGTATCGATTCAACAAGGCAACACAAGTTTCAACACGCATTTCTTTCTGCAGATCAGTCAAATCATGAGGTACCCATTTTTCACATTTTTTTATTTTATTGATTTGACGCAAATGAGTCAATATTGTTGGTAAGGTAACGTTAAACCATGCAGCTAATTCCTGGGTAGTTTGGCTCGGATCGGCTTCCACCATGTCTTTCAATTCATTGTTATTCACCTGTGTGGACGGCCTTCCTCGTGGTTCGTTCTTCAAATCAAAGTTTCCACCACGAAAGCGTTTAAACCAAAATCGCACGGTGCGTTCATTAGCAGTCCCCTCTCCAAACGCAACATTGATATTGCGAGCTGTTTCTGCCGCGTTAGTTCCGCGTCGGAACTCGTATTCAAAAATCACTCGAATTTTCGAAGTATCCATCTTTCTTGTCTAAGCTGAATAAAAAAAACAACGGAATGTCGATAATCGAATGTTGCACATTTTTAAATGAAGAACTACATAGGTACCATGTGGAAAAAGTTTCACTCAAAAATCTCAAACCATGAAGGTTCTATGTCAATTCGAAGTACCTATTACAATGAAACGGCAATTTCATACTTTAACCCCTATTATTCCGTCGTCACCCGAGCTACCACAAAACTCAAGCATTAAAGAAATAAGAGCAAGCTGTTATAAATAAAGGTGGCAAAGGGATCGCATGCAGAAGGTGGAGGATTGGGTACTATGGCGTACATTGTGAGTGGCATATGTCCAGCAGTGGACTGCTACAGGTTTATTTTTTACGTGCGGGAAATCCCCATGGATACCCCCCCCCCCCCTTTGGAGCCGAAGGGGGAGGTAATGTCGGACTCGAACCGACTAAACCGCACGCCGTCTGTGGGTCGATGTGCGAAGATGAAGTTGTCTCGCGACATATTCCTCGCACCCCGGCTGACCCAGGGCCATTCCTCTCGGTCTGGCCCTCCTTTGGAGGGGGGACAACGCGGTCCCCGACTCGCCCCCGGTATGGGAGGGGGGCGCGCATCGTGCTACGATGCGCGCAGCCGCCGTGGCCTGTTTCTGCTAGGGTGACGAGCGGCTCCACCCTTCACCCTAGGCGCGGCAGGCTAATTGATTAAAGCTGTTATAACATGCATGCAAAGACAAGCACTAAATGTAGTGTAGTCTACAATACCCATTCTTTGCTGCGTTCGCGAGCCAGCACGCCCACTCATATCTGAGAATAAAGATACCAAACAAAATTACAGAGTCTGTAAGTCTGTTATACGGACACAAGAAAGAATCATCATGTATTCGAGATGACTGCCTGTTGTATCTACAGTCCGTCAAATCTAAGAAGTACCGTTTGACAGTTCTGACAATTGAATTATAGGGATGGGATGAAAAAATCGATTACTATAATATCCGAACTTTAAGAGATCGATTACTATAATATCCGAATTTTAAGAAATCAATTGTTATAATTAAATAAAAGAAATGTTTAGGATATTTTTTTTATTCACTACTAGTACTAGTATCGTCGTCTTCGTCATCATCGTCATTTAAATTAATGACCAGTTGATTGTCCATTACATTATCAAAGTGTACGTCTCTTTCGAAGTCGTCCATTATTATTTTCTTTGTTTTTTGTACTACTTTACTGCAATCTTCCTGTGTAACTTGGGCACATGCTTCCTTTAATAAACCTTCCATTTTCTTGACACTGAAGGGTGGTTTTGTGTTGTGTCTTGCTGCATAACCTGTAAAACAATAATGTAACTATTTGATAGCAGACGAAAACCATTGTTTAAATTATAAATGTTAGAAGTACTCGTGTTATTATTATAATATTATAAAATATTACCTTTAACTTGGGCCCAAATCAGTTCAATGGCATTATATTGGCAATGGTACGGAGGAAGTCGTATGACTTTGTGCCCGTGCTCTTCGGCCAATTGGTCAATTACATATGTCGGTTTTGGTGGTTTATGCAATTTCACTAACTGTAATAATTCAGCTTTTAATAGTGACATGTCGGCATCCACTCCTTTTCTTTGCAGCCATGCCACCAAATCTGCTTTCTTATTGGCTGACGTAGGTGCTTTATCAATTTGCACAGAGTGGTATGGGGCATTATCCATTATAATTGTGCTGTTAGGAGGGATATTCTGTAATAAATTTAAGAACCACTCTCGGAACCTTACTGCGTCCATTTCTTCATGATACTCTTTAGTGCTTTTGGATTGGAAAGCTAATAAAGAGTTTTCCACGAAGCCTGTAGACGCTGACCCAGCATGGCATATTATGAGGCGTCCACCTTTTCCTATCGGCACCTTCGAGCACGAAGCTTCAGAATCATCAGTCCATGTTTTCGGCACAGAATGGTTGGAATTTAGCCAAGTTTCGTCCAAAAATATTACATTATCCCAGTTTATAATTTGTTTAACTTCGCGCAGGAATGTTAGTCGCTGCATAATTATGTCATGTCGCTCCATAACAATTTTTCGTTTGCCAACTTTTTTGTATCTGAAGCCAATTCCTGTTATTACCGTTCTCAACGACTCTATGCTTCCCTTATACAGCCCGGCATCTTTTAAAGTTGCACATAACTTTGCCAATGTTGGAAATTCGCCTCTTGTAAAATACCCGTATATATGGTTTCTAATAGCATGACTATCGAATTCATCGATGCCTGTCACAGGTTTATTTCTTTTTCGTTTTTTCGGTGTGTGAAGTACGTTACTGTCACTCCCCGAAGGCCCATATTTTTCACTTAATATTTTGCCAACGGTGCGGCTACCAATACCGAGAGCTTCACCGACGCGATCCCGAACTTGTGTAACTGGCAGTAGAAGTCCACCATTTTGAGATTCACGCTCAAAATACTCGTGTAATTTCACCACCAATTCACGAGCCTGGCTGTTCAAAGTACGTCCTCTTTTCGACATTATTAATAAACACTTGCTTAGTTCGGAGTCCAGTATAAATATTGCCAAGGTAAACGGATAAAGAATGATCAGTCCAGAAAAGTAATAGCCAAGTCACAAATTGTAAAACACAAACGAGAAAGCAAGTACGCGCACAGTCAGCTTCCAAGATGGCGAGAGACTGCTGACGCCGAACCGACCGAGCGGACCGCGTGCGCTTGTAGTTGGCAGTGTTGCCAGAAAAAAAAAATTGTAGAGACTTGGACACCTGCGATTTTGCCTATTGACCTAAAAATAATTAAATTAATTTATTTTAGGGTATCTGTGTATTCAGTGCATTATGCGGTCGCGCAGTAACGTCGTTAATTTATAACATCAGGCAACAACATTTTTGTGAATGGGTTCTACATACCTTATTTTTATTAGTTTTAGACGTAGAAATAAGACTTAGAAGAAAAAATTGTAATTGTAAAATCAATGGATGTGCTTGTTAAAAATTTGTTTATTTCTCTGTAATATGCAAACCCATACTATCATACACAAAAATAAATGTAAAAAACACTATCCCTGACTCCATTTACTATTTCGACAGCGTTAGCGCGAGAAACCCCGACTTATTTGGGCGCGAAAATCAAAAATCGACAAATCGCTTTCGACAACTTTTTAAAGAAGCAAATATATTTGATTTATAAATACGTATTTTTGGTGAATGGGTTTTATCTCATATTTTACGATTACATAACTATTTAGTTATGTAATCGTAATATGTGAGATAAATCCCATTCACATGAAAAAATATTTGTTTGGTTGTCAAGTGTAATTTGTAAATAATACATTCGATTTTTCGTATATGTAAACGATTTTTTTGCATACAAGTGTATCCGAAGAGTCGCAACACTACGTGCAGTGACCTAACTACGTAACTTTGTAATGCGGTCAAGAATATAACTATTAGAAATTATTTACTGTGTAAATATGTGTTATTTTGCTTTGTTTGAAAGTTTTCAATTACATTTAGATATTAAGAATTGTACATTTTTAGATACAATAATGAAATCTTTCTAAATTCATGGTTTTATGAAAAAGGTTATCGAAACTGAATAATGTACGTATGAACAAAGTTGTTTCGGTTTGAAAAATATGAAACGTCAAACGGTACCTCTTAGATTTGATGGACTGTAAACCTTGAATTTCTTGCCAGCTCACGTGTTTCCCTCTTCCTACATCCCGGGTCCTTTTAGCGGGGCATGAAAAAGCATTTGATGAGGCCGTCAAGCTGTGTGCCACCATTGTTGACATGGTACGTGTATGTAATGGTGACTCTCTTTCCTGAGACTTTGCCTTCAGCTTACCATTAGGCGAGGTGAAGTAAAATTGACATGTCCTACATGAAAAAAATCTTTGAAGGCTAAGATTCCCACTCCTATTGATTTCATTTTAGCTGTTATAGGAGTGAATGCCGTCGACGGTAGGAAATCATCCGGCGAATTTAATGGCTTTTTTACTGTGTCAGTGGTATGATAGTGGTTGACAATTAGTACAATTAGGAGCCCCGACGAGACTTAATGCCACGACCAATGCCTTTGTTTTGGTTCCTGTGCGTTTTGGTATCTGTCACAGTGGTTGATAATGACCACAATCTGGGCCCTGGTGGCGGTTTCAAATCCAATCCAATTGACCTTTTGCTATTTATATGTGAACCATACCGATACTTCCTGGTGTTGATGGGCGACAGCCAGGCGAGGTGGCGGAGCAGCGTGTGGCGGACGGCAGGGCCACGCAGAACTGGTTGTTTACATACCGATACTTCCTGGTGTTGATGGGCGACAGCCAGGCGAGGTGGCGGAGCAGCGTGTGGCGGACGGCAGGGCCACGCAGAACTGGTTGTTTACATACCGATACTTCCTGGTGTTGATGGGCGACAGCCAGGCGAGGTGGCGGAGCAGCGTGTGGCGGGCGGGCGGCTCCACGCACAGGCGCGCGGGCGGCAGGTCCACGCAGAACTGGTTGCGGTGGTCGCCCAGGAACGTCGTCTGGTAGTTCTCCATCTTCAGGTGGAGGAGGAGCACGTCTTCTAAGTCTGCCTCACTGTAAGAAAAAGAACACAATACACAGGGTGAATTTTGAGACTGCAGCATTTGTGGCGCGACGGTAGTCAATGCGGCCGTTACGCAGGTTCTGGCGGATGCCCAATACGGCTTTCGCTGGTGGCGTTCCACCGTGGATGCCATCATGCGCGCGAGGGTTCTGGCGGAGGATGCGATATCTCCAACACACCTCGCCCCAATTCAGCCTGTCCTCAGGCTGGATGTGTGTGTTAATTGTGATGTTTGAATGCATGTTGTGGAGATGCAAATATTAAGATAGATGTGTATTGCGACGATAATGGAAAGATACGATAAGATAGGGAGTGATTGATGAGATGCCATGTAACAGGCAAGCATGGAAGAAGATTCTATGTTGCACTAACTCCGACAAGGGCAGGTATATGGCAGTGCCTCTATAGGGACGGGGAATTATTCTTGGGGCACAGAATAAAAAGAAATAAAAAAATGTCCATGATGATAGGTAACTCACCTAGCCGAATACAAGAACTGCGCAAAGTGTATATTAGCAACGCAGCCGGCTTTGTCTTCGCTGTCCGTATACAGGTCCGTTTCTCTGTAGTACATATACAAGAAGTCGTTGAGCTGCTTGGCTATCACGGCGCAACGGTCCTTGTCACACATCTTCGTAGGCGGACCCTGGACACAAAGTTTGTGGTAAGGGGACACTGGCTGGCTAGAAAAATCATTCGAAAATGCGAAATCCAAAAAAAAAAATGAGTGGGTAGTCCAATTAGTCTAATTTAGGCTTGTCCGAATGGAGGCGAGTTAAATTTTAGGGTGATGTATATCAATGTTGGATCTGACAGTAGGTCTAATTTGTGATACGTCTCATTCGTTTCAGATTCAGTCTGTCCAATTCACGGAAAGTCAATCTTGTGATTGATACAGAGTGTGACATTACGAGCCGGGATGGTCCAATTGACGACACAAATCCATTATGATTTATCATTGATAGCCGAAATATCATATGATATTAATTAAATGAAAAATTTTGGATTTCATTCCTTACGAAAATTTGAACTACCTAACCTACCACAATTTATACTAATCTATTTTTATAACTATTGAAAATAATTTGTAGTGGTGAGTATGTACGATATAAAAGGTGTTTGTTTATGAAATATATGGCGGTGGGAACAGTGACTTTTAGATAGATAATGCATGATGAAGATATTTGGACTTATAAATGACCCACCCGTTTGTCTATCGGAGGAAGACTATTCGCCATTGTCGGGATCAAAACCCCCCTTTACTTGTTCCCTTAATTCTCATAATAAATATCTGTTAAAAAATTTAGACTCCATCCAATCTCAGCCCCATATTGTAGAATATCACTCAACTGAATCACGATTTATCTGAGGAAAAATAGTATAGACAATCTGCCAGACAACCTGTCAAATATGTCAATATGTGTGTACAATCTTTCCCCAGATAAATTGAGGTACCTGTCTTCTAAATGTCAAAATCGGTATTCTCGTAACACAATTTTCATTGACTTCGTGATGGTTTATGATATTTGGGCGATTGAGATTAGATTGCGACTGAATGTTGACCAGATGTTCAAAATTCAGTTTCAATCTCACTTCAATATCCCAACTTTCAAAAGGTTTTCAATGAAAAAAGACGAGTATTGTTTTTGAAATTGGGAAGATTGAGGCTCATATTCTAGAATGGTAGTCAGTTCTGAATCTCGATTTATCTGAGGACAGATTGTGTAGAAAATCTGTCAAATCTGTCAATCTGTCTATACAATTTGCCCTCATATAAATCGAGATTCAGGCAAGACTTAGGCCCGTATTCTAGAATGCCACTCAGATGAACTTGAATTTATCTGTTGAAAGATTGTATACAAATATTAACAAATTTGACAGGTTGTCGGCAGATTGACTTTTCAATTTTTTTTTAAGATAAATCGTGATTTAGCTGATTGACATTCTAGGAAATGGGTTTTCTAGAATACGAGCCTGTGATTAAATTTAGACTGAATTTTGAGCACATTGTTATTACTAGAATTCGCGCTCTGGTTACGTCCATATCTATCTACTATTTAGCGAGTATGTGGCGAGTCTTACCGCCCAATACGTGTGCAGCATCTGTAGACTGTACAGCACCACGCGTTCGCTTTTGATTTTCTTGGCAGCTCTTGTTTTATTTATAGGCAAACTTTTAATTTTATTCATCATCCCCACTGTTAGTGTGCCCTACAAACACAACAAGAGCGAATTTCACCAATTATAGCAACGAACCGCGAACAACTACTACAAGTCTACTGAGTTTGATGTCTAATTTCACCAGAGATATTTTTAAAAGATATTTATACTTGTATTCAAGAACAACACTCAGTCCTGAATCTCGATTCAGTTGAGGACAGATTAAGACAGATTGTCTATACAATCAGACCCGACGGTATTGCCGTCTAATTGAGCAGTCCGACTGAGGCCGCGGTATTCTATAGGACCTCCGCCCTATTATTATATTCTATACCGCGGCCATAATAACCTCGTGTGGTATTCCCGGCGGTGAGCAGGGTAGCCAGAGCTCACTAGAGAGTTTTTGTGCTGTCAGTGGGAAGACTCAAGACTTGTCTCGCTTTATTACTACACTTATGGCACATAAACTCTCTGTTCTAACAGGGTCGGCAGCATGAATGTAACGCCCATGGTTTTGCACACGTCCATAGGCCAGGGTAACCACTTTCCATCCGGTGGGCCGTGTGATTGTTTGCCACCTATGTGGTATAAAAAAACGATTCACAATCGAGTACAATTCTAGAATACGAGCCTTAGTATGCTAACTTTTCCTATTGATTTATATCTGAAGAAGTCAACATCGAAGACAGGATTTGAACCCGCGACCAGTTCTTTTCGGCGGAAACGGGAATGCTCTGACCAACTGAGCTGCTTAGACACATGTTGGATATTCGAAATTCTCCTAATCCTGATTGTATCATTAAATGATTGCAACACCGTTCATTGTTTCCGATAGTACGTAAGATTTTCGGAGGAAGGACACGACGATATTTCCGTCCAATTGGGCAGTCCAACTAGGAACGTACCTCCGCCCTACAGAATACCGCGGCCATAATAACCTCGCGTTGTCTTCCCGGCGGTGAGCAAGGTAGCCAAAGCTGGAGAGTTTTTGTGCTGTCAATGGGTGGCTTTAACTGCTTTGTCTCCTACGCTGACGGCACAGAAACTCTCTGTGTTTACAGGGTAGGCAGCACGAGTCCTGTTGCACACGTCCATAGGCCAGGGTAACCACTTTCCATCAGGTGGACCGTGAGCTCGTCTGCCACCTCAGACATAAAAAAAAAACTCTCGCCCTAAAGCGTACTTCATTAGTGTTACTTTGTGATCTGGGTTTTTTTATGAATTTTGGTTTCATTTGATTCGGTTTTACCAGATTCACTTATCGAAATAATATAGAATACGTTCATCATGCATTATATCAAAAGTCGCACAGTATGTTTGTATGTAATCCTACTAATAAAATGAATGTGAAAGTTTGTGATGATGTTTGTAACTTCAATTACGCCTGAACGGATAGAGTAAGATGAACAATTTGTCGTATTCCAGACAAGATCTATAAATGCCAATCAAATACCTTGTGTTTACTACGAAAGTGTGCAAATTATGTTTGTGCAATAAGAGCGATGAAAATGTAATAATGCTTGGACTTCAATATTAACCTGGCTAAACAGTCGACACAAATACACGTGTATTGTAATATACATTTTTCTTATCTCGAAGATTAAGAATTGAAAAAGTTTCAGATATGTATTATAGAATAATACTACTGTTTGTTTTACGAGTGTTGTGACAAAAACCGGACTGATTAACCAGTATACGGTCACACGGCCAAAGAAATAGGTATACACCTTCCCATGTGAGAGTGTGTGTAAAGGTTCTCCCGGTAACGGAGACGCTGCCGCCTAGGGCTAATTTCAGCTAAGGTGGGAGCCACCCTGTAGTGGGTTGAGGCTTTATACGAGTTCTTCTGATTAGCAGAGGGCTCAGTGAAGTGGGACTGGTTCTCCAAGCACAGACCTGCGAGTAAGAAGTGCGGCCACCTGTCCCCCCTTCAGCCTAACCTTTCCGAGGTTTGATGGGGACACCGTGCTTCCCACACCATCCAGGGAGCCATCTTAGAACCGTAGATGGCCCAAGGCCAATCAGGGCGCGAGGAAAATGCTTTATACCGTAATCTTACAGCCAAGTAATTGAGACCCAAGACGGCGAGCGGTTTTAGTCGGTCCGAGTCGGAAACTCCCCGTAACAGCCAACGGGAGTAGTATACGAAGGGATTTACGAAGGGTGTACCTATACTTATCTCCTTGGCCGTGTGACCTATGCAGTAGTGAACTTACATCATTGTCTCTTCGTAACAGAAACATAATTTGCAGTGAACGCAGCTGTGCATTGACCTTCAGAGCGAATATACATACATACACGTGAAGCAGGTCCCTTGCCGGGGCAGGCAGTAGGCCAGGAAATAGGAACGAGTTAGTACCACACAGATATACTAATGTATATATCACATACTACACAAAATAATAGTGTGACCGTAACCGCTGTACCGCGCAGCAAGACGAGGGGAGTACCAACCAATCGAGCATCAGCACCTCTAGACAAGTGGCAAATGTGTGGGATTTGACGTTTATGACATGCGTTAACGACTGTCACATACGTCAAATCCTATACATTCGCCATTCTACCGCCAACGCTCACGGCGGTATGTCGCTCGCTCTCGACTCATGCTCTTTCTTTACTTCGTCTACTGAAAATCCGCGTGCACCTCGGGCGCGGTATAGCGGTCGCAGTCCGTCTATAGGTACGAGTATACCGGGTTTAAGGAGAACGCTCCCGAAGCCGTAGGTCCCTGGTAGTACTCCGGGTACACTACCGTCGGCTTCGGGAGCGTTCCCCTCACACCCGGTATCTACGAAACAGGCATCTTTCAGTCACATAGAGTACAGACAACGCATAAAACTAACTAAGACTACAGCCAGAGCCGTCTTAGCCATATTTTGGGTGTAAAGCGATTGGATCAGATCTTGCGTCCAGGACACCGATTTTGCTAATTGTCAACCACTGTTCTGCCACTGACAATGCAAAAGTGCCATTAAATTTAGACTTTATTGATATGAACTTAAAGTTCAAAATTAAATGAAAATGAGTTTTACACATTTTAACACGTTGAACGCCACGTTAAAATATATTGCTTTTCATTAGGGCCACGCGGCTCACCGGTGAGCCAAACCTTACTGGACCATTGGAGCCTACTGAGTACTGACTGCGTATAGAATATAAGTTTTTATTATGTATACCCACCAATATTGTTAAATTAGTTAAATCTTATGTTATTATAAATCATACCTATATACATATTTTTCTTCTTAAGATGATTGTTAAAGGTGCAGAACTGGCATCTGGACAAACCTATTACTGGTTTATTGATGCCACTTTAATGTTATTTAAGTATCGTAATTATGTATAAATAAATAAAAAAAAAAAAAAAAAAAAAAAAAAGCCACGCGGGTCACCGGTGAGCCACACGACGACTTATACTTTAACCTGTTTTGTAGGCCACTACGTGCTGATATCGTACATAAATATATGAACGGTGAGCCGCGTCGCCTCCTGCAATACACCATTCAACTTGGTTTGAATTTCTTGCAAAAGACTTAGAATTTATTTACAGTTTTCTATATTTAGTAGGATGATTCTCAACTCTAACAAATAAAATATGTAAAGCTTAAATAACATGGGTATTTTACAACAAAAAATAATTATTTATTAGGTTTTAATGTATCTTTAATGAAATTTAATGTATCTCAAATGCCCCGGTGGAAAATGCATCAGCTGGTCACGCGACAAAATTCAGTCATTTCCTCCCGGCTCATAATTGGGCAAAATATAGCTAAGCTAATACCTTGAAGAAAATGAATTGTCAGCTGGCCATATCGCGGTGGAATGCGCGTCAGCTGGTGACCAAAAGTTCAAATTTTGTATGAAAAATTAAAATCGTCAGTCATTTCCACCCTGCTCAAAAATGGCCAAAATATAATGGAGCCAATACCTTGAAGGAAATAAATTGTCAGCTTCGCATACCGCGGTGAAAAACGCCTCAGCTGGTGACGTGGCCGAAATTCAGTCCTTTTCTGCCGGTTCAAAATTGACCAAAATACAGTAAAGCCAATGCCTTCAAGGACAAGAAATGTCAGCTGCAAATGCCCCGGTGGAAAATGCATCAGCTGGTCACGTGACAAAATTCAATCATTTTCTCCCGGCTCAAAATTGGCCAAAATATAGCTAAGCCAATACCTAGGAGAAAATAAATGATCAGCTGCTCATACCGCGGTGGAAAATGCATCAGCTGGTCACGTGACAAAATTTACTCATTTCCTCCCGGCTCAAAATTGGCCAAAATATAGCTAAGCCAATACCTAGGAGAAAATAAATGGTCAGCTGCTCATACCGCGGTGGAAAATGCATCAGCTGGTCACGTGACAAAATTTACTCATTTCCTCCCGGCTCAAAATTGCCGAAAATATAGCTAAGCCTAAGTACTTTGAAGGAAAGAAAATATCAGCTGCCCATAACGCGAGGGAATATGCGTCAGCTGGAGACCAAAAGTTGTATGAAAAATGAAAATCGTCAGTCATTTCCTCCCGGCTCAAAATTGTCTAAAATATAGTTGAGCCAATGCCTTGCAGGTAATCAATTGTCAGCTGCCCATATCACGGCGGAAAACGCCTCAGCTGGTGACGTGGCCAAAATTCAGTCATTTCCTCCCTTTTTTTTTTTACGTGCGGGAAATCCCCACGGATACCCACCCCTCCGAAGCCGGAGGGGGAGGTTATGTCGGACTCGAACCGACTAAACCGCACGCCGTCTCTGGGTCGTCGTGCTAACCGAAGGTGAGGTTGTCATGCGAGGTGAGGTTGTCCCGGTGTGGGGAGGCGCGCATCGTCCTACGATGCGCGCCGCCGCCGTGGCCTGCTTCTGCTAGGGTGACGGGCGGCTCCACCCGTCACCCTCAGGCCCGCGCTCATGGGGAGCGGAGGTCAGTTTGCGCCCTCCGACGCCCGAGCAGCCTTCGGGCGCGTGCAGCGATGTCAGCGAGTCTTTCTCGTTCATCGCGCCGCGCCCGCTCTGCTGTCTCCTTCGCGAGCATGACCTGCTCGCAGAAGGAGGCGCTGGCCGCCCACGCATC
The DNA here is from genome assembly GCA_949126895.1 of Eilema caniola. Taxonomy (NCBI): domain Eukaryota; kingdom Metazoa; phylum Arthropoda; class Insecta; order Lepidoptera; family Erebidae; genus Eilema; species Eilema caniola. The sequence goes on from OX421481.1 coordinate 19,490,966, forward strand.
CGCGCAGCGGACCATCGCCGCGAGCAGGGTGAAGAGCGTGAGCACTCTCACCCCCAGGGCCGCCACAAGCTCCCGCCTCGGCGTCTCAAACGCCGGGCACTCGGTGAGCGTGTGCAGCCCGGAGTCCACGCTCGCGTCGCAGTGATGGCACTCGGGCGTTGGCTCTATACCCATCAGATGCAGATACCGCCCGAAGCTACCGTGCCCGGTGATAATCTGCGTCTGACGGTACGAGAAGCTACCGTGTGGCCTCTCTAGCCACTCCCCCATGATGAGCCTTACCGCCGCAATGACGGCGTGCCCTGCGCGTGGTTGCCCAAGTCTTCGCTCCCACTCGGCCACCATGACCTGGTGGAGCCGGGATTTCTCGGCCCGAATATCCTCGGGATCAAATCCCCGCTCCCGCGCCTCCTTTCGGAACTTATATAGTGCCGAAAGGGCCCTCGCTTCCAGGATCCACGGTGGTGATCCGGCCAGGAGACTCGCCGCTTCGAAGGATATCGTGCGGTATCCCCTGATGGCCCTGGAGGCCATCGTGCTCTGCGCCGCACGGAGCAGAGGCAGGAATCTGGCCTCTAGGGTTTCCGCCCACACGGGGCACCCGTATAGGGCCATGGACCGCACGACAAGTCATTTCCTCCCGACTCAAAATTGGCCAAAATAAAGGTGATGCAATGCATTGAAGTTAACAAAACGATAACTGACATCAATATAGTTGACATATTTGTATGAACAATGTATGAATTTACGCCGGGCGAGTAATGCATGCGGGCGGGTGGCGGTGCGCGGTTGAGCCACAGTGTGACATAAATAATTGAAATAAATATAATTTTCTCTTTGGCCTAAACGAGTTTTATCACGCGGCTCACACGGTGAGCCACGTGGCGTTCAACGTGTTAAGATGGCATTTGATTTTAGACTTTAACAGTATATCAGTAAATTCTAAAATTAAATGTCATTTTTCACAGTGTCTGTGGAATGGCCGCGGTTGAAAATTAACCAATTTGAGGTCCAGGTGATCTACAATCTTTGGTCCTACAGGTGAAGACGGCCCTGAGTACACTTAAAACATACCATACATACACAAACTACATCACCACCAAATTATAGTTATATGTATACTCCATCGATAAATTTAGTTGCAACAGCATTTTCTATTTATTGACTGTACATAATACACGAATATTTAACTATAGTATGTATGAATACCATTCAGTGGTATACTCCATAAGTCTGATAATGGCCTACCACAAGAACAAGTCTCATCACAGTATTGCCAGCGCTGGTCGGTTTATTTTACTAACCACACCGTTTCTTATATACTTCCCTATCAATATATCTTGGACCTAAGTTGCGAGGGCTCGAGTGAATTACGTACCAGTAATCCCCGAAGGGGTAGCCAGAGGCGTATTAACTTCCACCTTTCGCCAACTATGATTTTCGATCCCACGTAACAGGGAGCGAGCCTATCGACGTCTAGCGGGCGCTTTGTCTTGGGCTGTATATTATTTATAATAATCTATACTTCGTGAATTTGAGCTCGTTCACCACCGTAGTATCCTAAAAAACACCCAAGAAACGTGTACTGCGCGTAAAGAGTTCATTTTGAGCCATAATAAGTGTCGATCGAGTTGTGTTCCTGGTGATGAGTAGGGTAGCCAGAGCTCGCGGCCCCCATGAACGCGGGCCCGAGGGTGACGGGTGGAGCCGCTCGTCACCCTAGCAGAAGAAGACCACGGCGGCGGCGCGCATCGTAGGACGATGCGCGCCCCCCCCATACAGGGGGCGATTCGGGGACCACGTGGTCCCCCCTCCCGAGGAGGGCGAGACCGAGAGGAATGGCCCTGGGTCAGCCGGGGTGCGAGGGATATGTCAAAAGACAACCTCACCTCCGGCCTAGCACATCGACCCACAGACGGCGTGCGGTTTAGTCGGTTCGAGTCCGACATAACCTCCCCCTTCGGCTCCGAAGAGGGGGTATCCGTGGGGATTACACGCACGAAAAAAAAAGGGTAGCCAGAGCTCACTGGAGAGTTTTTGTGCTGTCAGTAGGAAGACCAGAGGCTTGTCCCGATTTTTTCTTCTACACTGACGGCACAGAAACTCTCGGCGTTTACAGGGTCGGCAGTACGAGTGTGACTCTTGGTGTTACAGACGTCTATAGGCCACGGTAACCACTTTCTATAAGGAGGGCCGTGTGCTTGTCTGCTAACTCAGTGGTATAAAAAAAACCATTTAAGTCTAAGATCCGTGGTATCCAAACAAATATCCGTGGTATACAAACAAATATCCGTGGTATACAAACTTGCCTGGGCAAGTAGAACTGTGGTGAAGCTTGTGCGTGCGGTAGGCCCATTATTTATTACAAATATCAATGAGCATACTATTTACATTATATTAAGCATAACATCGACTGTTACTAACAACACCAATTAGCTACAGGGAGTTGAGGAATATTTGGATAGCCGTCGGTTACATAGTGGGTAAGGAATCGGTGAACTTAATTGCGAGTGAAAATGAACATTCAATTTAGTTGAATACACATTTTCATTCGTCAATTTTGGTCTAAATCTCATCCAATTCATCCGATAATTTAGGTTGGCTAGGAGAAGGAGCTGAAGGGAAGTAACAAGGTCTTCTATGTATACTAGATAACACACCAGACTAGATATACTAGCGAAGCAATTTTGACACCTATCTGTATAGACATAACGCATCTTTTCGTATACGAGATACTTTTGTACCGTCCACCATCAGAAATATATTAGGATAGAACGGCCATAGGCAGTAAAACTACCTTTATTTTTCGAATTTACTTCTCCATTTTTATTCTACAGTAGGAAATAGCACAATATGGCATATTCACAGTATTCCTAACGATTATTACAAGCTGGTCTTAACAGTACCGACTAAGCGTTCGAAAGTTCCTGTCTTATAGGACAGGAATTGACCAAAAAGTTGACACGTTTATCCAGCTCACATGGCCTAATATATTTGTGCGGTCCACCCAGTACACACAAGTATAGTTTGCCTAAGCCCAAATGGCGCGCTCTATCACCTCCATTACACACAAGCAAATTGACAATTGTTTTGGAATAGTTGGTCAAGTAGTCATCATAATGTGACAGACGTCTTGTTCTATACAATATGTCAGTGCTAGTGCATACACAGAGCGTACTTGGATTTATTACGTGACTAGTCGAGCGCGCTAGTCGTTCACGAAACAACCGATGTTTTAAAACAGAAAAAGTGAATGGGATAGGCAGCGTCATTTCAGTTTAGACATGCTATAGTAAGCTAAGATTCCAGTACATATATGTAGAACGACCTTCCCCAAGCTGGTAGAAGGTATACTCGTAATACCTAAAAGTAGTAATGGGGAAAAAATTGTCAATGTAATGTTTGCATATTCTGTAAGTTTCATACTTTTTGCATTTGGCATTTTAACATCATATTAACAATCAATCATATTAACTAAACCAGTGAAATGTTTAATAAAAATTAGTAAATTAATTACAAATTATTCTGGACTGACATTTTTAGTCAACACATTTACAATATATTTATTGACATATTCAATAATATCCTTCTAATATTATAAAAAATGTGAAAGTTTGTGAAGATGTTCGTTATTCAATCACGCTTTACCAGGTGAATGGATCTGGCTGTAATTTGGTACAGGGATTGATTATGGTCTAGTAGTTCTTATGGATTGAGGGAACGCGCTCAGAATTTCATTTCAATTACAACTGGTATAAATTACTTTTCATCCATCTGTACTAATATAATAAATGCGAGGTAACTCGGTCTGTCTGTCTGGTACCCTTTCATGTCCAAACCACTGAACCGATTTAGATGAAATTTGGGATAACGGTAGATTAGGCCTTGAGAAAGGATATAGGCTATGTTTAATCGCGATAACCGACATCCATGCGGCAAAATTTGTATTATATTATCTGGTACTTCCCGCGACTCCCGCGGAAAGTACCAGATAATATGATACAAATTTTTCACCCAGCACCCAACTGGACGGTCGGTCGTTCTACACTACAGCTACGCTAGAGCGTGTAAGCATGCGCTTGTGCGGTCACCTTTACATTGTAAGGCATGCGCAGCGTGCTGGCGGCGCGCTTCAGGAAGCGCAGCACCAGCGCCGCGTGCGCCACGGCCAGCTCGTTGGACGGGCACGACACGCGCTTCAGCACGTGCGTCAGGAACAGCCCGAAGGCGCGCCGGCCCTCGCCCATGCTGCAACAACCACACGCACACTGAACGACCATGTACAGAGCAACAAGGTTAGGGAAATTATAAGGAGTCTCTCAATTCCGAACTTCTGTGCCCTGAGAACGAAAAATGATCGAATTCGTAACGTAAACGAAAGAACGGAGTTTTGAGCGACTTTTTCGTTTTTTCGCGTGTTTCACACAGACGCACGTTCACACGCACGCATGCACACAATACACACACACACACATACGCACGCACACGTGCACTCGCACACGCACGCACACGTGCCCTCGCACGCGCACGCACAAAGTCACGAGCATTTTTCGTACTCGGGGTACTGTTTTATATAGCAATTTTACTCTATATAGATATATATTATATTTTAGAAATATAATTATAATTTTATTTAATTGTAATCCAAAATATGTTGCAGAAAAAAGAAACTGTTTCAGATAAATTCTTAGCAATATAAATACTTTAAAATAATAATTCGCAGGAAAAGATGTGTAATTATTTTGATAATATATTTTACACATGCTTGTGCTTAGGTTAATTTTTAAGCGCGATTAATTACTGCATAGACCGCTGCGTCCCGTGATTTTTACTAATTTTTAGTTTCCGAATTAAAGACTAGTATATTACGTCTAGACATCGATATACACACATTTGATGACATTCGTCAGCTTATTTGCCAAATTCTACCTACCTAAAGCCAAACCAGGTGGTTTAAACAATTTGATCAAAATTATATTTCTTCAAACTATTTGATTTTCATTGAATTTGGTCAAAGGAGAATGCCCATTCTTCGTTTCTTTTTGAAATTCGTAGATAAAAAGTGTATGGCCATAAGAGTAAATTCATAATTCATTTAATATAATTTAAATATCTCACAATTCATTCAAACAAAATCGTATGTGGAGTTTATATTTTTATTTAATTCGTGGTGTAATCGATTTTTATTGTGTTCCTAATCGCCATAGATATTTTTAAATGGATTAGGAATATTGTTGTTGAGATACAAGTAGATACGACTGTGAAAATCATTTATATTAAGTAGATACCTTATTTTTAGCCCGTTATTGGCGATTTTATTTCTAACGAGCTTACGGAAATAAATCGAAATAATTTAGTTCTTAAAATCACCAAATGGGTTTTATTTTAATTTACAAAACATGTTTTTTTGCATTTCGAATCTAAATCATAATTATCTATGCGACTATTCCTCTAAGGGTAGGTTAGCGGAGCACGCTTTTGATGCTATCACCTAGCGTAATTTGTTGTAAGATGCCGTTCGTCATTTGTGAAATATGCGTAAAGCTACCTCCTTGAACGAAATGCAAACTGTCAAAACTTTTAAACCAAATGTCGTTTCGGTATGTAACGAATGTGCGGTTTTGTTTTTACTTTTCATTGATAGTGTATATTTGAGTATTGTGCCAATAGCTTATCATTGTATTGAGTTCGTGTCCAGTCGAGTCTTCGGATTCCTGCACGGTCTTGATCTTTTCCGAGGACTTTTACTATTGTTAATTGACTCCAGTCTATATCTATACGCTTTGAAAATGCCACGCTGTGTGAATTATTCACTTTCTTTGGTACATCCTCTACCCCGACGTCAAGTCGTGAAGGCAACTTCGAATTTTACGGTCATGGGTTAATTCAGAAATGGTTAGTATCTCCTTTTTTGTACTTGCAACTTTTTCTCATTTCTTACAGAACACACATACATACACACACAGTAAATACGTATTTTTTTATACCACTCAGGTGGCAGACAAGCACACGAGCCGATGGAAAGTGGTTACTGTATATTATGTTACTCAATATTTCATACCTACTTAGATAACCAATTGCTAAGATGGTCCAAGATTTTGTGCCTTATATGGGTAGCATTGTTAACAATTTAGTCTGACGGTGATTTCTTGAAATGAAAAAAGTTAAAGTAAATGAAACATATAGGTACATAACCAGTTGTAATCTTTAACTTGGTTTTGTGTTTTTCATCTCAGTGTGTGAAAATAAATTAGAATATTATAACAGAAAATATAAGTATATGCCTACATATTTAATTTTTATTTACAGATATCAGTGGAAGATTTTCTTTGTCAAGAATGTTATGTTATTTTAGAAAGAGTGTCTTCAAACCCGTCTAATGAGTCAGCAGCTGTACGTGCTTATGGCCATCAGCAAGTGTGTTTAGCCTGTGGATCTTAGTGGGATGCTGTGCCCATATTATGATCCTATTTTGGTACCTATTTGGGCTAGATTCAGAGCCATTGAACCGCCAGCTGCATTTTTAGACAGCATATTTTATGAAAATAATAATGATGGGGATATAGACATCATTGATGAATAAAACTTTCTTAAAAAAATATTCAAGCGTTTTATTTTCTACTTCCTGTGGAGTTCCTTTACCATGAAGTCTTAAGATAGGTCAATAATTGAACGGTTGCTATTTACTAAATGCATAAATAACGTTATTATGCCATATAAATATATAGGATTACAAAGTTACATTTGCAGTTAGTAGTATGACAGTAGTTCAATTATTGACCTGTGTTAAGCGTTCATGGTACGGGCCTTGTACATTTAGTATAATCTAGTCAATACTAGCTGACCCACCTGGCTCCACACGGCAAAATCCCATACCCGATTGCAGTGGCAAATCCAAATTATGCCCACGACTTTCACGCAAGTGCAAGCTATAAGTTTTATCGCAACCAGATGAACGGGTGGAGCAACAATTCATAAAATAGAGGAATAAAAATTGATTTTAATGTAGATTCCTTTTTCTTTTTGGTTATTCATAGATGTGCTAGAACCATTGTGTTACTGCCATATTTGAATTAAATTCATGTTATTTTATTTAACTCTTTTGACAAAATTGATTTGACGGATTGATGGACATTTGATTCAAAACTAACCTTTAATTTGAACAGCAAAACAAAGAATAACAGAAAACCCCACAAAATAACAGAATAATTTTTATTTCCTTTGAAAGTACGATTTCAATCCAATTTATCATGTGAATTTCGCTATCATACAAAATTATTTGTTACGAAACGGCGGTCCATAGAAAAATGGGCATTCTCCTTTCGTCACACACACACTCTTATTATTATCTGAACGTGTATAGCGGCTATAACCTAACTGTAACCCTGTAATGATATTTCTCGAAATTATTCCTACCGAGCTGAAGAACTTGCCTCAAATAGTTGTATTCTTAAATTATTTTGAGCAGTGATGTCGCCATGATCAACCCTTATGATAATACCACAGAGAAAACACAAAGAGGAGGCGGCCTATACAACTGTGTACAGTGACCTTTGTCAGTGTACAGCTGTTTTAGTAACAGTGTCTTCAAATATAATTCTAATCAATTCTAGATGGCGACACCTTGTACGTGTGTTCATTTTTATTACTTTTGGTCATATCTAGTTTTAGAATGTTATACTACGTAGTAAAATTGGCATATAATGAAATAAATAAATTTTACTACTATTCAGTAACGGAAAAAATAACAAAAACATAAATTAATTAAGCGGGTTCTGTCTTTTCTGCAAAATCGCACACCAGCAATGTCACGCGCTCTTCAATATCTAAATTTAATCACAGCACCTCCTCTCTGTTTTTGCTCTACCAAATTCACAATATTTTTTTTTTGTGTGTCTTCTATTAAACTACCAAATGAAACGTGACCTACCTAGCTAACGCGACACCGTAGACAATACTTTAAAGGTTGTTTTGTGTAAGCGTATGGTCATTGGAATCGCGGCGAGTCTTTTCACGGGGGTTTGTTTCGCCGAAGGCATCCGAGTGAAGGGACGGCGGGACCTGTCGAACGTCGCTTTCATTACTATTAGGCGCATATACTTATATATTTTTCTAATATATAAACCTATCTGAATGTATCTCTGCATCACTCTTAGCCATTGCCTTTGGCATTAAGACCGCCTTTGTACGTGTATTGTGCATAAAGTTAAATAAAAATAATATAATAGAAGTACGCGACTTGAGTGAAAATTTCCTGTACTGACTTATCGCTATCTGTCCCTGTCGCTCGCCTACAATTTCTTTGTCTCGCTCACGCACGCCAGAGCGTGATCCTTTGTAAATATTAATCCAGTCGAAATAAACAAAATATATATAAATTCTTCCTATTTTGAAATCGCGACAGCTCTAAAATGGTGTTCCGTTTAAAAAAAACAATACCAAAAATTTTGTTTGTTTCATTTTACATGATCTACAACTTTGTCTACTCAACTTTCGCAATAAGAGTAGTTGTTTATGAGAAAATTTCAAGAATCCAATATTTTTGACCTTATATTTGACCTTGAATTAAAAGAAATACTGAAGTCCAATCGATGGGGGACTTTTGTTATTGCTTTGATTATGATGTATTTAAGAACCTGTCCAATTTTCAGCTCTATGCGAAATTATGCAAGGCCAAATGTTTATTTAGTACAGATTAGACTCCTAAAATGTGTAATTGTGCATGAGTGTACGATTTTTCATGCCTAGTTAGTTTCATCGGGGGATTTTATGGTACTTTCGGATAAAAAGATTTTAAACACATAGCAAAATAGTCTAGAAGTATAAATTTAAACATATTTATTTTGCAACCCCTATCTTTATTCCTTTCACCTTAACTTTATTATTATTAATACTTTCAAACGATTTCATTTTCTACAGTGTGTATTTTGTCTGTGTGTGTGTGAATTTCTCGGGGTAGGAATTGTCAAAATAAATCTAAATGCGCGTGAGGTCCGAAACTCATATTTTTTTAAGTTTAGTTTGGTTAATGTTTGTTATCTGTTGTAAGGTTTGCAATGTATTAAATTCACAGAGCATACCTATAGAGAGAGGAGGCGATCTAAGTAACTGTGCATTTGAATATAGGGAAATCTACAACACTTCCTCTTTGTGTTTGCTGTTTCGATATTGTTTATATCGTTTAGTAGATATTTTAAGCAATAGATTCAAAAGCCATATATGGATGAGTATCCAAGCACATACCCTTCAGTATGTCTTCTAATTTTCATCATCTAGTTCAAATGATTATTCATCGAAATCTACAAACAACGCGTTGGAAATATCTGAGCCCCACCTGTCGAATGAGAGACAGAGAGATCAAATATGGCAGCAGTGCAGATATTTCTAATTGATTATATTTGGGTACAGGCACGCGAAGCAGCGGTTAAAAGTACGTACAGTCAGCAAAGCAGATAAGTATACACCTTTTCATATAAAGATGTGCATTTATCTCTTTTGCCGTCTATACGCCTTGTTTTATAAGGATACAGTTCGTGAAATACATACTTACTAGACAGTCTTTTACAGTTACGTAGAGATTTGATTTCTTTGTCAGTATTTTACCTTTCTACGCCTCTCAACAGGTGGGCGTACGTCTGCTACCTAAGTGGTGGCTCAAATAAGCTTCGTAAAGTTTTGTAACACCTCAGCACCTCAGTGTGTGGCACGGAGAGTTGATGGGAGTGACCTGAATGATAATCATCGCCTCGTAGATCGTAGCGCCTCGTGGCGACTCAGTCTGTAGCACGTCACTAGTGCTGGTGGGAGCGGCTCACGTGAGCTTTTTACAGTTTTGTAGCGCCTCGTAGCGTTTCAGTCTGTGCTGCGTCCCTAGAGTGGTGGGAGCGACTCACGTGAGCTTCATGCCGTCGAGAAGCTGCCGCTTGACGAGCTCCTTGGCGCGGCGCGAGTCGTGCGGCGCGGGGCTGGCCTCGCCCAGCCACACGGCCGGCGCCTGGCACGTGATGCTCACCGCCTCGTAGCGCTTCAGTCTGTGCACCAACAGACAAGTTATAAACATCGCAACGTTAACAAACGCTGGTAAAATTAAAATGTTGAAAAAGATGGGACCGCATGAAGAACCTTGAGAGACACCAGTTCTGAAGGGAATGGTTTTTTACTGAGAAAAGTTTGGAAAATATGTTTACTTAAGAATAATATTGATAAGGTAATTATGCAAATAGGCTTTCCATCTATACCAATATGATGGAAATTTAAGTATAATGTTGTGATGGTTCACGGTGTCAGATGCAATACTTAAATCTAAGAAGATTTATTTAGGTAACTCGACATAAGTATATAAGTCAATTAATTGAAGTTATCTTCACTACATAGTATAAAACAAAGTCGCTCTCTCTGTCCCTATATCCCTTTGTATGCTTAAATCTTTAAAACTACGCAACGGATTTTGATTCGGTTTTTTTAATAGATAGAGTGATCAGGTTTATATGTATAATACATGTTTAATATAGTAGAGAGTGCAGCGGAAACGGGACCTGACGCCAAGCGGGTGGAAAAAATTGGCGGTACGAGGTTCGCCGGGTCAGCTTGTTAATTATAAAATAGTGTCTCTCTGTGTGTATGTGATGTACGCGAGACTTACCTCTGCGGGGTGTCGGTGAGGCTGGTGGCGACGGTGGCGTGCTGGAAGTGCGGCAGCACGTGCGAGTGCACCAGCAGGTTGTAGTTGTGTTGCACCACCTGGTACGGCGCGTTGTTGTTCAGCGACGTCGAGCACACGGGGATGCCCGTCACTGGATCTGTGCCGCAAATACAGTTTTCTCAGATTATATAGTGGTCTTTACCTATATATAGATTAGACTATGGCTTATCTTGATAATGGCTCATCTAGACTGCCACAAGTAGATAGTGGCTCATCTAGACAGTGTCTCTTCTAGGCAGTCTCACAGTATCTCATCTAGACAGTATTTTACCTAGACAGTGGCTCACTAAAACAGCGACTCATTAAGGCCCGTATTATAGAATGCCGCTCAGCTGGCTGAAACTAAATTATCTGGTGAAAGATTGTATACACTTATTGTCAAATTTGACAGGTTGTCCGGCAGTTTGTCTATACAAATTTTCCTCAGATGAATCGCAATTCAGCCGAGTGACATTCTAGAATATGGATCTAAGACAGTGTCTCACCTAGACAGTAATTTACTTAAACAATGTCTCACCTAGACAGTAATTCACTTAAACAATGTCTCACCTAGACAGTAATTTACTTAAACAATGTTTCACCTAGACAGTAATTCACTTAAACATTGTCTCACCTAGACAGTAATTCACTTAAACAATGTCTCACCTAGACAGTAATTCACTTAAACATTGTCTCACCTAGACAGTAATTCACTTAAACAATGTCTCACCTAGGCAGTGATTCGCTTAGACAATGTCTCACGTATCCAGTGACTCATTAAGTTAGAGTGTAACCTAGTTTACGTACCCAGGTACTGCGAGTACTTCTGCCAGGAGTCCTGGCTAGGGAAGATGCGCACGAAGCCGCCGCGCCGGCCGTACTGCGCGCGCACGGCGCGCACGAGGCGCAGCTCCTCGCCCGTGAGCGCGGCCAGCGCGCCGGCCGGCACGGCCACGGCGCCCACGCACGCCGCCGCGCCCCCCGCCGCGCCGCTCTCTGTGCTGGCCCGCTTGCCGCGCACGCACACGTTCTCCGCCGAGTGCACGCGGCGACACTGCGGGCATCCCAGTAGCTTGGTGCGGATAACTTTGGTTAAATATTGAACTTAAGGCGACTGTGTTTGCTGATAATCCTGGCGTATGCAATGCTCAGTAAACTTATTATCACGAGGTTCATTCACATTTTCATATTCACGTACTGTTGTATTGCAGATTTGATTTTTTTCTAAATTAGATATTTATACACACATCAAAAATGTCATGCTTAAAATCTTTAAAAATATCCACATAATTTAAAAAAAAAACATTTTTTTCTAAAACTTGACGTAATATGCTGCTATATTACTTTACTTAGTGTTTAGCACTTCACTTAGTTTTGTGTGTTTAATCATATAATTTTTTTTTTTTAAGTTTACTATTCGTGTAAACTTGTAATTGGCCATCAAATGAACGTTTATGACATGTAATTTCAAACACTAGCTGCAACTTTTCTAACTGTAAAAGTACATGACACAAGCTTAGCTGGCTAATTGACATTTTTGTAACAATTAGTTAATAATTAAACTATAATATTTTCCAAATTATATGACATTATTATATCTTAAACAACTGTAAAATAAATAAATAAATATTGTATTCACACTAGATTAGACTGTGTGACTAGATGTGCACTGACCGCTCCGATCCTCATCTTGAGCGAGGTGCTCCGCTCGGCGGGCTCGCCGCGGCTCATGGGCACGGCGGGCAGCCCCACCAGCGTCAGGGTATCCGCCAGGAGCGCCGACTTCACCCGCGCGTCCAGGGGGCTCTCGCACGCCAAACTGTAACATCACAACCACGCCACTCTATATACTGACATACCATCACAAACCTTCAGGGTGTAGGGACTCAATTTGTGCTCATTCACAGGCAAGGCTTTGGTACAGGCTTATCTAATGGAGCTGGTAGGTCAAATGACAGTCGCTAATAAAGGCCAAACCAAAAAGAGTAAAGAATCTCACGCTATCACAAAAAGGATAGATTAGAAATTTTTATACGTTCAGAAATTTTATAAACTATAATTACTTACCATCGTCAAATGCAATGTGTTGGCTACCGATGACGCAACAGTTTATCGATATAAGAAGTGATTGATATTTCATTGATAATTTAATATACAAAGAACGCTAATCATTGACGAAAATATCATTGGCATGTGTAAAAAAAAAATCTGTTAAGACTCCACAAGAAAATAATTATACCTTGGAGATAGATTGATTTCTAGCAGCCAGGGTTTCAACATATCGTCGACCAGGATATCATAGCCGAAGAGTTCTGGAACAATGTTAGTACACTTAGACACACCGCTACTACACAGACCGGTTCTATTTCCTCTAAGTAATCCCCTACTAGGGAATTATCATCGTATCGCGGGGATTTTTCAAATATGAACTAATCGAACGCAAACATAATTGAAATAATCATTTTAAATGTACAATTAGCTTAAATATTGAAGTTTTATGTACCTAATAACAATAACAGCCACCTGTTACCTAATAACAGTATAAATTTGTATATAGCGCGAATAGCTTCTCTATTCCAGACTGATATTATAGAGATGAAAGATTAAATTGTAATCAATAAACTCTGAAACTAATGAATTCACCATTAGAAAGCTACTTTATTCAGAGATTTACATACAGGAGTGTGCTATGTTTGTCGAACAGAATATGCAACTGTTTCACAAAAAACAAAGAGCTCGTCACGCTGATAAGCTGTGTTGGGTTCCTAGTAAAACGACCCTGAAGCACCAAAGTATACTCTGCATGGCACCACATATATATAATAAATTGCCTAAACATATGAAATATGCAGTAAATGTGCGTCTGTTCAAGAGGAGCCTACAGGAGATGCTTATACGGAAATGTTATTATTCTGTATCTGAATTTTTAAATGACAAAACCTTAGATGCTTAATTGTTGAGTCTGTTTTTCTTGATGATCCATTGGACATTGCTATAGGATGGACAGTATGTATTTGACATTATATATTTTGACATTAAGACATTATTTACCTGCTAATATTGACATGAAATGATATATTGACGTTGAATTTCAGATAAATTGTATTATTGCTATGTATTTATGCTATGTATTTATATGCTATGTATTTATACTTGAATTTGTATAATTTCGAATCATAAAATTTTCGTTATATTTGTGTACTGAACCTGAATAATAAATATTTGCATGCCATGACTGCTGATAATACAATGTACCGACCACTATTATGTTTTTATGACCATCTGATTCTCACATATATCATGCAAATAAATAATTTGAATTTGAGTTATATTTTCCTGATATTCGAACGGGATCAAGACTTACGCCATATAAGTCCATATAAGTCTACGATTAGTATTTATATGTGCTAATGTTTGTATGCATGAATATGTATTATTACATTAATATGCGTGCTTCTGTACATATTTTCAAAAAAATGTACCCAAATGGTTACGTATCGAAATACCGAATTTCAAAATCCCTAATTACAAAAACCCGAATTTCAAAATCCCGAATGTACGAAATACCGAAGTACGATATACTGAAGTTCAAAATCCCAAAAATTAAATTTTGATACGTTACTACGTGGTAGGTTTATTTAACGGAGGTAGTATTTTTCATGTAGCTCCTATATCTTCATGTATTATCACGACCTCCGCCTTAAACTAACACGAAGAGTAAGCCGGAGTCTAAGTGCCCTTCTAATTTATATGTATCCATGTGGAGGCACATAGTGTCCACCCCGCGCAATACCACTTGGATAGATAAGGTAAGAAGGTTAAGGCGGGAGCGGAGCGGATCTCCCGCATTAGTCTTCGTGATTATTTTTGTGTATAACCATCCAAACAAAACCACCCAGGAATGTAATGTTCAGGATTATGAACTATGGGATTTGTACTACGAGATTTTGTACTTCGGAATTTTGAACTTGTGGTGTTTTACACAGTCGGTCAAACGAACATTCGGAATTTTGAACTTCGGTCTTTCGTACATGGTATTATGAAATTCAGTGTAATTAGCTTCGGGATTTTGAAATGTAACTAGTTAAATGTATATCCGCATTATAAATCCCATGAAACCAGCTAATTTCTGTCTTTGGGTCTATTTGGCGCTATGCAGAAAATCTTTAAAAAAAAACATTTTAACAAAAAATAACAAGCTACTCACCAAAACAGTTAAAGAAGTTGGGCACAAACACCCTAGCGGCGGCGGTAATGGTCTGTGCTGACGACAGTATGGACTTGATGACCAGGTCTTCGATAGCCACCATGAGAGCCGTGGTGTTCCTGCCCTGCTTGCGGAGGTGGCGCAGTAACGCGGATAGCGTCCACTTGTGGCCTATGTTGCCGGCGTTTGGGTCGTCGCATCTGAGAGTGGGAGGTTTGTTTTGGATTTATAATACACTAGCTCGAGATCGGTTATCGAGACCAAATTTAGTAGTCTTTTCTTTTTACCCCTATATGTACTACATTTCATCAAAATCGGTTGTGGTTTAGGCGTGAAAGCGTAACATACAGACAGACAGACAGAGTTACTTTCGCGTTTTATAATATTAGTAAGGATAAGGATTAAAGTACGGTAAATTAATTAATTAATCATAAATCATCTTATTCTAATACAGACGACAGTGATTTGAATATAACACATTTATTATTTATTATCTCGTCTCGTTGGCCCTACTTAAGCTGTATAGTTGTAATATTTAAGGTTCAATGAGTAACAAACAAAATGAAGTGATCGGTTTTACTTCGCTTTTAATACTGATGATGAACATGCAAATTTGGATAAACTAATTCATGTAATATTAAAGCGAAAATTGTAGGCGCTCGCGAACACTAGCTGTGCCCACGACTCTGTATATATGAGCTACAACCTGGTTTTAAGTTTTGCGTGGTTAATTAATTATATTTCTTAAATTAAAGAAGCTTGAGTTACACCTTATAACATCAGCGATATATTATTATTATGTCACTGTGGGGGACGCCATTTTCCCATCCATCCACTAGGTGAGACGTTGGTTCTTCCAGCTTTCATCAGAAATTAAAAGTAAAAATCCCATCAAAATCAAAACAGTCTCCTATTTTAATCAATTTGAATTTTTTTTTTTTATATTTTCAAGGGAATGGGAATTAACGCGATCATTGTATAGTTACTTACATACCTTTGATTGCCAGACGTTTCGACAAGGTTACAACAGCCGTTACCATGATCGCGTTATTTCCCGTTCTCATAAATATATATCATGGAACGCGACAGTTTAAAAGTTTTCTTTTTTAATACATTTAGCGTTCAAAATGCTTAAAAAATTCATTCAAACCTCAAAAATTACTTATAACACCTATACTTACTTAATATAATCCGTATGGTACTTATTGATGCTGTAGTTACATAGATGCATGCATGGATTCCACAGGTTCTTGTTCGTCTTATCGTACTTCACCGTAGCGAATCTGACCAGCCCTTCCTCATACAGGTATATAAGGAGAGGGTCTATTGACGTCACGCACACGTATAGACGGAGGTCGCACTTGTGCCCGCCGATTAATAGCGGTTTATCTATATATTTTGCTACTACAACGTTTTCTCCTTTTGGAATTTGTTCCGGCTGGAAGAAAGGTATCAGTAGTTTTTATTTCATTAGTCTGATAGTTAACATCTTCATGGTGAAGTGTCCGCTTGACCGGTAATATTGGCTCCCCACTATTACGTGGCGCCGAAAATGTATTTTTTTATACCACTGAGGTGGCAGACAAGCACACGGTCCACCTGATGGAAAGTGGTTACCGTGGTCAATAGACGTGTGCAACATCAGGGGACCCATATTTCGCCAACTATGTATAAAAAATAATAACCTCGTGCTATGTTTCCGGCGGTGAGTAGGGTAGCCAGAGCTCACTGGAGAGTTTTTGTGCTGTCAGTGGGAAGACCAAAGGCTATTCCTGCTTTGTCTTCTACACTGACAGCACAAAAACTCTCTGTCTCTCTCTGTCACAGAGAGTTTTTGTGCTACTCACCGCCGGAAACACAATACGAGGTTATTATGTTTTATATTTAGCGGAATGTGGGTCCGAAGGGATAGGCTATAGGAATTTACGGGTGTGAATGTATGTATTCTCAATTTCGTTAGTATTGGGGGTGATATACGACTGCAAATGTATAGTCGAATTTTTTATTAGATGAAGTAAGCTGACATTTACTGGGTTTTAACGAAATAAAAATAGTGTCGTAACAAAGTGATTGATTCTTCTTTGATTCCGTCAAGAAAGTCATGACAATTGAGGGTGAGTGTGCTACGAGTGAACGAGAACTAAATGCATCGCTATTACATTGAATATGGCTTGAACATGGCACCATTATTTCACAAAGTGACATTAGATAGATAGATAATACTTTAATTATTGTACACCATAACCATGACCTCAGGCATCTCGTATGTGTGTCATAAAGAAACTGGAATCGTTATTTGAGATAAGAGGGAGTGGTGGGATTAAACAACACATTATATAACAATGTTAGAATATGAGCATTCCTGCGAAGCCGAATTGGGAGCCACTTGAGTTGTTTACGAAAATCTGAAACGTGATCATACTTGCATAGACCAAATCTGAATCGTTTGCAAAAATTTTGAAGTCGGTCATGTTTATCTAGTTGCTGCTCTGTGAGATCGGGATAGCTGACATCGGTGTAATCAAGAACAGGAAAAAGAATCGATTGGGCGAGCGCAGTTTTAGTGGCAATTGGTTGCTGACAATTTACTTTGTCTAATTAAATATTCGACTCTAGTGGCAGAGACTCATAATCATTTTCATCAAAGAAGCTATCATCTTGGAGCCCATGAGTCCACTTTTAACCACTCTTCCTTTTGATTTGGCTTATTAGGATGCTTTTATCAACCAACCATACCGAGTAAAGCCTTCAACTGAGACTCGAACCACCAATCAGAAGGGTATTTAGCTTATACGTGTGGTTGCTTGGCCTCGAAGATATAAGTGGGGTCCTATTAACCCCCTGTTGCAAGTGACGAAGACTATGTTTTAAAAACGTAAGTCTACTAGTTCAAATTCCTAAGTCTAGACGTCTTAGCATCTAACCTACATGAGTGTTAGTAAAGTGAGTGTTACTCACAGCATTAACAATGTAAATCCCGCGGCCGCGGCTGGAGGCAGCTGGTTTCACAATCCAAGGTCCCTTGGTCCTGTAGTGTGTAGAACATAGCTCCTTATACTCCGCTGGCATTAGGAACGTCGTAGGAATAAAGTCGAACTGCTTTAGGCCCCTGAAGTATTGCATCTTCTCTATGTTCTTGAAGAGTTTGTCTTTGCGGGTCAGCTCGTACGATCTGGTGGAGAAATAGATATCAAGCCTTAGAACTTAGAACACAGTTGACCTTCAAATATGGAATACACTACACGTCTTCTCTTTCTTCTGTATGATTAATTGAGTTAACCGCTATCCAACCGTTCTCAAAATAAGTGTCCTCCATAGCACAGTTTTTTCAAGTTACATGTTAAAGGAATGTAGAAAGGGAAGTATAGGAGTGAGGAAATGAATACTGTTACCTTGGCAGGTGATTAACTTTCTGGTCATCGGTCAAATTTCGGAGGACTGCGACAGGGATAAGGAAAATGGACCACATCAAAGTCCAATTTGTAGCCTCGTCATGCGCCTTTACCAGCCCGTGGCGATCCAACATAGCTGCCACCAGTGAGTCCCCCCTGAGGTGAACTACTGTCAGTATCGATCAATTATGAGCATTATATCTATATATATGGCCCTATCTTGTAAAAATTAATGAAATGAAAAGTAAGGTTATTAAACGATGCTATGCCCCACGTTGGGCGCCATTGTAACGTAATGGGTTATTACTTATTAATAAAAATCAATGAAAATGATAATGACGTTTGTTAAATGATGCTATGCCCCACGTTGGGCGCCATTGTAACGTAATGCGTTATTACTTATTAATAGAAATCAATGAAAATGATAACGATGTTACTTAAATTATGCTATGTCCCACGTTGGGCGCCATTGTATCCTAAAGGGCTATTAATAGTAATCAACGAAAAAAATGACACTTGTTAAATGTTGCATGCCATTGTAGTAAGTGTTAAAATTTTAGAAGGACAAAGAACGTCGATCTTCTTCTTAGTGATACATTTTGGTTTGAGCGATCAATTACAGAGAAAATCAGTATACAGTGTGTTAAAAATCACAGTACAAATAATTGCTTAGTAAAAATAGAAAATGGGGTGGGCGCTAGCAGTGTTTACTAGATATGCTTCAGTATCGGGCGTAAAATGACAGAACCTGAGATGACTACTTTGAAAATCTTTTGAGCAAAAGAAACTAAGCATGTTGTATTATTTTTAGTACATGGTTTGATAAAAAAACTTTCCCCTGTCTTATCTATAGTTTCTAGCACTTTGACGAGTGTCTATATTGGAATCAACGTTGACTATAATTTATTTATATTTATGAAAATTCAACGATACTGACAATAGTTCATCTCTTTTGGCCGATTTCTTACCTTACGTACACGACTTGCAGAAGATGCAGTCATAAACTGGTCTACCGAACAGAAAACAATTCAGCGATATTGGAACTGCTATGGTGGACAAGAAGTGTGAATTCATACGTACATGCTTACTGTGGAAACTCTTTCCAGCGCGCTATTATGAATAAACGAACGAAGTATTGAAGTGATCCTTGTATGGACATTGACGTCGTTGGCAAAAGCTTTTTGGTCCTTCGAGCCGGTAAGCGACCTGTTATAGCACTAGCCAAATACATCACCGTAAAACAGTAATCTCTCGCGTCAGTCTTTGCCTCAGGTACGTTATAAAAGTAAGTATACGATTACATGAAGGTTACCTCGGAAAATGATTGACCTTCTGGTTTTCTTTCAAAGGCTGGAATATTTCGACGGGAATCGTGAAGAAAGACCACAAGAGGGTCCAGTCGTTGGAACTTTCATCAGCTCTCACAAGCCCATGGGCCCTTAGCAGGGGAGTCAGCACGGTCCTATGGTGAACTACTGTCAATATCTTTGAATTATGGACTTTAATCAAATATTTGTTTAGGAAAATATATGAGATCTACTTGCGGACTGAGCTATAGAAGGTATGCCGTGCGCCAACTTAGAAATAAAAAAAGGTTCCAGAGTATTGAAATAATAAATATAATAATATAACAATATAAAACGATAAATAATATTATTTACATCGTACCACTTATGGTCGTATCATCTACATGAGACCGTATTACTGGTATAGGTACTGAATCAAGTTACATTTAGTCACAGGGCATACCGTCGCCGGCATTATTTGCTCAGCCAGTGGCAGTAACTGGTGCTAGGTTTGAACTTGGTGAAAATTGGTACAGTGGTACCCATCGATAGTGATTCTTAACAGAGTAGAGTACTTTAAGATGCAAATATCGAGCGCAAAGTACCAACCATATAAGGTGTAACTTCTAAATGAAACTAACCATGAGAATTCAAAAATACTGACAGTAATCCACCTACTAAAGTCGATCCTTACCTTGGAAAGTGGTTAACTCGCTGGTACGAAGCCAGTGTCCTTAGGACGTCAGGTTTCGGGTGAAGACCGGACCAAAGTAGATTGAAGTCCTTGGCCTCAGCAACTGATTCTTGGAGACCATGGGCTTGGAGCAATCGGTGGAGGAGTTTCGTTTCCGTATTTATCAGTTTGTAAGTTATTTTAAGAATGCGTGCGGGCATGGAACTGCTTTCTAAAACCTGGTGAACGAAAGAATATTGCTGTAGTTTTTAGGGTAGCACGTTCAGATCAAACTTGTTGGCAAATAAGTATACGTCTTCCCTTGTGGTACCCGGCTACCGGTGCTTATGAGCTCTCGGATTACGGATCTCAGATGTCAGTGAAGATGTTTTTACGGGAGCGACGGCTGTTTAACCTTTCAAGCCCAAAAGGAAAACCATTGCGAGGGTAATTACTTAAGTTTGAATAAAGGTGTCACGTCGACCTGAAAACCTATAAATCGGCAACCTTGTTCAGAAATGCCTATTGTCCAAGTCTATTGAAAAGATATTTTAAAAAGTTGGTTAACAGGGTTTTCAATCACTTTTAAGGTCACCGGAAATCCAATACACGAACAATCTACCATTCAAATATTGATTATATCGGCTATTTTATTGGTTTTGTAAGTAAAAAGACTGGGAATATTTATTCAGTCGAAACTAATTAGATTTAGTCGATGAGGACTTATGGACCTAGGGCGGCAGGAAGAGACGCCATAAAATTATACTCTGTGCACGTCAGGTAAATTCTTGACGTAGCACATAAAAATACGAATTATTGAATTACTTCTTGCGTGCGTACATAGCACGCTTTTTTGCTTATAAATACTCTCTCTGTTGATTTTGACTTGACGTCAGAGGGCCCATGACATTATATTAGGGGTTAAAGTATGAAATTGCCGATTTGTACTGACAAATTGAAATTCGTTTTTTTTTAAATTTAACGTATTTATTTAATCAAAATAATTACCATTATTATCTATACATTGCTGCCATCTAGTAGGAAGGTCATTTATGCCTTTGCGATAGAACTCTGGTGATCTAGATTCGACAAACTGTGTGAAAGCATTTTGTACTGCCTCCTGAGAAGAAAACTTTTTATCACATAGAAAATTGTCCAAATCACGAAAAAAATGGTAGTCTGTTGGAGCAAGGTCTGGCAAATACGGAGGGTGACGGATAGTTTCTAATTGCAGTTCCTGTAGAGTTAAAACGGTTTCTCGTGCTGTATGAGGTCTCGCGTTATCATGGAGCAATAATGGTGAAGATCGATTCATGAGTCGGGGCTGTTTCACTGCTAGTTTTGCTATCATTGTTCGGAGTTCGGCACAGTAGACATCCGCCGTTATTGCTTGACCAGATCGTAGAAAGCTATAGTGAATAACACCATGCTGAGACCACCAAACAGTTACCATTACCTTTTTATTGGTAAGCTTTGCTTTAGGACACTGTTGTGGCGTTTCACCTGGGGTCAGCCATTGCATTTTTCGCTTACGGTTATCGTAAAGAATCCACTTTTCATCACATGTCACAATTCGATCCAATATTCCTTCATTTCTGTATCGATTCAACAAGGCAACACAAGTTTCAACACGCATTTCTTTCTGCAGATCAGTCAAATCATGAGGTACCCATTTTTCACATTTTTTTATTTTATTGATTTGACGCAAATGAGTCAATATTGTTGGTAAGGTAACGTTAAACCATGCAGCTAATTTCTGGGTAGTTTGGCTCGGATCGGCTTCCACCATGTCTTTCAATTCATTGTTATTCACCTGTGTGGACGGCCTTTCTCGTGGTTCGTTCTTCAAATCAAAGTTTCCATCACGAAAGCGTTTAAACCAAAATCACACGGTGTGTTTATTAGCAATCCCCTCTCCAAACGCAACATTGATATTGCGAGCTGTTTCTGCCGCGTTAGTTCCGCGTCGGAACTCGTATTCAAAAATCACTCGAATTTTCGAAGTATCCATCTTTCTTGTCTAAGCTGAATAAAAAAGACAACTGAAAGTCGATAATCGAATGTTGC
Organism: Eilema caniola; assembly: GCA_949126895.1. Lineage (NCBI taxonomy): Eukaryota > Metazoa > Arthropoda > Insecta > Lepidoptera > Erebidae > Eilema > Eilema caniola. Next base: position 19,513,272 of record OX421481.1, read on the forward strand.
ACATTTTTAAATGAAGAACTACATAGGTAAGATGTGGAAAAAGTTTCACTCAAAAATCTCAAACCATGAAGGTTCTATGTCAATTCGAAGTACCTATTACAATGAAACGGCAATTTCACTTTAACCCCTATTATTTAATTATAGCATAAGCGATCTTGTTTAGAAACACCCTATAAAGTTACATCCCTTTCTTGTCTTCCAAGATACAAAGGCCATCTGTGGGCGATATGGCAGTTCAATAAGAGAAGATAACTCACCTTAACACTTTCTACTTCCTTTACCAGCAAATGCTCAGAGTCGTCGCTGTCGTACGCCGGTGACTGGGTGCGTGGTTGCGAAGTCTTCCGTTTATGCTTCCCCTTGGACTTCTTACCTTTCTTTTCTTCTTTTGTTTCTACTACTACAAAAACAAATACAATACTAAACTTATGCCTTTTAACGTAGGCTTTCATTTATGAGGAACATGCCTTGCCAAGTTATCGTAACGTGAAAACAGATTTCAGCAAGGTATGGGGTGGATTAACTTTAGTAGCATCCTTGCATGAAATAAGAAATCGATCGATTAGAATAGGCATCGTGTCGATTTTAAGATTTGTGGAGTACTAAAATAATAATCTGTAATAATTACACTGGATGCGGAAGGCGGAGTATCAGGAGCAATGGCGAACATGGGGAAAGGCCTATATGATGAATAAATTATGAATGATGATCATAATTACACTAAAGTTATCACTTACTTGGTGTGGCGAGCGAAGGTGGCGGTGGTTCTTCTGGAGGTTTGATATTAGCCGTTGTATTCTCTATATTAAGATGTTTCTTTAGTGTAATTTTACTAAGATCGTTGAGCACATCATCAATATCTCTCTTATGTTCCGCAACCTCGTGACCCTGTTCTTCAACAATCACAGTCTCGGCTACATTAGAGTCACTAACATGCTGCACCACATAAGCCTGACCGTTAAACTTATTGGTATTCCCAAATGTCTCCATCACATCATGCATTATAGTCTTTGGTCTTACGGAGAAAGAATGTGGTTCTGCAACCAAACGCCTCGCCATATTTTTAGCTTTGTTCAATAGTATAGTAGTACCAGTATTGTTGCCTATTGTTTTTGTTGTGGAATCCATGGAGGGCGTTCTGGACGCTAGGACACAGGATCTGAATACAAGTACGGCGGTTTTCGATCCCATGGGACCTCCAGAGATCCAGTCAGAGATGGATCCTTCGTCATTTTTATCCTTGGGTGGTGGTGTGTCGTCCTCATATTTTCTCATGCTGTTTTCTTTTTGTTTAGATTGAAGGCCTGATGTAGACGGATTCGGAGTGTCTGATGATACATGTGGACTAGAAGCGAAAAATATTATTAGATGATATTGCGTTTTGTTTATTGGTTTAGTAGCTTGGTGAATGAATTGTTCGGAATGAGTTTTTATTTGTGGAATGAATTCAAATAGTAATAAAATGTGCTAACAAGTTGCAAACAAGTATTTATTAGTTTATTAATGTTTATGTAATGAGAAATTTCAAAAAGAAGTGAAGTGAGAAGTCGTTATTTAAGTGCATAAATATTTTTGTTGAACATGATTGGGTGCATTGCGCTACGACAATATCATAGCCACACAAAAAAATAACTATGCAAAAATAATGCGTTAAATGTGTTGCAAATAATGGAGCATGACATGTTATCATTTTAAAGTGATAAGTAAGGGATTGGAATATGACAAAGTAAAATTTAAAATATAGATTATGCTAGGAGTTCACATTTTTTATCCTTTTTTATACAAGTAAGTAATGAGAAGAACTTATTAGAACTTTGTAAATACAGAATTAAAAGCTACAGGCTAAAAACGATCCATTACCCCTGAACCATAAAATAACAGTTAACATTATTAATTCCACACCGGCTTCCGTCATCCTTGGCCCTCACGTACTAGGTAATAACTATGGTAAACGTCTCTCTATAGAATTTATTATTACTTTGTGGCTCAGCAGATGATGTAATACCTAATCTAGGTTATTCTCTTGATAAACAATAAAATTGTGATTATAGACGCGGTCATTAATTAACTTGAATCCTTAAGAAAAAATAGATGCGATTTCTATGCGAGGAAAATGTACCTACGTAAAAAACGTAGGTACATTTTCCTCGCATAGAAATCGCATCTATTTTTTCTATTTACATTCTTCTAGGTACTAATCTAATAACTAGAAAGATGGGCTAGCCCCCTATTGCGTGCGACTGAGAATCATAGTTACCGAAATTTGGGCGTAATACACCTCTACCTATCCCAACGGCGATTTACAGTTATGAATATACATTTTTATATGCAAATTTTTGTATGTATATTTATTTATTTACACTAATATTTAGTTAGCAGGTACAGTCGACAAAAGAAATACGGTTGCACCTTTACATACAACTTTATATTAATAGGTGCAACTGTATCTCCTTTGTCCACTGTACACATGAATATTGACAAGACCTTTAGGTCCAAGTGAACCTCACTTGCAAGCTGATATACATCAGATGATGGAGGGACGAGGCTCTGGAGGCCAGACGAGGTCGATGGGGTTTTGAAGCTGTAGAAGCAACTACCGCTTCATCATCCTCGTTTTAGCGTTGATTCCAGTTGTATCCGAGGCTTTCATATTGGAGATAAGGTCCACTTACTCATTCTTCTCCGTCTGGTACAGCACAACCGTCTCGGGCCATCAGTTTCCGAGAGTAAGGTCGCCTCCGGATTATCCCTCGCACCGCGGCTGACCCAGGCTCATTGTAGACCTCTCGGGTGTGGGACAACGGTGTTCCCATCTCTCCCCGGAAAAGCCCGGCGCCGCAGTCAACGGCTGCTTCTGCTAGGGTTGGGTGGTTCCACCCATCATCCCCAGGCAGCGGGTGTGCCTGCTTGAAGGTGAGGTTGGCTTTACTCTGTAGGTCATGGTGGTGCCCCATACACGGCTGTTATCGCTTTTATGCTACAATACTGTAAAGATGATGACTGTTGCTTCTCTGCCTGCCCTGTTCTGGTGGGCGTTAGTGTTAAATACAAAACACAGGAGTTGGTTTACTATTATGTACTTAATGACTTAGAAATACGACCGTTCGGTACAAAGTTTTTGTGGAAAAAAAGAATTTTTGTGTTGCCATTACACAAGATATTTAGTGTTGCTATCCTTAACAATGACTGTTGAGAATTATATTTCGTGGTTTAGATTACCCGTGAAACAGATAAATTAAATCAATAACAAAACAAGAGCTAACATACAGCTTCACTGATCTATTGACAAGTATCTGTGGTTTACTAGGGTTTACTAGAGCATGAAGCTAGCATTAAAGCGCTATATTATGATGTGAGTGCACACGCCACGCGAACATATGGTCGGTCAATGAATTATTGTGATTCCTAACATGGTTATGGCTAGTTCGATTCACTGTAGCTGATAGAGAACTACTTTGCTAATATAAGTAGGAATGGTAACTATTACATATTGTATAGTTTTCTAGTCAATGCTAAAAATTGAATAGAAATGATCTGATTTGGCAAGCTTCTTTAGGTTAAAGAATATCTGTACAACTGCAATACGTAATATCTGTGATGAAAGGTCTATATAATACTCTTATTAGCAGCTTCCTTTATCAAACTAAATGAACAGGGCTTACAAAATTACGATAGTAAAAAGTTAATATTAAAAGTACAATTTTATTCTGATAGAACGGTTCCCTGGTTGGCGATGTCAAATATTATTTTGAGTCTATGTTGTGTAGCTAAACCACGACTTGCGGGTGTCGTGCAGAGTATCATCGGTTATTATTAAAAAAAAAAAGAAATCTAATAAAGTTCTTTAGAAAACTAACCTAGCATTGCGTGATTTATACTCGTTTAGAAAAGAAACTAAACGTGCAATATCAGTCCAGATGCGGCCTATGCTTTTTCTCACACGAGAATGGCCAGGTGTTCCAACTACTAGTGCCAAGGTTGTATCGAACTAGGGTATTGATTGGATTCCAAATAATTATCGAAATGTGTGGTTGTTATGTAGATGTGGGGTTCGATCCGCTAAGTGTAAACTTCTGTTTGAATTAATGTCTATTTGCATTGGTCTGGGTGTTTTCTATACAAAAGTTACGCAACGGTGGCGCGGGTCCTGGCTTTAAAAAAACTTTCAATTTATTATGGCCTACCCTTTTGTCTCACTAAGTAATTTCCTGTCATCATCATCATCCTATCAGCCACATACGCCTCTCCTATAGGCTTCCAGAACGACCGATCCAAAGCAGCCCGCATCCAGCGCTTCCCGGCGACCTTGATGAGGTCGTCTTTCAACCCGCCTTTGGGCGTCCTACACTACGTTTGCACGTACACGATCGCTATTCCAGAGATTTTTTACTCCATCGACCATCTGTTCTGCACGCTATGTGTCCCGTCCACTGCCACTTCAACGAGCTAATCTGCTGGGCTACGTCGTCGGTTACTTTTGTTCTCCTACTGATATCGTCATTTCTGTCGCGATCACGTAGGGAGATACCGAGCATAGCCGTATCCATAGCTCGTTGAGCGACTTTAAGCTTTTTTTAAAAGACCTATAGTGAAGAACCACGTTTCAGATTCGTAAAATCTTCTGTACTTAAACCAAAATAAATTTATACTGATCTTATTAAGTAGATAACAGTAAAAGAAAGCGATAAAAATTACGCGCGTCCCCATGTTATCGATTTTATAATTTTTACTCATTCTATCAACCGTACCACCGCCTACAGTATTATTAATTATTTCATATTTATGTCATACTTTGCTGTTTGATACTACTTTCCACAAAACCGTTTTGACGCTTAATTGTAAGCCCCGGGACCCAGGTCACGTTAATGGGACCTCGTGATTCACACTCTTTTTTAGGTTTGATGAAATATAAAATATCCCTAGATTCTGTTGATACCAGAAATAATATTATTTATTTTACTGTAAGAAGCCTGCTGTTAAAAATAAATCTTAAAGTCATAAGCAATATTTTTTTTTCAGTTTTTAGTTTGGACTTCTAGTAAAGCGTATTTTTTATTATATTTGTTATATTGTCCTCAGTATTTGATAAGTGTACAAAATGACAAATTATTCCGACGTTTTAAAGTGATCAAAAATCGATTTCAAATTTTCTGTTGCATACATACCCACCAAGATAGAGTAGAGCTAATAAAAGCATGTTAAAAGAGAATAAATAGATATTTTCATAGACCTCACACAATGTTTACCAATCACCTGCGGCGGTAATGTGTGCTCAGATGAGGGTCATTACGATAAGTTGTTTGTTCTAGGCATAACGGCCCCAGTCACGAAACTGTCACGTCATCGTCATCTTACGATGGAGCCGGTTGCAGTTGAGGCTTTTTTATTTAATTTTTTTATAGCACTTAGTTCACAGACAAGCTAACAGCCCACCTAATGGAAAGTGGTTACCGTGGCCTATGGACGTGTGCAACACCAGGGGAATCACACTCGTGCTGTCGACCCAGTCAGCACAGACAGTTTCTGTTAGAGTTGCTATTAGTGTAGAAGACAAAGCAGGACAAGCCTTTGGTCTTCCCACTGACAGCACAAAGAATTGCCTGTGCCGTAACTTCGTCCAACAGCAGGTGTACCTTGCAGGTCAAGGCTGTTGACACATCTAAATACATCCTTACATAGTTGTATAACGTAATAACAATTGACAAATATTTGTGTACTTTTTTATACCAGGTATTAGAAGTAGAGGTACGATAAAGGAAAGATGGACTGGATTGCATCTGAAGGAAAATATCAAAGATAATTTGCTGCATTGATATCCATAAATTGGGACACGGATGGGCAAGAAATGATGATGAATTATTTTATCCTACGGTATCTGAATTAAGTAGCCTCTGATAATACGACTAGCAACAACCAAATTCATTCGACACTCTAGACCTGATTCTAACACACATTCTAATTCCGATTGCGAAAAATGTTCCAAAAAAGGCCGTCTAATTTCTGAAAGGAAGTAGGTCTAATAAGCTGTTCTGCACACAATTTCCGCAGATTGTTGAAACCATTTTTGCACGTGTACAATAGTATAATCAACATAAACCCAGCTCCACACTATTATTTGGTTATATCACGACGTTTATAGACGTTGATAAAATAATTTCGATAAAAAATTTTGGGTATTTATTATGAAATAGTATAACTATTGGTCGAAATTCGATTATAATCATTACTGTGAGCATAAAACTTTAACTGTAGCAGTGTTGAGCATTGAAATTGCAATTACAATTAACCCAAGTGCGTCTAAAAGATCGAAACACTTTTGGCAGCAGGCGGTACTCTTTAAATTTTTTTCGGTTTTGGTAATAGGGTACAGCCTGCTGTCGAACTTGTTTCGATCTTTTAGAGAGCAGTCGGGATTTTTATTTTTTAATTGTAATTAACATTTTCCCAACATGGAACCGTTGCCAAAACTTTTTCCAATTCCCAATTAGGTATCTATTTGGGGTCGGCGCAACGTGTAATTCTCCTCTATACAGTCACTCCCTTCACTGCCATATCCTCTTTCCCGCAATCCATCTTTACTTGGGTCTACCTCTGTTGCCAAAACTTTTATATTAATTAATAAAAAGATAGCGAAATCTGCTGACAAACGGGAATAAGGCACTTTTCGGAGAAAAATCAGGAAGCACGTCATCTATTACCTTGAGTGCTGTACAAATTGACTGTGAGAGGACTAAAAGTTAATTCTCGTAATAAAAATATGATCAAAATTCAGTTTTGATCTCGTCTCGAACTCACAAATGTCATAAGAAGTATTCAACATTCAAGTTTGACAGCAATGTGATCGAAATTTGAAAAAAGTGCGTCGCTACATTGCTAAACTTAATAATTGATAGTAGTGTGCGAACGAACCTTGTATTCTCTTCTTTCTTTATACCTGCTGCGTCACGTTTGACATTTTAATGCGATCGGCTGAGATTATATTGAGATTACCTACACTTAAACTAAGCCTTCGAAAAAATGCCGAGTTTGATTCACCTCTGCCTGCTTCGGGGACATACAGGCATGTGTATTTATCTAAACGATTTGGTACGTGTTCAATCATCATAACCCCGATCCACACTATTATGTGGTCCCGTCACGGAGTTCACAGCCCTCAACATAATATTTTCTATCAAATTTACGTATATAAATAAACAACGGATTTGGTTTGAATATTCACTCATCATAACTTACAGATTTTGGCCAATGTGGAACCCCACATTGGCTGCAATATGGTCGTGGTCGCAAAACTATATTTATTCTGTGTTTTAGGGTACAAAACAGTTCTCTCTGGCAACGGAAACGGTAATACCTATCATTCTTTAGGTGCATTACTGAATCCGAATCCGGCCAGAGAGATGGGAGTATACTAGGCAATTGGATGGGAAAAGTAAACTCGCAAAAATAGCCTTCACAATTTTATTACCATTTTTAAGAATAATAATTTTATTAGACGTTATATTTTCAAGTTGCGCGATATAAGCTAATTAGTAAAACTTTAGCACCTGCAATAAAAAAAGTAATGATTATTTATTAGATCGCGTCGCCAAATCACGGTCGTTGACACTGAGATAAAGAAACTAATCATAAATTCCAATCAACACACCATGTCCCTATTTGTAAAGTTGCCTATTATGAAAATAAAATATTTTAAGTGTCTTGAACTCCAGTTGCAGACAGACCACAGAACAGAATATATTTAAAAAATTGTCTCTATTGATTTTTTATAGCTTACGCTTACGCTTGCTAGTAGGTGTTCGCTCACCTGGTGCTGGTAGAAAACTTTTAGAAAAGAGGTGTGCGCAAGGAAAAATGGATGGGATTGCGTGAAAGAAGACATCTGACAGGAAAATATGACAAAGGATGTATATTATGTTGCATCGAATCCAAAAAAATCTGACAAGGCTTCCAGCCTTATGATGATGACGAATTGTTTTTCTTCTTCATCCTAGCGTTAATTCCAGTCCCATCAAAAGCTTTCAACTTGGTGTCTGGGGTCCGCTTTACCAATCTTACTGCGGATTTGGCAGAACTTCTCTCTGACCTGCACAACCCAAAGGCGATATCGTAGCATTGCAGCTAGAACAGTCATTGGACCTTTTAGGGCTCCAACTATCCGTAACAACTGCCATTCGTATAGCAACCGAGACCGACGGCTTAACATGCTCTCTAACTCTCTGAGGCACGACCCAAATACCCATATTCATGCATACAATTATCTGCACTGAGCGGGGATTATATCCGCGCCTCCTGCGTAGTGGCCGCGTTCATTACCGCTACGCCACAGAGACAGAGGCATGAATTGTTGTATCTAACAATAATAAATGCTGTATCTGTCTGTGAATAAATGAGACCGAATTAAGTAGCCTTAACCTCCTCTCGTTGAAAGAGCATCTTAAGAGAGTCCCTTATGGAATAAGTGTTGAGTCCCTAAGTATGTGACTTATGCAGCTCTGTTCAGCTTTAATTGATGAAACACGATACAATCGCTTCTACCACCTCAACATAGACTGATGGGCTGCGGCTTGCCAGACGTCATTACATAGTCGATACGGATCCCCCCTTTGAATCAGAAGATAAATCACACCGGCGTTCCTCCATAAATCATGCAGTAACTTAAATTTATTCCAAGTACCTGCTATGGATACAGTACACAGTCAATAAATATGATACAGAAAATGTATACTAATTCGAACCTCAAAAGCAATTTGCCGAAAACCTAGTGTGGGATGGTACAACTTGTCACCAAACGTTAGGCAACCGCTTGCATTGGAATGGGAGTCTACATGGATTCTAAACAATCGTCGTGTCAAAATGTATAGAATTTATCGATATGAGTGAATGGATTGACATGGCGTTCCCACATTATCATATCATGCAACTTCGTGTTCAGGTCAGGCACAATTTAGGGCCGCTTGGTTGAACTCACCTTGACACTAAAAGTGTCCATTAATAGGGTAGTGGAATATCGTGACAAATCAATTTCGTTTTGTAAGACGTCAAAATGACAAGTTAGATTCTATGTGAAATGACAAAGTATGACGTCATAGCATGCTTACCAATAATTGGAGTTGTTAGTTAGGTACATAATAAAACTTGGTAAAGCAATGCCTATATCATAGGTATGGAATGCAAAAATATTAAGTACCAGTTACTAAATTAATACTCGGTATGCATTGCCTTTTTACATTTCTAGACATATAAATAATTTCTTCGTTACGGTGCTGAATGATCTAAACATGCAAAGAAACATTCCTTTTTTTATACAGATTTACTTTTACAAGTGATACACGGGTGAAGCCGCCGGTATGTTCAGTAGTATAATATGCTAATGGGTGACGTCACAAGGGCTCCTCGTCTCGTCTCGAGAGGCTCGTAAAAGAGCACTTTTGTGCTATAGAGATAACGAGATGGACGCCCAACAATTTTGCTCTTAGCCATCATAAAACTTTATTTTCTTATTGAAATGTTCATTGCTTTGCTTGAAGTTCTCAACACTTTTCCGGTGAAGCAGAATAGGGGCCACACCTTCTCCTATCGGGGTGTTGTCGAATGGGGAACAGTCCTATCACTTAGTCAAGTGATAGGGCTGGTCTCAATTCGACAGCAAACATACAGCCGACGATAACTTCCTGATCAAGTGGCCTCGCAGCTGTCTTTTCAGGTTTGTGTGCCACAATACTGTGGAGATGTTTTTCACACGTACCGAGTTATTCGGGTATTTCGAGCCTGGCAAAAATTGCGTTAAGTTAGCGACCCCGAGAGGAAAGCATTCGCTAGAGTCTCATCTGTCAATCAGCTCGTGTACTGGCTTACAAGTTAGTGGTTTTCTTACTTCGATTGGTAATTGGTTTCATTTAATGAACATTTTTGTGTTATTTAATTGAAACTTTTAACAAACAATTTATTTTTGTCCAATATTTAAGTCGCTTAGAAATCGATTTAAAAATTGTTTGTTTACACACAAATATCGTGACAACGTGTCCCCCTCAAAACAAAAACGCTAATAGCAGAAAAAGCATATAAATGTGGTCTATCAAGCGTGACTGATACCCTTAGGTTAGTCAGCACGAGAGTTGCCTTAGCAACAACGCATGCTCTCGTATTGATCGCGTGTTTTATGGCTACGTGTCGGGGGAGACACCCTTATGTTAGGGCGCAGACAGCTTGCCGATGCAGTTTTTGCCGAAAAATCACAAAAAGAACATTTTTTGTCACTTTTTCGGCAATATTTTGAATCAACGACGATTATGTTTTAGCAGGTGTACTATTCTTGTTTATTAAATCAATTTATTAGGTGCCTTTAGTTAATTCTTGAGTATTTTGCATTCTTACTGTAATAAAAATAATACTCGTTTCTTTTTCAACAACACGTTGATTTCATCCACCGTTAGTATTTCATTTTTACCTAAATCTACTTAAACATTGTCGTCCAAGATAATTTCGATTAACTTTTAAATAGGATAAACTTCCCTACTACGGCTTTACTTTATTGGAACTTATTTTTTGAAAGATCGATTCGTATTTGAAACTGTAGTTATGTTTAGTCATGCTCTAAGCATTATAATGGTGGTTATCAAAGGCATAATGCTACAGACGTCAGATACATTACCATAAGAATAGTAAATGATGGTATGTATTTTAAATGTATTTCTATCGCCAAGCACTTAGGGATTTTCTATACATCACAAAGTGAACATAAGCTTGAGGGGAAGGATCTAGGATATTAGAAGGATCAATCATCGCACAATAGCACTGGCAACCCTGTAAAAGACGTTTTTAAGGACCTCTTACTGCAATCGGCAAACAAGCTCAAAAGGCTTCAAGTCTTGAAAATCGTCGAAAAAAAACTGTTCGAATTTTATTCTCAATTTGAACAGTGCAACATTAACCAAACAAAGGCCTACTAAGTAAAACGATTATGTAAACAACTTAGGGTGCATTATAATTTATCAGGTAGCCTTATGGTCACTATAACACGCCACACAGCGCCTAACAACTCCTAAAACAAGAGAAACTCGGGAATCACTCGCATCTACACCGGCTCCCAAGGAATAACTCAAGTCTAAACAGCTCATAATTTCCTACCTCCTAATTCATACGGCTGTATACGTAATCGTTTCGCCCGCCAATGAATCACCTCCCTAATATGTCGTGCCGATTTCGGATGCAAGTACCTTGCCAGCCAATGCAATATGGCTCGTTGGAACACGCATGCCTTCTTGAGGTATTCGCGTCTATTTCTGCATTAGATGACCCGGTTACAGAGGTAATGTTGAGCGATAAACACCTTGTTAATCGTTAGCGAGATTGCAAATGTAAATATTTTAGTGCAAGCACGTTTGTAAATATATTTTTAGTTTTAATTTTGAATGTGGAATCATTATTCTCAATGTTTGAGTTACAGCAACTCAACTAAAAATTTAAGTAGGTAGATGCTCCACTAAGGCCATGGCGGCCTCCTGAAAACCAGTACACACCTGTTAATTGACGGACAAGACTCGGGTGTAAGCTTTCTACTCGGGATAGGAGGCTAGAAAGCAAGCAAAAGCCCAGATAAACCAATCAGGAGTAGTAGAGGAACGGAACTGTATAGTGCAAACTTCTGATGCAACCAGGATGGGTGACGATCATGATGAATTTTACTATGGCGATGTCCGGATACCTCATTCGGCAAAGTTAAGTAAAGTAAGATTATTCATCAGCAAAAATTAGTTCAACTAAATTAAATTCTCGTGTTATGCTCAATGAAAATTTACAAGGCCCACGACGCACTTGCGGATAGCAGAGGCCTGCCCGCATGAACGCCATAATAGTGGCGGTAAGACCCATCATGGAGGAATGGCTAGAGAGGACACACGGCGGCCTTTCGTACCGGCTAACACAGTCGCCGAGCACGGGAGCTTCGGGCAGTATCTGTGTCAGAAGAGGCAAGAGCCAACGCCTGAGTGCCATCACTGCGACGCAAGCGAGGACTCGGGGCCGCACACGCTTACCTAGTCCGGCGTGGCAGGTGCCGAGGCGGGAGCTAGTGGAGTGGGAGTGAGGGCTCTCACGCTCGCCACTTTGCTCGCGGCGATGGTCCACTGCGCGGATGCGTGGGCGGTCGGCGCCTCCTTTTGCGAGCAAGTTTTGCTCGTGTAGCAGGCGACGGGGCGGGAGCGGGACCAGGAGTGAAGTCGAGTCGCCCTAGTTGCCCGTCAACTGAGGTCGCATTTCGTTGAATGACCTCCGTCCCCCATGAGCGTGGGCCAGGGGCTGACAGACGGCTCCAGCAGAAAGAAGCAGGCCACGGCGGTGGTGTGCGTCGCACCCCGTCCATACCCTCCCCCCTTCCATACCGGAGACGAGTTGAGGAGACCCCGTGGTCACTCTAACCGAAGGGGGGCCAGATCGACAGAGATGGCACTGGGTCAGCCGGGGTGCGAATATGCACTATAGCTTCCTCAGCTTCGGCCTTGCACTGCGACCCACAGACGGCGTGTGGTTTAGATACGCGTATTTCCCGCACGTTAAAAAAAAGGCCTGCCCGAATGTCTACTTTATTTGAAAACGAACCATATTCGGAAACCGCGCGGTCATCCGTCCTTTAGTAGCCGCATGCGGATTATTGCGGATATTCGCAAGTGCGTTGTGCCTCTGGAAACTCATTGATAGGACTTCGGTTTCTACCGTTGGTGAAACCCAGCATTATACTGGAATATTGACCGCCTCAAAGTACCCCACAGGGAATCCTAGCGTGGGATCAGGGTTCAATTTGTATAATTTCCCCACAGAGGGTTGAAATTAAATAAGTAGGCGGATGTTGCGTTTAGTTTGATTTATTAGCGTCCCGGAGACCTTGCCTCTTCCCTTTGCTATATCCTCGCCGCCGTATTCGACCCATTACGTTGTTATTCTAACCACGGAGAGGTTATGATTAAGGTGGTGTGTTAAAAGACTAGCTGATTCACCCTGGCTTCGCCCGTGGCATGCCTAGTTCAAAACCCCGTATCACTCCTTCAAGCCATATATGTCTACAATTTATTCATAAACTAGCTGACCCGGCTAACTTCGTACCGCCAATAATTTTCCGCCCGCGTGGCGTCAGATCCCGTTCTCGCTGCACCCTCTACTATATTAAACATGTATTATACATATAAACCTTCCTCTTGAATCACTCTATCTATTACAAAAAACCGCATCAATCCGTTGCGTAGTTTTAAAGATTTAAGCATACAAAGGGATACAGGGACAGAGAAAGCGACTTTGTTTTATACTATGTAGTGATGATGTATGGTATAACAATTTGCCGGCCCTGTTGACATTAATAGTACAGCTCCACTTCCTTGAGTAGTAGCGTGATGATATTTTGCAGCATATACCTAACCTTCCTCTATAAACGGGCTATTCAAAACAAAAATATATTATTTTAACAAAAAGAAAAATATAACACGGTTTGCGGACTGGGTACTCACGGGTGTTGTCATATCGCTTTCGAATGTCAATGAAACAGGTGGGCCTATATGGGCTTCACCAAGATCTTTGGAGCCGAAGCTACCATCACCTGTAAGGTGGTACACCTGGTAATTGTTAGACGAGACAGCGTAGGCGTTCTTCTCGGGACGGGGCTCAGATGGCAGTCGTACCGTTAAAATCAAAATAAACCATAATATTATGTATCTCACAAATCTTACTATGGTAAATAGTCACATTTGGTGCAAGCAAACAACTGTCCGTCATGGTATGAGCAAAGCGACCCCTTCGTCATTGAGAACACAAAAAATTAAAACAAAACAATTTACTCTTTTATATAACGAAAAGCAGACATAAAATATGCAATCTAATATTATAATACTATTTTATCCGTATTTATATACTTATTTAAATAAAACCTTACACGTGATAAATTTAATATGGCTATAGAGCAGAGCACTGCTCATGAATAAGGACTCCGGTCGGGTCCGAAACTAGTCGGGCGCATCCAGACGATTTGCGTGAGTGTTGCCGTAATAAATTTGTCTAATTGAAAAATGGCTCACGATAGTTTCTATACGAATATCTTACACGTGGTCGCCATTTTATGAAAAAATATATTGTAATTGATTAAGATAGGAAAAAGTGAATCGCTCAGGCGGGATTCGAACCGGCGATCTTTCGTATACCCGATAGTTCGTATGAATGTCGGTAGATAGCTCCCACCGTCGCCCTATGACGGTAGTATAGGAGAATTTGGGTAGCTTTAGGCGTGGCTCGGTGGCACAGTGGTCAGAGCATTCCCCCTGTAAGGGAAAGATCGCGGGTTCGAGTCCCGCCTGAGCGAATCACTTTTTCCTGTAGGAACCTATTACTGAGATAATACATATCATATATCCTTGTCCGAATTATGGTCTTACTAGCTTTTACCCGCGGCTCCGCCCGCGTGGATGTCGGTTATCGCTATAATAATTATCGGTTATCGTTATAAATTGTAGCCTATGTGTTATTCTGATGTATAAGCTATATTATTGTAAAGTTTCATTAAAAAATCATTCCGTAGTTTTTACGTGAAAGAGTAACAAACATCCATCCATACATCCATCCATACTTACAAACTTTCGCCTTTATAATATTGTAGAATAATTCTATAAAGCTACTTATAATAATAACCAACCATCACCACCAAACCAAGTTCCACATTTATAAAGAAGTTTTTTAGTTTTTTAGTTTTTTCAAGCATTTGCTTGAGATTTCGATGTCTGAAGTATACCGCGGGAGTGGAAGTGATCTTGCGTTCAAAAAAAGTCCTTTATTAGGCAGACTTATGAACTTCTATAATGAAGCGGTGTGAATTTTTTAGTTCAGTAAGGCTTATTTGGATTACCAAATAAGCCTTACTGAACTAAAAAACAAAATATAATGTTCATGAACTCATTAGAGTTCATGAACATTATATTTTGTTTTTTATTATGTCTACACTACACCTACCTAAACGTATATCACGCGAGTATTCTTTTTAACTCTATAAAGCTTTTGTTAGAAGTGGGTTCACGACGATGTGTACAAAATTAACACATATCTGGAATACTTTTTATTTAACTACAATTCTCGTAACCTATCTAAGTTCACTTTATACCGCCTTAGGTTAGGTTTACCATTAAAAGTTCAACGTTTTAACCATTTACAAAATAAAGTCATTAAAGAAAAAAAAAAAAAAATTGTCGCAAGTATCTTAACCCTAAAATGTGCAATGTACTAATTGTTATTATACTCACACAAAAACTTTGCCCATTGAGCCGGTGCGTGAGTCAGTATCCTAATAATACGATTGTAGTAAATAAACAATGGGCGCGAGTTTGCTCGGAGCTGTACAGGCGCACGTGAGGACAGCCACGGTTGAGTGACGCGCGGTGACTGAACCACACCACACGACCACACCGCCATGCCAATAGGGATTTAAGCGTATCGCGGACTATTGCGCTTCACGGTTGCTGAAGGGTTTAAAAAACTTCGATAAAACTTTAAAAAAAAACAGTGTCCACTATTTATTCCTATATTAGTAATACAGAACAAAGATATCTCCGGACGCAGGATTAATGAGTGGTGCATTTTATTTTAAGTAATACAACTAGACACTTTACTCATGTCGAGTCAAATAACTCACCCCGTATCGTTCCCGGCGCAAAGGTTGCCACGATGCTGGCCGCGTTGTCTCGTTGAATCGCAATGGCCATCCATTGCCCCAGGAACGAGCCAGAGCGGGAGTCACCGCCTTGGTCGTGGATGCGGCGGCCAATTTCCGCGATCAACCTCTTTGCGTCTGACCCCCAACTGCCCATAGTCTCCACCGCAATGGGCACAGAATAATATTGTGACTCCATTGCAGCGTATTTCGCCCTTTTCTTACTCGCCGCGTCCTCAGCCGCGGTGATGGTGCGACTCAGATGCGTGTCCGCGACAGTGCTGAAGCATGTAGCGTCCCACACCAGGCACTTGCCGTTTTTCCACGGCAGGTTTTTTTTATTTGTTAGATATGATAGTAACTTGTGAATATGTATAAATAATTATAATGTTTGTAAATAGTACCTATAATAAATTAAGGCAGGATGCTTGGTCTAAAGTGATTTTCTGACAGACGAGGATAGCACATCTTCATGCCCATCGGGTGGATGGGTATGAAGGTGTGCAACCGTACTCAAGTTGGTACGAGGCGCAAATATGGGATCACCTCTGGAATAACATGTGCCTACCTAGTTGCGCTGTGTTACCCTCCTAGCCTACCTACATTAAAAAAAAAAAACATTAAAATAGAACAATAAAAGAATAATACATTTAAAAATTACAACGGTTTGAAAAATGCCTGTTCATAAATAAATATATTAATTAATCTGTAAATTACACAAAAGACGAAAGTAGTAGTTTTGTAATGACTAAAGCAATAACGAGATTATGTTAGGCGTCACAAATCCTCTGTACAATTTATTTTTTTTATTTTCTGATAACGTTCGTACGACTAAGATAAACCGGACCGTATGTAAATGGGGTGAATATTCATTAGTTTACAAGAAACGGTGATTAGACTTATTTAAATACTTTCTTTCACAAAAATTCAAATAGTACCTTATCAATTTTATACACTATTTCATACATTGAAAATTATATTTCATAGTTTCACTTGAAAGAAACTAAATGCAAAATTCATATGACCATTTTCTTTCTCGACTTCCATACCCTCCGGCGGCGGCGAACGGTTAAAATTATGAACTTTTTTTAGTATTTTGTTTTTTGAAGATCGAATAAAAATCTCTTAGTTCGCCCTCATCTCAGAAATTCACCCGTGTACATGAATGAGTAACGAATATTAAAAATGCAACTACCCGGGGGGTGGCGGACGTGCCCGGAGCCACATCGTAAAGACACACGCGGTGGTCGACTTTATATGTTAGGTGCTAATTTTATTTTAATATGCATTTTACCACTTTCAACGTATACTTGTTTTATTGCATGTAGCTCTCTGCAGCGGTAGGCAGAGGTTAATGTAGAAAATTAGATAGTATGGTCTCTTTGGTCTGAAATATTAGGAGACTGTTTTGACATCAACCGGTCACACTTTTATGGGTCATATTGTACCCTGCTCTTCTTTTTCTTCTTCTCTTCTTTAAAAAGACAGCTCCCGCACTAGGGAAAGAGCCCTGTATCGCGGGGGACTTAACAAACATACAACTAGACACAAAGTACACCGGGCACGCCGTGATTGCGGCGGTAAGACCCATCATGGGGGAGTGGCTGGAGAGGCCACACGGTAGCCTCTCGTACCGTCAGACGCAGATTATCACCGGGCACGGTAGCTTCGGGCGGTATCTGCATCTGATGGGTATAGAGCCAACGCCCGAGTGCCATCACTGCGACGCGAGCGTGGACTCGGGGCTGCACACGCTCACCGAGTGTCCGGCGTTTGAGAAGCCGAGGCGGGAGCTTGTGGCGGCCCTGGGGGTGAGAGTGCTCACGCTTTCCACCCTGCTCGCGGCGATGGTCCGCTGCGCGGATGCGTGGGCGGCCAGCGCCTCATTCTGCGAGCAGGTCATGCTGGAGAGGAGGAGGAGGAGACAGCAGAGCGGGCGCGGCGCGATGAGCGAGAAAGACTCGCTGACATCGCTGCACGCGCTCGAAGGCGGCCTGAGGGTGACGGGTGGAGCCGCCCGTCACCCTAGCAGAAGCAGGCCACGGCGGCGCACAGTGGGCTCAATTTAATTTCTCATAGAATTACGATATAAAAAAATTAACATATTTTTTTAATTATTCTTTTAATGGTGATTTGTTCTACTAGTCCACACGAGTCTTTAATGGTATGGGTTCATTTTGTTTACAGTCATATTCTAAAAGTTATGAAAGATTTTTTTTTCTTGTTTGAAAAAATATTAAAAAAATTAATATTTCAAAAAGCTCACATAATCTCCAAATATGATTTATGGTGTCGATAAATAAGTTAAATATTCTATCTTTACACATAATTCGGGAGCTTCGAAAATCCCCGAAACTGCGTCATTTTGGACCTTTTTTAATATTTGTTTATTCTCTTGTGGAGGTTAAGAACCATAGTGCGTAAGGTGTTTATAGTAGTCAGTATAAAAATTAGTCAAGTGCGCAATTTTTTTTTAAATAAATAAATGTTTGGACATTCTCACACAACATCATCTAACCCAATTTAAGCCAATATAAGCTTGAGCTATGGGATCTAGACCACTGTTAAACACACTTATATATTTCTAAAGACATAAAGAAAATAAATAAATAAATATTTTGGACAATTACACACAACGCCATCTAGTCCAATTTAAGCTAATTAAGCTTGTGCTATGGGTCTAGACAACTGATAAATATGTATACTTAAATACATTTGTTTTTGTAAATACATACATTATTATAGATAAATTACACCCAGACACAGAATAAATCTTTATGCTAATCTAATACATATAATTAAATTATACATAGAAAATACCCAAACTCCAAAACAAACATTCGTGGATCACACATATATTTGATTCGACCCGGAATTGAACCTCAGGGACGGAAGTCGCACTCTCATACCACTATGGGCCACTGAGGCAATCTGGTTATTAATTTTTTTTACAACTACCCTCAAGTCATCAGTCTATTATTCTGTCAGTATGTATTCTATTAGTCCGTTTTTTGCTTTTGTGATTAACGTACGCTATTATTTGTTCGAATTATGGAAGGTTTATTTTCTAATCTTGACGTATTTTTAAAATTAAAAGAAAGTGGAAGTTTAAAAAATAGTGAGATAATGTTCAATCTCGTTATATCACATTTAACGGAACAGTTAAATGACGATCAAAACAAAGCTCTCAAAACATTTTGTAGGACATATTGTTTTAATCTTCAAAGAAGATGGACCTTAGCGGGTTGCAAAAGTTCTGTTTTTGTAAATAAATATAGTTCTTGGTTAGATTCGCGTGTAAATTAGCCTGAATTTATCAATAATTCAGCAAGTGATAGTGAGAACGTGCACTCGATTGCTGGCCCTTCTTACGTAAGTACTCCTTTAACAACTAAAACCGTTGGAATTTCGACTCAGATTAGTCCAAGGAAACCTTTTTCTGATTTAGGGCCTAAACAGAAAAAAAAAGCGAATTGAAAATACTGAATCTAATTCCTTTTCTTTTGACAAAGAAGAGGAACAGTCTTATTTTTATTTACGTTCATTAAAGGCGTGTGGTAAAAATGATATTGCTGAAATTTTAAATTATCTGCTCAAAAATCCTGAAGAGGTAAAACATGTAAAGGAATTCATTTTTGTTCCGAAAAAAAACGTTATGTCTTCTGAAAAAGCCTTAGGTAATATGTTATCTTTAAAAATGACAAAATGGCAATATAATGCTATGAGAAAATCAATTCAAGACGAAGGCGTAGTATTACTACCCTCTTACTATTTTATTCAAAAGGCAAAAAATGAATGTTATCCATCAAAAGATGATGTGGAAATAACAGATATTTCTGCGCAAATAAAATTACAGGCTCTTTTAGACAAAACGGCAGAAAGACTTTTAAAATTAGTTGAAATACAAGACGATTACAATAACCTAGAATTAACTAGTAAATGGGGTTTCGATGGTGCCTCAAGTCAGTCTAATTATAAGCAGAAAAGTGAGACCAATGATGATGATAGCAGTATATTTATGGGAAGCCTAGTTCCTTTAAAACTAACATGTGGAGAACAAGTTTTGTGGGAAAATAAAACACCTAATTCTACTTTTTTTTGCCGTCCCCTGTTTTTTAAATTTATGAAAGAGACGCAGTTAATAATTAGGAGTGAAAAGGAGAGGATAGAATCCGAAATTAATTGTTTAAATGAAACTAACGTTCTAGGAAAATTGATTCGTCACACGTTACATTTAACTATGATTGATGGAAAAGTGGCATCAGTACTGAGTGAGACCTCTTCACAAACTTGTGATATTTGTAAGGCCACACCTAAAGAAATGAATGAGTTGGACATATTGTCACAAAAACAATGGAATACTGAGGTGTATAAATTTGGCATATCATCACTTCACGCTTGGATCAGATTCATGGAATGTATTTTGCACATATCCTATAGACTAGATTTTAAATCTTGGATTGCGAAAGGTGAAAATAAAGCTAAGTTGGAAAATAAAAAGAAAGAAGTTCAAATAGCTTTTCAAACTAGAACTGGTCTGCTTATTGATATTGTTAAACAGGGTCATGGTACCACTAATGATGGGAATACGGCCCGCAGATTTTTCGAAAACGTAAATACTACTTCTTCTATTACTGGAGTAAATGAAAATCTTATTAAGCGGTTTTCTGTCATTTTAGAAACATTGTCATCGGGGCTTCCTATAAATACATTTAAATTTAAGGAATTTACAGATGCTACATTGGCTTTGTACATTGAGAAATATAAATGGTTTTATATGCCTGCAAGCGTGCATAAAATACTTGTGCATGGTGCAGACATCATTGCCAATTTCGGTCTTATCCCAATAGGAAAATTGTCTGAAGAAGCCGCTGAATCTAGAAATAAAGATTTCAGGAGGTATCGAGAACACCACTCAAGGAAATTTTCTAGAAAAGCAACAAATGAGGACATTTTTAATAATTTTATTGTTACATCTGATCCATATATTTCTACAATTAGACCAAAATTCGTTAGGAAACATAAAATAATATCCAATGAGGCACAATCCTTACTATTTACTACTGAACAAGATAAAGAATATGACGAAGAATGAATGAAATATAATATTCGAGGTTGATTCTTACCTGAGGCCATTTGAGACAAATTTTTTTTCAGGTTTTATATTGTTTTTTTATTAAATAATTATTTTTATGTCAGGTGTATAATAGGCAGTCCATATAATTATTTTTGCCAGTGGATTAGGCCTCTTGGGGACACCACTTAAAAAAAAACGCACTTGGTTCTTAACCTCTGGGTAGTGTGGAATAGAGAACATACACATTATGTATAATTAATATTTAATTAGTTAACTATTTTTAATTATTTCTAAGCATAACATAAGAATTAATTAACTGTTTCATGTTATAATATTGTTACCGTATAACTTTTGAAATACTAACTTTTTGGATTTATGCCCATAACCACACCTCGGAAGCTCTCGGAAAAACGTATGAAACAATCGCGTTGTAATTACTACAAACATAGCTCGTGTACATGCACGGTAGTGTTGATGTGTGAGAAAATTAGAAATGTCATGGATGGCACTATTTGAAATTTGAGCTGATTTTCGAGTGAGATAGCGTGATTTTTCTCACTCTATCCCTTAGTGTCATGATTTACGTCACATCCGACGTAGGCGACAATTCTGTTGTTACAAAAATTCATATTAATGATTTTTACATTAAAACGTATTTCTATCTTTTTCTTCGCTTCGGAAGAAAAGAATATGGAGATACATTTTGGTCCTGTCAATCAACAGAATTGGCACAAATAACAAAACAATACTACAACACGACTTTGATATGTTTATAGAGTAATTAAAACCGATTGTGTTTATAAAAACTAGCTGTTGCTCACGGTTTCGCCAGCGTGAAATTTTTCATTAATTATAAATAGTCTCCGTTACGTTCGGTCTATAGGGCACATTTCTTAACAGATTGTCACCAAACATGGCATTCATGTTCTTTGATTTAAAACATCATTTTTGCTTAGAGCTTTTTAATCGGAGGAGAAAAGGGGTGCCTTTTCTGTCGCGTTATTTGTGAACGGATATTGATGATTTTTGGCTGAAATAACATGATTCCTTACAGGTAGTTGTGGAAAAAAAAACATGTGAAAAGGCGGAGACGTTTGTTGTGGCTTTTTTGAGAACGGATTGACAATATTTATTGGTGAAATATCCAGGGAGCTATAAAATAAAGATACGTATCGTATAAAAGAAATATAAGTGAGGATACCAGATTTGATCTCCAGATGGCAAAAAATGATCTGGAACTCTTTACAAAACTACTAGTATTTATCCCTTAGTAATTAATGCTCCATTGCCAAGGGTGAAGTAGAACATTTTTTTATAAATGGTGTTTTATTACTCTCGGTTTCTGAACCTCAACTGAATGACACGGATTTTATGCCCGGTTTTTGTAATAACTATCCTAATACTTATTTAGAATTGTCAACGGCGAGTAGGAAATTTGAAAAATGGCAGTTGAGCACACTTTAATTTAAAAGTGTTAATTTATTTAAGTATCAATTATAATTTATACTAAACGAAAGTTCACGGAAAGATATCTATTTATATTTTTTAGAAACAAATGGTTTTAACCACTCTATACTTTATAAAATTTAAGAATCAATATTTTGACAGCTCACGCCTATGAAGTGTGCCATTTTTTTCAATTTGAACGTATCACAATTAATGTCGTCCATCATGGATTCCGTCATTGCCAGGTACCGCCCATTTTTTAACCCTAGAATGTTTACTAATGTAAATCTGCATCATATGCTATTGAGTTATAATCTTTATAATGTTAAAAAATAATACACCTGTAATCAATATCGGTCCACCATAATGTCACTTAACATGCTAGTTCTAGAGTTATTTTCTAAAAAACCCGGACTATATGAAAATTATTATAATTGATAAGATTTTTCACGAATTTATTACTGGGCGAACCTGACATCCAGTTCATTAGTTTTTTCTTATACTGTTCATTGATGACCCTTGGTGGAACTTGTTGTTACACATATTGAGGACACTTGTACTTTTTCTACAGTATTTATTATTGAACCTGACCAGTTTCGTAATGTTTATGAACATTTCTAGTCGTAAACACCTCTAGTGTTTAAGATTAGAAACATTTCAAAAACATCAATGTAAACTTTTGAAGTTACCAACCATAAGGCAAAACCGGTCAGGTTCAATAATAAATACTGTGGAAAAAGTACAAATGTTCTTACTATGTGTAGTTCATTAGTTATTTATACAAAAAAGCAAGATTCTTTTGAGGGTTAAATTTCACTATAGTCATGTGTGAAAGAGAGGACGCCTTAAAAACCGAAGCTAGCCGAACTTTTCACTCTTCTTCCCGAAGTGCCGTTACTACACATTTTACTAGCGACAACCTTTGTTTTAGGCGCCCATGAAAGCGCCCATGATTTTGACGTGCGGGGAGAGGAAATGAAATCGGTGGGAGGGGGTGAGCTTCCATTCTGTAAGCTAGTACTATTATCTATTCTGTGCCATAACATAAAACGATTATAGACAGAAAAGGAATCACTTTCTATAGTTTTTTCTCCCTAATTCCACAAAACGATATTTCAGTCCACTGTGCGGCGGCGCACATCGTAGGACGATGCGCGCCTCCCCACACCGGGGTTGAGTCGGGGACCACGTGGTCCCCCCTCCCGAGGAGGGCCAGACCGAGAGGGATGGCCCTGGGTCAGCCCCGGGGTGCGAGGGATATGTCGCATGACAACTTCACCTTCGGCCTAGCACTACGACCCAGAGACGGCGTGTGGTTTAGTCGGTTCGAGTCCGACATAACCTCCCCCTCCGGCTCCGGAGGGGTGGGTATCCGTGGGGATTTCCCGCACGTAAAAAAAAAAGACAAAGTACACCCAGACTCAGAACAACTATTTGTGGATAACACAAATTTGTGTCCTGTGTTGGGATCGAACCCATAACCTCGTGCAAAGCCGGCGCGTACTACGCCCACTGAGCCACGGGGGTAGTCAATTCCTTCCCGTTGGGTATCGTAACATGCGACTAAGGTATAGAGCTTCATCCGAAAGTAAATATATAGCCCATGATACAGTACCCGCTTGTCAGCTGAAGACACGCTCCCTACCACGTGAAACCGAAAATCATAGTTGGTGAAATGTGGGTCTTAATACATCTCTGCCTACCCCTTTAAGGATTTACAGGCGTGAATATGTTGAAATGTATTTTATTGTCTATCCTGTCTAGCCGTATTGGGTAATGCTTAATTGCCTTACGTGGACCCACTTGATGTGAATTAACAAAGAGTAGGTACCTCTCAATAAAAGCGTAAGAGCACAAAGGGATATATTAAAAAAAATACATACTGGTGGAAAATTGTAATAAAACTGCCTGACCCGGAAATTGAATCAAAGATCACGATTGAACTACTATTGAGGTAGTTTACTCAATGGGATCGAACAAAGAGTATGCAATTATTATGGATATTGGTGAATTTGGATATAAGAAATCTGCCGGTCAAGTGTGATTCGAACTCGCGCTACTAGGGATCCGTACACAAACTGGATTCAGGGATGAAGTTATGGTACATAAACAACAATATTTTTTGACTGAGTAGGTAATGCGTATGTGGTATAATATCAACTTGATGCCTCCATACACGCATTCCTAAGAAAAAAGTCTTGACAGACAGACGGATAACGAAGTGATTCTATAAGGGATTCATTTCTTTTTTCGTTTGAGGTACTAAACACTAAAATAGAAATGTACAAATACAGTAGGTTACCTAAATATTGTGAGTAAACAAAGGATGATGCACTGGTTCTACTTTTTAATCCTCCCTGAGAGGTTCTATTCCTTGGCAAGTTGCCAGAATCAAGTGCACTGCTGAGGGTTGACAAACATGAGAAAACTCTACGAAAATCCTCATTTAGCCTTGTGTGCCTGTTGTTTTTGTGGTAATCCTGGTCGAAGTTTCGACAGAATTTCTAGACATTAGTGCCATTCTGTAATATACAAATAATTCAGGACTTTTTTTGTTATACCACTCAGTTGGCAGACATGCACACGGACCATCTGATGGAAAGTGGTTACCGTGGCCTATGGCCCTATGCAACACCAGGGGCGACACACACGAGCTGCCGACTCTAAAAAAACTTTCTAATGCCCATCTTGAAGAATCCCATATTTTAGCCGTCTAGTTATATTCGGAAAGTTCTCTATTAGAGCTATTTGCTATTGCTGAATTTAATTTCTATGGAATGCCGTTCGTGTTTAGACGAAAATGGAAAATACCGCACTAGCGCGCAGTAACTGATGCAGATAAATCCAGACAAATGTTGGAATTTTTGTCTATTTAGTGCAAGTAATTACATATATATCCTTCTCTATCCTCGAAGTGATGTTCGAAATCGATTTTTATACAGAATGGCACTAGTCTACGAACTCATAAATGAAACAGACTTTCAAACTGATTTCTAATAAGTTACAACCACGTTACAAAATACTTTTAATTTGTTTGAGACAAGTTTTATAACTTATACATTAATC
This sequence comes from Eilema caniola, assembly GCA_949126895.1. Classification (NCBI taxonomy): domain Eukaryota; kingdom Metazoa; phylum Arthropoda; class Insecta; order Lepidoptera; family Erebidae; genus Eilema; species Eilema caniola. The sequence goes on from OX421481.1 coordinate 19,538,540, forward strand.
ATAGAATAACGAACACAGGTAAAAATGGCGCGTCGCGTGACACTGACAGATAAAACTTTTTAATTGATTCTCATAGGTTGTGACTTGGGACTGATGGCCCCGGCCAAGTGCTTGGCGGCTTGGCGTGTTCCAGTGTTGTTTTTATGATGTTTACTCCATGTCTCGTCATGTTTAATTTAATTCGTTTTTAAATTTATTGCACTACATAAACTACATTACATTTAGACGATATCCTGGTTGCTTCCGAGGCCGAGATACCCTCGGAGCTCAGGGTCGGAATTCCGGTTTTTCCTCATCCACTTCGCACGATCTTGGGCATCCATGGTAGTGAGACTATTTGCACGAATGTCAACCTCCACGACGATAAGTCAGGACTTCTTGGGCCCATTCTACCGGGACCCGGAGAGTGCGCCACTGCCAGGCATTTGTTACCCACGTAGCCTAGCTGTTGCCGCAAGACTACACCAGCGAAGGGGTGACCCAGTGTTTTTTTTTATGACGTGAAACATTTATTAGCAAGACTTGGCATGATTGTCATGCTGCCATGCACCATATTAAATCATGTTTTATTTTAGTCGTTTTTAAATTTATTGCAAGACATATTTGTTTATTGGTTTTCATTTATTATAAAGTCTACCAACAACTTTGATGTTTCACGTGTCCTGTGACTTTATTTTTATAGGTAGTAGAGTAATTCTGGTGGCAAACATAAGGCCTTCCTGATAATTTATAGAAAACACTGAAGGAGTCACTTTGCGCTATAGTCTGAAAAAGGAAACGGTGAAGGAAATAAGTTGCATAATGATTAAAATTAGCAATCAAGCGGTTGCAGGTTTTAACCCTTTCTAGTGAGGCATAGACAGTGGAGTCGCTCGATCTCAATTTGTAAGCGATCTTAACTTAGGCTAATTTGTGAACCCACTCCTCAACATCGTCCTCGCGTCGCACCACACTAGTGTCCGGGGTCCGGATTATGCGAGATTAAATGAGCACCCAACACAAACATATTAGCTAAGCAGGAAGGGTTAACGAGAATACGAGTCATGTGCACCCCACGTAACTGGTATAAGAATTTATGTCTGCCTGCCTCAAACCTGCTAACGTGGTATGATGGCTGTCGCGTGCCACTGTTCTTGTTGTAATAATACACATAACGTGGTAAGCATTTATTGCCCTTACCCGATAACGATGCTTCATTAATTCAAATGTAAAAATTGACATACTTTTTTCACCCAAAAGACGTATTCCCCCATTTTATTGTAATATTAGGGGTTAAAGTATGAAATTGCCGATTTGTACTGACAAATTGAAATTCGTTTTTTTTTAATTTAACGTATTTATTTAATCAAAATAATTACCATTATTATCTATACATTGCTGCCATCTAGTAGGAAGGTCATTTATGCCTTTGCGATAGAACTCTGGTGATCTAGATTCGACAAACTGTGTGAAAGCATTTTGTACTGCCTCCTGAGAAGAAAACTTTTTATCACATAGAAAATTGTCCAAATCACGAAAAAAATGGTAGTCTGTTGGAGCAAGGTCTGGCGAATACGGAGGGTGACGGATAGTTTCTAATTGCAGTTCCTGTAGAGTTAAAACGGTTTCTCGTGCTGTATGAGGTCTCGCGTTATCATGGAGCAATAATGGTGAAGATCGATTCATGAGTCGGGGCCGTTTCACTGCTAGTTTTGCTATCATTGTTCGGAGTTCGGCACAATAGACATCTGCCGTTATTGCTTGACCAAATCGTAGAAAGCTATAGTGAATAACACCATGCTGAGACCACCAAACAGTTACCATTACCTTTTTATTGGTAAGTTTTGCTTTAGGACACTGTTGTGGCGTTTCACCTGGGGTCAGCCATTGCATTTTTCGCTTACGGTTATCGTAAGGAATCCACTTTTCATCACATGTCACAATTCGATCCAATATTCCTTCATTTCTGTATCGATTCAACAAGGCAACACAAGTTTCAACACGCATTTCTTTCTGCAGATCAGTCAAATCATGAGGTACCCATTTTTCAATTTTTTTTATTTTATTGATTTGACGCAAATGAGTCAATATTGTTGGTAAGGTAACGTTAAACCATGCAGCAAATTCCTGGGTAGTTTGGCTCGGATCGGCTTCCACCATGTCTTTCAATTCATTGTTATTCACCTGTGTGGACGGCATTCCTCGTGGTTCGTTCTTCAAATCAAAGTTTCCATCACGAAAGCGTTTAAACCAAAATCGCATAGTGCGTTCATTAGCAGTCCCCTCTCCAAACGCAACATTGATATTGCGAGCTGTTTCTGCCGCGTTAGTTCCGCGTCGGAACTCGTATTCAAAAATCACTCGAATTTTCGAAGTATCCATCTTTCTTGTCTAAGCTGAATAAAAAAAACAACTGAAAGTCGATAATCGAATGTTGCACATTTTTAAACGAAGAACTACATAGGTACCATGTGGAAAAAGTTTCACTCAAAAATCTCAAACCATGAAGGTTCTATGTCAATTCGAAGTACCTATTACAATGAAACGGCAATTTCATACTTTAACCCCTATTATTTTACATATTGGGGTAAGAAAATTAATGGACATAATTCACGGAATTTTTGTTTTTCATGTTACTAAGTTAGTAAACAAGCACAAGGTAGGCAACCCTTCAATCAAGAGCCCGATTCAGTGACAACCGCTCACACGATTCAATCGTTTCAATTCGATTAGACATAAAACGTAAAAAATCTTTGATAGTAGGTTGCCATCAGTGCCCCGAGCATGACTTGTATTCGAATTCATAACGTATACGTCCGAGAACGGCGCAATGCGATTGGCTGCGTGCGCGCCCAATCGCGATGCTCCATTTTTTTGATATGTTTACTTTTCGAATTCGAATGTTATTCGTGCTCGGGGCACAGTGCCCTTCCAATTCGTAACTTAATCGTATCAAAAGAATGGAGCATTGCGATTGGTTCACAGTAGGCAGGCGGCCAATCGCATTGCTCCGTTCTCTGGATACGTTTACGTTACGAATTCGAATATTATTCGTACTCGGTGCACTGATCTCCAAAACCTACTAGCGATATGGATAGCCTAGTAGACCACTTGTCGGACTAGTTAGGGCTCTAAGGCCTGTAATTCAAGAACGACACTTAGTGCTGAATTTTAGTATAAATATGTCGCCGCAAACTAGCTTATTTAGCCGTTAAATTAACTGCCTAGGCAGTTAACTATTTTTTTTCTTTTAAACTTTTTGCACAAATACAAAATGATTGTACTAAGGCGGATTTAATGCCATGGGCATTTTCTGCCAGTCACTAAACTAAATGCCGCCATTCAATTAACGGCCTGAATGGTGTTCAGCCATTTAATTAAACGGCTAGGCAAATAGCTTGGATCAATGACGTTTAACTACTTGCCTAGCCATTTTTTTTTTAGCTAAACAGTTAGAAAAATTACTTATTTCTGCAAGGATATAAAAAAAAAATAACCACGAAGGCTTAATAAGCCTTCTAACCTAATCTAACCAAGTCGGATTGCGCAGCTATCACAATAAACTTAACACTAATTTTCTGTAAATACACCTCTGTTTACAGATGTAAGTATATGTGTGTTTGTTTGTAATTTTCTATCTTACTTCGTGTTATTGCCCCATCTTACGATTGGCCTAAGCATTAGCCAGCCAGGTAGTTAAATAATGTAATAAATGAGACGGCTGAATATCATTCAGGCCGTTTATTGAATGGTGGCGTTTAGTTAACTGCCTAGGCAGTTAATTGGACGGCTGATTAAGCTAGTTGCCGGCGACAGATTATATAGATTTGACAGATTGTCCATACAGTCTGTCCTCGAGACAAATCGAAATTGAGAACTGAGTACCATTTTAGAATAAGGGCCTAAGTACCCGTAACAAATGCCACAGATTAACCAGCTCTCTGAGAAACGAAGGGGTTTCCGTTTCAATATGTAAACAGTTATACAATCTATTACTTGACCTGGCTAAAATTATGAAAATCGAACCCGTGCTCTCTGCGTACACAGCAGTCGAATGTACTACCGCCACGCCACAGAGGCTGTCGTATTATTGCTAACCTTGTAATTTATTTATTTATTTTAGAAACTTAACAGCTATTTTACATAAATCATGGGTAAACTTAAGAATTATGTAGGTCTCTAAGGCAATAATAAAGTTTCTTGACAAGTAAAATATTACATGCAATGCACAACTTTAAAATATTACATAATGTATATAAATTAATGTAACGCACATAATGTGTTAACCTAATTGGTAACCACGCGAGTCCGATCAGATCTCTCCCGCTGGCTTCGGCGAACGTCTCAAAATCTATGTTCCTACATTTCCGTGACTGGTCGAGCAAGCACCTGGCCCCATTACTCCGTGATGGAAAACATACTACGCCTGTACCTGGCACAGGTTTCGCGCAAACAAACTGATCCACCTACGAACCGTTCGAAAGTTCAAAGAGTATTTCAAAGGCTCGGTCTAAACGATATTACGTACTACTGAGTCAATCGTAAATTATATACGTTTTATATCTTTATTACTAGCTTGTTTCTTGGTGAAAGCAATTGTTGCGATGGTTTTTCTTTTTTTGCTTGTAGGTAGGTATAATAGAAATGATCGTGAGTAATATCGATATTTATTAAAGTCATATGGTCTTGCTTACGCGTGTACTTTGGGACAGACCGAATGGACTCAGAATTATCGGGTTAGGTCTGAGCTAAGCCCATTCGGGCTATCCCGAAATAAATGCGTTCAATTTCAAGGAAAGTTAAAGTTAATCTTAACATATATAAATCTCGTGTCACAATGTTTGTCCTCAATGGACTCCTAAACCACTTAACCGATTATAATAAAATTCGCACACCATGTGCAGTTCGATCCAACTTGAGAGATAGGATAGTTTAAATCTCAAATTATAGTCCGATTCGCGATAACCGACAGCTAGTTGTTTATATAAAGTTATTTGTTATATGATCCTAATTATGCAATTTTTTTTTAGATACCTAAGTATAGAGAAGTATATTTTCGAAGGAGGAGAAAAAGGATGGTAACAAAGCTAAGATGCAGAATATAATGCAGGAAAGATTTTGTTACGAGCAGAATTTAATGCAGTACAAATAAAGTAGGAATAGATAATGATCTGGCTATGTACCTGTGCAATAGCAAAAACTGATTTGTTTCTATGTAATAATGTAGACATGTGATGTAGATATTGCATGCAGCAATATCATAAAATCCATTTTATGTGTATGTGCAAAGTTGTTAGCTGCATAATGTTATGTGTGATCAATAGAGAATTGGCCTAATTTAGTGGTTTTGAACTTACCTCAACTATTACTTAAAGACTCCTAATAATATCTTATTCAAAAATTATGAAGACTAAAGATAATAAAAATGTGTGAAAATATAGCTAAGATTCTTAGCAATAATGAGTAATGTGGTTAATTAATATGTGTTATGAAAAAGAGGTATGAGTTAGATAGAAAATCTATATATAAACAATGCATAAATGTGAAATATAAATAAAATTAACATAAATATTCTTATTGTTCACAGTAAATACTGCTTAGTTCAATTTTATATAATTATAGTAAAGTTATGATACATTTTAAAGTTAAAAATTACGTAAAATAAATTAGGTTCCCAATAATATTTATTTCAATAAAATTATGTACTGAATTTACTTACTTTGAAGTTAAACATGTCAGCTGGTTTTTATTTTATATTTTAAAAGGGTCAGGCAGCATTATTATGAATGCTATCAGAAAAATCATTAAGAATTGTTACTTAGAGTAACAATTCACATTATAATACAATTTTGGTGTTTGATTTTATAGATATTTTGTCCACCAAAATTCATGATTAAATATTTTTTTAAATATAGGTACTATATGCTAAACAATAATCAATAAATAAAAGAGGGTATATTTTTAAATAATATGTAAATGGAGGAACTTTCAATAAATACATGTGATATTAAGAACCTGGTGTGTGGACGGTGTTGGTGGCATACTGTGTGTACTTTGGGAATGTCATCGGGTGAGACTGATGGACACTTAAAACGAAGCTCACATTCATCCTCCAGATCCATGGCTCTTTGGATGCAGTGAAACAAATAGTTTGAATTTAGAATTAGTAGTTATTTATGAAAATTCAGGTTTTATTAAAGTGGGTATTAACAAAAAAAATATTTAATTCAATTTTTTGGTAGGTCCACTGTACCATATCATACAAAAGGAACTTAAGAACAATATTTGAAAGAACTACAGGCAATGTACAGAGGCTAAGATTATTTGTTTATTTAGGCCGAAACTTTAAAAAATCGGCACGTACCTTTCTACTGTTTTATGAAACATAGAGGACCCAGAAACTAATATGAACTCTTTACCTACAACAACAGGAAAGTAGAGATTTACAAAGATTCTTGGA